>OX328104.1:9993917-12393917 GCA_946811185.2 Hippopus hippopus
ATTGTCCGGTAAGTGAAGATAATAAGACCGCATAGCCGTGTCGTCTTATCTTTATCTCCACTGTTTGCTAATGAATTGTAAATTCATGCCAACAAATCTGGAACGATGAATAAACGGGTAAAATAATAGCAACAAAAAGACTGCAGTATTTATTTAGCAGGACAATAGTTAAAACCAATTATTGCCTTTAAGGTAGTAGACCCATAACACTTGTAGTGCAGCATGGAATACTTTTTTTTTTGATAGATGATAAATACGTATTTATACAAATACAATACTTTTGCACAATTTAAACCGACTAGATATTCCTTTGATGTCTATCTTGAAATTATCTGTTGATATTTTTGTCTGTTTTCAGAAAAGGGAGGTAATTATTATTTCCATTTATAATGAAAATATAGTGGTTTCAGATTCATGAATGACAATTCTAAGAAGGACAAAAACGAAAAAGTGGCTCGGTGAAAGTAGTACAATAATACTCATTCTAAATAATAGCAAATTTTGTTGGATAATTTTATGTTGGAAATAGCTGTTTTCTATTACGGATCACTACCTTAAGACAGTCACGGTTATCTTTATTTCTTTCTGATTGGCTTCTGTAAAGGAGTCAGTAGCAACTCGGGTTTATTATCATTTTTTGACTGGCCCTTTCCCGATTTTCATAAGAAGCTTTTAGTCCTTGGGAAGACTTTAAAGCGTCAGTTCAGGTCCGTTCCGGTATTTCCATACTCCAATATTGGATCTTTTCAATTCCGTTCATGTTCATCTTAATCGTTCCTTAGGCCAAGATTTCATGTTTCTGATGAGATTTTAGTCCTTTCCCAATTTTCCCATGAAGCTCTTAGTCCTTGTAAAGGTTTTTAAAGGTCGGTTCAGGTCCATTCAGGTATTTCCATACTCCAACTTCGGAACTTTTCAATTGACTTCATGTTCATTTAATGATTCTTTTGCCCGACATTTCATATTTCTGATGAAATTTTGGCCCTTTCCCAACTTTCACATGAACCTTTTAGTTCTTGGGAAGGCTTTTAAGGCTTGGTTCAGGTCCGTTCCGGTATTTCCATACTCCAACATTGGATCTTTTCAATTCGGTTCATATTCATTTTAATCGTTCATTTGACCAACATTTCATATTTCTGATGAGATTTTGGTCCTTTCCCTATTTTCACATGAAGCTTTTACTCCTTATTAAGACTTTTAAGGGCCGGTTCAGGTCCGTTCCGGTATTTCCATACTCCAACATCGTATGCTTTCAATTCTGTTCATATTCATTTAATGACTCCTTTGTCCGTCATTTCATATTTCTGATGAAATTTTGGTCCTTTCCCTATTTTTACATGAAGCTTTTAGTCCTTAGAGAGGCTTTCTAAGGTCAGTTAATGTCCGTTCCGGTCTTTCCATACTCAAATATTGAATCTTTTCAATTCACGTTATGTTCAGCTAATGATTCCTTCGACCAACATTTTATATTTCTGATGAGATTTTGGTCCTTTCCCTATTTTCATATGAAGCTTTTACTCCTTATAAAGACTTTTAAGGGTCGGTTAATGTCCGTCCCGGTATTTCCATACTCCAACATCGTATACTTTCAATTCTGTTCATATTCATTTAATGACTCCTTTGTCCGTCATTTCATATTTCTGATGAGATTTTGGTCCTTTCCCAATTTTCACATGAAACTTCTACTCCTTATTAAGACTTTTAAGGGCCGTTCAGGTCCGTTCCGGTATTTCCATACTCCAACATCGGCTCTTTTAAATTCTGTTTATGTTCGTTTACGGATTCCTTCGTCCACCATTTCATATTTCTGATGAGATTTTGGTCCTTTCCCTATTTTCACATGAAGCTTTTACTCCTTATAAAGACTCTTAAGGGTCGGTTCAGGTCCGTTCCGGTATTTCCATACTCCAACATGGTATGCTTTCAATTCTGTTCATATTCATTTAATGACCCCTTTGTCCGTCATTTCATAGTTCTGATGAGATTTTGGTCCTTTCCCAATTTTCACATGAAACTTCTACTCCTTATTAAGACTTTTAAGGGCCGTTCAGGTCCGTTCCGGTATTTCCATACTCCAACATCGTATGCTTTCAATTCTGTTCATATTCATTTAATGACCCCTTTGTCCGTCATGTCATTTCATATTTCTGATGAGATTTTGGTCCTTTCCCTATTTTCACATGAAGCTTTTACTCCTTATTAAGACTTTTAAGGGCCGTTCAGGTCCGTTCCGGTATTTCCATACTCCAAAATCATATGCTTTCAATTCTGTTCATATTCATTTAATGACTCCTTTGTCTGTCATTTCATATTTCTGATGAGATTTTGGTCCTTTCCCAATTTTCACATGAACGTTTTACTCTTTATTAAGACTTTTAAGGGTCGGGTAATGTCCGTTCCGGTATTTCCGTACTCCAACATCGGCTCTTTTAAATTCTGTTTGTGTTCATTTACGGATTCCTTCGTCCGACATTTCATATTTCTGATGAGATTTTGGTCCTTTCCCGATTTTCACATGAAGCTTTTACTCCTTATGAAGACTTTTAAAGGTCGGTTAATGTCCGTTCCCGTATTTCCATACTCCAACATCGGATGTTTTCAATTCAATTCATGTTCATTCCTACGTCCGATATTTCATATTTCTGATAAGGTTTTTGGTCTTTTCCCCATTTTTTCATATAGGTTTTTGTTCCTATGAACGCTGTCAAAGGTCGATTCGAGTCCGTTCCAGTATTTCACTAGTCCATACCGGATCTTTTCAATTCGGTTCATGTTCATTTTAATGTTTCCTACGTCGCAGATTTCATATTTCTACAACAGTTTTGTTCCTTTCCCGATTTCCAAATGTGTTTTTCAGTTCCTGTGAAGGCTTTTCATGTACCGTTACCATCCGTTCCGGGTTTTCCATACTCATATTGTGCAATGTTGGCCATTTCCCAGTTTCCTCACTGTTTTTTTAAGTTCACGGGTACGCCATTAAGGGTCTGTTAGGCTCCGTTCTGGTCCTTCTATAATCAAATATCACATATTTTCAATTCAGTTCATGTTCAATCTGACGTTTCAGACTTAAGGTATTTCATGTTACTGATAAGATATCGGTCATTTTCCGACTTCTTCTCTTTTTACGTTCACGGGTTCCCGTTTTAGAGTCTTTACAGGACCGTTCCGGTTTTTTAATTCTCCAAAATCAGATATTTTTCACTTAAGAGCATGAGGATTCCCACGTCTGATATTCCATCTTCTTAAAAAAAAAGATATGAAAGTCTAGGTCTGTCCCCAAGTTCTTTTTTGTTTTTAAAGTCGTTATGTCCAACTTTTCATGCCCTGTAAAGGTCCGTTTAAGCTTACCTAATCTTCTTTACTAGATTTTACTCGCAAGGTTATTGTCTTACCCGATATTCTTTCCTTCAAGTTGAAAGCCATTTCCCTATAGCCCTCCGTCGTGCAGGTTCCTCGTTATGCTTAAATGAATATGTTCAAGCTTTTTTCTATTCGAATATCAAATAAAGGATGTAATGCAAGACTTTTCATCGTATCTTCAGGTCCATTCCGGTCCGTGCCGGTGTCCATTCCGGTCCGTTCCGGTGTCCATTCCGGTCCGTTCCCGTGTCCATTCCGGTCCGTGCCGGTGTCCATTCCGGTCCGTTCCGGTGTCCATTCCGGTCCATTCCCGCATCCGTTCCGGTCCATTCCAGTGTCCATTCGGGTCCATTCCGGTGTCCATTCCGGTCCATTCCTGTCCATTCCACTGTCCATTCGGGTCCGTTCCGGTGTCCATTCGGGTCCGTTCCGGTGTCCATTCCGGTCCGGTCCGGTCCATTCCGGTATTTCCATGCACCCACTTGAAACCTAGATCTAGTTTTGAAATTAATTTCTCTACCTGAGACTGACACTTGAACGGACCACATAATAACAGATTGTCATCTTCACAATTATCTCCATACTTTTAATTGGTAGATCTAATTTAAAAAATCAGTTCATTTTAACACCCCTTGGTTTACTTTTGGCAGCTATTGTCACTTTAAAAAGTTATCTGTCAGACGAAGATCGAATATTACTTTAACAAGCCCGGTAATCGAACAAAATTCTTCCGAAATCCAGTTATGTTCAAGACCGACGGACGACCTCATGTGCGTATGATACCTTAAGTTTTTATTCTGTCAACTTAACTTTTCATTCTTTATTACCGGTCCGTAACGATATTTTAATGATTTTTCAAATAAAAATTAAGAATCGATTTCTTTTGCACAATGAGTGCGATGGATATTCCCAAACAGGATGCAGCACTTTACCTGTCCAACCAAAACATGCCTACTTTAGATAGACGATTGCCAAAATAGGATATTCAGACAACGAAATCATTTCAAACTCTGCATCTGACGTCATCAAAAGGCGGGGTTTAATGACCACCTCTCACTGCTTAACCCCACCCATGTCGCACACCTCCTCTCACTAGTTGTAACTTAGACTAACCCAAAATTATTTTCAGAACGATGGCGACGCTGGAAGATAAGGCGATCTGGGATGATGGAGAGGTTTGTTTTATTTCAACGGATGAAGTTACATATTCATTTGTTTTCAACAGTAGACTTGATTTATTTCACTTTCCATTGGTTGATTTTTATCTTAATTCCATACTCGGCTCTGTCATATCGCTGAATCATTCCTTTAGTTTTCTTAATGGGTGGGATGAAATCCGCTTTCATTTTCTCGGCACCGAACGCCTAATTGTTCTGAAATACCGCAGTGATAGTCGGTGGCGGGGATGTCGACCGGTCTGGGTAGTTAAGTGGTTAGAGCACTGACCCTGAAAGCCAAGTCCGGGGTTCGAGTAGCCTTGCGGTTCATTGGGTCACGGTACTCACGATTCGGGGTCTAGCTCCGATGTTATTTTTGTGATTGTTTCTCCGCTAGACTCCCGCAGCAGCCTTCTTTAAAAGTATCTGGAATGAATACGATTTTACCGGCATCTTTTCAAACAGCTCTATGCCACAACATTTCCAATGACGGCTAATAAAATGGGCATGGATTGTTAGATAAATGATTAATCTTTACAAAAAAACTGATGTTAGTTAATATCTAAATATTACCTTCGTGCAAATCTGTACTTTTCAATGTAAATAACTGCTGACCTACTTCACCGGAAATCAAAACATGGTGATATCATCAATGCGCATGTCTCGGCAGAAATTGCAGTATCTCTGACACGCTACAGGACGGTTCATTTGTGAATTCCACTGTTGACAAAGGCACCTTACACGAAAATGGTTGTTAGGGTTAGAGAACCAGGACTGTACAAAATTCAAATTCAGTTGAGTGCGCATGTCTGTTTAACGGAAGTCGCCATGTAAGTTGTTTACAAATTTCACTGGATTTATTTACGTTGGGGAAAAAAGGTAAATTTCCATTGATTTAATTGGTTTTTTGCAGCACAGCTTGTGTGATAATAAAGATTAATCATTTATCTAACAATCCATGCCCATTTTATTAGCTGTCATTGGAAATTTTGTCGCATAGAGCCATTTGAAAAGATGCCGGTAAAATTGTATTCATTCCAGATACTTTTTAAAGAAGGCTGCTGTGGAAGTCTAGCGGAGAAACAATCACAAAAATAACATTGGAGCTAGACCCCGAATCGGGAGTATGGGTCACGGTAGTTACGATCCGATAAAGAAAAAGTCAAAAGTTGAACAAATTATAGAATAAATCGTGAAATAGTTTTCTAATTTCATCTTTTTTCTTAGCGTCATGGAAAGTATCGTTCAGTTTCATCCAAATATTTGAAAGAAAATCCACCTTGACCTTTAGTCTCAATAATGAGATGCTACGGTGATTTTTTCATATTTGGACATTTATTGTATACCCAACCGTCTCAAGTCCATTGTAAATTTTCCGGTAGCAGAGATAGAGCGCTGCACCAACTTTCTGTTTCGTCGGTGTAATCTGTATTGCAGCAAAATGCTATTAAATTTTAGTAACAAACATGACAAAAGACAATTTATTTAACCCTTCATTACATAAAGAGCTTGTAGATGTCGTTTATAACATGTAAATCTCGGAAAAATCAGTGACGAAATTTATCGTGTGTGGTGGCCATTTTGTTTGTTTTCAGGAACGTAAACACCTCAAGTACCAGATGAAATGCACGGTTTTCTCTTATATTCAGGGTTTAAATTGAAAATATTTGTATTTCAAATGAAGGGTTAGTAAATACACAAGCAAGGTATGTTTAAATCCTAGTTTTGTGCTCTATTTACGAAATTTAAGAGTTCAAACTTGCGCACAAGATCTGTGCAAAGCTTTCAATTGATTTTGTCTTGATCGCCTCTGTACCCAGAGGTAAAAAGTCAAAAAGTAACATTGCCTTTGGGGACAGTTATCTGTACTACCTGGACCTTCACCACCGTGTGGCTGCAATTTTGAAACCGATTCATGTAACTTCGATGGTTTTCATAAACGAATCCTAGCAACTTGATATATTTGGCACCAATATGCAGTCACATGATTTGAAAATATTGCCACATGACCTAGCAGATGATCTAAATTTATCTTCATGTATGTTTTTTAATAAAACTTCATGTAATGAAGGATTTTAGCGGGTGGGGTAAATGGTGATAAGCATGACACCGTTTTCAGTTCAGGTATACTTTTCTTCCAGTCTAAACTTTTATTTTGGAAATTTAAGTCGGCTGAGGTAAAAAATGTCCGAGTCAAGGTATTTACACTCAAAATAGAGACCAGACAAGCAGCTAGAGGGTGCTGATTTTTGTTTAAACAGAAAAATACAGATTACCTCGAAGCAATGTGTTCTGTGAACTTACATGTCATGACTATACAGATAACTGTCCCCAAAGGCGTTTTTACTTTTCGACTGGTCGCCTCTGGGTACAGAGAAGATTAACGAAAAATGAGTTGAAATCTCCTCATATATTTTGTGCACAAGTTTTAACTCATAATTTCACAAAGAGAGCACAAAGCTGGAATTTGAACATACCTGTTGCTTGCGTATACAATAACCATTCATTTGAAATAGAAATAGCCGTGAGTGTCTGTATTCCGTGATGGTAAGGAAACAGCATGATGAAATTAAGGCAAGAACATTAGCTAGAAATTACTTGCCTTCATAAAAAAATCATTTCTGATCAGTTTCATGAAAAAAAAATATTACTTAGATATTAATTTCCATGTTAAATATGAATAAAAAAAGTGTGCTGTCAGTCCTCTTGAGTAAACATGGCTTGATCTAATTCAGGTATCTCTCTCTCTCTCTCTCTCTCACCCCCACCTGTTCTTTATTCAGATCGGTTGACATTCTTTGAAAATATACACACATGTCAGTTTGTTTTCTCTTTGTCTGATCGTCCTCAGTTGTGCACCAATTACAAATGTGGAAAACAGCAGAGACATTTTGGAAAAGAGAAAGAGTACAGGAATGTCTCCACAAACTCAGAGACCATCTCTCTTTATTCAAATAATATAAGTTCATATTATTAGTATTATGTACCAAAACAAATTCTGTGATCGAAATGATGGTAAAGAACTTAAGTGTTTTTTAAGTAATGATAAAAACTGGGAGATTTCAGTAATGGGCTGTTTTGGTACCGGACCTTTTTGGAAGTGAGCTGTTTTGACCCCTATCTCCCAGGCCAAATGAGAACCCCAAATTAAACCAAATAACAAAACAGAGAAATGTATTCTTTTCTCTTTTTATTTTTCTTTCTAAAATGTGGATACATAAATAAAACCTGGAAAAAAAAAGAAATTGAAAAAAAAAATTAAAAGAAAAAAATCTGACCTACCTACCCTATTTCATATTTTCATAGATAGCAAACACACCTAGGTATAAGTTTTTTAGCCTTTAATGTTATAAATGGCTTATACATGCGCTTTAGGTAATGAAACGTTTAATACCAGTAATTCATTCTTGGTCATGTGTGTCACTAAGAGTTATTTGCATTTTTAAGCAATACAGATTAAACCAACAAAGCAAAGTCAGGATAGCGCTTCAGCTTTGCTACCGGAAAATTCATGATGGACTTGAGACTGTGTGGTACACAGTAAATGTCCAAATATGAAAGAAGCACCGTAAACATCTCATTATTTAGATTAGGTCCAGTGATAGAGTATCATCATGATCGATAAATTAGCTATGTTTTGTTACATGCAATAGAGTGTATACAACTTTGATTTTACAGGAGTCACTGGGAGAAGAGGTTTTACGGATGTCAAATGATGAAATTGTCAGCAGAACCAGATTGCTGGATAATGAAATCAAGGTACATTAAAAAAAAAGGAATTTCTTTGTGTTAACCCTTTACCAAACAATCCCGGGTTTTTAAGACCCTGAGAAATAAGCCTTCTGAAAACATTGTGGGAAAAGGAGAAAATGCTGGTAACCAGCATTTTCTCCTTTTCCCACAATGTTTTCTACCCTTTCCAAAACAAATTTCAATTTTTGAGTCACATTAATTTTTTCGTCTGCAAATGCTTCCAATTTGGACTAGTCCAAAATTATGTTGTTTGGTAAAGAGTTAATAAATTTTTATACTCCAAAAGGCACACTTGGGTTATATATGCCTTGAACAACGTAGGTTTACAGTTATTACAACACAACAAGGAAAAGATCAAAGTATTAATAAGCGTTATTTTCAAGTTTGAAGGGGTGTCCTAATTCTGTATTTGACAAATTGAGTGACCTAAATTTTGTTTA
Source organism: Hippopus hippopus (assembly GCA_946811185.2). Taxonomy (NCBI): domain Eukaryota; kingdom Metazoa; phylum Mollusca; class Bivalvia; order Cardiida; family Cardiidae; genus Hippopus; species Hippopus hippopus. Next base: position 10,002,628 of record OX328104.1, read on the forward strand.
GTAATAGCTGCAGGATACTTGCCTTACAGTTAGTTTGTAGCCCTGAATGTCAACAAAATGGAACTGTGTGTAGACTGGTCCACTTTGAAAGCATTTGACGATAACAATTAGAAAGTGGCTCAAATAATAAATCATTTCTACAAAAGTAGAAAATTTTGTGGGAATAGGAGCTACCAGCTGTTTCCCCATTTCCCACAATGTTTCCAAAAGTGTTCTTATTCAGGATTGTTATAATACTCTATGGTTATGATGAAAGATAAGTTTGTTGTCATTTCTTCCTTCATTTTTTTTTTAGATTATGAAATCAGAAATCATGAGGATCTCGCATGAGCTGCAGGCACAGAAAGAGAAGATAAAGGAAAACACAGAGAAGATCAAAGTCAACAAAACTCTTCCATATCTGGTTTCTAACGTTATAGAGGTAGGTAATCTGAATGCTGAGGTATAGATAAGGGGATAATTCTATACAGCATATCTATACAGTTAGTTTATAGTTTAGAGGTATAGATAGGGTTCATAGAGTTATATCTCTTTAGCTTTTCAACGGACCAATCTTGTAGATACTCAGACATACCAGGATACATATTCACCAACCACCCATTAGAACTTTCTCTGTCTTATTCCCCAGAATTTTCTGAATTTGAAAGTTCCACATCTTCTGATTGGCTAAACCAAATGGTTTAGCCAATCAGAAGTTGTGGTACTTTCAAATTTTCAAATAGTTGGAGGATAGGGACCCAGGTACATTGAGCCTGATAGTTCAGTTGCTTTACACTGGGTTTAAAACCAGAGAGTTACTAGGTTCAATTCCCTGGCTTGGCCAGTATCTTTCCAAGAATTACTTACAGTCATTGGGACAGGATTTATTCCCCTCTCACTACTGTAAACTGTTCCAACAATTTTTGTGGGAAAGTAGCCAGTTGCTTGAGAAGAATACTGTGAAAAGTTCTGGTAAAAGTAACGTCCAGAAAGCATAGAGAGGTTGACTGGCTGCGAGAAATAATTGAAATAATGTTGAAAATGATATTAACTCTTTACCACACAATCCCGACTTTTAACGACCCCGAGAAAGAAGCCTTTTGAAAACATTGTGAAAAAAGGAGAAAATGCTGGTAACCTGCATTTTCTCTTTTTCCCACAATATTTTCTACCCTTCCCAAACCAAATTTCAATTTTTCAGTCACATTTATTTTGTCGTCTGCAAATGCTTTCAATTTGGACCAGTCATAATTTTGTCATTTGGTAGAGTTAAACACCATGCAAACATACATGTACCAGGTAAGTGTTGATGAAGGGGTATTGATTAAGATTTGTTACACCTGATTCTCTGAAAATTTATTTCAAGACTACAAAAGTCATATAACTGTTTATGTATAGTTAAATTTCTAAATATATCCTCAGTGTTTTAAAGGACGGGGGATTTATACTTTGTCCATCTGTCTTTGGGTCCGTTTAGCAATTTCACATCTTCTCCATCTACAATTTTCAACCAAATTGGTTGAAATTCTAATGGTAGTCTTTCCTTTATGGGAACTTTAAGTACCTGAAATTTTCATTGTGATTGGTTTATTATTACCCCTTTACAACACAATCCAGACTTTTAACAACCCCAATAAAGCAACCTTTTGAAAATATTGTGGGAAAAGGAGAAAATGCAGGTAACCAGCATTTTCTCCAGTACCAACATTGTCTTCTAGCCTTTCAGAGACAACTACAATCATTTTGATCCACAAGTAATTTGTTGCCTGAAAAGGCTGTCAATTTTGGCAGGTCTAAAATTCTTCCAGGGTTAAAGGATTTATTTTTCATTGATTTTGATTTTTTTTTTTTAATCATCCTGTAACAAGGCAACCAGTGGGTGCAATTTGTTGGCCTCAACATGTCTATACTTTGCTCACCCATTTGGTAGACTGCATTACTGTGCTTATAAATGTACTGCGTTTATCATTGTGTCTCTTTAGCTTCACAAATTTGATTCAATTGTAAGACCAAATTATACTTAATATCAAAGATCCGCATGGGAAGTCATGTATGACAGTTTTCTTTATGCATGAAAATTTTTCTTAGCTTTTCCAGAAACTTGGATTTGCTATAATTCTTTCATTGATAAAGTGTGCCTACTGTCTTAAAAAATAATTGTGTAAGACTTACTTTTATAAGATGACGGAAAGTAAAAACTTATATTGGAATTGATAGGTTACGACTGTGGCCTACCTAATCTAGAAAAATAAACTCATTAATTTTTTACCCATGGATCAGATTAGTCACTATTTAAGCAATTGCAGATGATAAATGTGGATCAAATGGAGAAATTTGTCTCAAATAGGGAGAAAACCTCATGGGAAAAAAAGAAAATGCTGGTTTATACCAGCATCTTCTCCTTTTCCTAGAATGTTTTCAAAAGTCTCCTACCTCTGGGTCATTAAAAGACAGATTTTTATAGAAAGAGTTAAACCACTTAATGTCCTCATATTGTGGTATTATGGGTCCATCAAGGATAAATTTAGTGCATTTCTGAATGAAATAGGAATATACTGTCCAGTATACTAGTGGTATTTCAAGTGTGAATTCTGCATATTCACAGTTGCTTGATATGGACCCACAAGAACAGGGAGAGGAAGATGGAGCAAATATTGATCTTGATGCACAGAGAAAGGGGAAATGTGCAGTCATCAAAACATCAACCCGCCAGGTAATTTTCTAGATTATATGCCAAATTACTGGATGATAACCTAGGACATTATAATTTAACCATTTACCTCATCAGAACGAAGCAAAAAATTTTACAACCATTATTGGATTTTTTATTTTTTTCCAAAATAGTATCTGTTTATATATCTCTGAACTCTTTAGTCATCATGGATTAAAAACATTTCATTCATTATTATGCATGTAGCATATAAACTTGTGAGTAAAATTTGATTTTTTTAGCTTTACGTATATATATGTACAATGAATGAATATTTTTACAGTATAAAGGTGTGGCTTTGAGGGTTAAATTTAGAAACCTTTCTGTTCATTTAGCATTGCATGAACTAAATTTTATATTATGTTCAGTTGTTGCTTTGTATTGCAGACTCAATCATGCATCTGTTTACAAACTTAAGTATATTTTCAGACATATTTCCTCCCTGTTATTGGACTTGTGGATGCTGAAAAACTGTCACCAGGGGATTTAGTGGTATGTGTAGCTGGAGCATTGATTTATGCTTTATATCTTCTATATTGAAATTTCATTTGATTAAATCCTTTACCACACAATCCTCAGTTTTAATGCCTCCGAGGAAGAAGGCTTTTGAAAACATTGTGGGGAAAAAAAGCAGACCGTTTGCTCCTTTTTCCATTGTGTTTGCTAACCATATAAAGAAAAGCCTAATAGACACATCTAATACGCTTTTGAATTTGACTAGTCTGAAATTTTGTCATTTTTTCAAGACTTAAACTCATTACAATTTGATACAAATTTATAGCTCTAGACTTTGTAAACAACCTTTTGGAATATCTATAGACGTTCAGCATGACAAAGGTTCAAGACAAGATTACAAGTAAGAACATTGTGGTATACTGAAGGAATTTCAATTTCTTCCTTTGCCCAAATGTCTTCAAAATTGGCCTGCTTTAACTCTTTACCACACGATCCCGACTTTTAACGACCCTGGGAAAGAAGCCTTTTGAAAACATTGTAGGAAAAGGAGAAAATGCTGGTAACCAGCATTTTCTCCTTTTCCCACAATGTTTTCTACCCTTCCCAAAACAGTTTTCAATTTTTGAGCGATATTTATTTTGTCGTCTGCAAATGCTTTTAATTTGGACTAGTCTACAATTTTGTAGTTTGGTAAAGAGTTAATCCTTTACCACACAACCCTGACTTTTTGGGACCCTAAGGAAGGCAGCTCTTCAAAACATGGTGGGAAAAGGAGAAAATGCTGCTAACCAGCATATCCTCCTTTTCTGACACTGTTTCCTAACCTTCAAAAAAACATTTTTGATTTCTGACTCGCATATTTTGTTGTCTGCAAATGCTTTCGATTTGGACAATGTTAAAAAAAAAAAAGACAAAAAGGTTGTCCAGAAGTGGTTATGCTTTATTCCTGTACCACATGACAGAATTTTGGATTTGTCCAAGTTGTAAGCATCCCATGGCAAGAAATTAAATATGGCTCAAATGATAGGCTTTGTCTTTAAAACAGCATTTTCTTCTTTTCCAAAATGTTCTCTAAAGTCTCCTTTCTCAGGCTTCTCAAAACTAGGGATTGTTCGGTAAATGGTTTAGAATAATGTTTGGATATTTTATGGTAATGATTTCATACAGTACATGGACAATCATGCAGAAACAAACAGAAAGTTATTTGCAGACAACAAATATAGCTAAAGTAAGGGATTTTTTGGGTGAAAGGGTAGAAAACAATGTGGGGTAAAGGGGAAATGCTGATGACATCTGTTGTGAAGAATCTTCTTTTTCAGGGTTATCAAACAACAAGATTTTTTGGTAAAGGGTTACCGGTATACAGTTAAAATAGCAGGAGTGCATTTATGAGGGTCGATAGCAGTGCATTTATGAGGGTTCATAGCTGGAGTGCATTTATGAGGGTCCATAGCAAGAGTGCATTTATGAGGGTTGATAGCAAGAGTGCATTTATTAGGATGGATAGCAAGAGTGCATTTATGAGGGTTGATAGCAAGACTGCATTTATGAGAGTCAATAGCAGGAGTGCATTTATGAGGGTCAATAGCAAGTCTGCATTTATGAGGGTTGATAGTAAGAGTGCATTTATGAGGGTTGATAGCAAGAGTGTGTTTATGAGGGTCGATAGCAAGAGTGTGTTTATGAGGGTCGATAGCAAGAGTGCGTTTATGAGGGTCAATAGCAAGAGTGTGTTTATGAGGGTCGATAGCAAGAGTTTGTTTATGAGGGTCAATAGCAAGAGTGCAATTATGAGGGTCGATAGCAAGAGTGCAATTATGAGGGTCAATAGCAAGAGTGTATTTATGAGGGTCAGTAGCAAGTCTGCATTTTTTAGGATCAATAGCAGGAGTGCATTTATGAGGGTTGATAGCAAGAGTGCATTTATGAAGTTCGCATATCTTTTCTTTTCAGGGTGTAAACAAAGATTCCTATCTTATATTAGAGACCCTTCCGGCTGAGTATGATTCCAGAGTGAAAGCTATGGAAGTAGATGAAAGACCAACAGAACAATACAGTGATATTGGTGGCTTGGATAAACAGATTCAAGAGGTAAAAACATACTCATTGAATATCGAGATACATATAGGGTGAGTGGTTTGGGTTCAGAAAGTGAATATTGCGTATGGTGTTCATTAAAACTTTTAGCAACAATATATCATACAATAAAGAGCTGAAATAGCTGTACAACTATGGAAAAGGTTATAAACTTAAAAGAGCCATTAAACCAGACTTAATTTTCATTTGTGTGCAAGTATGGCTTTCAACTTAAACCTGGATAGAAATATATGTAGAAATTACCAAGTTTTTTTGGATTTTTTGTTGTAAAATGGGTTCAAGTCCCAGAGAAGGCATTTTTTTTCCCAACTCAAGGCAAACAGGAGACCTTATCTGTGGATTCTCTGCATTTATTATATATCGAGATGAGACTTCACATGTTGTTATCTTGAATCTACACTTCCTTATATTTTGTAGTGCATATCATTGATTATTTTGTATTTCAAGGATAAATCCCTTTGAATATTGATATTTTTCTTTGTTGTTTTCTGATCTTTTTTAGTTAATAGAAGCAGTAGTGTTACCGATGACTCACAAGGAGAGGTTTGAAGCACTCGGAATCCAACCTCCCAAAGGTAAACCATCTTATACATTAACCCTTTACTGCACAGTCATGAGTTTAAATGACCTTGAAGAAGAAGTCTTTTTGAAAACATCATGGGTAAAGGAGAAAATGCTGGTAACCAGTATTTTCTCCTTATACCCACAATGTTTTCTGCCCTTTCAGATCAAAGGTAATTTCTGCCATGTGAGCCACATTTAAGTTTTTGCAAATGATTTGAATTTGGACTTGCCCAAAATTTCGTTGTTAGGTTTAAAGGTGAGATCTTGATAATTCAATACAGCTGGGACCATGAAACTAGTACATATCATCAATTTGCATTTTATTAAACCTTTCCCACACAACAAATTTTAGACTCTCCCAAATTCAAATTTTCTGCAGGATGACAAATTCAGAATTAAAACAAATGAGCTTGACCTCTCTGATAAGATAGTAAACATTGTGGGAAAAGGAGAAAATGCTGGTTACCAGCATTTTCTCCTTTTCCAACAATGTTTTTGAAAGGCTTCTTCTTCAGGGATATTAAAACAAGGGATTGTTTGGTAAAGGGTTAAGTAACAATAGACTTTATAACTAGAATGTAATTTAGAATATTGGTTATTCAGTTGTTATATAGATCAATATAAATGACAGTCTATCGCTGGAAACAGTGCATGAGCAGTTCTTACTGCTGATATCAGTAATCAGAACAGCTGCATCACTGTTATCTAAAACATTTGGCCATTCCAGAAAGTAGTTTTATTCAACAGATACATTTGGGCTATTGCATGTTCTGACTGAGAGCTAGATACATATTGAAATTTTTAATGCTTCTGTTTGAAAAAAACAAAAATTCATTTTACTATTCTATTTGGAGGCAAATTTTTGGATTTGAAGACAAATAAGCATTATTTTTTGACATTCTCCTTCATGGCCTATTTTTTCTGACATTTTTTGTTTTTCTTTTAGAATATCAGCTTTTTTACTTCCTTTTACAGGAGTACTTTTGTATGGTCCACCTGGCACTGGAAAAACACTGTTAGCCAGAGCCTGTGCTGCACAGACCAAGTCAACATTCTTGAAATTAGCCGGTCCACAACTGGTACAGATGTTTATTGGGGATGGTGCCAAACTGGTCAGAGATGCATTTGCACTAGCTAAAGAAAAACAACCAGCTATCATTTTCATTGATGAATTAGATGCCATAGGTAACTAATTGTCTATTTCATTGAATTGCATTTTCCTTTTTGCAAAATCCCAAGTAGACAGACAGGTACTTCTGCATGTTTACACATCAACTGCAAACAGTTTTGTTAGGCAGCAAACGGCTTTTAACCCTTTACCAGATGACAAAATTTTAGCCTTTTCCAAACTGAAAGCATTCGCAAAGGACAATGTCATTTTTGCTCAAATGGTGCAATTCTTTGATAGGGTAGAAAATATTGTGGGAAAAAGAGAAAATGCTGGTTACCAGCATTTTCTTCTTTTCCCACAATGCTTTCAAAAGGCTTCTTTCCCAGGGTCGTTAAAAGTTGACATTTTGTGGTAAGGGGTTAACTTAACCAAACAACAAAATTTTGGACTCATCCAAATCAAAAGTATTAGCAGGTGACAAGTTGAATATTGCTCACATGGTTGGATTTTCTTTGAAAGGGTGTAAAACATATGGGAGAAAATGCTTCTCCATTTTCAACAGTATTTTAAAAGACTTCTTGATCGGGGTTGTTAAAGGTCGGGATTGTGTGGTAAAGGGTTAAATTGTAGTTGCAGAAATAGAATTGGCTCATAATATTTTTTTACCGAAATTTATTCACCTATATTTACTGCCTAAATATTCATTCATTTACGAAAGAGAGTTATATTTGTTCGCTGTAGTTTTTTATAAGATGGTAATAAGTTGTACATAGTTACAGAAAAAAAATTAGCCTGGTGATAGTTGTTGTCACAGTTGTGTATGGCGAGTTTAGAAAACATCGATAAAAAACAGATAATAAATCAGGCTAGAGAAAAGTATTCTTTTTTATGTTAGTGTTATAATTTTTTTCCAGGCACCAAACGTTTTGACAGTGAAAAAGCTGGTGATAGGGAGGTTCAGAGAACCATGTTAGAATTGCTCAACCAGATGGATGGCTTTCAGCCTAATGCTATGATAAAGGTGACACTCAGGATTTTTAGCTCACCTGAGCACAAAGTGCTCAAGGTGAGCTCTTGTGATTGTGCTGTGATGGTTGTATGTTGTCTATCAGGCATAGTCAGGGCATCAACAATTCATGAAAATTGGTCATAATGTTTGCCCTGATATCGATGATATCTCAGACTAGTTTAAAATTGGGTCATGTTTGGTCAAAGAGTAGGTTACTGGGACAAATCTGAGAAAAATCATGCATGCACTTTAGAGGCCATGTTTTAAATCTGGGACCCAAGAATTTGATCAGAATGTTTGTCTTGATAATATCTTGAATAAGGTTGAACTAGACCATGTTGGATCAAAAAGTTTGTTACTGACACTCATGCATCATCACAACAAGGATATTTACAACTTTGTCAATCCTAGATGACTATACTAAATTGAGGGCTTTGGGGGCCCTCTTTTTTTCTTCTTTTTTTATATTGGAGCAATTACTGATCACTGTAATCTGATTTAGTTGTGATGAAAGAGGAAGAGTTTCAATATTGTTAGTTACAGGTAAATATCTCCAACTGGGAGTATCTAAAATTTGAATTATAAAAATTTCATTTTATGCCCACTATACCTAAAATAAGGACATTGAAATGAAAAATTTGTATGGAACTACTGGAATTTTCATATTCAATGGAATTTTCATATTCACTTTTATATAACTGAAGCCTTGGGGTTATAGATGCATGTTTCCTGTAGAATGACCTTAACTTTAAAGATTATGTATGGCTGTATTGCCCAAGGACAAAAAGTAGGCTATTGATAAGGATGCACACTTCAGTTCATTGCAATTTCAGACATACATGTTGGATTTTGTACTTGTATTCAGTTCACATTGTGTAATGTTGTACTTTTTCTTTTTTTTTAACCCAGGTTATTGCAGCGACTAACAGAGTAGACATTTTGGACCCTGCTTTATTGAGATCTGGTCGTTTAGACAGAAAAATTGAATTTCCAAACCCTAATGAAGAAGCAAGAGCAAGAATTTTACAAATTCACTCAAGGAAAATGAATGTTAGGTAAATAGCCAAATGGCTCATTTCAATGTCTGTAGATGAAAGAGTTTGCTCATTATGTTCCCCAAAAATCTGTGTGATTGAGTTAATTCTTTATCACACAATCATGAGTTTTATCAAAGTAAAGCATTATGAAACATTGTGGGAAAAGGAGAAAATGCTGGTAACCAGCATTTTCTCCTTTTCCCACAATGTTTTCTACCCTTTCAAAAACAAATTTCATTGTTTGAGTTACGTTTATTTTGTAGTCTGCATATCCTTTGAATTTGGACCAGTATAGGATTTTGTCATTTGGTAAAGAGTTAACCGAAGAATTTATCTAGGGCTGTAATCACTAACTATTTTAATCTAGATTGTAATTCTTAATTTGAAGACTAGTCGTCTATTTGGATGAGAGAAAATGTCTTTGCCAATCACATTGCATGTCTGGGAATTTAGAATTAGAATACAGCTGGTTTGAGAGCAGTCAGCTAGTTAAACAGCAAGCTATTCCAAAAAGTGTGACACTTTACTAAACAACACCATATGTGAGCATATTGGTGAAAAAAATATTCCTGTTACTTGATATCAAGTGAAAAAAAAATACAGGCACAATACCTTTTGTTACATCTTAGAATACCTATCAGAACTACAATTTCCTGTTATATACTACATGGAATAAGATCAGCCTGAACAAATGTATTTCTGAATTTAAATCTACACTGTCTGTTACATTCAGAGATAGTTTAAGTCTTTACCACACAGTCCTGACTTTTAAAGACTCTGATGAAGAAGGTGTCTGAAAACATTGTTGGAAAAGGAGAAAATGCTGGTAACTAGCATTTTATCCTTTTCCCACAATGTTTTCTACCCTATCAAAGGAAAATGGCACCAAATGAGCCACAGTGAAATTATCATCTGCAAATGCTTTCAATCTGGACAAGGCTAAATTTTTGTCATTTGGTAAGAGTTTAAAAAAAAAAAATGGCTTTGAAATTGTAATGTTTTATAGTTTCCTTTTTACAATAAAAAATTCAATTTCATTTTGTTTTGTGCTCTGAGGATGAAGATACTAAATCCTTTTTTAAGTACATTGCCATTCTGCAGACACACTTATCCGTCTTGTAACAGAACTCTTATAAAAAAGAATAATTGGAGAATGAAAAATTGCTTGTAACAAGCCATTTCTCATTCACTAATAAATTATCTTAGATTCCTAGATGACAATGATTATCCTTGCTCTACCACAAGGATGTTTCCAAAGTCATGTGCTGCTGATTTGTTGACAGGAGGTCAGAGTTAGTGAAAAGGTGTACACCAGGGTCCTTATTCACCAACCATTCTTAGGACCATTCTTGGTCTCATTCTCTAAGATTTTCTAAATTTGAATGTAACACAACTTCTGATTGGCTAAACCAAATGGTTTAGCCAATCAGAAGTTGTGTTACTTTCAAATTTAGAAAATTCTGGAGAATAAGGCTGAGAACGTTATTAAGAATGGTTGGTGAATACTAGCCTGGATTCCAGTCTGTTTATTTTTTTCCTTTTCTGTCACTCAAACATTGCATTGTCTAAAATGACGGCCTGGAAACATTTGAAAACCGATCACAGCGGCATCTACATTATTCCATCCAACTGGGGGGTAAAGTAGATGTCACTGCAAACGATTTTCCAACGTAATGACTAAGAATAGATACTGAAATTCCAATAACCTAGGTTTAATCATTTCCTGTATGTGAGCCATCTTTGAAAATATTGACGTCAAAATTTCAAGCATGTTATTCACAATGACTTTTGAGGATAGTTTAACTATAACAAGGGTTGTTGAAGATCACAATGTATATATTTTTGATTGCACAGACTGGTTTGGGAAAGTCACTTGTACATGAATTCACCCCCGTTGTATTTGAATTGGTCTAAAAATGCGCGAATCCATCGTTTCTAACATTGTGACGTCACATGATAAAAAATCTATAATTAGATTATCTGCACAATGCATGATCATGGAGAGACCCTGGAATGTCCCCAGGAGGTAATAATAACTGAAGCAATGAACAGATAAGCTCTGCGAAAGATCTGAAGCAGACCGAGACTAAGAGAGCGTAATACAGAGTAATGAAATTATTACTGACTGGATCCAGGCTAGGTGAATAGGAGCCCAGACTGTTCTGAGTTTGAAGTCAGCATACAGCAGTGCTCTATGTATTAGCAATCCAGTTCTCTTTTTTATTCCAGCAAAGATGTAAATTACGAAGAATTGGCGAGATGTACTGATGATTTCAATGGAGCACAGCTTAAGGCTGTTTGTGTTGAGGCTGTAAGTTTTGATTTTTGTCACCACCCTTGTAAATATGAGCCATGCTTTGGCAAAAGGAGGCCTAATGCATCTCCTAGATGCTTTATACTAAGCAAGACATCACCTTATTATGGATCCATAAAATCCATGTTGTCAAACAACTAACTGAATCATGAGGTAGAATAATCCTTTTGACAAGCAGAAAAGTTAATGATAGCGAAAAGTTTCAGCCCATGTAAGCCAGTGCAGACTGCACAGCCTGACGTGGGTCGATACTTTTAGCAAATGCATTAAGCCCCCTTTTGACAGAGCATGGCTCATATTTTGGAATGTAAATTGGCCAACTTTTCAGTTAATTCGGTAAAAAGATGGTACCAGAGATCGTAGGCATTGTAAGGTTTTGTACAATTTAAGTAAATGCCGTTTGACTGGTGTTGTTAAACCACAGACAAGTGTGTTTACAATATCAACAGACATAGAGAAAATTGAATGTAGATATTGAGATTTTTTTTTTTCAATACCATTGAGTAAGTGAATGAACATAACATAAACGTTTGTCTATGAATTTCTTGTTAGAAAAATCAGTTGATCTAGTTATGCTCTATTATAATGTATTTGTAACCATGCAGTTTTCCTTTTAAGGGTATGATTGCCTTAAGACGTGGAGCCACAGAGCTGTACCATGAGGATTATATGGATGGTATCATAGAGGTGCAAGCCAAGAAGAAAGCTAACCTACAATATTATGCCTAACTCAGAATGTACATCCTGAGGAAAACGTTGTGGCAGATGTCTTTGAACACATCCTTAACCCTTTAACAAACAATCTGGACTATATCGGTCATGGGAAATCAGGCTTTTGGGTAAAGGAGAAAATGCTGGTATTAAATAACAGTCTCTCCTTTTCCCAGAATGTTTTCTATCCCATCACAGACATATCGTTTGAGGAATATTGAATTTGTCGTCTGCAAATGCTTTCAGTTTGGACAGATCTGAACAATAGTGATTTGGTAAAGAGTTAAAAAATATAGCACATGCAGAACTATGTATTTCAAAACTAGACTTCATGTCACCAACAAAAATTCTAGTTTTTTTTATATTTATTTTTCTACCAGTGACTGGTACTTTGACCAAACACACTTTGACGAATTGTCAGACTTATGATTATTGCTGTTAGGAGGGCCTTTAAGGTTTAATACATGAATATGTGTCAAAACATGGCATTATAGGGAAAATAGTTTATAATGAGCAATTTCTCGTTTGCAGCAATGTTTTCTAAAGTGCTATGAAAAACACTCTGCATTGTTAAATAGTTAACTATTGCCTTTTTCAAGAGTTTTGAAACAATAATGGAAAACAGTATGGATTTTTTATAGTATTTCTTTCGTTCCCTGAGGAATCCTTAGAGTCAGTGTGATATGTTAAGTGGTTTGCTGCAAGATAGAGGAATTAAATCTTCTTTATCGTTTATTGAAATTTTGAAAAGCAAGATATAGTGCCATCAGAATGTCCTTCTCATCAGAATGGAGAGAAATAAATGATTTGTGCTGCTTGATGTAGATTTTGTATATCAATTCAATCCAGTCCAGTTTTGGAAACTTGCAGGTACTTAGATAACTGTTGGTTTACCTTTTACCGCACAATCCCGACTTTTAAATCCCTGATGAAAAAGATTTTTGAAAGCATTGTAGGAAAAGGAGAAAATGCTGGTAAGCAGCATTTTCTCCTTTTCCCACAATGTTTTCTATCATATTAAAGACAAGTTAGAATTACCATTAGAGTCACAGTTAATTAGTCGTCTGCAAATGCTTTCAGTCTGGACGGGTCTATAATTTCATCGTTTGATAAAAAGTTAAACAGTCCAAACTAACCTCAGTTTTGATGAGCCTGATATAGAAGGCTTTTGAAAATATTGTAGGAAAGGGGAAAATGTTGATAACTAGAATTTTCTCCTACTGAATAATGTTTTCTATCCTTCCGAAGATAATCATGTCATTTAAGCCGCATTTTATATTTTGCGTGCAAACCCTTTCAATGTGAATGACTAAAGTTTTGCCAGAGTTGGGCCATAGAAAGCCTATCATAAATATGGTTGCTTTTAGGATTTGTGTAAATCGAGATGAGGTAACAAAGTAAGAAAATGCAGTCTTATCATGGATCAAAAAGTTCAATTTTTTGTTGAAACAAAATCTTTTGGAAAAATTTCATTTAATTATTGCATATTTTAGTGGGCAAAGGAATTTCAAAGTCTTGGTCAGAATTGAACTGTGGGTACATAATACACACATGCATAAGTTTCAGTCTAAATACATGTATGTTATATATGTTATATATGAGTTTTTGTCTGTGTTTACTTTTGCGTAAGTTTTGTCATTAAACAATGCATAGTAAAGGTGGCCCTTAAGTTCATTGCGCAGATTTTCACTGCCACATGACTTTAGAATCACATTGTATTTTTGGTGACTGTCATGTGATTGCAGGATACACAAAAGACAAAGTACTGAATCATTATCTTACGATAGATGGCATTCTTTAAATACACATTTATCTGATTTGGGCATTCTGGATACAGTACCAGAAAACATGTACTTTTCAAAACAACAACTGTTACTTTCAATTTCAAAATAAGATTAACGTTTTCTCAATAAAACGCTACCTTGTGTGATTTATTCAGCTATAATCAGCAGCATGCAACCTATGCACCGGCCATTTATAAAACAGCCCCTACATGCTTGGGTAATACCTTTGGTATAAGCCCTACTTTTCCCCTTTGTATGAGATGGGTGATGAGTCATAGCAGACAGGTCGAATCTTCAAAGAACATGATGTGCACAGACAACGAGTACTGAATGGAGTATGCTTTCTATGCATACAAAATGTGGGGAAATAAAAGAAGCCTTTCAAAAATTATATGGCTCGAAAGCATACAGATTCAAGGCAGTTTTATACAACAAAGTAAATTTGATGCGAACAATGAAATGTGTAGAAGAAATCACTGCCTTTAGCCAGGCATTGAATTCTTAGAACATTTCAGTGCTACAACAGAATTTTTGTTAGTCGAAAAATAGGTATTATATAATAAGATTTGATTAAGGAAGATATCTTTCCTTAGATCACAAATTTGCTTTTCGTATACTATTTGGAAGGTGCACAACTCTCCATGTGGCTGAACTTATATAAACAATGTTAGAAGAGGAATAGTTGTTTGTAATAAGCATCTGATTCTTTCTCCACATTCTTGTTTATCTATACGACTATTGAAAAGTACCGGTATGCTCATCTTTCACTAAAATTGATGGTCTTTCATTTTCATAAATGAAAATTTTTTGCTTGATTTTAGCAAAGTGAGAATAAAACTTTCCAGAAATCTGGTTTATATATCTTTGGCAGTCATTAGAAAAATCTATGCAAGCCCACATAAATGATGCATCTTTAACATTTTAACGCAGTCCCATGTTCTAATAACACTGAAAAGGCCGGCTTTTGAAAAAAATTGTGGGAAAAGGAGATAATAATTCTGGTTACCACCACTTTTGTTTTCTATTCTTTCGAGGCACCCACAATTTGAACCACAATTAATGTTATCTTTGGATTTTGAAAAGTTCAAAAGTTTATCATTTTGTAAAGAATTAAAAACCTGTCTTGATATGTTTGCCATGGTTTTGATATCTATCCATATGAACAAAAACCATACATTGCCCACGAACGGAGATGAAAGATGTTGTTAAATAAATCAAGCAGATGCGATGTGTGTGTGACAGACCTGTGCCAAAACCTCCTGCTCTAATGAGTTTAAGCTATAACTTTGTGCACCCTGTCATCACAATGGGTAGAAACAGGGGCTCTTTCCTATGATATAGATCAAGATCAGACTGATGAGCGTGGGATCCGAAGGTTTATCTTTACAATCCTCTTGTTTATTCAAGTTTGTGAGATAAATATCTTTCTTGGTTTCAGTGGGTGGTACTTTCAGCCTTCGAAAGAGGTAACTTCATAGTTGAGACTGCAAGAGTTAAGTGTAGTGCTGGGGAGAGGGGTACGACAATTTCAGTTTTATATGAAGAATGAAAGAGAACCTCGGAAAGTTATGAAGTTACTCTATAAAAACTTTAAAAAAGAATTGCTGTTCAAATGAGTTGAGACTGTACAGTCTGTCCGATCTGATTTTGATTCTACACTTTAAAAGCAACTTAAGTTGCTATGTGAATCGGAATGCCCTAGGGAATGAAGAAAACGCCATAAATTAAATCTCTCTCTCAATATTTTGGCTATTGCCTTTTTCAAGAATTTTGAAACATGGTCCCAATAGAACATTGTATTACTCCATCCATGCTGTTTTTCACGTAAAATGTTCTAGTGGGATAGAGTACTTCAAAACTCTTGAAAAAGACAATAGGTAAAATACTGAACAACAGTGATTTCATTTAGAGCAACTAAAATCAACTTTAACACTGAAAGAGTTAACCTATTACCACACAGTCTCCTGTTTTAACAAACGTGGAAAATTGGACTTGAAAACATTGTGGGGAAAGGAGAAAATGCTGGTAATCAGCATTTTCTCCTTATGCCACAGATTTATAACCTTTCACAAACAAATCCTGTCATTGAGCCACATTAAATTTGGCGTCTGCAATTGCTTCCAATTTTGAACAATCTAAAATATTGCTGTGTGGCAAAGTTAATCTACTTGTATCAATACAGTGACTGATGAGTAGTAACCCTTGTGACAATCCTGAAGGAAGAGTCATGCCTGATCTTTAATCCTATACTGCTTGACAAAATTTCAGGCCTGTTCAAATTGAAAGAATTTGCAGTCAAATTTAACCAAAAAATATACATGTACATTTATCTTCGAAAGGACAGAAAAATGCTAATTATGAACATTGTTTTCCACAGTATGTTCAAAAGCTGTCTTGGTCAGGGTTGTTTAAAGTTAGGAATGTGTGGTAAACCTTTCACAGCCAGTAGCCTGGATGGCTTTTGCAGTCTTATCCTGATCTACACTGCCTGTTTTGTTCAGATATTCTGAGCAAAAAAAATCTTGAAATCGCTACTAGATGTAATTGGGTCTTGTAGAACTGGATTGAAAATGTCCCTTGGGTTTATTGGACACTCCAAGGGGTTAACTAACTCTATAATGAGATTTTTTTTTTCCACGCAATCTTGAACACCACTCATCTTGACCCAAGGGAAAAGGAGTCTACCCTTTACTATTCAATCCGGACTTTAAAGGACCCTGAGAAAGAAGCCTTTTGAAACCCTTGTGGGAAAAGGAGATTTTAATGCCTGGTATCCAGCGTATTTTTCTTTGCCCACAAGCTTTTCTACCCATCCCAAAACAAATTTCAATGCTTGAGACACCTTCTGCCAATGCTTTAAATTTTAACAAGGCTAAAATTTTGTCATCTGTCAAACATAATAGCTCATAGGCCTCCTTCAGGTCCATTCTTGAATGAAATAGGTATCTCAAGGAAATTACATCTTGAAGTTCTTGGTTTCTGTGGAAATATGCCTCGGTATAATTTCTTCAGATTCTCATTAATGAACTCTTTGCCAACCAATCCGGCAGTTTAACCCTTTACCGCACAATGCCGACTTTAAGCACCTCTGGAAAAGAAAGCTTTTGAAAGAAACATTGCACCATTTGAGCCACCTTGAAATTGTCGTCTGCAAATGCTTTCAATTTGGACAAAATTTTGTCGTCCGGTAAAGGGTTAAGGACCCTGGGGGAAATATGCACTGTTTGAAAGCAAGGTGGGAAAAGCATTTTCTCCTTTTCTCAAAATGCCTTCGTTCCTTTTAAAGACAAATCCCATCACCTAGATCGTTTACTTTTGGTCGCTAATAGGTCTTTCAGCCACAGTTACTCTGTCAACTACAAGTAGACTTTCATTTTGGCCTAATCTGAAATTTTTTGGTGTACGTGTCAAAGGGTTTGATATTGTTCCGTCTGAGGTTTTTTCTCTAACAAATGACATTTTAGACTCAACCAAATTCGAACGATTTGCAGACGACAAATCAAATGTACAAAAAATGAAACCTGTCTTCGGAAGGGTAGAAAACATTGAGACCAACAGGAGAAAATGCTGGTTATAGGCATTTTCTCCTTTTTCCACAATGTTTTCAGTCTCTTTTTCCTTGGGGTCGTTAAAAACTCGGAATTTAGTGATAAAGGGTCATAGCTACCCCGGAAGTATCGGGGCTTCCTGGCTCACTGGTCAAGGTGATGGATATGTAATAAATAGATGTAACAAAGGCAGGCTGGTCTGGAATTCAGGTTTGATTGCCAGTGGCTGTGTTCATGAGCTTTTGTCTTTTCTAAACTGAAAAACCGTATGAAGAAGTTGTTGGACTACTTTTGAAGTGCTGGACCTAATATTAAAGTCACCAGTGAAAATGAAAATATATCGAAAAGAACTCTCAAGTCGGAGTCTATTCCGTTACCTTATAGTTTTGAGTTTTAGCCCAAGTCTATTTTCGGTCCAATCACAATACGCGTTTAAACGAACCAATAAGAGGACATGTTCTTTTTTGAACACGAAAGTTAAAATTATACTTCCAAAAGTTGAAGTGAAATTTGGTATTTTATTCTTAATAAAAAAGCGACAAAAGTAATGTCAGCGAAGAACATTTATTACTCAGATAAATACACTGATGACGAATACGAATATAGGTATGTTGAAGCAACTGTGTTACTTGAAACTAAGGTAAACAAGTCTAAGCATGTTCAAATTAACAACGCATGCATGCTTTGCAAAGTTTGCGCTACGAATGGCCCGATTTGGAGGCTTGCTCCGATGTTAATTTCTCATTGAGACTCCGCTGCAGCCATTCTTGTGCCCATTCTAGATTAAAATAAAAAAGATCGGCGTCGTTTCAAGTGGGGTTATTTCCCATAACATCAGTACACCTCGGTCACGTCAGTGACAATACGCTGAATAGCCGGGAGTGAATAGCCTACAAATAAAAAGATTTCATTTTGAAGAAACAATTCTGAGCGTAAGGAAATATACCTTATGTAAAATAATAGTGGATACTAGGAATAGTTTGCTTAACCAGTCAAGTAAACTACAAAAAGTGTTACAAAGCTTTCCTCCATGCAATCTCTCCCCTCTCACTTCTGATCAGTTGTGGCGAATAACTTCAGATCTGACAAGAACATTAAAATAATAAAAAAGACCGGGTGAAACATCCATACTGTCAACAGGACCTTCTGGCATTATCTGGCACTTAAAACATTAGTTTCACACAAAACACAGCATATTTTTTTCACTGTAAAAGCCATGTGAGCCAATTTATTTGGTGGGCTGTTTTTCGGTCCAACAGATTTTGATTTGGTGTGGCTAAACTTTCATGCCTGTCAGACCTACATATGTACTGTCCGGTAAAATTTTCCAGTCATTCGCCAAGTCTGCAAAGGCATGAGAGAAAAGTAGTCTGGTGCTTGGAAATAAAGTTGTGTCGGTGACATGTGAGAAAACCAGGAAACACATGCATAGGTGCATTGACTGCTCTGATATGACCTAAATTCTTAAAAAGGCTTTAAACTTCAGAACAAACAAACAGAAAATCAAATACTTTTAAAGTTCCATATTTCCAAGAGGGGCAGCCTATTATTGACCTCCAAAACTAAGTAAACGAGTAATTGCTCCTTGTCTTAGTATTTTTTCCAAAGCTGCTTTCTGCAATGGTGCTTAAAGTAAAGGTATACAACCTTTTCCCAAACAATCTCAAGTTTTGAGCAGTCACATAAATTTCTGTTATCATTTGCAACTGTTTTTGATAAGGACAAGTCTACTTGTTGTCTTTTTTTTTTCAAAGTTAACCTTTTACCACATAATCCTGAGCTTTACAATCCTGACAGATAAAGTTTTTTGAAAACTTTGTTGTACAAGGAGAAACCATTTTCTCCCATTTTCTCCTTTGCCTACAATGTTTTCTACTCTTTAACTTACAAATCCCATCATTTTAGCCACATTCGATTTCAATTTGCTCTCAAATGCTCTCGATTTGGTTAGGCCTAAATATAGTAACACTTTGCTGTGTTAAGACTTTATGTGTCAAATGTTTTAATGCTTTTTTGCAGACATGTTATGCTGCCAAAGGAAATAGCAAAACTTGTTCCAAAAACACACTTGATGTCAGAATCTGAGTGGAGAAGTATAGGGGTGCAACAAAGTCATGGTTGGATACACTACATGAAACATGGTCCGGGTATGTTAACACACATTGTTTAACCCTTTACCACATGATCCAGTGTTATAACGACCCTGAGCAGGGTGGGACTTTTGAAAACATTGTGGGAAAAATGTAAAAGCATTTCTCCATTTCCCACATAATGCTCTGGCCTATCATGAAGCTCAAGACTCATTTGCACCACTTCAGAATTTGTTGTCTGCGGATGGTTTGAATTTGGAAGAGTCTAAAATTTGCTGTACAGGAAAGGGTTAACTCGACTATCATGACTTTTAAATCGGTGTCGGGGTCCATTTTGGTAAATTTTTTACCAAACAGCAAAATTTTAGACAAGTCCAAAGTAAAGTAACTTTAACCCTTTATTAAACGATCCTGGATTGTGACAACCCTGAGGAAGAAGCCTTTGAAAACAATGTGGGAAAAGGAGAAAATGCCAGCTATCAGCATTTTCTCCTTTTCCCTTAATGTTTTCTACCTTTTGTGAGACAGATTATATCATTTGAGCAGCATCTAATGTAACATCTGCAAATGCTTTTAATTTGGACCAATCTAAAATTTTGTCGTTTGGTAGTGTGAAAGCATTTGGAGACAGCAAAGTAACTGTTTACCAATTGACAAAATCTTTTACTTGTCCAAAGTGAAAGCATTTGCATACAAATAATTAATTGTTAGTCTAATGAAGGATTTGTTCTCTGAAATGTTAGAAATTATTGTTAGAAAATTCAAAAGGAGAAAATGCTTCTTGCCAACTTGACAGCATTTTCTCGGTTTTTTACAATTTGTTTAACACAGTTTTTAAAAAGGTGTTCATCCTTATGGTGGTAGTGGTACATGTATACATAATACAAGGTTGTTAATGTTTGATGGAGTGTAAAAACTGTTTGGGGTCTCCAGTGATAAAGAAATTCATTTGTTATCAGGCAATTTTTACACTGAGTGATTCCTGCTGATTGTTCAGAACTCATAGCAGTGACCTTTGGCAAAGCATTGCAGGGGCTATTTGCGGTTCTTCATGGAAAAATTTACAGATTTTATCAAGGTTTTCCATGACCCCCTATTTCTTTGAATTTTAACCCCCCAAATTTTCTAAATGACCCCCAAAATTTCAATGTTTGCCTTCTTTTCTTCATTTGAAAAGGGTCATTTTTGGGTCAAATGACCCCCATTAAAGATAGTCAAGGGAAAACCCTGTCTTATCATCCTCTTGTCTGGCTGGAACCACTTGGCCTATCTTTAGCAAATATACGGTAGTAATTATAGCATGGCTTTTGTGTTGTGATTCTTTAACCCTTTACAACACATCAAAATTTTGAACTAGTCTAATTTGAAAGTACTTGCAGATGACAATTTGGCAAAATGGCTAAAATGATAATACTTGTCTTTGAAAGAGTGGAAAAGATTGTGAGAAACTGAAAAGGAAAAAATGCTGTTTACCAATACCAGCTGCTAGCAGCATTTCCTCCTTTTCTCCACAGGGTTTTCAAAAGCTCTTTTGATCAGGGTTGGTTATTCAGGATTGTTTTGGTAAAGGGTAAATACGTGTATCAAAATTGTTGAAAATGTGAACTAAGAGTCAAAAAAAGTCCATACCCAGTCCCCAACCCCTAAACTGGGATCAACTAGAACTTCGAAACTTGTATACATAACATCAGCTGTGGATCCTGAACAGAGATTTCGGTTCATGCTTTTTCTGCAGATTTATAGTAAACATAATATTAGTCCTATTCCATTGGTCAACTTTCATGAAGCATGAAAATGAATATTAGGCCCTGCCTACCTGCAAGGTAGCTGTATGTGCAGCACAGATATTATGATGATTTGAGAGCGTAAAGTTTGTACCCCACAAAAGTTTACGAAACCGTGAAATTTCCAGTCAAATACAAAAAGGTCAACACGAAAAACTGAAATTACCAGTCAAATATGGCTATCTTCAGCTCTAAAGAGTAATATTAGACTATCAAGGTCCTTATGCTTATCTTGAATCAGACTTTACAAACATTGCCGCAATAGGAGAAATTCACCATTTTTTGGTGACATGTAAATACCTGTGATCAACCCTTTCCAAAGCATCATGTGTTTTAATGACACTAAAGGAAAAGACTTCTGAAAACATTCTGGGAAAAGGAAAAAATGCTGGTAACCAGCATTTTCTCTTTTTTCCATTCTTTGAAAGAGATACATATACATGTACAATTATAGACATTGTCATTTGCAGATGTTTTCAGCATTCAAGAGCTCAATATTTGTTGTTATGGAAAAAGTTCAATATGTTAAACTTGCTTGTAATTAGCATTCAATTCCTGTTCTTTGCAGAGCCTCACATACTGTTGTTTCGACGACCACTTTCAACCAATAATGCAAGTTAGCATGGAGGAACGAAGGCCCACTGATACAGCTATTTGTGATAAAGATATATTTCTACATTACACGATGAAAAGAACCATCAAAGATCAAACTGTCATTCATGTTGTTAAGTTGATTAACATAGCCCTGTACTTAAAAAAGCCCTTGTTTTCACAAACCTGGTGAAAAAGGCCTTTAACCCACTACCAAACAATAAAATTTTGGACTTGTCCAAATTGAGAGAATTTGCAGGCGACATATTAATTGTAGCTCAAAAGGGAAAAGTTGTCTGAGAAAGGGTAGAAAACATTGTGGGAAATGGAGAAAATACTTGTTACCATTTTTGATGTCTTAAAAATCTATCTCTTATCTTGTCAGAAGACTTGCATGAGGTTTTGAGTTAACTCTGTACCAAACAACTCTGTGTTTTTACAATCCTGACAAAGAAGACTATGTGAAATTTTGTGGGAAAAAGAGAAAATGCTGGGAACAATTTTCCACATTTTCTACCCTGATCAGACTGCACAAAATGTACACACTGGTTACTGCTCAATATTTTGTAGATCAGACCTAACTACGGTATATTTAAAATTGAATCACACATTTTGTGCTGTTTCTGGCCGAAAATATCTTTTTCTTTTTGTAAGCAAGGGGTTTAGTGCTAATTGACTTAATTTACATGAAAGTGTCCAAATTTTAGCTAATCAATATTTTACTCTTTACCAAATGACAAAATTATAGACTGGTCCAAATTGAAAGCATTTGCAAACGACAAAATAAAGGTAACTCAAAAATTGAAATTTGTTTCGAGCAGAGTAAAAAACATTGTGGGAAAAGGAGAAAATGCTGGTTACCAGCATTTTCTCCTTTTCCCACAATGTTTTCAAAAGGCTTCTATCTCAGGATAGTAAAAACCAGGGATTGTTTGGTAAAGGGTTAAGTGGACAGAAAAAAATTTACATATTGATATAGAACAGTGAAACAAATGATAAGATAAGCTTTTTCTTATATATCTTCTATGTACTTTTTGTCGTCTGGATTTCAAAAATAAAAGTGAACTACGTATAGAAGATCTGAAAAAAAGTTTCAGACATGTTTTGTTATTTAGGTTCCGATACTTTCAGGGCCTGTATTCATCAACCATTCATAGTTTCATTCTTGGTCTTATTCTAGCTTTAGAAAGTAACAAAGGTTCTGATAGCTAGACCATTTGGTTTAGCCAGCAGAACTTTCAATTTTGAAATTCTTGAGAATAAGACTTACAATGTTCTGAAGAAAGGTTTGTGAATATAGACCCAGGTCGAAGATGTTTTTTTTCTCTTTACATTTCTTTACAGCAATCTTATATTCCTCTTGCAATTAAATTTTGCAACCAACTGATTGGCCAAAATCTGATTGTCAGTATTATAATATTAATACAGAATAGCTTGTAGTGTCATTTTCATTGTACATTGTTTTGAGAAATCCATCTCTTGTGTTCAAATATTGTTTGTAATGAATCAAATATTACATGCCTAGTTTGTAATGAATCAAATATTACATGCCTAGTTATTCTGATGTTGAAAAAGCTGTCTTCTTGCACTACCAAGGTTTTTTGTAAATGTTTAATTGATTTAGTGAAACTGTGACATCCTTTCAGTTTTCACTAAATGAACCATGCTCTATGAAAAGGGGGTTTAATGTATCCACAAAAAAGTATTGACCTATAGATGTAAACACGTGCAGTCTGTGCAGACTGATGTTGGTCAAACCTTTTGCTATTGGGAAAATTTCTGCATGTCCAAGAACCATTGTACATAATGATATGAAGCCATCTGATAGACAAAAAGGATTCTGTAGATCCAGAATTATATGATGACTTGTTTGGTATCACACATTACGGAGATGAATTAAACCCTCTTTTGCCAGAGCGCTGCACTCTGGAAAAGGAGAAATGGAAAAAATGCTGATAACCAGCATTTTCTTCTTTTCCCCCAATTTTTCCCCAACCACTCAAAAACTAATCCCATCATTTGAAGCAAATTTAATCTGTTGTCTTCAAATGCTATCAATTTTGAAAAGTCTAAAATTTTGTAATTTGGTTAAAGTTTAACCCTTTACCAACAACAAAATGTTGGACCCTACCAAATTGAAAGCATTTGCAGACAACAAAATAAATGTGACTCAAAAATTGAAATATGTTAATGAAAGAGTCGAAGACATTGTGGGAACAGGAGAAAATGCTGGTTACTAGCATTTTCTCCTTTTCCCACAATGTTTTCAAAAGGCCTCTCCCTCAGGGTCGTGAAAACAAGGGATTGTTCAGTAAAGGGTTAAAGAACTGGGTACAGCCTTGTAGTGTTAAAAAAAAAAAGATAATGTATTTATTACAAGACTTAAAAAGAGATTAAGAATTACACTCTACACTGGTTATCATAATGGAGTGGAAAATACATTGACAATGTTATAGCCACATTGTTTTGTTTTCTGTAGATACATGTAAGTGAAAGTTTTCGGGTATATTCCTGAGGTCAGGATTTGTAGACCACCTGGGCCTGGTTTGAGGAAAAAACTGAAGTCTCTTATTTTGCTCAAGTCCGATAAGAGACTTATTTTCCGACTTTAATTGAGTTCATTATTTCAGACTTATTTTACTAATAGTGACCTTAGAAACATTACTAAACCCTAAGTTGACACAACATTTCAGACTCAGCTCAGAAAAATAATGATTGCAAGTCATTTTAACAGACTTAAATCCATTATTTTGCTGAGTTGAGTGTAAAACATTGTGGCAACTTAGGATTTGAGAATGTTTAGGTCTGTTAATTTTAGTAAAATGGGTCTCGAGTAACAAACTCAACTTAAGTCAAAAATGGGGTTGTCAGCCGACTGACGCAAAATAATAGACCAAAGTTTTTTTGTGAAACTGAGTCCTGTATTTCTTCATTTTCAGTATTTTCTGAAAAAAATACCTTTCAACCATGCATTTGTTACCCTGCATAATAAAAAATTTTTGAGCCTTCAAACTGTAATGCAATCACTGTTTACTTGCTGTTGTGGTCTGTATAGACCAAGATCAGACTGCACAGATGATGCAGACTACTGTCCCACTCACTATGTACTTAGTGCTTATTGAATAGATTTGTTGGTTAGTGACTGTCTAGTCTGTAAGATGCAATTTTCATGCCTACATTCACCAGCTGTATTATATGGCACGCAACACATTCGGACATTTGCGTAAAGTGTCGTCTCGGATCAGCATGCGCAGTCCTCGCAGGCTAATCTGAGACGGCACTTTACGACTATGTTAGATTTTGTCCTTCAGAAGACTTGCGCAAAACAGAAAATTACATAAAAACGGAAAGTGTTGTTTCGGATTAGCCTGCGCAGATTGCGCAGGCTGATCCGAGACGACACTTTACGCAAATGTCCAAATGCCCCTTTTCACGTGACGCAAGCCATATTGCATTCCTAGTCTAATTCTTAATTTAGAAAGTAATGCAGTTTTGCTTGGCAAAACCGTTTGGTAAAGCCAATCAGAAATTGTGTTACTTTGAAATCTAGAAAACACTTTACAATTTGAGTTCATTTGCAAATTCAAATGGCTGATGAATGCTACTGCACAACATTTTTTCCAAAAACCACTCCCTGGAAAAACACTTTTGGTGAATATCCATCTTGCCGAAGCGACATTTTCCTGAATTTGCCGAGTATGACAATTTGCCAAAATTTACCAAAACTTGATCCTAAGTACAATATATGGTTGAAAAATGTTTATGTCAATCAACTTATTTTTTTTCCCCCTTAATCTCTAGAGACTGTTCACTGAGTATGTTTACTGTTATTTATCGTGAGTATTTATGTATCTTCGATCTGTGATGGACTGTATAAAGGAGATTGCTCATAACATTGGCTTCTAGATTTGAAGAAAAAAAATCTTTAATTTTTCATGTAGAAAATATTAATGGTCAGAGCTACATAATCTTTTTTTTTTTAATGGACTATCAGCTGAATGTACATGTGTTTATAGGTGTAGCTTGTCAAAGTATTACTTTTCTCTGTATCACCTTTTTAAATTGAAAACAACTGAACCAATTGTAGACAATCAGGTTGAACTTAAATACTACAGTGATGGATTTATGGTGAAATTTGAAGCAGACTTTCCTCTTAGTTATACATGTAGACATTGTTATTTTTTTTATCTTTTCGCGAAGTTTGGCAAATTATACTCGGCGAAATGTTGCTTTGGTGCAAAGGTGCGTCCTGGACATAAAGGTCTTTGCGGAAATGGTTTTTGGTGGAATGTCATGGATCCGATGAATGCAGCCCCTGCATTTCGGTGAGTTTGTCTCATTGTTTATGTGTGCTCTGAACAATTATTTTAAATACTGCAAATTTACCAAAGAAAATATATCCTAGGGATTGACATAATGCCTTTGTATACATAATAATTATGCTCTTTTTTTCACATCTTCCATTTTGTCTATTTCATTGATTTTATCTTATGTTTTGAACCTTTATCTTGGCTCTTTTCAAAGAAAACGTTAAGTAATTGTCTCAACCCTGGCATTGTTGGCTTGTTCATCTTAATGCAAAAACTTCGACACTTCAAAATATCTATGTATGTTATTACTATAGATATTTACTTCTGTCTTAAACAAGTTGTTTACTATCAAATGTTGTTAAAAAAAATTCAAATTCTGAAAAATCTAGGGGAAGAAAAACACTGGAAATACAAAAATATGTGAAATATTTCTCAGATAATCCCACAGTAGGCTTCTATGTTTGATTCAAGCAAAAAAATTTTTATCACAGGCAGGGGTATAAGATTTATTTAATGATTATGTAAGGGTTGTGTGTATAGTTATTGATTGTAGGGAAATATGAAAGTCGGAATCAAGTTATGTAAGTTATCTCACTGTATTCATTTGAGCCATACTCCATGAATAGGGGGATTAATGCATCTGCAAAATGGGTCAACAAAGGTCAGCCCGTGCAGTCCGTTTAGGCTGTCCAGGTTGAACCTTTTTGCTATTGGTCAATTTTTTGCATGTCAAAGAACCAGTTTACCCCACGATTCAGTTGGTTGTTGGACAAAATGGATTTTATGGATCCATGATTGTGTGATAACTTGCTTGGTTTGACGCGTCATGGAGATGTGTTAAATTGTGTGATAACTTGCTTGGTATGATGCGTCATGGAGATGTGTTAAATTGTGTGATAACTTGCTTGGTATGATGCGTCATGGAGATGTGTTAAATTGTGTGATAACTTGCTTGGTATGATGCGTCATGGAGATGAGTTAAATTGTGTGATAACTTGCTTGGTATGATGCATCATGGAGATGTGTTAAATTGTGTGGTAACTTGCTTGGTATGATGCGTCATGGAGATGTGTTAAATTGTGTGGTAACTTGCTTGGTATGATGCATCATGGAGATGTGTTAAATTGTGTGGTAACTTGCTTGGTATGATGCATCATGGAGATGTGTTAAACATCCTTTTGCCAGAGCACCTCTCATTTCATTGACCATCCTTGTGTAGATGTTTATATGATTTACCAATATGTGAAGAATGTAACATGTTTTCTTAAAGTGCTAGGAAGCATTATAGATGTACATGTATAATGTTTTTTTGTTTTTTTTTTTCATTTATGTTTGGTGTACAAAATGCACATTGTTTCTCCTCTCTCATTCTTGTATGTGTTTTTGAATACAGAAATTAAATTTTGTTTGCATTACAGAGTATGTCTCCATTTTGAGTCCCCTGCTTGTTTCATTGGATGAGGCTGAGGGGGGTTCTTTCTGTCCGCAGTGACACCTGGCTACATGTTCTCCTGAAATCAAGTCCTGCAATGACTCAGTTCTTGTATACTTGGAAATGGAATGTCAGTGTTGAAATCTCGGTAGCAATCAAGCTTGGCTTCATTGGTATTGGTAAGTCAAATCAAGAAGTGAATACTTCAGATCCAGACACAACAAGATTTAGCGGACGGCATAAATCGAGATCATACTACATAGAACATGTATTTTGATCCTAGTTCTACACCATCCACTAGTTCATTTTAAACAAATTCACATGACTTATTCCAAGTGTTAGGCCATAGGTTCAGTCAGCAATGGATAGGGCTTGCAATGAAGAGGTCACTCATTTGATTCTTAGGTTGACCAAATGTATTCCCCAAGAATTAATGGTAGTCACTGCAATAAGATTCATAATCCTTCCTTTTTTTTTTACAATGTTTAAGTGGGGAAGCAGCCAGTTTAGAAAGAAAAAAAAAAATGTTAGGCAAAACACTGGTACATGCACAAGAAAATCAAGGAAAGCATGGATAGCTGAACAGGACAACAGCTGTGTAGGGATAGAGCATCAGCCTCTCACATGAAAGGTCCTGGGTTCAAATCGCTGCGGGATCAATCACACAGCACAAAGTCTGTTTTAGGTTATCAGGACGCAATCATCAAGAGTGATTAATGTCAGTTGTAAGAACTTTTGTAACGATCAATGTAAAATAAGTAAGTTCCACTTTACGGGTTCATGGGCTGCCAGAATATATAAACAAGAGGACCATGATGGTCCTAAATCGCTCACCTGAAATGCAACTCGGCTGTCATTGTCATGGCCACTTGCCTCTTTGCTGGAATGTTTTAGTTTTGAAAATGATTCATCCATATGACAATACCAACAATCAGAGCAGGTAAGAAAATGATAGAGCCGAAATTATAGGCCCTAGAGTGTAAACAACGGAATTGTCATCAAGATCCCCTATTTTGATGCTTTTAGCTTGTCCCCATTTTGACCAGATTTGTCCTTAGGTCATTATGAACATCCAGGGAAATTCTGAGTATGACTGACCCAGAATTGTGGTTGCTGAGTGTGTTCATGTTCATGTACACAACCTTACAAACATTCTGGGCGATGGATCAAGATTATGCTGGAATTCCGATAGCTATATAATAAACTGGAATTTTGGTGACGCATATTCAAGGATACATAAAAGCTAACCATGAGTATGTTATGCTCAGGAGAGCTGATCATGGGTTTTCAGACAGAAACACAAGCCAAATGTATGTTGTGGGCCATACAATATGGAACAAGAGGATTCCAAGAATACACTCTTTACATATTTGATCCCACATTGTGACTACAAAGGACTTTTTGTGATTCCAAGGAAGAAATTTGGTAAATGCTATTACCAAACAAGAGCCATCAAGTGGTTGTTGAGAAATCGCTTCGGACAGACAGACGAAGTGGTGACTATATGCTCGCCCTTACAGGAGCATAACTATCCACCAGTCCCAGTGATCGGGAAAGAATTTATTTCAATGAGACAATGTCTCCTGTTTTTGAAAACCAATGAGACATTTTCAAAAGTAATGAAACATTTTTATTTTCAGATGAGACATTATAGATCTAAAGATTTCAAGTAAAACACTTTATTCTGTTTTATTGTTTTAACACAGGAATAATTCGCATCCGAAATATTTACAAAGCAATACTATATATGTAAAACATTACAAACAGCACTCTTTCAGTTCCTATTCATGGGATGAAGAAGATAAAAACTCTTTGTTTCGGATCAACATAGACCTTTATTGATGTTCAACTTTAACAAAAAAAAAAAGAAATGATTGACAAATGATTGACTAGAAACTATATGAAGAAAAACAAAGGCTGTCCCAGACTGAAAGAATCTGCAGACGACAAATCAAAAACTGGTACAAAACTGAAATTTGATATACTGATTGTGTAGAAAACACTGTGGGAAAAGGAACATAAATTAAAAAAACCCAGTAAGTTCTTTCATCTACAGCAATTAACACAAAATATTATAACACTTTGTTTGGGCCATACTTTGAAATTTATTAAATTACGAGTTAAATTAACACATTTAATCACAAACTCAGATCTTCTGTAGTCACCTGTATGTTCAAGTGCATTTTGTAAAAAAAAAATATTTCACAGCACTGAACACAGACCATGACAGCAGTTTCTTTGATTGATTGAATTTGCGTTTATTTATCGTCGCCACCGGTTTCCCATATGGGCAACGCCCCCTGAAGGCTGTTAGTATTGTTACAGGGGATAGTGCAGATACAGGACGAAACCCATCCTAAGTTTCGCCTGGTTCTTTAACGTGCTCGGTGTATAGCACCGTCACACGGGACCTCGGTTTAACGTCTCATCCGAAAGACAATTAGTAATTTTAGATGGCCAGCTGTGGGAATCGAACCCACACCCTCATGATCACGAGTCTTACGCTCTACCAACTGAGCTATGCGGGCTGGTCGAGCAGTTTCTTTACTCTATGCATGGATCTTAAAAAATCTATGGAACTCGACCTCAATGATGTCACATAACTGTACACGCCAAATACACACACAGTCATGCGTGAAGCAAATGTTACTGAAATAAAATGTCGAACCTTCGATCATGTACGATAGTTTGTAGGACTATATTAAGTAACTTTGAAGGTAATTTTCTTCGATTTATTTAATTACAAACCTGTTTGGGCGACTTTGACTGCAAAAAGACTTTCAACTGTGGTTGATTTGCCGCTGGTGGTACAAGTTTCCTTTTAGGCGGCATTTTAAAAGAAGAGAAATAGCAAACTTCACGGACGCTTGCCTATAGATACAAGGACTTCCTGTGATGAGCAGGTTTAATTTACGGATCAGTCCCGATGATTCAATCGCAATATCTCGGATATAAAGTCGCACTTTATTAATGTATTATTGAGTAACATTCAAGATTACCAATGTTAAAATCAGATTCTAGCGCATACAATCAATGATAATATTCACAAAATACCGGAATACATAACTTCACTTTTCTTTGTTTTAGTTTTAGAAGATTCGCAAAACATATAGGCGCAACTTCTGTATTTATATGAGACAGTTGGGCGCATTTCTAGGATTTTGAATGAGACATTTTTGGTTTTCATGTGCCAATGGCGCATGGCGCAGGGGTTTCCCGATCACTGCAGTCCATGCTGAATATGAAAGCTCTAGGGTTAATGTTTGGATGAAAGAAGATTTTAAAAGATCTTTTATTTGGATGTGGAAACTGAGATCCAACAACAAAGCACTTATTTTTTTTTCTTAAGGTCACAATTCGATGTACTTTGGTAGAGTGCTACTGTTGCCAATTAAGTTGTAGGCTTTGTGTTTGGGTTGATTTTTTTTTTTCAGCAGTTGACATGGAAACCAGAGTTGTTCATGAATTCCAATTTGTCAAAGGGCAATACAGTTGATCTTGCTTAGCTAAGCGACTACGTTTATTTAAGCCAACACTTTTATTAAGCGATAGGAATTCCAATGTCTCTGTTGAAATATATAAGACTAGCTGGAATTGAATGCCCCATGGATTAAAGCCTTTATGCTGAGCTAAATCCTATGTTGTTAGTACTTATTACAATTGTCTTGTGAAATCCGAGAACCCACAACATAGGGCCATTTTCAACACTAGGGCCATAATTTGAAGTATTTTGGTAGAGGGCCACTAGATGATGCTACATGCCAAATATGAAAGCTCTAGCCCTTACGGTTTGGGACAAGAAGATTTTTAAAGATTTCCTTCTTTATCTCTATGTGAAATCCAAGACCCCACAACATAGGGCCAATTTTTAACACCAGGGCCATAATTTGAAGTATTTTGGTAGAGGGTTACTAGATGATGCTACATGCCATATATGAAAGCTCTAGCCCTTATGGTTTGGGACAAGAAGATTTTTAAAGATTTCCTTCTTTATCTCTATGTGAAATCCAAGAACCCACAACATAGGGCCAATTTCAACACTAGGGCCATAATTTGAAGTATTTTGGTAGAGGGCCACTAGATGATGCTACATGCCATATATGAAAGCCTTAGCCCTTACAGTTTGAGACAAGAAGATTTTTAAATTTTTTTCTTTCGGTTGCCATGGCAACCAGAGTTCTTCATGGAATTCAAATCTTTGAAGTATTCTGAAAGTGTATCACCTAAGGATCATTTCTGTGAAGTTTCATTGAAATCTGATTTGCGGTTTCAGAGGAGAAGATTTTTTAGTAATTGTTTACGGACGGACAGACGGACGACGGACATTGACCGATCACAATAGCTCACCCTGAGCACTATGTGCTCAGGAGAGCTAAAAATAATACAAAAAACAGCATTTAATCCTTTACTACAAAATCCTGAGTTTTAATGACCCTGTGGAAGAAGGCTTTAGAAAACATTTCTGGAAAAGGAGAAAATGCTGGTAACCAGCATTTTCTCCTTTTCCCAAAATGTTTTCTATCCTTTCAATGACAAATTTCAATGTTTGAGTCACATTTAGTTTTTCAATTTGAATAAGTCTCAAATAGTGTCATTTGGTAAGGAGTTAACACCAAACAAATATAACATCCAATTCTAAATATCAAGACTAGTCATCACAATCAGATGACTAGTATTGGGAGTTAGAGTCTTATCTAGAATTGTCCCTGAATACAGCCTGTTGTTAAACCCTTTGCCACATAAACCTGTGTTATGAAGAGCCTAACAGAGAAGTCATTCGGAAAACACTGTGGGAAAAGGAGAATATGCCCCTTGAAAGACAGCCTATCAATTGCACGTTTAAATCTTTGTTTGCAGATGCTTTGAATTTCGACAATTTTAAAATTTGCTGTATGGTAAAGAATAATACTTAAGCACTCAATCCAGAGTTTAAATGACCTTGAAAAATAGGGCTTTTGAAAACATTGTTGGAAAAGGAGAAAATGCTGATTGGCAGCATTTTCTTCTTAATTTTACAATCTTTTTTTTCCTTTCAAAGACAAATTCTATCATTCGAGCCACATTTACCATTGGTTTGTGGTGTGAAAATGCCTTCAGTTTGGACAAGTCTAACACTTTCCTGTGTGATAAATATGATGCAGATCATGATTAATGACTTTTTATTTCCGTTGTATGATTACATGGGAATTTATCTCTGGTGTACGATAAAAAATTACATACAAGTGAAGTTTTTCATACTACAAGCCAGGGTCCTGCATGTCTAAGTGGTAAACTGTGATCAAATATACAGAGAGATACTGTATACGCGGATATATATGGGCGTGGAAAAAATTGCAAGCACTTTGCATACAGAAATGTTTGCGAATTTAAGTCACTCTTTACTTGTTGGTATACTTGTGGTAAAATACGCCAACAGAAAAGTTTGCGAATTTTTCAAATTCACGAAATTGCAAAAATTTTCACATCGCAAAAATTTCCACTTATACAGTAAAGAGTTAGTTATTCATGCTATCAAAGTTAATTAAAACTTTCTTACATACTGAAACCAGATCAAAAATACAGCAAATCACTCCCATTCTATAAATTTCAATAGATTTGTTGAGTCGTCTTGGAAGCACCAAAAAAAAGGTAAAAGAATGTAAAGAAAAGGAAAAAAAAAAGAGGCAATTTAATAACAAGGATGAAGTGTTAGGATATTTCTTAGTGTATCCCACCCCTCTGCAATAGTACTTTTTTGTTTGGGTGCGGACTGGTAGTAAAGTGAAAGTAAACCAGGTTAGAACGCTACACAGATCAATGAGGAATACTTTACAACAGTGTGGTCATTTAAGATTCTGATTACAAAAAAGCACTTATTTCTTGTCCACATGGCTTTGAACTGTATTTTTAATGGATTGAATTTGTCTTGTGTAAATATGGAATTTGTATCGCCAAAAACTTCTGTCGGAATTTGTATCCTTTTTTCCATTACCATGTTTAATTAGCAATGTACATGCTTTACATAGGATTTCACTACAAAAACTTGTCATTTATCAAAAGCGGAAATATCCTAATGAATGTAAAATGCACTAGACTGAATATGAAATATTTGTATTTTTTAACAAAAACTGATAAAGTATGCAAAAGCTATCACATGTTGATTAAATATTCCTTGTCTCTGTTTATGTGGCAATCATCATGACCATTAATGATCTCATATGACGAATTGCTTGATAACAAATGTACCAAAATTTTGGCTTCCTGTCAAAATAAATCTTACCCTGACAGAACTTGTAATGAAAAACAAGGGGGAAAACTGAGCCAGCAAGATTTATAATTTAGTAGTTTTTGGGCTCAACATTTCATAAATAACATTTATAAAATATGCTCAACAATTTATTTAAAAAAAAAAAAAGTAATATTGTAGTTTTCATCAATACAAGCACTAATCTGAAGCAATCAAGGGACATACATATTCTGTATGTCTTATTCCAAGGGAGTATCGTGGTGGCTCCGGTCTGTTTATGATAACTTTTTCTGGAAAATGTGCCCCAGGGCCCGGCTTTAGGACCTTGTCCCGACTGTTGTTTCTGGCTCCAAAAGAATAATGCGGTGCTTTCATCATGTAGACATCAGGGTGTACTTTCTGTGTATGCCCTGGGCCAGGGGCCTTTGCCAAATCTTCAAGGTAGCAGCCAACATTTGATCGTCCTGTGAAACTTCAAAGCTTGCATTCATCTGCTTTTAATTTTTTACCATGCGACAAAATTTAAGATTTGTCTTAATCCAAACCATTTGCAGATATGCAAAATGTGAAAACGGTCTTTGAAAGGGTGTAGAATATTGTTGCATAAGGAGAAAATTCTGATTATCAGCATCTCCACTTTCTCAGCAATGTTTTCAAAAGCCTTCCCCAAGCTCATTAAAACTTGGGATTGTGTGGTAAGGGGTTAAATCATTGCCAGTGTAGGTAGGTAGTGTAGATTCCCTTTTTACATTACTTTTATTGAGTTTTAAAGACAAGGGTTTTTTTTTTGTCATAATCCTACAAGTTTTTTTTTCTTCTAAGTCGACCTTGCTATTAAATGTCTTGATCAATTTTGTAGGTAGTGCAAATAAGGATCAGACTGCATACAGCTTGTGGTCTGATCTTGAATTTATGCTCTGCTGTATGATATGATTAATTCAACTAAGAGCCTTTAAACCAAAATGTCACCAACTAACTATGTTTGCTTCATTTCAGGGCTGAAACTGATAATATATTTTACTACACATGTTTATTCCTTTCTTTATACTTGGTTGTTAAGTATATATTTATCAAACTTTCCTGGAGTTAAATTTTAATATTAAGATTTCGTCAGTAAGAAAAGCAGATATCATTAAACTAGGTCACTATACTACTGAATTCTTTTGTAGTAGTATCTTCTGGCAAGAGACTATGGGCATTGCTTTACCAACAATTCAGAAGTTATTGTGTATGAATTATTGTAACTTTACACCTACGTTCTGATTTACAAATAGGTAAATCTATTTACTACACTTTCATAACTTTGTGAATTTGTGTGAGTTAATATTTCCATAGTTCTTTTACTGAAGGCTGTAACACCTTTTCCATATTTGTTACCTTGGTAAACAGCACATGTCATTCAACTGGAGGGAAATCTGACATGAACTATGCACATTTATGCTACATTTCTTACGCTTTATGTCATTTCTTACGTCAGCTGTTTCTGTCAAATATGGATACTGTACGTGTGAAGAAAAAATAAAATTGATTATTGCTGAAAAGAGCAGGATAACTCTAGTATTTCGTTCTCAAATTTCGTTCTCTTTGAACATATTTCGGCGTATGTTCTCACTTAAAAATGGTATATATTTGTAAAAAGATTTACCAAAAACTTAGATCTGTACTTAAAAACGCAAATTATAGCAAATGCTAAAATTCCACTTACCCACAAACTTAAGACTTAGTATGCGTCAGTTATTTAGTAAAATGGTCCCCGCTGACCTTGTGATACCTAAGGATTTTATGAAATTTCCTGAGATGACAAAAATCTTAAACTTATCAAAGTTGAAAACTTTTGCAGACAACAAATAAAATTTGGATCAAATACCAAGATTTGTCTTTATTGAGGCAGAAAAAAGCATTTTGTCCTCTTCCCACATTGTTTCAACAGGCTTTTTTCCACAGGGTGGCTAAAACACAGATTGGTTTGGTAAAGGCAAAAAAGTTCTAGCACCATTTAACCCTAACCAAACAATCCCAAGTATTGACAACAATCAAGAGAAAGGCTTTTGAACACTGTGGAAAAAAAGGACAATGCTGGTTACCAGCATTTTTTACTTTAACCACAATATTTTCCACCCTTTAAATGACAAATCCAATAATTTGAGCAATACCTAATTTCTTGACTGCAAATCTTTCAGTCTGGACAAGTCTAAAATATTGTCATTGATCAATAGATTCAGCATGCAGGGACTATCTTTAACACTTTACCACATAATCCTGAGTTTTAATGACCCTGAAAGGAAAAGCTTTTGAAAACATTGTGGGAAAAGGAGAAAATGCTGGTAACCAGCATTTTCTCCTTTTCCCACAATGTTTTCTACCTTATCGAAGACATAAATCATCATTAGAGCTACATTTAATTTATTGTCTGCAAATGCTCTCAATTTGGTCGAGTCCAGATTTTGTCGTTTGGTAAAGAGCTAAGTGCAGAAAAGTCATTATCACTTACCAGTCATGGAGTAGGATGGAGCTGATAATTTGTTGGCTTGTGTTGAGCCCATTACTGTTGGTAGCATGTAACTGTTAGGTGCTGGGTTCTGATCCTTTTTCCGATGACGAGTTCTGAACCCAATGGAGTACTTAGGTGAAATCTTTTCCCTCTGTGGATGTACTTTCTCCGGAAAATATGCCCCTGGAGATGGGGTTTGGAAATTTTCTGTCAAAAAAAAGGAGAATGTGTTTTCAATTCTTATCATGGGTATTTTTGATTTGAAAAAAAAAAATTTCCACGCAGTATAAGGTAGGAGATAATTGTAGCCTTTCTATGCTTGAATGACAGAAAGGTGTTTTCATGTTACTTAGATACAGCAAGTTAAATTTCTTACTTTAATAAAGTGCTAATATTCAGTAGTAATGTTAGTTTTATAATACATATATTTTTACTGAATAAAAAAAAAAAAGAAAAAAACAATCTTTTTAATGGAAATGGAACATTCTTGGGCTTCTCCTTTGCTACACTATCCCATATTTTAACGACCCCCAGGAAAAAGCCTTTTGAAAACATTGTGGGAAAAGGAGAAAATGCTGATAACCAGCATTTTCTCCTTTTCCCACGATGTTTGTACCCATTCAGAGAAAAATATCATTACTTGAGCTAAATATAATTTGTTGTCCACAAAGGCATCCAATTCAGAGAAATATAATATTTTTTCATTTGGTAAAGGGTTAAAGGTTCTATACAGAACAGGACTGACGTCTGGCTATTGACTCTTGACTGTGTACAACATTGTGAGAAGTAGAAATTGCTCATATTAGACAAATTTTTCAGTTTTTCACAAAATTCTCATATGCTTTAACCCTTAACCTCACAATCTCAAGTTTTAATGACACTGTGTTAAAAAGCTTTTGAAAACATTGTCAGAAAACGAGAAAATGATGGTAACCAGCATTTTCTTTTTTCCTCACACAATTTTTTCCACCATATCAGGGTCTGCATTCACCAATCATTCTGTATAACATTCTTGGTCTTATTATATGTTTAGAAAGAAACAAAACTTCTGACTGGCTAAACTGTTTGGTTTACTAAGTAAGACTAAGTATATATTTAAGAATGGTTGATGTATACAAGACACAGAGAATTGCTATCAATTTGTAATTTGTTGTCTGCAGATGTTTGGAATTTGGAACAGTCTAAATTTGTTGTTTGGGAAAGGGTTAACCTGCAGAGATGCCAAAACACAGCCACACTGGGAAAGGGTTAATTCACATAAATATCAAACCTATATCCTGTTGCCTTGATAACATGGAATAACATGGAGTTCCATCCATTCCATACCGATTCACACGTGAATCTATACAGTAAGCTGGGCCAGGGTTATCCTCTGTGAAAGATAATAATAAGAACATGAATTTAAGATAATTAACAATTCAAGCAATCTTAAGCCATATACATGTATACATATTGAAAATTCTCTTGACATGTATCTATACATAAAGGTAGAATATGCAATACTTATTCAAAACTCATACATGTATTTGGAATATTCTCTTGATTTATCTATACAGATATAAGCCCCCTTTTGCCAGGGCATGGCTCTTTTTTTTTATGTGATTGGCAGCAGAAGTGTCATGCAAAACATTTGTGTAGAAAAGTGGATGGTCAAGTTCACTCTCCAATGTCAAACATAGGAAAAATCTTAAATTGAGCTTGTCACAGCTATTACCTCTGTATTTAAGAATGGACTTCAAAATAATCTTGCAAATCTGTTCTCTTTGATAATTTTATTTAAAGGTAGGTTAAAGGTCAAGATTACACTTGGGCAAAATGAGTAAATTGTTGTAAAGCTTCTTTGGGCCATCACTACCACAATTATGTAAAGATTAACTGAATGTGTTACATCATTCTCTGCATGAGCAGACTTCAAATATTTTGTTACAAACCAATTCTTCAAATATGTCCAATTTCAAGCAGACCATTACTTAAATTTGCTGTTTCACTACAATGTTTTCAGAAGCAAACAAATTTGGAATGAGACTGATTACCAAAGAGTAAATTTGAATGTGCATGCACATGTTTATCTCCTTTCCAGTTAAGTGTGAAAAGGTTCTTCATCATTTCTTTCATCATGGTGAGGTGGAAAAGCTGCTGCTTGACAATCATGTAACATTTGCATACAGTTTTCATAAAACTGAATTAAGAATACTTGACAAACCTGAGTCAATACTTTTTTGCCCTGTAGCATAACCTTTCTCTATCATGTCCCAGACATTAGAAAGAACCAAAAATTTTTCATTTTAACCCTTATCCTGCTAAATAAGTATTTAAAATAAAACTTTCAAGCTGATAGTAAAAGCCTGGCCTGAATAACGTTATTTCAAAATTTTTTTTTTTGGAGAAAAATATCTCCATATTGGACAGTTTAGATCAAAGATCAGACTGCACATTTTGTGCAGTCTGATCTTGATATACACTGTCCGCAAAAGGTCAGTGAGTCGCGCTTAGCAGCTTAAAAGGTTATCAGAAAAGCACTTTGTCAGTTTGGATGAAAAGTTTTTTTGGTGAAATTTGCAACACTTTTAGTCTTTACCACACAATCTCATGTTTTAATGATCCCTAGGAAGAAGGCTTTTGAAAACATTATAGGAAAAGGAGAAAGTACTAGTAACCAGCATTTTCTCTGTTTTTTCAAGGATGTTCTCTACCTTTTCAGAGACAAAATTAATTTCATCAATTTAGCCACATTTAATCTGCCATCTTTGACTGCTTTGAGTTTGGACATTTGTAAGAACTTTTTGTAGTAGAGATTTAATACATGAAATATTCAAAAGAGAGACATATAAATTCATTGTTACCTTTCGTCTTAAAAGACAGCCTGCGCCCAAATGGATACGCTGGATTCTTTTTCTTGGTGGGGTCATGGCTTTCAAAACCAACTGTGGATGGTAAAAAGTATCTACCAGGTCCAGGGCCTGTGGAGTGAAATGTTAACTTATACAGATCTGTTACATTTTGATGGATAGACACAAATAATCATCTTCACAAGTCCAACGTTGCTCATTGTTAAAGTGAAGGACTCGTAGCCTGGAGGCCCCGGGTTCAAGCCTCTCTAGTAACACTGGATTTTAGGCAGGACTGTCCTTGGGTAAGACACTTCAGAGCCCTAGCCTAGCACTGGTGAAACCCAGGATATACATGAATATGTGAGCTGTGATATGACTGAAATAATGTTGAAAGTAGCATAAAGCACCATTCAATCAGCACAACTTAACTCTGTACCAAACAACAAAATTTTAGACTCTAGCAAATTGAAAGCATTTGCAAGCGACAAATTATATGTAGTCTAAAAGATGATTTCTGTCTTTGAAATGGTAGAAAACATTGTGGGAAATGGAGAAAAAGCTGGATAACAGCATTTTCTCTTTTTCCAACAATGTTTTCTCAAGTCCATAAAACAAAAGATTTTACAGTAAAGGTTTATTCATTCATTTCCTTGGACTCAAATGTAACAAATCCAATAAATCAAGACTAAACAATAGCTTCTTTTGAAACACTTGATTATAAATCAATATTTTTGGGTATTAAAGATATGCAAGTGCACTGCGAATCATGTGTGCTCGCCTGAGTAAAGTCATGTTGGACTGATAAAGATGAAGGGATCCTGATTGTGATGATGTAAAACATAATTATAAGTTTTAAATCTTACTTTTTGACCGACATGACTTATTGTTGAACTTGTCAAAGATAACAAATATTCTGACCATGTTTCATGAGTATCAGGCTGAAATTGTCGCCTCCAGCATACACTCAAAGTTTTACTAAGATATCCCAGTGACCTACTTTTTGACCCAACATGACCCGATTTTGAAATCAATCGATATATTATCAAGAAAAGCATTGTTATCAAGTATTTCAAGCTGAAAGTGTGGCCTCTAGAGTGCAAACAAGGTTTTTTCTAAGATTTTTTCCAGTGACTAACAGTTTTTACCTGACATGACCCAATTTTGAACTTCTACTAGATGTCATTAAGACAAATATTCTGACCACGTTTCATGGGTATCAGGCTGAAAATGTGGCCTCTAGAGTGCACACAAAGTTTTTTATAAGATTTATCAATGTGACCTGGTTTTTGACCTAACACAACCCAATTTTGATCTTGTCCAGGATGTCATCAAGGCAAACATTCTAACCAACCTACCTGAGTATCAGAGAGTTAAAGTGTGTACACAAGGTTTTTCTAAGATTTGTCCCTGTGACCTACTTTTTGATATGACCAGACTAAATTTCAAATTTGATCAAAATATCATCAAGTCAAACATTCTGACCAGTTTCAGACTGAAAATATGGCCTGTAGACTACACACAAAGTTTTTCTAAGATTTGTCTCAGTGACATACCTACATGTATTTTAATATTGTCCAACATATCATCAAGACAAACATTCTAAACAAGTTTCGTGAGTTTTTGATTGAAAATGTGGCCTCTTGGGTGCCCACAAGTTTTTTCTAAAATTTTTTCCCATTGATTAACTTTTTGACCTGATGTGACCCAATTTCAAACTTGTCTGAGATTGTGGGAAAGCAGCTACAGCCTTGGAAAGAATACTGTGCAGAGTACTGGTAAAAGAAACTCCAGGTAAGCATGGATAGGTGCACTGGCCTCTGCAATATATTAACTGAAATAATGTTGAAAATGGCATTAAACACCAATCAATCAATCACTTTCTTGTATTCTCTATCAACTTACAACTGCTCATGAAAATAAATTACGCCTGCTTCTGATTATGCAGTGATAAAAAACCTAGACCAGTAAAAAGGGAGGGTACTATTTAATACATGAATTCATAATTATGCTATTATTGTTCCTCATTTGACATCAAAGTAGTAGCTCTCTGAAACCTAGTTTTGTTGAATTTGGTTGAATTTAAAGAGCTTTAGTGATCGTGATGTGTCCATCGTCTAATGTAAACTTTTACCTTGTGTTACTCTTGAGGCCGCAGTTTATAACAAATACTAGATATGATGAAGCTTAATCAGAATATTTGTCTTCAGATACTATCTTGGATGAAAATGAATTACACTGGGTCAAAAACTAGGTCACTAGGCCAAATCTTTGAAAAACCTTGTTAAGCTCTAAAACCCTCATTTTCAGTCCAATACATATGAAAGTTTACAAGAATGTTTGTCTTGATATTACAGACTGAACAAGTTTAAAATAGGTCATGTCTGGTCAAAAAGTAGGTGATTGGGTCAAATCTCAGAAAAAACCTTGTGTGAACTCTGAAGGCCACATTTTCAGTCCAAACCTCATGAAATGCAAATAGAATGTTTGTCTTGGTCATATCTCATATAAATTTGAAATTGGGTCATGTGCGGTGAAGAAGTAGGTCACTGGGTCACCATCTTAAAGTACTGAAATTATCATGTTGAAGATTATCCGTTATTGTACAGTTGGTCCAAGTAATAGATCTTGCTTGCAGAAAAATGAATTTTATAACCACATAAAAAGTAAACAAAAAGTAAGCGACCTTGTAGCTTTTGGCCTACTTTTAAAATTCATTTCTGCCAGAGACTAACACTTGGACCAACTGTACTGTACAATAACAGGTTGTCATTTTAACAATAATTTCCATATACTGGTTTAATCGAATTTCTCCAACGCAAGGGAAACTGCTCTTGCGGATTGCACAAAACAATGGTAATCTTCTTTCTGGTTAAATATCTATGCACTTGTATTCAAATATTTTTGTGAAAATAATTTTTACCACTTAAAAAATCTAAATTTATCTGTTAAAACATCGCTAGAAGTGAGACAGTACAAAGTCGCCATCTATAAAAAGAGTAAGCCAATTTCGACAACTCTGGTTTTCCAAGAATTAGAGGCCCCAGAGAGGGTAAAATGAAATGAAAAATTCACAGCATCATTTCAGCAATATTCATTGCCTCCCTTGGATATTAACTCTACATTTACTTCCTACGAGAAAACCTGAAGAACATAAAATGAAACGCAGCTCTCAGAAAACAAAATCGGCAGTTATGTGATTTTTCGTGTAATTATTTTTGCTGTGGCACTGAAATTTTACAATCTAAATCAGAATGACAGTGTTGGGGATAAACTGGCTGTAAATTCAAAAAAGATAACCTTTTGTAGCTCACAGAAAAAAGGTATTTTCTTGTCTTTGTAGTAATTTTTGTACCTGATCAAATCTATTTTCTTAGGAAAAAATGAATAAGGACCCCTCTTTCATTCATATGGATATATTTCCCTTTAGGTGCCCAATACGAAACTTCGGCTATTAAAGTTCAAAAGATAACCTGTCAAACCGAAAACAGACGACATAAAAAAAAGTTTTAAGCCAAAAGAATCTTTTAAAATCTGCATATAAAGGAGACACCTGAAATGTGATAATAAAATGGCGGGAAAAAGCATGTGAGAGGTCGCCTATGAACTTTTTTCCAATTGATAGGTATTTTTCTGTCATTAGATTCAAATGACAGTTCAAAACACCTTTGCTGCTAAGATATCAATCATTTCCGTGAATGGATGATGTCACAGATACAAAAATATTGCCCGAGAACATAGTTGGCGAAATTCGATTACTGGCGAAATTCGCTTACGCTCCTATACTTTTAAAGGGTAGAAATCTAGATCTGTAATTTAATATACATCTATACTCGTTTTCAGACATTTTTCAGTCAATTTTGAACCAATTTCATCCTTATTTTATGAAACCAAGATCGTTCTTGTATCTTCATGCTAAATGTTGCCCATGAATGATGGCTGGAAGATTGCACAGATTACGACGTGTTATGGAGGTCCTAAGATTTTTGTGTGTGTGCAAATGAGACAAAAAAAAAATCAAACCCCTCTCGGTTGCAGCTATATTTGGCGCCATTTATGTTGGTTTGTTATTTTTGCTTTTCTGGATTATAGAGGCAACTTCTTAAATCTTCGTGAAAATCAATTTGAAATTTCCCGGTAAACTTATTCCTATTGAAATCCTGTGAAATGGCGTCGTCTAGCAACCAATTGGAACGATTGGATTTTTCGACAATTATAGAAGTATTCCGAATACTAAATTCTCGCTCACGTGAGGTACGAGAATCCGGGTCAAATGACTTCCCGAAAGTGATATTCTGCAAAATGTAAACAAATACGTGTCTTACTCTGTGAATGTAATCTTTAACATTCAGTCATTTGTTAATTTCGTTAATAGCCTGTAATATTTTGCTTCAGTATCAACTGCCATACTATGTTATATTTACTCGTGTCACATAGCCGTGTTTTACAAACTGAAAGTACCGGTACAGCGATCGTAAGCACTTCTTGCACTGAAACTTGACTTGGCAGTCTTTGATATCATTTTTACTCTAACCGACGTTTAAGATACTGTACAGTACCTCCCCTCCGAATTGTTGCCTCCGAATACTCTTATCTCTGTCAATGAACTTAGCCCTGTCATTCTTGTTCTTTAGAGGGCGTTCTTGGAATCCTTTACCCGATTACGAACTAAGGCGACCCTCACGGATATTGCTTTTAACCACATAGTTGGATATATTTATTTGTACTGGATTTTTACGGCCTTTTAACCCATTACCACACAATCCCTACTTTTGATGACCCTGTGAAAGAAGCCTTTCGAAAACATTGTGGGAAAAGGAGAAAATGCTGGTAACCAGCATTTTCTCCTTTTCCCACAATGTTTTCTACCCTTCACAAAACAAATTTCAAATTTTCAGTCACTTTTATTTTGTCGTCTGCAAATGCTTTCGAATTGGACAAACCCAAAATTTTGTCGTTTGGTAATGAGTTAAAGGCTTAATATCAAGGTGGTCATTGCACCTCCGCATCTGTTTCCTGGCTTCCTCATACCAGTACTGACACAACTTTCTTTCAAAGTCACTGACTACTTTCCTCACATGCATCAGAGGTGAGAGGAAAAAAAAAAACACTGGAAAGAAAGTGCCTTAAGAGGGTATCAAACTCACAGCCACCAGGTCAGGGGTCCACTGTGCTACCAGGCATGGCTCACATTGTTGGAAAAGGATTTGTTAACCAGCATTTTCTCCTTTTTGCATAACTTTTTCTGCCCTGCCACAGACAAGTTCCATAATTTGAGCCAAATCTTATCTGTTGCCCATGAATGCATGTTATGTCCCTGCCATTAAAAAGGAGGGGCATGTAGTGTTGCCCCAGTCTGTGTGTTTGTTTTTGTGTATGTATGTGTGTGTGTTCCGGAAATAGTGTTATTTGTGTCTGGTCAGTAACATCCAGATGCGTAGTTCGATTCTAAAACAATTTGGCATAAATGATCACCATGGATCTAGACAATGTGAAGCATGCAAAAACGGTGTTGCCAGCTCAAAGGTCGAGGTCACAGTGCTTGCGGGGTTATCTGTGTTG
Source organism: Hippopus hippopus (assembly GCA_946811185.2). NCBI lineage: Eukaryota > Metazoa > Mollusca > Bivalvia > Cardiida > Cardiidae > Hippopus > Hippopus hippopus. The sequence goes on from OX328104.1 coordinate 10,047,262, forward strand.
GTGATACATTTCTAGTAATGTCTGAGTTTAAGATTATGCAGTTTGGTAAAAGGGGGTGGAGGTTGATAAAAAACTATAGTAGGTATACAAGTAGATGGTTACGGATTTCATAAACTTTCTTTAGAAGATATGACTTTTCAAATTTAACAAGAATAGGGTCGGAGAGAGACTCAAAAGAATTTTTCATAACTAGATTTATAAGTTCCTTATATGGTTTAAAAATCTTTAGAACATACAAATAATGATATATTGGTCCTTATATACCATGTATTTTAGGGGGAACTAAAGACGCCTACTTGTGTTTCAACAATGCAATCAAAATCATATATAGACATGTATATTGACTATCCATTATGCCACAGGCACTCTTTGAATTTTCCTACAATGTCTCTATTGTGGTAGAATCAGGTATAATTGTTTAACTCTTTACCAAATGATAAAATTTCAGACTTGTTTGAATTGAAACTGGGGATTGTGTGATTAAGGTTAACTCTTTACTACGTGATGCCGTTTTTTTAACGACCCTAACAAGAAGGCTTTTGAAAACATAGTGGGAAAAGAAGAAAATGCTGGTAACTAGCATTTTCTCCTTTTTCCACAATGTTTTCTACCTTATCTAAAACAAATTCCATCATATTAGCCACATTTGAATTGTCTGCAAAATCTTTGAATGTGGAGTGGTCCAAAGTTTTAGCATTTGGTAAAGAGTTTAACACCAAAACTAATGACTATTAAATCTTGCTTTTGATGGCTTGTGTAAGATAACATGATTTTTACGCATTTGCATCACAGGACCATATTCACCAACCGTTCTTAGTTTCATTCTTAGTCTTATTAAGGCAGACAGTTCATAGATTTTTATGATGAACTTCATCATCATCCTGTTTTTTGACATCTAAAGCAAATGATTATGAATAATGACAAATTGGTAGCAATTCACTGAATTCCTTTTCTTCTTTTCTTTTCTAGGTTTATTTGAAAGCTAGGAACAACAATGGGAGAAATTCATAATTCACCTGAATACCAAAGTTTCAGAAGCTCAGTTCCACAGAAAAAGGTGCGTTGTGCTTGATCATGATATTGTTATTGGTCAAAACTATGGTCAAAATTTATTCAAGTTGTGTGTAATTTATACTTCATGTAGTGTTTTAAATGATATTTTCATTTTCAGCATTTTTGCTACACTAGTGCCAATACATGTGTTTACATTCTTTAACCCTTTACCGCACAATGCAGACTTTTAATGACCCTGGGAAAGAAGCCTTTTGAAAACACTGTGGGAAAAGGAGAAAATACTGGTAACCAGCATTTTCTCCTTTTTCCACAATGTTTTCTACCCTATCAAAGAAAAGTTGCACAATTTGAACCACACTGAAATTGTCGTCTGCAAATGCTTTGAATTTGCACAAGGCTAAAATTTTGTCTTGTGATGAAGGGTTAACCAAACTTAGGTCTTTGGTATTCACATGAAATACAGAGAAAATTAAATTGAGCTCAGACTACATTTTTTACTAAGAAAGAATGATATGACCATTTACCAAATTGAAATGATCCTGTATTATAATGAAAATTGGAAGGAAAGCCTCGAAAAACATAGTAGCAAAAGGAGATGCTGTTGGCCAGCATAGTCTCCTTTTCCTACACTGTTTTGTATCTATATCTTTTACCACACAATCCTAAGTTTTAACAACCAGTGGCAGGAACTTTTGAAAGCATTTCATGGAAAAAGGAGAAAATATTGGTAACCAGCATTTACACCTTTCACAGAAATACTGTCAACCCCTTAACTCTTTACTACACAATAACTAGTTTTAACGACTTGGGGACAAACCATTTGAAAACATTGTAGGAAAAGGAGAAAGTGCTGGTAACCAGCATTTTCTCCTTTTCCCACAGTGTTTTAACTTTTCAGAGAAAAATCTTAGCATTTCATCCAGATGTAATTTGTCGTTTGAAAATGCTTTAGATTTAGGAAAGTCTAAAATTTTGCTTTGTGGTAAAGGGTTAACAGATTGAACAGACTGATTTGATAATTTGAGCCACACTGAATTTGTTTGGTAAGTGCAATCAGTATTTACAAGTCTAAAATAAAGTTGCTTGTAAAAGGTTAATCCCCCTGAAGAAAGAGATAAAAATGAGACATGATCAATACCTTTATCATCGAAGACTTTCAGTGTGAACAGTCAAAACTTTCGTTCATAAGTAGACTCTTAACTGTTGTAGCCCTGAACCCAGATTTATTTGTTTTATCCCGTTCACAGACAAAGCCGAACAGTATATTCACTTTTAAATTGTCTTCTTCTTTTGTCTTTCTGTATGGATAAGTGTATAATTTTGTTGTCATGTATAGAGGGAAATATCGTAGTTCTCATACATTGTACCTATATCTATTTTTAGTTAATTGTGGATGACGATGACAGAAAAGAATGGATTGTTTATGACGCAGGACCAAGACATATTAAATGTCCGCTTATATGCATGCCTCCTGCCAGTGGAACTGCTGATGTGTTCTACAAACAGATCTTAGCACTGTCAGGAGCAGGTTACAGGGTTATTGCTGTAAGTAACCAGAAATAGTTTTTTTCTCAAGTTAACTCTCTGCCAAATGACAACATTTTAGGCATGACCGAATTGAAAGCATTTGTAGATGACAAGTCAAAATGTGGCTCATTATTTGAATTTGCTGTTGAAAGGATGGAAAACATTTTTGGAAAAAGAGAAAATGCTGGTTACCAGCATTTTCTCCTTTTCCCAAAATGTTTTCAAAAGCCTTCTTCCACAGGTTCCTTAAAACTCAGGATTGTGTGGTAAAGGCTTAACTGAAAGTAAATTTGTTTCTATCATTAAAATTCATTTTTCTGCCAGTGACTGGAACTTTGATAGACTGCACTGTAACACATTGCCAGACTCTGACTAATAAACATACTTTGAAATGGTATGAATCCTTCATTTTGACCCCTGGATTGTTTATTTATGCAGTTATTGGGACTTTCAATCTCAGATGCTGAAACCTTAGACTTGTCCAAATTGAAAGTATTTGCAAACAATTAAGTAAAAGTGGCTCGAAAGGATAGAAGGATAGAAAACATTGTAGAAAAAGGAGAAAATGCTGGTGAGCCCAATTTTGCTACCATCAGAAAGACAAATCGTCGCAATATTATGATAGTGTTTAAACTGCCATTTGGATGTTTTCAAGAAAATTAGCTCCAAAGTTTCTGATGGCTGTTAAATCATTAGTCGAGTTAGAACAAGTTAACACTGAAAACTTCTTAACCAGGGCCTATAATGCAAAACTGATTTTATGGGGAGATTGAACTCTTCAAGACGATTCTAACGATATAAAAATCTTAAATTTCACAAAAATGAAGTTGGAGCACTGTTATAATAATGCGACGAAATACCATAGCTTAGCCCATATCTAATTTTTGTCGCCTGTAAATGTTTTCAGTACGGGAAAGTCTGAAAATTTGTTGTCTGGTAAAAACTGAAAATTTATGAACCAAATCTACTCTATGAATGTGGTAAAATTAGTTGTAATTCTGTATTTTGTCTACATCTTCATACCTTTGAGTTAGAGCTTGCAAGCAATAAGTGTGCAATTGGTTTTTTCTTTTTTTTTTTTTAAAGACAACTATTACTCACAATAGAGCAATTTTGCAAACGGTATGGCACAAAACAAAACTGCTCATGATATGAAATTGAGCCTTTGCCATTTATTTTTTTTTTTGTTAATTTGTAATCATGTATTGACCCTTTGCCACGCTATCAGGTGTTTTAACTCTTTACCACATGACAAAATGTTAGACCCATCCAAATTCAAAGCATTTGCAGACGACAATTTCAGTGTGGCTCAAATGATGAAACTTTCCTTTGACTGAGTAGAAAACATTGCGGGAAAAGGAGAAAATGCTGGTTACCAGCATTTTCTCCTTTTCCCACAATGTTTTCCAAAGGCTTCTTTCTAAGGGTCGTTAAAAGTCGGCATTGTGTGGTAAAGAGATAAAGGCAATAAAGAAGAATAGTTTTGAAAACATTGTGGAAAAAATACAAAATGCTGGTAACCAGCATTTTCATGTATTGAGACAATGTTGTCTACCCCTTTTGAAACCAATATCAATTTTTGATTCACATTTTATTTTGTCGTCTGCTAATGCTTTCACTTTTGAGAAGTCTTAAATTTGTAGTCTGGTATAGGGTCAAACTTGAACAATGAATTACACGTACTAGTAACCAGCATTTTCTTATTTTCCACAATGTTTTCTACTCTTCTCAAAACCAGTATCAATTTTTGAGTCACATTGATTTCGTTGTCTGCCACATTGATTTTGTTGTGCTTTCAATTTAGACAAGTCTAAAATGTTGTTGTTTGGTACTAAAGAGTAAATGAAAAAACACGTGTAAGATACAATACTCTTTACATAGTAACAGGTTTTGATTTTCATTTTATAGGTTGAATACCCTATATACTGGACAATGAGGGAGTTCTGTGAAGGGTTTAAAAGGCTGTTGGATAGTTTACAGTTAGATAAGGTAATAGTTTTTTTGCTGATTACACTGGCCTTTTTTTCTTTAATGCTAACTCTTTACAGGTTGACGAAATTCTTTTCTAGATGTGACTCTGTAACTCTTTAACAAACAACGAAATTTCACAGTTGTTCAAATTCAAAGCATTTGCAACCGACAATAAACATGTCAAATGATTGCATTGGTCTTTGAAATTTGAAATAGTAGAAAACATTGTGGGTTACCTGCATTATCTCCTTTTCTCACAGTGTTTTCAGAAGCTTGTTTGCTCTGGGCCATTAAAATTTTAGATTGTATGGTAAAGGGTTAAAGAACTGGTAATTGTGTGGTAAAGAGTTTATTGAAAACATTTCAAGTAAATGAAAATAGTAAAATGGAGTACCGCTACAATACATGAACTCTGTAGAAATGTGATTTCTCACTTTTGTTTTATTTCAATATTTCATTAGTAGTTGTTTAGTGGTTATTGTTTGTTCACATAATTTTCATGTTGGGATTCCCACCATCTTTTCTGCCCTTTCAAAGATATTTCATAATTTGTGCCACATTTAATTTGTCATTGGCAAATTCTTTCAATTTGGACTAGTCTAAAATTTTGTCAATTGGTCAGGCAGTTAAAAAACCAGTTTCCAGCAGTATTGCTACAGTGTCAGTGGTGCTCAGAGGGCTTCAACTCTTTATCAGATAAAATTTTAGATTGGCCAAAATTGAAAGCATATGCAGACAACAAATTAACTGTTGCCCATTTTGTGAAATTTATCTTTTAACGGTCAGAGAAAATCGTTGGAAATGGAGAAAATGCTGGTTACCAGCATTTTCTCAAAATGCTGGTTACCAGCATTTTCTCCTTTTCCTATTATGTTTTCAAAAGTCCTTTTCCAAGGGGTTGTTAGATATTGGTATTGTAAAACCTTAAAGGTGCTTAACTCTGCATCGGACAACGAAATTTAAGACTTGTCTGAATTCAAAGCATTTACAGATGAAATTTTAATTGTTACTCTAATGATGTAATTTGCCTATAGAGAGTAGAAAACAGTGTTGGATAAGGTTCTGGTTACCAGCATTTACTCCTTTACAGAGTATTGTTTGATAATAGGTTATCCTAATTCCTTTTAAACATTTACAGGTACATATATTTGGTGCTTCCCTTGGGGGTTTTCTTGCTCAGAAGTTTGCAGAATATTCCTACAAATCACCTCGTGTGGCTTCCTTGGTACTGTGCAATACATTCTACGAGACCAGTATTTTTCAACAAACGAATTCTGCACCAACGTAAGTGTATATACATGGCTGGCACTTGCAGAAAAAGGGGGTCAGATGCATTTTCATAGTGGGTTATACCAAGCAAGATATCAAATGATAAAAATCCCTTTTGCCTAAAACCTAGCTGAATCATGAGGCAAAGTGGTCATTTGACATGCTGAAGATTTACCAACAGCAAAAAGTTTCAACCCATGTCAGCAGCACAACTGGCTGGACCATGTCGATACTTTTGCAGATGCATTAAACCAACTTTTCACAGAGCATGATTCACATACATTGTTTGTTAATTGTAGGATGATATGGTTCATGACAAATCCATTCCTTGTATTCACATGAAGGATAAGTATCTATCTGTATGTGTGGGAAAGGAAAAGCCACATGCATGTGCACATATATGTTGTAAATGTCTTCTTTGTGGATACAGTGAAAAGTACCATACTGTAAATCTTGCAATTTTTGCATTCTGTACAGTCTGATCTTGATCTACACTGTCAGTAAAAGCTACTGAAGTTGTCAATTTCTCCTGTTCCCACAATGTTTTCAGAGCCCTTTTCAGGGTTGGTTAAATGGTGGAATTGTTTGGAAAGCACTTAAACTATACACACATACATGCACACGCACAAAGGCAGTTTGTCTATTATTGTCTCTTTTTTGTTTGATACAGGTTTTGGATGATGCCAGCTCTGTTTTTAAAGAAGATGGTGATGGGAAACTTTGATAAAGGCCTCACAGACCCTGATATAGCAGATTCTGTAGACTTTATGGTAGAAAAGGTATTTACAAACCTAGAAGGTTGTATTCAGAACCTCAGGAGTGCTGTCAGTAGCATATAGGACTTGAAAATATCTAGTCTTTGGTTCAAAACCTCAGCTCAACTGATTTATTTCCAAGGATTGATAGTAGCCATTGTAACTGGATTCACCACTCTCTCACAGCTAATCATTGTTTTGACGATTAGTATGTGAGAAAGCAGCCATTGGCTTGGGAAGAATATTCTGAAAAGTACATGTACTGGTAACAGAAACTCCAGGAAAGCATATGTAGTAGTACTGACTACCACAATAAGACCTGAATAATGTTGAGAATGTCATTAAACACTATACAATTAATCAGTCAATCAATTAAAAGTATTGTCATTGCCCTGTCATCCTATGCCACATTTTTATGCTTTGACACTCTCTGATATCTCTGTCCTTACTGTAGATATTTACTCCATGCTTGGGCAAATTGTTAACAATTTAGTACATGATGATATTATAAACTTGTACACATTGAAAGCCCTTGGAGATAAAAAAAAATTATGTGTGGCACAAAACATGATATCTAACTGTGAAAGGAAAGAAAACATTATTGGAGAAGGAGAAAAAGACTTCTCTATCAGGGTCATGAATACACAGGATTGTTTGGTGAAGATTTCACTATCATATTATTGACACAGGTATGCCCCTTACTTGGCAAGAATTTTCACTGAATTTTTTTTTAACAACTGTTTCCACCTGCATGTGTATCTCTTGTTTCTTTTAACCCTTAGGTTGCTGAGTGTGACTTGATGACCTTTTGCGGACAGTGTAGATCAAGATCAGACTGCACAGCTAATTTTGGATCTACACTGTCCAATAAGGAGCCTTTTTTTGTCCAAGAAATAAGTTTGAAATTGCATTATTTGGGATTTTACCATCGGCTTGAAAGTTTCATTCAACTTTAGCAGGGTATGGGTTAATATTTTCTAGACCATCTTTGGCAGTTACCTAAAAATAATACACCAACACAAAGGATCAAATTCATGAATCCATTTTACTAATGAATGTAAATGATTGTTGTGATTATAATTATTTCTGGGAGTGCCCTGCACAATTTTAGTTGCCTTTGTGGACAATATTGATAAAGACCAGGCTGTACACAATGCTATTTTATGGAATTTCCACGCAGTAGCCCTATGATTGCATAATATTGGTCTTTAGTACTGGCAGACCAAAATGTATTAGTCATCTGTTTGGTGCTTTGAAGTTTAATTTTATATCAAACAATCCTGTTTTTAAAAAGCCTTACAATTTTGGACTGGTCTAAATACATACATGTAGCAATTACAGACAAATTAAAAGTAGCATAGTGAGATTTATCTTGAATAAGGTGTGACAACAAATATGATACCCTCAAAGGAAAGGATTTGTCTCGTAGAAGAGTGAAAAACAAAGGGGCAAAAGTAGAAAATACTGGTAAACAGCAATTTCTCCTTTTCCACAATATTTTCAAAACCCTTGTTCCTCAGGGTTTTGAAAAGATAGTATTGTATGGTAAAGGGTGAAAAGCTGTATTTGAGAGGCACTCTGACTAAAGGCAGTTTAATGCATCTCCGTAATGCACGATACAAAGTGCGTCAGCAAATATAATTATGGATCCATAAAATTCATTTTGTCTTTCAATCAACTGAATCATAGGGTAGTATGCTCCTTGGTCATAGGGAAAATTTATAGAGAGGAAAAAGTATCGACGTAGGTCAGCCTGTTTGGACCGTGCAGGCTGACCTTGGTAGATACTTTTTGCAGAGGCATTAAACCCCTCTTTCACAAAGCACAACTGATTTATTTTCTTATTCCAGCTTGATCAGTTATCTCAACAAGAACTGGCCTCTAGGTTAACCCTCAACTGTATGAACTGCTATGTGGAACCTCAAAAGTTGAGTGGTGTGGAAATAACTATTATGGATGTAAGTCAACACTTTCTTTCTGTACATATTTACTAATTATTTCACTAATTTTGTTACCTTTGCGGCCAGTGTAGATCAAGATAAGACTGTGCACTTTGCTAAGACATTCTGGACAAAAGCAGTCTGAAGATTGCACTTATTAGGGTTTTTTTTTTTTTTTTTTTTTATCAAGACTGAATATATGTGTGGGACCGTCTAAGTGGCAACATTTTAGACATAACAAGAAATTTCATGATAGTCACATATGATTTGTTGAGGGCAGATGCACACAATTTTGACCTGTCTAAAATGTGGGGGTCTGTTAGAAGGCTAAGGCTTTTTTTAAAATCATTTGCTCGTTTGCTTTTGAAATGTATTCATTGATTTACTTACTGTTATCTTCTTGTTGTCAGGTGTTTGATGATTGTGCCTTGTCTCATGAAGTAAGAGAAGAGATGTACAAGTGCTACCCTAATGCTAAAAGGGCCCATTTAAAAGCAGGTGGAAATTTTCCATACTTGAGTAAAAGTCTGGAAGTCAATATTTTCATACAGGTATGTGCAGTTTTTACACAGGTAGTTATTCTTTGATAAAAAGTTTCTGTGTAAGCAGTCGCAGAAGTATTACAAGCTTCCAGGATACAATGATGTTGGCAACATCTGGCTAATTTGATTTTGTCCTCATACCTTCTTTTTAGCTCACCTGAGCACAAGGTGCTCAAGGTGAGCTTTTGTTATCTTGCTGTGTCTGTCATCAGTTGTGCTTCATCCAAGCGTCAACAATTACCTTGTGCACACTCTAGAGGCCACATTTTCTGTCTGATACTCAAGAAACTTGGTCAGAACGTTTGTCTTGATGATATCTGAGACAAAACTGAAATAATGTCACTTTGGGTTAAAATGTAGGTCACTGGACCAAATCTTAAAAAGAAAAAAAAAGCCTTGTAAGCACTCTAGAGGCCATATTTTTCTATACTTATAGAACTTGGTCAGAATGTTTTTCTTGATGACATCTTGGACAATTTGAAATTGGGTCATTTAGGATCAAAAAGTAGGTGACTGGGCCAAATCTTAAAAAGACCTTTTGTGCAGTCTAGGGGTCACATTTTCAGACTGATACTCATGAAACATCGTTAGAATATTTGTCTTGATGATATATTGGGCAAAAGTAGGTCACTAACACTCATGTGTTTTACATCATCACAACCAGGATCTCTTCAACTTTATTCTTCCCAGATGAGTTTACTCAGGGGAGTGCTTTAGGGCCTATTGCCCTCTTGTTCATATTCAGTCAGCAATGATGGTAAGCAACAGACGATTAATTTTAAAATATGCAGATACCTTGCTTGAGTTCCTGATAAAGGATATATTGAAAGATGGATTTCCTGTATTTTAATATTCTAATCCATATTCTAACATGACGCATGAATTTGGCTCTATAAACACAGTGCAACGAAAGCGTGGTAAAATCTATGTTATTCTATGTAGAGTGACGTCATTCTGTATAGAGTGACGTCATTCTGTATAAAGTAAGTAAGTTATTCAATGGAATATAATCTGCATCAGCGTTTTTACTTTAAGTATGAACTTGTTTTCCTTTGATTAAGAGTTGGTCATGTTAGAATCGAAATAATCTTCTTTCTTTCATGGTTTATCGTTCAATAAACCACGTTGTGAGTTATGAGGCACAATGAATAACCCACTCGGGCTATCGCCCTCGTGGATTATTTATTGTGCCTCATAACTCACAAGTTGACAACTGTGGTTTATTGAACGATAAACCACAATAGAAAGAAGATTATTTCTTAAATAACCAATTACTGACCAGTATTTAACATCAATATGTGTGATATTCACATTAAAATGGATGAAGTCAAGGTGTTTTTAATCCTATACCAAACAATCCAGGGTTTTCATGACCCTGGGAAAGAAGGTTTGTGAAAAATCAGTATTTTCTCCTTTTCCCACAATGTATTCTACTCTATCAAAGACAAAAATTATCATTTTCAGCAACATTTAATTTGTTGTCTGCAATTGCTTTGAATTTGGTCCAAAAATGTGTTTAGTAAAGAGTTAAATCAGGGATGGGCAAACCCTGAGTTATACGTTCATCAAGTACCTCAGCTTTATTACAATAGGTGATGTTCTTATATGCTTTACTTTTCTTTGCCAGTTGAAAACTGCTTTACTGCTTGTAAAATGATATGACTCTATTATAAGAACAATATACAAGTCACAATTCTCAGTCAAATCTTTACCAAACAACAAAATATTGGACTGGACCAAATTGAAAGTATTTGCAGAAGACAAATGTTGCTAAAATGATTATTTCTCTCTTTGATAGGTTAAAAAACATTGTTGGAAAAGGAGAAAATGCTGGCTACCAGCATTTTCTCCTATTCCCACAATGTTTTTTTCTAAAATCTACTTCCTTAAGGTCGTTAAAAGTTGGGATTGTGTGGTTACGGTTTAACCCTTTACCACACAATGACAACTTTTAACGCCCCTGAGGGAGAAGACTTTTGAAAACATTGTAGGAAAAGGAGAAAATGCTGGTAACCAGCATTTTCTCCTTTTCCCACAAAGTTTTCCACCCTATCAAAGAAAAGTTGCATCGTTTGAGCCACTCTGAAATTGTTGTCTGCAAATGCTTTCAGTTTGGATAGGTCTAAAATTTTGCTGTGAGGTAAAGGGTGAAAGTCTTTCTAAATACATTTTCCTTGACAAAGAGTTTATGAATTCATTTTCTAATGTGATTTATCAATGTCATTGGCAGTTCTTATCGATAGATAGATCTATATGAATAACTTCACTGTAGTTGTTGTCATGTATCAGTGATATTCATTGGTGTGGCCATATTTAAAATCATGTCATTGTGACAAAGTACTTACAGTGGAAATCTCCTTGATAAGGATGAGGTGTAGATTCATTTATGAAATCGGCAGGGTTATGACAAGTGGGATTTATCAGTTAGTCATGATGTGTTAATTGTTGGTATTTTATGCATTAGTGTTTACTGAAGGCGACAGTATTGCAAATCATTTCTAAAGAGAAAATTTTGACAGAGACAAATGATACTGGTGCTAGTACTACTCTGGTAGACTATGAATACCATTATTTTCTTCTAACCCATCCTTTCTTCACCTTTCTAGTTTTTTCCAAAAGATTAAGTTTTAGACTGCCCGAAGTCAAAGAATTGCAGACAATGAATGCGACTGAAAGGATGGATTTTGTCTGTGATAGTGTAGAAAACAACATGGGAAAAGGAGAAAATTCTGATTACCAGCATTTTCTCCTTTTCCCACTGTTTCCAAATGGCCTCTTACTCAGGGTTGTTAAAACTTGGGATGGTGTGGTGCAGTTTAAAGACTAATTCACTTAATTGTGCCACATTTAAATATTGGTCTGCATAAAGCTTTTTAAACAGACACTTTTATAAAATTTTGTCATCTCGTAAAGTGTTAGATACAGAGATTTACTCTTTACAAAATATCCCAACTTTTAACAACCTTGAAAACTTTTGAAAATATTGTGGGAAAAGGAGAAAATGCTGACAATGTGTTTTACCATATCAAAAATAACTTCCACATTTAAGCCACATTTAATTTAATTGTCTGCAAATGATTTGGGTTTTGACAAATCTAAAATTTGGTGAAGGGTTGATATTAGAATGATGTAAAAAAGTACTTCATAACTTATTTAAAAACCTGCTGAATCATTTTTTCTTTTTAATTACAGATACATTTAAAGGTTTTTGATCAAACTCAGTACAGGGCAAAAATAGTAGATGACGATCAAGAGTTAGAACGGAAAACGTCTCGTTCCAATACAGAATCAGATGGATAGAGCCAGCTGTTTATCAAATATACTGTGATTTAATTGCATATACAAGATATTTTTAGAACTAACATTATTTTCATTCGATGAACCCCTAGAAAAGAAAATTCAACATATAGACACTTGTAGACATAAGAAGTGACTCAGATATTGGAATTTGCCTTTAAATCTGGTCAGATTACATCACAAACAGACATTGTAGATCCAATATCAGACTGTTCAAAGACCATGTGGCCAGATTTTGATACAGATTTTGACACTGTCTATAAATGCAGATTTGGTGTGCTTTGTGACCCAAGGGTAAAAATGTTGCTTTCATTCAAAAATACTCCTATTTGACCATGTCCATATATATGAGGAAGATTTTTAAACTTATTGGTAAACACATAACATTCTATGTGCTAACCCCTAAAACACGAAGTAAATCCAACAGACATTTTCATTCTAGAGATGAGACTAAAATAATTGAGCAATGCTCTGGCAAAAGGGGTCTTAATGCATCTCCGTGATCCATTGAACTAAGCAAGCCATCACCCAATTATGGATCCATAATATCCACTTTTTTTAACAACTGATTTTATCATGAGGTACACTAGTCATTGGACATACAGAAAATTGACCAATAGCGAAAAGTTTCGGCCCAGGTCAGCCTGTGCAGGCTGACCTGGGTCGATACTTTTCGCAGATGCATTAAGCCCCCTTTTCACAGAGCATGCTCAATTGCAATTTCATGGTTGCTTTTGTCTAAAGTGATTCAGCACAGCTGACAGTGTAGATCAAAGACCAGACTACATGTATTGGGCACTCTGATCTTGATCTATGCCGACTGCAAAGGTAACCATAGTTGTGGAAGACACTATGAGGTCTAAAACAACTGAGGACTACTGTGTTTGCCTTTAAGTGGGTCCCTTTGAACACACATTTGTAAAGTATGAACTTCAAACAACAATTATGGCTCCAGAAACCAATATAATTTAGCCATGCTTTGGAAAAATTGGGATTAATGTGTCTCATTGATGCATTGTACCTAGCAAGTCATCACACCATTATGGATCCATAAAATTCATTTTGTCCAACAACCAACTAAGCAGAAAATTGACCAGTAGCAAAATGTTTCAACCCTGATCAGCCTGGCATTGGTCTATACTGTTTGCATATGCATTCAATCCCCTTATCGAAGAGTTTGACTGATATGTATGAATTTTCTTTTCTATTTTTTTTTAAAGTGTATCCAGTGCTAGATTGTTTCAAGTCTGCATTATACTCATAAAGTCCCTGTTACATCAGAAATCTGGAAATTTGGAGTAAGATAAAACATCTACTGTATTGCTAACACTTAACCACACAGTGAAATTTCAGACTTATCCAAGTTGAAAGCATTTGCAGATAAAATGTGACTGAAAAAAAAAGGGGGTTTTCTTTAACCCATAAAGCGCTGGAACCAAGTTAAGTTGTTTTTGCGGACAGTGTAGATCAAGATCAGACTGCACAGAGCGTGCAGTCTGATCTTGGATCTGCACTGTCCGCTACTTTGTTACATATTCTGGCCATAACAACAATGAAAAATTGATACTGCGGATTCTTTTCATAATTGAAACAGTCCATTATATTAATTCAGCACTGTAAATGTTAACAGGGTAGAAAATATTATTGAAAAAGGAAAATAAAATTAATGCCAGTTACCAGCATTTTTTCCTTCTGCATTGTTTTCAAGAACAGTCTTTCTCAGGATAGTTAAACTCTAGACTTTTTGGTAAAAGATTAATAGAAGTACGCATGTCTTTACATTTTTATCATTGTTTTGGTCAAAAATCGAAAATACACTTAGAATGTCAGTATATTTGACCCAAATATTTCTACTAATCTAGCTCACACTGAAGGAAGATGCAAAAAACATCAGTATATTATCAATAATGTGATCATGTATTATTTGAAGTATCATAGGCTACTTAGGGTTTGGGAATTGTAGCTTGATGTTCATTTAAAAACAAGCAACTGAATGGTCTAGATCACAAGATTTGTTTGAATGAATGTTTAAACGGGAGAAAAGAAATAGAAATGTGAAAATTGAAAAACCATCATTGCGTTATTGTAGCATGTATGTAATATTTTATTTTCTATGCAAAATTAACTTAGAGAAAGGATTCCTTACCTAATCTAGTTATGTATGCTTAGTTATCTCGTTAATTGCTAAGCAATTTAAGTAGCTTTTTGAAGACAGATAGGGTCAAGATCTGACTGCACAGGTGCAGTCTGATCTTAGATCTAGATTGTTCATTGTTGTGTTAGATACTTTGGCTAAAACAGGCCTGACTTTGCCACATATATGTACATTTTGTTTTCTGAACTAAAACTTTTTTTTACTGGTATTTTGAAAGGGCTAACTCTTTGCCAGTTAATTCTGAGTTTAAGCATTCCTTAAAAAAGCTTTTGAAAAAACTGTTGGAAAGTGAGAAATTGCTTGTAACAGGTAATTTCTCCTTTTCAACAATGTTTTCTACCCTATAAGAGAACTTCAGCTCAGTTGTATCATGGTAGAATTTGTCATCTGCTTACAATTTCAATTTAGCAGAGTCTAAAATTTCTTGTTTGGGAAAGGTTAACTTTGATCATATCTACAACCTTTGTAGTTATATTTGAAAGCTTTAGGCAAAAGTGATTAACTGTATGTGTCTGGAAACAAACTTTCTGCCAAAGACATGCCCGAGCCAGGAAGTGCAGTCCGTAGAATACAGGACTTGAAACAGGCAGCTGTCTGGTTCGAATCACCAGCTTGGAAAAGTTCTTTCTGAGGATTGATGATGGTCGTTGTGACAGGATTAATTCCTCTATCCTGATTCTTTTTTTCCTGGTACTTTACTTTCCTGCAATCGTTGAAAATGTCCCTAAACGAGGAGAAAATGTTAGAAACCAGCAATTTCTCCGTTTCCCACAATGTTTCCTAATTTTTCAAATACAAATTTCAAATTGTGAGGCATATTTAATTTGTGGTTCACAAAATCTGTCTTCTTGGACAAGTTGAAAAAATTTTCATATAGTGAAGAGTAAAGAGCAACTAAGCACCTTTATATTTAAACCTTTATCACACAATCCCAAATTTATATGACCTTAACTCTTTACCAAACAACAAAATTTTAGACTTGTCCAAATTGAAAGCATTTGCAGATGACAAAATAAACGTGGCTCAAAAATTGAAACTTGGCTTTAGAAGAGTAGAAAACGTTGTGGGAAAAGGAGAAAATGCTGGTTACCAGCATTTTCTCCTTTTCCCACTATGTTTTCAGAAGGCTTCTTCCTCTGGATCGTAAAAACCAGGGATTGTTTGGTAAAGGGTTAATATGGGCTTTTGAAAACATGAAAAAAAAAAAAGGATTTCTTCTTTTCCCACAGTCTTTTCAACACAAATGGCATCATTTGAGTAACACTTGCCTGAAAATGCTTTCAAATTGGACAAATCTAAATCAATTTTGTCCAGCAACAGACTGGATTTTAGAGTAGAATGGTTTTCTGACATGCAGGAAAAGGACCAATAGCAAAAAGTTTGAACTTTTCGCAAATGCATTAAACCCCCTTTTCCCAGAGTGTGACTCATTTACATGTGTATATAACCGTGTCAGAGCTATACTTAATTGTGATCACAAAATAATTGGTCCCAGATATGGGACAATAATAAAAATTGTTTTGTATATATAGAAAATTTTATTTTGTGAAAAGGGAACAACAGCTATATTTTTATCACATGCTTTGATTGTGTAGATTGTGTAGATTGTGTTGTCTTCTTCAATATATGACATTCTGTATGGCCAAGATGTAAGCTACTTGTTTGAAGAACGAGTCGCAGTAGTATAAAGCTTGTTGATGTAAATTTACTGTTGGATATGAACAGAACAGAACAGAACTTTATTTCCAAATGACTTGAACTATGTTCATCATCATTACAAAGCTTAATACAAATATAAGAGTAGGATATGAATTTACTATTTTTAACCCATTTACAGAACAACAAAATTATAGACTCAACCAAACTGAAAGCATCTACAGATGACAAAGTGATTGTGGCTTATGTCTAGGGATATGTCTTTGAAAGGAGACATTGTGGAAAAAGGAGAAAATTCTGATTGCCCAGTATCGCATCAGTAGCGTACAAGACTTGAGACGAGGGGGTCATTAATTCAAATCCACAGCTCAGCAAATTTCTTTCCGAGGATTGATGGTAGTCATTGAGATTCATTTCTCTCTCACAGCTGATCATTGTTTTGAAGATGATTATGTGTGAAAGCAGCCAGTAGATTTAGAAGATCACTGCAAAGTACTGAGAGAAAAAACTTCAGGAAAGCATAAATGAGTGTATTGGTTGCAGCGATGTAATTTAAATAATGTTGACAACAACTTAAACTCAATCAAAATAGACAAATCCTTGGGTGTCAAAACACTGGATTTGGTTTGTAAGAGGGTTAACCCATCTCCTTCAGCAACTTTTTTTATCTTAAAGCAGACCACTTTTTGAAAACACTATGGCAAAAGTGCTTATGTATGTATCAATGCTTAATTCATCTTATCAGTAGTTTGCAAGGATGTGCCTTAACTCTTTACGACAAAAATTTAGACTTGTCCCAATTGAAAGTGTTTGCAGATGGCAAATTTTGCGTGGCTCAAATGATAGAATTTGTTTTTGAAATGGTAGAAAACAATGTGGGAAAAGCAGAAAATGCTGGTTACCAGCATTTTCTGCTTTTCCCACTTTGTTTTCAAAGCCCTTGCACCCAAGGGTTGGTGAAACTGGGGATTGTATGGTAAAGGGTCAAACTATCTGCTGCAGATTTGTTTCAAGAGGTAGAATTCAAAGTTAGATAAAGATATTGATCCTCTACTCTTTACTACAGAGTTTGGCACTCCAAAGGCCCTGTAACACACAATCATTTTTTTTAAAGACCTGGAGGTAGGTAGCTTTTGAAAATAATTGGGGATAAAGGAAAAAAAAGCAGTTCACCAGCATTTTATTCTTTTCTCACAATACTTTCTACCCTTTTGATGCAGATTTCATCATTTTGGCCATAGTCTATTTTTCAACTGTGAATTCTCTAAAGTCAGGACAAGTGTAAAATTGCGTCCTTTGGTAAACCGTTAATAGTCAATAGTTGGAATGTACCTGCAAGTTTGGCTTGGTTACACATTAATCATAAAGTTTTGTTCAGTATACTTATCAATCACAAAGTCAGTCTGTGGATGAAAATTATGTATTAACTTTCACCATATGTATGACCTGTGATGGAAACTTTTGGGAAAGTTTCTATTTTAGTCAAGCTACGAAATTGACAACAAAAGATATAATTCTGAGGCATAAAATGATGTTGTCTGTACTTAAGGTAATATTTCCATCAATATTAAATTACATTCATGGTCATTCAGATGGACATGAAGATTTCAGTGCAGATGCAAGCGTTTAGTGGCTTGGGGCATATATCAAGGTTATTGAATACTTGCATCTGCTTTGAAATCTTAATGACCATCTAAAAGATCATGATCACAACCCTTTAGCACTCAATGCCGAGTTTTAATGACCCTTAGGAAGAAGACTTATGAAAACATTGTGGGAAAAAGAGAAAAGGCTGGTTACCAGCATTTTCTCCTTTTCCCACAATGTTTTATGCCCCTTTCTCTTCCAAATTCCATCAATTCAGCCACATTTATTTTGTCACCTGCAAATACTTTGAATTTGGACAAGTCCAAATTTTGCTGTCTGGTAAAGGAATAATCTAATGGTGTATGGATTACCTTAACCCTTTACCAAACGACAAAAATTTGTACTCCATGAAACCGAGAGCATTTGCAGACAGCAAATTTAATGTTGCTGTAATGATTATATTTGTCTTTGATGGGGTAGAAAATATAGTGGCAAAAGGAAAATGCTGGTTAATAGCATTTTTCTCCTAATCCCGAAATTTTTTCAAAAGTACTTTTCCTTGGGGTGGTTATATCTTTGGATTGTGTGGTAACGGTTTATCTAAAACTGTTTGAGTTAACTATGAACAGTTGTCTTGTCTTTCAAAATATTTAGTGAGATTTTGGGTCAAGTAACTTTCTGTAAATTTTTTTGTTTGGTCAGCTATTTTACTGTTCTAACATATATATATACGTATACAGACTGCTTGTTTCAGAATGTGCAATAAAAGTATTTTTCAAGAAAATGTTGCTTTCCTCAATTTTCTACCATAATGAAATAGATGTACATTTTATTAGACTTTCCTTTAATATGTCTTTCAATCTTTACCAAAGGACAAAATTCTAGACTTGTCCAAATTGAAAGCATTTGCATATGACACTATAAAAGTGAATCAAAAATTGCAACTTAGTGTAAAAAAAAAATATTGAAAAAGGAGAAAATGCTGTTTACCAGTTTTTAGCTCCACTGGTTGAAGGCCAGAAGGCTTATGTCATGGCCGGGTGTCTGTCGTGTGTGTGTGTATTAACTTTTATTTCAAACATCATCTCTGAAACTACCCATTCAATTTTGATGAAACTTCACAGAAATGATCCTGCCATAGTCCTCTTCAGAATTTAATTCCTTCATAAACTCTGGTTGCCATGGCCAAAAAACTGAAAAATTTTGAAAATCTTCTTGTCTGAAACCATAAGGCCCAGGGCTACCAAATTTGGCATGTAGCTTTATCTAATAGACCTCTACAAAGCTTTTTCAAAATATAGCCCTGGGGTTGACACTGCCCCTGGGGTCACAAGTAATACATGGGCTTATATAGTGAAAACTTCAGATATCTTCCTGTACCTAGCCATTAGGCCTACGGCTACCAAATTTTGCATGTAACTTTATCTAGTGGGCTTCTATCAAGAGTGCCCAAATTATAGCCCTGGGGTCAAATTTGGCCACGCCCCAAGGGTCACAAGTTTTACATGGGCTTAGAAAGTGAACTTTAAAAATCTTCTCATCATAGCCATAAAGCTAGGGCTATCAAATTGTACATGTAGCTTTATCTAGTGGGCCTCTACCAAGAGGGCCCAAATTATAGCCTCGGGTGAAGTTTGCTTTCCTCCCTACCCCCCCCACCCCCCACAAGTTTTACACAGGCTTATACCGGTAAATTGAACACTTAAAAAATCTTCTTGTTACTAACCATAAGACCAAGGGATACCAAATTTTGCATGTATAGTTATGGACCTCTACCTAGTATATTCAAATAACAGCCCTTGGGTCTTACATGGCCTTGCCCTACAAGTCACAAGTTTTATGTTGTCTCATATAGTGAAAACTTTAATGTAAACTACAGATGTAATACTGTGATTTCACATAATTTCGTCGGTATGAAATTTCGTCAATTTTTCAAGTATGGCATTTTCGTTGGACCATAAATTCATTGATTTTCCATTTCCAAAAGATATTTTTTGAGTAAAAAATAAATTGTAATTGCCTATTACCAAAGTGCATGAAAGTGCATGCAGTATTTTATGAGTGTAATCATCTAATAGGCCTCTTCCAAAATTGCTCCCACCCCATGGGTCAGTGCTTTTAGATTGAAAATTCTAAAAAATACTTCTTGATCCAAACCATAAATCCTAGGACTACTAAATTTGGCACATAGCTTCATGTTGTGGTTTACTTCTGAATTTGTTCAAAATTCAGTCCTGGGATCAAAATTAGCCCCGTCTCGGGGGTCTCATGCTTTACAGGACCTTTTTATTGAGTAAACTTTAAAAAAAACTTCTTGTTTATAAATATACATTCTAGACCAGTCCTGTATTACTTGGTATGCGGCTTTATCTTGTAGACCTCTACCAGGATTCAAGTAATTATAGCTCTGTGGTCAAAAATGGCTTTGCCCTGGGGTCATAAATTTCTCGTGGTATTTTAAGGAAAAATTTTGTATGTCTTTTGGTTCAAAACCAATTGGCCAAGAATTGTAATGTTTAGCAAGGACGGCTTTTACTGATTAGCCAGTGGAGCCATACAGGGCCATCATGGCCCTCTTGTTTCTTTCTCCATGATGTTTTAAAAAGCTTCCCTCCTCAGGGTCATTAAAAGCCTGGATTGTGTAATAAAGGGTTACATGGCAATAATCATAATCTGCTCTAAATTGAATTGTGGTTCTAAATTCCTATGGCTAGCAGAGCTCCAGATAAGAGGGAGTGATGGTACATGTATTCTAAATCCATTATTTCTCTTTCAAACCCTATGTTTTGGGTACTCATAACATAGGGTTTGGTGCATAATGATTAATATTTTTAATTTTGAAATAAAAATCACTCCCTCTATCTGAAGCTCTGGGCTATCCATCTAATTGGCAAAGACATTCAACCAATCAAAGGGATCCTCTTGGGAAAAAAAAAATTGTAGAATGGTTGGCAATTATGGCCACAGATCTGCTGTGTTGTAGTGACCTCCATAATTAACTTGTAACCTTTCACAATTGAGTTTTTCTCCTGTAGTAGCCAAGCCATGGTAGCACAGTCTGTTTGTAGTGAACACGACACGAGATCAGACCTCCAGTTTGAATCTCACGCTCGACGAATTTGTTTCCATGAATTGAAGATAGTCATTGGGACAGGATTCATTCCTCTCTTACAGCTAATCAATGTTTGAAGATGCTATGTGGCAAAGTATGCAGGGGTGGGGCAAGAAAATTGTGCGAAGTACTGATAAAAGAAACTCCAGGAAAGCATGGATAGGTGCTCTTGCCACCGAGATACAAGTGATGTAATGTTGAAAATAGTGTTTAACACCATACAATCAATCAGTCATTCATTTTTTTCCGATAACAAACTACTTTTGAAAACATTGCTGGAAAAAAGAGAACTTCGTCATTTCCAACTTTAGCCATAATGGTTTTACATGTATTCATGTATTTAACCCTTTACCACACAATCCCAAGTTTTAACGACCCTGAGGAAAAAGCCTTTTGAAAACATTGTAAGAAAAGGAGAAAATGCTGGTAACCAGCATTTTCTCCTTTTCCCACAATGTTTTCTATCCTATCAAAGACAGAAATCACCATTTGAGCTACCTTAAATTTGTTGTCTGCACATGCTTTCAATTTGGTTGAGTATAAAATTTTGTCGTCTGGTAAAGGGTTAACCTTAACTCTACCTTACGACTGACTAATCTTAAACTTTTTAAAAATTAAAATCCTATATATGGCCTGCAACACACGAAAAGGGGCATTCGAACATTTGTGTAAAGTGTCATCTCAGATCAGCCTGTACGGAATCGGAAACGACACTTTCCATTTTTATGTAATTTTCTGTTTTGCACAAGTCTACTGTTGCACAAAATCTAATGTAGTCATGAAATGCCGTCTCGGATTAGCTTGCGCGGACTGCACAGGCTGATCCGAGACGACACTTTACGCAAATGTCTGAATGCCCCTTTTTGTGTTTTGCAAACCATATCAAATATAGTTTATATCATATATAGGATTTGTCCTAGTTTAGATGGAAAATCTTTGAAAAAGAAACTGGCATGAAGGTCTTGAAATTGCAAGTGTTTCATATTCTCGTATGTGTGAAAATGTCCATTTCCAGTTTTTAGCACTCTAAAGGCCAAGACAATTGTGATCAAGTGAACAAGCAGCTGCATCTAGAATACACAAGCAATGAAAGAAGAAAATCACACTCATACCCATGAAACTGAAATGAGAAGACTGGGTGGACATAAAACAACCCAACTTAATCAATTTTTCCTAGTTTTAATTTGTTTAACTCTGTACCAAACCCCAAAATTTTACATCAGATCTGTCCAAATTGAAAGCAGTAGCAGCCATCTATTATCTAATACAAGACGACTAGGAAAATATCATAGGAAGAGTTGAAAACATTGTTGAAAAAAGAGAAAATACATTTACCAGCATTTTCTCATTTTCCTACAACAGTTTCAAAAGCCTTCTCCCTTTGGATCATTTACACTGCTTACATTGGCAATGTAATGTCCTGAGTATGACACATTACTATGCATGTGCAATTTATGCCACTTGCTAAAGTTGACAGGGACGAAGAGATTGTGGGAAAAGAGTATTTGATTATAACATGCATTTGCTTCTTTTTTAACAATGTTCTGACATTTTGAAGTCTTTCACATGATTTTCTAAAAGTTTCTGATTGCTCAAAATTTACCGTATAAAAATGTAATCAAGCATTAGAAAGAGTTTTAAGTTTATAGTACAAGGAATCAATCCTGCATAAATCTGCAAGGCCATCATTTGTCATTATCTAACTCTTTACCACACAGTAAAATTTTAGACGGGTCAAAGTGGTAAGCATATGCATACGACAAAGTAAAATTTCCTATAAATCTATTTTTTTTGGTCTTTTTTTCCTAAGGTTAGAAAACATTGTGGGAAAAGGAGAAAATGCTGGTTACCAACATTTTCTCCTTTTCCCACAATGTTTTCAAAAGGCTTCTTCTGAAAGAGTCATTAAAAGGTGGGATTGCTTGGTAAAGAGTTAATCCTAACAACAGTTATTAAACTCAGCAGACATTTTCAGTGCAGAAACAAAACCCAAAATGAAATAATTGCAATGTCCAGTTTGATTTTGTCAAGAATGTCTGGGCAAATCAGACAGTGCAGATCAAAGATCAGACTGCATGTTTTGTGCAGTCTGATCTTGATCTACACTGGCTGCAAATGCAACTGTATTTGTGAAAGGTGTTTTACAGGATGGGTTACAAATATGCTATTTGGGATGTGGCGCATATCATTTATATAAATGAGCCATGCTCTGTAGAAATGGGACTTGATGCTTCTGCAAAGAGTATCGACCCAAGTCAGCCTGGGCAGTCCATGCAGGCTAATCTAAGTCAAATATTTTTGCTCTTGGTCAATTTTTCTGCTTGCCCAAGGACCATTCTACCTCAGAATTCAGAATGTTGTAAGAAAAAAATTGATTTTATGGATCCATAACTTTGTAAAGACTTGCATGGTAAAATGCATCAGAGAGATGCAATAAACCCCATTTTGCCAAAGCCTGGCTCAACAGTAAATTTTATGGTCGGATGAATCACCGAAATACCACCGAAACACCAAAATACCCAAAACACAAGTTCAATAACATGTTGCTATTTTGACATTAGGTTTAATATTAACCCTCCTACATAAATAAAATTACAATTTGGTCAAAAACTACAACTTCAGTTATCTTAATAACTCAAAAAATACGGGTATTTCGGTGTTTCGGTGGTATTTCGGTGATTCGTCGGACCTGTAAAATTTACCACACAACAATTAGTCTATGTCAGAAACTGGAAGTACTCCGGCTTCTTCATCTTTGATCTGTATCCATGTTTAAGACTCATCAACTGAACTCTCTTTGATTTTGGTCTTGTATCCGGAAACTGGGTTGTATGCCTATCAAATGTTGATAAAGTCCATCTGCCCTTCAAAAACCGCCGACAAAGTATTTCCCTTTGGGATCTTGAAGAGAGTCTTTTCTCAAATCCATGTTTTTTTATTCTCTTTACAGCAGATGGGATGTACGTTCGAGTCACTTTAGTCCTTATAAAATCAAGACTTTTACAGAAAATTATACACTTTCCTAACAATGAAGAGTTGTTCTCTTGGACAGGCTGTCTGTAGGCTTTTGTTAACTGAATAGGTTGACATAATGAAGACAGCTTTGAGGAGCAGACCCTGAAATAAAGAAAATCTTGTTAACTCTTTACAAAACAATCCTGGGTATTGACGACCCCATGAAAGAAGCCTTTTGAAAACATTGTGAGAAAAGGAGAAAATGCTGGTAACCAGCATTTTCTCCTTTTCCCACAATGTTTTCTACTCTTATCAAGGACAAATTCTGCCATTTGAGCCATCTTTAATTTGTTGTCTGCAAATACTTTCAATTTGGACCAGTCTAAAATTTTGTCGTTTGGTAAAGAGCTAAGACTCCTATATAAACTCTGGTTACTCGCATAAAAACTCTTTACCAGATGTAGTAGTCTGTCGAGGGGAGATTCAAGGGGACACTCCTCAAAGGCCTAGCATCCTTTGGGCACAATACAAAAGTGTGTTATGTAGAAGAAATGGTAAAAAGATGAAACATTCTCTTACCACTTTATAGAACTCCATCATCATAAATAAGCCAATGACTACTAAAAAAAAAAAAAATGAAATATCACAACCGAAAGTAAAACGCCAAATATTTCTGTTTCATCCCTTTTCCTTGCAAAGGAAAATCTCTTTATCAGACTGACTGTGTGTCAAAATCAGATGGCACATTCTGTGCCGTATGATTTTGATTTATTCTGTCCACAAAAGCACACTGTGTTGTTCTTAGCAGCCTAAAAAAGAGGACTTTTAAAACATTATGGTATATGGAGAATATGCTGGTAACCAGCATTTTCTCCTTTCCTCACAATGTTTTCTATTATTCTATTAAAACTGCAGTTTATAGAGCACATATATTTTGTTGTCTGAAATTTCTTTCAACTTGGATGAGTCTAGTGTATTGTCATTTAGAAGAAGAGCTAATGTGTTGTCTACAAATGTTTTCAATCAGTCAAGACCAAAATATCATCATCTGGTAAAGACTTGATGTCTCTAAAAGTACCTCCAACTGGTGACTATGTCTGATGTTATTTTTGTAATTGTGTCCCGCTAGCCCCATTATGCCCATTCTTTTGCACATTCTGGACTGATTAACTGAATGGTGTTTTATGCCACTTTTGACATTATTTCAGTCATATCACGACGACAGCTTACAAATTCATGTATTTCCTGGGTTTCATTAGTACTAGGCTAGGGTTCTGAAGTGTCTTGCCCAAGTACACTCCCAAGAAAAGCACAGTGGATCCAGTGAGGATTAAATCTGAGGCCTCCAGGACACCGGTCCTACATTTTACAACTCAACCATGCAGGACCCCTCATTCTGGATTGAAAAATGAAAATACCAGCATTGTTACAAAAGGCTGTATGCAGGGATCCTTTCTTTATCAGCTGACATTAAGGTCCTTGATTATGCCCTTTTTACAAAAACACCAAAGAATGACTTCTGTGAAGGTGTCCAGAGAAACAATTACAAAGATAACATCGGTGCAAGCCTTTAGGTACTCTAAGAGAGGCCGCCAAGCTGTTCCCAGCTATTTTAATCATTTTTTTTTTTTTGGTGTGAATTTGCAGAAATGACAAGTGAAATGTAATATTCACTTTAGTACGAAACCTCTACAGGCCGTTTAGCTAGATTACCTCGAAAACTAATAACATCTATAATATTGATACAGGAATAGGCTGCATTGAAAGTCTAGCTGCATAATTAATACCCAAAATACTACTAAGAAAAATAAACCTACTTATTTGTAAATGCCGGTAAATCTATTCTATTAAAGATAGATCTTAACATTTTCGTGCCGAAGCTAAGGTCAGTCCACAAGGTGATCGAATTCACCGGTACGAACCGGATCGCACATATTAAACGGATTGCATCTTTTACCACATTTAAAAAAAAAAAACCTGTAAAGGTGAGTAATTGTTTGTCTGTATGTTTCGAGTAGTTTTGATAGCGTCCATTTTTTTCATAGTATCTTATTTCAAAATCGTAAAAAAAGGACCTAAGTGGATACAGTAACTGTAAAGAGGAAAAAATGTCATATTCTTAGAGAAGCCATCTATAAAAAAAAAAAAGATGTTTTTTTATCGATATATCTACGCATTAATTTCTCTGTCCTTTTCCTTACTCTAGCTGCGCAGCTGTTTTCTTTACAATTCTTAGCCGACTTTTTCTTCTAAAAATCCGAAATTCGTACTCATGCGTCTTAAACCGGTGAATGCTTAATGATCTAGGGGAGAAAACTTGTACAAAACCTTGTCAGTAATTATACGAGAGTCGCCTCCCTTATAATTGTTAACCCGTATAAAGCCAATTACGGCCAGCCGTGTTAAAAGCATTGCGAAGGTGATTGGTATCAAGAACGCTCTCTTTCTTTTGAATTGTTATGAACTCAAATACCCTTTACAGTAGTATCATTTACGTCCACAGTCTTGAAGATTTCTAGACATTAGTCAAAAGAATGTGCTTCTTTCAACTTTCTAATTTTGGTGCGACATATACATGTATACACAATGTACTTCCTGTTTCATACACATAGCTGACAGACGCAGATTAAGGTAGAATGATTGATTGAATGGTGTTTAACGCCGTTTTCAACATTATTTCAGTTATATTGCAGTGGCTAGTGCACCTATCCATGCTTTTCCTGGAGTCTCTTTTACCAGTACTCCGCACAATTTTTCTTTCCAAGCCACTGGCTGCTTTCCCACATAACCATCGTCAAGACAATGGTAAGCAGTGAAAGAGGAATGAATGCAGGCGCAAAGACCATCATCAATCCTCAAAAGGAAATTGGCTGAGCCAAGGGTTCGAACCCACGATCGAACACCTGACCTGTTTATAGGTCCTGCACACTACCGACTGAGCGGCAGATTAAGGTAGAAAAAGTCAGATACAACTTTTTATACTTAACCCTTTATGAAACGACAAAATTTTAGGTTTACCCAATTCGAAAGCATTTGCAGACGACAAAATAAAAGTGACTGAAAATTTGAAATTTGTTTTGTGAAGGGTAGAAAACATTGTGGGAAAAGGAGAAAATGCTGGTTACCAGCATTTTCTCCTTTTCCCACAATGTTTTCCAAAGGCTTCTTTCTCAGGGTCGTCAAAAGTAGGGATTGTGTGGCAATGGGTTAACCTTTTATCACACAACCCAGACTTTTAATCATACTTTTAACAACCCTGTGGAAGAATGCTATTGAAAAAACATTGTAGGAAACGGAGAAAATACTGGTAACCTACATTTTCTCCTCTAGCAATGTTTCTACCTAATGACCTTCAAATTTTGAGTTTTTAGTAACATTTATTTGATTGTCGGTAAATGTTTTGAATTTGGACCAGTCTAAAATTCATTGGTGTGATAAAAACTTAAGAAGTCCTTTAACCCTTTACCAAACAATCCCTGCTTTTCACCTCCCTGTAGAAGAGGCCTTTTGAAAACATTGTGGGAAAAGGAGAAAATGCTGGTAACCAGCATTTTCTACTTTTCCCACGTTTTCAAAATGCTGGTAACCAGCATTTTCTCCTTTTCCCACAATGTTTTCCACCCTATCAAAGCAAGATTGCACTATTTGAGCCGCATTGAAATTGTCGTCTGCAAATGCTTTCAATTTGGACAAGGCTAAAATTTTGTTGTGTGGTAAAGGGTTAACTACTACTTTACCGGTCAAGGAAGTTATATGACCTTACCTGTCAATGAACACTCCTGTACTATTTCCAAGACAAATCTCATCACTTAAGCAACATTTAATTTGTCCCCTGCAAATGCTTTCACAATGGACAAGTTTAAAATTTCTGTGGTCTGGTTGGGAGTAAGCCGAAAATTGTTATATTATCGTTCTGTAGGGCTTTTTAACCCTTTCGAAAAACAAAAAATTATTGTCTCTTTGAAACTGAAATTAAATGCAGACGAAAAATCTGAAATTGGTGCTAATGAATTGAAGTTTCTCTGATAGAGTAGAAAACATGGTGGGTAAAGGAGGTTACCAGCATTTTCTCATTTTCCAACAATGGTTTCAAAAGCAGTCTTCTTCAGGGCCATTAAAACGCTTCATAGGTATGGGGTTATTCTAGAAGAGCATTTAATGGTTGTTTTTGCCGTCACAATATATACTGAACCAAAAAAGAAACTTCCCCTGTGTTTAAGTGCAGATATACACAAATATGAAAATCAGGATTAAACTTGATTTATATGCATTGAAAGAGTATTTTATTGCGACTTTGTGTGAAAAAAATTATTCCTGAGGGTTTATCCAAAAGTAGTGAAATGGTAGTTAAAATGCGGAAGGGGTCGCACACCAAAATCACAAATTAATACCGGGTATGACCACCTTCAGCATGAAGGACTGCCTGGCATCGTTGGCGCATAGAACGGATAAGTGTATTGATTTCGGCTTGTGGAATGTTGTTCCATTCCTGAATTAAGGCTTGTCTTAGCTGAATGACGTTTGACGGTGGAATAGGGCGACGTCTAACACGCTGGTCCAAATTATCCCAAAGGTGTTCAATGGGATTCAGATCAGGGCTTTTGGCAGGCCAGTCATTAATAAATGCAATGTTATTCGCCCTTAGGAAATTCACATTGTCCCTAGCTGTATGGCTTGTGGCATTATCATGCTGAAAAAGAGTGATATTGGCATTATTTTGAAACAGTGGGATAACGTGCCTCGCAAGAATTTCATCTCGGTAGCGTTGGGCATTCAAATTCCCTTCGATAACGACGAGATTAGTGCGAAAGCCATGTGCAATGCCCGCCCAGACCAAGACAGAACCCCCACCCCCAAAACGATCTCGTTCAAGTACGCAACAGTCGGCATAACGTTCATTTCTCCTACGGTATACTCGAACCCTGCCATCACCTCGATGAATGGAAAACCTGGACTCGTCAGAGAAAAGAACGCCATTCCATTGTTGTCTAAGCCAGCGTTGGTGTGTACGTGCCCAATTAACACGACAAAACACAACCAACGTATGGACGACGTGCACGTAGCCCACCCTCGCGCAAGCGATTGCGCACAGTTTGGGCAGATATACGGTTGTTATGTGTACCAGGGGTGTTAGCAGCAGTGGCTGTGGCAGTTTGGAAGCGATTGCGCAGGTGGGTGTTCCGAATATAGCGGTCTTGGCCGCGCGTCGTGACGCGAGGACGTCCACTACGTGGTCGATCTTCCGTACGCCCTGTTGCTTGAAAACGTTGCCTAAGGTGTCGAATAGCACGAGTAGAACATCCAATATTCATAGCAACAGCATTCATCGTCATACCAGCATGAAGCATGGCAATGGCATGTTCGTGTAAATTTTGCGGAATTCTAGGCATATCAAAAATAAAGAAAACTGAAAAGAATTTAATTTTTTTCAACGTCTTTTTCTTATTGACATGAAAGTCTATAAAATTAGACTGAAAGGTTTCAAAAAATATACACGAATTATACTGGTCCGTGCATGCACGTGAAAATCGCTTTCAGCGGGTTTCTTCTGCAAAATGGCCGATGATATTTACCCGACAGTCGTGTACACACTGAAGAAATTTCATACTGCGAGTCCGACTGTCGTGTACTCAATGAAGGAAAACTCGTTGGGTGCCCGACGGTCGTGCACGGACTGATGAAATTTCGTCTTGGGGGCACGATTACGTGCCCGCAATTTCCGATTTCTTCATTGAGTACACGACGCGGTCGTGTACGCACTGAAGAACTGGAGTCTTACGTACACGTGTAAATGGGTTGGGCCAAAACGCAGACTTTTACGTGAATCGGCACGGCGTAGACAGTCTCATTGGAGCACACGGCAATAGTCATTTATACAGCGTCAAGGGTAGATAATTTCAGAATATAAATAACAATCCAAATTTTGAGAGTCACATGCAAAACTAGACATCATGGGGATTCATTGTGGCAAGTTTGAAGTAGATCTAATTTCGATGGAAATTGTAGGAGTTGCGCACACAAATAACTGCTAACGGACGGACGGACGACCGGGTGTATAACATAATACGACCCTTCGGGCATGACACCCTGTATAAATGACTATTGCTCCACCGAGACGGTTTACGCCGTGCTGGTTCACATAGCAGTCTGCGTTTTGGTCCAATCCATTAATACGTGTACGTAAGACTCCAGTTCTTCAGTGCGTACACGACCACATCGTGTACTGAATGAAGAAATCGGAAATAGCGGGCACGTCATCGTGCCCCCAAGACGAAATTTCATCAGTCCGTGCACGACCGTCGGGCACCCAACGAGTTTTCCTTCATTGAGTACACGACAGTCGGGCACCCAAGAAGTTTTCCTTCATTGAGTACACGACAGTCGTACTCGCAATATGAATTTTCTTCAGTGCGTACACGACGGTCGGGTAAATAGTCACTTTCCTGCAAAATACTTTCAATCGAGTTAAAATTTGTTTTATCGGACACATAATCGTTTGCCCGAATATATGTAGGTCATCTGATATTTTGATTTAATTACATTGCATTTGCACTTAAACACAGGGGAAGTTTCTTTTTTGGTTCAGTATATTATCATATAATTGATGGGTATAATCATTAAACAGCTTTGTTGTTTTGCATCAGGGAATATAGCCTGGGTCCAGGTTGGTACATTTATTAATTTCATAATTACTCCATATCACGCTCCCTTCATCACAGTCTGCTATAAATCTTTGGCAGCCATCTGTTTATCGCTCTCATTATTAATGGAAATTATTTTCATTATTTGTGACAATCTAACATCCGAATGACAGAAAAGGAAAAAATGAACAGACTGGAACCCAGGCTGAAGGGAATAGTAATACAATAGAGAAACTGTGCTGTTTCAGTAACACACTTGAACTGGCATTCGTGCATTGTGGTACAGGAGTTCCATGTTAAAAACCCAATGACCATCCCAGGTTCAAGGGGTATCAACTAACTGCTGCTTCAGGACAAAAATGTGCTTTCCCTAAAGCTCAGTCGGTGACATACTGGGACTGAGTAAAGGGGTCTGCTGGTTTAAGTCCCCAGTTCAGCCAATTTCTTTTTCAGAATTGACGGTAGTCATTGCAACAAGATACACTACTCTCTCATGGCTGATCATTGTTTCAGTGATGTGTTATGCAGGGGAGCAGCCAGTGGCAAGGCAAAAATATTGTGTGAAGTACTGGTAAAAAGAAATTCCAGAAAAGAATTGATAGGTGCACAGGCTGCTGTTGAATAACTTGAATAATGTTGGAAATGGCATTAAACACTAAACAAACTTGCGTGACAATAACATTCTCCAAGACAAACCAAATCCTACTAAAGGAGAAATAATGGACAACAATACCAGATAGCTTGCAAGCACATGCAGACACTTCTCCCCACCCAATAAACTCTTTACCGAACAATCCCTTTTTAAACCATCATGATGAAAAAGGCTTCTGAAAACATGGTGGCAAAAGGAGAAAATGCTGGTAGCCGGCATTTTCTCCTGTTCCCACAATGTTTTTTCCAACTTTTCAACGACAAATCACATCACATGAGCCATCTTTCAATTGTATGTCTGCACATATTTTCAGTATGGACAAGTCTTCAGTTTTGTCATCTGGTTAGACAGTAACCCTTGCAGCGTTGAATTAATGAAAGAGATAATTTCAATCTGGGAAACCAATAAAAATAGTTTTATTTCACGTTTTTTTTGGCCAGAATATGTAATGAAATAGCCGACATGGGTCAAGGACCAAATAACAAAATAACCAAGAATTTACCCCACACAGCAAATTCAGACCTGTCCAAATTCAAAGCATTTGCAGACGATTATTTCAAAGTGGTTCAAATAAAGGAATTTGTATTTGATGTGATAGAAAACATTTTGGGAAAAAGAGAAAATGCTGGTAACCAGCATTTTCTCTTTTTCCCACAATGTTTTCAAAAGGATTCTTCTTCAGGGTTGTTAAAAGTCATCATTGTGTGGTAAAGGGTTAATTGATGCTTCCCATGGTTCTAAAACATGCTAAAGGACCATAACATTGTATTGTGAGGGGGGAAAAAAAGACAAACTACTGTAGCAGCACTTTTATCTTGCGCCCAAACTTTGAGCTAAATTGGTGCTTTGGGGTAATTTTTTTATTCTGTGTCTTCAAACGTCAAAATTTTTGAAAACCATTTTTTCCAAAAAAGGTTAGAGTGGAGTAGTTGCCCTTTGTATTCATTTACCTCATCTTTATTCATGAAAAGCACAAATATTGAGGGCTTAGCTTGTTTTCTCTACAAAACTACTAGTATATTGCAATACTGGCTTCCAACAGTTTAATGTCTCTGTAGGCAAATTATAGCTCATTTATCCACAAAGTAGTGGAGTAATACAGGGCTATCACGGCTCTCATGATCTTTCTTGTTTTTGTTTTGGAAGCTAGCACTCTTTCAACATATTAAAGTGAGCAATGACAAGCAGAAACTGTTAATTTTAACTACTTTTGACAATTCATAACAGGCCTACAAAATACAGTTGATGGACAAAACCACTCATTTTTTGCTTTGAATCGACAATTTTCATGAAAGGTTTACCTATAACAGTAGTAGGCTACTCCGGTATTAACTATTCACCAGAAGACAAAATCTTAGACTTGTCCATTTTGAAAGATCTGAAAAAAAAAAAGAGAAATCAAATGTGTCTGAAATTAGTCTAAGGGTAAAACATAGTGGGAAAAGGAGAAAAAACTACCAGCATTTTCTCCTTTTCCCACAATGTTTTAAAATGTCTTCTTTCTCAGGGTTGTTCAATCTCAGGATTTTGTAGTAAACATGTTACAGAATTATTAATTCACAGGGTAATTATAAGTAAGAAGTGTTTTTGACATCAGGATACTTTCCTTACTTCGATTTGCAATTGTTTTTTTGGCGGTATGTCAAACTTAGCTGTGTGAAGTTTGAGCAACTGAATTATACTGGCTGATTTGCAATAATTTTTGGTCGTATGTCCAACTAAGTTGTGTGCAGTTTGAGCAACCAAAATATCCTCTAATACTATCTAAATGCAGGTCTCTTTCCTGGCATTTTAGAGGCAGAATTTTCTCTTTGAGAAGGAACTTGTGTGCGTACTTTGACAGACTGTGGATGTTTCAGTGTATCCTTTGTAATCACAGGTTCAGTGGCACTTTCACAACTCGCAGCTGATGTTTCACAACTTTCTCTATTTATCCTTGTCAGACTTCCAGATCGCCGTAGTTTTAATGTTCTGTTAGGAACAAAGGTATTTGGAATATAGTTTAACTTTTTCTTGGTCTTCTGTTTAATCCCTGAATTTTGATCAGCTTGACTGTCATCTGGAATTTTCTGATGATCCTGAGTTTTTGAGGTGGAGTTGTCTTGTTTGAGGTAGTTATAAGTTTCCTTATCTTTCAGGGCCTCATGGGCTAATAATTCCTTGTCATTTAATACTGGTGAAACGTTCTGGTCGATATCTAGTTCTCCAAAGCTTTTCTCTGCTTCTAGTATATTAACCCATTCTTTTCTGTGAAGGGGCTTATTTGTCGACTTCTTACTTTTCCTTGCAGAGCTTGAACTAGAGTTATCATGTTCTGGTTTATTTGTCAAACCCGGAGATTCATTTCTGTTTTTTAAAGATGCTGGGCTATCAGCCTGATATGATAAATCTTCCTTAAGTGAGGTATCTTTGGTCTGAGATTCTTCAAGGACTGAGGTAGAAAAATCATTGTGGTCAGAAAGAGATGATGTCATCAGTTTTTGTTGTAATCTGTGTTCTTGCTCCTCCAGTATTTCTCTCAGTTCAGAGTCAAGTTTTTCTTGCTCTGACTTTATATCTGCAGATTTAAGTGCCTCAAGGTCTCTTTTTGTTTGCTGTTCTTTGACAAGTTTCTCAAGGGCCATGAAAAATTCATCACCATACTCTGACAGAGTTTTGGAACCTGCAATACAGTAAGTTAACACTGGCTGTCTTCAAATTACACTACAAACTCTGTTAGTAGCCACTTTTTTTAACCCTTAGCCTGCTAAGTGTGACTCAAAGACCTTTTGCAGACAGTACAGGTCAAGATCAGGCTGCTCAGGACATCCAATAGGAAGATTTTTTTCCCGAAATACCAGTAATACCTGTGAAATAGCAAAATTTGGGTTTTTCTATCGGCTTTATTTCACTTATTTAGCAGGTTAAGGGTTAAATCAAACAGTTATGAACAGTTGTAAAGTGTGAACATGAAATCTTTTACACAAGCATCTGTTCAAAGGAGAGAGAGGAAAGTATTCATGGCAACACTTCTAGTTTTCCAACCAATGCAGGAATGTCTCCTTCATTATTTTTGCAAAGTTTTCAATTTCAGGAAAAATGTACCAACTCAACAGACATTTCCAGTTTAGAAATAAGACCCAATTAGCTACAGTTTCAAGCTTGCCTTTGTCTAGAATGTCTAAGCAAAGCAGATCCAAGATCAGAATGCAAATTTGGTGTAGTCTGATCTTTATCAATACTGGCTGCAAAGGTATCTATAGTTGTGAAAGGTCTTTGAGGGTTGAAATATAACTGACTACATATATGAATTTTTAAAAGTCATTGTATGAAAAGAAACAATTCCTGTTTTGTTTTGTTTTTCCGTTTCAAAATCTGTTTTAGAAAGACTTTTCTTTTATTTAAATGTTATTTCTTTCAAGTTCATGCCCTGTGTGTAATTGTGTGTCACAGGGCTTTCCTCCATTATTAGAGAAAATCTAGGGACTTGGAGAAACCAGCTGGACAATGATGGACCTACCTTCTGATTCTTCAAAGTCTTTAACCTTGAGCGTTTCCACTACATCGCTGAGCTATGGAGGAAAATAAAGGGTCAAATTTCAGTAAAACACAAAAATCACAGTAATCACAGATAGAGGAAACTACAGTTTGCCAGACACGTCACTTTTGTGATTCACTCTAAAGCAACCATACAAAGTGGCCTTAAAGATAGCTTTCTCAAAGAACAGGTTTACTTATGTGTGACTGTGTACAACTTGCCAAACCTTGTAGCGCAGTTGGTAGTGTACAGGACTTAAATCACAGGGGTTGCCGGTTTCCGCTGCTCAGCAAATTTCTTTTTGAGGATTGATGACCTTCATAGCAACAGAACCCATTCCTCTATCACAACTGATTGTTATTTCCACAATGCGTATGTGGGAAAGCAGCTAGTGCCTTGGGAAGAATATTATGCAAAGCCCATGAAAGCAAGGATACGGTGTACTGTCAAAAATGATATTACTGAAATAATGTTGAAAACATTAAAAACCACACAAACAAACGGTGTACAATTTGGATCCTAAAATATGTTTCTACATTCATTGGCAGACAGTGGTGTAGGGGTACAGAGTCAGCCTCTTACATCGAAGGTAGCAGATTTGAGCCTTGTGATAAGCTGGGTCAACCTTTGGAACTAGCCACAACAAGGTGCAAGTATTTGTTAAGGTTTCCAGCTAACAATCATTGAGTGTGATTAATATATGAACTTGTTTCACAATCATTTAAAAAAAAATATATTTAAACTGAATAAACCACATTCATTACAAGGTATTGATAAATTAATACATGTACAAGTACAGTTGTCTTCAAGAGATTTTCTTGCAATTTAAGCCTTTAAATTGCAAGAATAAATTTGAGTCATGCTTCGAGAAGGGAGGTATAATGCTTCTGCTGTAGACAAAGGCTGACCTGAGTCAAAAGTTTTTGCCATTAGTAAACTTTCTGGATGTCAAGGGACCATTATACCTATTAGTAGTTTGACAAAATGGATCCATTTTGTGCACAGACTTGCTTGGTATTTATGATGTGTTACAAAGATGCACAAAACCCGCTGTCCCAGAGCAAGGCTAATTTTTCTCTTCTACTGACTGAAACTCAGCCTATGAACTGGATATACCCAGGAAACATCTGAATATATGAGCTTTCTCCAAGAAAGAAATTTTGCTGAAAAATATAATGTGGATAAATAAAATGACAGAATTTATTCATTTCAAATGTTTAATAGATAGATAAATTCACATGGACAATTTGTATGCTAGTACTACTCTATCTTTGAAGGCCGAGGCCCGGTAGACAGGACTGGAAGCACACAGAACTTTAGACCAGGGAGTCAAATCCCCAGCTCTTTATGAGATATGATAGTCATGCAACAGGATTTATTTCGTTTCACTGTTGATCCTTGTCTCAATAACGGTTAAGTGGGAAACTGGCTAGTGGCTTGGGAAGAATATTGTGCAAAGCACTGTTAAAAAGAAACTTCAGGAAAGCATAGACAGCTGCACTAGCCACCCCTATATAACTGAAATAATGATGAAAACATTGTCAAACACCATAAAATTTACCTGTGAGGCATGTTCTTTAAATACAGAGATAAACTTCTTCAAAGACTCTTCAGAAGCAGATTGGTTCAGTTTTATATAGGCATCCAAAATAGCTACAAATCACAGGACAGAAATAATATGTTACCCAATATTCATTGAAGCACAAGGTACAGCTTTGTTTGCTTTTGTGGACAGTTTAGATCAAGACAAGACTAAACAGAACATACAGTCTGGTCTTTGATCTTCACTGTCTGGTATTCTAAGATATTTTGTCCAAAAAAGTTAAGGATACGCTGTAATTTTGTCTATGTTTTCTGCCTGCAAATGTTCAATATTAATTGTTCTGAAATATATGACTACAGTAATCGTTTTCACAGCCCTGTGAAAGAAAGCTTTTGAAAACATTGTGGGAAATGGAGAAAATGCTGGTCACCAGCATCTTCTCCTTTTCCTGCAATGTTTTCTGTCCTTTCAGTGACAAGTCCCATCATTTGAGCCACCTGTAATTTGTCATCTACAAATATTTTCAATTTGTTAAGTATAAAAGTTTGTCATTCAGTAAAGACCTAAATGTAATCATGTAAGTTTAAACCCATTTTCGCTAGCCAAGGTGACGATCACTACGTAGTGATCGTCACCTTGGCTAGCGAAGATGGTTTAAACCTTAACAATGCCAAAATGACTATTTGTGCAATATTCATCATCAAAAGAGAAATAGAAGATAATCAGATTGGTTGTTTATAGGATTCAGTGAGACAGATATTCATTACACCAGAATAATCAGAGAGGCACAAACTAATATTCAGCAAGAAACTTTGATGCCATCAAAAGCGTTTGTGGAAAGTGTAGATCAAGATCAGACTGCACACAACATGCAGTCTGATCTCTGATCTGCACTGTCCACTGCTATATTCTAGATTACAACCAAACTGTCTCTCAATCTTGCAGAGGAAATGTATTTTTAGCCTTTGAGAAAATGCAATTTACTTACTCAGTAGTGAAAGAGTTAAAGAAAAATTAGTAAATAAATAACTGTGACTGAAAAGTTGAGATTTGTTTTGGGAAGGATAGAAAACATTGCGAGAAAAGGAGAAAATGCTGGTTACCATCATTTTCTCCTTTTCCCACAATGTTTTCAAAGGGCTTCTTTCTCGGGGTCATTAAAAGTCGGGATTGTGTGGTAAAGGGTTAATTCTCTATTGATATTCCATGGCCATATTTTCAAATTTTGTGACATGACTCAAAGATAGGCATGAAAAATTCCTTGGTCCAATATTGTTTTAACCTTTTTTCTGTCTGGATTTGCACACTGCCCCTCCTCTCATAGAGATAAGTCATTATCTTAACCCTTCACCACACAATCCTGAAATTTAACGACCCTGAGCAGGAAGTTTTTGGAAAACAGAGGGAAATGGAGAGAACACTGGTAAGCAGCATTTTCTCCTTTTCCCACAATGTTTTCCACCCTGTCACAGACAAATCTCATTATTTGAGCCTCATTTAGTTCGTTGTCTGCAAATGCTTTGAATTTGGACAAGTCTAAAATTTTGTTGTTTGGTAAAGAGTTACACAAGATCTGGCTCAGTCTTACCTTGCAAGGGTTTCACAACCACTTCATTTCCCATCTGTTCAAAGTCAGCATAACCCTCTCTGTCAATATACCGGTAAACAACTTTCAGAATTAGATATACCATATCAACTATGAAGCTTTTTTTTTTTTGAGGAAGAAGATGTAATGTAGGTACAGTCAGAAATACAATTACTGTCAACTGACTATTTTCTATTAGAGATACTATTTTCTACTAAAGATAATGAGTGATAAAAAAAAAAAAAAACCTAACCTAATTACTTGAAATAGAGATTCTGTGTATTTCAGCTGTAAGTTATAGACTTTCTGATGATACTTCAGCTCTGACTTCAAACAGTCTACCTGAAAACAAAAAGAGAAGATAATGACCGGACAGAAAATTGTAATCAGTAAGCTCCTTAACAGCATGATTCCCTGTTTTACAACTCTGAAGGAAAATATATGGAGGAAATACAAAACAAGGAGATCGTAGGTGGGTGCTAACACTTGGCTGCAGTTATTGTTAGAAATGACTTGATTTTAGATATGTTGTGTTGAATTCATAAACACAATTTAACATAACATATCTAAAAAAGAAGATCTAACAATTGTTTTTAGAGAAATGAGAAGTTTTTTCCCTCACCTGTAAAATTTTCCAAAACGTAGATGGAATAGTTTGGCATTCACCCCTCGAAATGCTTTCAAATTGGTAAAGTCTAAAATTTTGTATTTCATTAAATAGAGTTAATACCCCTCTAGAAAAAAGAGTGAAACATGATTTCAGAAATACAAGATATTACCTCATTACTAAGCATGTAGACTTTATAGTTATATGCCTTCACCAATGCTTGTATATACTTAGTTGTGTCCCCTTGTTTTAATCTGACTGGTATTGGTAAACTTTTTAAAACATGTTCACTGGTCACCTTCTTCAGAGCTGGAGATTTCAGAGCTGGCTGAAAAGATAAAATGTTACTATACTTTGAGAAACTTCGAACGTGGTTGGAATATCCGTCACAGATTTACTTGCCTATGCAGACAGTGTAGATTAAGATCAGACTCTATAGATCATGAAGTCTAATCTTGGATCTCCATTGTTTGCTATGCTGATACACTCTGACATAAACAGCCTGTAAAGTTTAATAACTGGGCCTTTTTTAATCACTTCAAATGTTTTTTTTTATCCAAGAATTAAAACAGTATCCTTCAAAACCTGAAAAAAATTTACTTCATAGAAGTATAATCATACACAATTATGGTTATTCCTCATTTTTTTTACAGTATCAGTCCTAAATTTTCTAAACTCCTAAATAGCAATGTCTGATGATCATTATACTTTTTTGAAACTGACTCAATGACACCTAGAAAAGAAAACGAAATCAGGGTTAAATGCATATGCAAAAAATATCAACCCAGGTCAGCCCCCACAGTCCAGGCAGGCTGATCCAGGTCGAAACTTTTTGCTGTAGTTCAATCTTCTGCATATCAAAGGACCATTTTACCTCCAGATTCAGTTGGTTGTTATACAAAATGGATTTTATTGATATCATGCATTGCAGAGATACATTAAACCCACTTTTGACTGAGTGCTGCTCAAATATTAGATCAAGTGCCAGTTATGTTATGGAGAATGAATATTTGAGCCATGCTCTGGCAAAAGGGGACGATGCATCATACCAAGCAAGCCATCACATAATTATGGATCCATAATAGCCTCTTTTTTTTTTTTTTTTTTAACAACTCAGAAAATCAACCAATGGCGAAAAGTTTCGGCTCAGGTCAGCCTGCACAGATTGCGCAGGCTGACCTGGGTCGATACTTTTCGCAGATGCATTAAGCCCCCTTTTCACAGAGCGTTGCTCATTTGTTTTCATGTAAAATCCAGCCATCATATTACCTATTATAAATTGGTGGATAAACCATGATTCAAAGAATATCGGTGTATAGCAGTAACAAATGTATTGATTTTACCTGAACAATAAGGATTTTTTAAGTACTCACTAGAAAGAAAAAAATTCATAATATATTTTTTATCTTTTGACTCCACATATTTCCATAAGAAATTATGAAATTCATGATGTCAGCAGTGTTGGTAAGTCTCCCTAAAAGCAAACAATGCAAAAGCAAACGGAAGAACGCTTTGAAAACATTAAGGGAAAAGAATATTGTTAACCAGTATTTTCTCCCCTTACCACAATGTTTCCCACCCATTCAAGACAAATCACATCATTTGAGACATTTGATTTGTTGCCTACAAATGAGCCATGCTCTGTGAAAAGGGGGCTTCATGCATCTGCAAAAAGTATCGACCCAGGTCAGCCTGCTCAGTCCGCGCAGGCTGACCTGGGCCAAAACTTTTCGCTAATGGTCAATTTTCTGTATGTCTGAGGACAAGTCTACTTCATGATTTAGTCGATTGTTAAAAAAAGGCTGTTATGGATCCATGAGTATGTGATTGCTGGCTTGGTATGAAGCATTATGGAGATGCATTAAGCCCCCATTTGTCAGAGCATGGCTCAAATGTTTTGAAGATGGACAAGTTTGAAATGTCATCGGCTGGTACAGATTTATACAATTCCTTACCCATGGTGCACTCGGAAACAAGAGGGAAAGTTCTAACAAATCATCAGTGCAGTCCTTCATAATGGCACAAGATTTAAGGATCTGGGTCATCAGCCTCTCTCTGACAGACTGAGTCACATGACCTGAGGTCCATACACTGCTTGAACTCTTTGGCTCTTCCTCCATAACACTGTGTAGTCTTATCAGCTCTTTGTACAATGTGCTAAGCTTGCCTTCCAACTTGGACTGGAAAAATAATAGAGCATGCATAAATATGTGGGCCTTGCTCTGTGAAAAGGGGATTTAACCCTTTACCAGACGACAAAATTTTAGCCTTTTCCAATTTGAAAGCATTTGCAGTCGACAATTTCAATGTGGCTCAAATGGTACAATTTTTCTTTGATAGGGTAGAAAACATTGTGGGAAAAGGAGAAAATGCTGGTTATCAGCATTTTCTCCTTTTCCCACATTGTTTTCAAAAGGCTTCTTTCCCACGGTCGTTTAAAGTCGGCATTGTGTGGTAAAGGTCTGATGCTCTGCAAAAACTCGATTCAGGTCAGTCTGCAGAGTTTGTGCAGGCTGACCTATGTCATAACATTTTTCTACTGGTCAATTTTCTGCATGTCAAAGGACCAGTCTACCTCAGGATTAAGTTGGATACTTAACACAGTGGATTTTATCTATCACTAATCATATGATGATTTGCTGGGTATTTTGCATCACAGAGATGCATTACAGCCCCTTTTGTTACAGCACCACTCATATTTATGCGTTTACCTTCAAAAACATACCTGAACATTTGAACAACAATCCTTGGATTGAACAACTATAAAAAAAACCATAATGTATGAACAAAAAGGTTGTGCATGGCAGTCTGCTTCTGTTCAGTTTTTCCTTTATTTGAGTTCAAGTCTATTGTGAAAATGCACCTATTCATACATTCCACGAGTGTCCTTTACCAGTGGTGTGCATAACAAGATTTCCAAGCCACAGGCTTCTTTCCCGGACAAACATTGTTTGCAGTGAGAAAAGAATAAATTCTGGATCTATGGAAGAGTTTGGCCATGCTGAAATTGAAACACATGATTCCTGGTTTTCTGGCCTTGCATGTTACCTACCAAGTATCCAGCTCATCTCTCTGGCAGCCCATGGGTTGAATGGAAAAAACAAAAAGGACTGTTGTAAGATATATAACAATAAAAGAAAAAGGTGCTAAAAAAATAAACTACAGTCGCAGCTCCACAAAATATTTACCACTTGTTTAAGATTTAGGTGCTCCAGATTTCCAGATGCAACATCAAATAAAGTAACATTGTTTTCTTTGTTTGGATGGACAAAATCGCCATAAAATTTCAGGGCATGGGCTAGCTGCTCTGTAGTTCTGTTCTGTAAATAGAAATCAAACATTTATAAATGTCATGTCAATCCAAATGACAGAGTTTTCCAAAGATAAATAGATCTAAAGATGAGATAACTGTTCACAAATAGAGCAAGTGAACAAAACATGTAACAAAAATCATTACAAACAAAAGAATAATTTTGAGTTTTAATCTTTTACCAAATAATTCCAAGTTTTTGGAACCCTCAGGAAGAGAGCTCTCTAAAAAAATTGTGAGAAATGGAGAAAATGCTGGTGACCAGCATTTTCTCCTCTTCTCTCAATGTTTTCTCTCTAAACAAAGACACTTCCACCAATTTAGCCAGATTCAATATGGCGCTGCAAATGTATTTAAAATTCATCTATTGCCAATCTTAACTTTTGGTGTATGGTAAAGAGTTAAAATAATACAGTTAAAATTAAATTGATTCAAAGTTACAGATGATTGTAAACTTATGAATTAGTTTCATTGCATATTCTAAAATGATTCTAATCAGTAAATGACAATCCTGCTCCTGTACTGTTTAATTTGTGAAGATGACAAAATTTTAGACCCCATTCCCAAAACAAATTTTGATTTTTCAGTCATATTTATTTTGATGTCTGCAAATGCTTTCAATTTGGACCAGTCTAAAATTTTGTCGTTTGGTAAAGACTTAAAAGTTACAAAGCATATGAGGACACCAAATTAAATGTGGCTAAAATGATAAGGTTTGTCTCTAAAAGTGAAGCAAAATCTGTTGGAAAAAGAGAGAGTACTAAATGACCAACATTTTCTCATTTTACCACATTACTTTTAAAGCACTCTTCCTCAGCGTTGTTAAAACATGGATATGTTTGGTGAAGGGTAAACAACCTACATGTACCTTGTTTTCATATTTCAGGATTTCATAGACATCCAATTATGATAAAACAAATTTCAAGGTAATAGGTAGAATTCAAACCATCTACTATTATATCAACATATCAAGGCAATCCATCTGCATATAAATACAATAAAACGAATTTAACAAAGTATTTGCTTAAGTCAAATTTCTGAAAATACATTTTGCAGATTTGAATTTATTCAAAGAAAAAAAAAAATAAGATACTACTTCTAGTTGTTTGTAAAGTTTAATTCTTGCAGATTCTGTTGTTTCCACCATAAGTGTTAGATCAGATCGTTCAACATGCACCTGAGGTCCTCTAATATCCATAGATATATATGCTCTGGAAGGAAAACAGTGGCATAAAGGCAGCTGAAGTTGTGAATGTCCCTTCAAGGCTTAAAAGAATACCATTTCCAAACAAGAGGGCCAAGATGGCCCTGTATCGCTCCACTGGCTTTTTAACCCTTTACCACACAAATCGAAGTGTTAATGACCCTGAAAGAGAAGGCTTTCAAAAAAACATCCTGAGAAAAGGACATGTTGTAAGCCATTTCCCTTGATTAATGTTTAAATTGAAGTGAC
Organism: Hippopus hippopus; assembly: GCA_946811185.2. Taxonomy (NCBI): domain Eukaryota; kingdom Metazoa; phylum Mollusca; class Bivalvia; order Cardiida; family Cardiidae; genus Hippopus; species Hippopus hippopus. The sequence continues at coordinate 10,090,350 of OX328104.1, forward strand.
AATATTTTGAAGCCCATGTTAAACTTGCGATCCCTGGAATGAAGGCAATTTTGACCCCAGACCTACAATATGAAACTAGAATGTGTGGTTATAAACAAAAAGATTTTTTAATCTTGCCCAATAAAAAGTCATGTAAAACAAGTTTGCTGAATAAAAGGCCCTGTAAAATATGTGATCCATGACACAGGTTTATCAAGTTTTCACTATAAAAGCCAATGTAAAACTTGTGACCCCTGGTGTGGAGTCAAACTTGACCCCCAAAGTTAAAATTTGGGCCCTCTTGGTAGAGGCCCATTATATAAAGTTACATGCAAAATTTGGTAGCCCTAGGCCTAAATATGGCTATGTACAAGTAGATTATTAAAGTTTCCTTATATAAGACCATGTAGAACTTGTGACCCCCTGGGGTGGGGCTACATTTGACCCCCTGGGCTATAATTTGGGCACCCTTGATAGAGACCCCCTAGATAAAGCTAAATGCAAAATTTGATAGCCCTAGCCCTTATAGCTAGATGCGAAAGATTTTCCTATATAAGCCCGTCCATGTAAAACATGTTACCCCCCGGAGCGAAGTCAAATTTGACCCTCGGCTATAATTTGGACACCCTTGGTACAGGTCCACTAGATAAAGCTACATGCCAAATTTGGTCGCCCTAGGCCCCATGGCTAGGTCAAAGAAGAATTTTAAAGTTCTCCCTATATAAGCCCATCTAAAACTTGTTATATAAGCCCATGTAAAACTTGTTACCCCCGGGCAGGGCCTAATTTGACCCCAGGGCTATAATTTGAACAATCTTGGCAGAGGTCCACTAGATAAAGCTACATGCCAAATTTGGTAGCTCTAGGCCCTATGGCTAGGTAGAAGAGGAATTTTAAAGTTCTCCCTAAATAAGCCCATGTATAACTTGTAACCCCCGGGGCGGGGCCAATTTTGACCCCAGGGCTATAAATTGAAGAAACTTGGTAGAGGTCCACTAGATAAAGTTACATGCCAAATTTGGTAGCCCTTGGCCTTACGGTTTCCGACAAGAAGATTTTCAAAGATTTTCAAAATTTTTCAGTTTTGTTGCCATGGCAACCAGAGTTTTTGAAGGAATTAAATTCTTTCAAGAAATTCTGAAGAGGACCATGGCAGGATCATTTCTGTGAAGTTTCATCAAAATTGGATGGGTAGTTTCAGAGAAGAAGACGTTTTAAAAAAAAGTTAATGCACGGACGGACGGACGACGGACAACAGGCCATGACATAAGCCCGCTGGCTTTCGGCCAGTGGAGCTAATAAAAACTTATTAATGTAGATTCAGCCAGCCACCCTAAACTCTTTACCAAACAACAAAATTTTAGACTGGTCCAAACTGAAAGCATTTGCAGATGACATTTAAATCTGACTGAAAAATTGAAATTTGCCTTGGGAAGGGTAGAAAACAAGATGGGAAAAGGAGAAAATGCTGGTTACCAGCATTTTCTCCTTTTCCCACCATGTTTTCAAAAGGTTTTCTCAGGGGCGTTAAAAGTTGGGAGTGTGTGGTAAAATGTTAAAACATTGCAGCATATTGACCATTTAATCCTTTTTCCAGAAGTGAGGATATGATTTTGTTGATTTTACTTCTTCTCCTTTGCTTACTTTCTTTATCTTAGTGACTTACTGTTTATTTCATAACCTATACTGTACAAAAACAACTTTTCATGCCCTACAGCTTTGAAGAACAGTGCTGGAAAGAAGCAACTGCTTGTAGCAAGTACTTTGTACTTTGTAGCAAGTACGTTGTTTTCCATTCTGTTGTAAATGATATTTTCCTTTCCTTCAAATGTGAGTCGTTTGGTTAATTTTCATAACAGTTTGGTAGGTCTTAAAATAAACTTTAACCCTTTTCTAAACAATCCTGAAGTCTAAAGATCCTGAATTCTAAAGCCCCTGAGGAATAAAACTTTTGAACAAATATTGTAGAAAGGAGAAAGATCTGATAACCTGCTTCTTCACAACAAAAGTCCTTCATTTGAGAAAATTTTAATAAAATTGCTTTTCTGCAAATGCTTTCAATTTGGACAGGGCTAAAATTACATACTTTTCCAGTTTGAAAGCATTTACAGATGACACATGTAGCTCTAGAGAGGATATATGGCTGTGAAGAAGTAGAAACTATTGTGAGAAGAGGAGAAAACGCTGGTTACCATCTTTTTCTCCTTTTCCAAAACTGTTTTCAATCTTTTGTCCCCAGGGTAATTCAATCTCAGGGATGTAGTATGGTCACTTTTCATGTGACTAGGCTGTAGAGCCGATCTATCTACCTGTGTCATGGTTCATTGGTCAATTCCCACCAAATCAGCCACACGGCTCTTTCTATATGTTGCAAAAGGTTATTCGTATGTTCCCCTACTTCATACACAAATGTTTTCTGAAGGTAAGTGCTTCAAAGAATAATGTAATAAAACACAAAAATTAATAAAATACATGTAAAAGCTGTGTCACCTGCACTTATCTGCAAGCCATTTTAGAGCATTTTCCACTTCAAGTAACACTGTCCCACGAGAACTTAATGCATCATTCAAAACTAGAACCTGTAAAATAACACAAGGAACAACAACATTTAGAACTATGATAATGAGAAATGGGCTCATCACCACCAGCCTTTTTTCATCTTGCAGCTTGAAACTTTTGAAAGTATTGCATCAAAAGGAGAAACTGCTCCTTATGACAAAATATTTTCACATGAATTTATGCATAAAACCTTAGAACATGTTGATAATCAATACTTGTGAGGATAATCAATCATTCCAAGGACGTTTTAATGGTTTTCTGCAGCAAAATGTCTCTTTCTTTTCAACTACTACATCTTTTATCTTTGAGTGAAATTTCTCTCCCTATTTGTCAAGTACCTATTATCTCATGTACGTAAGATAAATATGAGCCATGCTCTCTAAAAAGGGGGTTTAATGCATTTGCAAAATTTTTTACCAAAGCCAGCCTATGCATTCACTCAGGCTTACTTGTGTTGAAGCTATTTTGCTATTGGTAAATTTTCTGCATGACAAAGGACCACTCTACCTCATGTTTCAGTCGGTATTTAGACAAAATAATTTTATGGATTTCTAATTACGTAATGACTTACTTGTTACAATGTATCACAGAGATACTTTGAAAGTTTTACAGACTCTACTGTCAGAAGGCAGAGAGGCTCAATGCGTAAGAGGTCACCAAAAACTGTAACCCTTTATAAGACAAGAAAATTTTAGCCTTGTCCAAATTGAAAGCATGTGCAGGTGACAATTTCAATGTGGCTAAAATGGTGCAGTTTTTCTTTGATATGGTAGAAAATACTGTGGGAAAAGGAGAAATTGTCGGTTACCAGCATTTTCTCCTTTTTACCAGAATGTTTCCAACAAGGCTTCTTTCCCAGGGTTGTTAAAAGGTGGCATTGTGCAGTAAAGGGTTAAGGTCACAGGTTAAAATAAGTTGTCATGGCACATTTTTAGCAATCTGGGATGAGGATACATGTACTTAATTTTCTTCCACTGATTGAACAGTTACATCTTTTACCTTTACCGAACGACAAAATCTTGGACTTATCCAAATTGAAGGTTTCTGCAGAAGATAAAATAAATGTGACTGAAAAATTTAAATCAGTTTTGGGTAGGGTAGAAAATTTTGCAGGAAAAAGGAGAAAATGCTAGTTATCATCATTTTCCCACTTTTCCCCACAATGTTTTTAATGTTTTCTTAGGATCATTAAAAGTCCGGACTGTGTGTAAAAGCGTTAACTCTTTACCAGATTTTCCTTCACATATGCAACAATTGCAGAGCTCCAGATACTGGGAGAGAGGGATGGGGTGTTAACTTTTTACTAAAGGACAAAGTTTTTGGCTTGACCAAATTGAAAGCACTTTCAGAAGACAAATTCAAATATACAATCTAGTTTAAAATATCATTTCTGTCTTTGGAATGGTAAAAAACATTATGGAAAGATGATAAAATGCTGGTTAACCGCATTTTCTCCTTTTCCCATGATGTTTTCAAAGGCCTTATACTTCAGTGTCCTTAAAGCATCGGATTGTGTGGTAATGGGTCAAATGCAAGCATAACATCTCCATCAAAACTTACGTTGTGGGTATTCATTACAATGGTCTCACTAGGTCTCATTAGGTCAGTTCTAAAGAATTCGCACAACTAGACTTTTAGTTTAGAAGAAATGTGACACTGCTTTCTGAGTCCCAAAATATAACCCTTACATGTAACTCTGATGCAAGTGAGGAAGAAATGAGAGATTTTTTTTTATCACATAACCTCCCTTGTTTTCAGTATAATATACCCATTATGAATTTTCTTATCTTATACATGTTTGATATCACAATTCTGTGACATTTTGTATGTATTTCATAGAAGTGAATGGGTTTTATGGATGTTACTGCGGGTGCATAGATCTATAGATGGTTTTGCATCTTCTAATCTATAATTTGTGAAATATTGTTATTTGATAAAAAGAATCTAATAATTGTTGGCGTTTGAGATAAAATTCTATTAAACCCGTAAAGAAAAAATATTATTGAGCTCACCAAAGGCTCGCTTAATAACATTTTCCCTAGACTTGTTTAATAAAATTTTATCTCAAATACCAACTCATGTCAGATCCTATAGATCTGTAGAGATTACTGTTTGTCAGTTATTATCACTCTTACCTGTCTCTCCAGTTGTATAACTTGGGATTTCAGCAAGACAACTCTTCTCTCATCATATCTTTCATGACTGTTTTCCTTTACCAGCTGATTGTACAAAGATCTATGACATGAAAGAGTTCAACAAATGTTAGTTTGCAATTTTACCCCTATCCTGCTAAATAAGTAAAATAAAACTTTCAAGCTGATAGCGAAAACCCAAATTTTGCTAATTTAAAGTTATTTTGGGGGAAAATATCTCTTTATCGAACAGTGTAGATTGAAGATCAGGCTGCACATTTTGTGCAGTCTGATCTTCATCTATACTGTCCGCAAAAGGTCCCTGAGTCCCACTTAGCAACCCAAGGGTTGAAAATAATACTTCAGTCAAATTCTGAGTGCAAAAGTATCTTACATTTGAATAAGCAACAATGATACTGAAACTGCCTTGAAAGGCTGACCTCATAACCCTATCCAAGACATTTGATAGCCAAGAAAATTTATCAAACCTAGTGTGCATTATGAACAAAAAAAAAAGATCAAATTCAAGGGAGATAATTTTCATAGCTCAACTATGTACCAAATGACAATACTTTAGACAGGTCTAATTTTAAAGCTCTTGCAGACGAAAAAATTCATATGGCACAAATGATAGGGTTTGTATCAGATAGTCTTGAAAACATTGTGGGAAAAGGAGAAAATGCTGGTTACCAGCATTTTCTCCTTTTCCCTCAATGTTTTCAAAAGGCCTACTTCTAAGGGTCGGTAAAACTCAAGATTTTGTTGTAAAGAGTTAATTCTTTACCAAACCATCCCAAGGATTTGAAAACCCATATTATGTTCTGTGTAGGTCCTTCAACTCGGGTTTTTCTCTGATCTCTATCTACATCATTCTCTAACTACACTTGTGTCTAGCACTCCAAAGGTTCATCTCACAGTGTATATTTAATATTAGCCATGCACTGTGAAAAGGGTGTTTAACTCATTTTACCTAATGACAAAATTTTTAGACTAGTCCAAATTCAAAGCATTTACAGAATGACAACATTAACATGACTCAAAAATTGAAATTTGTTTTGGGAAGAGTAGAAAACATTGTGGGTAAAGGAGAATATGCTGGTTACCAGCATTTTCTCCTTTTCCCACAATGTTTTCAAAAGCTTTCTCTTTCAGGGTTGTTAAAAGTCAGAATTGTATGGTAAAGGGTTAATGAATCTCTGTGATGCATTCTACCAAGCATGTCATTATGTAGTTATGGATCCATAAAATCAATTTTGTCTAACAACCGATTGCATCAGGATGTAGAATGGTCTGTGGACATCCAAAAAATTTACAAATAGCAAAAAGTTTCAATCCAAGTGTGCCTGCACAGACTGCGCAGGTTGACATAGGTCGATACCTCTTGTACATGCATTAAGTCCTCTTTTCACAGTGCATGGCTCATATATATATATAACACAGAAATGCCTTGTGACATAACAAAGGAAATAATCTCTGTATGAGCTTCTCCACTGGATTAGTAAATGATAATGGCATACTGTGCATACAATAGTATGAGGTCATTGAACATACCTGGGTACAGTTCTGAATTCTATTGGATGAGTACATTGCAGAACTGGTCTATATTTTGGACAAGGTGACTAAACCTACTGGTTCTGCAGTGCACAAGTTCAATTCAATTCAGTCTTGTACAAAAGAATGTGAAATGATCTCTTTATTTCACACTCAATGAAGAAACAGTGAGCTATTTCATTGCAATTAACAAATAGAATGAAAGAAATTGTGGCTTTATTTCATGCTTCTTCGTAGTTTATTGGGAAATATTGGTGGAATAAAAGGTTTGATAATTCATGGTTACAGCCATTAAAATTCAACATACATGTTTCCCTAACTCTTGTATTAAAGGTGGAAACAGTAGTTTCCACACACTAGTTACTAGGTAAACAATGCGTGCTTTATGTAATACTGTAATGCATTATTATGTGTGGGAGGTGTGGAAGTCCCAACAAAAAAGAGGTTAGAAGCATGAAATAAATAGAATTGAATTTTCTCAGTGAAAGATTGGAATTCATTTCATCTCATGAATATCATGGATAATATTTTCACTCTTGGCTGCACCAATTATGAAATATTACTGAAGATGTTCACTTGATGAAATAAGTTTTGATTTTTCACCAAAAAAACCCCCCAAATATCCTCTATATAAATTACATTAAGTAGATTAATGACTATGGAATTTTGAAGATTACTCTTCCATCTGAATATCTATATTCCAAGCTTTGTTCTGAAAGATACTCTAGCTTCTTTCTGAAAAATAATATGCCTAGATCTGCAAATCACATTTAAGGACTCTACATAGTCCAGTATGGATTCAGGTATTTTGCACTCACATGGTATTATTACATTAATTCGTTGGTCTTAATGATGTAGGTGTGACATAAAACATACTACACAATTGAATTTGATTTCCCCAATTTCTTTTCACATTCAACAAAGTTATAAGGACCTTTGTTTTCCCCATTAATTAAGGAAAAGATAAAACACACACACACCTTAAATCAGCTAAATCCTTCTTCAGTTTTTGATTCTCTTGCTTCAGATGCTGAAAAGTAAACAAGACTCAATTGTGAAAAATTAAATAACAGATCAAATACACTTTGCAATAACCCTTTGCCAAACAATCCAGTGTTTTAAAGAACATAAAAAAGAAGCCTTTTGAAAACAAGGTGGGAGATGGAGAACATGCTGGTAACTAGAAAAAGTCTCGAAGTAAGGTTGTCTTTTCCCATGCTCAAATTTAGCTTCTAGCACAAGAATGAACAGTAATGCTGCTGCCCTTGAGTATGCATGATTCAAGCAGAATTTATGGATATGCATGTATATATCCACTTCAAGAACAGTTAAACTTTTCTGGTTATCAAACATTTTTGGTAATCAGTACGTCATTTATACCATAGGATGGTCCTGGCTGGTACGGCGGTACTTAATTTTGTCGAAAATGTACTACAAGAGAGAGAATTCACATGTGTTATTTTCCAATACTGTGATAAACTATTGCATGTAAAGTTACAATTAATGTTTTATCAAAGCTTAAGTCATGTTTTTCAGACAAAAATATCTATGTCCAGCTACCCTGTTGACTGCAGGTGGTCTAAAGGTACCTTCAGTCTGAAGGTGTCTGCTCCGATGCTAATTTTTTGACTGGTCTTCGCGAAGACCAGTCAAAAAATTAGCATCGGAGCAGACAACTTCAGACTGAAGGTAGTCTAAAGGGAGTCCACTATGGTACCGCCGTAACTCCTTTATTTTGGAAATAAAGCGTAATTATTTTCAAAACACAAAGGAAAATTGTGTTTTATTATTGCAATTTGTGTGTATTGAAAATAAGTTAACAGTAATGAAGACATGTCTGATATTATTATACCAATGCGATGCAAAAACACTTCTGCTTTCAATTTGATAGAGTAATCAGTGGATAGGTGATCTACGTATGCAAATTAGGTAATTTTTGGATTACCGCAGCATCATCAATGATGCGGAATGCTGGAGAAATCGTCCCCTGAAGAAATCATCCCCAAACTGCTTGGGGACGATTTCTCTGGAGAATTCGTCCCCTGGGGACAATTTCTCTGGTGAAATCATCCCCATATCAAATTTTGGTGAAATGCTCCCCATATTCAAAATTCATATACAATTTTGCTATTAAAGTTGTCTTTGAAAATATATTTGAAGTTTTATTTTTACTTTAGTATTTACTTTGTGTTATGGTTTTCTTGATGCAAGAGCTATTTAATTACACTGTCATTGTTTATACAACAAATTTCAGACTAACAGGTTGCAGTTCACACCTGTCACAGGTATGTAGCTAACGAATGTAGGACGTTTTGGCCACAGACGTTTTGGCCAGGACGTTTTGGCAAGGACGTTTTGGCCACGGACGTTTTGGCCAGCTAAACATACAAAGTAGGATGTTTTAGCCAAATATTAATTTTGTGAATTTTCGCCTCAATAAATGTGATTTAAAAACATTGTAAGAGAATGAGAAATTAATATATTTGACATATATGGATTATTGGGTTAATTTATTTTAAATTTATTATTGAAATTATAAATTAGTAACTTCTTTATTTTTTACTTGATTAGTGTTACTAAATAGAATTACTTACTGTCAAGTGTTATTTTGCTTTTTATACTCAACCACATGGATGAAATTGTATTTGATGATTGCTTCAATTGCCAATTATCAACTCTGTCATTATTAAAAATGATTGAACAATAACTTAAAATTTGTATTTGCAACAATAAGTTGCAACAAAGTATAAAAAATCTAAGCAGTTTGTTATAAAAGATTGCAAATCAAAATCAAAGTATGTTTTAGCCATATGTTGTTTTAAAGCAAAAATTGCATGAATGTGCTCTTCTGCTTCAAAAAGTGTATACTTAAAAGCATAGAAAGTTCATTTATTGCATTTTCTGTGTTAAAAAGCATTTGGCCAAAACGTCCTACTTTGCACATTTAGCTGGCCAAAATGTCTGTGGCCAAAATGTCTGTGGCCAAAACGTCCTGGCCAAAACGTCCATGGCCAAAACGTCCGTCCACCTTAGCTAACACCTGTAAGATTTTTTTTTTTTCTGTTTGTTTGAATTTGATTTTAAACTAGTTATGAAATATATGTTTGTATAACAGCAGTCATTCGGCTATTTTACGTTTTACGTGATTTTAATACTATGATAATGAGTCCGCATCTCTCTATCTATCTATCAATCCATCTCATTTGACATAGGTTCTTGTTTCATGTAACGTGGTTGTCCGTTCGTCAATCTGTCTGTCTGTCTGTCTGTCTCTCTCTCCATCCATCTCATTCGACATAGGTTCTTGTTTCATGTATGGTGGTTTTCCGTTCGTCAATCTCTCTCTCTCTCTCTCTCTCTCTCTCTCCCTCTCTCTCTCTCTGCAAGGGAAATTGATTTTCATGTTTATTTGATTTTAGTGACTGTGTTACAACAGTTCATCCTCTCACCGAAGAATTAAGTACATATAGGGCTATTTCCCTATTAATTAAAGGCTTTTTTGCCAATCTATAAAAAATATCAAGGTAGCTAAAATGAAAATGTATCACCTCATAAACAGCACAAAAAAAAAAAGTGTTGGGAAAAAAAAGAGCCCTTGTTAAGTGTAAATGTATTTCCTCCTTTTCAGTAATGTTTTCGACATTTCTAGAAAAGATTTTGAAATTTTAAGATTATGTGCAAGGAAGAAAAAGTCGTGGTGTACGTTTCAATTAAATCAACCTTTCAGTTAATGTTTTCTGAACATGGAATCGTCTTGAAAAAAGTTACTTATACATGTAGAATCTAGGGATTTTAGTCAATAAGCACTCTTACAGGGATCGAATCAATGAACATGTTCACAATCAAACAGCCAGAATTGAACCAAACACTGTAAAACCTAAACCCTGCTATGTGAAGAGTATACAATTTCCACACACACATACACACATAAAGGTTAATTTCTTTAGCCAAGAGAGAGAGAAATCTATGGACGAAAAACCAACATAAAACATATGAACGCCCATGCCATATGATTCAGAGAGAGAGAGAAAAGAGGGGGAGATCTACTGAGACAGGGAAAGACAGAGCTGTGGTGAAAAATCATAATAAATTAAGCATAAAAATTTATTTCCCTTGCCAAGTGATTCAAGAGAGAGATAAAGAGAGAGAGAGATGCAGGCATATTATCATAATGCATTTAATTATGTTTGCTAGAAGTATTTGTTATAACTTATAGCAATAAAAATCTGTTTTAATCAGTTCTATTCATATCTGTTCATATTATAAATTTAATTACCGAATGACTCCTTTTTTACGAACATTTCATAATACTTTAAAAATCACATTCAAATAAAGTGAAAAAATTAAAATTCTTACATAATCTACAAAATAAAACACAAAAAACATGCTTTGAAAGCTATTTATTTGCTGTGGCGAATACATTCTTCCTGTGGCATATCTGTGGCGTGTAACTCAGCTGTGGCGTATTTTTTAACATCGATTTAGTCCATAAATATGAAATATTATAGGGTTAATTCACGTTTTTGAGGTCGTTAACATTTGCAGAGGCCCGAAAAATGCTTTAACGCCCGAGTGTGAAGCACGAGGGTGTTAAAGTATTTTGAGGGCCTCTGCGAATGTTAACAACCGAAAAAAACGTGAATTAATGCTATTATTGCATAAAGTAAAGGTATTTTAGCAATAATTTGCAAAGATAGCAAAAATATTTCCATAGATATGCAAATAAGCAAACTTCAAATGTACTGTACCTAAATGGGTCAAAACCGGAAGTCGGCGAAGAAGTTTTTGTTATGAGCAATGAAGGGCCGTTAGTCCTGTATGCCAGTTTTGATTCTCTCGGTGTAAATTCACTTCTAATGATTTTTAATACAAAGTGGACTTACATTAGATAAACTTGCACACGTTTGGACGATTACAACTAGGATGAATGAGTGGATATGAATTTCTGTAACTGAAAGATGTAAGAGGGATCGATCTACATCAAGCGAGGGAATTACCGATCACGTTAAAAAGTGGGTGGGATGTAGCTGGTTTAGAGTACATTTCAAAAGTGATTTTTTGTTCAGATCTCGATTAAACTGAGATCTGTGCAAAATTTTGTTTGTGGTGTACTGATATCATCAAAGACAAGCCATGAAAAGGATCTGATATGGTACAAGTTCCTACAGTTTGATGGTCGGATTCTAGGGAAAATCTGACAAGAACAAACGTTGTTTACGAGGTAGGCCCGAATCGAGGATATTGATAGTACAAAGCCGGGCATTAACGGCGCGTGAATTTACTGATTAATACACGTTTTCTCCCGTTAACGCCCGGTTTTTACCCGATAATACATGCTTATAACAGCCCAGAAAGGCACATTTTATGCAATAATTCTAAATAATTTTTGCACAGACGATAGATAATAACAATCTATACGATAAAACACAAAAAACAGGATTTGATAGCTATATATTTGCTGTGGCATATACATTTCTCCTGTGGCGTATCTGTGGCTGATTCTTCTGTGGCGTATTTTAGTGTGACCGGGGCCTGACAGGTGTGAACAACTGTTAGTGTAATAGCAAAATTGTATGTAAATTTTGAATAAGCGGACGATTTCTCCAGAGAAATCGTCCCCAAGCAGTTTGAGAATGAAGTCCCTCAAAATCTGGTTAATTCATCATACTTGTATTGGGGGGAGGGGGGTTTCAAAGTCTACTTTTATGCCATTTTATGGTAATCCATTTTATCAGACTATCGTACTTTGATTTCCCTTTCAGCTTGAGCCACACTGGCACTGCTTGTTTCGCTTTCTCCGTCAAACTCTGTATGTTTACCCAGCGCCCCAGATAATGTAAGTCTTGCACCTGATCTGCGCATTATTTTTTCATAAATCTAAGCATTGACGTAACAAAAAAATATTGATATTCACGGTTGCAACGGAGCTCTTGTTGTTGCTACTGTTGTTGTTGTTCTGCCTAAAACACACGGTATACCAATACCGGAACAATCCGGTAAACCGCGGATGGGGGGGTTAAAAAAAGGGGGGGGAGGTTTCGAAAAGTTCTTGTGTCATCCCCTATATTCTACCCCTGGTATCAGTGGTATAATATTTGCATTTATTTGCATTGCAGGTTGACTTGGGTTGATTTTTTCCATTTTTTTTCTGCAGCTTTCAAATTCATCTTGTGAAACAAGCAGCCTGCGCAAATTATCATTCTGGAAAGGATTTTCCTAGATTTGTCACCTAGCTCCCTTTTTACAGCTTATTGCATACATTTAGCTGTAAAACTGGGAGTGAATGAGGATTTTCTTTGCCCCGGATCGTTGTGATAAGAAAGGGAGCTACCTAAATTTACATGATCTCACCAAACGTCAAAAATGATTATCGCCTAATTAAGTAAGGCCTTTGGTGCCATATCATCAGTAAAGAAGAAGACAGAAATTAAAAAAAAAAAAAACGACAGAGTTTTTCAAATACTTGTTGGAATGTTATGAAGTAAATCAAGGGAGAAAAATGTGCCCGACGTGGGACTCAAACCCACGACTCCCGGAACACTAGTATCGCAGCTCTACCAACTGAGCTAAGCGGGCATCTGATCGTGAGTCCACCCAATTTCAACTGCAACACTTGATTTTCTTGGAGTCACCAACTCCCCCTCCGGTCCCAACGGACCACTGGTGCCGTTAACCAGCGTTCACAAATTGACCTCATCGCCAGTGAAGTAAATCAAGGGAGAAAAGTGTGCCCAACGTGGGGCTCGAACCCATGACCCCCAGAACACTAACTAGTACTGCAGCTCTACCAACTAAGCTAGCCGGGCATCTAGTCTTGACTCCACCCAAAGTCTACAACAACAGTTACATGATCAATAACATGCTTCAAGTATGTGACTTCGCATTTAAATCAGTGCAATGAGGTCATATCTTGCTCCCATACTCATATAAATAGATTGAGTAACCGGTTGCCCACTTGCATACTTTCGTTGAATATTATATAACCATACAATTTTTTCAAAATCACTTTATGTTTGTTTTCTATGTCTCTTCTTTCCTGATAATTTGCCGTACTTAAACCAGTGGTGAATCATATAAAGTTTAGTGATATTTATTAAAATCGGAATAGCCTACTGTAATCCTGCCCCGGTAGGTTTATATCCGTATTTATGTATTTCTATATCCGATACTGACTGACAGTTGTCATCAAGGACAATTATGTTTTTCAGGACTTTCAGCTCTTTGATTTCAGAGAAAGTAAGAGTAAACAATAGCGGGTACGTCTAAAATGCGAAAAGGAGTCCTTTTCGCAAAAAGGAGTCCTTTTCGCAAAAAGGAGTCCTTTTCGCAAAAAGGAGTCCTTTTCGCGAAAAGAACTCAAGATGACTCCTTTTCGCGAAAAGGACATAAAATTTTACGAAAAGGAGTCTGAGAAGATGACTCCTTTTCGCGAAAAGGCCATAAGATTTTACGGAAAGGAGTCAGTCCTTTTCACGAAAGGACTGAACATTGTAGGAAAAAGGGACCCCTTTTCAAATTAGGACTTCTTTTCACGAAAAGATTTGTTTGTATGGTGTTCAACATCATTTCAGTTAGATCGCGGCAGCCAGTGCACCTGTCTATGTTTTCCCGGAGTTCCGAAAAGGAGTGTCATAAGTGTGAAAAGGACTCCATTTTGGCAAGGACTTTCATCTGACGAAAATGATTCCTCTCCACAAAAAAAGAGTCTTTTTTGTAAAGTAAGTCTGATATATGAAAAGGGCTCATTTTCATGCAAAAAGAAAAGATTTCACGAAAAGGACTTCTTTAATAAAAAAAAAAAATCCCTAGTTTCTTTCAAAATTTTGGCACGAACGTTCTTGGTCGACACAGTATTCAAAATGGTCCAAAGTGATGGAAGTGATATTGATCAGTTATCCAATATCTGGTTGCAACACGGGAAAAGGGGCATTCGGACATTTGCGTAAAGTGTCGTTTCGGATCAGCCTGGGCAGACTAATCCGAAACGACACTTTCCGTTTTTATGTTATTTTCTGTTTTGCGCAAGTCTACTGTTGGGCAAAATCTTGTGTAATCGTAAAGTGCCGTCTCGGATCAGCCTGCGCGGACTGCGCAGGCTGATCCGAGACGACACTTTACGCAAATGTCCGAATGCCCCTTTTCGCGTGTTGCAAGCCAATTCTAGAAGTACATCTTCTTGGTATGGGTTAACAAAGCAAGTATTGGAAGCTAATTTATAGATAAATGATTGATTGATTGGTTGATTGATTGATTGTATGGTGTTTAACGCCATTTTCAACATATTTCAGTTATATCGCGGCGGTCAGTGTACCTATCCATGCCTTTCCTGGAGTTTCGTTTTACCAGCACTCCACACGATATTCTTTTCAAGCCACTGGCTGCTTTCCCACACAACCATCGTCGAAACAATGGTCAGCGGTGAGAGGAATGGGCGCAGTCGCAATGACTATCATCAATCCTCAGAAAGAAATTGCCTGAGCCGGCGATCGAACCAGCAGCTCCTGTTCTCAAGTCCTGTACGCTGCCGACTGAGCTACCGGGGCTCGGCAAGTTTATGGATAAAAACTGTTTTTATGAATGCAAAGAAACAGTATAGGCCATTTGATATCAGAGAGTAGCGCTGTGGCAAAACCGTCCATAAACGGCCTTGTAGAAAGCGAGCGCCAGACTTAGCACTAAATTCCGAAGAGAACAGCGTAAGTAGGAAAAGCTTCAAGGAACTGACCGCTGCGTTGCGTTGCAAATTACTTTTAGAAAGATGGCATATATATTGCGGAAAATGAATGTAGATCAAATGAGTACGACAAAAATCTAGATTAAATGAATAGGTTGAACCTTCGATTCCGCGGATTTAAATGACTCAGTCCCACGATAATGGTTTAAAAAAAATATTGACCACAGCAAGGAGAACTCCGTTATGAAATAGAACTGCACCAGACCGTCTTGAGAACGCATAAATAAAGTTCTTTAATATGCATTTGTTCTTATTACTGGTGTGCAAGTTTAACTGACCAAGAGGAAAAGAAAGATAAATCAATGTCTGAACATTTCTGTCACAATGTCATGGCTGGTGTGGACCTTGTCTCCTGTCTGCTGATATGACCCTACACGCTGCATAAATCAGGTATTCTGTCTGTTTGTACAATGTTAGTCTAGATTAAAGCCACCAAAACTGGCATGTGCATGAGTTCCCATTGTAGGAGGACCTCCAATGACATTACAGTAAATTTGGCTGAAAACTGTAGGAGGAGAAGAGGACACAAAAGTGACAGGCGGGCAACCTAATTTCAGTATACTTTCTAACTTCGTTACGGGGGATAAAAGTGTTGGAATCATTGGCCTTGTTTATATTATGATAAAGTTGATCCTTTCCTTGTTTAAGGGTAAAGGACGCAAAGTATTATTTGCTGTCTCAGTCTGTATGTTATAATGTGCCGATCGTCAACCTTTGCTTGAAACAACTTCTACCCGAGAACTGTCCAACAGATTTTATGATAAAATCACTGTTCACCAATTAAAATATCTATAAATAGTTTTGCTCCACCAACGTAGCCGTTAGAGCTAAAAAAAGAAAAAATTCTCAACAGCCTTTAGTGGCCTTCTTTCAGATGCCGGCGTTAACAAGTATACATACAAGTATATGTATGAGCCGCGCTCTAGCAAAAGTGGGCTTAATGGATTTCATTTATGCATTATACCAAGCAGGCCATTATACAATTATGGATCTATGTCATCAATTTTCTCTAATAACTGACTGAATCATGAGGTACACTGGTCCTTTGACATGCAGAAAATTGACCAATAGCAAAATGTTTCGACCCAGGGCAGCCTGTGCGGACTACGCTGGCTGACCTAGATCGATATATTTTGAAGATGCATTAAGCCCCTTTTTACAGAGCATACTATAAAAGTTAAACTAGAAAAAGGACAAAACACATATAAAAGCCAGATGGATTTGGAAAGGATTCAATAAGGCTAAGTGTAAGTGTGAATAACCGTTTTTCAAGTGGCTCTGGAACACATTACAGAATGTTCACCATAAGAAGCTTCTCCTTTTGCGAAAAGGAGACCTATTTGTTGAAAAAAGAGTTCTCTTGTGAAAAGGGTTCTTTATTCGTTGAGTGAAAAAAGGTAAACCTAAAGTACGGAAAGGAGTGAAAAGTTCCTTTCGTAAAGCCAAGCCCGGTAGCGCACAGGAATTGAAATCATGGATCGCTGGATCGGATCACCAGTTTAACAAATTTCTGTCCAGGAATCATTCCTGTCTCACCGCGGATCATTTGTTCAATGGTAGTTGTCTGAAAAAGCAGCCAGTTCCAAGGCTTGGTAAGAATATTGTGCGAAGTACTGTTAAAAGGAACACCGGAAAAGCATAGATAGGTGCACTGGCCGCCGCGATGTAACTGAAATGATGTTGAAAATACAAACAAATCTTTACGTGAAAAGAAGTCCTAATTTGAAAAGGGGTCTTTTTTGTTGGTTGTAAAGTCCTTTTCGAGAAAAGGACTCACTCCTTTCCGTAAAATCTTATGTCCTTTTCGCGAAAAGGAGTCATCTGCTCTGACTCCTTTTCGTAAAATTTCATGTCTTTTTCGGGAAAAGGAGTCATCTGCTCTGACTCCTTTTCGTAAAATTTTATGTCCTTTTCGCGAAAAGGAGTCATCTTGAGTCCTTTTCGCGAAAAGGACTCCTTTTCGCATTTTAGACGTACCGAACAATGGCGACTTTCAAGCAGGAAGCGATCACTTCAGGCGAATCAAATCTCGAAATTCACAGTGACATTGAACTAGAGTTATCGCATCTGTTAACATCAGCCTCTCACGTGATTTCAAATATACTGACATATCTAAACGCGAGAGAGTTAAACAGATGTGCAAGGTAGGTATAACTGAAGTTTCAAGACGGTGCTCCGAAATGCCCGACATTTACCGAAATGACCCACTAAAACATCGAAATGCCTTTCAAAATATGCTTTCACTTATTTTAATTATGATGGCATACTCCCAAAGATTGCACATTCGGCATTTGAATTAATTCGTTTATTTGAAACACTAATTAAACCCAAAATACCTTCAGTGAATGACAGTCATTTCGACACCCAGTCATTTCGACACTTTTTGGTCGTTTCGACCCCCAGTTGAAATTTTTTTGCAAAATTTGGTCATTTCGACACCAGAATTTTTTTCCGATCAAATCTTAGACTTGAGTTTATACAATTAAAGTGCTGTAATTTTTTGAGATGTCATATTATCATAAATTTGCGTTGGTGTGTGATCAAAATATGTTTTTAAATAGCTTGACTTAAAGCCAGTTACTCAGAGTACGGCTATGTCCATACAATCTTCTGTATCTATACTTAGCCATTTTAAAAAGAGATTATGCAGTACAATGTTTATCACACCTTTACCTGTCTTTAAAGTTCTGTGCTTGACCGATGTTTTTCTCCACCAGAATAAATAATAATAAATGAAAAGCTTACGAATGTCAAAACTACCTAGAAAAAAAGAAAAGTTAAAAAAAATATGTCCTTGACACATTCAAGATAAAAAGATATCTACATACGTTCATTTTACAGAAACCCTTTTAACCCTTTACCACACAATGACGACTTTTGACACCCCTGATAGAGAAGGCTTTTGAAAACATTGTGGGAAAAGGAGAAAATGCTGGTAACCAGCATTTTCTCCTTTTCCCACAATGTTTTCTACCCTATCAAAGAAAAATCATTTCATATGATCCACATTGAAACTGTCCTCTGCAAATGCTTTCAATTCGGACAGGTCTAAAATTTGTCGTGTAGTAAAGGGTTAACCCTTTCAGCGCCATAGGCGAAAACAGTGACTTTTGAGGATGGCAAAGATTAAGATCAGACTGCACAGAACGTGCAGTCTGATCTTTGATCTATACCGTCCGCTTGTGTAGTCAAGTCTATACTATCAAAATCTTTGTAAGTTTCAATAGATTGTATTTAGAGCCATCGAAAGAGGTCGAGTTTATTTATTTGGTGCTGAAAGAGTTAAATCCAGCACAGCCGAATTTTCCGTTGGCAGCGGGGTAACCTTTGATAGCATTGTGGCAGTGAGAGTTTTTAATACTTGTAAGCAAACCCCGTTGTGAACTTAATGAACCATCTGGACCAAATGACAAAGGATAGGTTGAAGAATGTTCGATTAATGGTTGAGTTCTACTTAATTACGATAATGATATTATTTGTACTAGTGTTCCCACCCATGGGTTGCAAATTGCAGTGGCACACAGTTATAAATTTGTTCTATCTACCAATGTATTAAAACATTAAAATGTTACATTGTTCTTGTGTGTGTGTGTGTTGTAACAAAATTCAGATTTTATTTTTAGAGTGTGCAAACTATGGAGCAGAGTTGTGAAAAATTTGAAGGGCCCGAGGAAAACAAGAGCATGGACTTTCATTGGTGAAGAACAGGACGACCATGAATCCAGAGAGAGAATCTATGATGCCACAACAAAGTTTTTGCATGTTGGTATATTAACCGTTTACCAAATGACAAAATTTTCACT
Organism: Hippopus hippopus; assembly: GCA_946811185.2. Taxonomy (NCBI): domain Eukaryota; kingdom Metazoa; phylum Mollusca; class Bivalvia; order Cardiida; family Cardiidae; genus Hippopus; species Hippopus hippopus. The sequence continues at coordinate 10,109,108 of OX328104.1, forward strand.
CAACCAAATTGAAAGCATTTGTAGACGACAAAATAAATGTAGCTTAAATGATGATTTTTTTTCTTTGATAGGGTAGAAAACTTTGTGGGAAAAGGAGAAAATGCTGTTTACCAGCATTTTCTCCTTTTCCCACAATGTTTTCAAAAGGCCTCTTCCTCAAGGTCATTAAAACTCAGGATTGTGTGATAGAGCTAATACATGAGCAGTACTCTGGCAAAAGGGGGTTTAATGCATCTTTTTGATGCATTTTACCGAGCAAGTCATCATATAATAATGAATCCTTAACTCTTAGAATGCTGAATTAATGAACTGGACCTATTCTGCGAGTCAAAACAGCCCATATATTGGTATTTCAAGATTGTCTGGGCCAGAGTATGTTACAAAGCAGTGGACAGAGTAGATCCAAGATCAGACTGCATGTTCTGTGCAGTCTGATCTTGATCTACAATGTCCACAAAAACAACTTAAGTTGGTTCCAGCGCTTTAAGGGTTAAAATCTCTTTTGTCCAAACACTGACTAAATCATGAGGTACACCGTACACTGGTCCTTAGACATTCAGAAAATTGACCAACAGCAAAAGTTTTCGACCCAGGTCAGCCTTCCCAGGCTTTGTAGGCTGACCTGGATGCATGAAGCACGCTTTTTCTCAGAGCAAGGCTCACAAAATTATTTATCATACTAGTATACTTAATATGGTATACTTATCATTCCTCTAAAAATTCGTAGAGTGCCAAATAAACCCATTTGACCTTTCAGTCTACAAATAACATGCAAATAACTGCTATTTCATGGTTTCTCTTTTTTAGAATGTCTCAGCTAGGCAGTGTGGATAAAAGATCGGAATATGCATTTTCAGCAGTCTGTTCTTGATCTACACTGGCAGCAAATGCAACAGTAGTAGTGACAGGTGCTCTATTGCCTTATTGTGAATCTTTCTTACCTCCTAAAGATGATAAACTTTGTCCTGCAGTAGACAACTTTTAGTCTAAATATATTCATTTTACATCAATTGAGAAGCAAGTTCTTGCAACTTACACTACTTTCTGCCGATTCTGCTTCCCAAAAACTACACAAGTACTCGCGCCAATTGTATGGGCCAATGAACAGTCCTAAAGTTGATACCCCCTCCTTGATATCGAACCCAGGATCTTATGGTTACGAGGCCGAAGTTCTACCTCACAGCCATGAACACCACCTACAGCATTTGAAAACAATTAGGTTCATTAACCCTTTAACAAAAATCCCGACTTTTAATGACCCTGAGGAGAAAGGCTTTTGAAAACATTGTAAAATTCAAAAACTTGGTACTTTTCCAAATGTAAAGCATTTGCAGACTACACGTCAAAGGTAAATGGAAGTGTGGAAATTGTCTTCGAAAGGACAGAAAACAATTTTGGAGAAATTCTGGTTACCAGCATTTTCTCCTTTTGTCACAATGTTTTCAAAAGCTTTTTCCATTTGAGTCATAAAAACTTGGGGTTGTGTTCCAAAGGGTTAATAAATAATGAAGGGCTAACTCTTTACCAAACAACAGAATTTGTAAACTTGTCCATTTTGAAAGCATTTGCAGACAGCAAATGAAATATGGCTGAAATGAGAGGATTTGTGATTTTTAGCTCCACTGGCCGAAGGCCAGCGAGCTATTGTCATGGCGTTTTGTCCGACCGTTCGTCCGTGCATGCGTCCGTAAACTTTTTCTTTAAAAAACTTCTCCTCAGAAACTATTGACTGGATTTTTACCAAATTTCACAGGAATATTCCTTTGGTGGTCCTCTTTCAAATTCCTTCAAATAATTGTGTTCCATGAAGAATTCTGGTTGCCATGGCAACCAAAGTAAAAAACCTTTAAAAATCTTCTCCTCCCAAACCGCTATTTGGATAGCATTATTATTTTGCAGGAATGTTCCTTAGATACAGGTTTACAGAATTCCTAAAAAAAAAAAAGATCTGTCAAAAAACATGGCTTTTATGGGAGACTCATTTTTAGCTCCACTGGCCGAAGGCCAGAGAGCTATTGTCATGGCGTTGTGTCCGTCGTCCGTCCGTCCGTAAACTTTTTCTTTAAAAAACTTCTCCTCAGAAACTATTGACTGGATTTTTACCAAATTTCACAGGAATGTTCCTTTGGTGGTCCTCTTTCAAATTCCTTCAAATAATTGTGTTCCATGAAGAATTCTGGTTGCCATGGCAACCAAAGTAAAAAACCTTTAAAAATCTTCTCCTCCCAAACTGCTATTTGGATAGCATTATTATTTTGCAGGAATGTTCCTTAGATACAGGTTTACAGAATTCCTTAAAAAAAAAAAGATCTGTCAAAAAACATGGCTTGTATGGGAGACTCATTTTCCTTTTATGGTATAAAGTAAAATCTTTGAAAAATTTCTTCTCTAAAACTATTCATTGGATTTCATTGTTGTTTTGCAGGTAAGTTCCTATGGTGGTTGTCTACCAAATTGTTTCTTCAGTGAGCTAAAATGCAGGATTGAATGATAATTGTTAAAAACTTCCTTTCGCCATTATAGAAATATCAGGCCTGTGGAGCGATACAGGCGCTCAAGCGCCTCTAGTCCTTTTATGGTATAAAGTAAAATCTTTGAAAAATTTCTTCTCTAAAACTATTCATTGGATTTCATTGTTGTTTTGCAGGTAAGTTCCTATGGTAGTTGTCTACCAAATTGTTTCTTCAGTGAGCTAAAATGCAGGATTGAATGATAATTGTTAAAAACTTCCTTTCGCCATTATAGAAATATCAGGCCTGTGGAGCGATACAGGCGCCTCTAGTTACTTTTTTAGAAGGACAGAAAACATAGTGGGAAAAGGAGAAAATGTGGGTTATCAGCATTTTCTCATATACCCCAATGTTTTCTAAATCTTCCTTCTTTGGATTGGTAAAAGCAAAGCATCTTTTTGTAAAGGGATAAGTAAAAACCTGGACAGCTTATACATGTGAATTTGTATTCTCCCTTTTTTAATCACCAGGGCCTCTATACAGAACCAAAGATACTTTTCATGTTCTGCACGACTGATTTCAATGACAATGCTGTCACAGTTGAAGGGAACAACACCACTTTCAAAACCTATGGTGACTTTGTCCGATTTCTAAAACCTAAAGATTCTCAGCTTATTCCCGTCTGTACACCTGGAGTGGTTGGTAAGACTGAAACTGTTAACCTTTTTTGAGGTCTTGATCGTAAATATGGTTTTATTGAAACCCACCTTGTTTGACCCTTTGCCAAACAATAGCACAATTTAAAGACCCTGAGGAAGAAAGGCTTTTAAAAAAATTGTGGAAAAAGGAGAAAATGCTGATGACCAGCATTTTCTTCTTTTCCCACAATGTTTTCTGACCTTACAAAGACATATGCAATTTTCTAACCTTTATCCTGCTCAATAACTTCATATGAAACTTTCAAGCCGTCAGTAAATATCCAAGATTTGCTAATTCAAAGGTATTTATGGGAGAAAGATATCCCCTTATCGGACAGTGTAGATCCAAGATCAGACTGCTTGTTCTGTGCAGTCTGATCTTGATCTACACTCTCCGCTAAAGGTCAGAGAGTCGCGCTGAGGAGCCTAAGGGTTAAGCCACAATTGTTTTTTCATCTGCATATGTTTTCAATAAGTATGAGTCTTAATTTTTGTCATTCTGTACCAAGTTTGTAGAATGGTGTTTAGTGTAGTGAGCTACAGTAGTTCAGTTATATTGCAGTTACAGCTTATTTATGAAAGCGTTGCACCTTTTGCTGGACGACAAAATCTGAGACTTGTCCATTTGCAGGCTACAAATTACTGTAACCCTTTACCAAACAATCCCTGGTTTTAAAGACCCCGAGGAAGAAGCCTTCTGAAAACATTGAGGGAAAAGGAGAAAATGCTGGTAACCAGCATTTTCTCCTTTTCCAACAATGTTTTCTACTCTTCCAAAGTCAAAGTTTCAATTTTTGAGTCACATTTATTTTGTCATCTGCAAATGCTTTCAATTTGGACCAGTCTAAAATTTTGTCGTTTGGTAAAGAGTTAAATGTGGCTCATATGATGGGATTTGTCTTTGAAAGGTTAGAAAATGTTATGGGAAAAAGAGAAAATGCTGGAAAATGCTTTCTATAATTTCAAAGAGAAATACTCTTACTAAAGCAGCCTATAATTTGTTTTCTGCAAGTGCTTTTAGACAAGGATAGAAAACAGAGTGGGAAAAGGACAAAAATGCTGGTAAAATGTTTTCTACCCTTTCACAAAAAAAGAAAATCTTACTAGAGCCACATACAAGTATACATGTATTTTGTTGTCTGAAAGTACTTTGAGAAGAAGGTGGAAAAAATTGTGGGAAAAGTAGAAAGTGCTGGTAAATATTTTCTTTTGTCTCAAAGAAAAATACATATATTAGAGCTAGATAATTATACTCCTCACAAAAAGTTAAGCAACAATGAATTACCGCTGCACCAAAATTTTATTATTACACATATAGACAATTTCATTGTATAAATGTAATGCGTATTGAGTTAAAAACCAGTCCAAGCAATTCCATCCTTCTATCAGATAATATTTCTCACTTTCAGGCTTTTGAAGTAAGGCACTGTCTAAATCCACATGCAAAAAAGTGGTATACTACCCAGATGTTTTAAAATCTCTAAAATTCGGTCAATCTGCAACCGGGACACAGTCAGTACACGGTATGGCTACCATTAGCATGAATACAAGCTTGAACTCTTCTGGGCATTGACCAGATCAAGCCGTCCAGCTGTTGTTGTGGAATATCCTGCCATTCCTGACTCAAAAGTTGCTCAAGGTGTTGGAGGTTCTGAGACCTCACCTTTCCATCATTGACACGCCTACCGAGAATGTCCCACGCATGCTCAATCAGATTGAGATCTTGCTGGCCACTCAAATTGCCCAGAAGAGTTCAAGCTTGTATTCGTGTGAATGATGGCCATACTGTGTACTGACTGTTGCAGATTGAATGAATTTTAGAGATTTTGGAGAGGACTTTTTTTTTTACTTTTGCAGAGGATTATGGATCCATAAAATCCATTTTGTCTCACAACAGACTGAATTATAAGGTTGACTGGTCCTTTGGCATGCAGAAAATTGACTCGTATCGAAAAGTTTTGAACCGAGGTCAGAAATAATATTGAAAGCAGTGTAAAACACTATTCAATCAGTCATTCATTGGGAAAGTGTTACATTTCTACAATGCAGGTACAGACACTGATATACAGCAGGTCTTCGAATGCGAGAGTTACTCTGGTGTTTCATTCCTTTGTCTACCACACTATGTTGGTTTCTCTGTGATCCAGAACTCTCTCAGCGAGTACAACGAATCCGAGGAATATCAGGATGCCATGTACAAATCATCCCGTGATCTTTGTAGTGAAATTTCAGATCGGACTGCATGTAAAGCAATACTGAACCTGGTGGTGGAACCTGATGTACCAAGATCTGTTGTGTTTGACTTGAAGAAAGAGTTTGAAAATGCAGTCCTTGCTGGCGGAATGATTGATACTCTAGTTTCAAAAGACAGGTAAGGAAAGCAAACTGCTTGTGTTTTTCACAGACATGTTATTGCATTAAAAAAATAATTAACTCTTTACCAAAGAACAAAATTTTAGACTGGTCCAAATTGAAAGCACTTGCAGACGACAAACTAAACATAACTCAAAAATTGAAATTTGTTTCCAGCAGGGTAGAAAACATTGTAGATAAAGGAGAAAATGCTGGTACTTTCTCCTTTTCCTACAATGTTTTCTACCCTGCTGGAAACAAATTTCAATTTTTGAGTTACGTTTAGTTTGTCGTCTGCAAGTGCTTTCAATTTGGACCAGTCTAAAATTTTGTTACCAGCATTTTCTCCTTTTCCCACAATGTTTTCAAAAGGCTTCTATCTCAGGGTCGTAAAAACCAGGGATGGTTTGGTAAAGGGTTAACTCTTTACCAAATAATCATGTGTTTTAATGGCCCTGAGCAAGACAACATTTGAAAAAGCACTGTGGGGCAAAAGAGAAAATGGTGGTAACCAGCCTTTTCTCGTTTTCCCACTATGTTTCCTATCCTGTAAATGACAAATCAATTTATTTGAGCCATGCTTAATTTGTTATCTGCAAATGCTTTTAATATATACAAGCTTATGAAAACATTGTGAGATAAGTTATTGGTCATGACAAGTAGTTTCTCCTTTTGCCACTTTGTTTCTTGAATTGGCTTGCCCTAAAAAAATACTTTCTGCTGGAGGTATTGAGTTAATTTAGCTTTTGCAAACACTGCCCTAAAAATGTTTTTCACAATTTTAGTGTATTTTGTGGATGGAAGAGATAAAGATCAGACTGCACAGTATGTACTGGTACATTTTGATTTGATCTATATTGTTCAATACATGTATGTGGAGATAAACTGCCCCAAGACAGCCTCAAAGTTAATGGTATCTGAGTCTTAATTTTCTTCACTGAAAATGTTCATTTTATTTATAAATGGTTTTAACCCTTTACCTAACAATAACAGACAGAGTTTTTACAACTTAAAGTTAGGGGGATCTTGAAAACATTGGGAAAAGGAAAAAATGCTGGTAACCTGCATTAACTCATTTCACAAACATTTTTTTACCCTCATAGAGACAAATCCCTCCGTTTTAACTGCATTAAATTTTTTGTCCACAATGCTTTGAATCTGGTCAGGACTAAAAATTTTTTTTGTGACATAGATTTAGAGTTGACCCTTTCCCTTTACCTTATAATGCCAAGTTTGAACAACCCTGAGGGAGAAGCCTTTTGGAAATAATGTGGGAAAAGAAGAAAAATGCTGGTAACCAGCATTTTCTCCTTTTTTCACAATGTTTTTAATCCTTCTAGAGGCAAAATTCAGATTTTGAAACACTTTTATTTGGTCATCTGGAAATGCTTTCAATTTGGACCAGCCTAAAATTTTGACGTTTGGTAAAGAGTTAAATAAGACTATCAGTGACCTTATTTCAGTGAAGCAGCAATGCAGGTTGCACTTTGTGGCCACAATATGGATGTTGGATGTGTTGTAATTAGAGAGACAGTACACACAAAGGCCAAAGCAGAAGAAAAAATCAAGGAACTCAAAAATTACAAACTCTCAGAGAAAAACAGTTTTGCCTTTATGTTTGCCTGTGTGGGTCGAGGCGAGGGGCTTTGGGGTGAGACAGGTGTGGAATCTGAACTTTTCCATAAACATTTTCCCAAAACCCCGCTACTTGGTTTCTTTGGTAATGGGGAGATTGGAATGGATCATGTGACAAAAGTGGTGGGAAGCGGAAACAAGCGTGTGGAGCCCAGCATCAAGAAAGTGAAGAGAAATCCTAAACTCTTTCATTCTTTCACTACAATACTCATGCTGGTTTCTTTTCAATGATTTTACCCTTTCCCTTTTGTCGTGTGGTGCCCGTGGTTGTGAGGTAGAGCGTCAGCCTCGTAACCAGAGAGTCCCAAGTTTGATTCCAGGGAGCAGGTGTCAACTTTGGGACCCTTCATTGGCCCACACACTCGGCGCGAGTACTGGTGTAGTTCCCAGGAGGCAGGATCAAGAGAGATTTGCATATGTTGTAAGAATTTGTTTCTCAATCGATTTAAAATAAATATGTTTAACCCTTTACCATATGACAAAATTTTAACCTTGTCTGAATTGAAAGCATTTGCAGACAACAATTTTAGTGTCGCACAAATGGTGCAATTTTTCTTTGACAGTGTAGAAAACATTGTGAGAAAAGGAGAAAATGCTGGTTACCAGCATTTTCTCCTTTTCCCGCAAAGTTTTCAAAAGGCTTCTTTCCCAGGGTCGTTAAAAGTCGGCACTGTGTGGTAAAGAGTAAAGCTAACCCTTTCCCAAATGGCAAATTTTAGACCCTTCAAAATTGAAAGCATCTGCAGATGACAAATTTGAAAGTGCAGCAAATGAATGTGATTTTTTTGAGAGAGTAGAAAACATTGTGGGAAAAGGAGAAAATGCTGGTTACCAGCATTTTCTCCTTTTCCCACAATGTTTTCAAAAGACCTTTTCCTTGGGGTCATGAAAACATGGAATTGTTTTGTGAAGGGTTAAAAATTTGATATTTCTTCTCCGTCAGGAGAATAAGAAGAATTTTCTTGCCCAGCTGTAATACAAGGTTGGCCAAAAGCAGGCATACATTTAGTAGGTATTCACTTTGTAGCAATTGTTATCTTATGCTTGTCCATCCCATATTAAAATATGTTACAATGAAATGGTTGGATATCCTTAGCGCCAACCCTTTTACAGTCCCTTGTTTTAATTTTTTACCATGAAGTTTAAGACTTATCCAAATTTAAAGCTTTTATAGATGACAAATTAAATGTTACTCAGAACATAAAATTTGACTTCCATATGGTAGAAAACATAGTGGGAAAAGGAGAAACTGCTGGTTACCAGCATTTTCTCCTTAGCCCACAATGTTTTCAAAAGCTTATTTTCTCGGGGTCATGAAAAGTCGGGATTGTGTGGTAAAGAGTTGTGAGTAATGATTAAGGTTTCCAGGAAAAAATTATCAAGAGTGATTTATTCAAGTTATAAGAATTTGTTTCGCAATTGATGTAAAATAAATATGTCTATACAAACCGGAGGAAGAAGGCTTTCAAAAGTAATGTTGGCAAAGGAGAAAATGTGGTAAATCCTATTGTTTGAGTCAAACTTAAATTCTCTTCTGCAAATAGTTTCAGTTAGGACAAGGTTAAGTCTTTTTCATCTGATAAAGGGCTCAACTCTCTACCAGACGACAAAATTTTTGCCTTGTCCAAACTGAAAGCGTTTGCAGACGACAAATTCAGTATGTCTCAAATTGTGCAATTTTTCTTTGATAGGGTAGAAAACATTGTGGGAAAAGGAGAAAATGCTGGTAGCCAGCATTTTCTCCTTTTCCCACAATGTTTTCAAAAGGCTTCTTTCTTAGGGTTGTTAAAAGTCGGCATTGTGTGGTAAAGGGTTAAAGCAATGAGCACAACTTTATTTCCTTTTGGGTACGATGTTAATTGATTGAAGATCAGACTACAGGGACCACACAGTCTGACGTAGTACCCAGTCTGCCATCGTCAATGCCTTGCTGGCTGAAACTGTCTTGAAAAAGGATTGACTGATTGTATGGTGTTTAACACAGTTTTCAACATTCTTTCAGTTATATTGCAGCGGCCAGTGCACCTTCCCATGCTTTCCTGGAGACTCTTTTACCAGTACTCTGCACAATTCTCTTTCCAAGCTACTGGCTGCTTTCCCACATAACCAGCGTCGAGACAATGGTCAGTGGTGGAAGAGGAGTGAATCCTGTAGCAATGACTTTCATCAATCCTCGGAAAGAAACTGACCAAGCCAGGGATCGAATCCATGACCCCCTATTCTAAAGTCCTGCTCACTACTAACTGAGTTACTGGGGCTCGACATCTTGAAATAGGAATATCTTGAGATTTGTTACTTGTTAAGGATTTGTTGGCATTTATTTAGCATGATAATTAGGAGATCAGGTCTGCAAACCAGATACCTGGAGTTTTATTCACCAGCCATTCTTAACTACATTCTAATTCACAGGAATTTTTTAACTGTCAAATAATCCCAGCTTGGCTAAACTATTTTTAAAGCATATGGGTTAGCCAATCAGAAAATGTGTTACTTTCTAAATTTAGAATAAGAGTAAGAATGCTGTTCAGAATGATTGGTGAGTAAAAGCCGTGTTGAACATGAGATTACCCACTATGATATTTCAAAGTTGAATTTGATGAGATTGTGGCTTGTGTATCAAGAATTGCATTGAAAACATGGCTTGTAGGTAAATAATTTATTTTGCTACTCATCATAAAATAATCGTAATGCATAATTTTGTAGTTACACTTGTCATACTGTACATATAATTCATGCACTGGGAATAGGGGATTCATCCATCTTTTTGCTACATTATACCGTGCAAGTCATCACATAATTGTGGATCCATTAAATCCATTTTGTCTAAGAACTGATTGAAGTATAGGTAGAATGGTCTGTGGACATGCAGAAAATTTACAAATAGCAAAAAGTTTCGACCCAGTCTGCACCTGACATGGGTTGATACTTTTTTTTGCAAATGCATTAACTCTTTACCAAACGACAAAATTTTAGACTTGTCCAAATTGAAAGCATTTGCAGAAGAAAAAAGAAATGTGACTCAAAAATTGAAAATTGTTTTGGGAAGGGTTGAAAACTTTGTGGGAAAAGGAGAAAATGCTGGTTACCAGCATTTTCTCCTTTTCCCACAGAGTTTTCAAAAGCTTTCTCCTTCGGGGTCATTAAAACAAGGGATTGTGTTGTGAAGGGTTAAACCTCTTTCACAGAGCATGGCTCATTTAACTTCTTTTTCCATCCATAAATGGGGGTTAGCAGTCCCCAGAGTTAAATTTAAGCCCCTACATTTCGGGTATTGCAGATTGTTTGCATGACCAAGAGGAAATGGGCTTTTGAGAACATTGTTGGAAAAAGAGATTAAATGCTTGTTACCAACATTTTTCTCCTTTTCCCAAAATGTTTTTTTACCCTTTCAAAGACAAAAACTATCATTTTAGCCACATTAAACTTGCTGTTTGCCAATGCTTTCAGTAAGGACATGTCTAAAACCTTATAATTAAGAGTTTATGCTATTATATATGTGTACCCATAACCAATATGCTAGTCATACTCCTTAAAACAATATGCTAGTCATATTTCTCAGTGCTCTAGATCAAAGTGTCATACTCCTTGGCCAAGCGTACTCAAATAGCACAAATTAATAATGATTTGCACCTTAACCCTTTACCAAATGACAAAATATTAGACTGGTCCAAATTGAAAGCATTTGCAGACGACAAAATTAATGTGACTCAAAAATTGAAATTTGTTTTGGGAAGGGAAGAAAACATTGTGGGAAAAGGAGAAAATGCTGGTTACCAGCATTTTCTCCTTTTCCCACAATGTTTTTAGAAGGCTTCTTTCTCAGGGTCATGAAAACCAGGGATTGTTTGGGAAAGGGTTAAATTGCTTTTGTGGACAGTGTAGATCAAAATCAGACTAAATAGTATGTGCAATCTGGCACTGGATCTTTCCTGTCATTAATTCTGTCAACCCTTTACCACACGATCCCGACTTTTAACGGCCCTTAAGAATTGGGCTTTTGAAAACATTGTGGGAAAAGGAGAAAATGCTGGTAACCAGCATTTTCTCCTTTTCCCACAATGTTTTCTACTCTTTTACCAAATAACAAAATTTTATGTTGTGAATAACATTTGTCGTCTGCAAATGCTTTCAATTTGGACCAGGCTGAACTTCTGGTGTGTTGTAAAGAGTTAAGATATTGAAAAAGAACCCAAAGATAGTGTTTCGATCTTAGAAATTTATACCTACCAACAGGAAAGACATAATGTTGATTTGGTGGCGATATTTTTCTGTAGCTTAACTCTTTAACAGACAACAAAATTTTAGACTGGTCCAAATTGAAAGCATTTGCAGACGACAAAGTAAATGCGGCTCAAAAACTGAAGTTTGCCTCTGGAAGAGTAGAAAACATCGTGGGAGGAGAAAATGCTAGTTACTGGCGGCATTTTTTTCTTTTTTCCACAATGTTTTCCAAAGCTTTCTTTAAAAGTAAGGATTGTTTGTGAACTCTTTACCAAATGACAAAATTTTGGACTGGATCAAATTGAAAGCATTCGCAAACGACACCTTAATTGTTGCTTAAATGATGATTTCTGTCTCTGATAGAGTAGAAAACATTGTGAAAAAAGGAGAAATTGCTGGTTACCAGCATTTTCTCCTTTTTCCACAATGTTTTCAAAGCCTTCTCTTCCAGGGTCGTTATATGTCGGGACAGTGTGGAAAAGGCTTCAAAGTTAAGTAAGCACTTTTATTTTTCTAATTTTTGTCTGCTCTGTAGTCTTACGCTGAATTTTTGGGCTATCTGATCTCTGAAGCATCTCTACTACCGTAAATAAACTGTCAGAGCCCCACACAACCAGACCCAAGTTGTCAAAAGTTTGCATTCAGTGTAGATCAAGATCAGACTGCACAAAGCATGCAGTTGGATCTTAGATCTATACTCTACAATAATTTCTAAGATTTTCTAACATTGAAAACTTTTGAAATTTTCAATATTTGGGGATTTTATAGACTGAAAATGTTCATTTTGTTGATTTACCTTTGTATGATTAAAAGAAATCTCATCTCTAAGAATTAAAGTTTTGACACAAACATAAAATATTTGCAAATGGAAAAATTGTTTCAGATATGCTTCAGATAATATGTGTATATGTATATTAAGGTTTGTGGGTAAACTTTATTGAACAGTGATTTTAGATACTTAACAAACTTCTTTGTTGATGATATTTATTGTTGATGATACTGATTTGGTGAATATTTCTGTACTCGGTCTTAAAAAGAAGTGCAGGATGAAATTTCTAAGTCTATAACTTATACATAATTGAATGCTCTGTAAAATTTGTTTATATTGGTTGAACAATAAATCTTTAATCAACGAATTGTCCAAACTTCATTCTAACCAGTGATTCACAAGTAATTGAAGTATATTTGATGATAGCTAAATCACAAAATAAAATCGACCCACTCTTTAACATCTCATTTGCCCCCTTATGCATTGGTCGTGGCCCTGATTCTCCTATACATGGAGTTCATAAATGGATTTATCCTTTCCATGGTAATATTATTCCACTCCTCAAAAAAAGCAGTTCTTAGTTCGTCAAGAGTAGCAAGGAAATTCTGATGCCTCCTTGCCCTCCTGTCCAGTTCATCCCAAAGATGTTCAAATTAGGACAAATCTGGACTGTATGGCAAACAGTTGAGTGGGTTAATGTTATGGCTCGACAGAAAGTCCCCACAAACTCGGGCTACATAGGGTTGGGCATTGTCATGCAGGTTGCTGAAAGATTAGGTGCTGCTGCACATTTGGCATAGCAACAGGGCGAAGGGCTTCATCCCTGTATCTTACAGCAGTTGCGGTCCTGTGTGGCACAGTGGTAAAGTGTAAGACTCGTGACTTGGAGGCCTCAGGCTCTAGCCTCGCTGGATCCACTGGGTTTTTCATGGGAGTGTCCTTGAGCAAGACACTTCAGAGCCCTAGCCTAGTACTGTGAAACCCAGGAAATACATGAATATGTGAGCTATTGCTGTGATATGACTAAAATAATGTTGAAAGTGGCGTAAAACACCATTCAGTCAATCAATTTTACAGCAGTTGAATTCCTATCTATCACAATTTACGTTTTGATATTAATGTTTTCAGTAGCTTTTTTCATCAGGGTCATTAAAATACTAGATTGTTTGGTAAAAAGTTATCTCATTACTAAACAATAGAATTTCAGACAAGTCAAAATAAAGGCATTTGCATACAATGAATTAAATGTGGCCAAAATGACAACATTTGTCCTTGATAGGGTAGAAATCATTGTGGGAAAAGGAGAAAATGCTGGTTACAAGCATTTTCTCCTTTTCCCACAATGATTTCAAAAGTCTGCTCTATGGGTATCATTAAAACTTGGGATCGTGTGGTAAAGGGTTGATCAGATTATTCGTATGCTGTTCAACGGAATCAGGGAATAAAAATAAAACGATAATAGATTTGTCCTCCATTTTACTAAATAGCAATATACATCGAATTGTTCAAACAAATAGCAAAATGACTGATAAAAAGTGAACAAAAAAGCATGATTTAAAAAAATAATTGAACTATCAATTATGCTTTAAAGAATAGATAAACATTTTCGCAGTCATTAGAGATATTATGCACCTATACAGATTACAGATCTTTGCATGCACAATTAACTGTACCAGACAACCAAATCAAGAGTTTACAGACGGAAAATTAAAAATGGCTAAAATAATTAGATTTGATTCTAAAAGAGTAGAAAATATTGTGGGAAAAAGAGAAAATGCTGGCTACCAGCATTTTCTCTTTTTCCCACGATGTTTTCAAAAGCCTTCTGTCTCAGAGGGTTGTTTGGTAAAGAGTTAGAGAAAGGCACTAGCATTCATCCTACAAAGTGTCGAACCAAAAGATTTCCAGGGAAACCCTCAACATAATTAGTATATGGCAAGAATGACTCCCTCAACAGTATAGATAAAATGCTGGGCTGCATATTTATGTAGTCTGACATTGATCTGCATTGTCTACAACAGAAAATTTAATTGTATTTGTCACTCAAAGATTAAAATTACAAGAAAACCTAGTTATTTCCTCAAACTAGTATGGATTTCTCATTCTTATGAATTTTTAATACATTTATCAACAAGAATTGAAGGTAATATGCCCATCAATAATTCATAATCATGATCCTTCAGATGGTCATGTAGATTTTGATGCAGATGCAAACATTCAATGACCCTGGGCATGTATTACCCAGGTCACTGAATGCTTGCATCTGCACTGAAATCTTAATGACCACCTGATGGATAATGATCATTCTTAATTGATAGATACCAGCATTTTCTTCTTTTTTCTCCAAATTTTCAAAAGCCTTCTCCATCAGGGTAAATAAAACTCAGGAATATGTGGTAAAGGGTTAATACAGTTTGATTTACATTTTATGTAGCTTTAAATGAGGTGCATTTCAGTCATATTATGGCAATATGTGAAAGCATTGTGGCAAATTGAGAACTCGTCGATACAAAAAATTTTCCTGTTGGTCTAAAAGTTTTCAATGGTGGTGTGTGCAAGACATTTAACTTGTATGGAGGTGGTAAATGCAGAAGTAGAAATATTTTGAGGTCAAAGCATGATTTTTGAGATTCACTGGATGCTGATTAACTCTTTACCAAAGGACAAAATGTTAGACTGGTCCATATTGAAAGCATTTGCAGACGACAAATTAAAAGTGTCTCAATTTATGAAATTTGTTTCTGAAAGAATAGAAAACCTTGTGGGAAAAGGTGAAAATGCTGGTTACCAGCATTTTCTCCTTTTCCAACAAGGTTTTCAAAAGCTTTCCTTCCCAGGGTCGTGAAAACCAGGTCTTGCTTGGTAAAGAGTTAATACTGAGCAAGTTCACAAGTGAGTAGTTGCACAATTGTAAGTTTGTTCAAATGAAGTTCACTGTAAGTAGTTTCAGTACAGAGTCCAACTTGTATGACACCACCAGTATTCAATATTCGAAAGCAAAACCTCCTTTCTTTTGCCTGTGGCACTGAAAGGATTATCTAGACAAACACTTTTGAAAGCATCCCTACAAAATATGCATACTGATTCACAGTTTAACCCTTTACCACAGGATCATGAGTTTTAACCACCCTGAGAAAAAGCCTTTTGAAAACATTGTGGGAAATGGAGAAAATGCTGGTTACCAGCATTTTCTCCTTTAACCACAATGTTTTCTACCACATCAAAGCCAAATTCCATCATTTGAGCCAAATTTAAATTGTCGTCTGCAGAGACTTTTAATTTGGACGGGTCAAGATATTTGTTATGTGGTAATCAGTTAACCCTTTACCAAACCTTGGTTTTCACGACCCTGAGGAAGAAATCTTTTGAAAACATTGTGGGAAAAGGAGAAAATGCTGGTTACCAGCATTTTCTCCTTTTCCCACAATGTTTTCTACCATTCTCAAAAGAAACTTCACTGTTTGTGTTACATTAATTTTGTCATCTGCAAATGCTTTCAATTTGGTGATGATGATGATGAATAGTGTTTTAAGGCCCGTCGACAACTTAAGTCATATTGGGCGCACTTACTTAGTAAACAATAATGCGAGGTGAAAATAACATACATGTGCAACAACATAAGACAAACATGATAAATAAGGAATGGACGAAACACAAAATGATGCCCCTTTTGTCGCCTTTTACGACATGCATGCTGTCACTTTTGTTCCGCCAGATGAAATGGCAGATGTGACGATCGCGGGACTGCAGTGGTTTATTCTTATACCCCCGATTAAACCACACGGGGTCCCACAGGCCAATTGATTCCCATTCCAAACCCTATTTACATCAAGAAAAAAATACAGGATTTGGAATAAGAACTACCCAGCCTGCTGCAATCCTACGAATTACGAGGAAAGCAGCCGTTTGTCTCTAATTTTAGTCGCCTTCTACGACATGCCATAGAGAAAGGCCGAGGTCCTATTCTATAAATTAAAAAAAAACCCGGGACCCCACGGGGATCTTTCAATTTGGACGAGCCTAAAATTTTGTCATTCAGTAAAAAGTTAATATTGGGAGCACAATGAGCCAACAGGAGAAATTGCTAGTTACAAGCAAACTCTCCTTTTGCCTAATGTTTTTAACCCTTTATCACACAATACTGACTTATAACAACTTTGAGAAAGGGACCCTTTTGAAGTTAAAATGTATTTAAGCCATACTCTGCTGAAAGGGGATTTAATTCACCCTAGTAATGCACCATACCAATTCACCCTTTACTAAACAATCCCTGGTTTTCACAATCCTGGGAAAGAAGACTTTTGAAAACATTGTGGGAAAAGAAGAATATGCTGGTAACCAGCATTTTCTCCTTTTCCCACACTGTTTTCTACCCTTTCAGAGACCTAAAACTAATTTGTACCAATTTTGAATTTGTCGTCTGCAGATGCTCTCAGGCTAGAAGAGTCTAAAATTTGTCGTTTGGGAAAGGGATACGTCACTGCATAGTTATGGATGCATAAAATCCATTTTGTCTAGCAGTGGAGTCATGATACAGAATGGTCCTTGGACATGCAGAACATTTACAAATAGCTAACCATTTGGACTCATGTCAGCCTGTGCAGACTGACATGGGTCTATACTTTTTGAAAACCACCTTTTCACAGAACAAGACCCATTCCTTTTTCTATTTTGCATAAATGTTAAAGTTTTGGAACAAAGAAATAGAAAGATACAAAAGTTGTTTCATGTTAAATCAAACATATCGAAACATACCATGCATAACCTTAACTTTATATATAAACATCAAAATAATTCATTAACCAAGAAAACTGAATATTTGCTTCATAGAAAACCTGAAAGTATTAAAAACTAATCATATTGCCATAAAGTATGTAAAAAGCATATGAGATATCTCATAGTTACAAATTGTGTATCTAAAAAAATATGGGTCATTTCCAGTTACAACTTGTGTCATTCAAAAAAATGTGTCATTTCTCTATGACCTTTGTAACATGTCTTTGTAACATGTCACAATATTTATGTAGAGAAAAAGATCCAAACCAAAAACATCCATTTTTTTTTTCAAATGATCATAATTTTTAGAAAGAAATCTTGAAATGCCAAATCAAAGATTACAAATGATCTGCTAACCGAGAATGCAACTATGGTATTGGTTTTGTAAAAATTTTTGAAGATTTACATTTTCAATTTGTTACCATAGGCAGCCACACATCTTAATGAAAGTAAACTTCTTGAAGAAATAAAAACATAACAAGATAATTACTGTTAACCCTTTACCAGACAACAAAATTGTAGCCTTGTCCAAATTGAAAGCATTTGCTGACGACAATTTCAGTGTTGCTCAAATGGTGCAATTTTTCTCTAATAGGGTAAAAAAAATTGTGTGAAAAAGGAGAAAATGCTGGTTACTAGCATTTTTTCTTGTTCCACAATATTTTCAAAAGGCTTCTTTCCTAGGGTCGTTTAAATTCGGCATCGTGCGTTAAAGGATTAAGTTTGGTTAAAAATAATCTTTAGTTTCATTAGTAGATCAGGCCTATATTCAGCATTGCATTCTGGCACTTATTCTAGATGCATAAAGTAACACAATATCTGATTGGCTAAACCAAATGGCTTAGCCAATCAGATATTGTGTTACTTTGAATTTTTACAATTCTCATGAATTAGACCATGAGTGATATTTTAGATTGGTTGATAAATACAGGCTCTGAATGATTATGTTTGCAAGAAAAGTTAATGCACACACACAACAACAGATAGCCACACACACATACCACAGCCATGACAGATGCTTGCTGGGTTTTGGCCCGTGCAGTTTACAAATAACAAACAAGCATTGTTTTTTTTTAAAAATCCAATCTCTGTTTAGCAAACAACATTACATATTATGACATAAATAAGCTAAACAGAAATACTGGCAAGTAAGTTGAGCATTATGCATGAAAAATGACATCTGCTCTGTGCTGAAAAATTGGACAAACAAGGTCAAGTATTGCTGTAGACATTTGACTGGCATGATCTCAGTTTTCAAAATCTATGATCAACACAGTTTTTTCATACTCCTCCTTACAGAGCCAAATAAGTTAAAAGGAAATAAAATTATTCAAGAAAATTGGACCATAGTAAGAGCATTTTCATGGTTGCATTTGTCCAGAATGTCTCGGCAAACCAGACAGCATAGATCGATGATCAACAAGCTTATGCAGTTTGGTCTTGATCTACACTAGCCACAAGAGCAACTAAGCACTGGAAAGCACATCAACATTTTACTACAAAATCCTTGCTTTTAACAACCCTAAGAAAGAAAGCTTTTGAAAACATTGTGGGAAAAGGAGAAAATGCTCGTTTTCCACCAATCCCAAATTGAATTTCAATTTTTGAGTCACATTTGTTTTGTTGTCCACAAAATATTTTCAATTTGGACAAGTCTAAAATTTTCTAGTTTGGTAAAGAGTTGAGGGGTATATATTTGGAATCTTGAGAAATTTTAAAGGTTTTGCAGACAGAGTAAACTAAGACCAACTACCCATGCGCAAAGGACAGCTATGAAATTACCATATCTAGAACGGTGTAGATCAAAGATATGACTTCTTATTCTGTGCAGTCTAATCTTAATCTACAAATCTCGAAAACGTAACAATAGGGATTATGGGCTAGTCTGACTGCAAATATACTTGACTTCTGGTCTGGAAAATTCATACAAATGACCAATTTGACACTCGTTTAATCAACAAATTTTGGGTCAATCAAATTTTTCAGCACAGTTCAGACAATGATAGAAAAAACACATACACACATAAACATATACATCCAATATCCCACAGATTGTTAAGAACAATGAACTATTCCAGACTTTGTTGATCAAGATCAGACACTGTATGACATACCTTTTGATCTTTAATCTTCAAGGTCTAATAGTTTGAAAGAAATTCTGACTATAACAGCTGATATTGCCGTAGCAAAATCTTTAACTCTTTACCAAACAATCCCATGATTTAACTACCTGAGGAAGACCCTTCTTAGAAAATATTGTGGGAAAAGGAGAGTGCTGGTAACTGGCATTTTCTCCTTTTCCCAGAATGTTTTCTACTCTCTCAGAGACAAATCTTCTGATCTCAGCCATATGTTAACTGTCGTCTGCAAAGGCTTTCAATTTGGACAGATATGAAATTTTGTCATCTGATAAAGAGTTAACTGACTACAAATGTTATTAATTGTAACTTATTTCTCTATGGACTTTTACAAGCACATGCATGTGGTTTTTTTTTTACAAATAAATCTGCCAAAACCTGATATAAAAATAAACATTAAAAATAAAAATCTACCTCCTTACCAGACAACACAATTTTTAACTCTTTACCACACAATCCCGAGTTTAAACGACCCTAAAGAAAAAGCCTTTTGAAAACATTGTGGGAAAAGGAGAAAATGCTGGTTACCAGCATTTTCTCCTTTACCACAATGTTTTCTACATTTCCCAGAACAAATTTCATTTTTTGAGCCACGTTTATTGCGTGGTCTGCAAATGCTTTGAATTTGGACCAGTCTTAAATTTTGTCATTTGGTAAAGAGTTAACTTGTCCAAACTGAAAGCATTTTGCAGATAATGAATTAAATACATGTATGGCATACATGATGGAGTTTGTCATAAAAAAGGTTAAAAAATATCTGAGAAATGGGAGAGATTGTTGGTTACCAGCATTTTCTCCTTTTTTCCCAAAGTGTTTTCAAAAGCTTCCTTCTAAAGGTCATTAAAACATAGAATCATTTGGTAAAGAGATAAATGTGAGGTTTAAGGGCAAAACATAATATTAACAATTTATTGCAAGAGATAAAACTTAGAGGTGTAAGTTTAGGGGCCTTTGTTTCCAAAAAGAAACCATGAGTCACAGGTGAAAACACGAGAAAACAAAAATAGAAGCCTTTGTCTGGTGTATAACGCCGTTTTCTATAATATTCAATTTTTTGTTCCCCTCCACTATATATAAGACATAATACACAAGAGGGTCATGATGACCTTAAAAATGGAAATCTCATATTTTTTCCTCTGACATAAAATCTTTCCCATACAATCCTATGTTTTAACAAACTGAGGAAGAAGCCTTGTGAAAACATTGTGGGAAAAGGAGAAAATGCTGGAACAGCATTTTCTCCTTTTTCTACAATGTTTTCAACCTGTTTAAAGACTATCTCATCATTTTCGTCACATTTGTCATCCTCAAAATGCTTTTAAATTGGACAGGCCTAAAAATTTTGTTGTTTGGTAAAGGGTTATACATTTTTACAAAACAGCAAACATATAGACTGATCCAAATTGGAAACACTTGCAGACAAGAAATCAAATTTGGCTCAGATATTGGAATTTTTCTGAGACAGGGTGGAAAACATTGCTGGAAAAGGAGGAAATACTGGTTAAAAGCATTTACTTTTTCCAAGTTTTTTCTTTTTTCTGCAGGTTGCTAAATTATGAGAGTTAACCATTTACCACACAATCCCGAATGTTAACAACCCTGAGAAAAAAAGCTTTTAAAAACATTGTGGGAAAAGGAGAAATTGATGGTAGCCAGCATTTTCACCCAATTTTTACATTTGCATGTATTTTGTTGTCGGCAAATGCTTTGAATTTGGGCTAGTCTAAATTTTGTCATTTTGGTACAGAGATAATTATCAAAAAATCTGAGCCATAGAGCAGACATAACATCAACGTTACTGTACAATCAAACAATTATGAAAAAAAAGCATGATAAATCACATCCCAAATAACATCACAACTCAAAGCAGAACTAGAAAACAAAGAAATCTCAGCTTTGATGATTATCTTTTTTTATTTACATTTATATCATAACAAGAAAAATCTGCTCAAGCCAGAAGCCATGCCTATTTTATTTCATTTGCCTGTACATTGATTATTATGTTGATAGAAGGAAAAACAAGCACAACGCATGCAGGCCTTTTTCAGTGGAAAATTAAGTTGAAACAAGGGACATAACTGAGTCAAAAATGTTTTAATCTCTTTACCACACAATCCCGAGTTTTAATGTCCCTAAAGAGGAAGCCTTTTGAAAACATTGTGGGAAAAGGAGAAAATGCTGGTTACCAGCATTTTCTCCTTTTCCCACAATGTTTTCTATTCTATCTCTGGCAAATTTTACAAACAAAATGGTGTTTAATTTGCCTTCTGCAAATACTTTCAAATTGAAGCAGTCTAAAAACTTGTCGTTTGGTAAAGAGATAAGGGCTACCTTCCCTTTTGGTACTGGTAACCCTTTACATAGTTAGCAATTAGCCTAAGTTTAAAGTAGCTTTCTTCTGTAATAACAGAGATAGGAGAAAATATTTTTGCATGACAATGCTGATGCAGACAAGGACAGGAGTATCACAATACCTTGACATTTTCAAAAAGCCAAGCCATAAAAAATGATAATGATTGTTCTTTTCTCTCAGTACTGTCTGGTCTTCGTAGGTGTGTAAAGAGCTTAACTCAAGGTTAAGTGTTTGAGACTTTACAATGCAAAAAGTAGAAAAGTTGTGAAAAAGATACCAATTAGTTAACTCTTTACCACACGACAAAATTATAGACCCATCAAAATTGCAGACAACAAAATAAATGTGACTGAAAAATTGAAACTTGGTTTAGCAAGGGTAGAAAACATTGTGGTATAAGGAGAAAATGCTGGTTACCAGCATTTTCTCCTTTTCCCACAATGTTTTCAAAAGGCTTCTTTTTTCAGGGTTGTTAAAAGTCGGGATTGTGTGGTAAAGAGTTTACTCTTCAACAGACAAAAAATTTCAGCCCTGTCCAAAGTCAAAGAACTCGCAGACAAAAAATTGAATGTGGCACGAATGACGGTAATAGTCTGTGTATTGGTAGATTGAGAAAAGGAGAAAATGCTGGTTAACGACATTTTCTCTATTTGCTACAATGTTCTAAAAAGCCTTCTATCTAAAGGTTGTTAAAGCTTTTGGATAGTATGATGAAGGATTAACCCTTTCCCAAACAATCCCTGGTTTTCACGACCCTGAAAAAGAAGCCTTTTGAAAACATCGTGGGAAAAGGAGAAAATGCTGGTAACCAGCATTTTCTCCTTTTCCCTCAATGTTTTCTACCCTCCCAGAACAAATTTCCATTTTTGAGTCACATTAATTTTGTTGTCTGCAAATGCTTTCAATTTGGACCAGTCTACATTTTGTTGTTCGGTAAAGAGTTAACTCTTTCCTAATCAACAAAATTTTAGATTTGTTCAAAATGAAAAACATTTGCAGTCAGTAACCTGTATGTCATATACAGGCATATTTCTTCAAAAGGGTAGAAAGCACTTTTGGAATAGGAGAAAATGCTGATTTAACATCATTTTATCCTTTACCCACAATGTTTTCTCAAGCTTTCTTCTTCAGGGTTGTTAAAACATGGAACTGTCTGGTAAAAAGTCAACTGACCAAAAATTCAACAAAGAATTCTGTATCACATCATGTTCTTTGATCATGCAGCTCTATCAGTATGTAGAATGACACATATTCATACAATTTTATGTTTTTGATTCAAACTAGTATAACATATATTGCAGAAAACAAAAAAAATTGACATGAACACAATAGAAAAGACATGCATGCACAAATAAACATTTACACAACTGCGTAATTTCTAAAACTTGTTATGCTGATATGAAACTTTGGGCCTTTTTTTTTGTTTAATTCTTTATCATTTAATATAATCTTTGACTTTCCCAATGGTAGAAACTATTGAGGGAAAAGGAAAAAATGCTGGCAACCAGCATTTTTTCCTTTTCCCACAATGTTTTCCAAAGGCTTCTCTGTTATGGTTGTCAAACTCAGAATTGTGTTGTATAGAGTTAAACAACTGTACAAGGGCACAGTGGACAACAATATAATAATATAAGCAATACATGTATAGCCACTTTACTAGGCAACAAAATATATACCTATGGGAAAAAGTTAAGCATATTTTATATTCCTTGAAAAAGCGGTAAACAAAGACCAACATAACATGACAAATGACTTTATTTTGTCTGGTGCGTTTCATCCATTCACTTAAATATAATTAAACGCTAAACAGAGATGTTCAAGAAAACGATACATTTGGGGGAAAAGAGTTGTATGAGATGGAACATGCTTAACCTTTTTCCCATAGGTATATTATAGACTTGTCCATAGTAAAAGTAATCAACTGGGTAAAGATTAAATGTGGCTCAAATGTTAGGATTTATCTATGGAAGAGTGGAAAACATTGTTAGAACAGGACAAAATGCTGAAAACCAGCATTTTCTCCACTTCCAACAATGTTTTCAAGAGGCTTCTTTCTCAAGGAAAAGGCTCGAAAATTTAATAAAGAAATAAGCAAGCAAACACTGTCCATTTAGTATCTGAATAACAGAGAGAGATTCTGAATTTGTTACAAAAAGTGTATACAAATTTCTTCATGATAAAATTTGATTGACAATGCTTTTTCATTGGCAAGGTAAAGATTTTTAGAACATCACTTTTCTGCTGCAGCATTAACATTCTTCTGTATGCCGGCCATGAACCAGAACTCAACCTATAACAATTATTATCTCAAGATCAAGTTGTCTACCTTTATTGCTATTAAATCAGTTTATGGCATACCAACAAAAACTTTACCGACTTGCTTTCATACTATATATCAATGAATTCAAAAGATAATGCTAGTCTTTACACAATTTTTTCGATAATATCTGCATAATAAGTACTTGCCAAGTCACCAATGAAAGAGGTCAAAGATTATGCATGCCTGTTATCACAGATCAATTTGATTGGGGGCATCATTTTTTTCTGAAAAAACTTATTCTCATGTATTAACTCTTTACCAAACAACAAAATTCTAGGCTCTTCAAAGCTGAAAGCTTTCGAAGATGAAAAAGTAATTATAGCTCAAATAATAGGATTTGACAGCAAAATGTTATGATTACAAAAGGCTTCTTTCTCAGTACTTAAAACTTGGGATTGTTTAGCACAGCATGAACTCTAGTCCATATGGAAAGCCTTTACAGATGACAAATTACTGTTGCAAAGCTGATGGAATTTGTCTTCAAAAGAATAGCGAATATTGTGGGAAAAGCAGAATATTCTGGTAATGATCACTAAACCTCAGTATCTCCTAAAACAAATTTTCAGCATATCGCTTTGAAAAACTTCAAAAATGTAGATGGTCTACATAAATTTGTATTGAACCTTTCACTAATCAAAGCGGTGTTTTTTACAGCCAACAGGAAGTAGTCTTTTGTTTGTCTGTTTGTATGGGTTCTAATGTTATTTTTAAAATTATTTCAGTTATATCTTGGCAGCCTGTGCATTTATCCGTCCTTTTCTAGTTTCTTTTACCAGTGCTTTGCACAATATTTTTCCAAAATTATTAGCTGCTTTCCAACATAAGCATCATCAAAACAATGATCAGCAGCGAAAGAGGAATAAATCCTGTTGCAATGATTATCAACAAGAACAGGACCCTGGCTCAAAGTCCTGTACATTGTTGACTGCACTACAGGGCGCAGCAAAGTCTTTTGAAAGCATTATGGTAAAAGTAGAAAATGCTGGTTACCAGCTGGTTTTCTCTGGGTGGTAAAAACACAGGAATATTTGGTAAAGTGCTAAACACGAATTCATGCCGATTATTTTTTTTTTTTTACAAAATGCTATCCAACATTTTCTTCAATAAAATTATCACTGAAGGTCAAGATTACCAGATTATAGAAATCATTAAAATGAAAGTATTTTTAACTAAATCTAGATCCTCAGATTGACAACAATTAAATCTCATTTAAACCAATGTTGCATACATACTAGATCATCACAATGATTACCTGTATCCCAACCGTCTCCCACACAATCCTAACTTTTAACAACCATGAGGAGGCAAGCTTTTGAAACATTGTGGGAAATGGAGAAAATGCTGGTAACCAGCATTTTCTCCTTTTCCGACATTGTTTTCTACCCTTCCAAAGAAAAATTCAATCATTTGAGCCAAGTCTAATTTGTCACTTACAAAATGCTTTCAATTTGGTTCAGGCTGAAATTTTGTTGTCTCGTTCAAAGTTTATAAAAAAACAAATTTGAAATTGATATATCATATACAAAAAAATAATGATTGTCTATCTAGTTCGCTCAGAACTTCCTGAAACAAACTGCAATTTTGAAAAACATCCTTGTACAGTATTTTCAAAAATTATGAATTATTTTTATGTATAGATTATGTCATGTGAAGACATTGTGGCAAAGAGAGAGATTGCTTCTTTCAAGCAACTCCTCCAATTGACGCAATCTTTTCAGAAGTAGTCTGTTGTCAGAGGAAAAAAGTACCAAGGCTGAGAGAGGAATTGTGCTTAATCTGTTCCTGATCAGGAAATTATGAGAAAAACGGTCTTTTCCCAGCATTAAGAGCCTAAGTAATTATTATTTTATAACACTACAAAATACTTATAGCTCAAATCAATTACTAGTACAGAGCTCCAGATCAGAAGGAGTGATGGTATTCTAAATCCATTATTTCTCTTCCAAACCCTATGTTATGGGTACTCAGTAGAGTCGTCTTGATGACATGACTCTAATGAGTACCCATAACATAGGGTTTAGTGCAGAATAATTAATAATTTTAATTTTGAAATCAAAATCACTCCCTCTATCTGGAGCTCTGCTTAGTAGCAATGGGACAAAATAGCCATCAATAAATAAAACAGATATACATGAAAGTTTAATGAAGAGGCCATCAAAAAAAGAAGCCAATTTTTAAAAATTTAAAGGCTGATTTCTGCCAAAATATCACTAAAATGGGGCACATAAGCATCACAAGTTCTCATAGGCATTTTAACTCTTTCCATACCACACTGCACAAAACATGCAGTCTGATCTCTGATCTACACTGTTCACTGCTTTATTCTAGATTGTGACCAAAATGCCTCTTGATCTTGTAGAGGAAATACATTTTTAGCCTTTGAAAAAATGCAATTTATTTATTCAGTGGTCAAGATCATACCTTTATCACACAATTCCGAGTTTAAAAACCCTAAGGAAGAAGACGTCAAAAACTGTGGGAAAAGGAGCAAATGCTGGTTACCAGCATTTTCTCCTTTTCCCACAATGTTTTCTACTCTCCCACAAACAAATTTCAGCCTATGAGTCACATTTATATTATCGTCCACAAATGCTTTTAATTTGAACTACCCCAAATTTTGGCCATGTGGTAAGGAATTAAAGGTGCATCAGGGACGGGACTTATATTTGTGCTCTCTCACTCAATACTTCACAAGCTTATTTTCAACAGATCACTTTGAAATTTTGTGATTTAGTATAGTAAAGAGTTCAACATAAATAAAATACATGCAAAAACAGAACGACGCAAGGAGAATTTGCCTTTAAAAGCAATGTCATCTTTTGCCAGAATGTTTTCCAGAGCTACAAGCTGCGAGAGAAAAAAAGGAAGGTTATTGGCAGGAGGTTATGAGTTTAGAATGAGCATCTCTTTGATTCACAACAAATGAATAACTTGCTAGTGAAACCTCACAAAAAGATAATGACAAAAATATGATTAGCAACAATATCTAAAGCCTAATATTCAACTTTGGTCAAACGTTTCTATTAAGTATATCTTTCATTTGTAGGACCATCTCTGCAAGCTGCTGCTGTGAGCCCAAACATGTGGCCTTGGACCCTATACACATCTGAAACTGGGCTGGATCTAGTTCAGTGTCACATTTGATTGGATGGAATGCATGAACCATGCCAGTGTCAACTGCACGAAATACTGTTAAATTACTTTGGATGAATTTATCAAACAGGTCTACATCTTCTTTGCCCCAGCCTTGAATGCTGATGTCATAGCCTCCGACCTTTTCAAGGTCACTACGATACATTGCAACAATCCCATAGCCGAACTGTCTCCAGTAACCCTGACTAGAATTTAAGTCAAATGGTTTCACCTTACATCGAGATCTGGAACTAATTCTTCTACATATAACATCAGGGTCATATTGACTGAACACTATAGGATAGTAAACTTGAATATTTCTTATTGTATTCAAGCGGATTCTATTTAGAGCATCTCTAGTTAATATAATATCGACATCAACACAAAATAACAATTCATTCTCGGAGCACTGTTTGGCTCCCAAGTCCAAGGCTTTTCCTCTAGAAAAATCTCCGTCTGCTTCAATCACTTCAAACAAATGACCCCCATATTTTTTCTGGTAGCCCCCCACAATGTTCAGAATCTCCTCAACCTCCGATGGAGAACTATTTTTTGTAAATAATACTACATGCATTTGAGCATTTTCTTTTGGTCTTAAAGCTATTTCTTCAAATACTTTCATAAATCTATCAAACTCTTTCACCTTACCAGCAAGTGGTAGAATAAAGTGTATTGTTTCTTTTAACTTGACAACATCTATTGGCACAGTGCCAGCACCGAAATGACTAAATAGATTAGATGATGAAATACTGTTCTCAGTGTCCTTGTTAAATGTCAAAGGATCATCCATGAATTCTATGTAAGTGAAAGTTTGATGTAGGTATGCATGTCTGCGTACTGGGACATCTCTATTCTTACCTTTGTGTTTTCTGTAAGTTAAAAGAATGTCTAAAACACGACTAGCCCCGTGTAAAGGATCTGTCTTGATGTATCCGTAAAGTACATCTTTAAAGTCAATGGATCGTCCACGCTGGCGTGAGTTTCTATTAATGATATCCATAGTTTGTGACACAACCTCGTCTAATGCTTGCTTATGATATGAAATTAAAGCTTTTCTTGGATTTACATGTAAGTGAGACGCTATTGATTTTGCAATGAATTCCCAGCCTATACAATCTGACTTTTTAGTTGGGATGTACGATGAGACAGACGGCTTTAGTCCATATTTGTTGATCACTTTTGTCTGTTCATTTAATACTTGGTTCATCTCTGAAATTTGTCGTTGCAAGTCAAGTTCCTTGTTACGAAGATCCATGATTTTTCTCGATGTAAAGTGGTTGCTGACTCTATACTGGTATATTGGCATTTTGACTGGATGCATTGTAATAGCATTTTGTACTGCCTTGTCATGAAGAGTATCGATGAAGGAACCTTTGTACTCCTTGAAGTTTTGGTAAAATAACTTCTGCATCTGAAAATAGATAAAGAAAGCATTATGAACAAAAAGCTTTGCTGCATGATACTATTGTTCTTATACGATTCTTATACTAGTATTTGTTAGAAAGAATTTTCTTTCACTCTTCATCAGATGACAAAACTAAAGACTGGTTCAAACTGGAAGCATTTGCAGACGACAAATTAAATGAGTCTCAAAAGATGTAATATGTTTGTGAAAGGCTGGAAAATATTGATGGGAAAAGGAGAAAATACTGGTCACCAGCATTTTCTTCAACTGCTTAATTGCTTTTAAAAAACCTTCTTCCTCAGGGTCATTTACACTCAAGATTGTTTGATAAAGGGTTAACTCTTTACCAAATAACAAAATTTTAGACTGATCAAAATTAAAAGCATTTGCAGACAACTAAATAAATTTGACTCAAAAATTTAAATATGTTTTGGGAAGAGTAGAAAACATTGTGGGAAAAGGAGAAAATGCTGGTTACCAGCATTTTCTCCCTTTCCAACAACGTTTTCAAAAGGCTTCTTCCCCAGAGTCGTTATAAGTTGGAATTGTGTGGTAAAGGGTTAAGCAATTAAAACCTATAAAACATTGTGGGAAAAGGAGAAAATGCTGGTTACCAGCATTTTCTCCCTTTCCAACAACGTTTTCAAAAGGCTTCTTCCCCAGGGTCGTTAAAAGTTGGAATTGTGTGGTAAAGGGTTAAGCAATTAAAACCTGCCAGTGTAAAAATAGATACTGTATGTGTACATTAACTAGAAAAATCATGAGATCTGTCAGAAAGTTTTGGCACACAAACATTAAGATTTTTTCAAAAGAAAAAATGGAAAAATCACAGCATCGTCTATTTTCCATTTTAATCGAGCTGACCCCAATTAAGGATTCTTTTTTTTATTATTATTATTATAAAGTCCAAAAACCCATAGACAGCAACGAGTGTTGTAAGACATGTAAATGAACATTTTCAGTCAAGAAAACAAGGTCAAACAATCCTACTGTAACAGCTGCTTTTTGCAAATCGAAAAAAAAAATCACGACATTGTCAATTTTTTCATTTCGATCCGTTTGACCCCATTTAAAAAATAAGGATTGACTTTCTTCCATTTTAACCCTTTATCACACAATCCCAAGTTTAATGACCCTGCAGAAGAAGGCTTTTGAAAACACTGTGGGAAAAGGAGAAAATGCTGATTACCAGCATTTTCTCCTTTTCCCACAATGTTTTCTGCCCAATCAAAGACAGAAATCAGAAATCATCATTTAAATAACATTTAAATTTTTGCCTGCAAAGGCTTTTAATTTGGTCGAGTCCAAAATTTTGTCGTTTGGTAAAGAGATAGTCACAAAACCCGTAGAGAGCAAAAAGTACTGTAATACATAAAAATTAATATTTTTGGTTGAGAGAATGTCAAAAGATTCTTCTTTAACTTCTGCTTTTTGCTGATTTTCTCACCAAATATTGCATTTTGTTGATTAACCTTTTATCATACAATCCTTAGAGTTTTTAGCTCCCTTGAGGACTATGGCTTTTGAAAACAATGTGGGAAAAAGGAGAAAATGCTGAAGAGCAGCATTTTCTCCTTTTCCTACCATGTTTTCTTTCCTTTTAAAGATAAAGCCAAAATTTGACCCAATTTTCACATGTAGAATGCCAATGCTTTGGTATTCAGACCAGTCCACAAACTTATTTGGTAAAGTTAAAGATTAGACTGCAAAGTCTGTATATTTTAACCCTTTACCACACAACCCCAACTTTTAACAACCCTAGGGATGAAGGCTTTTGAAAACATTGTGGTCAAAGGAGAAAATGCTGGTATCCAGCATTTTCTCCTTTGCCCACAATGTTTTCTACCTATTAGAGAAAATTCGTATCAATTGAAACACACTGAATTTTTTTTGTCTGCAAATGCTTTCAAATTAAAAAACTCTAGAAATTTGTTGTTTGGTAAACGTTTAATGTACACCGTCTGCAAAAGTGACTGAAAAAGTAATGGGCATTCTGAGGTTTAACCCTTTACCAGATGACAAAAAATTTAAACTAGTCCTTTTCTGAGGACAAAAGCTTTGAGGACAAAACTTCAAGCAAGACTCAAAGGATGGGCACTGTCTTTGAAATGATAGAAAACATTGTGTGAAAAGGAGAAAATACTGGTTACCAACATTTTCTTCAGACTTCCATTCAGTCAATGTTTTGAAAAGTATTCACCTCACTTTGGATTGTTTGGTAAAAGTTAATAACTCAATGAGACTATGAGTAACATAATTGAAACCAGACATCTTCAATTCTTAGCAGGCTCAAACCAACTTATGTCTCTTCTGCCAATAGTGTAGAACAAGATAAAAAAAACCACAGAATGTGATCTACACTAACAATTTGTTTTCTAAGATGGTCAAGTGGGAAAGTAGCCAGTGGCTTGGAAAGAATCTTGTGCAGAGTACTGGTGAAAGAAAATCCAAGAAAGCATGGATTATACTAAGGTCCACTGGCTGCCACAGTATAACTGAAATAATGTTGAAAACTGTGTTAAACACCATAAATTCGATCTAACATTTTATTTGACACTTAAATGGTTTAAACTTTCCAAAAGGACAAAATTTTAGACTTGTCCAAATTGAAAGCATCTGCAAATGACAAACTGAAAAGAGCTCAACTGATCGGATTTGGCTAGTAATAAATCATTGGTTCTACATCATTGTGGGAAAAGGAGAAAATGATGATTACCAGCATGTTCTCTTTTTCCCACAATGTTTTCAACAGTCTCCTTCCTCAGAGTCATTAAATTTAAGGATTGTGTGGAAAAGGGTTGTCTCTTTAGCCTGCAAAATCAATAAATTCATTTTTCTCTGAAGCCTGAAATAACAGGGAACCATTGCAGATGGGGAGACTATTTCGCCATACTTAAAAAATCCAGTTGTGGACAGTGTGTATCCAAGATCAGACTGCTTTGAGATCTAAGACTTGGCTGCACTAACTGAGATCTAAGATTCCGCTGCACTGACATGTAATATGATCTTCATTTATTTTTTCAACAGACTGATACCATCTACAGGTTGTAAAAAGAGAAAGCCATAAAATGCCAATTGTTAAATTGGCCTTTTAGCCTGGGCTACAATACAACTTCACCTTACCTTTAACGCTTTACAAAACAATGCCGACTTTTAATGGCTGTGAGGAGGAGTGCTTTTGAAAACATAGTGGGAAAAGGAGAAAATGCTGGTTACCAGCATTTTCTCCTTATTCCACAATGCTTTTAAAAACCTTCTTACAAAAGTGTCATTAAAATTCAGGATCATTATGATAAAGGACTTAAGGATGAAAAGGGCATTTTATATCAGGAAAAGAATCAAACCCAAAGATATTGCAGTTTTGCAACTTCTTTTCCACTAATATTCCACAAAATAACAGAAGAGGGAGGTTTTTCCTGCATTGCAAGAGGTTGAAAATTTGACTTTGTAACCAGGGGATTCTTGGTTCAATGCTCGTCACAATGCTCAATATACTGTATACTTGGTTACAATACGCCTGTCGAAAAATTTGCTAATTAACTATTACGAACATTTTGCGTACTGGAATGTTTGCAAATTCAAGACACTCGTTATTCCTTGGTATACTTGTTGTAAAATATGCAAACAGAAAAGTTTGCAAATTTTTCAAATTCGGGAAATCGCAAAAATTTCCATATCGCAAAAATTTCCACTTATACAGTATGAGGCACTGGTAGTACAGGGTGTTTCATGATATCTGCCCCAGTTTCAAATCAACATAACTTAGTCATTTTGAAAGGTATTTTAAGTTATCATATATCAAAATAATGAAGAATTGTGGGAGTTTTTAGGTAATATAAAAGTACGGGAAAACTTTGACGTCAAGACGTTATGATGACGTCATTTCCTCAGAGCTATTTTCAAAATGGCACCGTCAAAAGAGCAAGCTTCAGAAATTGTTAAACTGTACTATCAAACAAATTCAACAACAGTTATCGTCAGAAAAATGAGGAAACTATCCTTACTTGAGGAAGATGGATAGGAAGCAAATACAAAGAATTATACGAAGATTTGAAGATTCGGGATCTATTGAGGACAGAAGACACAGGAACTCTGGTCGACCAAAATCCGTAAGAAGCGATGAAAATACTGAACAGGTGAAAGCAGTGATCGAAGAAACACCTCAGAGGTCAGTTCGGAAAGTATTGGGTGATATCAGCAACTCTGTAAGTTCTACAAGTGTGTACAGAATGCTAAAGTATGATCTTAAACTGAAGCCCTATACTATTTCCATTATGCAACATTTAAAAGCTACAGATACCCTAGGGTAGAATATCATTTGCTAATTGGATGATAGCCAATATGAATATCATTGATAACATTTGGTTCTCGGACGAGGCACATTTCTACTTAAATGCACAAGTAAACAAGAAAAATTGTAGATATTGGGGATCTGAGAAACCTAATTTCTATATCGAAAAGCCATTACATGGGTGGCGATTAGTATAAATGGGATAATTGGTCCTTTCTTCTTTGAAGATGATGAGGGAACAGTTGAAACGGTAAACAAGGACCGATACTTAAGTCTCCTGAGAAAGAAATTTGTGCCAGCATTGAGAAGACAGGGTGTTAATTTAGACAGCATTTGGTTTCAGCAAGATGGGGCAACTCCGCATACAGCCGGGGAATGGGTACAGCAGGCGTTCGGTCGAAGGATTATTTCTTTAAAGACTGATTTTGAATGGCCACCTCACTCACCTGATTTGAGCCCCTTAGATTTTTTCCTGTGGGGATATCTAAAAGACAGAGTGTATAACCGTAGTCCAAAAACAACAGATGAATTGAAAACTGCCATTAAGAGGGAAATCCGTGTCATTAACAGAGAAACGTGCACTGCAGTGATTAACAATTTCAGAAATAGACTCAACGTCGTAATTGCACAGAAAGGACGTCATTTGGAGCATGTGCTGTAAAATTGAGAATTTGGAAAATGTGTTCTGAAATGAAAGGTACTCCACTAATATACCGGTTATATACACCAAACAAAACTCCCATACATCTATTATTGAATTATGTAACTCAAATTGATCATGGATAAGTCTTATTGAATTTATATGTGAGTAAAATTGGGACAGATATTATGAAACACCCTGTATTTTCTTTTTTTAAATTTTTGTTTCACAAGATACTTTGGAGCTCCAGAATAGCACAGGCAAAACCCCAGGACTCACATAGAACAAGTGAGCTGGCACCATATGACTGAAAAATGTATGAGTGTAAAACACCACTCAAAGAATGAATCTACAAAATAACAATCATACATTGAATAAATCCAACATTAGGCCCTTAACTTGGTCTGAAAAAATACCTTTATCTCAACCCTTTACCACACAATCCCAACTCTGAACAAGAGCGGCAAATTGTCGCAAGATACGCCCGTCCCACCGCCAGTTGTCGAGGGGGAATAATAATCGTAAAGGGCAGGTAGAGGAAAATAGTAGTGCAGCATAAACCATGTAAGTGATTAAAAATAGGCATGAATGTCTCCTCTAATGTTAAGGAAACATGCATATAAAGTTTTAGGTCATTCCAACATGAAAAGATAAAGTTATGTTGTAGAGAAGCATGAAAAACTGTAAAAAAAAAATAATGAATAGGGAATAATTCCAAAAGGGCATTAGGTAAGGTTACGGCTCCAGTGCATTTTTTTTTTCGTAACTGCAACAAACATGTTTACCAAGTCTCAAGTCAATTTGACTTGAGATGACACAGTTCCATTCCGGACAAGCTAGAAATACTGTAAAAATGAAGATCAAAGTGGAATACATGGATCAGTGGTGATAAGATAAACCGACTTCCTTGGTTACTGTGGCAAAGGGCTCCCAAACAACCGCAGTAATGCATATACAGTATAGCAGATAGCCTTCTTAAATCGTGCTGCCATGACTATTTCTCTCAACAAAATTCCGGAAAAAAAATTTTTTTTATACGTTTATGCCGATGATGAATTCACGGTAAGTAATTTAAAGACGCTTGAACTAATTTACACAAGGATATGTACAAAAAGGGTGAATTACGGGGACTACGAACAATGTAACAGATCTACTTGTACTTTACCAAAGTTTTGAACTTCAATGAAAAAGAATAAAACACATCAACAAAACTCGGTTTTGCCACAGAATAATAGAATTAAAGATATTTATTGTTTTCGTAAGGTTAGTAAAGTCATCTCAACATCATACCTAATTAAACAAGAGGGCCATGATGGCCCTGTATCGCTCCACTGGCTATTAAGTAAAAACACTACAAGCCAAACATTACAATATTCAGCAAATTGATTTCAAACACAAGGACATGCAAACACTTTTCTATCTAATCCTACGAGAAAGTTGTGATCCATGGGCAAAGCCAATTTTGATCGCAAAGCTATAATTATTTGAATCCTGGTGGAGGTCCACAATATAAAGCTCCATACCAAATAATTCAGTTCTTGAATGTTATAAACAAGAAGATTTTCAAATTTTTCTCAATGAAAAGCCCTGTAAAACATGAAACCCATGAGAGGAGAAGATTTTTAAAGAATTCCTTCATTTCTGTATAGTGCAAGAAGCCCCCATTCACCAGAGCCACGTTTTTTGACAGATCAAAATTTTATGAACAGTTTTTGAAAAGGGTCACCCAAGGAACAATCCTGTGAAATTATTTCGAAATCTGACCAGCGGTTTCAGAGAAGAAGAATTTTGAAGAATTCCTTCATTTCTATATGGTGCAAGAAGCCCCCATTCACCAGAGCCACATTTTTTGATGGATCAAAATTTTACGAACAAATTTTAAAAAGGGTCACCCAAAGAGCATATCTGTGAAATTATTTCAAAATCTGACCCGTGGTTTCAGAGGAGAAGATTTTTAAAGAATTCCCTAAAAAATTCCATTTGGTTGCAATGGCAACCAGAGTTTTTGATGGAATCAAATTCTGTGAACAGTTTTTAAAGAGGACCTTCCGAGGAACATTCCAGCCAAGTTTGGTCCAAATCCGCCCAGTGGTTTAGGAGGAGTTGATGTTTAAAGAATTGTTGA
Organism: Hippopus hippopus; assembly: GCA_946811185.2. Taxonomy (NCBI): domain Eukaryota; kingdom Metazoa; phylum Mollusca; class Bivalvia; order Cardiida; family Cardiidae; genus Hippopus; species Hippopus hippopus. The sequence continues at coordinate 10,144,413 of OX328104.1, forward strand.
CGACACACGACGCACGACGGACACCAGGTGATCCTAAAAGCTCCCCTTGAGCACGTTGTGCTCAAGTGAGCTAAAAAGTTAACATACGGATGGACGCACAACGGACAACGGGCCATAACATAAGCCTGCTGGCCTTCGGCCAGTGGAGCTAAAAAACTTGTCTAGCACCAATCATGTATCACTGCAGCTTGATAATCAAGGGAGGTAAATAGTAACGAACTTTATCTTTCATAAAAAGAGTTATTTCCCTTGATTAATGTTTAAATTGAAGTGACAATATTTTGAAGCCCATGTTAAACTTGCGATCCCTGGAATGAAGGCAATTTTGACCCCAGACCTACAATATGAAACTAGAATGTGTGGTTATAAACAAAAAGATTTTTTAATCTTGCCCAACAAAAAGTCATGTAAAACAAGTTTGCTGAATAAAAGGCCCTGTAAAATATGTGATCCATGACACAGGTTTATCAAGTTTTCACTATAAAAGCCAATGTAAAACTTGTGACCCTGGTGTGGAGTCAAACTTGACCCCCAAAGTTAAAATTTGGGCCCTCTTGGTAAAGGCCCATTATATAAAGTTACATGCAAAATTTGGTAGCCCTAGGCCTAAATATGGCTATGTACAAGTATATTATTAAAGTTTCCTTATATAAGACCATGTAGAACTTGTGACCCCCTGGGGTGGGGCTACATTTGACCCCCTGGGCTATAATTTGGGCACCCTTGATAGAGACCCCCTAGATAAAGCTAAATGCAAAATTTGATAGCCCTAGCCCTTATAGCTAGATGCGAAAGATTTTCCTATATAAGCCCGCCCATGTAAAACATGTTACCCCCCGGGGCGAAGTCAAATTTGACCCTCGGCTATAATTTGGACACCCTTGGTACAGGTCCACTAGATAAAGCTACATGCCAAATTTGGTCGCCCTAGGCCCCATGGCTAGGTAGAAGAGGAATTTTAAAGTTCTCCCTAAATAAGCCCATGTAAAACTTGTGACCCCCGGGGCGGGGCCAATTTTGACCCCAGGGCTATAAATTGAAGAAACTTGGTAGAGGTCCACTAGATAAAGCTACATGCCAAATTTGGTAGCCCTTGGCCTTACGGTTTCAGACAAGAAGATTTTCAAAGATTTTCAAAATTTTTCAGTTTTGTTGCCATGGCAACCAGAGTTTTTGAAGGAATTAAATTCTTTCAAGAAATTCTGAAGAGGACCATGGCAGGATCATTTCTGTGAAGTTTCATCAAAATTGGATGGGTAGTTTCAGAGAAGAAGACGTTTTAAAAAAAAGTTAACGCACGGACGGACGGACGGACGGACGGACGGACGACGGACAACAGGCCATGACATAAGCCCGCTGGCCTTCGGCCAGTGGAGCTAATAACACTGAATTACAAGCATTTCGAAAAAATTGTAGATTGCCTGATTCTACAGAGAGGTGTAAATTTATGAAAAATTTCAGTATCAGGTTAAGAGAACTAGAGGCGCTTGAGCGCCTGTATCGCTCCACAGGCCTGATATTTCTATAATGGCGAAAGGAAGTTTTTAACAATTATCATTCAATCCTGCATTTTAGCTCACTGAAGAAACAATTTGGTAGACAACCACCATGAAATCCAATGAATAGTTTTAGAGAAGAAATTTTTCAAAGATTTTACTTTATACCATAAAAGGAAAATGAGTCTCCCATAAAAGCCATGTTTTTTGACAGATCTTTTTTTTTTTAAGGAATTCTGTAAACCTGTATCTAAGGAACATTCCTGCAAAATAATAATGCTATCCAAATAGCGGTTTGGGAGGAGAAGATTTTTAAAGGTTTTTTACTTTGGTTGCCATGGCAACCAGAATTCTTCATGGAACACAATTATTTGAAGGAATTTGAAAGAGGACCACCAAAGGAACATTCCTGTGAAATTTGGTAAAAATCCAGTCAATAGTTTCTGAGGAGAAGTTTTTTAAAGAAAAAGTTTACGGACGCACGCACGGACGAACGAACGAACGGACGGACGCACGCACGCACGGACGCACGCACGCACGACGGACACAACGCCATGACAATAGCTCGCTGGCCTTCGGCCAGTGGAGCTAAAAAGGGTTGTCTGATGATTTTATAATACGTTAAGTGTGTTGTCAATTAGCAAACTTGTTAATATCATTGATGGTAGTTTGTTTTATCTTATGATATACTGAAGACAAAGGGTGGTCAAGTTGATTAGAGCAGCAAATTGGTTTGCAATCAAACACACTTCCTATCAATTAACAGTTTACCGACACACCCTCTGAAATGGCAGATGTGCAGATCCACTTTAACTCTTCACCAAATGACAAAATTTTAGAACAATCCAAACTCAAACCAATTGCAGACAACAAAATAAATGACTCATCAATTGAAAATTGTTTTTTTTTTTAAAGAGCACAAAACGCTGTGAGAAAAGGAGAAAATGAATGTTACCGGCATTTTCTTCTTTTTCAAGGCTTTCAAAAGCTGTCTTTCTCAGGATCGTTAAAACTCGGGTTCCTGTGGTAAATGGTTAAAACGGCTAAGTCAAAAGAAAAATTTACAAGTTTCCTATTGAGCTGAACTTTCACCAGTACAGAATTTAGATTTTTTTTTTATAATTGAAAACTACTCTTGGTGAGAAAGACAGTAAGAGCTACATGTCAATGTACATTTTGTAAATACTAGTTAGTTTAAACCCAAGACTTCACTGCATGTAATTTGCAATCTGATCTATATCTACACATTCAGCATATTCTTCATGCAAGGGTTAAGATTAACATCAAACTGAAACATTGATGACAAGTGCCACTTTTTGGATGTGCATAGGTTATTAAACAAGGTTAGATATTCAAGTAAACGTGTTGTCTTCTTATTAGTATTTCATATAGATCTATTTTTACCTTTGTTTTCCATTTTAAAACATTTGTGTCTCTTTCAGAATCTTTCAGAGGAAAAAAAAAACAAGAGGGCCATGATGGCCCTGTATCGCTCCACTGGCTATTGCACAGTGGTGATCATCTAGGCTGATGTCTCCCAAGAAGAGGCCCTTCTCCAGCATTGGTGAAGTGTAACTATCTTATTATCCCATATTTTATCTGTCATGTAATTGACAATGAAATACCCCTCTTTTTGTGGAAATCAATTCCAAACATTTCAAATGAAATCTCACAAAAAAGTTTGCAATATTTTATACTTTTCTTTTATTTAATGTTCGACACAAAGAATCATTCACCAATGGCACTCACCCGGTACAGATTAACATATTTGAGATGGCCCTTTATACACTTAGAGAAATAATAAATATAAATATGTTCTATATTGGTAAAGCAATAATGGTGTAGGGCTACTCTATGGGTACGTAATAATAAATAGATTAACCCTTTACCACACAATCCTGACTTTTAACGACTCAGAAAGAGAAAGCTTTTGAAAACATTGTGGGAAATGGAGAAAATGCTGGTAACTTGCATTTTCTCCTTTTCTCACAATGTTTTCTACCCTATCAAAGACAAAGCTTCATTTCAGGTACATGGAATTTGTTGTCTGCAAATGCTTTCAATTCAGTTCAGTCCAAAAGTTAATTGTTTGGTATAGAGTTAACATATGAATATGGTAAGTTTTCTTGTTTTGGCAGCTTCAGTTCAAGGTTTGCATCATAGCCTTGGTCAGGCTGTCATCACCAGATTGTGCCAGACAACCATCCATCCTAAGTTGGTCAGTTTAATGTATCATCATAGACTTGAGCTGTACATTCTTCTAGATAAAAAAAAATGTGGTTATGTCTCATTTTCAATACATTCTATCAAAAAAAGGATACACAAAGGTTATACAACATTAACGAGTAACAACATTTACACATTTTCCCATCATAGAGCTCTCGACCTTTGACCACCAGATTAACATAAAAGATACTTGTATGTGGGCTGATAATGGCCCCCATCCTGTATTGATTTTCAAAATTGCAGGTTGGCCATTAGATGAAATATTCAAGACATCATCATGACATCATGGCAATACAAGATGCAATAATAAACTCTGAAAAGAACTAACCAAAGGATGATTTGTTTTCAATAACACTCTTTTCGATGTGGAGATATTCACAATTTACTTCAGACTATAAATTATAATGTACTGGAACAGCAATGTTTTGAGTGCATTTATATTTGCATGGACAGAACAAGAGTTATTTCCTTTTATCAGTATGTAAACTTAAATCATATAACCAGTTATAATCTTTAATAAAGCCAAGCCCACAGCAGCCACGTCCATTGCCAGATCAAATTTTTAGCAAAGAATCTGAAATATGTAAAGCTTAGTACCATGCATATGCCAATTTATAGTGAATTCCAAATTATGCTTCTGGAAAAGATTTTTAGACGTTTTTCAATACTTTTCAGTTTTGTAACCATAGCAACAATAGCTTTTAACAGATGTTAATTCTTTGAAGACATTCTGAAGAACATCATAGCAAGATGATATCTGTAAAGTTTGGTCAAAATTGGAAGAGTGGTTTCAATAGATTTCACTACATAAGCCCATGTAAAATTTCTGACCCCTGGGGTGGGGTCAAATTCGACCTTAGTGCTATAATTTGGGTACTCTTGGTAGAGGACCACCAAGTAAAGCCACACAAAAAATTTGGTAGTCTAACATCTGACCCCTGGGGTGGGGTCAAATTCGACCATAGTGCTATAATTTGGGTACTCTTGGTAGAGGACCACCAAATAAAGCCACACACAAAATTTGGTAGCCCCAGGCCTAATGACTCAGTACACGGAGATTTCTTAAGTTATGTTCACAAACATTTTAAAAAGGGTCATCCAAGAAACATTTCTGTGAAATTATTTCAAAATCTGACCAGCAGTTTCAGAGAAGAAGAATTTTTAAGAATTTCTTCATTTCCCTATAGTGCTAGTAGCCCCCATTCACCAGAGCTGTGTTTCTTGACAGATCAAAATTTCACAAACAATTTTTGGAAAGGGTCATTCAAGGAACATCTCTGTGAAAATATTTCAAATTCTGACCAGTCGTTTCAGAGAAGAAGAATTTTTAAGAATTTCTAAATTTCCATATAGTGCAAGTAGCCCCCATTCACCAGAGCCACATTTTTTGACGGATCAAAATTTTACGAACACTTTTTGAAAAAGGTCACCCAAGCAACAATCCTGTGAAATTATTTCAAAATCTGACCTGCTGTTTCAGAGGAGAAGATTTTTAAAGAATTCCTTCATTTCTGTAGAGTGCAAGAAGCCCCAATTCACCAGAGCCACGTTTTTTGACAGATCAAAATTTTACGAACAGTTTTTGAAAAGGGTCACCCAAGGAACAATCCTGTGAAATTATTTCGAAATCTGACAAGCGGTTTCAGAGAAGAAGAATTTTGAAGAATTCCTTCATTTCTATATGGTGCAAGAAGCCCCCATTCACCAGAGCCACATTTTTTGACGGATCAAAATTTTACGAACAATTTTTAAAAAGGGTCACCCAAGGAGCATATCTGTGAAATTATTTCAAAATCTGACCCGTGGTTTCAGAGGAGAAGATTTTTAAAGAATTCCCTAAAAAATTCCATTTGGTTGCAATGGCAACCAGAGTTTTTGATGGAATCAAATTCTGTGAACAGTTTTTAAAGAGGACCTTCCAAGGAACATTCCAGCCAAGTTTGGTCCAAATCCACCCAGTGGTTTAGGAGGAGTTGATGTTTAAAGAATTGTTGACGACACACGACGCACGACGGACACCAGGTGATCCTAAAAGCTCCCCTTGAGCACGTTGTGCTCAGCTAAAAAGTTAACATACGGATGGACGCACAACGGACAACGGGCCATAACATAAGCCTGCTGGCCTTCGGCCAGTGGAGCTAAAAAACTTGTCTAGCACCAATCATGTATCACTGCAGCTTGATAATCAAGGGAGGTAAATAGTAACGAACTTTATCTTTCATAAAAAGAGTTATTTCCCTTGATTAATGTTTAAATTGAAGTGACAATATTTTGAAGCCCATGTTAAACTTGCGATCCCTGGAATGAAGGCAATTTTGACCCCAGACCTACAATATGAAACTAGAATGTGTGGTTATAAACAAAAAGATTTTTTAATCTTGCCCAATAAAAAGTCATGTAAAACAAGTTTGCTGAATAAAAGGCCCTGTAAAATATGTGATCCATGGCACAGGTTTATCAAGTTTTCACTATAAAAGCCAATGTAAAACTTGTGACCCCTGGTGTGGAGTCAAACTTGACCCCCAAAGTTAAAATTTGGGCCCTCTTGGTAGAGGCCCATTATATAAAGTTACATGCAAAATTTGGTAGCCCTAGGCCTAAATATGGCTATGTACAAGTAGATTATTAAAGTTTCCTTATATAAGACCATGTAGAACTTGTGACCCCCTGGGGTGGGGCTACATTTGACCCCCTGGGCTATAATTTGGGCACCCTTGATAGAGACCCCCTAGATAAAGCTAAATGCAAAATTTGATAGCCCTAGCCCTTATAGCTAGATGCGAAAGATTTTCCTATATAAGCCCGCCCATGTAAAACATGTTACCCCCCGGAGCGAAGTCAAATTTGACCCTCGGCTATAATTTGGACACCCTTGGTACAGGTCCACTAGATAAAGCTACATGCCAAATTTGGTCGCCCTAGGCCCCATGGCTAGGTCAAAGAAGAATTTTAAAGTTCTCCCTATATAAGCCCATGTAAAACTTGTTATATAAGCCCATGTAAAACTTGTTACCCCCGGGCAGGGCCTAATTTGACCCCAGGGCTATAATTTGAACAATCTTGGCAGAGGTCCACTAGATAAAGCTACATGCCAAATTTGGTAGCTCTAGGCCCTATGGCTAGGTAGAAGAGGAATTTTAAAGTTCTCCCTAAATAAGCCCATGTATAACTTGTAACCCCCGGGGCGGGGCCAATTTTGACCCCAGGGCTATAAATTGAAGAAACTTGGTAGAGGTCCACTAGATAAAGCTACATGCCAAATTTGGTAGCCCTTGGCCTTACGGTTTCAGACAAGGAGATTTTCAAAGATTTTCAAAATTTTTCAGTTTTGTTGCCATTGCAACCAGAGTTTTTGAAGGAATTAAATTCTTTCAAGAAATTCTGAAGAGGACCATGGCAGGATCATTTCTGTGAAGTTTCATCAAAATTGGATGGGTAGTTTCAGAGAAGAAGACGTTTTAAAAAAAAGTTAACGCACGGACTGACGGACGGACGGACGGACGGACGACGGACAACAGGCCATGACATAAGCCCGCTGGCCTTCGGCCAGTGGAGCTAAAAACCTATAGCATTAGCATTAATTAATCCATTGTGTAATGTAGCACTGATCAGAACTCTTTATGTCCAAATTTTCATTCTTTATCATAATTCAAACTTGTGTACAGCCTCTGTATGATCTCACGTCAGCGGTACACGTTCGCAAAGCACATATTTTAAACTTTTTCTTAAATCCAAACATTTAAAACACAAAATAAATAAATACTATCGCACCCCTCCAACGTTAACAGTCGTTTGTTTAGGAGCCAAAATAGCAGATAACAAGGCTGCACGTCGGGTAAAATAAATGTGATGACCTGATTGGTCAAATATCGATTTCCACGGATCCATGTATTACTCAAAATCCGTGCTAGGTAGAGTTATTGTTCTTGCGCACTGTACTCTGTAATATTGCAACAAACATGCATACCAAGTCTGAAGTCGTTCTGACTTGAGATGACAAAGTTATATTCCAGACAAGCACTAAATGCTGTAAAAATGATGATCAAAGGGAAATAACTCAAACACAGCATGAGGTAGAGTTACAATTCTTGCACACTGCACTTCCAAATATTGCAACAAATAAGCATACCATATTTCAAGTCATTCCTACTTAAGATGACAAAGTTATGCAGTTATGCTCTGAACAAGCAAGAAATGCGATAAAAATGAAGATCAAAGGGGGAATAACTCAAAATTCATTCTAGGAAGAGTTATGGTTCTTGTGCAATGCACTCCGTAATTTTTCAACAATCATGCATACCAAATTTGAAGATGTTTGGACAAGAGATGACAAAGTTATATTCCAAACAAGCAGAAAATGCTGTAAAAATGATGATCAAAGATAAAATAACTCAAAGACAGCACGAGGTAGAGTTATGGTTCTTTCGCACTGCACTCCGTATTTTTGAAACAAACACAAATGACAAGTTTCAAGTCAATCGGACTGGAGATGACAAAGTTATGCTCCAGACAAAGAACTGGATGCCACCTGCCCGCCTGCCCATCCGCTCACCCGTATGCCATGGGTGATCCCATAATACGTCCCGTCTTCGACGGGCGTATAACAACCCTGAAAGAAAAAGCATTTGAAAACATTGAAGGAATGGAGAAAATGCTGGTAACCAGCATTTTCTCCTTTTCCCACATTGTTTTTTAAGCTATCAAAGATAGAAATCATCAATAAACTCTTTACCAAAATTTCTGACTGGTCCAAATTGAAAGCATTTGCAGACGACAAGTTAAAGGAAGTTCAAATTATGAAACTTGCCCTTGATAGTATAGAAAACATTGAGGGAAAAGGAGAAAATGCTGGTTACCAGCATTTTCTCCTTTTCCCACAATGTTTTCAAAAGCTTTCTTACTCAAGGTCGTTAAAAGTCGGGATTGTGTGGTAAAGAGTTAAGCAATATTTGATTTGCCGTTTGCAAATGCTTTCAAATTGATCAAGTCAAAAATTTTGTCGTTTGGTAAAGAATTAACTCTTTACCACACAATCCCGACTTTTAACGACCCTGAGAAAGAAGCCTTTAGAAAACATTGTGGGAAAAGGAGAAAATGCTGGTAACCAGCATTTTCTCCTTTTCCCACAATGTTTTCTACCCTTCCCAAAAGAAATTTCAATTTTTGATTCACATTTATTTTGTCGTCTGCAAATGCTTTCAATTTGGTCAAGTCCAAAGTTTCGTCGTTTGGTAAATAAAGAGTTAAGTGTTTGGCAGGTAAAACAATATACAAGCACTGCTAATTGAACATTTTTGTATTTGTAAATTGTTATGGTCTCTCAAAGGATGTTAGAGAATTGTTTAGGCCATTCTTTTAGACTGTATTCTTTCTTCACAAAGGGCTGTGCAATGTGTACATTATGCTTGTAAAATTTAAGCTGATTGGTTGAATGGTGTTTCATACTTTTTTTACCGTATTGCAGTCATATAACTGCAACAGCTCACAGATGTTTGTCCAGAGTTTCACCAGTACTAGGCCAGCACTCTGGTTAGTGTCTTACCAAAGGACACTCCCATAAAAACACCTAGTGCTTCCAGTGAGGCTCAAACCTAAAGACTCCGGGTTAAGAATCCTACATTTTACCCCTGAGCCATCAGTCCAACACTTTACCACTGAATCACGCAGGATGCATGTAAAACTTCTGTTCCTAGCCATTACTCTTTACTACACCTCAAAACTTTGGACTTGGTCTTATTGAAGGAATTTACAGATGAGAATTCACATGTTTTTCATGTGACAGTATTTGTCCTTAAAGAGTAAGAAAACATTGTGAGCATAGGTTACCAGCATTTTCTCCTTTTACCACACTGTTTTCAAAAGCCCTCTTCCTCACATCCTCAGTGACCCAGATTTGATTCATTCTGTGATCGGCCCTGGGTTATTTCGCTGGCGTTTCCTTGTTCTCATGAATTATTCATGAAGCATTTTGACTGGTGATCTCAGTTTTTCTTTGAGAAAATTTAAACTATTTTTATCACAAATACACCGTCATTTCTATTTTTTACTTGTCGATATCCAATCACATCATTCGTTACATATCAAGCTTAGCGATACTTTATATATGGTGGCACCCATCAACACCACAATTGAGAAGCGTTTAACAGAGATTTTCGGCGTATCACCGAAAGATTATCAGTTAAAATTGTACACAAAAATCGACAGTGTTGTCCCTGTATTGCAGAATGGCATATCTCACAGGAGACAAGCACGCTGACGGCCACCATATTTGTTGACAACCTCGGGTTTTTTCCAGGGTTATTTTTAGTAACGGAAGAAATGAAATTATCCTCTCTACAAGAGAGTATCATTATTTATCGATCTTTCAATCGGTTATTAGGGTACTTTCCGACCATATGAATATTCACAAGAAACGACGATTTGCTAGTCGATTTTCCCAGAGGTGATGCATGGTTATTAACGTAATGCTTCAAACCTGGGTTCCGAGGATGTCTTTCTCACTGTCTATAAAAATCTGGATTTTGTGATACAGGGTTAATAGTGTTCCACACCATCATACAGTATAACCTTTTACCACATAACAAAATTTTAGACCAGTCCACATTACTATGAAGCCTTTAAAGGCACTAAGGTGAATTTGGCTCAAATGATGAAAGAGAAGAAAACATCATTGGAAAAGGAGAAACTTTCTATTTTTCCAACTATGTTTTCAAAAGCTGTTTACTTCAGGGTCGTCAAAACTCGCGATTGTGTGGTTAACTTGCAAGCTATGGGCAACCCTTGCGAACATTATTGGAAAAGTAGGAAGCGCTAGTAACCTGCGTTTTCTCAAGTACCTTCATTTGAGCTACGTTGAAACTTGTCTGCAAATTCTCTCAATCTGGACAAGTCTTAAATTGTTTCATCGAGTCAAAAGGTAACCTTTTATCACACGATTCTTTTAACGACCCTAAGGAAAAAGCCTTTTGAAAACATCATGGGAAAAGGAGAAAACGCTGGTAACCAGCATTTTTTCATCTTCTCACAGTGTTTTCTGCCCTTCCAAAACCACTTTCAATTTTTCCAGTCTTACTTTTTCAAGTCTGCAAAATGTTTCGAATTCGAACCAGTCTAAAATTTTGTCATTTGATAAAAAGTTAACCCTTTACCACACAATCCCGACTTTTAATGACCCTGAGAAAGAAGCCTTCTGAAAACATTGTGGGAAAAGGAGAAAATGCTGGTAACCAGCATTTTCTCCTTTTCCCACAACGTTTTCTCCCCTTCCCAAAACAAATTTCAAAATTTCAGTCACTTTTATTTTGTTGTCTGCAAATGCTTTCAATTTGGACCAGTCTAAAATTTTGTCGTTTGATAAAGAGTTAATAAATGTCTTTGGCTATGAAGATAAGATGGCCACTATGATGTAGCAACTGATATCTTTCAATATTTTCTTAAATAATAAATGAACAATTAAATTTAATGGACTCTGACAAAGTCTATTACTATCATTGTACTTCAAAGCATGTTTGAATCAACACTTTTCTCTTCAGGGTACTACCAATGATGTCTGTGATCAGGGATCTTACATAAAATCCCTGCTGTGATTAACTGAAAATTTGAACAAATTTTTCCAAAATAATGGTAAACATTTCACTGGACCTAAAGCCTCCAAATTGCCAGATCTAACTTTAACTGCCACTTAACAATATTCTGAAAGAAAAAAAAAATTGTATGATGTGATCTATCATTTAATCCATAATCAAACGACATGTCCATGTTGAAAGCATTTGCAAGACAACAACTTAAATGTGGCTAAAATGACATGAATAGTCTCTCACAGTTCAGAAAACTTTGAGGGCAAATGAGAAATTGCTGCTTTCAAGCGATAATTCATTTCTCCTTTTCCCAACATGTTTTCAGAAGCTTAGTTTTGCAGGGTCGTAAAAACAAAGGATTGTTTGGTGAAAGGTTAACTCTTTACAATAGCAACACTTTATATATATTTTTAGAGGCAGAAACAATTCGGTGCAGTATGTGAATAGGTATGATCATAAACATACCCAAAATACTTTCCCATATTGTATAAAAACAACTGTCAATCAATTCATTCATTGCATTAAAGTACAAATAGCTTCGCAGATGCTTAAGGTTTTACTCTTACCAGAGGATACAATTCTAGACTCGTCCAAATTGAAAGCATCCACAGACAACAATGAAAAGTGGCTCAAATAATTGTCCATGAAAAAGAAGAAAACATGGTGGAAAAGGAGAAATTGCTGGTTAAACTGTACGAAAACTGCTAAAATCATTACAAAAATACTATAGTGTCCTCCCCATGAAGTGATAAAGTAAATTCCATTGTCCGAGTACAGATAACAAGTATGACAATTGAAAACAAAACAAGAGGGCTGTGATGGCCCTGTATTGCTCAACCGCCTTAAGTCTTTACCACACGACAAAAATGAAGACTTGTCCAAATTGAAAGCATTTGCAGACGACAATTTAAATGTGGCTCAAATAATGGAAGTTTTCTGTTATAGAGTAGAAAACATTGTTGGAAAAGGAGAAAATGCTGGTAACCAGCATTTTCTCCTTTTCCACAATGTTTTCAAAAGGCTTTTCCCCCAGGGTCTTTAAAACTCAGGATTGTGCAGTAAAGAGAATTTTGCAATTGAACTAACTGGCATTGTCAGTCACAGTTAAGTGTAGGAAGCCTGCATTGAAACGAAAATTCATAGAGAAAGTAAGCCTAAACTAAAAAAGGTCTTTTTCACATGCCAAGAAGATGCAAATGAATGCAAGCATGTCAAAAATAGTTATAAACCTGAAAGTTTTCAGGAGAAAATACATGCATTGCACACAGACAAAATATCACACAGGACAGAAAAAAATCAGTTTCTGCACATTTTGCAATACGGTCCCAAATATGGTATGATGATGTAATGATGATGTAACTCACATGCGGAATATGTATGTATTCATTTGCAATTTGATTGGTCAAAATTTTACTTAGTAATATTCATCCACCATTCATAAAAACGAAGTTACTGGCTAGAACACCATTATTTGTTTAATTTTGCTTACCGTTTCCGAATAAAATGTCAACAATTTCATTATTTTTTCGTTGAAAGATGTAGATATATAATAAAAGCAACATTATGCTGTAGTAACTTTCCTGGAACTAATATTTGCTTCTCACCATGCATGAATCAAATACATGCACCAGGAAAGTCACTACAGCATAATATTCCGTATTCACACCAAATATCAATGAACTCTGACCAACAACAATATTTCGATTGATTGATTGATTTTTGATTGTTTGGTGTTTAACGCCATTTTCAACATTATTTCAGTTATATCGCGGCGGCCAGTGCACCCATCCATGCTTTCCTGGAGTCTCTTTTACCAGTACTCCGCACAATTTTCTTTCCAAGCCACTGGCTGCTTTCCAACATAATCAATGTCGTAACAATGGTCAGCGGTAGGAGAGGAATAAATCCTGTCGCAATTACTATCATCAATCCTCGGAAAGAAATTGGCCGAGCCAGGGATCGAACCCACGACCCCCTGTTCTTCAGTCCTGCACGCTATTGACTTGGCTACCGGGGCTCGGCAACAATGTTTTGACAAAGAGATATTCTATGCCAGAGTTTGTCATACAGCAACCAAAAATTTAGATGCAATTAAATTCTTTGAAGTAACTCTGAAGAGCACTACAGTATTTGTGTATAGAAATATCAAATTTGGATGGCTACTTTCAGAGAAGACGACGTTTGAAATAAACGTTAAACTGTGCACACAAAGACAGACACAAGCAAGGGTTGTCACAGGACCATGACATAAGCTCACTAGCCACCTTTGGCCGGTGGAGCTAAAAATGTATGAAACGTTTGACTAAGAAACTGTTACAAGCCCTCACTGTTTTCCCACCATGTAACATGATTATATCAAATTGTTTGGTAAGCCACCGCTGTGTTATAACATAATCAGAATTATTCAAAAGTTGTATCTGCACATCCCTGATGCTACAACAACTCTAAGCCCTCTGAAAACTTTGTGGGAAAAGGAGAAAATGCTGATGACTTTTTCTCCTTTTCCCGCCATGTTTTCCACCCTACCTAGCACAAATCCCATAATCTGATCTACATAAGGATCTAAAATTTGGAAAGCATTAGGAGATGACAGAAGTGGTTCAAATAGTAAAATTTGTTTGTGACAGGGTAGAAAACATCCGTGAGAGAACAATATAATGCTGATTACAAGTATTTTTCTCCTTTTCCCCAGTGCTTTCAAAAGCTTTCTAACCCAAGGTTGTTAAAATTTGGGATTGTTTGGTAAGCTGTTAACTTTTTACCAAACGACAAAATTTCAGACTGGTCCAAATTGAAAGTATTTGCAGACGACAAAATTAACGCGACTCAAAAATTGAAATTTGTTCTGGGAAAGGTGGAAAACATTGTGGGAAAAGGAGAAAATGCTGGTTACCAGCGTTTTCTCCTTTTCCCACAATGTTTTCAAAAGGCTTCTGAGAGTTGTGAAAACCCGGGATTGTTTGGTAAAGAGTTAAGAGTCATCATAATGTACTAGAAAAAACTTGGGCCTGAACAGGTGTACTTTTAGTAAGATCTTAACAAAGAGTTTTCTTTTTAATTTTAGTATTAATCGCCCTGCATGAATGGAACTTCACTGTAGCAGTAGCACTGCAAAGGCTACTTTTAACTGCATATGTGGACTGTGCATGTCTAAATCAGGCTACAGAGAATATTAGCAGTCTGATCTTGGATCTATACTGTTGATTATCTGTAGATACTCTGACAATTACAGCCTTTAACCCTTATCCTGCTAAATAAATGAATTGATTTTTTGAGCCGATAGTAAAAATCCCAATATGTCCTTATCGGACAGTGTAGATCAAAGATTAGACTGCACCTTCTGTGCAGTCTAATCTTTATCTACACTATCTGCTAAAGGTGAGTCGCGTTAAGGTTTAAGATGAATTCTTTATTTTGATATCTTATATGAGGGAAAATACAGTTTCATTTACTCATTGCTTTACTGTTTACTTTTAGTGCCAAAATATAAGTTGAGGCAATGCAAATGTTAACCTACGATACGCTGCCATGTTTGTTGAGAACAAATATGAGCCATGCTCTGGGAAAAGGGGATTTTAACTCTTTCCATTCCATAGACAACACCAGACGCTTTTGTGGACAGCGTAAATCAAGATCAGACTGCACAGAACGTGCAGTCTGATCTCTGATCTACACTGTCCACTGCTTTATTCTAGATTATGAACAAATCATCTCTTGATTTTTTGACAGAACTGTATTTGTAACCATTGAGAAAAAGAAGCTGATTTAATCAGTATTAGCAGAGTTAATGCAGCACTGTGATGCATTATAACAAGCAAAGACATAACATAATTATGGATCCATTAAATCTATGTGATCAAATAGCCAACTGAATCATGAGGTAGAGTGGCTCTTGGACATGAAAAAAAATTACAAACAGCAAAAACTTTTTGACCCATATTAGCCTTGCAGACTCCATAGCCTGACATTGGTTGATACTTTTTGCAAATGCATTAAACCCCATTTTCACAAAGCATGTCATTGACATTCAGTGGGTACCATTATAACTAGAGACCTGAAAAAAAAAGCCAGTGAGTGAAGGCCAAGATCAGACTGCATCTAGGACAAGTATGTGGCATCTCCACAGCAAAAATCTTTTTTATTTTTATTTGTCGTCTCCAAATGCATGTAATATAGTCAATTCTAAAATTTTGTTGTTTGGTAGAGTTCATGTTTCTGTCAATGTGCTCTATGAATGAGTAGTAACAGACTGTATAACAGTAATCATCTTAAGCAAATTAAGGATTGATTGATTGAATGGTGTTTTTTACGCTGCTTTCAACATTATTTCAGTCATATCTAGCGACAGCTCACATATTCACATATTTCTATGGTTTCATCAGTACAGGACTAGGGCTCTGAAGTGTCTTGCTAAAGGACACTCCCATGAAAAACCCAGTGGATCCAGTGAGGCTCAATCTAGAGGCCTCCAGTCACTTAAGTTCTACACTTTGCCACTGGACCATCCAGGACCCCATGTGAAAAAAGGAGAAAATCCTTTTTACAACTATTTTCTCCTTATCCCATGATGTGTTCAAAAGGCTTTTCTCCCAGGGTCGTTGAAATACGGGAACATTTGGGAAAGGGTTACATATGGCCATGGTATATACCCAAGCCCAAAATGCTGATGAGTTGGGCTTATCTAAAACACAGATGGTAGAAAACCACTGCAGATGGAAGGAATTTTTGAGATTTTGACCTCAAATGACCCCTAATTATAGGTTTGGGTGAGTGAATGACCAAATTATCTTGGAAACAAAATCAGTGAAGCTTTCATCAAAGGGATTTCTGTGATGCTTGTATAGGGAGTTACACTTGGTTGACCTCCTGTATGATAGATTATACATGTTTGGCATGCATGTTAACAACAAACTACATGGATACTAACCCTTTACCAGACAACAAAATTTTAGCCTTGTCCAAATTGAAAGCATTTGCAGACGACAATTTAAATGTGGTTCAAATTGCGCAAGTTGGCATTGTGCATAAAGGGTTAACCCTTTACCACACAAAGCCGACTTTTAATGACCCTATGACCCTGAGGAAGAAGCCTTTTGAAAACGTTGTAGGAAAAGGAGAAAATGCTGATAACCAGCATTTTCTCCTTTTCCCACAATGTTTTCTACCATATCGAAGAAAAACTACATCATTTGCCTCACACTGAAATTGTTGTCTGCAAATGCTTTGAATTTGGACAAGTCTACAGTTTTGTAGTATGGTAAAGGGTTTGGATGTGGGTAGAAAACATGGTGAGAAAATGTGAACATGCCACTACTAGCATTTTCTCCTTTACTCATAATGTTTTCAACAGTCTTCTTTCTCAAGGTTGTTAAAAGTTGGCATTGTGTGGTACAGGGTTATGCCACTATCAAGTGGGTATTACCTGAGTTCCAAAATGTAATTCCAAATGAAGAGGTACCAATAAATGCACAGAGGTGTCAGTGTTTGGTCAGCAAGGGGAAGGTTGTGGATCCAAGCCTCAAGTTTGAACTAAATTCCAGCCATACTTTGTAAATCAATTGACAGACTTGGCTTTCAACCACGAAATTTAAAAGAACAAGGTCCAATCTAACAACACATATTGCATCACTTCCATAAAATTGCCGCCTAAACTCTGGCCCAGTCCAAGCCCTTACTATAGATATTATGGTCTGACAATAGTTGGTGAAAGCTATTGATCTATAGTCAAGTTAGTCTAAGACTACAGTTACTGTTGACTGCTACTTTTATCACTGTCAGTATTCATTTTCTTCAGCAAGGTGACATTTTTCAAATACAGACCTATCTAATTTTGGCATTCTGGGTACAGAACCAGACTACTTTCAAGACAGGAAATTGATGCAGCGAATTTCTAAATGAACTTTTAAATGGTTACATGATGATTTATATCTAAATGCAATTTAACACCCACACTGCTTGCCTTTGGCCACCACTGGGCTTTTAACCCTTTACCACACGGCAAAATTTAAGACCTATCCAAATTGAAAGCATTTGCAGACGACAATTTCATAGTGGCTCAAATGACACAACTTTTCTTTGATAGGGTAGAAAACTTTGTGGGAAAAGGAGAAAATGCTGGTTACCAGCATTTTCTCGTTTTCCCACAATGTTTTCAAAAGGCCTCCTTTTTAGGGGCGTCAAAAGGCGTCATTGTGTGGTAATGGGTTAACTCTTTACAGAACAACAGCATTTTTAACCAGTCCAAATTCCATAAATTTGCAGACAACAAATTAAATGTGGCTAAAACTGTGGGATTTATCTTTGAAAAGATAGAAAACATTGTCGGGAAAAGGAGAAAATGCTGGTTACCAGCATTATCTTCTTTTCTCCAGCCAAGCCCCGGTAGCTCAGTTGGTAGTGTGTAGGACTTGAGAAAGGGGGCGTGGGTTCGATCCCTGGCTCGGCTGATTTCTTTCCGAGGACTGATGATAGTCATTGTGACAGGATTCATTCCTCTCCCACCGCTGACCAGTGCTTCAATGACGATTATGTGGGAAAGCAGCCAGTGCAGTGGCTTGGAAAGAAAATTGTGCAGAGAACTGGTAAGGGACTCCAGGACAGCATGGATAGGTGCACTGGCCGCCGCGTTAGAACTGAAATAATGTTGAAAACGGCATTAAACACCATACAATCAATCAATCCTTTTTTCCAATTTTTTTCAAAAGCCTTCTTCCATAGGAAGTGGTTAAAATACGAGTTTTTGAGGTAAATGTACAATAATGTGCAGCCATAACAAAAAAGGCTAGATAAGCATGTACCTATGTCAATATTTACCTGCACATTAATGAACTCTGCCTTTTACCAAAGTAAATCTTATCAATGGCTATAAGCCCCATGTGAAGAAAAGTTTATGCTCAACTTGGTGGCTTGCCAAGGTCTGCACTATTTCACTACTTCATTCATAAAATTGCATGACAGAACAATTTCCTCTCTATCCCATTTGCAGTATCGATTTTCAAGCTCCTGAGACAGTGCACAGATAATACAAGAAACCTTTTCTAAAAAAAATCAAGCGCAAAAGAGGTACTGGAATATAGAATATTGGAATGCTTTTGCAATTCAATACAAGAGGGCCATGATGGCCCTGTATCGCTCCACTGGCTATTAAGTAAAAACACTACAAGCCAAACATTACAATATTCAGCAAATTGATTTCAAACACGAGGACATGCAAACATTTTTCTATCTAATCCTACGAGAAAGTTGTGATCCATGGGCAAAGCCAATTTTGATCGCAAAGCTATAATTATTTGAATCCTGGTGGAGGTCCACAATATAAAGCTCCATACCAAATAATTCAGTTCTTGAATGTTATAAACAAGAAGATTTTCAAATTTTTCTCAATTTGGGCACCCTTGATAGAGACCCCCTAGATAAAGCTAAATGCAAAATTTGATAGCCCTAGCCCTTATAGCTAGATGCGAAAGATTTTCCTATATAAGCCCGCCCATGTAAAACATGTTACCCCCCGGAGCGAAGTCAAATTTGACCCTCGGCTATAATTTGGACACCCTTGGTACAGGTCCACTAGATAAAGCTACATGCCAAATTTGGTCGCCCTAGGCCCCATGGCTAGGTCAAAGAAGAATTTTAAAGTTCTCCCTATATAAGCCCATGTAAAACTTGTTATATAAGCCCATGTAAAACTTGTTACCCCCGGGCAGGGCCTAATTTGACCCCAGGGCTATAATTTGAACAATCTTGGCAGAGGTCCACTAGATAAAGCTACATGCCAATTTGGTAGCTCTAGGCCCTATGGCTAGGTATAAGAGGAATTTTAAAGTTCTCCCTAAATAAGCCCATGTATAACTTGTAACCCCCGGGGCGGGGCCAATTTTGACCCCAGGGCTATAAATTGAAGAAACTTGGTAGAGGTCCACTAGATAAAGCTACATGCCAAATTTGGTAGCCCTTGGCCTTACGGTTTCAGACAAGAAGATTTTCAAAGATTTTCAAAATTTTTCAGTTTTGTTGCCATGGCAACCAGTGTTTTTGAAGGAATTAAATTCTTTCAAGAAATTCTGAAGAGGACCATGGCAGGATCATTTCTGTGAAGTTTCATCAAAATTGGATGGGTAGTTTCAGAGAAGAAGACGTTTTAAAAAAAAGTTAACGCACGGACGGACGGACGCACGGACGGACGGACGCACGACGGACAACAGGCCATGACATAAGCCCGCTGGCCTTCGGCCAGTGGAGCTAATAAAGAGAAAATAATCTAGCCAGCAATTGCCTCTATTGCTTCATCATTTTGCATCATATTACAAAAAAAAAAGTGAAATCATCTGTTAGATATATTTTTCAAGATTGGATTTTAATCCAAATGAACTTTGGAAAAAGAGATGCTACTACTAAAAATGATGTGTATTAAAATACATGTAGGCATACAGTAATGAGTTATCAGTTAATGCTTCAAAAAAAAAATAGATTATCACTAACTACTGCAACAAAAGGATTATCCCCTACCATATTCATTTGCAATGGTGTGAAAAAAGGCTATTTATTCATTCCAGTATGTCAATACCAAGAAATTTCCAGTATGCTAATACCAAGAAGTAAGTCAAAATCCACCTATTCAAAAACAATTTTGAATACGCATTAACAATCTTTGCTTCATCTGGAGGAAAAGAATTTTGAAAGCATTTTGGCAAATAAACATAAGCAATATCTGCATTTGTCATAGCATTATCTATCTATACAATGATATGTAGCTATGATCAATAATCTATCCAAATTTTCCAAAAATTCCATGTATTAAAGTGCTTCGAACTGCAAATAAATAATTCATGTCAAGAAGACAGGAAAATCCTTTACCAAACAACAAACTTTCCAATTTGACCATAACTCTCTTGATTTTGCAAATGACAATTTGATGTGGTACAAATTATTCGACTTGGTCTTTGACAGGGTAGAAAACGTTGTTGGAACCAGATAAAATGATGCTTACCAGCATTTTCTCCTTTTACCACAATTCCAACGATGTTTTCGGAATCTTTTTCCTTCAAGCTTTTTCTACTTTGGATTTTTCAGTAAGGGATTAACACTTTACCGAATGACAAAATTTTGGACAGGTCCAAATTGAAAGCATTTGCAGACGACAAAATAAATGAGAATCAAAAATTGAAATTTGATTGGGAAGGGTAGAAAACATTGTGGGAAAAGGAGAAAATGCTGGTTACCAGCATTTTCTCCTTTTCCCACAATGTTTTCAAAAGCTTTCTTTCACAGGGTTGTTAAAAGTCAGGATTGTGTAGTAAAGAGTTAAAGTGCATGGCGAATGAGAACCAGACAAAATTTGCTGCCACCTTTTCAAAGACTCCTAGAATGCTGGAGACCAGTGAAATATATACCCATTCCCTGCTATGCTCCAATACTTGTTCCCCATTTCACAGAGCTTCTTATATAGAAGTTTTCAGTTAAAGCTTTTGACATCTAGCAACTTCAAACCCTGGCCGAGCAAAATCCATCTAGAGAGAAATCACAATTGTTGATACAGAACTTATTTTTCTCTCACATTACTATTTTGTAGAATGAGCAAGAATCCTGGCTTGCTTGTAAAAAGCTTTATACACAGTACTAGTAAAAGAAACACCAGAATGTTTTGGAAACTCTATGGCTGCCCTAGTCAATAACTATGTACAATACTGTTAAAAAAAATAATGCAAGAAGGAATTTTTGCCCCCAAAGTTTGACAAAAGTATTACCAAACAATCCCATGTCATAATGACCCTGAAAAACATTTTCAAAAAGTTTTCTTTCAAATGGTTGTTAACCCTTCACCACACAATCCTGGATTTTAACAACCCAAAGGAAAAATGCCTTCAGAAAACATTGGGAACCTACATTTTTCTCCTTTTCCCACAATGTTTTATAACCTTCCGAAGACATATCACATCATTTGAGCCACACTTTATTTAAAGCTCTGCAAATGCTTGCAATAACGATAAGTCTAACATTTTGTTGTTTGCTATTAAAGTGTAAAAACAAAAGATTATTTTGTACGGCATTAAAACAAGAGGGCTATGATGGCACTATATCTGTCTACTGGCTAATAAAGCAAATTATGGGTCATTGGCATGAAAAATGGCTTTAACCCCATGAACAACTCTGATTTTTAACAGCCATTACAGAGAGAACCTTCGAAAACAATGTGTGAAATGAAGAAAATGCTGGTAACCAGCATTTTCTCCTTTTCCCACAATGTTTTTCATCCTTTCAAAGAAAAATCTCATCCACTTTTAATTTGTCCTCTGTAAATGCTTTTAATTTCGACAAACCTAAATTTTTGTCATGTGGTAAAGAGTTAAACAATCCCCTGTTCCAAGGACCCTGAAGAGGAAAGTTTTTGAAAACATGTTAGGAAAAGGAGAAGATGATGGTAACCTGCATTTTCTCGTAGCTGCATTTTCTCCTTTTTCCACACAGTTTTCTACATTTTGGTTTTAGTTTAAACATATAATTTTACATCGATTAAGAAACAAGTTCTTGCAACTTATACTAATCTATCTCACTCAATTCTGGAAACTACACCACTTTTCGCGCTGAATGTGTGGGCCAATGAACAGTCCTAAAGTTGACACCCTCTCCCAGGTATCAAACTCCGGACCTTATGATTACAGGGCAGACGCTCTACGTCACACCAATGGGCAACACACTACTTTCTACCTTTTTAAATACACAAATCATCTTTTGAGCGACATTCTATTTGTCATCAGCAAAATACTTCCAATTTAGACAAGTCTCAATATATCATTAGGTAAAGAGTTAACCTGTCAGTTAACTCTCAAATCAGTTTTTGGCAAAAAAAACCAAGAGGGCCATGATGGCCCTGAAGTCGCTCACCTGAGTCTTTTGACCAAACATGACCATTTTTAATCTCTTTCGAGATATTATGACAAACATTCTATCAAGCTTTCATAATTATTGGACTGAAAATTTGGCCTCTAGCTTGTACACAAGCTTTTTCTAGAATTTCTCTCAGTGACCTACTTTTTAGCCAAACACAGCTCATTTTCCCATTGTAGATATTATCAAAACAAAGATTCTGACCACCTTTCATAAGTATTGGACAGAAAATGTGGCCTCTAGAGCATACACAGGGTTTTTCAAAGATTTGACTTAGTGACCTAGTTTTTGACCTGATATGACCCATTTTGGAACTTGTCCGAGATATCATCAGGACAAACATTCTGACCAACTTTCGAGAGTTGTGGACTGAAAATATAGCCTCTAGAGTGTACACAAGTTTTTTCTAAGATTTGACCTAGTGACCTAGTTTTTGACCCGACATGACCCATTTTCAAACTCGTCTGAGATATCATCAAGACAAACATTCTGACCAAGTTTCATAAGTATCGGACTGAAAATGTGGCATCTAGAACGTACACAAGGTTTTTCTAAGATTTTATCTAGTGACCTAGTTTTTGACCCAACATGACCCATTTTCAGACTCGTCTGAGATATCATCAAGACAAACATTCTGACCAAGTTTTATGAGTATTGGACTGAAAATGTGGCCTCGAGAGTGTACACAAGGTTTTTCTAAGATTTTACCTAGTGACCTAGTTTTTGACCCGACATGACCCATTTTCGAACTCATCCGAGATATTTTCAAGAAAAACATTCTGACCATAATTCATGAGTATCGGACTGAAAATGTGGCCTCTAGAGCGTACACAAGGTTTTTCTAAGATTTGACCTAGTGACCTAATTTTTGACCCGACATGACCCATTTTCAAACTCGTGTGAGATATCATCAAGTGAAACATTCTGATCAACTTTCAAAAGTTTTGGACTAAAAATGTAGCCTCTAGAACCTACACAAGGTTTTTCTAGAATTTAACCTAGAGACTGAGTTTTTTACCCGACATGACCCATTTTCAAACTCGTCCGAGATGTCATCAAGACAAACATTCTGACCAATTTTCACGAGTTTTGGACTGAAAATGTGGCCTCTAGAGCGTACACAAGGTTTTTCTAAGATTTGACCTAGTGACCTAGTTTTTTATCCAACATGACCCATTTTTTAACTCATCCGAGATATCATCAAGACAAACATTCTGACCAAGTTTCATAAGTATCGGACTGAAAATGTGGCATCTAGAACATACACAAGGTTTTTCTAAGATTTGATCTAGTGACCTAGTTTTTGACCTGACATGACCCATTTTTTAACTCGTCCAAGATATAATCAAGACAAACATTCTGACAAACTTTCAAGAATTTTGGACTGAAAATGTAGCCTCTAGAGCGTACACAAGGTTTTTCTAAGATTTTACCTAGTGACCTAGTTTTTGATCCGACATGACCCATTTTTTAACTCATACAAGATGTCATCAAGACAAACATTCTGACCAACATTTATGACTATCGGACTGAAAATGTGGTCTCTAGAGCGTACACAAGGTTTTTCTAATAATTGACCTAGTGACCTAGTTTTTGACCAGACATGACCCATTTTCGAACTCGTCTGAGATGTCATCAAGACAAACATTCTGACCAAGTTTCATGAGTATCAGACTGAAAATGTGACCTCTAGAGCATACACAAGGTAAAAGTTGATGACGCACGATGGACGACAGACACAGCACGATCACAAAAGCTCACCTTGAGCACTTCTTGCTCAGGTGAGCTAAAAATGAAAAGCATCTTTTGTGCACATAACTTTAACCCTTTACCACACAATCCTGAGTTCTAACGACACTGCAATAGAAAGCTTTCAAAAACATTGTGGGAAAAGGAGAAAATGCTGGTAACCAGCATTTTCTTCTTTTCCCACAAAGTTTTCTAACCTTTCACTGACAAACCCTATTATTTCTGCCACATTTTTTTCGATTTTGACCAATCTAAAGTTTTTGACCTCAGTGGCTGCCAAAAGTAAATAATGTGGGTGTTAAAATGTATTTAGATTTAAATCATTACATTTAAAAGAATGGAAATAATTGTAAGGATGACAAACTGTTATTGTACAGTCAATGCAAGTGTTAGTCGCTGAGAGAAAAATGAATTTTAAAACTAGGTAAAAAGTTGCCAAGTTGTTATATCTTTTGTGCCCATAATTTTGTGATTCTACCCCCCCTCCCAATTTTTCACGGGGGAGGGGGGGGTCCCACCCCCTATTTTACAATTTCTAGAATAAACACTAGTCCATGACCCGGGGAATACTTTACAGAGAAAGTCATAGAAGTCTACAAAAGTCATGTCTTTTCAAGATTTCGAAAGATTGGTAATAGCTCAAAAACAATATTTTGCATGTGACATTCTTACGAACATGAAAGTTCGCAACAAATGCATAGCTGAAATACAAACCGCATCTGGCGGGATTCGAACCCGTGCGGACAAATATCCTCGTTTTTCGAGGTTTAAAAGACCAACACTATAACCACTGAGCTAAAGATATACAGTCAAACTTCAGTGGCTCGAATATTTCAAATATCAAAGAAAGCTCGAATAGCGATATTGGTCCCGGCAAAATCTCTATATAATTCATATTGTTCTACCTCGGAAGGCTCGCACAACCCTTAATTGGAACTTTCGAACACATATCACGGTCCCCTCATTCACTTTCCTGTGTGTTTTACTTCTCAGAAGTCGAACAAAGGGTTAGTTAACAATTAGGTGTTGGGTTTCACACCTACATTGTTAACTGGATATGCCGGTAATCGTCTGTCAAATATTGGATAACATGCATGTTTTTAACACTTACTGTAAAATATACAAACTTGCTCAAGGTGTCAATTACAAATTGTTTCGCCATGATTGAATAATCCCTTTGTTTTTATTATTTTGTTTTTCGAGCTTGTTGACCTGAATTAGTAGTCAAGTCATTTTTGTAATGCTATGTTTGCCTGCAGAGTATTGCTTTTCAACAAATTAGGTTTTATTAACCGCAACTGTGATCTTAATCCGCGTATGTAGCGTTGATAGAAGTTAT
Organism: Hippopus hippopus; assembly: GCA_946811185.2. Lineage (NCBI taxonomy): Eukaryota > Metazoa > Mollusca > Bivalvia > Cardiida > Cardiidae > Hippopus > Hippopus hippopus. The sequence goes on from OX328104.1 coordinate 10,169,684, forward strand.
AATTAGAATATAAACAAGGTGATGTTTCGCTCTCAATATCTGCAAATGTCTTTTTTTTCTGATAAAATGGTTTTTAGATATGTGCAAAGAAAATGACCACAGAAATCGGCCGTTTAACTGGTGAAAATTGCTTGCTTTCGGTCGAAATGGATACTCTAACAGAACATTAATAATTCGGCCAAAAACAAGCTATTTTCACCAATTAGACAGTCGATTCCTGTAAAATGACAAAGGTATGTGGTGCATTCTGTGTGACCAAATACAAAAGTTATAAAGACGAAATAAGAATATGTGTAACTCGTTCACTGACCACTTCATACCTTGAAATAGGGATATGTCGAACTACCGATATTTCGAACAAATTACCAAGTCCAAGGGGTGTTTGAGCCACAAAAGTTTGACTGTATCTCCCTAACGCAGTTGTTAGGTATTGTATTTAAATCGGGACGAAGCCATGCATGAAGGAGTGGTCTCCCATAACACACCCCCTCTTAAAGTCATCATTTATTGATGACTCAAAGCCTTATTAGGCAGAAAGTCTGTTTTTTTGACAACAAATGGGATTAATGGCTCAATGGCCAATCCCTGACTAGCCCCAATCTTACAAACATGAAAGTTCGCAACAAATGCATAGCTGAAATACATACCGCATCTGGCGGGATTCGAACCCATGTGGACAAAAATCCTCATTTTTCGAGGTTTAAAAGACCAACACCATAACCACTGAACTAAAGAGATATCTCCCTAATGCAGTTGTTAGGTATTGTATGTAAATCGGGATGAAGCCATGCATGAAGGAGTGGTCTCCCATAACAACATTAAACACATCTTAGCATCACCCTAAACAGCAAAACTAATCAAAATAAAAATAGAAATAAAACTTATCATCATGTGAATGAAGATTCAACATTTTTCCTACTTAATCTGCCAAAGAAAAACTACATGTACACAATCAAATGCTTGCAGAAGACTTAAAAATAACCAAAGTGTAACAAATTGTTACAACATGTAACAAAATTGTAGAATAAGGAATAAATTCCCATTGACCATAATAAAGTAAATGCATGATTTATGAACAGATCCTTCTCAGCTGAGACAGTGTTGAATTTTCAGGTTTAGCTCCAAAAAGAGGATATCCTCTGAAAGGAAGAAAAATCACACCCCTGGGAAATCAACTTAAAATTCTGCTAAGGAAGACTTTGAAAAAATTCTTATTTTTTTTTTAGTTTTGTTACAAATTGGCCACCAGGTTTCATACAGAAAAAAATTCTTTGACAAAACAGTGGGTAGGACTTTGCCAAGATTTCTTCAGAAGTTTGATGAAAAATCGTGCAGTAGTATCAACAGAGGAAAAGAGGGCTGAAACAAAAGTTAACAAGGAACAGATAGACATATTGGAGGACATAAATAATGAAGGCCAGACGAACCAAAAAACAACAGAAAGTTTGACATCAGTAACATGTGCCAAACAGATGCATCTGCAGCTGAAAATGGGGAAAAAAAGGGATGGATTACTTAGTGCATGAAAAAATCTCATGGATCAGATTAAAAGATTAGTTTACATCAGATTGGTTTTACTGTAAGTTGAGAATGTTAATCTAAATTGGATTTACCTAATGTTTATTTTACAAAGTGTTTTATTTAATTAAACTGCCACAGATATGCACTGGAAATCCCTGCCAGTTCTCAATAAGAGGACCAATTCTGTTCTAAAATAATATTTTTGTCACTCAAACCCATGATGTTGTTGAGGCCCTATGTTTCTTTGGTGTTTTATGCCATTTCAAAACAATTTAATGGTCCTAGAGTACCTGTCTGAGCAGTCATGACATTGTGTTTTCTACCAGAACTAAGTACAACACTTTTTCATGGCCACTGGCTGCTTTTCCCTCATCAAAGACAAAAATTATCCAAACTAGAACTTGTTTTTCTACAAAAAAAACATATGTCTCCCCTCTTTTTGGTGTCAGAAGGATTGATATGTCACCAAGGCAATTTCTAACTAAAATAATGGTCATTTTTCTCTAACGGTTTTCGAGTTATACAGCAGACACGACATTGTATGTAAAATGAGTAAGGAAAATAATCAAAGGGAAATAACTCGAAAAATATACAAGGCAGAGTTATGGTTCTTAGGCATGACACTTCGTCTAATGGTGCTTTACAAATGTGTGAAGTTTTATCAAAATATCTTAAAAGATTTTTGAGTTATAGAGCGGACACGCTTTGTGAAGGAAAATAATCAAAGGGAAATAACTCGAAAAATATACAAGCCAGAGTTATGGTTCTTGTGCATGACAATTCGTCTCATGGTGCTTTACAAATGTGTGAAGTTTTATCAAAATATCTTAAAAGGTTTTTAGAGTTATAAGGTGGACACGATTTGTGACGGACAGACAGACAGACAGACGGACGGTCGGACCGACAGACAGACGGACGCACGGGGAAAAACAATATGTCTCCCGACCCTGACGGGGGGAGACAAAATAACTATAATTCATTAAATCTCAAAAAGTAGGCTGACAAAGCTAAATTATCTTCCAATATCTTGCACTGATCTGACTAATACTGAATCTACACCATCCAGACTATTCTTGTCCAAAAATAGCCTCTCACCACTGTTCTTTTTCAGAGATGTGGGAAAGCAGCCAGTAGCTTCATAAGAAAATTATGCAAAGTACTGTTAACAGAAACTCAAGGATTTTTGGCATGGATAAGTAAACTGGCAGCTGCAATATGATTGAAATAATGTTGAAAACAACATTAAAATACCATACAATCAGTCGACAAAAAATAAACATGATAATTACATTACTGACAATTAGGGTCCTTTTTCTACGAAAGCCTACAAGGGTCCCAATGAAGATAATTTTTTTTTTTCAAAAACAGTCGTAATAACGTAAATTTGAAACACGTTTTAATGCAAAAAAGTCGCACTAACGGGAAAAATCAGGTAATAATATAGGGTTAATTCACGTTTTTGAGGTCGTTAACATTCGCAGAGGCCTGAAAAATGCTTTAACACCCGAGTGCGAAGCACGAGGGTGTTAAAGTATTTTGAGGGCCTCTGTGAATGTTAACGACTGAAAAAAACGTGAATTAATGCTACTATTGCATAAAGTAAAGGTATTTTAGCAATAATTTACAAAGAAAGCAAAGATATTTCCATAGAAATGCAAATAAGTGAACTTAAAATGTACTGTACCTAAATGGGTCAAAACTGGAAGTCGACGAAGAAGTTTTTGTTACAAGCAGTGAAGGGCCGTTAGTCCTGTTTGCCAGTTTTGATTCTCTCGGTCTAAATTCACTTCGAATGATTTTTAATACAAAGTGGACTTATGTGGGATAAACTTGCACACGTTTGGACGATTACAACCAGGATGAATGAGTGAATATGAATTTCTGTCACTAAAAGATGTCAGAGGGATCGATCTACATCAAGCGAGGGAATTGCAGATCACGTTAAAAAGTGGGTGGGATGTAGCTGGTTTAGAGTACATTTCATGAGTGATTTTTTGTTCAGATCTCGATTAAACTGAGATCCTGTGCAAAATTTCGTTTGTGGTGTACCAATTTCATCAGACAAGCCATGAAAAGGATCTAATATGGTACAAGTTCCTACAGATTGATGGTCGGAGTCTAGGGAAGTTCTGACAAGAACAAACGTTGTTTACAAGGTAGGCCCGAATCGAGGATATTGATAGTACAAAGCCAGGCGATAACGGCGCGTGCATTTACTGATTAATACACGTTTTCTCCCGTTAAAGCCCAGTTTTTACCCGTTAATACATGCTTATAACGGCCCGAAAAGGCACATTTTATGCAATAACGTGTTTTAAAACACGTTATAACATGTTTAAAAGTGGTAGTAACACGAAAAATCTCGTTATAACGTGAATTTAAAACACGTCATAACGCAAAAAAAGTCACACTAATGTGAACAAATCTCATAATAATGTGTTTTAAAACACGTAATAACGCGTTTAAAAGTCGCAGTAATGTAAATTCACGTTATTTTGTGTTTTTGAAAAACATTTTACCTTCATTTTGACCCTTGTAGGCTTTGGTAATTTTCCTCAAAATAATAATTTCTTTTTTTGTAAATAAGGGCACCTCATGCAGGTGCTAACGCTGACCTCCAGGTACCTTTCAGTCAAAATTCTTCCAAGTTGTTCAAGAGGCATAACTGTGTCAAAATGTCTATAGGGTTACCTGCCCTTGTAATATGGGGTCTAAAGCACGGAGGGATCTTAATCCTACAGTCATCATCATATATAAGCAAATACTGAAGTTTTGCACTGGGATGACTACAACGCAGGCACAGTCGACAAGGCTATCGCTATGTCTCTCTGTTTTATATTTTAAAAGCCAAACAGAAAAAAAACTCTCTTTCAATCAGTAGCCGTACTTTCAATTACTCTCCATTTATATTCATCTATCCTAGATATCTTTTAAAGCAGACAGAAGCTGGCCTGATAACCTAAATTGAAGTGCAGAATTGTGTCTGCAGACATGTAATGAATGACAGGTAATAGACTGTGTCTCAAACATCTGTAAAGTTTCATTAACCCATTACCACACAATCATGATTTTTAACGACCCCCAAAGAAAAAGCCTTTTGAATACATTGGAAAAGGAGAAAATGCTGGTAACCAGCATTTGCTCTATTTCCCACAATGTTTTCTACCTTCCCAAAACAAATTTCTTTTTTTTTTTTAAGTCACTATTATTTTGTCGTTTGCTGATGCTTTGAACTTGGACGAGTCTAAAATTTTGTTGTTTGGTAAAGAGTTAACCCTTGAAGTCACTTTTCGCAATTTTGCAGCAGGCAGATCAAGATAAAACAATACAAAATTGGCAGTCTGATCTTCAATCAATACTGTCTGCAATGTTGAGACATTTTTGTCTATTGAATTTGCAATGATAAGACCTTTTCTTTCCTCACTGGAAATACTGTTTTCTCTATCCCGCCCTTTATGCCTTTACCAAGCGGTCCACCTTTACGACAATTCTGAGGAAAGAGGTTTTTGCGGTTTTCCTTCACACAGAACATTGACCGACAGCAGCATAGGATAGGGCCAGAAAAATAAAACAAAATGTTTTCCTACAAGACCCAGTGACCTACTGTGTAACATAAAAGAATTCTAACAGTTAACAAGTAAGGACAGGTGTTTCACTTCATGTCTGTTACACCTAGCTGATGAACACACAGATAGCTTGTGTGGAGTGGCTTTTTCATTCATCAACACACATGGAAACTTCTAATAAAAAAAAAGACTTTTTTCCCCTGAATTTATGTACAGTATTGAGGTTATCAGACTCATAAATCAGTCAACACTTTTCTGACTTACACAATAAATCCTATCCCACCCACTTCAATCTTGAATGAAAAGGAATCACAAAAAAAAGCTTATAATTCTGGCCATTCAACATGAAGTCCCACTTTATTGCAAACATAATTATCCTATGCTGTTCAAATTATTTAACCTTTTTAAAAACACTCTGAGATATTTAGAGGGCAAAACTCTAAGGGTTAAATATGTCTTTTCCTTGCCTATCTTTTGATGATTTCATTAAACTGTAAGATGGGAAGAAATTCAACAAATAAGAGTTAAATGCAGAATAGACAAGCCCAGAACTGAAGCATTTTAAGGTCTACAGCCCTTAACTCATCAGTAAATATCATGTAACATTGACATTTTCGTAAAGGCTATTCGGCCAATCTCAGCAGCTTCCGTCTTTAAATATGAGAGTTAGGGGCTGTAGACTCACTAAACTCATCGGAAAATGTCATGTAACATCGACGTTTTCCTAAAGGCTATTCGGCCAATCTCGGCAGCTTCTGTCTTTTAATATGAAAGTTAGGGGCCATAGACCTTAAAATTCACACTTTTGAGTATACTCCATTAAAGATTTTGATAGATACAACAATAAATAATCAACAAGTCAATAAATAATCGAGTACCAATAAAGTGATAATTACTTACCAGCAGAATGACACTCCCTGGGCTGGCAAAATGAATCTTTTTCTCTTAACTGACAGTAACATCTTCATGCTTTTTTATTTCAAAAAGTACTTATTCCTTTTAACCCTTTACCTCACAATCACAAGTTTAAACAACCCAAAAGAAAAGGACTTTTGAAAACAATATGGGAAAAGGAGAAAATGCTGGTAACCAGCATTTTCTCCTTATCCCATATTGTTTTTTAACCCTTTCAAATAAACAATTACTAACTTAAGCAACATTCAGTTTGTCGTCTGCAAAAACTTTGAATTTGGACAAGTCTAATATATTGTCATTTGGTAAAGAGTTAAAAGAAAACAGTAAAGTGTTGAGGTGTACTTGAATAGAGAGTCACTGTTTTTTACATTAACACCCACTTGCACTTTAGGCTTCCCTCACAAAATGCATAAAAAAAAATAATAGAAGCAGAAAAAGCGGTTAATTGTTTTGTTGAGTCAGACATCAATTCCTCCAATTAATTGAGATGTACTTTGATTCTGCATAAAAAGGCACCTCAGTACTCTAGTATTCAAATTATTATAGATCTTTTTCCGATAGAAACAGACTGAAAATCAAGTCAATCAAACCTTAAAGAGGCCCTGATACTCATTTTCAGCCAGTTTTAACTAATTTTGTCTTTATTTTATCAAACTATAGTCATTCTCATATCTTCATGCCAAATATTGCGCCTGACGGTTGCAAGGTTGCTTAGATTACGGTCGATAGAAAATGCATTTCGCTGAGTTGTGGCCTTCCATGTAAACAGACTCGTCGTTTCCGGTTTTTGAATCGAAGATTTCGATATGTCCGTTATACACTCGGGTAGATTTGTATGATGATCATGCATTCTGTCACGTGACTATATTTGACCTTCGCCCTGTGTCTAATGAGGTAAACGAAGGAAAATGGAGGCTTCTCTGTTGCAGCCTCGATTTTCAGATGGAGGTCGCAGCCTATATATGCAAATTACACCGTATCCAACTCTAGGCGGAAACCAATGATAAATTTCCGTGACGCACCGCCATTGTTTACAGCTCCGATCGTCAGCCAGTTTTCTTCTGACCAATGTTCGCTTTCTAATACAAATTTCTGTGTTTCTTTTTTTCAAGTACACCATATATGTCAGTAATTTATCCATGTTTACACAAAGGACTGATTTCTGTACCATTCTAAATTGTTTGAAATTTAACAGCGTTTTTGCTCACCGGCTGTAGACGGGCATCTTTAATACTTTCCAAAACAATTCTGTAGTTTAACTTTTTGCCAAACAACAAAAAACTGTCAAAATTGAAAGCATTTGCAGACAACAAATTTAATGTGACTCAAAAATTGAAATTTGATTTTGGCAGAGAAGAAAACATTGTGGGAAAAGGAGAAAATGCTGGTTACCAGCATTTTCTCCTTTTCCCACAATGTTTCCAAAAGCCCTTCTTCCCCAGAGTCGTTAAAACTTGGGATTGTGTGGTATACGGTTAACAACTCTACAGAAGATGGATTTTGAAAACATTCAGAGACTTTATCATCTTCAAATGCAATGAATTTGGTTGAGTATACTGTTTTTGTTTTCATCTTGTAAAGACTACAATAGAATCCCATACAGGGTTTTCCCTGGACTATGTAATATGGGGGGGGGGGGTGGCGGGGGGGTTGATTTGACCCTCTAAAACTGAATTTTAGAAAGCAAACATCTCAATTTTGGGGGTCATTCAGAAAATCTGGGGGTCCAGATTCAAAGAATCAGGGGGGTAAGGAAAACCCTGCCTACAGATAAACAAGAGGGCTAGGACAGCCCTGAATTGCACCATTGCAACTGGCCCAAAAACAACTGAAGCACAACTAAGCTTGTCATTCTTTGTACTAAGGTGTTCTTATGTCTGAATTTTGAAAAAAGGAGAATGTCATGCAATGCTTTGGGCCTTTCAATGTGTTTTCTACACCATGGAAAATTGTAGAAGCTGGTAACAGTACAGTATTGTCTGAATCATTTGTGCCTTGGATTGACCGTAGCCCAAATGATACAAGAAGGACCTAATTTTAGACTGATGTTGCCATTAAATTAGCAACTAAGAGTGAGTTTTGCTTTACAAGGTACAAAATCTTGACTATGCATTCTACTCATTCTAGTTTTGCCGGTAGTAGCAGTATTTTTGTAATGAATCACTGTCATGGGTACGAAACTTTATATTCAGAGCCAATGGCTCTGATGATAGCTCTAACTTTTGGAGTGAAGGGTATTAACAGGAATACAGAGGGTATACATATCTTAAATAAGTAACCGACAACTAAGTTTTTGAAAGGAAGCCCTAATCAATTGGTGCCAATCAAGATATTCAGAGCCAGTCAACATTTTCAGAGCTGGCCCACATTATCAGAGCCTTTGTTTATTTACGTCAATTTTGTGTTAATTCTTATCTGTTCTTTGTCAGTAGCAAACAGGAAAGTTCAAGACAATAATTCGCACTTTCGGATGGCAAAACTCTCTTTTATTTGCTAATTCAATGGCAATATCAGTCTGAAATTAGGTCCTTGATGTATTATTTCAGCTACAGTCAACCCACGGCACAAATGGTTCATACAAAACTTTACACATTCTACAACTTTCCATGGTGTAGAAAAGACATTGAAATACCAGAGCAATGCATGACATTCTCCTTTATTAAAATTGAAAGACATTAGAACACATTAGTACAAAGAATGACGAGACTGCCTGTTTTTCATTTGTTTTTGAGCCGATAATTTCGGAATCCGAAGACCAACATAACATTTTATCATCAGAGCCATTGGCTCTGAATATGAAGTTTCCTACCTGTGACAGTGATTCATTACAAAACTTCTGCTACAAGAAGCAAAACTAGAATGAGCAGAATGCATAGTAAAGATTTTTTACCTTGTAACTCTTTCCCTGATGGCAAAATTTTAGACTGGTCCCAATAAAAATCACATGAAGATGATAAATTAATTGTGATTCAAAATGATTGGATTGGTCTATGAACGGGAAGAAAACATTTTGACAAAAGGAGGAAATGCTAATTACCAGCTTTTTCTCCTTTTCCCATAATGTTTTTAAAAGCTTTCCTCCTTGAAGACTCTTCACAACACAAACATTTGGTACAGGTCTGAAGAGAAACATATATTTCCAGGGTTCCCTCTGGCTTATTTTTTTCTTGCGCCATCACTTTCGCCAAATGAGAAAAGTTTGCGCCAAATTGAAATAATTAGAGCCAGTTGGTGCCAATTTTAAAATGAAAGCACCGGGGGTCAGACAGAACAACAGGCTAAAATTTTGAAAACCAAATGCTGCTACTGCCAGATATCAAATGAAATATTACAAAAACAAAATCCAAGATTTGACTGCATGTTGTTTGAAGTCTGGCATGATCTATATTGTCTGTAAAAGCAGCTATTTTCAGGCATTTCTTAGACTGTTCAGAATTACGCCCGAACACATTTACATCACCAAGGTAACCAACAATAACATGACTGTGATCTATGACCAGACCTATAAAAGCAACCATAGTGCTCTTAGATCATTCATTCCTGAAACAGTCTGAATTGTTTGGCACAAGAAAAAAAAGGCTTAACACTTTACCGAACAATCCCTAGTTTTAATGACCCTGAGGAGGAAGATTTTTGAAAACACTGTGGGGTAAGGAGAAAATGCTGGTAACCAGCATTTTCTCCTTTTTTCCCACAATGTTTCCTACCCTGTAGCAGATGAATTACATCATTTGAGCACCAGTTAATTTACTGTCTACAGAATACTCTGAATTCAGAAAAGTTTAAAATTTTAGATATACTAATTTTGACAGCATTATGCAGATGACAAGTCAAATGTTGCTTAACTCTTTACCACACAATCCTGGCTTTTAAAAAACTTGAGAAAAAGGACTTTTGAAAACACTGTGGGAAAAGGAGAAAATGCTGGTACCCTTTTCCTACAATGTTTTCTACCTTTTCCAAAACAAATTTTAGTTTTCGGGTCACATTCATCATTATTGTCGTCTGTAAAGGCTTTCAATTCGGGTAAGTCTAAAATTTTGTTGTTTGGTAAAGAGTTAAATTGATATGAATAATCTGAAAGATATTGAGGACATCATGCTAGTTACCAGCATTTCCTCCATTTTCCAAAATGTTTTCAAAATACTTCTTTTATGCTATGTTCCCACTGTCACAAGATTAGTTACGAGAGCCACGATTCACAATCTGCAGCTAATCGTGAAACTTTTGGGAATTTTTTGGTTTGGATACGAGATGATACGAGTAGAGACGTTAAGAAACGATGAGCTGCGCTTGGATGCGACATAATTGCAATTTGTCATTTCAGTTCACACGACCACTTACGATCCGGTCTTACGTTCGTATACGATACATTCCGATCCGATAAGATTATCCCGTTAAAGTCTGTGATTGGATCCCGATTCGATATGATTACTACGAGCGGGGGTCATGAGTTATGATGATTTAATACATACAGATACGTGTGGATAAGTTGAGATACGTTCATTGTGAACCAATGCGCTCTGTTTCGCTAAGATACGATTGTTGTCGTGACGTGTTTCACGATCATATCTGAGGAAAAGCTGCGATTGGACCCCGATGAGTGTATATGGGCCATGACTGTCCACAGACTTCATTGTTTTTCGTGAAGACTAATTGTTGAGGAGAGTGATAATGTGACATTCGCAGTATGCAGACATTATTACCACAGAGGAAGAAGTCGAGCAGTTGCCAGACCAGCAACAACCACAACCCGCAAGGGTCAGGAGAGCGGTAGTCAGACAGTTCTGGGTGTGACCATAGCTCACAGAAGAAAGAAGCCAACAATTCGGTTAGTTTTCTAGCCTCCTTGACACATCCTACAAAAAGATATAAGTTGCCTTAATGATAGATATATCAAATAGACATAAATATGTTGTTTAGTTGAGCTAAGGATACACAGTACCACAATTTTCATTTTAGAAGTAGATTAAATTTATGTTTTCGGAATGAGAATTGCTCTCTTTTTACCTTTCCTGCACACCATAGAAATGTTCCCTTCCGCAGAAAAAAATAAGTGCATTCAAGCATTTTTGCTGCACATCTTTAGGATAAATTAAACATTTTTTTTTTGTTATTTTTGAGGGTGAAAATGCGGTAATCAGTTCTCTGGAATTCTCTATTTTCGACTTTCCCTTTCGGACCGACCGATCCAGGCTTGCAGGCTTTCGGGAAGGCTTCTGGATTTGTTTCCAGAATTGTTGGTGTTGGAAAGCTGCTACAAGTAGAACCTGAACGTTCAATGTTGAAGGGAGTATGTTCGTTTTCAACAGCACCATGTACTGCTGCTGCAAAGGAGGCCGCATTTCTTTCTTCCAGGGTCTCGATGTGAGGGATCAAAAAGGAGAACTTATCCTATCCTATTATCTAGCAAATCGAACCAGAGCGTGGCCTTTGCCTTGTCCAAGATTGACCCGATCAACACAATTTAGAAGCACAACTTGATGCGATCTGCTGCGTTTTGTTACGATTCAATACTATTAGACGCAATGACCATGATCGAAAACCAGTCGTGTTGATCATAGAAAATTTTTTGACAGCTAAAAAATTTCATACGATTAACACGATCGCCACGATTAACATCAAGTTCTGATACGACCTGATAGGATCATCACGACTTGCTCACGTTTAAATTCACGATTTCAATCGTGGCGCAAATCGTGAGTGTGAACCTAGCATTACTTAGTAATATAAACACAGAAACATCAGGCAAAGGGCTAGGCTACAATAATTGTCTGTTTTCTGTCAGTAGTAGTTCAAGAATCTGTCAGAGGGAATGGGCTTATCAGTAGATCTCTTGTAGATCTTTGTGTTACCCATGATGATGCAACCATAATATATCAGGTGGTAAATGTCTCTCACTGACTTACAGAATGCTATAATATCTCATTTTGTTCCATCCTGAAACAAATTAGGGGCAGGCAACTTTAACTTTGAAAATGTGTTAATATACAACTTTTGAAAGCATTGTGGGGAAAAAAGAGAAAATGCTGCTTACCAGCATTATGTCCTTTTCAAACAATGTTGTCGACTGTTTAAAAGGAAGCTGTTCAGATTTTTATGATCTAATCTAACTTATAAAATGTTTTTTCGCTGAACTATGTATGCTGATAGCTGGCAAATGACATCAGTACAGAAGAAAGACACAAGAAAAAATATTTTTCAATGGTATTTCCTTCATGGGCTACGTAGTAGCATTAGTTATTTTTAGATTAGGGGCCAATATTTAGCAAAGACCGTTGTCTGCGCATGTCATATTCCTCGAAGATTCGACCTGTCTGCTATGACGCATCACCCATCCCCGCATACCTGGGAAAAGTAGGGCTGATACCGAAGCTATTAGCCTATAACCCAAGCATGTAGGGGCTGTTTTAATAAATGGCCGGTGCATAGGTTACATGCTAGCTGATCGTAGCTGAATGAATCGCACCAGGTAGCGTTTTATTGAGTAAACATTTGTTTCATTTTGAAATTCAAAGTAACGGTTGTTGTAGTCTGGGTCTGTACCCAGAATGCCCAAATTAGATAGATGTGTATTTGCAGAATGCCATCTAGCGGGAGATATTGAGAAAAGACTTGTGGGAATGTCACATGATCTATATCACAGGTCAATAATGAGGATGTGTATTCAAATTACTATGATGACTTCATATCTGATGTACTAAAAATAGAAAGGGTTACCAACTTCAGAACAAACTGCCCTTTCCTTGTTTTTTATGTTATTCATACATCAAAAATTGAACTTTACATGGAATGTAACCATACAGTTTATACACCTGCAAAGAAAAAAAATATATATATATAGTACCAGTAGTATTTCTTGGTATTTTACAAGAAATTTTGATTTATGCCATAAAAACCCAAGTAGGCCCTTTAAAGCCAAATTCCATCATTTGAGCAAGATTCAATTTGTTATCTGCAAAGGCTTTGAAAGTGGACAAGCCTAAAAATGTGTCATCTGGAAACGGGTTCAGGGTTAATAGTGGAATTGGGTTAACTCATGTACCAGACTCAGTTTGTAGCTTATTTGTCTGTGGTCTAACAGATGTAAACACCCAGGGGAGCAGTCATTTATTTCATCTGTTTGTTTTTACCCTTAGACTGGTCAACCAGTGCATGAAAAGGATTTTTCAGTGAGTAGGACTAAAATGTTGCAAGGTCAAGACTTTTTGGTCAGTGTCTCTCACAAAGTATCACTACAATGGAGAATGAAGATCAGAATGCATGTATTGTACTGTATGATTGATCTTTAGCGCCCATTTAATCGACTAAGGTTGTCCTCCATTTATTAAACATTAATAGCCCCTCCCTCAATGTATGTTTCCAACCTCTACTTCACCCTTCAATTCTTTAAAAGCTGACAAAAAGTTGGTGTAGTCTAGATTGAAAGCATTTGCAGACAACAAATCAGATATGACTAATAAACTTCAAATATGTCTACAGAAGGACAGAAAACATTGTGGGAAAGGGAGAAAATGCTGGTAACCAGCATTTTCTCCTTTTCCCTCAATGTTTTCTACTCTTTAAAAGACAAATCCTGTCATTTCAACTGTACTTAATTTGTCGTCTGCAAATGCTTTGATGATGGAAAAGTCTAAAACATTGAGTGGTAAAGAGTAGACAGAATGGATCTTTTCGATTTGGAAAAACAGCTAACTTATAATTGCCATTTTGTATTTTTTCTGGCTAGAACATGTAACAAAACAGCCAACAGTGTAAATCCAAAATCAGCCCGATCTTGTTCTACATGTACATTGTCAGCAAAAACAGATTAACCCTTCACGAACATTGTGAGTTTTTACCACTCTGGGTAAAGAGACCTTATTAAAACATTGTGGGAAAAGGAGAGCTGGTAACCAGTGTTTTTTAATTTTCCCACAATTTTTTTCCTACCCAGTCAAGGAGCTACAGTTCATTTGTACCATTTTCAGATTTGTTGTCTGCTAATGCTTTCAATTCGGAAGAGTCTAAAATTTTTCTTTTGGAAACAAGTTCAACCTGCCCTTATTGTCAGTCATGCCCCATCTCTTCCTGGTCTGCAGGGTGTGCATTGCACTCACTGACACCCCCAAATGGGAGTCACTGAAACTAATAACCTTTCAGTATCACATCAGTTTACCCCAGATAACCTTTAACCTTTCCAGAAACTATCAGCCCATTAGCTACCAGTGTGAGGTGATTTTTACCACAAAATACATAGTGATTTTAACCCTTTAAAATAAAAGGAATTTCAGTACAGTAATGTATTTTCTAACTCCGTACCATAACAAATGTTATCTCTGCCCGAATTCTAAGCATTTGCAAGCAACAAATTCAAGATGGCTCAAGTAATGGAATTTGTCTCTGTTAGGTTAGAAAACTTATTGAAAAAAGAATCAAAGCGTTGAGAACACTGAAGTGGTATTTGTCAAGGAAACCATTGAGTGGAATTAATAATTTGAAAGAAAAGGAGAAATATTATTCAAATATTGGCTTGAAAGTCGACCTACGTAGCAAATAAATAATTTTTTCGTTAAAGGGAGTGTACTCACGACAAAGTTAGGATTATTTGTGTATTGGTGGTCTCCCATTGATCATTAGGAGGAGTCAGGAGTAACGTCCCTTGACAATAGGATGCATGATGGATAGAGAGAGAAACCATGTGAATATATCAAATAAAATTAAGTTTGTAACTGAAAACTATGATTTTGAAATATATTTGGCCGTTAACATTTAATTCCCAACATTAAAATCAATTATTTCAATATATAAATATTCATGTCCAATCAAATGGAGTAGTGTACAATCATGGGACGAGCAAGCCATGGGACGAACTGGTTTTGGAACGAAAAAGCCCAGGACCAAGCAATCAGTAGACAAATTTTGTATATATCATTGCGCCAATAGAAAGATATGGGCGAGTGAAACTATTTTCAATCAAGAATTAATATTTTCATGATCGATGGCCTCACCCAGTGTATTTTAACATGCCGTTTCCAATTACATATCTGAGTTCTACCGAAAAACTCATTTGTCTGAGAAAAACTGAGTTTAATTGGGTTTATTTCCTTTGGCTTTGTACAAAATACAATACAGAGCTACAGATAGAGGGAGTGATTTTGGTTTTAAAATTGAAATTGTTAATAATTCTCCACTAAACCCTATGTTGTGGATATTCATTATAACTGTCTCATCGAAACAATTCTAATGAGTACCAACCACATAGGGTTTCAAAGAGAAATAATGGATTTAGAATACCATCACTCCCTCTTATCTGGAGCTCTGACGATACATGGTCTTCAAAATTCAGTATTGAACTCATAGTGGTATTGTCTTCGACAAATACCACAAAAATTGCTGGTAACAGGCATTTTCTCCCTTTCCTGTAATGTTTTCAAATATCTTTTTTATGATTATTTTGCAAATGGCTTATCTGATAAAAAGAGGGCCATTGGCCCTAAAGCGCTCACCTGAATAAAGTAATCTAGGATTGATAAAGTTGAACACATCCTGGTTGTGTTAATGTAAATACATGAGTGTGCCTACTTCTTTTTTGAACATGATCCATTTTTAAGCTTGTTCAAAATACATGTATTATCAAGATAAACATCCAAGAGCAGTCAGTTCAAGTGTTTGTAGCTGGTAGAAAAATGGAATTTTAATATCAGTTTAACATAAACAAAAGATGGAGCGACCTGGCAACTTTTTACCTAATCTTAAAATTCATTTTTCTGTTAGCAACTAATACTTGGACGGACAGTGCAATAACAGATTGTCATCTTCACAATGATTGCTATACTTTTACAAGGTATGGTTTAGATTTAAATACATTTTAACACCCACATTGTTTACTTTTTCATCGCTGCAAAATTTAATGACAAATCCAAAATTACATGAGCTTTGTTCTCTGATAGGAAAGAAAACATTGTGTTCAAAGGAGAAACTGCTGGTCATCTAGTATTTCTCCTTTTTCCACAATGTTTTAACAGCTGTCTCCGACAGAGTTGTTAAAACTGGGAATTGTTTAGTAAAAGGTTAATTTTGAGGAAAAGAGTTTGAATGCTCAAGGTTTAAATATTTTACACTTCATCAGTAATTGACTTAACTGTTTCCTTCATTTTCCATTTCAGCTTTTAACTCTTCGGCTGCTAAGCGCGACCGAAGGGCCTTTTGCAGACAATGTAGATCAAGATCAGACTGCACAGAAAGTGCAGTCTGATCTCAGATCTACATTGTCCAGTATGGAGATACTGTTCCCAAAAAGTACCTTTGAAATAGTAAAATCTTGGTTTTTTACTACCCGCTTAACTCTTTACCAAACAACAAGATGTTGGACTCATCCAAATTCAAAGCATTTGCAGACGAAAAATTTAATGTTGCTAAGATGACAATTTCTGTCTCTGATAGGGTAGAAAACATTGTGGGAAATGGAGAAAATGCTGGTAACCAGCATTTTCTCCTTTTCCCACAATGTTTTCTAAAGCCTTCTCTTTCAGGGTCGTTAAAAGTCGGGTTTGTGTGATAAAGAGTTAAAAAGTTTAATTTCACTTATTTAGCAGAATAAGGGTTTATGCCAGGTGACAAAATTTTAGACTTTTTCAAATAGACAGCTTTTGCACATGACAAGCATATGTTCAAATGATAGATTTATCTTACAAAGGGTAGAAAAAATTGTGGGCAAAGGAGAAAATGCTGACTACAACCATTTTTTCCTTCTACTACAATGTTTTCAAAAGCTCCTTCTTTAGGGTAATTTTAATATGGACTGTTTGGCTATGGTCACGGTCTTAAACAGATTTTATAAGATTACTGAAAAAATCAAAGTGTTGAAAGTACTACAACCTCCACCTAGTTCTTGAATTTCATGAGAGCAATTGCAACTTTTCTCACAATCTTTCAGAGACCTGTCCACAACAGGGCATTAAAATATGTATTGTAATCATTAAAGCTTAGAAATTTTTTTTTTTTCTATAAATGTTAAAGAATGTAAAACTTGCATGAAAGTGCTTCCATATTTACTATTATCTTTTTAACTGAAAGACAAATTCTGAAAGCATTCAACGCTGCAGATGACAAAATAAATGTAGCTCAAATGATGATTTCTGTCTCTGATATGGTAGAAAACTTTGTAGGAAAAGGTTGCTTACCAGCATTTTCCCCTTGTCCCATAATGCTTTCAAAAGCCTTTTTCTTTGGGGTTGTTAAAACTTTTGATTGTAAAATGGTAAAGTGTTCATTGTTCATAAATATTACAATGCATTATCATTATATATAAACAACCCATGTAAATCATTTGAATTTATGAAAAGGGTAAATAAATTAAAACCATACATGAGAGACTAAACTCTTTACCAAACGACAAAATTGTAGACCAGTCCAAATTTAAAGCATTTGCAGATGACAACATAAGTATCGCTAAAAAATTAAAATTGGTCTTGGGAAGGGTAGAAAACATTGTGGGAAAAGAAGAAAATGCTGGTTACCAGCATTTTCTCCTTTTCCTACAATGTTTTCAAAAGGCTTCTTTCTCAGGGTCGTTAAAAGTCAGGATTGTGTGGTAAAGAGTTAAGTCACAATGCTGCTATGACAGGTCATCATGAATTTCATATTTAACTCTTTCACAACCTGGCAAAATAATAGATTCTTCTAAATTGAAAGCATTTGCAGAAAACATGTGGCTAAATCAGTGGAACGTGTCACTGGGTTGAAAACACTATGAAAAAGGAGAAAATGCTGGTCACCAGCATTTTCTCCTTTTCCCAAAATGTTTTCAAAAGCCTTTTTTCTCAAGGTTGATAATACTTGGGATTGTTTGGTAAAAGGTTAAATGGAGATTTGATTTAGGTACCTTTTGGTCCATAACTCATCAGTTTATTTATCTCTGTTTGTTCTGATCTGTACAGCTTGATCTTGATCTACACCACAAAAGCAAATATTAAAAATACTGCTTCATTTATATCTTAGTTTACAGAATACTCAATTTCCAGCTTGTCACAACAAATTTATTACTTTATTGCATTTAACAAAAGTAAATAGAGGTACATGTAGATTTTATGGAGGTACACCTGCTTGATGCAATTTTTTCTCATCACCATTTTACAAAGCAACTCTCCATTTTCTCCTTTTCCCACTTTGTTTTCCTAAGCCTACAGGATCGTAAAAAGATGAAAACAATTGGTAAAGAGCTAATTCATAGTTGTAATCTCTATTCGACATTGATGATTTAACTCTAACAATAAAATTTTACACTTATCCAAATTGAAAGCATTTGCAGACAACAAAGGTGACGCAAAAACTAAACCTTGTTCTAGGTAGTGTAGAAAGCATTGTGGAAAAAGGAGAAAATGCTGATAACCAGCATGTTAAAATATTTAATCCCAAAACTGGCCAGTCATTCTTGCATATGAAACACATTCACTATTACTGCAGTCAAAGTAAAGTATAACTGCAACAAAAGACGATTTTCCTAATGGCCATTGTTTAAACCTTTACGAAACAAATATCTTAGACATGTTCAAACAGAAAGCATTTGTAGCAGACAGATCAAAAATGGATAAAAAGATGGGATTTGCACTAGAAAGGGAAGAAGACCTTTTTGTGAGAAGAGAAAATGCTGGTTTCTCCATGTTCCTTGTTCCATAATGTTTTCAATAGTCTCCGTCCAGGGAATGCTAGAACTCTGGATTGTTTGGCAAGGGTTAACTCTTTACCCAGGGGTGCGGAAATCCTACGTCCGACTCGGAAAAACTTGGCGTCGGACAAGTGACATTTTTCAATCTAGTTGTCCGTGGACAAGTAGAAAATAGGGGAAGATTTTGAAACAAATATCTGTTGTAAACATTAAGTAGTGAAACACAAATGTTCATTGCACAAAATGACATTTGGGATGATAAACAGCAGCTTGAGATGATCGCTGAACTCTGGAAACCCAAAATACACATTTGGTGTACTTCTGCATTCACCGATACGAAAGGGTCGGTATGATATGTGGCTGTTTTTGCGCATCGACTATTTTGCCTCGGAAAATGTCTGAATACTTTGAAGATCACCATTGTGGATTAAAATATTTCTCATCCTAGCTCCGATTCAAAGATGCTTTCAACAATGTCGTACATATGAATATTTAAGCCTTTAATCTGATGGTACAGCTTCGGTGCGAATGGTCCGTGGTTTAGGCATTATCTCCTCTGCCTGAAACCGTCATTCGGCATACCTCGGGTGATGGGAGCCATCAAATCAGTGCATCAATTAGATGTAGGTACGGAATCGGCCGAGTTGTGACGAGTTGGAAACCATCTCAAACCGAAACAATTTGCAATCAGCTATCAACTGATGCGTAAAATCGGAGAAAATGGATTGTTATTTTTATTCTTTTTTATTAAATGTTCGAAGCAAACGGAATGTGAGAGGTCTGACACGTCGGAAGAACCCGGCAACTCCAAACATAAATTTAAAACGTACCGCAACAAGGAATATGACAAATAAGACAGCGTCTTTTTAACGAGAAGTGGTTGAATGCAATTTAAAACTCTTCTGTTTTGGACAAGTAAGCTGCACTGGGGGACAAGTGGACTTTTTTAATTTACTTGTCCGTAGACAAGTAGAAATTTCTCAGATTTCCACACCCCTGCTTTACCATAATATATAATGCAGACTTGTCCAGATTGAAAGCACTCACAGACGACAATTGAAATGTTGGTCAAATCATGGAATTTTCAAATAAATGGGGGAGACAATTTTGTGAGAAAAGGAAAAAATGCTAGTTACAAGCATTTTCTCCTTTTCCCACAATGTTTTCAAAGTTCTTCTATCTCAGGGTTTTTAAAACGCCAGATTTCTTGGTAAAGGGTGAAAAAGAACAGAGAAACATCTTAAAGTAATTAAAGAAAATTGCTGCTCAGTTACCGGTACCATCGATTTTAAGAAATTTGGTGTGCTGTAACACTAAAATGTTGTGTTAATTTATGTTGCATTTCAAAACCAAATCTTGTATTTCGATTTCTTTTCTTTAAATTTCCACCAAGACAAAGCCATTCTAAGTTGTAAGAATACTTGTTCAACTAAATGACCTTTCTAACATCTTGTTTAAGTAGATCTATAAATACCATAGAAAATATTATTGTTTACATAATACTGTACCAAGTAAACTTTTGACTTTCTGATATAGGAGATGAATCATTTTATCACCTAAATGCCAGTGGCCAGCAAGGGTATGGATGTCTTTTCCCTGATTGGTGTGACTTGTCCTTAGTAGTCCCTGGTGCAGGAATTTTTACATATCCCTTGTCAAAGGACAAAAATTAATATCAGAACTTAAAAGACCTCATGTTTTCTGAAAAAAGACATGAAATAAAACGTTTCCTTTACATCCATGTTTATGATATATATAATTCTTTACAAATAAACCTTTGTCACTTGATACCACCTTGAGGAAGAAGGCTTTTGAAAACATTATGGACAAAGGAGAAAAATGTTGGTAAGCAGCATTTTCTCCTTTTTCTACAAAGTTTCTTAACCTTTCAAAGACAAATTCCACCACTGAAGCCACATCTTATTTGTTGCCTGCAATATGCTTTTGATTTGGACAAGTTTGAAATTTTGCCATTTAATAGAGGTAAAATAGCAAAACTTTGTACAAGTAAAACCACATCACATTTGGGCAAGTTGAAAGATGTCTAGACAAAGAGAAATTTCATGTCTTACATGTCATAATTTTTCCATTTACCCTTTACTACACAATCCCGACTTTTAACAACCCTGAGAATGACGGCTTTTGAAAACATTGTAGGAAAAGGAGAAAATGCTGGTAACCACAATGTTTTCTAACCTATCAATAACAAATCTCGTCATTTTGGCCATCTTTAATTTGTCATCTGCAAATGTTTTGAATTTGGACCAGTCTAAAATTTTGTCGTTTGGTAAAGAGTTAACCCTTTACCAGTAACCGAAGGATTCCCTAATTTAATGACGCTTTTTAAAGGATTTGCAGATAGCAATTATGTATTGCTCAAAAGCTGAAATTCGTCTTTAGAAGGGGTGGAAAACATTGTGGGAAAAGGAGAAAACGCTGGTTACCAGCATTTTCTCCTTTTTCCACAATGTTTTCCAAAGGTTTCTTCATCAAGGTCATTAATTCAGGATTGTGTGAGAAAGGGGTAAAGGTCCCAAATAAATTCAACTTATTCTTCAGTTCTAGAAAAAAGACTGAACTGTAATAACCCTTTACCACACAATCCCGAGTTTAATGACCCTGAGAAAGAAAGCTTTTGAAAACATCGTGGGAAAAGGAGAAAATGCACGTAACCAGCATTTTCTTCTTTTCCCACAATCTTTTCTTTTCTTTTACAGACAAATCCCATTACTTGTGCCACATTTACTATGTCCTTTAGAAATGCTTTCAATTTGGATCTGTCTTATATTTTGTTGTGTGATAGAGTTAAACTGGCAAAATCAACGTTGCTTTTGCCTGGAATGTCTCAGCAAAGTTGGCAGAGAAGATCAAAGATCAGACTGCATACTTTGTGCAGTCCTTAATTAATGTATACAAGCCACAAAGACACCAATAGTGCTTCAAGGGTTAAAAACTACCATATCAAAGCACGTTCTTTGATCTTTGTAATAAATGGAATTTATTTCTTACATAAAAATGAAATAGGTCTATCAGCCATCTAGCAAATATCAGATCTTTTCCCAGACACCCAAAAGGTCAATTTTGAGATATAAGACAGATTAATTTATAGATGTGTTTGAATTCAAATAAAGAAGGTTTGGTGGCAACTGCAGCCCTTGGCCTTCAGCCCTTTTCCAGGGTTTCATTCCCAAACAACAACCCTTTGTAGAGCTTTACTACAAATAATCTATTACTTCATTTACTATTTATAGTCAACACAATTACTTCCCTTTATGTGTAGCCTAAAATATGCAAATAATTATAACCAGTATAGTGTCAAAGTATTAAATTGCATCTAAAAGTAACCACAGAAATCTTAGATGCCATGTTCAATATTATATCAGCATTGTTTTTGTTACCATGCTACCCTCCCATCAGTATTCAACAAGAGATTTTCATCTGCACCATGCACATGCAAATAATTATTGCTGCTTTCACTGCATGCAAAAAATATTACCTCTTATAATTACATTTCAATCAAAAGGTCCTTTTCTGCTGCAGATATCATTTCAACAAAATAACTTTTTTCAATCTTTATTTAGTGTTTTAGATTTAACCCTTTACAAATCATTCCCTGAGAAAAAAGGCTTTTGAAAACATTGTGGGAAAAGTAAATAACAGCATTTTTTTATCCCTCCCACAATATTTTCTACCCATTTAAAGACAATTGACCAACTCCTAATTTTTCATCTGCAATTGCTTGGGATTTGGACAAGTCTAGGATTTTTGTCATGTTGTATAGACTAAAGTACAAGGTGCATAATGATTCTGAACACCCTGGCTACACTCTTCCATCTGGACATGAGAACTAAGTAAGAAGTTCAATGCATATATTATAATGTGCTAAAAAAAAAAATTAAGCCACACTGACATTACAGCAGTAAATCAGAGACGTGATACTCAGTCTGACATTTAGAAAGGCGTACATAATGACAGCTGTCCCATTAAACCATCACACCCCATTAGAATCTTAAAATTTTGCAGAAGCTTTCCCCATCTCCTGATGCTTCCTGCAATATTTTTATTAACCCTCTACCTCTTGACAAAGTTTCAAAATCAATCCCAATTGAAGGCATTAAATTTTGCTGACAGACAAATTTCAGTTGGCAATAATAATGAAGTTTGTCTTTGAAAGTGTGGAAAACACTGTGGGAAAAGGAGAAAATGCTGGTTACCAGCATTTTCTCCTTTTCCCACAGTGTTTTCAATAGACTTTTTCCTTAGGGTCGTTAAAACTCGGGACTGTGTGGTAAAGGGTAAAATTGATTGATTGATTGTATGGTGTTTAACGCCGTTTTCAACATTATTTCAGTTATATCGCAGCGGCCAGTGCACCTATCCATTCGTTCCTGGAGTCTCTTTTACCAGTACAAAGGGTAAAATGAATCAGGATATAATGTTAAATGATTTAATAAAGATACCTCACTTGTTTATTTTTTAACCTTTAATCCTTTACCAAATGACAAAATTTCAGACTAGACCAAATTCAAAACATCTGATACTTAGTTCTTTACCAGACAACAAAAGTTTGAAAGCATTACATTTTGTAGATGACAAATTAAACATTGCTAAAATGATTACTGTTGTCTTTGATAGGGTAAGAAAACACTTTTGGATGAGAAGAAAATAAGGGTACCAGCATTTTCTCATTTTTCCATAAAGTTTTCACAAGCGTCCCCTGTCAGGGTTGTTAAAAGTCTGCATTGTGTGGAAAAGGGTAAAAGAAATAAAATCTCATCAGAGGGGCCTAAGGTGCCTTTGCCAAGGCACACAAAATGCATTGGCTTGGCTGAGGATCCAACCAACAACTTCTTGCTTACTAATCCTATTATTTTTTTCCAAGCATCAAACTATTTTAGATTTATCCAAATAAAAAGGATTTTGCAGGCAACAACTCATATTGACTCAAATGGTGGGATTTGTTGTAGAAAATATCGTGGGAAAAAGGAGAAAATGCTGGTTACCAGCATTCTCTTCTTCCCACGGTTATTTTCATAAGGTTTCTTCCTCAGAGTTGTTTAGGTATATGATAATTTCATCAGTAAAAGGTTAACCACAAAGCAATGAAGCACCTCAAAGCCATTTAATATCTTCATTTCCTTTTTACTTTTGTCTCAAAATCCTCATAATTATTTCATCAAGATGAAAAGAAGAAACTTTTTTTTTTCAAAGTTAGAAACAAATATATAATATGCCCCCATCCATCACTTTAATTATGTTTTAATGGAGTTAATTACAAATCCTTGTGTATCAACTTAAAATCAATTGGAAGTCTCAAGGAGGAAAAGTTTAATTGTTCCCTCATTTTCCTCTTTAAGCCTTTACCAGACCACAAAATTTTAGCCTTGTCCAAATTGAAAGCATTTGCAGACGACAATTTCAATATGGCTCAAATGGTGCAACCTTTCTTTGATAAGGTAGAAAACACTGTGGGAAAAGGAGAAAATGCTGGTTACCAGCATTTTCTCCTTTTCCTACAATGTTTTCAATAGGCTTCTTTTCCAGGGTCATTAAAAGTAGGCATTGTGCAGTAAAGGGTTAAACAAATTTGCAGCAGACAACTTTGAAAACATTACAATGGGATAAATACATGAATAATCAGGGTGAATTTGTCTGTTAACCCTTTACCACACAATCCAGGCTTTTAACTACACTGTGGAACAAAGCTTTTTAAAACATCATGGGAAGAAGAGAAAATGCTAGTAACCAGCATTTTCTCCACAATGTTTTCTACCAAATCAGTGAAATAATTTAAAAATTTAGCACTATAATAAATTTCAATTTTTCATCTGCAAAACTACCCCATAATGCTTTCAAATTGCTTATCTCAAAATGTTTTCAAAAGCTTTCTTAATACTCAGGGTCGTTGAAGCTTGGGATTGTGTGGTAAAGGGTTAAGAAGCATAAAATTAAATCATGTTTAACTCTTTATCACATGACAAAATTTTAGAACAGTCCAAATAGAAAGAATCTACAGACCACACATAAATTATAGCTCAAAAAAAGGTGTTTTTCTTCGAAAGGATTGAAAACATTTCGGGAAAATGGAGAAAATGCCAGTACCATTTTCCTATTTTCCCACAAAGTTTTAAAGAACCCTCTTCCTCATGGGATTGTTTGAAAAAGGGATTAAAGGCCCAATAGTGGTCAAATGGATTTTTAAACTGAAATTAAAGTTTGCAACTTTAACTCTAGTTTTACAATTAATTTTTCTATTAGTAACTGGCACTTTGACTTACTATTCTGTATGATATTATCAAACTTATAATAATATCCATATTCTTAAATGATATCAAATAAAATTTCCATTTTGACTCCCAATTTGTTTACTTTTGGCAACTAGTGGGCCTTTAACACATGACCACAATATCAATATTGTCTCAATATGAGATTATTGCTCATCATAAACCTTTACTAAACAATTCAGACTTTTCAACAACCCGGCGGAATAAGGCTCTTGAAAACCTTGTGGGAAGAAGAGATAGTGCTGGTAATCAGTATTTTCTCCTTTTCCCATAATGTTTTCTGACCTTCCAGAGACAAATTCCATTTAGCCACATTTAATATGTTCTCTGAAAGTGCTTTCAAAAACCACAAGTCTAAATTTTTACTGTCTGGAAAAGAGTTAACTCTTTCCCAGATGACAAAATGTTGGATTGGACTAAAATTCAAAGCATTTGCAGACAACAGCAAAATTAAATGTTGCTCAAATTGTGATATCTGTATTTGAAAGGGTAGATAAATTGTGGAAAAAGAAGAAAATGTTGGTTACAAGCATTTTTTCCTTTACCAACAATGTTTTGAAAAGCTTTCTTTATCAGGGTTGTGAAAAGAAGTACCACAATCACAATACAACAGTAAAAGGAACTGTAAGCAATTCAGTTAAATTTCATGCAGTGTCATGTTGCATCAGAGAGAAATTGCCATGTTTAAAGTTCATTTTCCCACACAGCATGTCTCCCCATTGTTTTAACAAACTTTGGTTTATAAATAATAATGTCAGATTTTCATACAAAATTCATAACAATAAATTCTTTAATATCATGTGAAAGTAATCCATGATTTAAAATCTCTGATTGCATGAGAAAATGAAAGATTCCCACCCATGCATTTCAGCAACCTTTGCATCTTTCACAGAAACTTTTCTCAGCTGCCTGAATGCCGTCATGCTGACAGGCTTTGAAGCAAATCTCTAATGATTAACCATTTCACACACATTCAAAACTTTAAGCAACCTTGACAAAAAGGGTTTAAGAAGACATTGTGGGAGAAGGAGAAATACTTGGTATTTTTTTCCATTCCCAAATTTTCGAAAGCCTTCTTTCATCGTCATAAAAACAAAGTATTGTTTGGTCAAGTGCTTACCCTTAATCAGACGACAAAATATTAGACACATCAAAATTGTAAGTACTTGCAGATGACATATCAAATGCAGCTCAAATCAAAGAATTTGTCATTGACATGATAGAAAATACTGTTGGAAAAGGAGAAAACACCTATTCATATGTTTTCATACACCTTCTGCTTCAGGGTCCTAAAAACACAAGATTGTTTAGAAAAGGGCAAAGATATCTCCAGCTGGATTCACCAACCATTCTCAAAAACATTCTCAGTCTTATTCTCCAGAATCTATAACATTCCAAAGTAACACAACTTCTGAATGGCTAAACCAAATGGTTTAGCCAATCAGAAACTGTGTTAATTTCAACATTTGAACATTTTGGAGAATAAGACGAAGAATGTTCTTAAGAATGGTTGGTGAATATGGACCGAATCCAGCAATTATCTCCACCATACTATTGTCATGCTCTTTGAAAAAGTGGTTTAACAA
Source organism: Hippopus hippopus (assembly GCA_946811185.2). NCBI lineage: Eukaryota > Metazoa > Mollusca > Bivalvia > Cardiida > Cardiidae > Hippopus > Hippopus hippopus. Next base: position 10,196,205 of record OX328104.1, read on the forward strand.
CACATTTGCAAAAAGTAGCATTACCCATGTCCAAATATCTTTTTTCCTACAGTAAATTTTCTGCAAGTCAAAGGACCATTCTATCTCATGACTCAGCTTGTTTTAAGACAAATCTGTATAATGAGACACCTTACTTGATAAAATGCATAATAAAAGTGCATTAACCCCCTCTCTTTTCCCAGAACACTACTTGTTTGTGTAATATTTAGGAACTTAGCAGGAATATAATACTTTAGTTCCCCGTCAAATGTAAAATAAATTGCTTAATAAGTCTTGTTAAGAAAAAGCTTAAATCAGCATTTTCTCTATGTTGAACGAATAAAACAACTGGCACAAAAATTTGGTTAGTTACAAAACACTTAGATTACTTTTTTTTTAAATTTAAATTTACCCACCTCAGACTGGTTCTTGAAAAGTAATGCCTTTCAGATGATTTTCATTGGCCTGGAATTTTGTTACATTTCTCAGAATATTAGTACAAATATGAAATGAAGGCTGTGAACTAGAAATGCTTTCTGTCAGTTTTTGCATTATTTGCCATTGGAAAATGTTTTATTTTAAATTAGAACAAACTGAGTGCCTCTATAAAATGAATTGTTGCACTTGAGAATAAAAGATTCAAGCTATCAAAGACATAGTATTTATTGTGGGAATTTCTTATGGAATTTGGGTAACTTATTAACTTTGCCTGTACTTTTGCAGCCAGGCCCCGGTAGAGCAGCCAGTAGCATACAGGACTCAAGAACAGGCAATGACTATCATCAATCCTTGGAAAGAAATATTGGCCAAGCCGGGAGAAAATGTAATTTATTTGTTCAGTAGTGAAAGAGTTAAAGACCTTTTCCTTAGAGTCTTTAACTTTTTACCAAACGGCAAAATTTTAAACTTGTCTAAAATAAAAGCAATGGCAGCCGACAAATTAAAGGTGGCAAAACATTGTAGAGTAGAAAACATTGTGTGAAAAGGAGAAAATGCTGGTTACCAGCATTTTCTCCTTTTCCCATAATGTTTTCAAAAGCCTTCCCTTTCAGGGTCGTAAAAAGTTGGGATTGTGTGGTAAAGGGTTAAGGGTTAACCCTTCACCGAACCGGAAAAAAATCTGGAGTTGACCGAACTGAAAGCCTTTGTAGATGGCGATCAAAATCTGGCTGAATTTGTGGGATCTGGCTGTGAAAGGGTGGAAAGCATTGCAAAGAAAAGGGGAAAATGTGTGCACCAGCATCTTCTGTTTTAGAAACTTTCTTTCCCAGAGTTGATAAAAACTCTGGACTCTACGGTAAAGGGTTGAAATGATCATTTTTAGAAAATTACAGCATTAACTCTTTACCACACAACAAAAATTTTGGACGTTCAAAATTTGACAACGTTAGCAGAAGATATCTTCAAACTAGCTCCAATGATGAAATTTGTCTTTGAATACGAAAAAAACATTGTGGGACAAGGAGAAAATGCTGGTAACCACCATTTCTCCTTTTTCCAAAATCTTTTCAAATGCTTATTTATGAAGGATTGTTTAAACTGGATTGTTTCATAACGGACAAAGCAGAACCCTGTGTTTACAAACAGCTTCCTGAAACGCACTTACAGCCAACACATCCCTGCAGAATATGGATAACAAGGATATAATTCTTTACCAAACAACAAAATTTTAGACTGGTCCAAATTGAAAGTATTTGCAGACGACAAAATAAAAGTGACTGAAAATTTGAAATTTGTTTTGGGAAGGGTAGAAAACTTTGTGGGAAAAGGAGAAAATGCTGGTTACCAGCATTTTCCCCTTTTCCCATAATGTTTTCTACCAGATCAAAGAAAATTTGCACCATTTGAGGCACTTTGAAATTGTTGTCTGCAAATGCTTTCAATTTGGACAAGGCTACAATTTTGTCGTCTGGTAAAGCACGGGTAGGAAACTTCATATTCAGAGCCAATGGCTCTGACGAGAAAATGTTGTGTTGGTCTTCCGTTTCTGAAGATGTCGGCTGAAAAACAACCAAAAAACAGGTAAGCTTGTCATTATTTGTAATCATGTGTTCTTATGTCTTGGAAAGTCCATAAAAGGAGAATGTCATGCAATGCTGTGGTCTTTCAACGTGTTTTCTACACTACGGAAAGTTGTAACAAGTGTACAATGTTGTCTGAATTATTTGTGGCGTGGGTTGACCTTAGCTAAAATAATACGTCACCAACCTAAATTCAGTCTATTATTGCCATATAATTGGCAATCAAAAGAGAGTCTTGCTGTGCCAAAAGTGTGAATTAATGTCTTGAAATGTTACATTCACTACTGGTAAAGAATTGAAAAGAAATAGCACAAAAATGATGAAAATAAAGAAGGGCTCCGATTATGTGGGCCGGCTCTGAATATGTAAGTCGGCACCGATTGATGAGGGCTTCCTTTCAGAAATTTAGTTTTTTGTAAAAATTTACTTAGGAAGTAGGTTTTGTTTTTCCGTCAATACTTTTTAGTCCAAAATGTATTACTTTTGTTGGATGGAACATGACTGAATTTATGAACATACAAAGGACTGGTATTGTCGTCACGATTGAAAAATGCTGTCGAACATTAGTCTATCTAAATTTTGAAAATTCTTTTATGTAGTTTTTGATTAACAGAATGGTCTATACATGTATTTAGCATTTGTCATGCTTTCGTCGTAAGTGCAGCCCACGTGTAAGCAAAAAAAAAAGAAAATATTTGGCATCTTCGGAAGACTATCTGGTCTTGAAACAGTCATTAAAAAGCTAGATGGAGAATGTACCTACCATAGCAGAGATGATGAATAGAAAAAAACTTTTACAAAGCGTGTGAAATACAATTGACCTATTCGCATTACATGCCTAGGGTATATGTGTGACCACTCTTAACTCTTCTCAACACCTAACACGACACAACAATATGCCGGATGGGTGAGGTATATACAAGTCTTTAACAAAAAAAAAAACCACGCTAAGACCAAAAGTGTTCATAGATTTCTGATTTTGATTGCACTCTCTCAGATCTTTCAATGCAGAATATGTCATATATTAGTTATTTTCTAAGCCCTTTTATTCTAAATAATAACTCAAAACAACTAATTGCATACACAATCAGTAAATCATGATATTGGAGCTGAATCTCAATCTAATTACGGCGTAAAGTGAATGATTTCTTATGATTACATTAGAAATGGGGAGGGGTCGATGTGAGATTTCTGAAATAAGTGCAAACGACAATGTTTAGGACATTCATACAAATATCTAGGACGGAAAAAGAAAATAAATAACCCAAAGCTATTCATTATTAACCCTTAAAGTGCCTGTCACAACTTAAGTTGGTTCTGCAGCCAGTATAGATCAATATTAGACTGTACAAAACGTGAGCGTTTGTTTGTTTGGATGAATATTTGTTTATCATCGGCTTAAAGATAACTGATATGTGACATTTTCTGATCTAATATATATCTGGTTAATTGAAGATTGAAAGATCTGAGTAAGTACTATCAGAATCAGGGATCCATGTACATTTTTGGTCTTGACGTGCTTGTGAAATAGATTTTTTTTCGTTGTTAAAGACTTGTATATACTCCACCAACCTGACATACTGTTGTGTAGTGTTAAGTATTAAAAAGAGTTAAGTGTGTTCACACATATACCCTGAGGCGTGTATTGCGAATAGATCAATTGTATTTCTCACGTTTTGTAAAAGTTTTTTTTTTTCCATTCATCATCTCTGCTATGGTCGGAACATTTTCCATCTAGCTTTTTGATGACTGTTTTAAGACCAAAGAGCCTTCCAAAGATGCCAAATATTTTTTCATTATTTTTGCTTACTTGTGGGCTGCACTTACAACGAAAGCATGACAAATACTATATACATGTATAGACCATTCTGTCAATCAAAGGCTACACTAAAGTATTTTCAAAATTTAAACAGGCTAATGTTTGACAGGATTTTTTCAATCGTGACAATACCAGTCCTTTGTATGTTCATAAATTCGGTCATGTTCCATCCAACAATAGTGCTATATTTTGGACTAAAAGGTGTTAACGGAAAAACGAAGCCTACTTCCTAAGTAATTTTTTAAAAAAAACTAAAGTTTTGAAATGAAGCCCGCATCAATCGGTGCCCACTTACATCTTCAGAGCCGGCCCACATAATCGGAGCCCTTCTTTATTTTCATCATTTTTGTGCTATTTCTTTTCAATTCTTTACCAGCAGTGAATGTAACATTTCATTACATTAGTTCACGCTTTTAGCACAGCAAGACTCTCTTTTGATTGCCAATTACAATGTATATGGCAACAATAGACTGAATTTTGGTTGGCGACGTATTATTTTAGCTAAGGTCAACCCACGCCACAAATGATTCAGACAACATTGTACACTTGTTACAACTTTCCGTAGTGTAGAAAACACGTTGAAAGACCACAGCATTGCATGACATTCTCCTTTTTTGGACTTTCCAAGATATAAGAACACATGATTACAAATAATGACAAGCTTACCTGTTTTTTGGTTGTTTTTCAGCTGACATCTTCAGAAACGGAAGACCAACACAACATTTTCTCGTCGGAGCCATTGGCTCTGAATATGAAGTTTCCTACCCGTGTAAAGGGACAACGAACATGTATCACGTCATTATTTCAAAACTTTCAATACACTGTTCACAAATGACCATTATGCTTTAGGACATAGGTCAACTAACTCAGCAGACAATGACCAGACAATTGATGAACTCTCAAATTATGTCTGGCCCTCATCCTGCTTTCCTTCTTTTTCATTTGAAATGAAATAGCAAAAAATAATATTCATTACTTTAGTGAAATGCATTTTGTGTTCACAGTTTTAGAAGTTTCCGACTAGAAGTAAATTGTCATACTTTTGCCAGGAGCCTGGATTCTAACCAATCCAGACTTCCTTCATCTTATACCAAACAATCCCATGTTTTCACGACCCTGAAGAAAATCCTTTTGAAAACAGTTTGGTAAAAGGGCAAAACTGTGGTAACCAGCATTTTCTCCTCTTCCCACATTGTTTTCTATCCTTTCTGATAAAAACCCTTCCATCTGTGACAAAGTTAATTTGTCATCCGCAAATGCTTTCACTTCAGCTTGGACAAGTCTAAAATGTTGTTACCTGGTAACAAAGATCAGATCGCAACCAGAGTTTTTGCTGACCAATTTTTCTTTAAGTATGGACCCCAAAATTTCCTTGATTTCCTCAAAAATGTAAATGTTTGCCTTCCTTTATTTACTTGAAGGGGGTCAAATGACCTACATATGGGAAAGTCAATGGCCCATATTAACCAAGCATTCTTAGTTTCATTCTAGATTTAGAGAGTAACACAGCTCCTGATTGGCTAAACCATTTGGTTTAGATTGGCTAAACCATTTGGTATTCTAAACCATTTGGTTTAGCCAATCAAAAGTTGTGTTACTTTCACATAGAAAATTCTTGAGATTAAGACTAAATAAAAGACAGTGTAGTTCCAGGATCAGACATCACCTATTGTGCAGTCTGATTTTGATCTGCATTGTCTGCAAAAGGCAGACGAATCTTGATCTACACTGTCTACAAAACAACCTTGGTTGTTCTCATTTCTCGACCTCATTTCTCTCAGGGTAAAACCTAACCCTTTTACAAATGGCAAACTCTTCCAAACTCTTACAAACTCTTCCAAATTTGAATGATCTGCACTCTGCAGACAGCAAAATACAAAAAACTTATAAATGAGCTTAAGTCCTATGTGTGGGGTAAAGAAAACACTGTGGTACAAGGAAAAAATAGTGGTAACCAGCATTTTCTTCTTTTCATACTATGTTTTCAAAGCTCTCCAGCTCAGGATCATTAAAACTCCGTATTGTGTGGTAAAGGGTCATGCTATCATTATTTTCTCCTTTTCCCACAATATTTAAATAAGCTTTTTTGTCAGGGATGTTGAACAATGTTTGGTACCAATCAAATCTGTTTTCAGAGGGACAAAATTTAAATATAATTTTTCTTTATATATTTTAACCCTTTACCACACAATCCCGAGTTGTAACGACCCTAACAGAGAAAGCTTTTGAAAACATTGTGGAAAAAGGAGAAAATGCTGGTAACCAGCATTTTCTCCTTTTCCAACAAAGTTTTCTACCCTGTCACAGACAGAAATCATCATTTTAGCAACATCAAATTTGTTGTCTGCAAATGCTTTCAATTTGGTGTAGTCCAAAATTTTGTCGTTTGGTAAAGAGTTTAACCCTCTTTACCACACAATCCAAACTTTTAACGACCCTGAATGAGAAGGCTAATTTGAAAAAAATTTTTAGAAAAGGAGAAAATGCTGGTCACCAGCATTTATCCTTTTCCCACAAAGTTTCCTACCCTGTTAGACACAGAAACTGTCAATTTAGCAATATCTCATTTGTCGTCTGCAAATGCTTTCAATTTGGTGTAGTCCAAAATGTTGTTGTTTGGTAAAGAGTTCAAAGAATGTTGTCAAATAACTACAGATAAGCACAAATAATGGTTTTTAGGAGTGACTACCACAAGTTATATATTGTTGGGTGACACGAACAGACTGATAGCAATAATAATACAAAATAGGTCAGTTTCACAAAAAATTATAACACCCAGGAATCATACCAGGTATTTTCCTACTGCTTTACACCAGATCACAAAATTCTGGACTTGTCCATTTTAAAAGCACTTGCAGACAACAAAATAAATGACTTTCTCATGTGATTGGATTACTACAAACGACTACTAACACTTGGAGCAACCATACAATAACAGACTGTCATCTTCAAAATAATTTCCATACTTTTAAAAGGTATAATTTAAATGCATCGTAACACCTGTGATTCCTTTGGCTGCAACTGGGTCTTTTAGGTTCCATAATATCTATTTTGTCCATGGCTTGGCTGAATCATGAACTTGAATGGTCCTTTGACATGCAGAAAATTTAATAAAATCAGTTTCCACCCTTATGTCAGCCTGCACTGACTGCACAGGCTGTCAATTAGGTCAATACTTTTTGCAGATGCATTAGACCCCTTTTCACAGAGCATGCTTTAAACAAATATTCAGCAGACTAAAAAGCCATACCTGAGGCTGTTTTCTGCCAAGGTGGGGATTCTTCATTGATTCATCTGAATCTGGAATTTGCCACATGTAATTCACAGAGGTGGGACTTTGCCCAATTTCAAATGATTATATTCTATTTCAGAGAGGTGGTACCGTTAACCCTTTACCACATGGCAAAATTTAAGACCTATCCAAATTGAAAGCATTTGCAGATGACAATTTCATAGTGGCTCAAATGACACAACTTTTCTTTGATAGGGTAGAAAACTTTGTGGGAAAAGGAGAAAATGCTGGTTACCAGCATTTTCTCCTTTTCCCACAATGTTTTCAGAAGGCCTCTTTTTTAGGGGCGTCAAAAGGCGTCATTGTGTGGTAAAGGGTTAAGAAATAGCCTTAGGTGCTATAATTGTTGACAATGTTTGACTTAAGTCACAATTTTCAAACTTACAAATGTTTTTCTAGCCTTGCCCAGTAGCTTAGTTGATTATGTACAAGGCTTGAAACAAGGCTTGAAACCAGAGGGGTCCATAATGTTTGAATCTCTAGTTTGGCCCATTTCTTTGAGAGGAATTTTCACATTCATGCACACTCTCACCAGTAAGGCAGTAACCCACTGTTTTCATTGATTGTATTAATTGTATGGTGTTTAACACCATTTTCAACATTATTTCAGGTATATCATGGCGGCCAGTGCACCTATCCATGCTTTCCTGTTTGTTTGAATGGTGTTTAAGCCGCTTTCAACATTATTTCAGTCATATTTCAGTCATATCACGGCGACAGCTCACATATTCATGTTTTCCTGGGTTTAACCAGTACTAGACTGTGGCTCTGAAGTATCTTGCCCAAGGACACTCCTGTGAAAATCCCAGTGGAGCCAGTGAGGTTCGAACCCGGGGCCTCCAGATCACGAGTCCTGCACCTAACCACTGAGCCACACAGGACCCCTATGCTTTCCTGGAGTTTCTTTCCAAGCCACTGGCTGCTTTCACACGTAACCATCATCAAAACAATGATCAGCAGTAAAAGAGGAATAAATCCTGTTGCAGTGACTATCATCAATCCTCGGAAAGAAATTGGCTGAGCCCGGGATCAAACCAGGGACCCCCTGTTCTTCAGTCCTGTACACCACCAACTGTGCTACAGGGCAGGGCACACTGTTTTGATGATACTTATGTGGGACAGCCAGATAGCTTGGAAAGATGTTATGCAAAGTACTGGTAACAGAAACTCCAGAAAAGCATAGACAGATGCAATGGCTGCCGTGTCATACTGTAACTAAAATAATGTTGAAATGGTGTCTAATCCATACAAACACACAAACAAAACTTATGTATTTTACTGAATTACCCATACAATAGCCTTCTATGGATCATCATTATCTAATATGACTAACACTGTGGCCTGAACTTTTAACAACCTCTAGAGTGAGTGGTGTAACCACAAAGCATCATTTTCGTAAGGTTAACCCTTTGGAACACCCAGTAAACCCCATTCACATTATCAGTGTAGAAATCTTAAACCTAAACAATTTCAATTTCAAAGTTATTTTTGAATAGATAGAATTTTAAAACCAAAGTGGACTAAGTGGATTAACGAGCAGACAGCATGTTTTGTACAGTTTGTAGTCTGATCTTTGATCCAGACTGGTCACAAAGGCAAATATAATAGGTGCATATAGGGTAGTTATAACTTATTTACTCTTTGGTTGCTGAATAAATGAAACAAAAAAAGTCAGGAGAAAAAAGACACGAAGATTGAAATTTCACGAAATATTTTGCCAGGGCTTTTCACAACAACCCAGCCTGAGTTTAGATGTACAATCTGTTCGTGATTTACACTGTCCGTTACAAATATAAAACTTAGTTTGGGGCTTCAATTGTTAACTTTTTACTACACACAAGTGTTTTAGACTGCTACAAATTGAAAGCATTTGCAAATGTCAACATAGTGAAAATAGCACAATTAACAGGATTTGTCAGTGAAAGGTTAGAAAACATTGTGGAAACAGGAGAAAATGCTGGTCACCAGCATTTTCTCCTTTTCCCACAATGTTTTCAAAAGCTTTCTTTCAAACAGGTGGGGTTGCTAAAACTTGGAATTGTGTGGTAAAAGGTTAAACTTCAGAGTATGAAATGAATGTAACGGACCGTTTTAACCCTTTACCAAACGACTAAATTTTGTACTGGACCAAACTGAAAACAATTCTGCAGTCAACATTTTATATGTAGCTCAAATGATGATTTCTATCTTTGATAGGATAGAAAACATTGTGGGAAAAGGAGAAAATGCTGGCTACCAGCATTTTCTCCTTTTCCCACAATATTTTGAAAAGCCTTCTTTCCCAGGGTCGTGAAAACCAGGGATTGCTTGGTACAGGGTTAATAATTGTTCCACTCTTGTTTTTAAGAGACCACTTGTCTTTAAGTTCAAGTAGGGGTAAACTAATTACAATGTGCCATTATATTCCCCACGACAAATTAATAGTCAAAGCGATGAAACATTTGAAGAAAAAAATTGCTTATGATATGCAGCTTCTTCTTTTCCACAGTCTTTTCTTTAGGCCTAACAAAAAAAATATCTGTATTTAGGGTTTCGGTCCGAGATGCTGTAAGTAGGGTAGGTAGGGATTTTTTTTTTTCCCCAGAAACTTTTTATATGGACCATGCACTGAAATCACACCCGAATTTTTTTTTAATCACAGAGTAAAACGTTTAGGGTCAGCAGCATTTTCTCGGTAGGGTCTGGAAACCCTACACACAGATATTTTTTTGACAGGCCTTAAAAGAAAAATGTTATAACGTTATTCAGTTCTTTGTATCCATCATCTTCATTACAACTTGATCCACAATTTTTCTGGACAGGAAGACTGTGTTTAACTCTTCACCAAACAATCCTGGGTTTTCACAACTCTGAGAAAGAATCCTTTTGAAAACATTGTGGGGGAAAAAGAGAAGATGCTGGTAACCAGCATTTTCTCCTTTTCCCACAATATTTTCTACCCTTCCAGAACAAATTTCAATTTTTGAGTCATGTTAATTTTGTCGTCTGTAATTGCTTTCAACTTGGACCAGTCTAGAATTTTGTTGTTTGCTATAGAGTTAAATGGACCCGAGAGAGAAGGCTTTGAAAAACATTTTGGAAAAAGTAGAAAATGCTGGTAACAATATTTTATACCCAATCAAAGACAGAAGTCATCAATTGACCTTTATTTAATTTGTTGTCTACAAATTTATGCTTTCAATTTGGTAAAGTCGAAAAATTTTGTTTGGTAAAAAGTTACCGTTAATTCTTTACCAGAGGCCAAAATTTACGACTGGTCTAAACTGAAAGCATCTGCAGACAACAACTTAAATGTGGCTCAAGTGATGGGATTTGTTTCTGACACATTAGAAAACATTGTGGGAAAAGGAGAAAAATGCTGGCTACCAACTTTCCACTATTCGTAAGTCTTACTTCTCAAGGTTGTTAAAATTCTGTGGATTGTGTAGTGATGGAATAACCCTTTTTACTGAGTAATGCAATTCTAAGTTTTAATGACCTTGATGAAGACAGCTTTGAAAACATTGACGGGAAAGGAGAATATGCTGGTAAACATTTTCTCCTTTCCCTATAATGTTTGCTACCCTTCCAATACAAAGTTGAGTTTTTAAGTCATGTTTAATATGTCGCTTGCAAATGTTTTAAATTTGGACAAACCTAAAATTTTGTTGTTTGGTAAAGGGTGAAAAAACATAAGACTTAAGGTTAAAGAAAATTGGTCAAAATATTACAGATGTACAGATCGGTAAGCCAAGAGAAAATGATAATATTATTGTTTTTGGATCTTTCTGATTCAGATACGACTCAAACAGTAATTTGGCCATTAGTACTCTATCCTATTTTCTAAACAATCAACAAAGGGAAAAGCCTCTGAAAACATTGTGGTAAAAGGAGAAAATGCTGGTTACCAGAATTATTTTCTCTTTTCCCCCCACAGTGTTTCTATCCTCTTAAATACTATTCAAATCATTATTCTAAATTATTTGAGTTGCTGACAACCTAAAAAGTACTGGAAACTCTTTTGTGGTTCAGTATAGAGAGAAACCCTACCAGCAATTGTCACTTTTTCCTCATAATGTTTTCCACATTGTTCAAAAGTGAAATTTTCAATTCGAAAGTGAAATTTTCAAGTAGATTATATATTACTAAACAGAGCTCCAGATAAGAGGGAATGATGGTATTATAAATCCATTATTTCTCTTCGAAACCCTATGTTGTGGGTACTCATTAGAATCGCCTCGATGAGACGAGTCTAATGAGTACCCACAACATTAAGGTTTAGTGGAGAATAATCAATATTTTCAATTTTTAAATCAAATCACTCCTTCTGTCTGGAGCTCTGCTAAAGATTAGATGTTAAATCAAATTCATTATTAGCTTGGCTGTTTTCAAAGAAAACACTGAGGTATTGTCAAAGCCCTGCCATTGCCATTGTCTGCATCGTCGTGCTGTTGACATTTTATAATATTTCAATTATTACTAAAGATATTTTCCAAATCCGACTTCATTGTTCATCTTAAACATCAAAGAGGAACCCATACAAAAGGGGGAGGTAACCATCAAAACATTTTTGACATAAGTATGCCCCTTTTTCGACTTTAAATTTTCACTAACACACAGTGCAGCTGAGCTATCTGTATGGTACATATGCACTTGTTTGAAACTTCATTAAAACTTTTGTTCTAATAACACAGTTTATGAAGATAATTATATTTGGTGACAGTTTGGTCTTGGCGATTTTATCAAAATTCACAATTTTAGTTTCTAATTGCCATGACATATGTTACAGCTTTCGGTCAATTAAACTGCCATAATTCATTTCATACTATGTTGTCGGTCAAGAATCTGTGGTGAGCATGCCACAAGGTTCAGCCAATCAGGAGTTGTGTTCCTTTCAAATGTAGGAAATTCTGGAGAACAACACAAAAGGACATTAACCCTCTACCACACAATCCCAACTTTTTACGACCCCTAGAAAGAAATCTTTTAAAAACATTGTGGAAGAAGGAGAAAATGCTGGTAACCAGCATTTTCTCCTTTTCCCACAATGTTTTCTACCTTTCCCAACAGAACTATCAATTTTTGAATCACAGTTATTTTGTTGTCTGCAAATGCTTTCAATTTGGACCAGTCTAAACTTTTGTCGTTTGGTAAAGAGTTAAGAATGGTTGGTAAATACTGACTCAGGTCCTTCAAATTTTCGTCAAATTTCATTGGTCACATTTGTTGATAAAACAGGTGACATTTTCTGCCACCCCAAAAACATTCCCTAAATTTCTGTCCTTTTGTTTATGTTAGCACTGTATAACAAGTGTAGACCTACCTTTCATTTGTGACTTCTTCTTTGTCTGTCATAGGATAAAAACATTGTGGTAATAGGAAAAAATTCTAGTAATCAGCATTTTCTCACATTCAAACATTGTTTCCAAAAGCCTTCTTTCTCAGGGTTGTTAAAGGTCGGCATTGTCGCGTAAAGGATTAAATATAATTAGGAAAAAGCCTTTCAAAAACAGTGTGGGGGAAAAAGAGAAAATGCTAGTAACCAGCATTTTCTCTAATTTCTAAAAGACACTGCATTTTCTAGCTTTTCAAAAGTATTCCATTATTTGAGATACATATTAATTATTTGTTGTCTGCAGTGTAAATGCTTTGATTTTGAGCAAGTCTAAAATTTTGTCATTTGGTAAAGAGTTAACCCCTAAGCTGCTAAGCGCAACTCACAGACCTTTTGCGGACAGTGTGGGTCCAAGATTAGACTGCACGTTCTGTGCAGTCTGATCTTGGACCCACACTGTCCGATAAGGAAATATTCATTCTCCAAAAGATGAATTTGAAATATTATTTGTCAAGTTTTTACTATCAGCTTGAAAGTTTCATTTAATCTATTCAGCAGGGTAAGGATTAAGTCCGTCTTTGCTACATGTCAGAATATCTTTTGGCACTCCAAAATCCAATCATGGTATAAATAAACCACTGGAAACAAATCAGTAGATGAACTGTCTCCTTGATAACACTGAAACTCTGTTGAAAACAGTGTAGAACACCAATCAGAGTAACAAATCTGGGTGTAAATCTTTATTGCTATTTTTCAGCCAAGCCAGCTTATTCAAGACATTATCCTGTTTTCTGGCTGACCTACATGATCGTAAAGTTTATTCCCTGTTGTACACATAAAGTTCTTAAACGTTATAAATTAACATTGTAACCCTATACTTTATAAACTTTTAGCACACAATCACATGTTATAACAGCCCTGTGGAAGGTGGCAATGTTTATTCTAGACAAGGGCGATTGTGCAATTCACACTAAAATCGTCTCGGTCACCCCAATATTGCTACATACTGGGCAACAAAGCCTGCACAATTTCTAAAAAAAAAAAAAGGAAAACATGTGACAGAAGAAAAGAAATATTACATATGCCCCCAATTTTTGAGCCCCCCACCCACCTTCTCCCCCCGTTTTTTAAATGCAAGAAGGGACCCCCCCCTTTTCTCAATTTCTAGAATAAACACTAGGTTGGTTTTCGAAAACATTGTGGAGAAAGAAGAAAATGCTGGTAACCAGCATTTTTTTCTTTTCCATCACTGTTTTCTACTGTAGCAAAGCAAACTAGATCATCAGATTTGTTATCTACAACTGCTATTAACTCTTTACAATAAAATTTTAGACTCGTCCAAATTAAAAGCATTTGCAGACAACAAATTACATGTGACTCTAATGATGAGACTTTCTTTGAAAAGTAGAGAAGATTGTGGGGAAAGGAGAAAATGCTGGTTACCAGCATTTTCTCCTTTTACCACAATATTTTCAAAAGGCCTCTTTCTCAAGGTCAGTGTATGGTTATGGGTTAATATAATGGACGTCTTAAATATTGTCGTTTTTATGTTTGTATTATGTTATTTTCAACATTACATCACTAAAATACATGGTGGTTGTGCACCTATGCATGCATTTCTGGTGCCAGCATTTTCTCCTTTTCCCAAAAATGTTTTCTACCCTTTAAAAAAAAAGTTTCAATTTTTGAGTCACATCTATTTTGTAGTCTGCAGAAGCTTTCAATTTTGATAAGTATAAAATTTCGTCGTTTGGCTGTGTCAAGCCCCAGCAGCTCAGACAGTAGCGTACAGGACTCAAGAACAGGGGGTCGCTGGTTCAATCCCCGGTTGGCCAATTTCTTTCCGAGGATTGATGATACATGAATTCATTGTGACAGGATTCATTCCTCTCTCACCGCTGATCATTGTTTCAACAATTCATATGTGGGAAAGCAGCCAGTGGCTTGGAAAGAACATTGTGCTGAGTACTGGTAAAAGAAACTCCAGGAAAGCATGGATAGGTGCACTGGCCGCCATGATAAAACTTAATGCTGAAAACGGCGTTAAACACCATAAATTCAATCAATCAATCAACCATTTTAAAAGCAAATGCCTCAAATGAACCACATTTCATTTGTCATAAGCATTGCTTTAAATAACCCTTAACCAATCAATCTCAATCCCAACATCAACCCCTATCCTACTAAATAACTAAATTGAAATTTTCAATTCGATAGCAAAAACCCAAATATTGCTATTTCAAAGTTATGTTTTTGGTAACAATATCTTCTTATCGGACAGTGTAGATCCAAGATCAGACTGCATGTTCTGTGCAGTCTGATCTTAATCTACACTGTTCGCAAAAGGTCAGCGAGTTGCGCTTAGCAGCCTGAGGGTTAAGGAAGAAAGCTTTTGAAAACATTGTGGGAAAAGGAGAAAATGCTGGTAACCAGCATTTTCTCCTTTTCCCACAATGGTTTCTACAATATCAATGGCTAATGCTGTCATTTGAGCCATATTTAATTTGTTGTCAGTGAAGCTTTAAATTAACCCATTACCACACAATCCCGACTTTTAACGACCCTGAAAAAGAAGCCTTTTGAAAACATTGTGGGAAAAGGAGAAAATGCTGGTAACCAGCATTTTCTCCTTTACCCACAATGTTTTCTCTCCTTCCAAAAACAAATTTCAATTTTTCAGTCACATTAATTTTGACGTCTGCAAATGCTTTCAATTTGGACCATTCTAAAATCTTGTCGTTTGGTAAAGGGTTAAGGAAAGTCCAACAATTTTTTTTATCAGGTAAAGAGTTGAAAAATTTTGCCTCAGTACTTCTCACTTACACAAGTGGGAGAACTGATACTACAAGTGATGTACTTCTAATTCTGTCCCTTTACCTTTCGAATTGAAAGCTATTGAACCTTTAGCACCTTTCCTAACTAACTTTAGCAGCCTTTGTGGCCAGTGTAGATCATGATAAAACTGCACAAAAACTGCTATCTGATCTTTGATTAACACTCTCTGCTTTGCTACAGCATCCAAGACCAAAGCATCATTGAAACTGCAATAATTTGGGTTGTGTTTCTACACTGAAATAATCTGTCATGTTTATTCTACATCCTAGGTGTTAAAACTTGACCTGGGTATCTGACCTGTAGCCTAGGGGTTGAATTTGACTAACTTGCATACCGGTCCATTTCACTGACCCTTTCTCTCAAGCACGGTGATCAACTATCTCTGTGATTTTTCTTTGCGCAGGCCTATGTACGAAACTTTTTTGTCACAGATAAATCATTTGCATGTCAAACTACCTTTTAAACACAAGACTCTGATGGGTTTTTGACAAAATTGATCAATACTGCGTCGTATGAGACGATTTATTTGGTGTAATACATTATGAGGATGCATTAAACCTTACTTTCTCAGAGCACTGTGTTACTCCTTACCAAACGACAAATTTCAAGGCTGGGCAAAATTGAAAGCACTTGCACACTAATATATTTATTACATGTTCCTCAAAGTTAATGATAGTACTTTAATTTGAAAGAGCACAAAACATTATGGGGAAAAGTAGAAAATGCTGGTTACCAGCATTTTCTCTTTTTTCCACAATGTTTTCAAAAGCCTCCTTCCTCTGGTTGAAACACAGGATTGCTTGAAAAATGTTAAATTTTTGGATAGTCTAGACTCAACATCTTTGCAAGCAAAGGGGTGACAATCACTACGTAACTTATTACCACACAATCCCGAGTTTTAAGGACCCAAAAGAATAAGCCCTTTGAAAATATTGTGGGAAAGGGAGAAAATGCTGGTAATCAGCCACAGCTTTTCCCGTAATGTTTACATTCCCATCAAGGACAAGTTCCATCATTTGACATACATTAGAGTTGTCGTCTGCAAATGCTTTCATTCTGGACAGGTCTATGATTTACTTGTGTGGTAAAGAGTTAATGTAGTTTTATCTTCAACTGCACTTTCTAGAAAAGTATCTGAAATTGTGCTTAGCACTTAACAACTCCATTATCATTTCATGTGGTTATTCACCCACACACATCATGTTGTGGCTGCTCATACCAATTCATATCTCAACAAGACAATTTGTATAAAGATCCACAATAAATATGTCTACAGATACACAATAACTCCTTTTTAAGTCCAACAGTAGTCCAGTTCTATATGAGTTCCTTTACCCTTTAAAAACATTTCCAATTTCTAAGAACCCTGCAACAGAAAACTTGAAAACATTGCGGGAAAAAAAGAAATGCTGGTATCAGTATTTACCTACATTTCCCACAGTGTTTTCTATCCTTTGAAAGACATACTTCATAATTTAAGTCATGATATAATTGTCGTCTGCAAATGCTTTCAACATGGACAAGTTTACAATTTTGTCATCTGGTAAAGAGTTAATCCTTTACCACACAATCCTCAGTTTTATTGAAGCATAAAAGGATGGCTTTGTAAAGCAATGTGAGAAAAGGAAAAAATACTGGTAAGTGGTGCCCAGTATTTTCTTCCTTTTCCACAATCTTTTCATCCTTTCAAAGATAAATTTCAGCATTTAAGTTGCATTTAAACTGTCATCTGTAAAAGCTTTCAATTTTGAGGAGTCCAAATTTTTGTCATCGGGTAAACAGTTAACTCTTCACCAGACGACAAAATTTTGGATTGTTCCAAATTGAAAGCATTAGCAGACGACAAAATTAAAGTGACTCAAAATTTGAAATTTGTTTTGAGAAGGGTTGAAAACATTGTGGGAAAAGGAGAAAATGCTTGTTACCAGCATTTTCTCCTTTTCCCACAATGTTTTCAAAAGGCTTTTATCAAAGAGTTGTGAAAACCCGGGATTGTTTGGTAAAGAGCCTGATAATATCACACTATTTCTGCTGAAAATATATCAGATGGCCCTGGTTCTAATGGTTTTAAAACACTAATACAAGTTTACAAATGAGAACTACTTTCATCGTGTTTTAAGCTTTATCCTGTTAAATAATAATAGTTTACGACTAGGATTGTGCATTACAATATTGAAGGTGCTTATATTTCTGCATTTCATCAAGTTGCAAAACGATGACTAATCAGTTATACCATAACAATAGCAAAGCTTTTCTTCCCGCCTAGAAAGGAATCAACAAAATGCAGAATAATGCTCATCTTTCAATTATTTAGAGATCATGATAAACTGAACATTGACAACATATTCTATTGTATTACATGCACAATACACCTTCCAGGAGAAAAATATTGAAGAAAAGTTAAATAAGCTATACCTCAAAAGCCCAGGTACATGATACCCCTGCAAAGTGTTTCACACATCGTCCAATTTCAACATCTTCATGCGTAGTATAGAGGTTGTTCACACAGTATTTCAAATGCGGAGCAACTTTCCGCAAAGTTTCATGACTGAGTGCAATGCCTGTCCCACCCATACAATAGTTGTCTGACGAACCAAGACTTAGCAATCCTATTTCTTCTTTGGTTCCAACACCAGCCTGGCCGATGAACTGGGGTTTGGAACTATTCACTGATCGTAGAAATTTCTCAAGCTTGTCCCCTTTTATAAAAACATCGTCATCCACTCTTAAAAACCATTCATATTTGTCAATATAGTGATCAAACATGTATTTCAACATAGAAAACGACTTTTTCTGTGGAGGATATGAATCATCAACATTTTTAAGACTTACAACTGGAACATCATACTTGGTCTCTGAACCCTCACTAGAAAAAAATATCACACGGCCATTTATACCCTGTGCCCAAGTTCTGTAGGCCGCTACAACTCGTGTATCTAGATATTTCTTTGCAGTCATAACACCAACAAGTAAAAAGCCTCGTTCATCCTTTTCTTCAATAATAATGCTGCTACCAGAGGTTGTTTTGACTTCACGTTCAATTTTCAAGTTGACATTGACTTCAAGACTATCAATGCAGCAACCTGTTCTAGTGAAAGATGGTGCACAAGGGATGAACTTATTTCTACACCATGTTGACAAAATCACTCCAAGACAAAGACCAAAAACAGTTCCTGCTGTAAAGTTAATATTCACACCATATTTTGGTTTAGCCATCATATGATACAGTTTCCAGGGAAATTCTATGGTCACTCATTAACTACTTCAAAGAAAGATGACAGAGTCCTCAGATGCAATAGTGATCATTAATTTTATACAAGTCCCCTAACGTCAGGTAGAATTGTTTTGCACGATACGAGGCATTTCTGTGAAATTTTTAATTCATGATTCTAATGCCCATTAAGTCTAAGAGTGGATCACCCAGTTGGCATTTCTTGTTATTAGGCTCTTTCCACCAAATACCCCAACTCCTCAAGAAAGTTTCATTTCCTAAAACTTCTACACTTTTATGCATATCGGCTTCAGAAACTTGATCATTAATTACATAGACTCCGCCTATTTTTCCAGCGACGTACACTCCTAAAATGTAACTCCATTTGGATTCGAATGTTTTATGAATGAAGTTCGTCCGTCAACAAATGAAAAGTTAAAACAAACTAGCATGTCAATCATATGTAGGTCATTCTTCGGAGGTCATTTCCGGTTTGCGTTGTAGATGGGTTTGACTATTTACCCAAATATACTCAAATACACTGAAGAAAACTCAAATACACACTAATCAACTCGTATTTAGGATGTTAATTTTGATTATATAAAATATTGAGTCCCAGGCCTAGAAGTTTTCTGTATATCATAAGTTTATCAGACATGTAGCAATCATTATGCATACATTTTTTGCGGTTACACCATATTTTTTATGGTTTCAGTTTGCAACAGTAATCAGTCCACCTGCAGTACATGTACTTCCTTTCAAAGATGTTTTACAAGCTCCATGCAAGACACTCTTGCAAAAAAAGTTGGTATAAGTGATTAATTCAATAGTGTTTTACTCCTCTTTCAGCATTATTTCAGTCATATCACAGTGGCAGCTCACATATTTATGTATGACTAAGGTTTTGCCAGTAGGCTACTCATTTCAGTCATATCACAATGACAGCTCACATAATCATGTATGTCCACGGTTTTGCCAGTACTAGGCCAGGGCTAATTAACCCTTTACTACACAATCCCGACTTTTAATGACCGTGAGAAAGAGAGCCTGCGAAAACATCGTGAGAAAAGGAGAAAATGCTGTTAACCAGCATTTTCTCCTTTTCCCACAATGTTTTATATCCTTCCCAAAACAAATTTCAATTTTTGAGTCATATTATCTATTTCGTTGTCTGCAAATTCTTTCAGTTTTGACTAGTCTAAGATTTTTGTCGTTTGGTAAAAGGTTTAAAGTGTCTTGCTGAAGGACACTCCTACAAAAAAAAATCTTTGCTTCCAGTGAAGCTCAAACCCAGGGCCTCCAGTTTACAAGTCCTTCACCTTACCACTGAGCGCCCCAAAACCTCTTCAGACCTCCTAGTGATCAACTGACAGGATTAAACCTCAATCCTTAACAAGCAATCACATTCTTATATCATACTGCAGATAATTTTTTTTTTAAAAAGCTTCAAACAATAAAAGATTTGCTTGTAACCAGCATTTCATCATTTTCCCACAATGTTTTGTAAACATTTTGAAGCTACGTCAGAATATTTGAGCAAACTTTTATTTGTCGTCCGCAAATACTTTCAATATTTGATGATTGTGATAAAGGGCTTTGACTAAAGTGCCAAAAACAATCAATTATTAGAATGGGATTGAAATGCACCTTTCAGAGTCATTTTTATTTAACTCTACGAAACAACAGAATTTTAGACCAGTCTAAAATGAAAGCATTTGCAGATGACAAAGTAAATGTGACTTAAAAGCTGAAATTTCTCTTTGGAAGTGAAGAAAACATTGTTCAAAAAGGAGAAAATGCTGGTTACCGGCATTTTCTCCTTTTCCCACAATGTTTTTAAAAGCTTTCTTCTTTAGGGTCATTGAAAACTTGGGGGTATGTTGTAAAGGGTTAATGGGTAGAAACTGGAAGGGAGGCTCCATCAATTTTCTGTCTAGTAACACCCCCTCCCCATGAAAAAAGCATCTTTCCAGACATACTTCTTAAAGCAAGCAAATTAATCAAAACCGAATTTAAATCATCCTATATATTTGCAGAATTTGTATTGCCATAGGATGGAATGTGTATCCTATCCTGGTCAATACCAAGTATTTCCATGTGCATGTAAGCCAAGAGAGAATATAACAAATAATGTCTTTTTTATAAACGTGGCACAAACTTTTGAATATCCTTTCATGGTATGTTAACCCTTTACCAAACAATCCCTGGTTTAAACAACCCTGAGGAAGAAGGCTTTTAAAAACATCGTGGGAAAAGGAGAAAATGCTGATTACCAGCATTTTCTCCTTTTCCCACACTGTTTTCTATTCTATCAGAGAACTTCAGCTCACTTGTGCTAATTCCAAATTTGTACTTTGCAGATATTTTTAAATTCAAGAGTGTAAAATTTTACGCTTGGAAAAGGGTTAGATTGGGGATCCACTCAAGACATGTTGAAAATCCTGGGAAAATGTACTTTTAGTGCCCTTTTTACCCATTTCTAATAATCTACCATCATGATAGTTCTTGCATGGTAGTTCTTGCATTCTCTTACAAGTAACTATTATCTGGGTGTCTAAATATACGACGGTAACAGATCAATATCTGACTTTAAAGCTAATATGTGCTTTTACCAGTTGGAATTCATTCTGCAAGATGTTCAAGTGGCATCCATAGTTACTTATATAATAAGAGAATGTGCAGTCTGATCCTGATCTACACTGTCCACTACTGTACTTTAGAATATTGGCAGGCAAGGAAAATGCTCCTTTTTTCTGTAATTGTATTGTAAACAATACAGTTAGAGGTACAATTGATTGGCCCAAGGGCATTAACTCCAAAATTAATGAAGACAGAGTTACAGACTTTGTAATGGTCCTCAGCGTGATCTATCTGTATTTGAAGTCAATAGCTTCAGCACTTCGGAAGTTATGCACAACATTTCAGTGGACAGACAGATGGATTGATGGATGGATGATTGCTTGCACTGTTATAATGTAACCTGATCTCTTTACCAAACAATCCTGTGTATTAAAGACCGTGAGCAAGGCTTTTGAAAACATGGTGGGAAAAAAAATGCTGGTGACCATGTACAATGTTTTCTACCATTTCAAAGGAAAAACTTATCTTTTGAGCCACAAAAGTTTTGTTGAATGGTGCTTTACATCACTTTCAACAATATTTCAGTCATATCATGGAGACAACTTACATATTCACACATGCCCTGGGTTTCACCATAACAAGGCAAGGGCTTTGAAGTGTCTTGCCAAAGCATACTTCGGCAAAAACCTAAGTGCATCCAGTGAGGCTCTAAACAGGGGCCTCCATTTTACAAGTCCTCCCTTTAACGATTTGGAAACCACTTTATCATCACATAACAATTGTGCCATGCTCTATGAAAAGAGGGTTTAATACATCAGTTAAAAAGTATCAATCCAGGTCAGTCTGCACAGGCTGATCTAGGTTGAAATGCTATGCTACTGGGCAATTTTCTGCATATCAAAGGACCATTCTATCCCATATTTCAGTTGGGTGTAAAATAAAATGGGTTTTATGGATCCATAAATATATGATGACTTGCTTGGTATAATGCATCGCAGAGATGCATTGAACCCACTATTGCCAGAGTGCTGCTCAATTGGCTAAATGTAGTATATTATATTTCATGTGTCTATTTTTAGAAATGTTATGGGTAAAGAAATGTCGTAATTTAAGCTGGGGGGAATTATTTCCCCGTCACAGTGAATATTTTCCTCCTGCCGAAAATCTGGAACTACTTTTTTAAGTTTTAAAAGTGGCATTCGTTGACAAAATAATCAGAGGAAATATAATATTTATCTCATCAGCTTGTGGTTAATATGGGGAAATATTTGCCTCAAAAGGGAAAGGTCTGCGAAAATAACTCGTGCCTTACGGCACTCGTTATTTTCACATACCTTTCCCTTTTTCGGCAAATATTTCCCCATATTAACCACAAGCTGATGAAATAAACTCTATTTAACACAGTTTTAACAGCTTACGGCACTCGTTATTTTCGCATACCTTTCCCTTTTTCGGTAAATATTTCCCCATATTAACCACAAGCTGATGAAATAAACTCTATTTAACAGTTTTAACAGCTAAGGTCATATCATGGCAGTCAGTGCACCTATGCATGTGCTTCCTGGCTTTCTCACACCAGTACTGACAAAACTTTCTTACAGAGTCATTGACTACTTTCTCACATGCATCAGAGGTGAGAGGCGAAAAATCCCCGCAGTACTGCTCAAATTTTGTTTTCCCCTCCAGGAAATATAAATAAGACTAACAAGTACCAACAGCAAGAAATAGTCTTCATCTTTATTAATAACTACACTGATTATTATACAACAACATATGAAATATTGATGTACATAACAATTGTCAGTTACACAGTTAACCCCTTAACACAGTGGGAGATGACTTTTGAAAACATTGTGCGAAAAGGAGAAAATCTGGTAACCAGCATTTCTTCTTTTCCCACAATGTTTTCTACTCTTTGAAAGGCAGATTTTATGTTCTGAATTACATTTATTTTTCCGTCTGTAAATGCTTTCAACTTGGAGAAGGCTAAAATTTTGTACTTTGGTCAAGAGATAAAGTGCCATTCAAAACTTAAGTTGTCTCTGCGGCCAGTGTAGATTAAGATCAGACTGCACAGAAGATGCAGTCTCATCTTAGTCAACACTGTTCATTTAAAACATTCTTGACAACAGTAAACAGTAAAATTTACCAAAAGCAAAATATTTTGACCCAGGTCAGCCTGTGTGCACTGCACAGGCTGTCATTTGTCAACACTTTACACACATACATCTTTACCACACAACCCAGAAGTTTAACGACCCTGAAAGACAGACCTTTTTAAAAACATTGTGGGAAAAGGAGAAAATGCTGGTAACCAGCATTTTCTCCATTTCCCACAATGTTTTCCACTCTATCAAAGACAAATTACATCATTTGAGCCACATTCAAATTGTTGTCTGCAAATCCTTTCAATCTGGAGAAGTCTATATTTTTGTCATTTGGTAAAGAGTTATACCACCTTTTCACGGAGCATGACTAGTATGCTTATCTCTTCACCTTTGGACAAAAATTTTGAACTTGTCTACATGAAATGCACCAGCAGACAACAAATTAAATGTGGTTCAATAATGTTTTGTCACTGAAAGCATACAAAACAATGTAGGAAAAGGAGAAAAGAGGTTACAAGCATTTTCTCAATTTTACCACAAGAAGTTTTCAACAGCCTTTTTCTTCATGGACATATTGATAAAGGACTAACTCTTTACCAGACAATACAAGTGTTTGCAACAAATTTAACAAAAAGCTCACATCATGTAATTTGTCTTTGATGGTTTAGAAAATATTGTGGGGAAAGGAGAAAATGCTGATTACCAGCGTTTTCTCTTTGTCCCAGGATGTTTTCAAAAGCCTTCTTTCTCAGGGTCATAAAAACACAGGATTGTTTCGTAGAGGGTTAACCCCCCAAAAAAAAGAAACAGTCTGACTAATGCCCTTTGACCTGTATATAATTAAATTTTACTTGTCCATATTTATCAGATGTTTCTACTGTTTTCCGTAACCCTTTCCAAAACAACAAATTTTAGACTCTTCCAAATGAAAGCATCTGCAGATGACCAATTCGGAAAGTGATTAAAAGTAACTGAAGTTCTTTGACAGGGTGGAAAACATTGTGGTATAAGGAGAATATGCTGGTGACTAGCATTTTCTTCCTTTCATATACTGTTTTCAAAAACCTTTTCCTTCAGAGTCATTCAGGCTGGGGATTGTTAACTCTTTATCAGACAACAAAAATTAAAACTGGAACACATGGAAAGTTCCATATGCAGTCAATTTCCAGGAGTCTAATTTTTTGTTATCTGGGTCACCAACCATTCTTGAGAACAGTCTTTGTCTTTTTTCTCCAAGAATTTCGAAAGTTGAGAGTAACACAACTTCTGATTGGCTAAACCCAATGGTTTAGCCAATCAGAAGTTGTGTTACTTTCAACTTTTAAAATTCTGGAGAATGTGACCTGAGAACATTCTTATGAATAAATGATGAATGTGGACCCTGATAAAGACATGTATACCCAAATCATCAAACTCTTCCACATTTAAGTCTAACTCGAAGTTCTAAGACAGATTATGTAATAAGCTGATGTAATCTATCTCAGCCCATCGGATGAATATGTGAATACATGTAATTGTTTTTTTTTTGTGCATTGTTGTTTAATACAGCCCCTATTCATACTTTACAGATGTAGATATCCCAAATTCTCTGACATGAAACATAATTATGGCATGGCTATATCTACAAATAACACAATAAGAGGGCTGTGATGGCCTTGTATCGCTCCACTGGCTTTTTAACTCTTTACCACACGAATCGAAGTGTTAATGACCTTTAAAGCTTTTGAAAACATTCTGGGAAAAGGACAACATGTTGTCAGCCGGTATTTTCTCCTTTTCCAACGTTTCCTACCCTATCAAAGACAGAAATAATCATTTAAGCTACAGTCAATTTGTCTTTTGCAATGGCTTTAAACTTGGTACAGTAAAAAAATTTGTCCTCTCTTAAAGAGTAAAATTAATGTATCATGCACTTAAATGGCATTGCAGAGACATACAGCATAAAAAGTCTGTATGGTAGTAAACTTACTTGGAAAACATAACCTCCCCCTGCCCAACAAAAAAAAAAAAAAGTCATATCTTCCTAAGTGCAAAGATTATGTCAGTGAATGCAAGCAGGTTTATTCATTGGCATGAAAGGTAACATTCTGGAAAGAAAACTGAATGACAAAAACCTTACTTAAAGTTTAATATTCCACTGATGTGAGCATAACTACAAGCATCAAAATAAATCACTCTCCCTGACAACAGAACATGTCCTATCCAAAAAACTTGAATATCAACATCAATCATGCATCATTGCAGTTTGATAATCAAGGGAGGTAAATAGTAACAAACTCTATCTCTTATAACAGGAGTTATTTCCCATAATTATTACTTAAAATTAGAGTCATTATATAAAAGCCTATGCTAAACTTGTAATCCCTGGCACGTGGCCAATTTTGACCCCAGGGCTATAATATGAAGAAACTTCTTAGAGGTCCATTAGATAAAGCTACATACCAAATTTGGTAGCCCTGGGCCTTATGCTTTCAGACAAGAAGATTTTCTAAGATTTTCAATATTTTTCGCTTTTGTTGCCATGGCAACCAGAGTTTTTGAAGGAATCAAATTCTTTCAAGGAATTCTGAAGAGGACAATGGCAGGATCATTTCAGTGAAGTTTCATCAAATTTTGATGTATAGTTTCAGGGAAGATGATGTTTGAAATAAAAGTTAACGCACACACGGACGCACGCACGGACGCACACGCACGGACGGACGCACGACGGACACCAGGCCATGACATAAGCCTGCTGGCCTACAGCCAGTGGAGCTAAAAATCAATGAAAGACTCGAGAATTACCTCGCCTATACTAATTCAAATATGTAATTAACCCTTTACCACACAATGACGCCTTTTAACGCCCCTGAAAAAGAGGCCTTTTGAAAACATTGTGGGAAAAGGAGAAAATGCTGGTAACCAGCATTTTCTCCATTTCCCACAAAGTTTTCTACCCTATCAAAGAAAAGTTGTGTCATTTGAGCCACTATGAAATTGTCGTCTGCAAATGCTTTCAATTTGGATAGGTCTTAAATTTTGCAGTGTGGTACAGGGTTAAATATGGTAACTTTGGCTAAAATACATATGAACCATGCTCTGGCAAAGGGTTTAATGTATCTGCAAAAAGTATCAACCCAAGTCACAGACTGCGCGGGCTGACCTGTGTCGAAACTTTTTCCTATGGGTAAACTTTTTACAAATCCACGGACCATTTTATCACATGAATCAGCCGTTTTTTTTTTTCCACAAAACGGATTTAACCATGTGATAACTTTCTAGGTATAACAAGCCACAGAGATGCATTATCTCTTTATCAAATGGCAAAAAATGAAGAAAGTCGAAATTTAAAGCATTGGCAGACAACAAAATAAATGTGACTGGAAAATTGAAATTTGTTTTGGGAAGGGTAGAAAACATTGTGGGAAAAGGAGAAAACGCTGGTAACCAGTATTTTCTCCTTTTCCCGCAATGTTTTCAAAAGGCCCCTTTCTCAAGGTCGTTACAAGTCCGGCATGTGTGGTGAAGGTTTAAACCCCCATTTACCAGACTGCCGCTCATGTGCTTTGACCACATACCTATCAACCTTGACAATGGAGATGCCAACAATAACATAAATATTATTCATGGATATAGGAACAAGGGGCCCAGAAAAAAACAAGGGTCTAGCAATAAGTGACATTTATTTTGCCCCCACTTTCAATAACATCTCTGGTTTTTTTTTTTTCTCTGGAAGGGACACTGAAAAATGTATATCTTTACAACTTTGGCCTATTCAAACATTGTATGCCAGTGATATTGTACCTTTCCAGAATAATGGATGGGTTGTTACCCACAGCATAGTTTTGCTTTGAAGATACAGTCAAACTTCGGAAGCTCGAACACCCCTGGGACTAGGTAATTTGTTCGAAATATTGGTAGTTCGACATATCCATATTTCAAGGTATGAAGTGGTCAGTGAACCAGTTACACGTATTCTTATTGCATCTTTATAACTTTTGTACTTGGAAATATAACACAGAACACACCACATACCTGTGCCATTTTACAGGAATCGGACGTCTAATTGGTGAAAATAGCTTATTTTCGGCCGAAATCAATACGCTCTATTAATGTTTTTTTAGAGAGTATCCATTTCAGCTGACAGCAAGCTATTTTCACCAGTTAAACGGCCGATTCCTGAGGCCATTTTCTTTGCACATACATGTATCTAAAGGTCATTTTATCAGAAAACAAGAGCGGCAAATTGTCGCAAGATACGCCCGTCCCACCGCCAGTTGTCAAGGGGGTATAATAATCGTAAAGGGCAGGTAATGCAAAAAACATGTTTACCAAGTCTCAAGTCAATTTGAATTGAGGTGACAAAGTTCCGTTCCAGACAAGCAAGAAATACTGTAAAAATGAAGATCAAAGTGGAATTACTCGAAATCCGCACTAGGTAGAGTTATTGTTCTTGCGCACTGTACTCCGTAATATTGCAACAAACATGCATACCAAGTTTCAAGTCACTCTGACTTGAGATGACAAAGTTATATTCTGGACAAGCAGAAAATGCTATAAAAATGACGATCAAAGGGAAATAACTCAGACAGCATGAGATAGAGTTATAGTTCTTTCACACTGCACTCCGTATTATTGCAACAAACACACATGTCAAGTTTCAAGTCAATCGGACTAGAGATAACAAAGTTATGCTCCTGACAAGCAGAAAATGCTGTAAAAAATATATGACTATCAAAGGGAAATAACTCAAGACAGCACGAGATAGAGTTATGGTTCTTTCGCACTGCACTCCATATTATTGCAACAAACACAAATACCAAGTTTCAAGTCAATCGGATTGGAGATGACAAAGTTATATTCCAGACAAGCAGAAAATGCTGAAAAAATGACGATCAAAGAGAAATAACTCAAAGACAGCACGAGGTAGAGTTATGGTTCTTTCGCAATGCACTCCGTATTATTGCAACAAACACACATGCCAAGTTTCAAGTCGATCAGACTGGAGATGACAAAGTTATGCTCCAGACAAGCAGAAAATGCTGTAAAAAATGACTATCAAAGGGAAATAACTCAAAGACAGCATGAGGTAGAGTTATGGTTCTTTCGCACTGCAATCAGTATTATTGCAACTAACACACATGCCAAGTTTCAAGTCAATCTGACTGGAGATGACAAAGTTATGCTCCGGACAAGCAGAAAATGCTGTAAAAATGACGATCAAAGGGAAATAACTCAAAGACAGCACCAGGTAGAATTATGGTTCTTTCGCACTGCACTCCGTATTATTGCAACAAACACACATGCCAAGTTTCAAGTCAATCAGACTGGAGATGACAAAGTTATGTTCCAGACAAGCAGAAAATGCTGAAAAAATGACGATCAAAGGGAAATAACTCAAAGACAGCACGAGGTAGAGTTATGGTTCTTTCGCAATGCACTCCGTATTATTGCAACAAACACACATGCCAAGTTTCAAGTCGATCAGACTGGAGATGACAAAGTTATGCTCCAGACAAGCAGAAAATGCTGTAAAAAATGACTATCAAAGGGAAATAACTCAAAGACAGCATGAGGTAGAGTTATGGTTCTTTCGCACTGCACTCCGTATTATTGCAACTAACACACATGCCAAGTTTCAAGTCAATCGGACTGGAGATGACAAAATTATGCTCCGGACAAGCAGAAAATGCTGTAAAAATGACGATCGAAGGGAAATAACTCAAAGACAGCACGAGGTAGAGTTATGGTTCTTTTGCACTGCAATCAGTATTATTGCAACTAACACACATGCCAAGTTTCAAGTCAATCGGACTGGAGAGGACAAAGTTATGCTCCGGACAAGCAGAAAATGCTGTAAAAATGACGATCAAAGGGAAATAACTCAAAGACAGCACCAGGTAGAATTATGGTTCTTTCGCACTGCACTCCGTATTATTGCAACAAACACACATGCCAAGTTTCAAGTCAATCGGACTGGAGATGACAAAGTTATGCTCTGGACAAAAACTGGACGCCGCCTGCCAACCCACCCGCCTGCCCGCCCGCCATGGGTGATCCCATAATACGTCCCGTCTTCGACAGGCGTATAATAACTCAAAAATTAAGCAAGCAAGAGTTATGATTCATTTGCACTGCACTCACCCTAAATGAGATCTATCCACCCATGAAGTTTCATAACCGTAGCTAGCATAGTTTTGGAGATATGCTTTGGACAAAATTCAAGTATGAATATACACAAAGGGAAATAACTCAAAAATTAAGTAAGCAAGAGTTATGATTCCTGTGCACTGCACTCCCCCTTGATAAGATCTATCCACCCATGAAGTTTCATAACCTTAGCTAGTATAGTCTTGGAGATATGCTACGGACAAAATTCAAGTATGAAAAACAACAAAGGGCAATAACTCAAAAATTAAGGAAGCAAGAGTTATGATTCCTGTGCACTGCACTCCCCCTTGATGTGATCTATCCACCCATGAAGTTTCATAACCGTAGCTAGTATAGTTTTGGAGATATGCTCCGGACAAAATTCAAGTATGAAAAACAACAAAGGGCAATAACTCAAAAATTAAGCAAGCGAGAGTTATGATTCCTGTGCACTGCACTTCGCCTTGATGAGATCTATCCACCCATGAAATTTCATAACAGTAGCTAGCATAGTTTTGGAGATATGCTCCGGACAAAGAATGGGGACGCCGCCCGCCCACCCGCCCGTCCGCCACGGGTGATCCCATAATATGTCCCATCTTCGACGGGCATATAAAAAGGACATTTGCAGATATTGAGAGCAAAACATCACCTTATGTTCTGATTATAGCTTCTATCAATGCTACATATACGGATTAATATCACAGTTGCGGTTAATAAAACCTAATGTGTTGAAAAACAATACACTTCATGCAGCTATAGCATTACAAAAATGACTTGACCACTAATTCAGGTCAACAACCTCGAAAAACAAACTAGAGGCCCCTGAGGGCCTGAAATCGCTCTACTGGCAGAGATTTTGTTTTTTTGCAAGCATATATTATGAATTCATGATGCAAAAA
Source organism: Hippopus hippopus (assembly GCA_946811185.2). Lineage (NCBI taxonomy): Eukaryota > Metazoa > Mollusca > Bivalvia > Cardiida > Cardiidae > Hippopus > Hippopus hippopus. The sequence goes on from OX328104.1 coordinate 10,226,395, forward strand.
GAAAAATGGGGGGGGGGATGTTCTTACAACTGGGCTTGAACCCACTAAGTTGTGAGGTAGAGCGTCGGCCTCTTAACCATGAGGTCCCGAGTTCGATACACGGGAGCGGGTGTCAACTTTGGGATTTTTCATTGGCCCACACATTCGGCGCGAGTACTGGTGTAGTTCCCAGGAAGCAGAATCGAGAGAGATTAGTATAAGTTGTAAGAACTTGTTTCTCAATCGACATAAAATAAATATGTTTAAACTAAGACAGCAAAAGTAGGCATGGTGAATTGAACAAACAGTGAAAAAAATGAAGTGCAATTTCTCCAAAGATAATTGTTTGGAATCCAGCCAAATTTGATAGGGTTTCAGTATGCCTTGTAATAAACAATCCTAGCAAATTTCAAAGAAATGTGACTATTAATGTGGACTTTGTTGAGTAAACAATGCTAAGTCATCAAATGGCTGCTTTTCCTGAACAGATTACTAGATTTCCTTCACTTTTAATAGAATTCAATCCCTTGATGAATCAAATAAACTTTGCAAGTTTCAAAAGAATTGGATAACAAGAGGGCCATGATGGCCCTGTATCGCTCCACTGGCTATTAAGTAAAAACACTACAAGCCAAACGTTTTTTGACGGATCAAAATTTTACGAACAGTTTTTGAAAAGGGTCACCCAAGGAACAATCCTGTGAAATTATTTCGAAATCTGACCAGCGGTTTCAGAGAAGAAGAATTTTGAAGAATTCCTTCATTTCTATATGGTGCAATAAGCCCCCATTCACCAGAGCCACATTTTTTGACGGATCAAAATTTTACGAACAATTTTTAAAAAGGGTCACCCAAGGAGCATATCTGTGAAATTATTTCAAAATCTGACCCGTGGTTTCAGAGGAGAAGATTTTTAAAGAATTCCCTAAAAAATTCCATTTGGTTGCAATGGCAACCAGAGTTTTTGATGGAATCAAATTCTGTGAACAAGTTTTAAAGAGGACCTTCCGAGGAACATTCCAGCCAAGTTTGGTCCAAATCCGCCCAGTGGTTTAGGAGGAGTTGATGTTTAAAGAATTGTTGACGACACACGACGCACGACGGACACCAGGTGATCCTAAAAGCTCCCCTTGAGCACGTTGTGCTCAAGTGAGCTAAAAAGTTAACATACGGATGGACGCACAACGGACAACGGGCCATAACATAAGCCTGCTGGCCTTCGGCCAGTGGAGCTAAAAAACTTGTCTAGCACCAATCATGTATCACTGCAGCTTGATAATCAAGGGAGGTAAATAGTAACGAACTTTATCTTTCATAAAAAGAGTTATTTCCCTTGATTAATGTTTAAATTGAAGTGACAATATTTTGAAGCCCATATTAAACTTGCGATCCCTGGAATGAAGGCAATTTTGACCCCAGACCTACAATATGAAACTAGAATGTGTGGTTATAAACAAAAAGATTTTTTAATCTTGCCCAATAAAAAGTCATGTAAAACAAGTTTGCTGAATAAAAGGCCCTGTAAAATATGTGATCCATGACACAGGTTTATCAAGTTTTCACTATAAAAGCCAATGTAAAACTTGTGACCACTGGTGTGGAGTCAAACTTGACCCCCAAAGTTAAAATTTGGGCCCTCTTGGTAGAGGCCCATTATATAAAGTTACATGCAAAATTTGGTAGCCCTAGGCCTAAATATGGCTATGTACAAGTAGATTATTAAAGTTTCCTTATATAAGACCATGTAGAACTTGTGACCCCCTGGGGTGGGGCTACATTTGACCCCCTGGGCTATAATTTGGGCACCCTTGATAGAGACCCCCTAGATAAAGCTAAATGCAAAATTTGATAGCCCTAGCCCTTATAGCTAGATGCGAAAGATTTTCCTATATAAGCCCGCCCATGTAAAACATGTTACCCCCCGGGGCGAAGTCAAATTTGACCCTCGGCTATAATTTGGACACCCTTGGTACAGGTCCACTAGATAAAGCTACATGCCAGATTTGGTCGCCCTAGGCCCCATGGCTAGGTCAAAGAAGAATTTTAAAGTTCTCCCTATATAAGCCCATGTAAAACTTGTTATATAAGCCCATGTAAAACTTGTTACCCCCGGGCAGGGCCTAATTTGACCCCAGGGCTATAATTTGAACAATCTTGGCAGAGGTCCACTAGATAAAGCTACATGCGAAATTTGGTAGCTCTAGGCCCTATGGCTAGGTAGAAGAGGAATTTTAAAGTTCTCCCTAAATAAGCCCATGTAAAACTTGTGACCCCCGGGGTGGGGCCAATTTTGACCCTAGGGCTATAAATTGAAGAAACTTGGTAGAGGTCCACTAGATAAAGCTACATGCCAAATTTGGTAGCCCTTGGCCTTACGGTTTCAGACAAGAAGATTTTCAAAGATTTTCAAAATTTTTCAGTTTTGTTGCCATGGCAACCAGAGTTTTTGAAGGAATTAAATTCTTTCAAGAAATTCTGAAGAGGACCATGGCAGGATCATTTCTGTGAAATTTCATCAAAATTGGATGGGTAGTTTCAGAGAAGAAGACGTTTTAAAAAAAAGTTAACGCACGGACGGACGGACGGACGCACGTACGGACGGACGGACGGACGGACTGATGGACGGACGCACGACGGACAACAGGCCATGACATAAGCCCGCTGGCCTTCGGCCAGTGGAGCTAAAAACTGTGGACTTCATTGCCTAAACAAGAAATGGAAATTTTTAACTTTAAATGGCTACTTTTCCCTTTTTAACTTTAAATGGCTACTTTTCCCATAGTGATTGTAAGATTTTTTTCAAAATCAATAGAGCTCAAGCTGTTGATGATACAAAGCAACTGTGCAAGTTTCATAAAAATCTGACCACAAATGCAGACTTTATTGCATAAACAAGAAATGGAAATTTTCAACTTTAAATGGCTACTTATCCCATACTGATTGGCAGATTTTTTTTCAAAATCAATAGGGTTAAAGCTATTGATAAGATAACCTGCGCAAGTTTCACGAAAATCTGACCACAAATGCAGACTTTATCACTTAAACAAGAAATAAAAATTTTCCACTTGAAAATGGCTACTTTTCCCATACTGTTTGTTAGATTTTTTTCAAAATCAATAGGGTTAAAGCTATTGATAAGATAACCTGCGCAAGTTTCACGAAAATCTGACCACAAATGCAGACTTTATCACTTAAACAAGAAATAAAAATTTTCCACTTGAAAATGGCTACTTTTCCCATACTGTTTGTTAGATTTTTTTCAAAATCAATAGGGTTCAAGCTAATGATGAGATAAACAAACTGTGCAAGTTTGATGAAAATCTGACAACAAATGCAGACTTTATCGCATAAACAAGAAAAAGAATAACGGATGGACAGAAGGATGGACGGACTGACGGACAGACGATGGAAACCATACCATGACATTTCAGCCAGTAGAGCTAAAAATTAAAAACAAAGTGATTATTCAATCACGGTGAAACAATTTGTAATTGACACCTTGAGTGAGTGTGTGTATATTTTACAGTAAGTGTTAAAAACATGCACCTTATCCAATATTTGATAAGCGATTACCGGCGTATCCAATTAACAATATAGCTGTGACACGCAATGTCTGATTGTTGACTAACCCTTTGTTCGATTTCCGAGAGGCTCAGAAAAATGAACAACGGGACCGTGATATGTGTTCGAAAGTTCCAATTAAGGGTTGTGCGAGCTTTCCGAGGTAGAACAATATGAATTACATAGAGATTTTGCCAGGACCGATATCACTGTTCGAGCTTTCTTTGGTATTTGATATTACCCATATTCGAGCCACCAAAGTTTGACTGTATTTAAACTTCTTCACTAAAAGGAAGATTCAGATGAGTTATCTAAACATAATTTTCCTCTAAGGTAAGGTTAACCCTTAAGCTCCTACGCGTAACTTGCTGACCTTTTTTGAACAGTGTAGATCAAGATCAGACTACACAGAATGTCTACAGTGTCTGATAAGAAGACATTTTTCTCCAAAATATAAGTTTAAAATAACATTATGCAAGTTTTTACTATCGTTTTGAAAGTTTCATTTAACTAATGTATCAGGATAAGGGTTAGCTGGTAAATAGAGCAAGACTGACGAGGACACTACTTGTCAGTCTTTCGCATGTTTTGTTCAAAGCTCCTACATGGAAACTGCATGATGCTTTGTTTCTAAAACAAAGGCAAAAAAAAAAATGAGACTGAAGATAATACCACAAAAACATTATACATGTACCTCTTAACTAGATGACAAGATGTAAGGGCAGTCCGAATTGGAACTTTTTGCAGTTGAATAATTAAATATGGATCAAAGGACAGAATTTATCTGCAAAAGGGTGGAAAAAAATTGAAGAAAAGGGAAAAATGCTAGTGACCAACATTTTCCCCTTCTCCCACAATGTTTTCAAAAGCCTTCTCATAAGGGTTTGCTAAAACACAAGTTTGTTTGGCAAAGGCTAAACTTACAAAAATTAATAATCATGGTAACAATAATCTGATAGATATGGACAAGGTTCACTAAAAGCATATTAACCCCAACCACACAATCCAGATTTTTAACTACCCTGAAAAAGAAGACTTTTGGAAACATTGAGGGAAAAGGAGAAAATGCTGATAACCAGCATTTTCTCCTTTTCCCACAATGTTTTCTACCCTATGAAAGACAAAAATCATCATTTTTGCAACATTTAATTTGTCGTCTGCAAAGGCTTTCAATTTGGTTCAGTCCAAAGTTTTGATGTTTGGTAAAAGGTTAACTCTATACCGGATGCCAAAACTTTAGTCTAGTCTAAATTGGAAGGTTCTGCTGACAACTCACTAAATGTGACTTAAATACTTTCAGGTTTCTTTTGGAGATCATAGTTACGATCAAACTGCGCAAATTGTGCAGCCTGATCTTGTAGATATAACTTAACACCCACCTCTCTTGTAAAGCCTATAACATAACTATGTTTCCGAATTTCAATGGAGCCTTATTACTGATACTGAAAGATGTTAAATGATGGTATTTGTCTACAAGGGTGGGATCGCAGAAAAAGGAGATAATGCTGGTCACAAGCATTTTCTCCTTTCTCCACAATTTTTTCAAAAGCCTCCCCCAAAAGGTTCTTTAACCCTTTACTGAAACTCCCCAATTTTAATGACTCTTAAGAAGATTCTTGAAAACACTGTGGAAAAGGGAGAATATGCTGGAAACCAGCATTTTCTCCTTTTCCCACAATGTTTTCTACTGTATCAAATAACAAGTTTTCTGTTTATAATTGCCTGGAGCATATTATGATGACAAAGTTGGTAAAGGGTCAAATTTACAAAAACCAGTATCATAGTAACAATAATCCTATAGCAAAGTAAAAGGTTAAAAGCTTGTGATATGATCAATGACAGTCACAACAAAACATTGGCGTAAAGACAAAACAAAAACAACACAAAATATGACTGTTCATGGAAAATGGTCACTGCTTAACCCTTTACCACACTATAAAATTTTGGACTTGACCAAATTAAAAGCATATGCAGAAAACAATTCAAATCTAGCTCTAATGACGATTTCTGATTTTGATTGGGTAGGAAACAGTGGTAAAAGGAGAAAATGCTGGTTGTCAGCATTTTCTCCTTTTCCCACAATGTTTTCAAAAGCCTTCTCTGTCAGGGTCGTTAAAAGTCGGCATTGTGTGGTATAGGGTTAACTCTTTACCACGCAACTAAATTGAAAAAAATTGAAAGCATTTGGAAACGACAATCTAAGTATGGCTTAAATGATGGAATTTGTCTTTGAAAGAGAAGAAAACATTGTGTGAAAAGGAGAAAATGCTTGTTTCCAGCATTTTCTCCTTTTCCCACAATGTTTTCAAAAGGCTTCTTTCTCAGGGTCGTTTAAAGTCGGGACTGTGTGGTAAAAGGTTAATTCAATGGTTTTTTTCAGAGTATGTCCATGTTATTTCTTCATGTAAATTGAAAGAGTTACAGATAGACCCTGAAAAACAAAAATAAATAGAGGCAAGTCATACTCTACCCTTCATCAAACCATTCCAAGCTTTGATGACCCCCCCCCCCCTTAAAACAATGTTTTCTGATCTTTCAAAATACAAATCCTATCATTTGGGTCATATTTAATAAGCTGTCTGCAAATGCCTTCAATTTAGGCGAGTCTAAATCTATGTCATATAATAAAGAGAAAATATCCTTTAAGAATATGGATACTTAAAAACAGTAAAGCTTTTACACAACGTTGCAGTGAAAACAATTTTGCTACAGAGAGTAAGTGCTTGTCACAAAAAAAAAAAAAGGGATGATAATTCCTTTTGCCACCATATTTTCAAAAGTGGTCAGCTGAAAGACATAAAAAGTCCTCTGTATGAGGTAATGTGGTACAAAAAAGTATAAACTGTACCTACAGAAAATTATGTTGTAGTAACTTTTTTTGTACTTGTATATGCTTTGAGCAGTGTGAAAAAATTTGACATAGTGCGATACTTAATTTTCAAACCCTGCTCCAAGCAAATACAAGCATCAGGAAAGTTTCAATAGAATAACAATCAGAATGTACCGGTAGTTACACTTGCTTGGCAAGCAGTTTGAACACAATTTTAAATAACATTAGGGAAAATGATTTGCGGAAATGGAAATATCTCTCCTTTGACTGATATCAGACACTTTACTGTAAAACCAACTGATCCTTTGCCAATGATTTCAAAACATGCCCAGGACAATAAATACTCATATTTCATAATGGTTTACTGTTCTGTTTGCACACACAGAAATAAATATCATGTTGAAAGACACCTTATCATTTCCTCAAGAGGATGCTGTTAAAATATCTAGAGTTTTCTCTCTATCATTGTTTGTGTTCACAAGAGCTTCTTTGATCTTGTCACCACTGAATCCCAGCTCCTGGAACTGTGTAAAAAGTTCTAAGAAAGATGAGGCCTGAAAATACAAGGACATTACTTGACGTTTTTGTAAACTATCCTGTGTTTTAATGATTCTAAAGAAAAAATCTTTTTAAAACATCATTCAAAAGGGAAAAAATGCTTGTAACCAGCATTTTCTCATTTTCAAACAATGTTTTATACCCTTCTGAAGAAGACTTGTATCATTTTAGTCACATTTAGCCATGATATATTTTCTGCAAATGCCTTCAACTGAAACACATCTATAAAATTTGATGGTCTCTTAAAAAGTTAACTACATACAAATATGAACCCTGAATGCTACCCAAAAGGATTGTTCAGCCATATCAAAAACAAAATGAAACTACCTTGAAACATATAGTCACATAAACCTGTTGATGACTGGCCATCAACATCAAAAACAAGTCACACAAAGAAGAGATGTTTGAAAGAAATGTCAATAACTTTAGTGAATAGTGTGGAAAGCATTAGTGGAAGAAAAGGATTACTTGAACAGGCATGAACTCCTTACCACAAAAGAAAATTTTAGACAGGTCCAAATTGAAAGCATCTGCTAATGTCAAATGATATGTGGCTCAAATGACAAACTTTGTCTTTGAAAGGGTTACCAGCATTTTCTCCTTTTCCCACAATACTTTTAATTAGCCAAATTAGCCCATATGAAGTAAATATCTTTATTAATGATAGAAATATTAGATCTTCATTAATGACAGAAATATTAGAAAATATTACAGCTTTAAATTATGACACAGCCAATAACAGGTCTATGATAATACCTCCAATGATAGTAATATCGACAGCTGGGCTTAAACTTAACTGTTTATTAATTGCTTAAAGGCCCTATAGCTGCCAAAAGTAAATGACAGTGATAAAATGCATTTAAATCTATATTACACCATTCAAGAGTAAGGAAATTATTCTAAAGATGACAAAGGTGGTCAAAGTGTTAGTCACTGGCAGAAAATTGCATTTTCAAATCAGGTAAAAAGTACACAAAAGATAGAGCAATCTGACAATTCTTAACTTAGTTTAACAGTTCACTTTTCTGCCAGCTACAAACACATGGACCAACTGTACAATAATAGATTGTCATCTCCACAATAATTTACATCCTTTGAAATATTATGATTTAAATTCATATGCATTTTAACACCCGCATTGTTTACTTTTGACATCTATAGGGCTTTTTATCCTCCATGCAGTGACAAGTACTGGGTCTGTTCAACATCATATCACATATCATTATGTGTAAACATAATTATGGCCATAATTTACCTGTTGCATACTATTTCTGAACATCAACAAAGCTGTCTCTGCAAGTTGTGCTGAATACCCTTTCTCTGTCAACTGATCTACCAAACATAAGAATTCAACTATCTGTAACAGAAAAAGGTACATATTCTTACAAACATGAAAGTTTGCAACAAATGCATACATCAAATACAAACTGCACCTGGCGGATTCGAACCCGTGCAAAAAAGATACTTGTGTTTTCGAGGTTCAAGGGACCAAAACCTTAACGACTGAACTAAAGAGAATTCTCTCTAACCCAGTTGTTAAGTACTGATTTTATACAGGACGAAGCTATGCAGTAAGGAAGGAGTGATCTCCCGTAACAATATCAAGAAACGATTCACTGAGAAATACAAAACAAGTAGTTAAATCTTCCCTAAAGCCTTCTCCAAATGAAGTCATTTGTGGATGATAAATGTGACACAGACAATGGAACCTCTAACAGAAAGAGAAGAAACTAGAGCTGTCACTGAATGTGACTTAATACCCCTGCCAGCGCTTTGACAGAAACAGGCAATTATTTGTACACAGACGGACACATGGACGGACAAACGGATGGACACACGGACAGACAGGCTGATTCCAGTATACCCCCAAAAACATTCGTTTTGCAGGGGTATAAATATTGTCTTGCTTTAGGTCATCTAAACTTGGGATTGTGTGGCAAAAGGGTTGTACAGGCTCTATTACTGTATAAGAGGAATTTTTTAAATTTTTTTTGCGATTGGAAAATTTTGCGATTTCGCGAATTTGAAAAATTCGCAAACTCTTCTGTTTGTGTATTTTACCACAAGTATACTGACAAATAACAAGTGTCTTGAATTTGCAAAAATTTCCGTTTGCGAAATGTCTGTAATCAGTAATTCGATCACAAACTTTTCGACACGCGTATATATCCACATATACAGTAACCCTTTACCCCACAATCCCAAGTTTTAACAACCCCAAGAAATTAGCCTTTTGAAAACATTGTGGGAAAAGGAGAAAATGCTGGTAACCAGCATTTTCTCCTTTTCCCATAATGTTTTCTATCCTATTAATGACCAACTCCCTCATTTGATTTAAACATGAATTGTCATCTCCAAATGCTTTCAGTTTGGTTGATGATGATGATGAATAGCGTTTTAAGGCCCGTCGACAACTTAGGTCATATTGGGCGCACTTACTTAGTAAACAATAATGCGAGGTGAAAATAACATACACGTGCAACAACATAAGACAAACACGATAAATGAGGAATGGACGAAACACAAAATGATGCCCCTTTTGTCGCCTTTTACGACATGCATGCTGTCACTTTTGTTCCGCCAGATGAAATGGCAGATGTGACGATCGCGGGACTGCAGTGGTTTATTCTTATACCCCCGATTAAACCACACGGGGTCCCACAGGCCAATTGATTCCCATTCCAAACCCTATTTACATCGAGAAAAAAAATACAGGATTTGGAATAAGAACTACCCAGCCTGCTGCAATCCTACGAATTACGAGGAAAGCAGCCGTTTGTCTCTAATTTTAGTCGCCTTCTACGACATGCCATAGAGAAAGGCCGAGGTCCTATTCTATAAATTAAAAAAACCCGGGACCCCACGGGGAACTTTCAGTTTGGACAAGTTAGCTTTTTTTGCCTTTTGGTGAAGGGTTAACAAACTTTTCCTAGGGAAATTCCAGGTTTACATTTTGCTCATTATCAATGACAAAAATTCTGACTTGTCCATATTGAAAGAATCTGGAGGAGTCCAAAGGTGTTTCAAATAATGACATATGTCTATGAAAGGATGGAAAAACATTCAGTAAAAAAGGATGCTGGTTACCAGCATAATTTTCCTCTCTGAAAATATTTTCAAGCCCTTGTCATCAGGGCTGTTGAAACACAGGATTGTGTGGTAAAGGAATAAAGACCAGCTAACTCCTTGGACAAGACATAAAGTCTCCGCACATTATTTCTAACATTAGAACGATATTAAGAAAAGTTGGCTCATCCAAACCCAAAGCCTTTGCAGATGTCAGACAAATTGAATGAGGCTCAAATGATGAGATTTATCTTTGAAAGGGTAGAAAACATTGTGGGAAAAAGAGAAGTGGTGGTTACGAGCATTTACTCCTTTTCCAAAAAAAAGTTTTCCACTGCCTCCTTTCTCAATGTTGTTACAACACAGAATTGTTTGGTATATAGGTAAATTCAAAATATGTATCTATATATCCCAAAATAATTTGAAACTAGCTTGGTATGATAATAGACAGCTAAATACAACTAATTAAAAATATTTCTACCTTTGAGCAAAGACAAGCAAACACTGTTTATGTCTAGGTAAGTTAAGGTTCCAAGGGTATAAGTGTTTGGAAAAAAAAAAATAGAAAATCAAATGAAAAACGAATACTGTAAAATGTGTTACTGTGAGTGTTCATGAATACCTAAATCTTTACCATACAACAAAATTTTGAGTCATCCAAGATGAATGCACTGCAGATGACATATTAACTTTTGCTCAAGTGATTGGATTTGTCTAGAAAAAGCCAGAATATACCGTGGGAAAAGGAGAAAATTCTGGAGAGTGTTTTCTCCTTTTCCCAGAGTATTTTCACGAGCCTTCATGGTCAAAGTCATTAAAACTTGGATTGTGTGGTAAAGGTTTTAAACAAAAAATATACCTGTATTTGAGATTTTGTTCTTAACTCTTTACCAAATGACAAAATTGTAGACTACCGGTACTCCAAATTGAAAGCATTTGCAGATGTCAAAACAAGTATGGCTCAAAAATTGAAATTTCTTTTGGGAAGGGTAGAAAACATTGTGGGAAAAGGAGAAAATGCTGGCTATCAGCGTTTTCTCCTTTTCCTACAATGTTTTCAAAAGGCTTCTTTCTCAGGGTCGTTAAAAGTCAGGATGGTGTGGTAAAGAGTTAAATCTTATTTTTTCTTTCACATAGATCTAGATTAACTAAGGCTTAAAATTCATACTCGAATCCATGATCAATAAGGCAAATGTCTATGACCTCCACCCATACATAACACAAAGAGTTACAAAATTCTTTTGGATCTAGACTAGACTCTTATTTTCAAAAATATTGTAAAATCAAAGCAGGAAATTCATGTATTTTAAAGAGTGACAATCATTCTTTCTAATTTCTTTGTACTCACATCTCTCAATCTTACAATTAAATTGTAATTATTATCATTTTTATGTAAGGTTTTCCAACTTTTGATTATGGTATTAGTGTTACCTGTGAACTGATCCTAACGACTTGTATACTGTAACTTAATAGCACAAAAACGTCCAGCATTTGTTTAAGTGTAAAGATTAATAACTTGACTGAAGAAACACAGTCATCAGTTTCGACTATCAATTGTAAGAACCAATATAGCTACAGAAACCTGCAAGCACACTGAGATTTTCAGACCTTAAGAACCATAACTGTTGTTGTAAGGAAGCATAGATTTTTCATGGATTGCAAATTCACTCTAGAAAAGACAACAACTCTGAGACTCACATTTGTTCTACAATCTTATGATATGAAATGAGAAAAAGCAAATTCTGCACATTATTACCTCCTTTTCGTCCTCTCCAAGTTTTTCCACAGCTCGAATGACACGATCACGGGAAAAACCCATACTGACCAGATTGTCAACTGACGTTTGAGCCTCTTTTGTAAGTCTGCTGTAGCTTCCAGTATCAGGGGAGACATACCCAGGCAAGGCAACTGTGGCAGGCTGGATGGAGTAAGACGGGGTTGGTGTGGGTGGCAGAGGGCTGAACGGATTCCATGACTGTATTGAACAAGAAAACACATATGTTGATAGAAATAAATATGTGAGCCATGCTCTGGCAAAAGGGGGCTTAATGCATCTTCGTGAGGCATGATACAAGCAGGTCATCATATAAATGTGTATCCATAAAATCTATTTTGTCTGAAAATCTGCTGAATTATGAGGTAGTATGGTCCTTTAACATACATAAAATTGACCAATAGCGAAAAGTTTTGACCCAGGTCAGCCTGCACGAACTGCGCAGGCTGACCTGGGTCGATACTTTTCGCAGATGCATTAAGCCTCCTTTTCACCAAGCATGGCTCAAATATATGAGCCATGCTCTGGCAAAAGGTGGAATAAACCTTAACCCTTACTACACGAAAAAGAAATTAGACTTGTGCAAACCCAAAGCATATGCAGATGCCGAATTAAATGTGGCTAAACTTGTGGAAGTTGTCTTTGGTAGCATAGAAAACATTAGACGAACACTTTTGCAAACTTTGAGGAAAAAGGAAAAATTGCTGGTAACCAGCATTTTCTCCCTTTCCCACAATATTCACTACCCTATCAATGACAAATGCCCTTTTTTGACTCATTCATGATTTGTCCTCTACATGTTCTTTCAATTTTGATGTGTTTGAAATTTTGCTGCTTGGACAAGTGTTCATGCATCTCCGTCATGCATCATACCAAGAATGTCATTTGATAATGGATCCAAATAATTCATTTTGTCTAACAACCAACTTAATCATGGGGTAGAATGGTCCATGAATATGCAGAAAATTTACAAAAAGTAAAACGTCTCAATCCATGTCAGCCTGACATGGGTCAATACTTTTTGCAGATATATTAAATCCCCCTTTTCACAGAGGACGACTCATATCCTATTCTATGTCTATGAATAAAAGAAAAAACTTAGCGGTACCTGTTAACGTGGTACCTCATTGTTAATTAGGTGTCTGTTTTAACATTGATGAAAGCTATTACAAAATAACACAAAAGCAAGATGGTTGAAGGAAAGAAAATAATTCTTTAAAGGACATTTAAAATATCATGGAAAAGGGAATGCTTTTAACAAGTAATTAGCCTTTTTTTCATCAAACATACAGTTTGAAAAGGTAGTCTAAATTAGGGGTCAGAAAAGTTAAAAGTACAATAATGGTTTCACTCATTCCCTCTAAAACTGAAACTATTGAATTGGAATTTCAGTTTCGTCGTTTTTCGTTTTTGATGGTAAAAAATAAGTTCTTTCTGAATCTGATTGTTCCTTGAAATTAAGATGAGGTTTTGAAGCTCTGAGATTCTGTAGAACATTCTTAGTCTTATTCTCAAGAATTTTCTAAATTTGAAAGTAACACATTAAAGGCCCAGTAAAGGCCAAAATATCAAAGCAGGTGTAATAATACATTTAAATTTAAATCATACCATTTAAAAGTATGAAAAATATTGTGGAGATGACAGTCCGTTATCGTGTGTTCGGGCCATATGTTAGTTGCTGGCAGAAAAAAGAATTTTAAAATCAGGCAAAAAAGTAAACAAAAGACACAGCTACCTGGCAGGTTTTAACCTAGTTTTGAAATTAATTTCTCTGACAGCAACTAACACTTGGACTGAAAGTACAATGACAGATTGTCATCTTCACAATAATTTCCATACTTTTAAATGGTATGATATAAATTCAAATGCATTTACACACCAGCTTTGTTTACTTTTGGGCTTTATTGTTACTTTAAATTAGCTGAAACAAGTGTTTAAGCCAATCAGATGTTGTGTTACTTTCTGAAACTAGCCCTCTATTTGTTATATGAAATGCCTGAAATCTTTTAATGCCAAATATATAAGCTTGACGCCTTTTGATAGCTGAAAGTGCAATACACAAAAACTCATAAAGACTACTTACAGGCCTTGACTGAACAGACTGATGGTATAGATCCAAGATCAGACTGCACATGCTGCTAAAAGGGTTAAATTTGGAAGTCTAAAATTCTTGAATTTGTAAAGATTTAAAGTACAACAAGCCTTCAAGTTTTATTCTGGCAAAGTGGAGCTCAAACTTCACAAGACCACCATTTATCTCACTGTTGCCCAGTTTAAGGCCCCATAGAGTTTGTAAAATGCAATTTAGTCTGTTACCTACATGTATACATTAACCCTTATCTTGCCATTCGCGACCATGGATGACTTTTGTGGAGTGCGTACAGCAAGATCAGCCTGCCCATACATGCAGTGAGTCTGATCTTGCTCTACAACCTCCGCTGCTTTATCGGTAGTTTGGGTCATATAAGCCCAGCGCAATGCACATACATTTAGCAAAATATTTTTGTGTAATCGTCAACAGTTTTTATTCAGCAGGACAGGGATTAATTGGCCTGCAACACGTGAAAAGGGGCATTCGGACATTTGCGTAAAGTGCCGTCTCGTATCAGCCTGCGCGGACTGCGCAGATTAATTTGAAACAACACTTTCCGTTTTTATGCAATTTTCTGTTTTGCGCAAGTCTACTGTAGCACAAAATCTAATGTAGTCGTAAAGTGCCGTCTCGGATCAGCCTGCGCTGACTGCGCAGGCTGATCAGAGACGACACTTTACGCAAATGTCCGAATGCCCCTTTTCGCATATTGCAAGCCAATTAATACATTGATTGTATGGTATTTTAACACTGTTTTCAACATTATTTCAATTATACCGCGGCAGCCAGTGCACCTATCCATGCTTTCCTGGAGTCTCTTTTACCAGTACTCCGCACAATATTCTTTCCAAGCCAATGGCTGCTCTCCCACACAACCATTGTCGGAATAAAGGTCAGCGGTGAGAGATGAATGAATCCTTTCGCAATGACCATCATCAATCCTCGGAAAGAAATTGGCCGAGTCAGGGATCAAACCTACAACCCCCCGTCCTCATGTCCTGTACGCTAACAACTGAGCTACCGTGGCTTGGCCAATAAGGATTAATACAACAATATCTCTTTCAGCGCATTTTAGACAGATCCAAATTGGAAGCATTTCCAAAGGACAGTAAATGTGGCACAAGTAATGAGATTTGTCTGTTAAAGAAAAAAAAAAAAAATTGTGGCAAAAGAAGAAAATGCTGGTTACCAGTATTTTCTACTTTTCCCACAATGTTTTCAAAAGTTTTCTTTCTCAGCGTTGTTAAAACTCAGGATTGTGTGGTAGAGGGTTAACTCAACAAGCAGACGGTAAAGTTCCAAGATTAGGCATATGTTATGTTCAATCTGATCTTCATCCATGCCATTTACAAAAGACGCTGTTTTCACTTCAGGCACTTTACCACACAACAATGTTTCAGAGTCTTCCAAATTGAAATCATTTGTTAATGATAAATTCAATGTGGGTGAAATAATAGATTTTGTCTTTGAATACGTAGAAAACATTGTGTGAACAGGAGAAAATGCTGGTAACCAGCATTTTCTCCTTTTCCCACATTGTTTTCAAAACCCTCCTTCTTCAAGGTCATTAAAACTTGTTGATTGTGTGGTAAAGGGTTAATCATATGCTATAATTCCATACCTGTCCAGAGGAAGGTCTTGGAGGGGGAGAGTGGATCTTCCTAGGAGCTGGTACAGGCCTACTGTTCTGTTTATCCCCAAAATGATCACTGTCAAATTTCAAGTCACTGTCACCACTGTTGTCAGATGTATTAGGATTACTTTGGGAATTAACAAATTGCACACTGAAATTTCCCTCACTTAAACTCATACTCACAGATTTATTCTGTGTCTGAACATTATCACTGTTTGATTGTTCTAAATTTCCATTTATGCATGGCTCTGCGTCCACATGGCGACTGTACTTGAATGTCCGTGGAGGTTTTTTCACAGGTGCCTTATGCGAGATGGATTTACCGGTAGTAGAGTCTGTGGTCTGGATTGAAGAACTTGTGTTTTCATTGTTATATTCACTGAAACTTTTGTTCACAGAACTATCACAATTTTGTGTATGACTGATCACAGAATTTTGTGTTAGTGTTTGCGGCTGTGAGTCCACCACACTCTGTGTATTTACTTCTGTTTGACCAATAGGTGGCAGTGGAGATGATCTACCAACAAGATCTCTGCGCGGAGGTACAGGCGGTAGTTTTGTTAGATCTAGTAATGCAGAATTTGGTGAAGTATTACTGTTGACGATTCCATTTTTAATCATTACTAAACTTACATTTTCATATGTTTCATCTTCAGCATCTTCTTTTAGTTCATTTATTTCTTCTTTCACATTGTTATCTTTTATGTCTGAAGGATCTACTGTATTCTTAGTGTCATCAACACTTGGTGAAATTCTATGTGTTTGTTCTAATACACTAGCCAGTTCCTCCATATCGTTGATAGTCTTTAATTCCAAATTATCAAAAGGATCATCCTGTTTTTCAAACCATGTCAGATCGAAATCAGCATTTTTGGATGAACTTTCATTCGTAGTTACAGATTTTTCCTCTTCTTTGTCTGTAGTTTGGATAGGTGTGGGCTGTAGGATGTTATTCGAAACATTGGCATACACAGAATTTGGAATAGTCACATTGGCATATGCATTTGTGTGTCTTGGTTTAGGGCGTGGAGCAGGTTTTGGCTGCAATATTCTGGTATTCTCATACATCGGCTCCAAGGTGTCTGTTCCAGGAGGTCTGGCATCAGATTCATCTTGATCTGCTTGGCCATCTGAACTGCTTGATTCTTGTGACTTTCGCAGAGTTGCTTGACGCTGTAATTCGAGCTTCTCCTCTTTCTGTTTCTCCCTTTCAGCTGACCATTTCAATACAGCTTCTTCTACTTCAAAAGAGTACTGAAAATGAAAGTGTTATGCTATGATGATATTGCTGTCTTATTATCAGATATTATCCCCTACACAGTAACTCTTTACCAGACAAAAAATTTTAAGAACTTGTTCAAATTGATAGGATTTGTAGGAGGCAACTTCACTAATGACTTAAATTTCTCTTTGAAAGATTAGAAAACATTGTGGGAAACGGAGAAAATACTGGTTCCCAGGCCAATTTAATTCATACATGTACTACTTTAACAGGAACTCTTCAGAATTCTATAAGCGTATCACACTAAAAGAAATTATTTATGATTGATTTAAGTAAGGCGATAGGTAACAGATCATCTGTAAAGAAGAAAGACCATAGTTCGAGAAACACTTTTTTCAGTGGTATCTCCTCTTGGACTAAATCATCTCTCAGGGTTTTTTTTTTTTTAAATTTTGCACCAGAGTTTTGAAAAGACTTGTTGAAATGTTACGTGATCAATAGCATGCTTAGATTATGAGGATTTGTGTTCAAATCAGTATGATGACTCCATATCTTCTGTTGTCTGTTACTGAAAAATGCTAGTAGAGCAACCAACATTTTGCAATCTACGCTTATCTAGTGTAAAATGACAGGTTTTGAAGTTAAATGTTACCCTTATTGACAAATTTATGTCAAATCATGCAGAAAAACCTATCCACAATACGAAAAATAGAAAAAAAAAACCAACGAAAACCCATGACACAACAGAATGTCTGTTTAACAATGTCCAATCAGAGCCACTTCAGACTGCCTTTTCAGCTTTTTTACCGACTTTAAGCAGTAAATATCTGTATAAAACAATTGTTTATGCTGTAAATCATCAACATGGGTCTCTTTACCACTATTTAGGAAGCATTACTGTCATACCCT
This sequence comes from Hippopus hippopus, assembly GCA_946811185.2. Taxonomy (NCBI): domain Eukaryota; kingdom Metazoa; phylum Mollusca; class Bivalvia; order Cardiida; family Cardiidae; genus Hippopus; species Hippopus hippopus. Next base: position 10,244,019 of record OX328104.1, read on the forward strand.
CTAAAATGAAATCTTACCCTCAGATTTTCAGCCCAAGGGGTAAGTGTACCCTTAAAATAGAAAGCTAGTGGGAACATCGAGAATAAAAGCTGAATAGACCCCTTAAAAAATTGTTAATTATAATGAGTCTGACAAAAGAAAGCCTGTCAAAGTCCCAGTCGATTGCAGAATGAATCATAAGACTAGAATTAAAATTGGAAACTTTTGTTGTCAGTGACACATGGGACTTGAAACCAGGGGGTCACTGGATCGAATCCCTAGCTTTTCAAATTTCTTTTGGATGATTGATGATAGTCATTGCAACAGGATTTATTCCTCTCTCACGGTGATTTTGTTTTGACTATGGTTTTGTGGGAAGGCAGCCTGCTTGGGAAGAATATTGTGTGATGTCCATCGAAAAGAATCTCCAGAAAACCATGGACAGGTGCTCTAGCATCTGTGATGTAACTGAAATAGTACTGAAAGATAAACACCACACAAATAATAAGTATATTACTTTAAGATACAGTGACACGCACCTCACTATTTAGCACTGAAGATCTGGATGAAGTTTGTAAGTCTACATCTGGTGGCAGAATTATCTGAAACGTAAATCGTGCAATGTCAATAAACAGAGATCATCAAAACAACACTACAGATAGCGGTAATATCGTGGGCTTTGAAAGGCAGAAATGGTTACCATTGCATCACCAAAATCAAGATTGTAGGTACAAATAGGAACAAGTACATGTACTATACAATCAAGATATTACACAGGATTACAATTAACTTTTTACCAAACATTTATATGACCCCAAGGAATAAAGCTTTTGAAAATGTTGTGAGAAAAGGAGAGAATTTTCTACTTTTCTAACAATGTTTCCTTTCCTGTCATAGAACTTCAGTTCATTTGTACTACTTTTCCATTCACTATCTGCAAATACATCAACTTGGAAGAGTCTGGTCAAGACTGCTTTTAGAATAGAGCCAATAACACTAGTTACCCTGACTCCTTTCCAAAGTTACATGTATGTGCCAGTAAGTTAACCATTTGGCTGCTAAGTGCGACTCACTGACCTTTTGTGGACAGCGTACTTCAAGATCAGACTGCTCAAAAAATGCAGTCTGATCTTTGATCTACACTGTCGGATAAGGACAAATTTTTCTCCAAAATATATGTTTGAAATAGCATTATTCCGGTTTTTACTATCAACTTGAAAGTTTCACTTGACTTATTTAGCTGGATAAGGATTAAAATTTTATTGACAAGAATGACGAAATAGACAGATACCTTGCTGTTTCACTTTTACAACTTAAGACAGTTATATGAATCAAATTATTTTACCCCTTATCCTGCTAAAAAAGTTACAAGAAACTTTCAAGCTGATAGTAAAAAACCCAAATATTTTTATTTCAAACTTATTTTTATGATAAAAATATTCCCTTATTGGACAGTGTAGATCCAAGATCAGACTGCATGTTCTGTGCAGTCTGATCTTGATCTACACTGTCCACATAAGGCCATTGAGTTGCACTTAGCAGCTAAAGGGTTAAAATGAAGCTTCACAAGATTCCATAAAATATCATGGATTGAAGTGATACCTCCTGGGTCCATATTCACCAAGCTGAGCCCAGGTAGCTCAGTTGGTAGCATGCAGGACTTGAGAACAGGGGGTCGTGCGTTCTATCTCTAGCTCGGCCAATTTCTTTCCGAGGATTGATTATAGTCACTGCAACAGGGTTCATTCCTCTCTCCCCACTGACCATTGTTCCAACGATGGTTATGTGGGAAAGCAGCCAGTGGCTTGGAAAGAAGATTGTGCGGAGTACTGGTAAAAAGGGACTCCAGGAAAGCATGGACAGGTGCACTGGCTACCGTGATACAACCAAAATAATGTTGAAAACAGCATTAATCACCATGCAATCAATCAATCAATCAACCATATTCACCAACCATTCTTAATTTCATTCTAAATCTCATTCTAGATTTAGAAAGTAACACAACTACTGATTGGCTAAACCAGATGCTTTAGCCAATCAGAACTTGAGCTTCTTTCAAAGTCTAATTCTAGATTTAGAAAGTAACACAACTGCTGAATGGCTAAACCAGACGGTTTAATGAATCAGAACTTGAGCTCTTTCAAAATCTAGAAAATTCTTAAGAATAACTAAGAATGTTCTTAAAAATGGATGGTAAATACAGACCCTGTTCCCTGACAGTCCTTTCTTTCAACCCAAAGAATGATTATGTTAAACCTTTACCAAACAATCCCAGGTTTTCACGATCCTGAGAAAGAGGCCTTTTGAAAACATTGTGGGAAAAGGAGAAAATGCTGGTAACCAGCATTTTCTCCTTTTCCCACAATATTTTCTACCCCTTCCCAAAACAAATTTAAGTTTTTAATACACATTAATTTTGTTGTCTGAAAATGCTTTCAATTTGGACTAGTCAAAAATTTTGTTGTTTGGAAAAGGGTTAAGGTACCAGAGATAAAGCTTATGAAAATGAATGAGCAACCAGACTGATGCTGAGCAAGAAAAAACTCAAACTGCAAGCAGAGCTGCCTCTTAGGCTTTGCTTATCTTTACACAAAGACTTACAGTATCAAAGCAGATCTTTGGACTTCCACGTCCACGAACTTTTAAAGTACTGCGAAACAAACCATTTTCTTCATGGTTTAACCCTTTACCAAACAATTCCGTGTTTTAATGACTCTGAGGAAGAATACCTTTTGAAAACAATGTTTTCTACTCCGTCAAGGACAAATTCCGCCATTTGAGATATCTTTGTCATCAGCAAAAGCTTTGGACCAGTCTAAAATTCTGTTATTTAGTAAAGCGTCAAGTCATGCAGAGACTTCATTATACAAGATATTTTCTTGCCTGTTTCTACATGACTGACTACCTTTCCACCTCGTGAAGTTGGCAGCTTTCAAAGCATTAAGAGCAAGGATTATTTTGCATATTACTTACTTTGCCATACCATTTAAGAAAGACAATTTACACTGTACTTGTTTTTCAAACATGCTCTCATTGTACCACTTGGGCAAGTTTGGGAACATGTCTAACTTTTTACCAGATGAAAAAATTTCAGACTGGTCCAAACTGAAAGCATTTGCATAGGACAAATTTGAGGTTGCCTAGTTGACAAAATTTATCCTTGAAAGGATAGAAAACATTGTGGGAAAAGGAGAAAATGCTGGTTACCAGCATTTTTTCCTTTTCCCACAATGTTTTCAAAAGCTCCCTTTGTAAGGTTGTTAAAAGTCCTCACTGTGTGGTAAAGGCTTAAAATAACCTGTTAAACAAAGGGTCAATCTGATCGCTAAAAATTATTATATAGTAACTGCTTGAAGGAAAGTATACCTTTGTAGGAGGTTTAAACCTTGGTCCAATTTTGAATGGTATTCCTTCCAAGCAAGCTGAGGTAAAACCACTGCCTGTAAATAAAAAAAAAAAAACCACCATGTTAATCAGACATAACAAAAGACAACACCATGAAAATTTTGCAGGGTATTGAATAGTACCAGCTATGTTAGCTAAACCTGACAATAACAACATTGTTTCAGACAGAAATCTAGAGTTATGATCCATTACTCGTAAACACAAATTCAAGATCTGCCCTTCTAAAAAATACTAAAAAAACCCTTAAGTTCTACAAATAAATGGTATGACACATATATATTTTGTTTTTGGCTCACAGACAAATAAAAAAACCCAAAAAACTGTCATCACGTTAGAATTATTCCAATTGTTTAGGCCTAAAAAAAAAATAGTTTGTTTAGGGTAACGTCTCCAAAAATGTTAGGTAGGGTAGGGACGATTTTTTTTTTTTTTTTTTTTTTTTAAACTCCCCCCCCCCCCCCCCCCAAAAAAAAACATTTTGAAATGGTGGTATTTGCTTTCGAAAATGGAAAAAAAGAGAAAATGGTGGCTACCAGCTCTGAGTCCCTTTTCTCATTATGTGTTCAAAAGACCTCTAGTCTGTCACTAACTTTCTGATTGTGCAGTAAATGGTCAAATTCTATCTAAACTATACTTCTATATTTGCATCTTTTTTCCCCACTGAATGCTGTCCACTTTTGTTTAACTCTTTTCTGAATTGAAATTTTTTAGACTTGTCCAAATTAAAAGTATTTGCTGACAACAAAACAAATGTAACTCACAAATTGAAATTTGTTTTGGGAAGGGTAGAAAACGTGGGAAACAAAGAAAATATGGGTTTATAGCATTTTCTCCTTTTCCCTCAATTTTCCTACAATGTTTTCAAAAGTTTTTTTTTAAGGATTGTTAAAACTGTGGATTGTGTGGTAAAGAGCTAAAACAGCTGAAAAAGTGAAAACATTTATTTGCATGTTCCTAAATAAACTGAATAAATACTAGAATGTTTCGTTTGTTTTTATGTTTAATACCCTCCCCCTCCAGAACACTTTAGAGGACTATATATATTATACTGATTTAAAGTAAACATTTTATCTGTAGAAAAGTTGGGTTTACAAAGGTTATGCATATTGTTTTTTATCTAGAACACACATTCTTGACACAACTTTGAAATTACAAGTATCCACTTTTGTTGTCCTTCAGAGTTATAATGTGAAACAAGAGTGTCGTCATCACAATATACGCCGCCACATGGCTGCTATTTCAAGCAGCTAGCTTTAGAGACTAAAGTGTTGGAATTTCTAGCACCTACCTGGGTAGCTCAATGGATATATTGTGTTACTTGTGATCTAAAAGTTTTATGCATGGACTGATGGATGGACAGACGGACGCACAACGGACTCATTGGTCATTGGCTTTGATTAAGCAATAAAAATATGAAGTTTCATGAAATTATGTCCATTAGTTGGAGATACATTGATGAAAAACATTTTTTTCCCATGACACAGCAATAAATTCCAAAACCCTGACAATATGCGCTAGGTCACATGATCTGTGAAAATTTCATCCAAATCCGTTGAGATATGTCAATTAAAGAGATATTGGTGAAAAATGAAATATAACATGAAGCCCCCTTTTTCCATGATGCAACTATAAATCGCAAAACCTTGACAATCTGCACTAGGTCACATGATGAGAAACATTCTATGAACATTTTATCCAAATCCGTCAAGAAATGTGGGAGGAGTTGCGTTCACAAGAAACAGACTTTTGTAAGGATGGACGCAGTTTAAATTTGACATGAAGCCCCCTTTTTCCATGACACAGTAATAAATTCCAAAACCCTGACAATATGCGCTAGGTCACATGAACAGTGAAAATTTCATCCAAATCCGTTGAGATATGTCCAGTATTAATTAAAGAGATATTGATGAAAAATGAAATACAACATGAAGCCCCCTTTTTCCATGATAAAGCTATGAATTGCAAAACCTTGACAATATGCGCTAGGTCACATGATGAGAAACATCCTGTGAAAATTTTACCCAAATCAGTCAAGAAATGTGGGAGAAGTGCTGCTGCTCCTCAATTTTATATAGATCAGACACATTTTACCTGGAAACTAAAGTGCTATCACTTGCCGGAAGTGTAGGAGAGATTAGAAAGCCTTGGAAAATTTTTGCATAGCGGCTCCTAGCCTAGGCAGTTTCAGGTTTTTCTCTAAGACCAGGTAGGGTAAATCAAGCTGAGTGAAAAGGGGGGGGGGGGCAGAGCGAGAACAAGGCAAGTTTGGGTAGATTTATATTTTCCGAAAGAAATTATTGTTGCCTCATTGTAACAAAGATAGAAAAAAAAAATATATATATGAAAATACCTGTCTAATATGAAGACCTATCGACGCTTGATACAAATCTAAACTTCTATCGTTGCCGTCGTCTAGTTTAGTCCACAGTCCGTCCTGTCAGATAAGTTGCAAGAGAAACGTCCATTAAAATTTTTCGAATGTTATATCTGCATTGAACACATTAATTGTTCGTAGTTCTGGAGCATGCTAGCACTTTTGCCGAATGATGTTTAACAGAACTTGTTCAATCTGAAATCTAGCAAACCGAAAGTAGCGACAATGCACTACAGAACCGGAAATGCGGTAATGACAACAGAGATGACGGGATCCTGTCTATATTTTACGCGAAGAAAAGCGAAAATCACAAGTAAAAGTTTGTTACACAGTCTGTATAGTACCGCAGTATTTCGGGCGTGATTTGTTGTAGAAGATAAAACTGGTACCCGTTTGTCTTTTGTAACCGTGCGATAGGATACGAACGTTCGATAAACAGAAGTTCCTGTGTGGAGTTAGCGAAAAAGCCCGATCTCTCCGCCTGCTTGTATGTATTTTTAGAAATGGAAAACCCACGTTATTGCGTTAGACAATTTGTGTTTAAGGTCGGTTCAATATACTCCGATACACGGTAGCTTTTGTACAGGCGTAGGAGTTTTCATGCATAATTATGTATGTAGTAGTACATGATTGTACACCTATAATATAATGCGCAATATTTGCCGAAACAGGCGTCCTGTGACACGGTATGATAAAAGGCTGATTTTTTTTTTTTATCGGAAGACAAAAAAAAAAATTAGGGTCGGGGCAAAATCTCCAGGTAGGGTCGGGTTACCCGAAACAAACTATTTTTTTTTACGCCTTATGAAGAAAAACCCATGCCTTGCTACCTATCATCACTGAAATACTTACCACTAATACTAGCATATATACTTCCATCGTAGGCCATCGTCTACCAACACCCTGTCCAAAAGATAACATAAACTATTCTTGGTTTAAAGTACATTACATGTGATAATAACCAAGAGTAAATAATGACAAAGGCAGTAGTTGGTTGAAACAACAATGTTGCCATGAATGAACAGTGATCATTATTGTCTGAACTTAAGCCTAATATTTACTGGATTCAAAACAATAAAAAACAAAAGGTGTTTCATCATGCACTTAACTGTCTTTCATGCACTTTTAACTCTTTACCAAACATCAAAATTTTAAACTTGTTTAAATTGAATGCATTTGCATACAACAAATTCAGTGTGGCTCAAAAGGTGATGCCTATCATTAAAATGGTTGAAAATACTATACAAAAAGGACAAAATGCTAGATACCAGCATTTTTCATTTTCCCACACCATTTTCAAAATACTTCTCCCACTGCATCATTAAACACAAGATTGTTTGGTAAAGGTCTAGAAGTACTTCAATCAAATAACTGCAACAATGCATTTACTGGTACTTGTGTTTTTGCTTAAGGTTCTGGGTTCACCTGAGAAGAGGTGGTGCTCCACGGTACTGTAGTGATTAAAGGTGGTAGTGGTAAGTGGTTTAGGTACCACAGCATGGGTGAAAGGTAGAAAAACTGAAAATATTGAACTTTTTGCTAGGGGCCAAGGGATTACTGCAGCTCCCGGTTGGCATGGGTCTGTGGCAAAGCCCTGGCTAGGGACTTTTTTTTTTTTTTTGGGGGGGGGGGGGGAGTGTCCCTGAAAACTTAAGGAACATTGCCTTTTCATTCATGTCAAAAGCCTTTTCCTGACACCCTCATTTCAGACAGACTTCTCTCAATTTCCATATTCAGTTAATATACAAGTTGTACCATACAAGGGCTGGCTAAACAAGGGTTGCTACTTAAAAGCATATACTTCTTTGAATAATTCACCCTTTGAATAGCAAAATGTTTTGACCAATTTCAAAGTGTGTGGACTGCACAAGCTGCTATGGGTCAATACTTTTAGGGTATAATATCGGCAACTCCCCCCCCCCATCTTGAAAACCCATAAAAATCAAACATATGCAAAAAATAAATAAATTTGCCCTATCCTCTTTACGTATTCATTCCGTATGCGATGCTGTCTGGTAATCTTGAGCACTTAAGCAAACGATTGCTTAATTATGACACTAAAAGGAATTGCTAGATCCTCACAGCTATTTATCTATTTATAGAAATATTTCATCTAGATAATTACTCAAGATAGTTATAAATAAATGAACCGAACAATGCAAACATTCAAGAAGTAAACAATAACCGTGAGGTTTTATCTGGCATACAACTGTCCCATGATCTCGCGCACTTATAATATATAACATCACTGTAAAGGATTTCTAAAGTATTTGTGGCCTATACAAAGAACAATTGTAGAAAATAAATAGTTAACCTCGATTCTGACTTTTAATTCAGAACTTTGACAAAATGGTGGCAAAAAGGAAATGAATTTGTCGTCTAATAAGGGTTGCATGTAAATGGAGAAAATAATGTTAAAACTGTTTCTTAATATCAAATAAAGTTGTAAAATATGTGTTTAACTGATTTGTCTCTGTGATGAGACATGAATGACACATAAACGTGTTACTGACAGCCTAGTCATGAATTGGGTCATACGACGTGTTTATGAATAATTAGTCAGGATGATGTCATAGATAAACTTAAGGCACTCTCAGGTACAAAATTTAGCTTAAGTTAATTTCTGAAGGTTGCTCTGTTATTCTTAATTCCTATGGTCTAAGAAACACTGCAGAAACAGGCAGAATTCATCAAATAAAATCGCAGTACAGGAATCTGCCGAACTGCGCAAGATTACTGGACGCGCAAGATTACCGAACATGACGGTACATCAAATACAATATTGGTCAATGGAATGAACTTAAATTTCATTAATTTCTTATCTTTTCACTCATAAAACAATGCCCAATATATGCATAGAACTATATAGTATATAATGAATGAGAGCTGCTGGTATTATGCCTCATTTTGCAGATGCATTAAGCCCTCTTTTCACTGAGCTAGCTTCAAATATATTTAAGCAGTATGAAAGACACTGCTCTTTGATTTCTGACTGACAACGACATCCAGGATGTTCAAAGACGCTTATTGACAGGCATTTTGACATAAGCAAAATATATATTCCTCTCCTTGTTTGTTGAATCCAAAGATTAATTCTTTAAGACAGAGATGACAGTTGAGCAGAAGGAGTGATCTACATGTAGATGCTGAAAAGAAACACATTTTTAATGCAGTATCTTAGCCTTAAGGCTTAACGTTACCTAATGAGATCTATTCCAGATTCAAAACGAAAATAACATTTCCGGAATTAATCTTTGTCACTGATACTCACAGATCTAAAAACGGGCAAACAGCTGTCTTGATTTTAAATCTGCTACCAGAAATTATGAAACGAATTTGGATAATCTCATGGTAACAAGTCATAAAGAGTTACTCTTTTTTATCGATTACTCAGACTAAGCTGACATTTACCAACATCGCCATTTTCTAAATACTAACGCCACCTAGGTGTAGAAGTAGGGGACATAACCCACTTACCAAGGGTGGTCCTAGAGGAAGTTGTTCAGGTCGTCTGATCCCTTCGGGACATCATTTAGATTAAGGAAAATTAGCATAAGTTGTCAGCAGGAAGGAAAGGCCGATGATTCAAACCGTTCGGTTTTTATTGTTTGTCGCTGCACAGTAGATCTAAAATAGATCTCGTATAGTAGCAGACATGCCTAGATCTAGATAGCCTATCAGAGTAGATCTATAAACAAGAAATATCTTTAAAAAAGATAGACAGTGTAAAAATTTGCCAACAAGAAGACAGGGGCCCTTACCATAAATATGTCTGGATTTTTGACCAATCACAAGTTTCTATTAATTCATTTTTTAGAAATACAAAAAGTAGGTCAAAGGCTAGCATAGTCAGCTAGGCTACTCCAAAAAAAAAAGCGTGGCCCGGAATCAGATGAACATTGATAACATTGTCTTAACAACGGAAAAACTTACATTCAATTTACGTACGCTTAAAGTTGTTCCTATTAATTAGAACACGTTTATCGTCTGAACCAAATTATCGTCTGCACATGCGTTCAGTTTGGACAAGATTTTGTCGTCTAGTTTTGTTCATTCGAACTAGGGCCTACCTACTAGCTATATTGATACGCTAATATTTCGCCTCTGCAACAGAAAGTATGGCTAGAAAAGGAGCAGGATACCAATTCCTCATTATTTTTATACTAGTCTATAGGCATCCAGATCAAGGATCGTAGATATAACAGGTATCTATATATAGGTTATACAAGTTGGCTTCTTTACAAAAGAAGCCAGGAGAGGTCAGCATCGTTTTTTTTTTGAATAGTTTATTGGCTTTTAATTTCAATATATTTTGGTACATGTAAACAAACAAGTAAAAAAGCTGTCGCGTAGAAACCTCATATGCTTTATGACGCTCATTTGACCTTCTTGTCGCATTTTCAAGTCGAATGATCTTGTCCAGCGGTCTTCTTTCTCTTTTTTTTTAACGAAATTCTTCTTATTTTTTCTTCTGCTTAGATTTATTTGCTTAATGAAAAATTACAATTATTTGAGACGTCATTTGCAGCCATGGCAAATTAATATAACAAATATTTTCTGAAATTCGTCACATAAAAATAAACCACGTCTATTTCCTGTTTCGGTTTTTTTGATTTCGCTTTATTTACAAAAACCATGACGAAACAGACTGTGTATCAGTACAATTTCGCAAGAAAAATGGATTTAGACAGCAAATTCTGTGGCAGTCTGCCTTTTAAACTCACCACTGTTGGAGAGGTCTGATGACCTCTCCAATAAGGCTTTTTTTTAGGGGGGGGGATATTACGAGAGGTGTTTATGGAGGCCGAAATCTGTCGTCAGAAAATCAGTTCCTGTTTGATTGAGCAGGGATTGTGAAACTTGAAAAAATGTGAAATTTGAAATGAAGTGTTATATAAAAGTGCGCTAACTGACGACAGTCCTAGAGGGAAATGTCGCACAGTCAATATCGTGCACATGCCTCCTTCCCCCACATCAATCTCCGAGCAGTGTTGTCGTTCGTTACTCTCACTGTACATCTCTGCAACGGGCTAAATGACAAGAATCTTGTCAAACCGAGGAAAACATGTTTTGTTACTGTTTAACTGTTTCATGTGTAACATAATAAAGTAGACAAAGGAAATATGATTCCGGATACATTATAGGTGCATTCAAACTGATGAATTTACCTGTATACAATGGAACTATTTTTTCAAGCTTCTTTACTGATCAGAATCTTGCGCCAATTGTAAAAAAAAAAATGGCTGCGCCCATGAATGATGACAGTTTCGACACACCGATGGATCTAAGTTTGTAAGATTAAAAAACAAGTTATCGTCCTTTAAAAGACATTTAAGCTTTCCAGAAAATCCCTCTTTTTCACATTTCCTACCACTAAGTCTGATTGGCCGTATGCTGTTTGAACAGCACACAAAACAATCGATTGGTCTTTCTTTCACCGGTGTTTGTGTCGCCATTTTGAGTTATGGTCATGTGATGAAAATATCACGTGATGACGGACTACTTTCTGAGCCAACTACATAGGTGAATGGGAATGATCCGTAGTGCAAGATAGTGCCCCCCACATATGTGTGAGATTCATCAAAGAGCAGTGCACTGATGCCTCATGCTAGCAGCCAGGGTTCTAATAAATACTTCCTATTTCCTATTATTTCATGCTTTCCGGTAGGTTATCGAGAAATAACGGTGAAATATTTTTCGATATTTCATGGTTACGACCAGTGAAAAATACCGATTTTTATACTCTAACTCTTCAATTGAAAGCGGAAACAGTTGTTCCCGCGCACTAGTTACCTAGGTAAAATGCGCGTGCCTCTCAACCAAATGGAAATATGATGTAAATTACCCTACATTTCTCGCACTTGACGTAATATTGTAATGCGTTGCTACGCGGAGAGGGTACGCCACGGGGAATAACCGAAACGAACCGTAATGGATTTTGATGTAAGTTCCCCCGAAAGAGGGTTAAAAGCATTAAATAAATAGAATATTTGTTTTTTTTTTTTGGTGAAAGATCGAAATTTATTTCATCGAGTAACATCATCGGTAATATTTTCAAGAGTGGCGTAGCCACTCGTTAAAATATTACCAGTGATGTTCACTCGATGAAATAAATGCGCCAATCGTGAAAATATTACCGATGATGTTCACTCGGTGAAATAAATTTCGATCTTTCACCGTAAAAAACAAATATCCTCTATATCTCTACGTAAATTCATAAAATCCGTTCGAAGTCGCCGATGTTATTGACGTCATGACGTTTGAAATCGTATTTGCTGACCATGATGATCCTGCAAATGCATGAAAGATCTGCAGGAGATTTGGAAGGCCATCCAGGTGTATGGAAAACCGTGTCTGATGCGTGATATGAGGGCGGGCATCGCCCTGATGCAGCATACGTTCATGACCATGGCGGAAAAATTGGATAAGTACTGAACAAGACATTTCGTTGCACTGTCGGTCAGCGGTCAGATTTCCTTCAACATTGACAATGTCTATGCTCTGTGATTTATATGATCTTGATCTACATTGTACGCAAAAGGTCAGTGTGTCGCTCTGAGCAGCCTAAGGGTTAATGTTTAAGTGGCCTCTCTCGCCCGGGACGTTTATCTTTTGTCGTAGTAATGCTACATATAGAAAGTTCTCTAAAACTTATAAAAGGGAATCTACGGAAAAGGGTGAGCGGCTTTATTATCCGAAAACTGTGCCCGTTGTAACTCCAGTTCTCAAATATTGAGATATATACTACACTCTTTGCAAATCAACCTATCAACTTCAACTTATTCTTGAAATTGTACCACCCAAACATTGGTAAAATTTAATATCAGAAATGTAGAGACAGAAATAATCAAATTTTCGATCATGAATTACCTCTCATAGCAACGGCATACCTCATTGCAACCACACTTTATCTAAACAGGAATTAATTAAATTACGCCAGAATCATAATATAAACAAATCTCGCACAGGCGAGAACGACTTTTCAGCACAACCGTTTATTGAAAGTGTTAGAAAAAACACTTCCAACAAGATGGGGCAGAATACGTTGAATTTGCGTACTTAGAATACATTTGTAAAATTCGGTGCTTCTTTTCCAACTTAAGATGGACGACCAAAGGCCTATTTCAAGATAAAGAAATAATAAAGGCCTATCTGGGAAATTTTTGTATGATTCCGATTTATTTCGGTATCAAAACTGTGCTTGTTTACAGCATCACGGGTAATTTTAAATACCTTTTCGAAATGTTAAGATCAACCTCAGACTGCAGTTCGTCTTTAATCTTTTTCCAAACAATCCAGAGTTTTAATGGTAAACAATACTTTCTTTTTTCCCTCGCAATGTTTTCTACACTCTCGAAGAGAAATTTCAGTTTTTGAGTCACATTTAATATGTCGTCTGCAAATGCTTTCAGTTTGGACAGGTCTAGAATATTGGCATTCGGTGAAAAGTTGGTACACAATGTATGGTGTATTGTACGATATTTAGGTAAAAAGGGGTTGACTTAATAATTTTCGAGTCTTTTTTTATGTCAGTTTCATTTATAAAGACAATCAAATGGTTTTATAGGCACAATTCTACTCTTCGGAGAAAATGTTGCAGGGGAGTAGCTGTTGACGTATGCGGAATGCTTCGGATCAAACCCTTTCCTATTACTAGCAACATTGGTAGTTCCAGCAGACTGTGCAAGATCTGACAGAATGCACACAACGTGCAGTCTGATCGCTGATCTATATTCTCCGGTACTCGATTCTACACTAAACATTTTTTTTTTTTACCAAACTTTGCATTTTGTATGCAGCGGAATTGGATTTAATACACATGAAAAAGACTATATTTTATTTGGCAGCGAGATTTAGTAGAAATTGTATTACAAAAGGGAACGGAGTGATGGGGAGAATTTACTTAGATTGGCCTAGATCTATGTGGAATTTTATAGAGGCAAATCATGCGTCAGTCATCTGAAATCTGTATGTAATTTGAAAAGTACTCTTTATAGAAGCCTATTTACTGTCAATTGTTAAAAGGCCTATGTAAGTTAAATGGAAACTGATATTTATAAAATGCAGGAGCATGTTAATTGTTCGTTTACTTTCTGCCTTGAAGAGTCGGATCATATTACTGGACATAACTTTACGAATAGTTCTCATTCTGCTGCGACGTTAACTGAGGGATCCGAATACGTTTACGTTATCATGACTGCAGTGACGTCAGGCCTGTCAATCATCGGAGGAACAATGATATGCGTTCTCTACGTCAGCTTCCGGGACATGCGCACACCAAGCAGAAGGCTAATGTTCTTTTTAGCACTGTCTGATGCTCTATTAGCGCTTGGAAATTTATTGGGTGTGATATGGTATCTTTACAGCGACTCAGAATTGATTCACAATAGTAACGGATACTGCAAATTTCAGAGCGCAATGACTATCTATTTCAGCTTTACTTCATTTTTCTGGACAGTAATAATGGCGCTCAATCTGTTTCATGCCGTGGTACTGCAAAATGCGTCTTTTGCAGCCACTTACATGAAGTTGTTTCATTTGTTAACATGGATTCCTCCGGGTAAGTCGCAATTTATCTATCAAATTGTTTGAAGCTTCACACCTACCACCTGAAATTTCAGACATGTCCAAATTGAAAGCATTTGTTTACGGCGAGTCAAAGGTTGCTAAAATGATGAAATTTGTTACCAGCATTTTCTCTTTTTTCCCACAATGTTTTCAAAGGTCTTTTTTTCTAATGGGCGTTAAAACTCGAGACTGCACGGATTACCATCTGCTGACGAATCTGTTCGCCTTACAGCAGACGATTTTTGAAAACGTTGCAACAAAAGAGAAGCTGTTTGTAACTCTAATGATCTTTGCGGGCTGACACATTTTCTAGATTGGTTGCCGAGCCCAGGTAGCTCAGTCGGTAGCCTACAAGACTTGACTAGAGGAGGTCACAGGTTCGATCCCCGGCTCGGCCAATTCCTTTCCCAGTGTTGGTGATAGTCATTGCGACAGGATCCATTCTTCTCTCACCACTGATCACTGTTTCGCCGCTGGTTATGTGGGAAAACGGCCAGTGGCTTTGAACGAAAATTATGCGAAGTACTGGTGAACTTTTCCCAGGAAAGCATGGATAGGTGCGCTGACCGCCGCGATATATCTGAAATAATGTTGAAAACAGCGTTAAACACCATGCAGTCAAATCAGATGCAATCAATTGGTTATCTCACCTGACACAGCAAATGTATACGGATGTAGATATCTATATACATGTACAACGGGGAACAGTTAACAAATTTTCTCCAGTACTTTGATACGTACATTTAATTATCTAAAATATACATGTATCAGTTAATCGAAGCTTTAAAAGAAATACTTTTAATTCTGTTTGTTCGTGTCGTGTTTCACACCATTTTCAATAATATTCCAGCATTGTCTGGTTGCTCAGTCGTCAGTTTGTCGCTGGTAACTAGTTCGAATCCACGACTCGACTAATTTCTTTAGGAGGACTGATAGTCACCACTGATCATTGTTTCGACGATGTTTATGTGGGAAAGCAGCCAGTGGCTTGGAAAGAATATTGTACACAGTAATGGTAAAGGAAATTCAAGGAATCCAAGGAAAGTATTAATAGGTACACTGGTTGCCACGATGTAGCTGAAATACTGTTGAAAACGGCGTACAATACCATGCAGCTAAACAAACAAAGCACTAGTCAAACAGAGAAACCAACGAACAATATTCCAGTCAGTCAATGGCAGCCAGTGTACCTAACGTTGTGTGCTTCGAGTTTCTCTTTACCGCAGCGCGTAGGCTATTATACGCAACACTGTCCAAATCATAATCTGCTTTCCCCTTAAACCTCATGCTTCTAAATAAGTTATATGAAACTTTCAGACCCACAGTAAAAACCCGAATAATGCTATTTCAAACGCTCCTTTTTTTGGAGAAAAAGTATATCCCTATCGGCCAGTGTAGATCAAAGATCAGACTGCACGTTCTGTGCAGTCTGATCTTGATCTACACTGTCCGCAAACGGTCAGTGAGTCGCCCTTAGCAGCTTTAGGGTTAAAACAAAATTGAAACAATGTTCGGCGGCGAACAGAATTAATTCTGTTGCACTGACTATCAATGTTCAATCCTCGAAAATAGATTGGCAAAGCCTGGAGTCGAACTTGCAACCTGTGGATTACTGCATGTAGTTACTATACATTTCGTAATAAGTCAGTTGTTGACTATTTTCCCCCGCTGTTCTTACAGGTATAGTCGTCTCTGCTGCACTAGGTATGAATGTACTGGGTACAGACACGTCGCTAGAGCAGGCCAGCTGGTGCTGGATCGATCCACGGACAACGCATGTGTTGGTATGGCAGTTTGCCACCGGCAAGTTTTGGGAGATTCTGGCATATGTAACAGTTGTTGTGTTATATACCAGTGTGAAGATTTTTCTACAGAAACAGGTGAACGGCGCTCTGAGAAAATGGGGGTTAACGCATCTCTGTAATGCGTTATGCCAAGCAAGTCATCACATATTAATGGATCCATTTATTAAATCCATTTTGTCTAACAACAGGCTCAATCATCAGGTAAAATAGTCCTTAGACATTCAGAAAATTGACCAATTGCAAAAAGTTTCGATCCTGGTCAGCCTGCGTGGACTGCACAGGCTGGCATGGATGGATACTTTTAGCAGATGCATTAAACCACATTTTCACAGAGTTTGAATCAGGTTTATATATGCAAAATAAGTGTAGGGAACTAGTATAAAATTCAAGGGCACTTGGGTTTTGACAAACTTTGCCTTCTAACCTAATATACACCGGGCAAAACTTATAAACCAATACCTGATATTTTGTGGAATTGTAAGTAAACTTCAAGTACGAATCGAAAAACCAACTCATACGTTGTAAGTTCATCTAATTCAATAGGAACATGTGAAATTTCAATCAAATTGGAAAAGATTTAACAAAGTAACAAGTCGGATGAACAAGGCACCCCTCAAACTGGAAAGTCACAGATAACGTGAGACTAGTGAGTCTGTTTTGTAAATAGCGTACATGGCCCCTATTTGCTGCAATGACCACCCGGCACCTAGCCCTCATTGAAATTATGTAATTTCTGATACCATTTTGAGCCAGATTAGCACACACAGCATTTACATCACGAGTACTCTCGGCGAGATTTTGCTGTTGCCGAAGATCTCTTACCTGTCTTTTAAGCACGTCCAAAACATGTTCCGTTGGGTTCAGGTCCGGGCTTTTGGCAGGCAAAGGCATGACATAGAAATAATTAGTTGCCAACATATTCTGGGTAGCTCTGACGCAATGGCAGGTGCCAAAACCATGCCGTTATTGGTACGAATATAGGGTACATCGACAGGCTGTATAATTTCGCGTTGATACTTTTTGGCGTTTAGTTTACCCTGAATTTGCACAATTGGTGTCTTTGGACGCATAGAAATTCCTGTCCGATCATGATGGATACACCCCGAAAACGATTCTGGCAATTTCTCTCCCTACATAGCGCCAGAGCTACCCTGAATATGCTAGCAGCTAACAATTTCAATGTCATGCCTTGGCCGGCCAAAATTAGAGATCAACCAACCAATTATTTCCATGTTATTTCTATTGTGATTAACAAATGGCTATAAGTTGCGGGTAAAGTCACCAGATCGGACTAAATAACCGGGTCTGACCATGTTCGAACTTAATCATCGGATAAGACCATTTTTCTTCGATCTTTTATGGACCAACTTCGTTTTATCTTTACAAAGCCCACTTATTTCACATTCGCCAGCCTGTCAGTACTTTCAGTACTTTGATTACAGACTTCTTCAAAATTTTACAGGAGACAAAAAAGAAAACCATGGTGGGTCCAGAAAGTCGTAAAAGATGTCGTAGAGATGTGATAGCAGAGGCAAACCGGAAGTTAACATTCGTGCCCTTTGTGTTTATCGTCTGTAGAATATGGGGGACACTACGGTTTTTGCTGGGAAACTTCGCTGTAGAACATATCAATGAGCCATATGTAACATGGATTAATCCACTACAGGTATGTTATTGGTGTAGTTTTTTCACACATGCATTTGAGCCATGCTGTGACAAAAGGGCGCTTAATGCATCTACGTAATGCATTGTACCAAGCAAGACATCAGACCCCTTCTCCACGTTGTTTTCTACCGTTCTGAGACATACTCATATACTCTTTACCAAACGACAAAATTCTGGACTAGAACAAATTGAAAGCATTTGCAGACGACAAATTATATGTAGCTCAAATGATGATTTCTGTCCTTAATAGGGTTAAAAATCATGGTAGGAAAAGGAGATAACACTGGTTATATACTGGCTCGTTAAAACTCGGTATTGTGTGGTAAAATGTTGAATACCCAAATTTGGTTTGTCACCTACAATGTTTTCAATAGGGATAAGTCTGAAATGCTGTTGCCCAACCTCTCTACCAAATGACAAAATTTTACACTAATCAACATTCAAATCTGTTGCAGACAACAAATTAAATGAGGTCCAATTGATGAAACCTGACTGTAAAAGGGTAGGAAAATTGTGGTAAAAGGAGAAAATGCTGGTTACCAGCATTTTCTCCGTTTCCCACAATAATTTCAAAAGGCTTCTTCTCCATGGTCGTTGAAACTCGGGACTGTGTGGTAAAGGGTTAACATTAAAATCAATATCTCTCAAACAGGACTTAATATGCACCTGAATAATACAGTGTTTAATTAAAATGTTAGAAATTGGAACAATAGCTTATTTTGAACAACTATTAGTTTCCTTACTTAGCTCTCAATATTGTTTTTTTTTTCTCCTTCAATAATTCCTCTCCAACAAATGATTATAATAGTCACAATAGTGATTATAATAGTCACAATAAATGCCGTTTGTTTAGTGTTTAACACCAATTTCAACATTATTAAGTTTTATCAACAGTTCTTAAAAATGTTACCAGCATTTTCTCCTGTTCCCACAAATTTGGTTTCAAATGCTTTCTTCTTCAAGATTCTGAAATCATAAGACTGGGCAAACGTTTGATTTTGATGATTCAGGGCCTTTAGCCTGTCTTTTAGTTTTTTTTTTACTATTGAATGTATGGTGTTTAACACTTTTTCAACATTTTTTTCATTTATATCGCGGCGGCAAGTGCATCTATCCATGCTTTCCTGGAGTTTGTGTCACCAGTACTTTGTACAATATTCTTCCCAGACAACTGGCTGCTTTCCTACATCAAAACAATTATCAGCAGTGAGAGAGGAATGATTCCTGTAGTAATGACTACGACCGTATCATCAGTCCTCGGAAACAAATTCGCCGAGCTGCGGATTCGAACCAGCGACTCCCTTTCTTCAAGTTCTGTACGCTACCAACTGCACCACTGGGGTTAAGCCTATTTTTAAACCATCCTCTGGCAAAAGGGGACTTAATGCATCTCGCTGATACATTATACAAAGCAATTCATCACATAATCATGGATTCATAAAATCAATTTAGTCTAAAGATTGACTGAATATTGAGGAAGAGTGGTCCATAGACATGCATTAAATTGACAAATAGCAAAAAGTTTCCGCGCAGGCTGACACGGGTCGATACTGTTTGCAAATGCATTAAGCCCACTTTTCACAGAGAATAACTCATTTGTTAGCATCCTTTTTTCAGGGGATAGGAGACAGTGCCCAGGGGTTTGCTAACTGTGTTTTGTACTGCTTGTCAACAGAGAAAATCCGACAAAGACTTGGTAGGATTATCTGTCCTAAACGTTTTTCCTTTTACCCTGAATTTGAACTCAAAACCGACTCTAACTCCAAATTTTCCAAAAGAACAAAAGTAGGGAAAGCAGATGACCCTTGCCACAGTTATACTGATATACCGTTAAATCAGCTTGAGCAGAACCAGCCTAAAAGCAATGAAGGAAGCATCAGTCACATATCAAAATGTAACACTGACAAATATGTGACTGATGTTGCCCATTCACAAACTAGTACTGAAGAATTAGGACGTGACAGTGTAGAGTGCATTCATGGTTTGAATGACTATTTATTTGGTATGAAGCAGCCTGTATTAAAAGCATCAATTCAAAGTGAAGAGACAAATGAGAAATTAATAAGCATGAGTAAAGATGACGAAAGAATGACAATGATTCCTACTGGATCTTACAGCGACACACATTGTCCGAATATACATGATACCGAGTGAGAAAAGACAACAATACAATCCAGCGAAACACTCCAAATATTTGAAATCGTAAAAGAACATTCTAATATATCACAGTAAGATACTATTTAACCCACATCTGTAAAAAACATAATTTATAGGCCTATGCCTTTCCAACTTACAGCTTTTGAACACATTGTAGGAAGAAGAGCACTTGCTCACATATAAATAAGCCATGCTCTGTGAAAAGGAGCCTTAATGCATCGACGAAAAATATCGATCCAGGTCAGCCTGCGCAGTCCGCGCAGGCTGACCTAGGTCGAAACTTTTCGCTATTGGTCAATTTTCTGTATGTCCAGGGACCAGTATGCTAGTACCTAATGATTCAGCTGGTCGCCAGACAAGATGGATTTTATTGATTTATAATTACGTGATGACTTGCTTGGTATTATCGATCACGGAGATGCATTACGCCCTCTTTTGCCAGAACACGGCTCAAATGTATTATGTATTGACCCTGTACCAAACCTGACCTAGTTTCTGACTGGATGACCCATATCCGAAATTGTTCAAGTTATCTGATGTTTTAAGACAAACATTTCGACCAAGTTTCAATTAGACTGGGGGCTGGGGCAGAAGTGTGATTGATTGTATGGTGTTTACCGCCCTTTTCAACATTATTTCAGTTATATCGCGGCGGCCAGTGCACATATTCTTGCTTTCCTGGAGTTTCTCTTACCAGTAGTCCGCTCAATATTCTTTCCATGCCACTGACTGCTTTCCCACATAACCATCGCCGAAACGATGATCAGCGGTGAGAGAGGAATTGAATCCTATCGCAATGACTATTACCAGTCCTCGGAAAAAAATTGCCCAAGCCGGGGATCAAACCAGCGACCCTCTATTCTTGAGTCCTGTACGCTACCGACTGCTCTACAGGGGCTCGGCGGGTATTAATCAGCTTTAAGCTCTTTGAGATACGCAAGCTAAAAGCTGATAGATTAATAAAACATTATGAAGAACCGTATTACTGTTTCCACACTGACTGGTTATGAATTTTGTTGAGCTCATACAAAGTCATCTAAAGCAACTATGTTTTTTTTTTTTCAAACATATTACACAACATTAACATGGCTTGGTTTAACATGTTTAATTGGCCGTTTAGAATCTGTCCACAAGAAAAGTGATCTTTATCGACATTTTGCAAACACATTTATGCCCTATATAGCAGTCCTTTTTACGGACTGAAAATGTCCATTTCATTCATTCAGCTCTTCAAAGTTGAATTAGTTTCGTCTGAAGACATTATTTCGTAGCCGAGCGGACTGCACAGAAGGTGTGGTCTGATCTTGAAACTATACCGTCCACATCTTTTGGTGAAGCCTACACGTTTAAAACCTGCCTGAGTTTTAGTAGATCGCATTTTTAGTCGTCGACAGAAATCGAGTATATATATTTCAGCGCTGAAAGGGTGAATACATTTATAAAGTATCAGTATTCTATAGATTGACCTTTTTTCATACAACTCAAGTTTTAATGGTCCTAAAATAGTACGTTTTTTAAAATATTGAGGGAAAAGGAGAAAATGCTGGTTACCAGCATTTTCTCCATTTCCCTCAATATTTTGTACCCATTCAAAAACAAATTCCATAATTTGCAAAATTTCTATAGGTTGACCTTTTTCCACACTACTCAAGTTTTAATTATCCTAAAAATAGTACGCTTTTTAAAATATTGAGGAAAACGGAGAAAGTGCTGGTACGAGTAACCAGCATTTTCTTCGTTTCCATAAATATTTTTACCCATTCAAAAACAAATTTCATAATTTGCAAAATTTCTATAGATTGACCATATAGATTTTTCCACACAACCCAAGTTTAAACGACCCTAAAAATAGTACGCATTTTTAAAATATTGAGGGAAAAGCAGAAAATGCTGGTAACCAGCATTTTCTCCATTTCCCTCAACATTTTTTATCCGTTCAAAAACAAATTTCATAACTTGCAAAATTTTTATAGATTGACCTTTTTCCACACACCTCAAGTTTTAACGACCTTAAATAATGACGCCTTGTAAAATGCATTGTGGGAAAAGGAGAAAATGCTGGTTACCAGCATTTTCTCCTTTTCCCACAATGCATTTTACACAGAGACAGACAAATTCTATAAATTTGTGCCATTTTTAATTTGTCGTCTGCAACTGCTTTCAATCTGGACCAGTCTAGCCTTAAATATTGTTATTTGGTAAAGAGTAAAGAAAACGAAGGCTATACCAACATTATTAATTTGTAATGATATACAAACATAGTCAACCTCACTGAACTATGGCTTTGGGACAAGGCTAAAGACTTGATCATTTTAGTGTCCCAAGGTATTTTAACTCTTTACCACACAATCTAGAGTTCTAACAACCTCTATGGGGGGGGGGGGCGCTTCTGAAAACATCATGGAAAAAGGAGAAAATGCTGGTGACACTAGAATTTTCTCTTTTTTTCCCACTTTTTTTTTTCATTTCAACTCCATTTCCTCGGGCTCGCTAAACCACTAGACTTTTTCCCAAACGACAGAATTTTAAACCGGTCCAAATTGGAAGGGTTTGCAGACGACAAATAAAAAATGGTTCAGGTGATTGGATTTATCTTCGAAAGGGCAGAAAAGGTTATGGAAAAAGGAGAAAATGCTGGTCATCAGCATTTCTCCATTTTTTTTTACTTTTTTTTTGTTAAGTCAAACATGATTCTTCTGCCCCGGGGTCATTTAAACACTGGGTTGTATTGTAAAGGATTAAATGTTGGAGCTAATCTCGGTCAATGTCCCGGGCAACTCTGCGCTACGTCCGTTAATACTCGAGATCAAGCGATACGTGCCGGGGTCGGAGTAGATCTACAGTGAACACAAGGTCACTGTACGAAATCCCCCCTGTTCTACGGACCTTAGGGGGCGTCAAAGAATTATAGCGACGGAGTACTAAGTTACTGAAATTAATGCAGCAACCTGAGGGGAGTAGACTGGGGCTTGGCTGCCTGTTCGCAAACACGTAGTTGCGTACATGTTGAGGAAAAAAGAAAAGACAACATTTGCCTATCAGCGTCACCAGAGCCAACCAAATAGCTTTTTAAACTCAGTAATTTTCTGGGGGAGACTCCACACCTAGACCCTCCTGGGAAATCCTCCCTCTCCTCTATCAGGACTTCGCCCCTAGGGTATGAAACACTGTGGAAAAAGGAGAAAATGCTGGTTACCAGCATTTTCTCCTATATCTACCATGTTTTCAGACGCCTTTTTCCTCAGGGTTGTGACAACACAGAATTGTTTAGGGAGGGGTTAAGTAAATAAATGATCAAATATAACCAATTAGCAGAAAAGGCTGAATATAGTTTCTTCAAGAACGAAAACATTAGTTTAAATAGTTCTAAATCATTTAGACCCGTCACGTTCATAGTGCTGTGCTTATTTCAAATTTGGGAACGTTTCGTGTTTTTTTTTTCGGAAATTTATTACGAATAGATCTGTTTATGTTAAAAAATATCTACTGACATCTACATAGCCTATAATTCGTAAATCGGAAATATTTAATGAGATGGCTGTCCGAAAATCTCCTTGTATTAAATTTCTCGCGGTTCTCCTTGTCATAGTAATAAAATGTGTAGACTGTAATCGAACTTTTATGATATCACCGTTACATAATGGACATGTTTGTCCAAGTAGTTTGGATTTCGGACAGGCACTAAATGAGCTGCAGTGCTCTGCACTGTGCGAGAGGGAGCCATCGTGTAACAGTTTCACGTATAATGAACTTCACACAGGCTGTCGAGGCAGTTTTGATATCTATACAGATACGCGGGTTTGTCCGGATTCTGCTGGCGCGTATTACTACAAAGCTGGTAGGTATGCTAACCACACTCTGCGGAGAAACACAAGACAATCTTGGCAGTGATATGATTAAATCATCGTTGAGAAAGTAGCTAATCCTTTACAAAACGTTCACTGGCCCACTCATTCGGCGCGAGTACTGGTGTAGTTCCCAGGAAGCAGAATCGAGAGAGATTAGTATAAGTTGCAAGAACTTGTTTCTCAATCGATGTAAAATAAATATGTTTAAACTAATTTACAAAACGTCGAAATTGTAGGGAAATTAAACATGACAAACTATATGTGGTGCCAATGATGGCATTAGTTCTCAAAGGCCCACTAGCTACCAAAAGTAAACATTATGGGCATTAATAGATTGCGTTTAGATTTAAACCATTTAAGTGTATGAAAGCTATTGTGAAGCCGGTAATATGTTATTGTGTACACGTGTTAGTCACTGGCAGAAAAAAAAAAGAATCTTAAAACTACGTAAATAGTTGCCAAGTCGCTCAATCTTTTGTTTACTTTTTACTTGATAATGAAATTAATTTTCTGCCAGCCAGCGACTAACACATGGACCCGTCGTACAATAACAAATTGTCATCTTCACAATAATTTCTTATACTTTAAATGGTATGATTTAACTTCAAATGCATTTGAACCCACATTAATTACTTTTAGCCACCAATGGGCCTTAAAAAAGGGTAGAAAACATAGTGTGAAAAGAAGAAAATGCTGGTAACCAGCATTTTCTCCTTTTCCTCAAATGTTTTTAAAATCTTTTTTTTTTTTTTTAAATGGGTTTTCATTCTATCAGTCATTATACTTACATAGGGATCTTATCAAATACTAGTACTAATCTTGCAAAGCTTTCTAAAGATGGCCGTCATGCACAAATAGAAAAGCACGGTTAAAGACCTCGTTAAAATATAGCCTGAGTATAGCACTGAATAAAAAAAAATGTCAGGGTTTATTTCAGCTGTTCCAGGATACGCATGAAACAAAGAAATCAGAGCATTTTGTCACTCCTTTTTCGGCGCAGGTGAATGTTCTGGCGTTTGACCTACTTCAAGTTTGGTACTGATAAGAAATGAATAAATAGAAATTTGTGATTGGCCAAAAATGTGGATATGTTTATTGTAAGGGCTCCTGTGGTATAAAATGTAGACATGTTTATTCTAAGGGCCTCTGTGGTAAAACATGTAGACATGTTTATTCAAAGGGCCCCTGTGGTAAAAAATGTACACATGTTTACTCTAAGGGCCCCTGCCTATTTGCTAGCAAATTTTCGCCGTTTATCTTTTTTAAAGATATTTCTTCTTCATGTTTTCCAGCGGACATAGCTTTAGGGACAGCGTGTACCAACAGCGCTGACTGTCCTCTAGAACATTCCCAATGTGTTAATGGTATTTGTTCTTGCAATATGGACTCTATGCCAAACCAAGACGGAACCGCTTGTATTTGTGAGTTAAATACTTTACATTGAGCTTAATGTTAAAGGCCTAATAGAGGCCAAGAAACAGTGCGGGCGTTAAAATGCATTTAAATTTATATCATACCTTTTAAAAGTATTGAAAGTACCAGTATTGTGAAGATGACAATCTGTTCTTGTGTGGTCGGTCCAAGTGTTACTCGCTGGAAAAAAAAAAAAGAAAATTTTGAAATCAGGAAAAAAAAAAGTCAACAGAAGATATAGAGTGACCTTGTAGCTATTAATACAGTTTTGAAATTAATTTCTCTGGCGGAGACTAACACTTAGGCCGACCATACAATAACAGATTGTCATTTTCATAATAATTTCCATATTTTTCAATTAAATGATTCAAATTTAAATGCATATTAACACCCGCTTTGATTACTTTTGGCAGCTATTCTACAGGAAATTAATTTAAAGGGAACTATTAAGGTTTTCGTAATCTCACCAAACCTTAAAAAATGATTCGTCACTTAATTAATAAGGCGACAACTGGCATATCATCAGTTAGGAAGAAGGACAAAAGTAAGAAGAAATGTTTTTCATTTGTATTTTCTGAATAAGCTACCAGTACCTCTTGGGGTATTTTTAGATTTTGTGGTAGAATTTCGCAAAGACTTGTGGGAATGTCACATGATCTATAAAACGCGCCAATAACGTGGAATAGTATTCAAATCGGCGTGCTGACGTCATATCTGATAAGAAAACCAGACGGATTTACTAATTGCGAAACGACCATCCCGTTATTTAAAGGCCCAATAGTAGCGACCAAAGTGAACAATGTAAGTTCTAGATGCATTTAATCAAAGCATACCATTTAAAAATATGGAAATTATTGTGAAGTCATCCCTGATTACATAGAGGATGTTTTTTTTTTTCGGCGAAAGATCGAAATTTATTACATCGGGTGAACATCATCGGTAATATTTTCTCGAGTAGAGCAGCCACTCATGAAAATACTACTGATGATGTTCACGAGATGAAATAAATTTCGATCTTTCACCGGAAAAAAAAAACGATTATAATCTATTTATTTCATGCTTCTAGCCCCTTTTTTGTTGGGACTTTCATCAAAATAGTTGTTTTCGGTTATTCCCCGTGACGTACCCCCTCCACATAGCAACGCATTAAAATATCACGTAAAGCGCGTGAAATCTAGGGTAAATGCGCGTGAATTACGTCATATTTTCCTCTGATTGAATGACGCGCTGTTTACCTAGGTAACTAGTGCGCGGGAACTAGTACTGCGCTAAAATCAGTACAATCTGTTGTCAGAGGCAAAAAGTATTTTATCAAATCCGAATACCAAATGTAACTATTTTTCAGTGTGCAGGAAAACCAATTAAGCTACTTCTGACAATGCAGTTATAGGTGTACGAGAAACTATAGACCTACTGGTAGAAAGCGAAGTTACTAAAGCTGTTTATACTTTTACAGACGATCGCTACAGTTTCACCAATTTTTGAAAACATTCAGAATTTCATGAAACTTTGTGTGGTGATAGTTTATTATGTGATCTTCAAAAATATGAGATAAAAAAGGGGGTCACCAGCTTTGGGAAAATTCTATGAATATTTTTTTTAGTACACCCTGAATTGCGGCAGTTCAGGATGAAATTTCACCTATGAAAACTAAGTCTATGTGTATTTTTTTAAATGACAACAATTATTAGCAATTTTATGTCATTGTATTGGTGAAACATCAAATTTAATGAAAAAAATAATTTAGAGTATACTGACTATCGATCTTTAAAAAAAAAACCCTTAACTTATGGCTAAAACACCTTTATTTTGGAAAAAAAAAAACAAAAAAAAAAAAACCAAAGAGTATCCTCTAAAGTTATTTTTTTTAATGTTCTAACATTCAGATTTTTCTTATTTTTTCTATAAATAATATTCAGGTACTAAACTAAAAGAATCAGGCTTAAAACAAATAGGTCACCAGCCTTATTTTTTTAGGAAATACATTTTAAGTTTGTGGGTGGAGCAATAACTAATGAGTAAATGTAGGGTTTGTCATAGACAAAGACATTATATGAAGTAAATTATCTCAATTTTTTCAACAATTCAACAATGCTTATAAGAATCAAGTTTGTTTGTCATAATAAACCAATCCATAGCATATAAATGTAATACTGATGTTAGCATTTAACCCATTACTAAGGCGTAAAAAAAAAAAATAGTTTGTTTCAGGTAACCCGACCCTACCTGGAGATTTTGCCCCGACCCTAATTTTTTTTTTTTTGTCTTCCGATAAAAAAAAAAAATCAGCCTTTTATCATACCGTGTCACAGGACGCCTGTTTCGGCAAATATTGCGCATTATATTATAGGTGTACAATCATGTACTACTACATACATAATTATGCATGAAAACTCCTACGCCTGTACAAAAGCTACCGTGTATCGGAGTATATTGAACCGACCTTAAACACAAATTGTCTAACGCAATAACGTGGGTTTTCCATTTCTAAAAATACATACAAGCAGGCGGAGAGATCGGGCTTTTTCGCTAACTCCACACAGGAACTTCTGTTTATCGAACGTTCGTATCCTATCGCACGGTTACAAAAGACAAACGGGTACCAGTTTTATCTTCTACAACAAATCACGCCCGAAATACTGCGGTACTATACAGACTGTGTAACAAACTTTTACTTGTGATTTTCGCTTTTCTTCGCGTAAAATATAGACAGGATCCCGTCATCTCTGTTGTCATTACCGCATTTCCGGTTCTGTAGTGCATTGTCGCTACTTTCGGTTTGCTAGATTTCAGATTGAACAAGTTCTGTTAAACATCATTCGGCAAAAGTGCTAGCATGCTCCAGAACTACGAACAATTAATGTGTTCAATGCAGATATAACATTCGAAAAATTTTAATGGACGTTTCTCTTGCAACTTATCTGACAGGACGGACTGTGGACTAAACTAGACGACGGCAACGATAGAAGTTTAGATTTGTATCAAGCGTCGATAGGTCTTCATATTAGACAGGTATTTTCATATATTTTTTTTTTTCTATCTTTGTTACAATGAGGCAACAATAATTTCTTTCGGAAAATATAAATCTACCCAAACTGGCCTTGTTCTCGCTCTGCCCCCCCCCCCCCCCTTTTCACTCAGCTTGATTTACCCTACCTGGTCTTAGAGAAAAACCTGAAACTGCCTAGGCTAGGAGCCGCTATGCAAAAATTTTCCAAGGCTTTCTAATCTCTCCTACACTTCCGGCAAGTGATAGCACTTTAGTTTCCAGGTAAAATGTGTCTGATCTATATAAAATTGAGGAGCAGCAGCACTTCTCCCACATTTCTTGACTGATTTGGGTAAAATTTTCACAGGATGTTTCTCATCATGTGACCTAGCGCATATTGTCAAGGTTTTGCAATTCATAGCTTTATCATGGAAAAAGGGGGCTTCATGTTGTATTTCATTTTTCATCAATATCTCTTTAATTAATACTGGACATATCTCAACGGATTTGGATGAAATTTTCACTGTTCATGTGACCTAGCGCATATTGTCAGGGTTTTGGAATTTATTACTGTGTCATGGAAAAAGGGGGCTTCATGTCAAATTTAAACTGCGTCCATCCTTACAAAAGTCTGTTTCTTGTGAACGCAACTCCTCCCACATTTCTTGACGGATTTGGATAAAATGTTCATAGAATGTTTCTCATCATGTGACCTAGTGCAGATTGTCAAGGTTTTGCGATTTATAGTTGCATCATGGAAAAAGGGGGCTTCATGTTATATTTCATTTTTCACCAATATCTCTTTAATTGACATATCTCAACGGATTTGGATGAAATTTTCACAGATCATGTGACCTAGCGCATATTGTCAGGGTTTTGGAATTTATTGCTGTGTCATGGGAAAAAAATGTTTTTCATCAATGTATCTCCAACTAATGGACATAATTTCATGAAACTTCATATTTTTATTGCTTAATCAAAGCCAATGACCAATGAGTCCGTTGTGCGTCCGTCTGTCCATCCATCAGTCCATGCATAAAACTTTTAGATCACAAGTAACACAATATATCCATTGAGCTACCCAGGTAGGTGCTAGAAATTCCAACACTTTAGTCTCTAAAGCTAGCTGCTTGAAATAGCAGCCATGTGGCGGCGTATATTGTGATGACGACACTCTTGTTTCACATTATAACTCTGAAGGACAACAAAAGTGGATACTTGTAATTTCAAAGTTGTGTCAAGAATGTGTGTTCTAGATAAAAAACAATATGCATAACCTTTGTAAACCCAACTTTTCTACAGATAAAATGTTTACTTTAAATCAGTATAATATATATAGTCCTCTAAAGTGTTCTGGAGGGGGAGGGTATTAAACATAAAAACAAACGAAACATTCTAGTATTTATTCAGTTTATTTAGGAACATGCAAATAAATGTTTTCACTTTTTCAGCTGTTTTAGCTCTTTACCACACAATCCACAGTTTTAACAATCCTTAAAAAAACACTTTTGAAAACATTGTAGGAAAATTGAGGGAAAAGGAGAAAATGCTATAAACCCATATTTTCTTTGTTTCCCACGTTTTCTACCCTTCCCAAAACAAATTTCAATTTGTGAGTTACATTTGTTTTGTTGTCAGCAAATACTTTTAATTTGGACAAGTCTAAAAAATTTCAATTCAGAAAAGAGTTAAACAAAAGTGGACAGCATTCAGTGGGGAAAAAAGATGCAAATATAGAAGTATAGTTTAGATAGAATTTGACCATTTACTGCACAATCAGAAAGTTAGTGACAGACTAGAGGTCTTTTGAACACATAATGAGAAAAGGGACTCAGAGCTGGTAGCCACCATTTTCTCTTTTTTTCCATTTTCGAAAGCAAATACCACCATTTCAAAATGTTTTTTTTTTTTGGGGGGGGGGAGTTAAAAAAAAAAAAAAAATCGTCCCTACCCTACCTAACATTTTTGGAGACGTTACCCTAAACAAACTATTTTTTTTTTTAGGCCTAAACGACTAATTCTGGACTTTTTTAAATTTGACGCGTTTGCAGACGCTAAACTATAACCTGGTATTCATGTATCACAGTCCTTTGATGGGTCAGAAATCATTGTGCGAAAAGGAGAAATCAGTCAGTAGGAGCAATTTCTCCTTTTGACATCAATGTTTTCTTATGTTGTCGGCTGCAGACTCATCAAGCTAAGGGATAACCCGGTAAAGGAGAAAGAGTTACAGCTTCTTGTTTTCTGCAAGTCTTTACCAAGTGACATAATTTTGGACTAGACCAAACTGAAAGCATCTGCATCTGAAAAGATGTTTTAGCTCGACAATACGTCTGCAAAATAGAGCGCTAGTAGCATGTGTCCATATTTCCGTTGTTAGGTGACTTACTTATGTGATTCACTTTGACTTTCAGTCCGATCTTTTGTAAAGGTAATTTCGGATTCTTGCCTCGCATATAATTATTTGGCTTGATACAAATACTTTTTTCTTCGTTTTGCTGACATGAAACGACCCGTTTTAGATCTTGGTTTATCCATTCTGCAGACATTGGCAAGTGTGGCAAGATCAACTGTGTTAGGTGCTCACCGTTTCGAGTAAAAAGGTGAGCGTGATAGTTACACGAAGCGTGATAATAGAAACTTTCGCGATGTCGTTAATATGTTATCAGTTATGCGTTGCCTGACATCAAAACTGTAGCTCTTTGAAGTCTATTGGTGTTTTTATTTCGTTAAATCTTAACATTGATGTAAAAAAAAAAAGTTTTAACACAATTTTGATCAGCTGTTTCGAGTCTAAATATAATTATATATTTTAATGTCAACTGTAGTTTATTTTACGGCGTACTGGACAACGCTAGCCTTTGACCTGCCTCTTGGTATATTTATATAATCGAATTAACCTTTAAACTACTAAGCCCGACTCAAGGACCTTTTGCGGACAGTGTAGATCAAGATAAGACTGCACAGAACGTGCAGTCTGATCTTGGATCTTCACTGTCCTATAAGGAAATATTTTTCCCACCCAAAATAACTGTAATAGCAATATTGGTTTTTTTTTAACAAGCGACTTGAAAGTTTTATTTTAGTTATGTAACAGGTTTAGGATTAATAAGCAGTAGGCATAATTTGGGATTGGTAAAATATGTGGATATGTTTATTTGGTGGGCACCTACAGACATTTTTTTCAGGCCAATCACCCTAAACTTAGTAAATAAAAATGGGCATTTTCAGTCATGTGGACCAAACATTTGCGATGCGAGTAGATCCCAGATAACTAGTATTTTCTAAAAGTATGTACAGATGTAAGACAGATAACTGATAACTTATCATGAAAATTAACTAGTCTTAATCAATTGTACAGACAAGTTTGAACTATCGATCTGTTCTGAAACATATCTCCATAAATACTGTTTTCCCCGACAAACCACAAACCATTACACGTGACAAGGTGCTGAAAAATACACCTCCTCAGATAAAGATCTACCAGTCGTTAATGCTCCAGGATCAGACTGCTTGTTCTGTGCCGTCAGATCTTGATCCACTCATTCTTCGAGAGCACCGAAAGCTCCCCTCACTCTTCGAAGGTTTGAAATTCAGGTTTCTTGACCAGTTTTAGATATTTGAAACTGGATACCTGTATTTATTTCTCTAAATAAACAAAGGATTGTTCACTTTACCTCTGTACCTAACGACAAAATTTTAGACTTGTCCAAAGTGACAACATTTACAGAATACAAATTAAATGCGGCTTAAATGATGGAATTTGTCTTTGAAAGGATAGATAACATCATAGGAAAAGCAGAAAATGCTTGTTACCAGCAACTTTGTCCTTTTCGACATTTTTTTCCCAAGGCCTTTCTCCCCAAGTTGTTGAACTGTTTGAGATTGTTTGGCAAAGGGCTAAGGCCATTCAGTTGGCGCGGTTCTCAGGGTATTGATTTCTAGTTGAGTTCCTTAACGGTCGAAAGATAATAGAATAACGCAAATATAAAGAACAAATATACGTCTGTGTGATGACCTCGGGATCTATGGGTCTTTTCGTGTCGATTGCGAAAATGTAGTCTTTAAATAACTCTTAACCAAACGACAAAATTTTAGACTTGTCCAAATTCAAAGAATTTGCAGACGAGAAATTTAAGATACCTCAATTGTTGAGATTCATTTGATAGGGTAAATAACACTGTGGGAAAAGGAGAAAACGTTGGTTACCAGCATTTTCTCATTTTCCTACAAGGTTTTCAAAAGCCCTTTTCCTCGGGAGGTCGTTAAAATTCGAGATTGTGGGGTATAGGGAAAACAAACCAAGACGCTGCCAGGAAGTAGTAAAAGCGATTTAAAAATAGTCCTTGATCTCAGTAGAGAAGAAGGAAAAGGGTCAGGTTTTGAAAGCATTGTGGGAAAAAAGGAGCTCATTTTTGCACAATGTTTTCTATCTTTTCAATCATAAACCCCCATTAGCAAAGCCACATTTATATGTGTCTCTCTTTCGATATGTACGCGTCTGAATATTGGCTGTAAAAGAGTAAACGATTGGTATCCACTGGTATCAGTTTATTTAAAAAAAAAAAAGAAAAAAGAGCCATCCTCTGTGAAAAGGGGGGCTTAATGCATCTGCGAAAAGTATCGATTCAGGTCAGCCTGCGCAGTGTGCGCAGGCTGACCTGAGCCGAAACTTTTCGCTATTGATAAATTTGATAAATTTTCTATATGATAAAGGACCAGTTTACCTCATGATCTAGTCGGTTGTTAAGCAAAATGGACGGATGGATCCATGATCATGTGATGACTTGCTTGGCATAATGCATCACGGAGATGCATTAAGCACCCTTTTTACAGAGTATGGCTCCGTTGTTGGTTTATATATCAACTTCAATTGGTCTGCGTTGGCTACATTACCCCAAACTAACCTACGGGACGATATTTCGAAGTTTCACTTCAAATAGAGTACAATTGACTAGCGTTGTTGGAAAATGGGAGTTTAAATATGCATCTTCGTAATGCATTGTATATACAAAGTAAGTAGTCACATGCGGTAGTAAGGATCCATTTCGTTCCAGACCGACTGAATAATGAATTGGAATGGTTCATAGACATGCAGAAAATGTTTTCATTGACCACAAAAGGTATCGACCCAGGTCTGCAGACCGCGCAGGCTGGCATGGTTCGATACTTTTTGTAGATCCGTTAACCCTTAGGCTACTAAGGGCGACTCAAGGACCTTTGGCGGAAAGTGTATATCAAATTTAGACTGCACAAAACGTGCAGTCTGATCTTGGATCTACACTGTCCGATAAGGAGAGATTTTCCCCCGAAAAAATATCTTTGAAATAGCAAATTTATTTGTTTTACTATCGGATTGAAAGTTCCATTTCATTTATTTAGTAGGTTAAGGGTTAAACCACCTTTTGAAAGAGCTTGACTCAAAATTGTATTTCAAAAGACCATAAAAACCATTGTATATTTGCAGTGCAAAACACATATGGGCACACCTGTAGCAGTGACGTTGACTGTATCGATCCCAATACCGAGTGCTGGGCGAGTACTTGTGAATGCGTACCGGGTTACAGTCTAGTTCCGTCAACCCAACAGTGTATCGAAGGTAAGTTGTATCATATCCAGAGGTCAAGGAAACTTTGGGGCCACTAGATTTTAACCCCTTTAAAAAAATTCAGAGACCGTAAATAAAAACAGTCTACAAAATATATAAGTGAGTGTTAAAGATACACCTATACTCGTTTTCAGCCAGTTTTTAACCCAATTCTTATTTTATGAAACTATTATCATTCTTGTGTCTTCATGCCAACTGTTGCCCATGACGGCTGCAAGGTTGCAGAGATTACGACGGATAGAAAATGCATCTCATGCTTTGGAGGCCTTCATAGCTATCGCTGTTGTCGTTTTCGGTGTTAAATGAGGAAAAACCCCATTAGTTTCTTTATCCCGTCTACCATATTTATCGATTATTCACCCATGTTTACACATCTGACCCATATCTTAACCATTATGCACACTATAGGTTTTTTTCTCCCTGGCTGTAAAGATGTATCTTTAATGTCTTTTGTAAAATGGGAGAAATCAGTTAGCTTAGTGTAAATGTGGATTAACATTTAGGCTGCTAAGCGGGACATTGGGCTTTTGGAGACAGTGTAGATCAAGATCAGACTGCACAGAACGTGCAGAGAGAGAGAGAGAGGGAGAGAGAGAGAGAGAGATCGATCTAGAGTCTTGTATTTATGTATTTGTTTAAATAACATTGAATATCCTTTCTCGATATCGCCTTTTTTATTTTCCATTTTCCAGAGTGTACGACATACGGGAGCACCTACATAAAGTACATTGGCTGGGACTTAACCTGTACTGGTAGCGATTATTACTCGGCGTTAGATCCCGAAGAATGCCTGGACGAATGTAACATTGCACAGGGCTGTCTGAGTATGAGTTATCATAACGGCTTACGGGCCTGTCAAGTTCGATACTGTGACCCAGTGACAAATCCCTCGGCATTTACAGACAGTCTGCCCGAGGTAGATACCTATGTGAGAAACTGCCATTGACGAGTTTGTTATGCATCTATAGATACACAGACGCTTAGTTTTTGACAAGCTTCCCCCTCCATAACGTAATACATATGAGCCATGTTCTGTGAAAAGGGCATCTGCAGAAAGTATCGACCCAGGTCAGCCTGCACATCCGCATAGTATATCAACCATGTTTAAGAAATGTTATGCATCATACAGATAATTTTGAATAATAAAAAATTGTATTGTGTCTGCAAAAGGTGGTAGCTTTCCTATTATTTTAAACTCATATTTGTAGACAATAAAATGTTTAGAATATAGACATATATATATATTATGAAACATCCTATACATACATGTACATGCATCGTAACTCAATAACAAACAGTGACATTTCAAAGAAAGATAATTTTATTCTTGCAGAGTTATTTTCATGCACTTTTTTGGTATCTTTTAATAAAATACATATTGTATGTATATGGCAATAACGATAGTAATTATAACAATACTCTAAATATAGCACATGCAGTCACCCATTTGGGAGAACAAAAAAAAAAGAGTGAGTGGAAAATCATATCATAAATATAAAGGATGAGAACATTCATGTATCCATTTCAAGTGAGGAAAATGTCTCCGAGTGATAAGGAAACACTATGAAAAAAAATGAAGAAAAAAAAAAGGCAAGTGTTGTTAAATGCTTGTAACATGCTGTTTCTCTTTTTTGAAAATTATTTTCAGAAACATATGTTTGCCCTATTTATATGATGGACTGTTAATCCTTAAAGCAGCAAATAAACCAAATGTACATATTCATTCTAGAACAAGACCCAAATAATTGCAATTTAGTGGCTGCCTTTCGTCTGTAGTGTTTCAGCAAAGTGGACAGTGTAGATCAACGATCAAACTGCACATTTTGTGCAGTCTGATCTTGTTTTACATTAGCCCCAAAGGCAACAATAGTAACTGGTGGAAGGCGCTTAAAGGGTAAATTCTTTACCAGATGGCAAAATTGAGACATGTCTAATTTGAAAGCATTTACAGATGACAATCTAATTGTTGCTCGAAGTCTTTGAGGGGTTAGAAAACACTGAAGGAAAAGGAGAAAATGCTGGTTACCGGCATTTTCTCATTTTCCACCAATGTTTTCAAAAGCCTTCTTTGTAAGGGTTGTTGAAACACAGGGTTGTGTGGTAGAGGGTTATACAGGTAGAGATGCAAAGTCCATAATATAGCTTCTGGCCTCTCCTTTCTCTAAGCTAGTCACCAGCTCACGTAAACCAAGAGATTTAGCCAGTCTGTACTGAAGTTTGATGTCTTTACAATGTTGTAACAGTTTCTTAACGTTGTTTGTGGCTTGTGGTGATTTGTTACTGCTCTGCTGGTATCTGCAATACATGTGGTAATGTTCTAAAAAAAGCCTTCTTAATCAAGGTCATTAAAACTGGAAATAGTGTGGTAAAAAGTTAAGCATTTCGAGCTGAAAACAATTCCTTTGAGTCTTGCAGGAGACCATATTTGAAAACATCATGGCTGAAGGAAAAATTGTCACAGTGCAATTTTTTTCCTTTTGTCACAAGAATTTCACTTCCAGACAGTACAGAATGTGCCATAATGATCATGGATTTACATTCTGCTAATTTGTGACATCATATGGCAAAAACATCCTTGAAATTAGAATAGAAGTGCTCCTTTTCCTAATTCAAAAAAGCCTTTTAATTAATTCTGTGCTCTATGGGTTAATATGCATATGAGCCATGCTCTGTGAAAAGACGTCTTAACACATCTGTAAAAAGTATCTACCCATGTCAGCCTACGCAATCAGCACAGGCTGACATGGGTCGAAACTTTTTGCTATCAGTCAATTTTCTGCGTGTGAAAGGACCAGTCTACCTCATGATTTAGTTGGTTTTTTTGATAAAATGGATTTAATGGATCCATGATTATGGTTGGTAAAATGCATCAGAGATTCATGAAGCCTTCTTTTGCCAGAGCAGGGCTCATATATAACTGAAATTGGCCATTTTGACAAAAATCTCAAGTTGTATTTCAAAGCTGTTAAATTTATATGAGCCACGCTCTGGCAGAAGGGGGCTTAATGCATTTCCGTGCTGCATAATACCAAGCAAGTCATGACAGTATTATACATCCCTAAAATCAGTTTTGTATAACAACCTACTGAATCAAGAGGTAGACTGAGTTGAATTAAACCCACTTTTGCCAGAGGTACATTCAAATGAATCCCGTCTCGGTGACCATCTTTAAATATTTCTAGAAAGAATCAAACCTTCTAGTGCTGAAACCCTGATTCAATTGCTTGTGTCGACAGTGTAGATCTAAATCAGACTGGACAGAACATGCAGTCTGATCTTGATCTTCACTGTCCACTTCTTTGCTAGATATTCTTACAAAAGCAACTCTGGCGTTGCAATACCTGCATCTTACATACTGAGTATGCTTATTTCATTTAGATCTACATGTATTTAGCATTACATTTAAAATTTAAGCCCATCTTGCTTTGAAACTCGACGAGTAAAATATCTAGAAGCATAAGAATACAAATAAAGAATGTAAACGTTACTTTTCCACTGCATCCTCAATAAGCTGTGATGTGATTCGAATATGTGACCTGAACTCTTGAAGATATTTTAGATTCCCTCTCATTATCACATTATTACACAGGGCAAGGGCCCAGGCTTCTTTTTGTTGGTACGCTTCACTGATTATATAGGCCTGTAACAAATATAAACCATTCATACTATTAACTCATTTGCTACCAATGACGACTTGAATATCTTTGTGGACAGCGTAGATCAAGATCAGACTGCACAGAATGTGCGTTACCCTGTTATAAAACTATGACAAAAAAAAAATCTGAATTTTTGGACTGATTGTTGATTGATTGTATGGTGTTTAAAACCATTTTAAACATTATTACAGTTATATTGCAGCGGCCAGTGCACCTATCCATGTTTACCAGTTCTTTTACCAGTACTCTGTACAATATTTTTTCCAAGCCACTGGTTGCTTTCCCACATAACAATCATCGAAAAAATGATCAGCGGTGAAAGAGGAATGAATCCTGTTGCAATGACTATCATCAATCCTCGGCAAGAAATTGTCCGAGCTGACTGAACCAGCGAACCCCTGTTCTTGAGTCCTGTACACTACCGACTGCACTACTGGGGCTTGGCGGGAATTTTTGGAGTTGGTAGGATTGGAGTTAAACAAAAATAATACTGCTGCATCATTATTTTTCTCTTAACACTTTACCACACAGTCCCGAGTTTTGATAACCCTGAAGAAGCCTTTCAAAAACATTGTGCAAAAAGGAGAAAATGCTGGAAACCAGAATTTTCTCCATTTCCCACAATGTTTTCTACCAAATCAAAGACAAACTCCATCATTTAAGTAACATTTAAGCTGTCGTCTGCCAATGCTTTCAGTTTGGATAAGTCTACATTTTTGTTGTGTGCTAAAGAGTCAAATCTCAACCATAGAGCAAAAAGCACAACTCATGTTGGAGGAAGTGTACATCAATCAGGCTGCACAAAATGTGCAGTCTCATCTCTGATCTACACTGTTTGCTAAGTGGGCAAACAACTTTGAACTTGCAATATTTTGGCTGATTTTACTAACTGGTAAGGTCATTTTCATTACTTCATACCGCTAAAGGTTAACAAATAGTTCTGGAACCTAACTGAGATATTTCATAAAGTGGATTCCGAAGTTGTGTGCTAAAAATTTCTTTCAGTAGTTAATGAACTGAAGGATATCAAGAGAGGAATCCATTTTTTCTACAGAGATTAACTCTTTACTACACAACATAATTTAAGACTTATCCAATAAAGAGCATTCGAAGATGACAAGTGTAATTTAAAACTTAAAATTTTTCACTGGGACGGCAGAAAACAATGTAAGAAAAGGAGAAAATCCTGGTGACCAGTATTTTCTCCTTTTCTCATAATGTTTTTGGAAGCTTTCTGCTATACTGTCCTTAAAACTGAGAACTGAGGGTTCATGGACATCTGGACAGACAAAAGCCTAACTATCCATGCATTCCTAAAGTTTTCATAACTGTTCTTTGCAAAACAATCTCCACAAGCCACTGGCAAAGTCAAACAATATCTGCATTCTAATGCTTGGATAGAAACGAATCCTGTTGCAGTATTTAACCCTTTACTACACAATCCAAAGATTTAAGTTAAACAACCCTGTGAAAGAAGACTTCGAAAAACATTTTGGGAAAAGGAGAAAATGCTGGTAACCAGAATTTTCTCCTTTTCCCAATATGTTTTCTACACTTTCAACAACAAATTCCAATGTTTAAGCCACACTTAATTTGTTGTCTGCAAATGCTTTCAATTTTGATAATTTTATGATGTCTTTTGGTAAAGAGTTATGCCAATCCTTGAAAATGGATTTCGAGGTGCTGAGAGTCAGACCCACAACTCCTTGTTTACAAGTTATGTAGATTAGCACTGAGCAACAGAAGCTGGGAATCTGTGGATAAACCAATACTCTACCTCAGAGAACACAGGATGATCTGCAATTAACAGGTTGGCTCCTTTGACAGTCAGGTTGATGTACTGCTGATTTGAGGAGAGATTTTTCTGTTGAAGAGCCACAAGGCGTGCTTTTCGTACGCATGTCTGGGCCTGACGTAGACAATTGTCCTTGATAAAACTTTCTGCAGCCTCCGAGAAGTACTGGGCTGCTTTCTGTAACTGGCTCTGTGTGTCATTATTGTTCTCTGAAGATAGAATAAATTGCATTATAGCTCAACCATTTTCCAAACCATCCCCTGTTTTAATGACTCTGAGGAAAAAGGCTTTTGAAAATATTGTTGGGAAAGGGAAAAAAAAAGCTGGTAGCACCTCAATTTTTTCTGCTCTTTTCAAGACAAATATATTACTTAAGCAACTTTTTATTTTTCATTTGCAAATGCTGTCTATTTCGATCAGTCTAAAACTTGTCTTGTAAAGGGTTAACAAACAAATGTATAGATATACGACTCTTTGAAATCCTGCAGTACAGAAGATTAAGTGGACAAGGGCATCTTAACCCCTTCAAAAACAACCAATTTTAGACTCTTTCAAATTCAAAACATCCACAGACAACAAATTCAACATTGGTAGAAATGAGCTTTACATTTCTGATAGGGTAGAAAGCATTGTGGGAAAAGGAGAAAATGCTGGTTACCAGCATTTTCTCCTTTTCCCGCAATGTTTTCAAAAACCTTCTTTCCAAAGGTCATGAAAACACCGGATTGTTTGGTAAAGGGTTAGTAAAGATTTAATAGTAATAAAGTTGCCAACTTTAATTCAAATTTTACATTTGCTTTTCTGATAATGATTGGTACTTTGCCTAGCTGTACTGTAACACATTGCCTGACCCACAATAATAATAAAATCCATTATGTTAAATGGTAAATATTAATTGAGCCTGCATTTTGACTCCTCAGTTGTTTCCTTTTGGCCTCTAGTTTGCCTTTAACTGTCTTCCGGTGTTTTACCTCACTATATAATAATATGTAATATTTTTCAGTATATCTGCAAATACACTAGTAAAATAAAAAAATAAATCTGAAGAATACCATGGATTACTAAGTTACTTCTGTTGACGACAGTGTAGATTAAGGTCAGGCTGCACAATAGAAGCACAAAGAACAAGGTCTTGTCAAAATTAGTCAGGGTCAAGCCAATAACAAAGAAATAGGTCAAATACACTTGTATGCTAACAAAAGTGTACCTAAACTCCCACGCAACAATAATTTTATCTCCATGATAAACGAAAGGAATACACAATCTCAAAATTGCTGTATAGGATTCTTCGTCTTGACGACTTACTGTTGTGCAAAGCTTGTCAAAGATATTCTGACCAACCTCTTAGTGCAGAACAGAAAAATATCAAAAATCTTACTGTAGAGAACTTTGCCTCTTACAACAAGCTACATCAAAACACATTAAGGCTCACATCAAGCAATTAATCCACAATCTTTTTTCAGTACTTGTATTCCTACACTGTATTGTAAAACAAACTGATTATTCATGTTTCACAACTACATGTATATTTTACCCCTGCTGAATAAACCGAATGGACACTTCAGTCTTGAGTATGAGATCCAGATAACTGCAATTTCTAAGATGCTCTTGTCCAGAATGCCTCAGCAAAGTTAAAAGAAAAGACCAGAGATTAAATCAAATGATTTGTGCAGTCTGATTTTGATCCACACTGTCCATTTAACTCAGACATTCTGGGTGAAAGCAACCTAGGAAATGTGATCATCTGGGTCTTATTTCTAGTCTTATTTCTAGGTCAAGAAGGGCTCAATAGATCAAAGATCAGTCTACATGTTTTGTGCAGTCTGATCTTGATCTACACTTACACCACAAAGGCAATCTTAAATGCCAAAGGTGCTTTCATTGTTAAGAAATATTCGAAACAATCC
Organism: Hippopus hippopus; assembly: GCA_946811185.2. Classification (NCBI taxonomy): domain Eukaryota; kingdom Metazoa; phylum Mollusca; class Bivalvia; order Cardiida; family Cardiidae; genus Hippopus; species Hippopus hippopus. The sequence goes on from OX328104.1 coordinate 10,285,188, forward strand.
TGCTTCTTTAGGTAATTATTTAACCCCAACCAGACATCAAAACTTTAGACTTGTCCTAGTTGAAAGTGTTTACAGATGACAGATACATGTAAACTGTAGCTCAATTGAGGAAACAGGCTTTGCAAGGGTAAAAAAAAACATTGTAGGAAAAGGAGAAAATGCTGGTTACCAGCTTTTTCTCCTTTTTGCACAATGTTTTCAAAAGCCTTTCTGTCTTTAGCTCATTAAAACACAGGATTGTTTCATAAAGGGTAAATAATAAATGCTAAAAACATACCTAATGTTTTACTTTTCAATTTATCTAATATTTTGTTTGCATTATCCTGTAGTAACTGGGCAATCTCTCTGTACATCATAAACTTCAAGGCCACCATGCTGTAAGTCTCGCTGTCCGTCGGATGATATCGTTTTAGATAGTCCAAAATTGCTGTCTTCAATTTCGATACCTGAAAGCAATAAGATGTTTTGTATTCATTTAATACTCTACAATATAACTTCCTATTCTTACATCTCCAGGAAGAAAGCATTTGGAAACTTTATGGGAAAGGTGAAATTGTTTATCTCCTTTAACCCATCCCAAAAGGAAGAATTTTATATTCATCAAAACTGAAAGCATCTGCGGACAACAAAATTCAAAATTGGTGCCAATGAGCAGAAGCTCACTGACATGGCAGAAAACACTTTGGGGAAAAGGAGGAAATGCTGGATTTCTGCATTTTGTACTTTTTCCCAAAATTTTTTCAAAACCTTCTTCCCTCTGGGTTGCAAAAACAGTGGATTGTTTGGTAAAAGGTAAAGGGACAATGTTTTCTACCTTCTCAAAGACAAATATCATGTTTTGAACAATTATTTTGTTTGCCATTAGCAAATGCTTTCAATAAAGACAATTTCAAATGATGATATCGGTCTTACACAGGGTAGAAAATATTGTGGGAAAAGGAGAAAATGCTGGTTACCAGCATTTTCTCCTTTTTCCACAATTTTTACGAGGGCTGTTCGATATGTAAAGTGTATTGTACCACAGCGCGATAACGCTTTGCACGATTTTGTGCATGATGATACGCTTGTATAGCTCTATTCAATACCTTTCCAACAGCATAAACACGAGCCTTCAGCTCCACATAGTTTTAAACTTATAGTCATTTCAATAGAGCTAGTCGTTGACCACTGTTGTAAAAATGGTTGGGAAACGGATTAAGAATATTGAAGAAATTAGAGCTTATATAAAAGTTCGCACAAAACTCGGTCATTCGGTAATGCAGATTTTTACTGAATTGGGGAAAGTTTATGGGTCTGATAAGGTATCTTATGAGACAGTTCGTAGTTGGAGAAAGAAATTTCTGACTGGCACAGAGTCCGTCAAAGATGCAGCAAAATCTGGCCGACCTGTGACTTTAACAGGCAAGGCAAATGTCTCAAAAGTCAGGGAAATAATTGAAAGTGATGGCAGATACACGATTCGTGACATTGCCAATGCTGTTGGCATATTGCTATCGCGGGTGCATTTCATTTTGAAGCGTATTTTGAAAGTATGAAAGATTTCTGCCAGATGGATACCACATATATTGACAGATGACCAAGAATGGGTACGAGTACAAACCGCTAAGCAATTGCTCAAAATATTTCCCAAATTCAATCAAAGACAATTTGCAAACATTTTTACTGGTGACGAAACATGGGTTCACTATTTCGAACCAGTAAGAAAAATTGGAAACAAAATATGGCTAACTAAACACGGTAGAAGGTCTGTAGTTGCCAAAAGAAGCATAAGCACAAAGAAGGTTCTTTATTGCATATTCTTCTCATGTGATGGTATAGCCGTACAAATTCCGGTGCTGAAGGGCAAAAGTGTTACAGGTCGGTATTACCGAGATGTTATACTAAAAAAGGTCAAGAAATATTATCTTAAACGACGCCCTGTGTCAGGATTTAGGCATGTTTGTCTACTTCATGATAATGCTCCATCACATACATCTGAGCTTGTGAAGCAATTTTTGAAGTCGGAGAAGGTTACCGTCTTGCCACACCCACCATACTCTCCAGATCTAGCCCCATGCGACTTTTTCCTTTTTCCAAAACTTAAAAAGTTCTTATCTAGTCATTGTTACAAGTCCCGACAAGCCCTTGGCTCAGCCATCAGTCAGTGCCACAGAGGTCTACCTAAATCAGCGTATCGTGACGCATTTCAGAAATGGATTCAGAGATTGAAATTGTGTATTTCAAACCGCAGAGAATACTTTGAAGGGATGTAATGTTCATTTCACTATTTGAGTCGAATGCTTTTGAGATATCGTACAATACACATTGCATATCGAACAACCCTCATACAAAATTCTTTTTTCTCAAGGTTTATATAAGCAGGATTGTGTGGTAAAGGTTTAAGCCACATTAAAAATGTCTGCCAATACTTTCAAACTGGTCTGGTGCAGGAAGAAATTAGTCATCTACACTAGGCAGTGAGTGAATCATAAATGTACATAAAGACCATTAAATAGGTATGTTATGGTGAACAGTTATACCTTTTCCATTCCCTTGCCCAGTAACAGCTCAAACTGATGGTTCTGTTTGAGAGAATCAAAAATATAAATCATCTCATTGTAACGTCCAACACCTGTCAGCAATCTCGTCTACAAATAAAATAAAGAAAAAAAATTAAACATTATTTCAAGCTTTTCGGTAGGGTATCAAGAAATATCGGTGAAATATTTTTCGGTATTTCATGGTTATGATCAGTGAAAATACCGATTTTTATATTCTAACTCTTCAATTAAAGGCGGAAACAGTTGTTCCCGTGCACTGGTCACCTAGATAAAATGCGTGTGCCTCACAACCAGATGAAAATATGACATAATTTACCTTACATTTCTCGCGCTTGACGTATGCGGAGGGGGTATGCCACGGGGAATAACAGAAAAGAACTGTACTGGATTTTGATTGAGTTCCCCCCGGAAAGGTTTAAAAGCATGAAATAAATAGAATATTTGGTTTTTTTTTTTTTTTTGGTGAAAGATCGAAATTTATTTCATCTCATGAACATCATCGGTAATATTTTAACTCAAGGCTGTGCCACTAGTGAAAATATTACCAACGATGTTCACTCAATGAAATAAATTTCAATCTTTCACTGTAAAAAACAAATATCCTCTATATATTACAAGCTCTTTTAACTATTTACATGTAATATCCCAAACTTTCATGATTCAGTTACTGTTAAAAACCTCATACACTTGAAGTGAAATATCTTTTTGTTGTTTGGTCTTTAATGCTCATCTAAACAAATTGCAACAGGCAGTGCATTAAGCCCGCTTTTCACAAAGCATGGCTCATTTATATGTATTTGCAGCAGACAACTTTTCAAAACATTCAATTCTGTTTGAGACATTGTTCCTTTTCACACAATGTTTTCTTACCATTCCTATGTTTGGTCTTCAATGCCACTGGAAGCTTTTCCATGGACACATCATCAAAACAATGCTCAGCAGTGACAGAGGAAAGAACCCTGTGCAATGACTATAATCAGTTCTCTTAGAAAAATTGGCAGAGCTCAGATTGAAACAAGAGACCTAGCTTCAAGCCATGAGCCTTACTGGCTGAACCACTGCGACTGGCCGCAACAGTTGGTTTCATTAGCATAATAATAATGCACTCATTTGTGGTAGGCTGACATGTACAAAATATTTGGTAAAATATGGGACTACTACCTATCAACTCTGTACCAAATGACAAAATTTTAGACATGTCCAAATTGAAAACTTTTGCAGACGACAAAATAATATGACTCAAACAAAGAAATCTACATTTGAAAGGTTAGAAAACATTGTGGGAAAAGGAGAAAATGCTGGTTACCAGCATTTTCTCCTTTTCCCACAAGGTTTTCAAAAGGCTTCTTCCTCAGGGTCGTTATAAAACAGAATTGTGTGGTAAAGGGTTGAACCATATTACTTACCATTAATTGGAATTCGTGAGCAGCTTCGAGATGTGCAGTCAATATTCTAGCGGCCCTTAAAATATTAGAAATGCCCTCCATGTCACAGGCTGCTGTGTAACAATCATGTGCTAAAATTAGCACTTCCGTCTGCAGGGTTAAAACTGAAAATAAAGAAACAATAAGGAAAATTTTTTATCGTATGTTTACATGTTTTAACAATGCAGATGAAAAAAGCTTTTGAAACATTGTGTTAAATGGAGAAGAAGCTGGTTCACCAGTGTTTTTGTCTTTACCACATTTTTATTTACCCTTTCATTGACAACACCCATCTTTTAAGCGGCAACTAATTTGCCATCTGCACATGCTATCAAAATGGAAAAAATGAAAAATCTTTTGTCTGGTACAGAGTTAACTCTAACCATTGCTTCTGGTAACATATGGGAATGTTTGGTAACGGTTTAATCTATTAGACAAGCACATTCTATGCAGGTTTTTACAGCATTTGTAGATTTACCCTTTCCCAAATGACTAACTTAAGACTCCTCTGAATTCCAAAGAATCTGCTAACAAATTCAAAATTGGCATAAATGAGCTTAAGTTCTCTGATAGGGTAGGAAACAATATTGGAAAAAGAGAAAATTCTGGTCAGAGTCATTATTTTCAAAAGCCTTTTCCCTCAGGGTCGCTATAAGTTGGTACTGTTTGGTAAAAGGTCAAGTCAGACATTCATGTCTACCTTTATCAGTAACTTCTTCCACATCTACTGTCATGGTAGCTATGGTATCCACCAGTCTTTGGCCTAGGATAGAAGGGTTTTCGCACAGCCTTATGATCTGATGGAAATCCTTAAAATTATCCCCAGGGTCAAAAATAAGGGCATGGCTTCCAGAGCTCTGTCCCAGGCTGACCTTGAATGTCCTCAGTATGGCATCTGATAGAAATCCAGCCACCTATCACATAAATTAAAACAAACATGATTACTTTGGAAGTAGGACTAATATGTAAATCAATTTTTTTTTTCTGTCTAGATTTGGTTTCTGCATGACGGTGAACAATATATTTGCTACATAACAGTGAAAGCACACCTTTTCCATGTTTGCTCTTGGTTCAAGTCTTTACCACACAACCCAGAGATTTAAGGATTACAACCCCTAACCCATCGGTAAGTATCACGTAACATCGACGTTTTCGTACAGGCTATTCAGCCAATCTCGGCAGCTTCCGTTTTTTAATATGAGAGTTAGGGGCCGTAGACCTTAACGAAACTAAGAATGAAGCCTTTTGAAAACAAAAGCTGCTACATGTGTATTTACACCTGTGGCAAGGAAAATATTAATGATGAAAAAAATTAAGATAAATAAGTCATATAACTATGTTTTCCAATATCTATTATTGCCAGTCTGATATAGTTATCTCTGTGTGTGCATATTTGGTAAGAAAATAAACAAGTCTTGTGATACATACCGATATCATAAGGAAATACATGGCAACTAATAAAGTAGACAAAATGTTAACCAAGCCACAATTATTACAAATGAGATGTGAAAGCCTCACTATGATGTTTAGACATTGCATTGCAGTAAGATTGGTTTCCATTAGTAAGTCTGCACTTGATTGTAATGCACATATGACGCCATTACTTTTTGTTTACCTGTTGTCGCGGTAGTACGTATAAACTCACCTTTAACCCTTAGGCTGCTAAGCGTGACTCAGTGACCTTTTACGGACAGTGTAGACCAAGATCAGACTGCACAGAATGTGCAGTCTGATCTTGGATCTCCACTGTCCGATGAGGAGATTTTATCCCGTCAAAAGTACCTTCGAAATAGCAAAGTTTGGGTTTTATACTATAGGCTTAAAATTTAAATTTCACTTATTTAGCAGGATAAGGCTTAATATAAATAGTTGCACTAATGGAAAGAATAAGTTTTGAAACTGAACTGAACTGAACGTATAATTTCAAAATAGATAGATTTACTGCCCACCTCCTCTGATGAGAGAGAGCTGGTTCTTAAGAAATCTGCGGCCAGTCTAAATTTAGCTGTACATGTAGTTTTAAGCAGGGAACCAAGAATGATATAATCATCTCCTGTCACCACATCATCATAACCCATCTCAAGAACCTGTAATTTTTAAAAAAGAAATTAACTTCTACAAGAACCGAATAATAAGCAAAATAGGATATAGTGTAGTCTTTCCCAGATGACAAAATTTTTATGTTTTTCCACATTGAAGCATTTTTGGGTTACAAATTAACCACAGATCAAACAATAGTTTTTGTATTTGAAAGGGTAGAAAGATTTGACGGTAAAAGAGAAAATGCTGGTAACCAGCATTTTTTTCTTTTTTCTGCTACCCTTTCACAGTCAAATCCTATCATTTGTGCCACATCTACTATGTCGTCTGATAATGCTTATAACTTGGATCATACTGAAAATGTATGAGCCATGTTCTGATGGTTTCTTGACCCTCATCACAAAACAATCATAGTTCTTCACTTTTGACTTGTCATATAATGTATAAATGAAAATTTTTACGATGTGGAAATTTTTGCGATTTTGTGAATTTGAAAAATTTGCCAATGTTTTTGTTAGCGTATTTTACCACAATTATACCAAAAAATAACAAGTGTCTTGAATTTGCAAACATGTATGTACGCAAAATGTCCGTAATTGGTAATTCGCAAATTTTTCGACACACAATATATCCATGTATACAGTACATGAGTCATGTTCTAGAAAAAAGGGGGGTATGCACCTCCGTAATGCATTAAGCCATGCAAGTCATCACATAATTATGGATCCATAAAATCCATTTAATCTAACAAATGACTGGATCATGAGGTAAAATGGTCCTCCGACATGGACAGAATTTACAAATAGTAAAAAAATTCGACCAAGGTCAGCCTGCAAAGACTCTGCATACCTTTTGCAGATGCATTAAACCCCCTATTCACAGAGCATAGCTCATTTTATTTGGTATAGAGTTCAGTTCTAACCTCCTGAAACAATTTACAGTAGAAGGCTTTGAAAACAACCCAGTATCAAAGAGACAATCAAATCTAATACATGTACATGTATAGGTTTATTTTATGCATACATGTCATGCCATGACATTGCTGCAAAAAAAACAATTGCTTATTGGAAAACCTTTTCCTTCTCATCAAACATTTTCTTTTTGTATCAGTTTGACTAGTTGGCAGACACCCTAGTATGTCAGTAAAGAATCTGTATGGCAATGAACAATTAAACCCTGGTAGAGAGCTAGAACAATTAACTCTTTACCAAACAACAAAATTTTAGATGGGTCCAAACTGAAAACATTTGCAGACAACAAAATAAAAGTGACTGAAAATTTGAAATTTGTTTTGGGAAGAGAAGAAAACATTGTTGGAAAAGGAGAAAATGCTGGTTAGCAGCATTTTCTCCTTTTTCAACAATGTTTTCAGAAGGCTTCTTTCTCAGGGTCGTCAAAAGTCGGGATTGTGTTAAACCCTGTACCAAACAAAAATAAGTTTTAGCAACCCTGGGGGAGAAGACTTTTGATAACATTGTGGGAAAAAGTAGAATATGCTGGTAATCAGCATTTTCTCTTTTATCCACACAATTTTTTCCATCCTATCATAGGCAAATTCTATCATTCTAGCCACTGTAGATTTTTGTCTGCAAATGCTTCAGATTTCGACAATTCTAAAATTTTGTTATATGGTAAAGTGTTAGAAAACTCATTCAAGTTAATCAGTTTAAAGTTCTCGAACTTACCACAGCAATCTTGAAGGCTGTTAAAATGCGAATACAGGTATTTTTAGACTGTTCACAGTGATTCAACAATATTTCCATTGTGCTGATTTTTTGCTCTGTTTCCTCTGTTACTGACTCTATCAGAGGCTGAATGTTGCTTGTCAAGGATATAGCTACAGAATAAAAAGTATTTCTTTTATGCTTTTCAGTAGTTTATAGAAATCTAACAGTGAATCATATCCTTATAATTCACCAATAAATTTTACATTTCACTGGTGAATGTTAAAACTTTTATTTTCGACATACCTCGGATATTTATAGAACATGAATGAAATTTTCAGCATTTGAACGTCACATTTTATGATGTAGCCAGCATCACTCATTACATCATAATTACAGCTAGTTCTTATCCAACTACACTGAAAAGATTTAGTTCGCTTAAAAAAACGCACATATTTTTCACCATGAGTAAAAAGTAGACGTAAAAAGATAAGCTAAAGTTATGAGCATAGAAGAAATAGGATAATTAGTTGTTTCAGTGTAATTTCAAAAGTTCTTTCATCTTCTGAAAAGCAAAGGCCATATTTTCACTTGTGGCTTTGCCACTCATGAAAATATAGTCCTCGCTTTTCACTCAATGAAAGAAAGTTTGATCATACACTGAAACAGACTCTATTTATTTCATGCTTTCTGGTAGGTTATCGAGAAATATCGGTGAAATATTTTTCAATATTTCATGATTACGACCAGTGAAAATACCGATTTTTATATTCTAACTCTTCAATTTAAGGCGGAAACAATTGTTCCTGCGCACTGGTTACCTAGGTAAAATGTGCGTGCCTCACAACCAGATGGAAATATGACGTAATTTACCTCACATTTCTCGCACTTGACGTAATAGTGTAATGCATTGCTATGCAGAGGGGGTACGCCATGGGGAATAAGCGAAAACAACTGTACTGGATTTTGATTAAGTTCCCCCCAGAAAGGGTTAAAAGCATGAAATAAATAGAATATTTGTTTTTTTTCGGTGAAAGATCAAAAATTTATTTCATCTCATGAACATCATCGGTAATATTTTCACGAGTGGTGCAGCCACTCGTGAAAATATTACCGATGATGTTCATGAGATGAAATAAATTTTGATCTTTCACCGTAAAAAACAATTATCCTCTATATATTTCTATAATACCACTCTAATGAAATAAATTAAGCCTTCATCACATAACAAATTGTTAAGACTTATCCAAATTGAAAACTCTTGCAGATGACACGTTCAATTTGGCTCACTGAGGGGCATTGTCTTTGAAATGGTAGAAAACTTTGTTGGAAAAGGAGAAAATGCTGGTTACCAGCATTTTCTCCTTTTTCCACAATGTTTTCAAAAGCTTTTTTTCCTCCAGGTACTTTAAAACAGGGAATGGTTTGGCAAAGGGTTAATTCTTACCATTTCAGAAAATGTCAAAAAATGTCAAAATTTTAGCATTCAGCACGCAGAGTCTAGTAGCGCATTTGGTAGTGTATAGCACTTTGGACTGGAGGGTCGCTGGTTGAAATCCCCAGCTTGGCCGCCTATATCTTTCAGTGTATTGATAATAGTCATTGCAACAGGATTCATGTCTTTCTTATCTCAAAGATGTTCATATGGGAAAGCAATCAGTTGCTTGGAAAGAATATTGTGCAAAGTACTGGTAAGAGAAACTCCAGAAGAGCATGGATAGGTGCACTGGCAACAGCGATAGAGAGGTAATGTTGAAACAGTGCCTCAGGTAATATGGTCCTTTTACATGCAGAAAATTTACTAACAACAAAGGTAAGCCTGTGGGGGCTGACCTGGGTAGATACTTTTTGAAGATGCATTAAACCCCCTTTTCATAGAGTATGGCTCATCTTAATAAACGATTAATTGTTATTTCATTAGTGTTACCTTTCTTTCACAAACATTTCCACATCATTGTTTTCATCTTTTGTGTTTCAAGTACCACTTAATAGTACGTCTAAATTAGCCTGCAGTATAGGTTAACTTATCAATAGATAAATGACAAACTTGGCGCGGGCATTTCTTAGAAGACCTAGGAAATACATGATGGATAGCCTGTAAATATTTCCTTGATATGCACATGATGGGTTGTTTGTGATTACTTTTCTTAGGATGTTCTCAAGAAAAACATTGTGGAAGAAGGATTGCTTTTCAGAATGGACAAAACTAGAGCTGTCACTGAATGTGACTTAATACCCCCGCCAGCACTTTGACAGAAACAGGCAATTACTAGTATTTTGTACACAGACGGACACACGGACCGATACACGGACGGACACACGGACAGACAGACAGGCTGATTCCAGTATACCCCTGAAAACATTCATTTTGCGGGGGTATAATTACTCACTGCTTGAATTCCGGAGAAGAGCTACAGGGGCCATGATGGATTGTCTGTGAATGTTTCCTGGGGATGTTCTCAAAAGATGTAAAATCTCTGGAGTTAAATCTTCCATACCCATCACACCAAGGGATAGTCTTATAAATGTCTACAACAAAGATGGCCATGAGATAAACAGAGAAATATTGAGTATTCCTTAATACTTCATTTCATTTCTCTCTAATTTTAGATCACTGGAAATTGAGTATGATCAGTCTGTTTATTCTTGTGAGCAATCAGAAAAGGTGCAGCTATCAGCTATCTTCTAAAGAAAAATAAATCATGTATTTATCCTTAACTCTTCCATAATCAAAATATTTTCAATAATTTAAACACATTTTTAAATCCTGGTTTTCAATTGTATCATGAAAGGCTATATATCACAATACCAACATTGGAAACTTTTTCCATCTGTTCAGTGACTTTTTTTGAAAACATAGCAAAATCAAAATTGGACTTATACACGCCTGCAGCTGCCAACATCAGAAAGAATTAAGGAAAAATTAAGAAAACAATTTTTTTGTGGCAGGCATTTGTTTCTTTTCCCACAATCTTTTCTATACCATTGAAAAAACAGTATTTTTCATGTGCTTTCATGAAGTTTATTTTAAGTTTGGCCTGTTCCAAAAAAGTCTTTACAGCAAAACAGTCTCACCAGAGTTATAGCCAAGTCTTTACTGTAAACCTCAAAGTTGATTGTTACACGGCAACTTTCTGATATCATTCCTTCTTTTAATAAATCTCCAACCAGCTTTAACAATGCCTGCAGTTCCTAATATAAATATACAAAAAGATGATTTTCAGTTTTGAGTCGCATGGGCCAAAGGTCTCCAGAAACTTGTCCATAATCCCACTTATAATCTTAATTAACCTTTTACCATACGATCCCAACTTTTAATGACCCTGAGGAAATAGTCCTTTGAAAACCTTGTGGGAAAAGGAGAAAATGCTGGCAATCAGCATTTTCACCTTTTCGCACAAGGTTTTCTATAGTTTGACAGACTATCACCAACATTTCAGCTAAATTTAATATGTATTCTGTAAATGCTTTCGATTGAGAACAGTCTAAAATTCTGTTATTTGGTAAAGAGTCAAAACTTAATTTACTTTCATTGACAGTCAAGATCAAGATCTGATTGCACAGAACATGCAGCCTGATCCTACAATTATATAGTCTGAAATTTTGCCAAATATCTGTACAAACCTACATTGGGATCACAGAATGTAGGTTTTTTTTTTTTTTTGTTGACTATACTATGCACATTGTAAAACTTGAAATGCTGTACATGTACATGTCGGTATGAGATGGAAGTTGGAAAGGATTCTTTCATGCAGTAAAACAATGCATGATGCAGTCACATTCAGATTTGAATAGGTAGTGCTCAAGGGTGTTCTCAACAGATTTCCTTTCTTTTTATTGGAGCTATTTTACACAGCTTTTACTAGCATTTCAGTCATATCACTGCAACACCTTGATAATTCATGTCCTTTCAGAATTTTTACAGCACAAGGTTTTGGCAGCCCATAACAAGCCACTGTCTTTTGACACTTTAACATACGACAAAGTTTAAGACATGTCTGCATTGAAAGCACTTGAAAGCAAGAAATTGAATAAGGCTCAAATTATGGGATTTGGATGTGAAAGGGCAACCAGCATTTTCTCCTTTTTCCACAACGTTTTCAAAAACCTTTATGTCTGGGTCGTTAAAATTTGGGATAGTGTCGAAAAGGGTTAACACAATGTCTCAAACAAGTCTACAGCAAGGGCATGAGATGTTATGTTAATGGTTGATTGACTGACTGATTAAATGGTGTTTTACGCCCCTTGCAACATTTCAGTCATATCACAGCGACAGTGCACATATTCACGTATGTCCTCTGTTTCACATCCGTACTAGGCTGGGGCTCTAAAGTGTCTTGCACAAAGATACTCTCATAAAAAAACCCAGTGCTTCCAGTGCCCTGGAACCTGTGGCCTCAAAGGTCATACTAATAGTCATGGTATAGGACTAAATATTTACCACTCTAGATCATACATTTGAATCCCTCTAGGAATGAATTACGAGCAGCATGTAAAATGCAGAGCAACAGACAAAGTATACATTTGAAAAACAAGAGTATGGCATGAGGGCTTCTTCCCTGAAAATTCTACATTGGTAAAAGAGTATATCTCTGTCAAACATTAGCTAGAGTTACCTGTCCTACTGTTATGGATCTCCCCTCTGATAATAATCAACTAGCCTAAGTTTAACCCTTTACCACACAATCCCCACTTTTAACAACCCTGAAGAGGTAGGCTTCTGAAAACATTGTGGGAAAAGGAGAAAATGCTGGTAACCAGCATTTTCTCCTTTTCCCACAATGTTTTCTACCTTATCAGAGACAGACATCATCTTTTCCTCTATAGTATGTTTGATGTTGGCAAATGTTTTTAATCTAGTTGAGTCCTATTTTGTTGTCTGGTAAAAAGGTTAAAGTAAATGAGCCGTGCTCTGTGAAAAGGGGGCTTAATGCATCTGCGAAAAGTTTCGACCCAGGTCAGCCTGCGCAGTCCGCGCAGGCTGACCTGGGCCGAAACTTTTCGCTATTGGTAGATTTTCTGCATGTCAAAGGATCAGTCTACCTCATGATTGAGTCGGTTGTAAAAAAAAAGTGGCTATTATGGATCCATAAGTATGTGATGGCTTTCTTGGTATGATGGATAACGGAGATGCATTAAGCCCCCTTTTGCCAGAGCATGGTTCAAATATTCTCAGCAGTAAGAGAAATATGCAAAAATGTCATTTTTCACACCTGACAGTGCTATAAAAATACCCCAACATTTTCTTGGAAAACAGCTCAGCTATCTAGAGCAGTTACAATTACCAAACAATGCAGGAGAAATACACTACCTTTTCTGTTAGATCTGCAGGTTTGCTGGTGCTGGATGGCATTTTACCAATACAAACTAATTCTTGTTTGGCTTTATTGTCGGACATAGGTTTGACTCTCTGCTCGTCTGTCCACTTATCTGATTCTTTCACACTTGTTCCCTGGTATAACAATAATCAATTAATTAGGAGTCAATAATGCAATTTGATACTACAAATTTTGTTAATTCCAAGGCAGATACACAGGAAAAACATTAAGCACTCAGCTCAGATAGACTAGATCAAGATCAAGCACAGCAGGTCAGGCCTTGGATCTACCCTTAGAATAAATGGGGAACAAAAGAAATTCTGCAAAGAACAATAATTGGATGTTTTATAGTCCTGGTATTAATCTATTATCATTTTAGCAAACCATCAACCTGTTTTAATGACCTTGAGGAAGAAGGCTTTAGAAAATATTGTGGGAAAAGGAGAAAATGCTGGTTACCAGCATTTTCTCCTTTTCCAACAAAGTTTTCTATCCTATGAGATACCTGCAGCTCATTTGTTCCAGTTTCAAATTTGTCGCCTGCAGTTTCTTTGGAATTGGACAAGTCCGAAATTTTGTAGTTTGCTGAAAAATTTTACACATTGCTGAACAAATTTTGCTGATTTAATCATACAACAGTCACCTTAACTCTTAATGAAACAATAAAATTTTGTACACTACCAAACTGAACACATTTGCAGACATCAAATTGAATGTAGCTCAAATGTATATTTTGTCTTTGATAGGCTAGAAAACATTGTGGCAAAAAGGGAAAAGGATGGTTTTCTCCTTTTTCCACAATGATTTCAAAACCTTTTTTTAGGGTCATTAAAACTTGGGATTATGTGATAAAGTTTAAGACATATGTTTTGATTGATGTAACTCTGTACCAAACAACAAGATTTTAGACTTGTCCAATTTGAAAGTATTTGCAGACAACAAATAAATTAACTCAAAAACTTGTTTTTTGAAAGAGTAGAAAACATTATGGTTACAAGAATTTTCTCCTCTTTCAACAAGGTTTTCAAAAGCCTTCTTTCTTGGGATTGGTATAGGGTTAACTCTAAAATCTGTTACCTCACTCAGTTCAATCTGTTCTTGTATTCTGTTTCTCCACATTTTCCTGTAGATGTCTGTCCAGGACTCATCCTTCTCCGACAGTGTCTCATCCTGTTTCATATACTCCAAACACATTTCTAACAGGCCTGCTCTCTCACTGGCACTGTTCATCTGCTTGGTTTCTCTCTAAACAGACAATCACAGCTTAACTCTTGACCACACAATCCCCAGTTTAACCATTTACCAAACAAAAAAAATCCCAACTTTTAACGACCCTGAGGAAAAAGGGCTTTGGAAAACATTGTGGATAAAGCAGAAAATGCTTGTAACCAGCATTTTCTATTTTTCCAACAATGTTTTCTTCTCTTTCATAGCCAAATTTCAAAATTTCAGCCACGTATAAATTGTCGTCTGTAAATGCTTTCAAATTCGACTGACTCTAGATTTTTGTCATTTGGTAAAGGGTAAAACAACCCTGATAAAGAGAACTTTTAAAAACATTGTTAGAAAAGGAGAAAAATGCTGGTTACCAGCATGTATCTCCTTTTCCACAATGTTTTCAAAAGCCTTCTCTTTCAGGGTCGTTGTAACTTGGGTTTGTGTGGTAAAATGTTAAAGGTAAGGATAAACAGTTCCCTATATATAGATATGAAACTCCACCTAAAACAATTAACCCTTTGCCACACAGTCCTGACTTTTAACGACCCCAAGGAAGACGGCTTTTGAAAACATTGTGGGAAAAGGAGAAAATGCTGGTAAACAGCATTTTCTCCTTTTCCCACAATGTTTTCTACCGTATCAAAGAGATTTATCATCATTTTAACAATATTTGATTTGTGGTCTGCAAATGCTTTCAATTTGGTCTACTCCAAAATTTTCGTGTTTGGTAAAGAGTTAATACCTTCTAAACAACGAGACATAACTTGGACAAACCTGACTAAAACTACTGTATAATTCTACCTACAAAATATCAAAGCTTGTGGTTCAAGAAAAGATCGTATAAGTTTTCCCCTATACAGCTCAAGAAGAAACAATAGCCACACAAAGCAAGGCACCTCATAGGAAGTTGTCAAGAGCATGTTACCTTCGACCCCTTGCTGTGACCTTGACCTTGGACCCTGGCACCTGAAACTTCTGCTCTGCATTATAGTGTCATCAAGGTGCAAACATGTGTGAAATATTTTCAAAATTAGACCAGGAGTTCAAGAGATGTGGAGCGGACATGATTAAATATGATATGATCTACGCTCCTTCAGGTGTATGACAACAGGTGGAAGTTTTACTATTTTATACTTTTACTAAATAGTATTAAACAAGAGGATCATTCACCCTAAAGTTCTTACCTGAATGAAGTCATCTTTGATTGATAAAGCTAAAGAGATCCTGGTTATGATGATGTAAAACGCATGAGTGTCAGTGATCTACTTTATGATGCAATGTGACTCAATTTTGAACTTGTCCTACATATCACCAAATAAATATTCTGACCTATTTTCATGAGTATTAGACTAGAAATGTGGCCTCAAGAGTGCAAAAGAAGTTTTTTCTATGATTTGTCCTAGTGACCTCCTATTTGACCTGACATGACCCAATTTGAAACTTGTGCATGATATCAAGACAAATATTTTGACCAAGTTTCATAAGTATTAGACTGAAAATGTGGCCTCTAGAGTGCACAAGAGGTTTTTCTAAGATTTGTCTCAGTGACTTATTTTTTTAACTGACATGACCCAATTTCAAATTTATGTAAAATACTGTCAAGACAATCATTCTGACCTAGTTTCATGAGAATCAGACTTAAAATCAGACCTCTTGAGTACACAAGTGTTTTTGTATGATTCGTCCCAGTGACCTACTTTTAACCCATAATGACCAAATTTCAAACTTGTGCGAAATACTATCAAGACAAACGTTGTGACTAAGTTTCATGAATATCAAACTGACAATATGGCATCTTAGAGTTTTTCTAAGATTCGTCCAAGTGACCTACTTTTTGACTTGCCATGATCCAAGAAAAAGATTCTGACCAAGTTTCATGAGTATTGGACTGAAAATGTGGCCTCTACAGTGTACACAAGGTAAATGTTGATGCCTGGACGGCAGAGGATGGCCAAAGCACAATCACAAAACCTCACCTTGAGCACTTTGTGTTCAGGTGAGCTTAAAATAATAAAAAAATAAACCTGAGATCATACATCTGCATACTCTTTGGAGTTCTTGTGGTACTGATTGTCCCACACAAAAAGCTTTGGTAAACAAAAAAGACTTTTTCTAACTGACTTACCGAGAAAAAATTGGTTATCTCTTTAGATGATACTGAATGTTTGTTGGCCGTTTCTAAACAATCTTTGTAGAATTTCATCCTAGCTTGTTTCGAATTCCACAGTTCTGACACACTCAGCAGGTCCTTCTGATTTTGTATCTAAAATGCAAAGAAGATATGGACATGTAAATATTAACTCTTTACCAAATGACAAAATTTTGGATACATCCAACCTGAAAATATTTGTACACTACAAATAAATTGTGGATCAAATGATTGGATTAGTCTTTGATGGGGTAGAAAACATTGTGAGAAAAGGAGAAAATGCTGGTTACCAGCATTTTCTCCTTTTCCCACAATGTTTTCCAAAAGCCTTATTATATGGGGTTGCTGAAACTTGGATTTGTTTGGTAAAGGATTAATACAGGTTTTCTTCTACATTTCATCATACAAAACAGATATATATCGTTTGTTCTCATTATTTCGTGAATTCTCATATCTTCGTGAATCTATGTTTGCTATCAATATTTTTTGCTCACTTTTTTTTGTGGCTCCTGTGAAACCTTTTACAGACGTAAACATTCCTGAGAAGCTCTCCACGCCGAAGAAATGGGTCAAAACAGAATTACATTAAAAAAAAGTCCCATTTTATCGAAAACCATCTTTTCCCCCCATAATTCATCAGTTGTTTTTTACATCACAACATTTATTTACACTTAGTGCCCATAATTTTGAAGTATGACACAGAAAATGCAACTGTGATAAGTGTAGAGACTGTGACCTTTAGAAATACCCCCATGTGTGACATCATTTGACTACATTTGGAATGACTTGGTGTTTTTCGAGAATGATTATGGGAAATCATCTGGTCAATTTCTCGCAGTGATAAAATGTATTTTTAGGATGATTTCGCAACGAAAAATAAGTTAAGTGTACTTTCCCTTGTCCAAAAATGATTTCTGACACTTTCCCTATCTCTTAATGTGCCTAAATTAAATCTATGCCTTGTTTGTCTCTTGGATGGCATGAAAATTCCAGTTAGGTTCACGAAAATATGAGAAAAGGGCATACATGTAGAACAGTGCTTCATCGTTAAAACAGTCACGTTTTACAACCTTAGCAGAAAGGCTTTTAAAAAACACTCTGCCAGGCCCCTGTAGCTCAATTGGTAGCGTACATACTTGAGAACAGGAGGTCGCTGGTTCGATCCCCAGCTCAGTCAATTTTTTTCCAAGGACTGATGATAGTCATTGCAACAGGATTCATTCCTCTCTCACCGCTGACCACTGTTTCCACTAAGGTGACGTGGGAAAGCAGCCAGTGGCTTGGAATGAATATTGTGCGGAGTACTGGTAAAAGAAATTCCAGGAAAACATGGATAGGTGCACTGGCAAACCAGCAACCTCCTGGTCTCAAATCTTGCACACTACTAACTATGCTACCAGGCTCAACTGTTCCAGGAGATAATGAGAGACAGAATTAGTTGGTAGTCACTTACTTGTGCCATTGTCACACAGTCTGCTGGTATACCAGCAAAACCAGCAAAGTTTCTGGCTTCATCATACAGTTGTCTGTCAGTTAAATATGACAGGACCTTCAGACATTCCTGCTTACTCTGCTCTTCTTGTCCACATAAAAGTGCTTTCAGACTTGACGGTTCAATATCCACACCTTTTAAACACTGCATCATATTGTGGAGCTTCCTGTAATCTGGGTCTAAAATACAATATGATAGTATTTCAACATATCACATTTCAACATATCGCAAAAAATAATAAATGAGCAGCACTCTGGCAAAAGGGGGCCTAATGCATCTCCGTGATGCGTCATACCAAGCAAGTCATCACATAATTATGGATCCATAAAACCCATTCTGTATAACAACAGTCTGAATCGTGACATACACTTGTCCTTTGACATGCAGAAAATTTACCAAAAGGAAAAAAAAACAAAAAAACTCAGGTCAGCCTGTATTATAAACACCAATGTTTAGTCACTATATCAACATGGTAATGCAAAAAATTATTTAACTCTTTACTGAACAACAAAATTTTAGACTTAAGACTGAAAGCATTTGTAAACAATAAAATAAATATGATAGAAAAATTTTATTTCTTTTGATAGGGTACAAAACATATTGTGAAAAGGAGAAAATGCTGGTAACCAGCATTTTCTCCTTTTCCCACTATGTTCTCCAAAGTTTTCTTCTTTAGGGGCAGTAAAACTTGGAACAGTGTGGCAAAGGCTTTACTTTGGCATGCTAGTCAACATTTGGTTGTTTTTCAGACTGTATAGATCAAAACATGCAGTCTGATCTTGTATCTACATTGTCTGATACATTGTAAGACACTCTAGCCAAGGATTTTTAGGAAAAAATAGCTTTTTTCAAGTGACCTAACAGATTTCAAACCTATTCAGAATTTTTAGAGTTTTAGGTACCAGCATTTTCTTCTTTTGCTACAATTAAATGTCTCTAAAATCCTTTTTCTCATGGTTGTTAAAACACAAATTTGTGTTGTAAAGGATTAACCACCTACCTTCTGTTTTGAAGACCAGTGTAATACTTTCACTGTCAAGTATCTTCAACAACTCTGTCACGTCATACATACTGGCTGTATTTGTAAGGAGGTACTGGATGATGCGGAATGTTTCTTTTTCTAACCACGCAGAGTCCCCAACAACCAAATGCTTTCTTGCGGGCTTCTCATTGTGAAACTGTAACATAGGGTGAAGCCTAAATGACTTGGATGTGTGTGATATTTGAAATATTACTTTGGTTAAAATGAAATACAGTCAAACCTGTATTGAGCAAGCAGGTAAAGACCACCTGATGAGCTCTTGCTTGACCTTATCCCATACAACAAAAACTTAGAATTGGCTGAATCAAAGGCATTTTCAAACGACAAAATGAAAGCCTTTGATGGGATTTATCTTTCAAAGAGTGAATACATTGTGGGAAAGAGAAAATGCTGTTTCGAAGCATTTTCTCATTTTCCAACAATGTTCTCAAAAGCCTCTTTCCTCGGGGTCGTTAAAACACAGGCTGGATGATTTTTGTTTATTAATTGTTGCCAATGGGTGCCCATAAAGGCGATACCCCCAGAGGGCTACTAGTTTTGTTATGGGGGATAGTGCAGGATACAGGAACAAATCCATCATGAATTATGCCTGGTTCTTTAACTTGCTCAGAGTATGGCACTATCACATTAAAAAGCGGCCTATTGAAAACATTAAAGGAAAAGGAGAAAATGCTGGAAAACAGCATTTTTCTCCTTTACCCACAATGGTTTCTTCATTTTCTAAAGCAAAGTCAATCATTTTTGTGGCAATTAATATGTTGTCTGCAAATACAAGTTCGAGTTTGCCAAGTCAGAAATTTTGTCATCTTGTAAGGAGTTAAAATGTGCAAGGAATATGACAATTCTGTTAACTCTTTACCACACAAGAAAAATGTAGACTTATCCAAATTTAGAGCAACTGGAGACAGCAATTTAAATGTGACTCAAATGAGGAAATTTGTCTTTGATAGGGTAGAAAACACTGTGCGAATAGCATTTACCAGCATTTTCTCCTTTTCCCACAATTTTTTCAAAAGGCCTCTACCTTAGGGTCATTAAAAGCTGGGATTGTGTGGTAAAGGGTTGCAAAGTTCAGAATACACATTATATTACCACACCATTTATTACCTGGAAGAAAGATTGTTTGAATTCATTCAGGTAGAGTCGACATTTTGAAAAGCTCTTTCTCTCTGTGAACTCAGCATAAAACTGCAGAAATGGAAGTAATGGGGAATTCTGCAACAGAAAAAGAATATTGGGGTCAAACTTAAGTCATGTCAATTTTTTTTTTTTTTTTGAGTTTCTGATGAAAATTCACTAAATTCATTATGAAAACAGCTGAACAGATACCTCTATTCCAAATCCTGTATTTCTTTGACCCTAAGGAAGAATGCTCTTGAAAACCTTGTTGAAAAAAGACAGCATTCTGGTAACCAGTATTTTGTCCCTTTCCCACAATGCTTTCTACCCTATTAAAGGCAAATCCCAGCATTAAAGCCACACTTGATTTATCTTCTGCAAATCCTTTGAATTTGGAAGAGTCTAATATTTCATCGTCTGGTAAAGAGTTGATACATTTCCTCCTGCTGACAATTTTTCTCATCATAGAGCTGTGAACATGTGAATACACAATGGTAAAAGGAAAAGCATTTGTTCACAATGAGCAATTTATCATTTTGGCACAATGTTTTCACAAGTTTTCAAGTGGTAAATGATACTTTCACTTGATTATCCTACATTTTCGTTTGTCAAAATTTTCCTGTACAGTATTGCTTGTTTCTATAATGTAATGCTTGTTTTACCTGGATTTCAATTGCATTCAGTCATTGCACAGTAGCTGAACTTAATATTCATGTATTTCCAGTGTTTTTCAGTGCTAGGCTAGAGCTTAGGACAGCTTTGTCGAAGACCACTCTGATGTAACCAGCAATGCCTTCTGGCATCAAACCAAATGTATTTGATTTTAATTGCCTTAGCCTTCCTTAACCCTTTTCCACACAATGCTGACTTTTAATGACCCTTTAGAAGAAGTCTTTTGAAAACATTGTGGAAAAAGGAGAAAATGCTGGTAACCAGCATTTTCTCCTTTTTCCACAATGTTTTCTACCCTATCAAGAAAAATCGCATCATTTCAGCATCATTGAAAATGCTGTCAGCAAATGCATCCAATTCGGATGGGTCTAAAATTTTGTTGTATGGTATAGCGTTAAAGACTCTACTTAAATCTTTACAAAACAACAAAATTTTAGACTTGTTCAAATTGAAAGCAATTCCAGATGGCAAGTAAAATATGACTTGAATGATGAGATTTTTCCTGAAAAGAGTACAAAACATTGTGGGAAAAGGAGAAAATGCTGGTTACCAGCATTTTCTCCTTTTACAAAGATGTTTTCAAAAGTCTTCTCTGTCAGAGACATTAAAACTCGGGATTCTGCAGTAGAGGATTAAACATTCTGATAAACTTGTTTCTATTATCTTTATATTTCTCACATGCTCACATTGTTTTACCAGTGTTCTGCCGAGGTAAACATTATTTCTGCCACGGTAAAACATAATTCTACCTACCTGTTGAAATATATCAAATCCAGTGACAAGCAGTGATCCCCATTTATTGGAGACATAAATTTCTATGATTCTGTCTAGGTGCTCTATCTGATATCTCCATGGCAATTTCCCATGATTCTCTAGGAACTGAGCATGCTCAGTGACATCCATCATGGCTACCAACCAGCCACAGAGGCAGTTTATTGTTTGTGAGTCCTGGAAAATAACGCATTAGACTTCATAAACATGGGGAGTATTTTTTTAAAACTCTCTTTGCAGTCAGATATACAAAATATACAATATTTACACAGTAAAAGTCTTGAAGTTCAATTAAACTGCAAAAGAAGAAGAAGTCTTGGGCAGAGTTTATATCTTTTTTATCAGAAAGTGTAGATTCAAGATGAGACTGCATATTTTGTATATTTCGATCATCAACTTGAACTGCACTGTCAAGAAAAGCTTTTTAAACTACCTAGGGCAGTGAAAAGATCAAATTAGATAAATTAATCCAAAAAGAATGACAAAGTCACAATATTTGCTTAAAAACATCCTCTTTCTCCATGCTTCATGACAGGAAATGTTATAGAAAATACTATCCCATGGCTTTAGGGTGCTGAGAAAGACAGCTTTTGAGAACATTTCGAGGAAAGTAGAAAAAGCTAGTGACCCAGCACTTTTTTCTCTTTCCATTTTATTTTCTGCACTTTTAAAGGAAAATCTCATTATTGCAGCCACATTGTACTTTTAGTCTACAAATGTTTTCAATACATCTGGTAAAAAGTCAATAACCTAGCCAAAAGCTAGAATATACACACCTAGTCAAACTTAAAAAGTTTGAGATAGCTTAACTCTTTCACTACTGAATAAATGAATTGCACTTTCTCAAAGGCTAAAAATGTATTTCCTCTGCAAGATCAAGAGACAGTTCTGTCATGATCTAGAATATAGCAGTGGACAGTGCAGATCAGAGATCAGACTGCACGTTCTGTGCAGTCTGATCTTGATCTACACTGTCCACAAAAGCTTCTGGTATTGTCTATGGTATTAAAAGAGTTAATAATGTATTAAAATAATTGGCACAATAGTACATCTACCTTCCCTTTTTATCATTCTTAGCAATTTTGAATGAAAGTGTTAACAAAACTGGTTGGAGGTCCATGGAGCAAACTGTTACGGGAGATGACTCCTTCCTTACTGCGTAACTTTATCCCGTATAAAATCAAT
Source organism: Hippopus hippopus (assembly GCA_946811185.2). NCBI lineage: Eukaryota > Metazoa > Mollusca > Bivalvia > Cardiida > Cardiidae > Hippopus > Hippopus hippopus. The sequence continues at coordinate 10,307,822 of OX328104.1, forward strand.
ACCTGACAATTGCGTTAGGAAGAATTCTCTATGGGCTCAGTGGTTACGGTGTTGGTCTTTTAAACCTGGAATAAACGAGGATGTTGTCCACAAGGGTTCGAATCCCGCCAGGTGCAGTTCGTATTTCAGCTATGCATTTGTTGCAAACTTACATGTTTGTAAGATGGGGGCTTGTCCAGGATTGACCATTGAGCCATTTGTTGTCAGAAAAAAAAGAACTGCCTAATATGGCCTTCTCTCATCAAAATGATGACATTTAACAGGGGGTGTGTTACGGGAGATCACTCTTTCCTTACTGCATAGCTTTATCCCATATAAAATCAATACCTCACAACTGCATTAGGGAGAATTCTCTTTGGCTCAGTGGTTATGGTTTTGGCCTTTTAAACCTCGAATAAACGAGGATTCGTCTGCACGGGTTCAAATCCAACCAGGTGCGGTTTGTATTCAGCTACGCATTTGTTGTGAACTTTCATGTTTGTAAGAAAACAAACAGGTTACATTCATAACAGATTTCAATTTTGGGGTAGTGATAACAATTTCAGCAATTCCAAGATTAAAATTTAATTCTTCATGGCTACTCCTTTTTGTCACATCAACACAGTATACGGCCAATAAACTTTGCTTTTTAGGGGTATGATAAGATACCTGTAAGCAAGCAGCCAGTTCTGCAAACAGTGGGTTTCTCAAAGTGATAGCGTACAGCAACATAGACTTCCAGGGGCATTTGGATGTTTGTGCAGCAAACACCACTCCAAACACATCACTGGGACATCCATCATAGCTTATCTGGTATTCTACAAACATATTAACTTTCAGGCTGCTAAGCGCGACTCACTGACCTTTTGCAGACAGTGTAGATCAAGATCAGACTGTACAGAACATACAGTCTGATCTTTGATCTGCACTGTCCAATAAGGAGAGATTATTCCCCTAAACATAATTTTTAAAAAGCAATATCTGGGTTTTTACTATTGAAATGAAAACTTCATTCTATTTACAGCAGGATAAGGGTTAATCAAGTACTGTACAAATATGACTTTTTTCAACATTTGGAAAACATTGTGGAAAATGAATGAATTTCTTGTACCAAACAATTGCTCTATTTTCCACAACCTCTTCCTTACTATCAAAAAAATGACACATGTTTTTTCTTTTAATTACTATTCAGTATTTTTTGTTGGGCTCGAAAAAGGCAAGACAGTAGTGGGTTCTATAAATAATCCCAGCACAACCATGATTCCCTTCAATTCCTGCTGAGCCAAATAGATCAGCTGGTAACAAACAGAGCTTCACGGATAGGTGCACTGGCCATAGCAGTGTAACTGATATCATGTTGAAAACAGTGTTTAATACCAAACAAACAAAGCAAAAACATAATTCGCTGGTTTGATCACCAGTACAACCAATTTCTTTCTGAGGATTGCTTATAGTAAATGCAACAGGATACATTCCTCTGTTATTGCTGAACAGTATCGATGATGTTAATATGAAAAAGTAGCCAGTGGTTTGGAAAAGAAAATACCCCAGGATTTAACCCTTTATAACAAAATCCAAACTTTTAATGACTTTAAGGAATATAGCTTTTGAAAACACTGGGGAAAAAGGATAAAATGCTGGTTACATTGTATTCTATCTATCACCAGGGTCATTAAAACAAGGAAAAGTTTGGTAAAGGGTTAAAACCTGTCTCCCAGAGAGTGCAAAAAGTGTTAAGTAATGTCTTGAGCTTGAGTTGTAAATAAAATCAAACCAATATCGTCATTGTTGATAGGCTCATGTGGTGGGGAAAACGTGTTCTGTTCCTCCTCATCACTTGTTGTTGAAAGGTCTGTAAAGAGTTAAAGTAAAACTGCTGTGTCTGTCAGGTAAATACATAATGCATACAATTAGGTTGGTTCAATTTGGCTAAAAAAGGTATCAACTCATGTCAGGCTGTGCAATTAGCAAATTCTCTGCATATCAACAGACTATTCTATCTCATGATTCTGCAGGTTTGAGACAAAATGGATGTATAATATAAGCGACAGCTTGCTTGATGTAATAATGTATTACAAAGATGCATTAATCACCATTTTCTCAGATTACGGCTCATTTTTAAAATTTAATTAATAAACCAAACCAAAAAACCAACATGGAAGACAACTTCAGTTCAAGGACATCTAAGCTAAGATGCTTTCTATTGTCCTTTTGAGTATAAAACATTGTGGGAAAAGGAAAGAATGCTGGTTACCAGCATTCTTTCCTTTTCCTACAATGTTTTCGAAGACTTTCTTCTTCATTGTCATTAAAACTCACAAAATTTTAACCATTTCCAATTTAAAAGCATTCGATGATAACAAACATGGATGAGATAATGGAAATTGTCTTTGAAAGGTTAGAAAAAATTGTGGGAGTTATCAGCATTTTCTCCTTTTCCCTAACATTTTCGAAACCCTTTTTCCAAGAGGTTGTTAAAACATGGAATTGTGTGGTAAAGGGTTAAGCAAGTGAAACTAGAGCTGTCACTGAATGTGACTTAATACCCCCGCCAGCGCTTTGACAGAAACAGGCAATTATTTGTACACATACGGACAAGTGGACAGACAAACATACGGACGGACAAACTGACGGACACACGGACAGACAGGGTGATTCCAGTATACCCCCGAAAACATTCGTTTTGCGGGGGTATAAAAAGGAATACATCAAAAGAGACATTAAATTTTACCTTAATTGCAACACATACCTGAATCACGATCTTTTAAACCAATTTTTGTGTATAAGGTCATTCTCACTTCTTTTGCTGTCAGATCAGATCTCTTTTTATTGGATGACTTTTTCTGGACTTCTTGAGTGCATCTATTGCTGGCATTCACAATTACATACCTTAAATGTTCCTGAAGATTGGGGCTCTTGAAGTAGTGGAGCAAACCCAACAACTGAACGAAAAAAGAAAACAAAACTGCCCTGTATGGCTTCACTGCCGTATAAATGACCCATGCTCTGGCAAAAAGGGGCTTAATGCATCTCCGTAATCCATCATTGCATGCAAGCCATCACATGCTTATGTATCCATAAAAGCCATTTTTTCTAAAAACTGCCTTCATCATGAGGTACACTGAACCTTGGACATACAGAAAATTGATTAATAGCGAAAAGTTTCGGCCCAGGTCAGCCTGCGCAATACTTTTCGCAGTTGCACTAAGCCCCTTTTTCACACAGCATGGCTCAAATGTATACGAGTCAAGCTCTGGCAAAAAGGGGTGTAATATTACTGTGAAGCATTATACCAAGCAAGTCATCATATAATACTTGATCCATACAACTCATTTTGTCTAACAAGCAACTGAATCATGAGGTAAACTAGACAACTGACCAATAGCAAAATTTTTCGACCCAGGTCAGCCTGTGCTGATTGTGCAGACTGACCTAGGTCAATTTTTTTAACCAGATGCATTGAGCCCCATTTTCAAAGAGAATGACTTTAATGTACCATACATGTAATTAGTATTGACAATCAACTGTAGGAAGTCTGTATTGAATAAAATTTCATACAGCAAATAAGCATAATCTAAAAAAATCACATATCTTTTTCACGTACCGAAATGATGTCGATGAATACAAATAGGTCTTATAAAGTGGCATTCTCGACAAATATCAAGGACCATGGCAGGAGCATTTCTGTGAAGTTTGGTCTAAATTGGAGAACAGGATGTTTGAAATTAAAGCTAATATATGCATACAATCAAACATGGAGGCATGCATGACAAACACAGCTCCATGATATAAGCTCAATAGCCTTTTGCCAGTTGAGCTAGAAACAAGACAACATTTTTTCATAACTTGTAGATAATTGATATCCTGTCAAATTCAGTCAACCTAACCTTTCACAGCTGATAAACCCATGTTTCAATGACCCTGAAGAAGAAGACTTTTGAAAACATCATGGAAAAAAGGAGAAAATACTGACAACTGTACTTTCTCCTCCCATAGTGTTTTCTAACCTTATCAATTTGATGGTCAAGAAACAACTTCAATTTCATTATTTCGAAAACATGGAAAAAAAACTAGATTTCCAACCATTAAAATCTTGAAAGGTTTTGTTTTTTGTTAATGTTTGAAAATCACAAACATCCATTTATTCATTTCCAGATCAAATTTACTATGTATTGAAATAACATACTTGCTCTTTAGAGTATTGATGCATCTGTGCAAACCAAATAAATGGCAACCACTGGTTAGTTTGAGCGCACGACTCCAGGAATATGGTTGTATATGGCAATCCCATAAGGCTACAATACAACACTGCAACGATCCATCTTTGTGCACTCTCAAAACTGGTACTGAAACAGGTAACAAACATAAATATTATTGTTTTTAGGCATTAACAATAATAATCGTTATTGTTGCTAAGACGGGGCAGAGTGTCATTGTTTACCTTGGTGACGGTGGCTGAGATACATAGTTGTTGTGTTTGCTTCATCCAATCGCAATAAGATCGCTGGCTGGTACAAAAGCCCATGCTCAGCCGTCAGTCATGCTCTTTTACAATGAAAACAGCAGCATAGGAAACTGTCAGACAAACTTTAGCCCATACACCCATATCCCAGTTATCGGCGGTTTATTCAGTTGCTGCCGAGTCAGATCTATAACTTTATTACTTGGTTGGTAGCGTCTTTAGTAGTTAATGCACAAACCCTGTTTATACAGGTAGACAGATTACGGTTGTATTTAAATGCATTGTTCTGTCAAGTGTTACAGATCCTACTATGCTGTTGTGGTCACTAGCAATGACATTCCTGAACAGACAATCGACCTTTGCAGACAAGGCTCGTCAATCCACTTCTTTGATTACGAATAAAGTAACAGTGCTTGGCGATGGAGTTGTCCTAGTGGTTGAAACATTCGAAAGTACCCAGTTATAAGTTGTTTAAGTAACAAAAAAAAAAGAAACTCCTGTTGTGGCTTAGATCAATATAAGACTTAAAAGTGCACCAAGTAAGCAGTTAGTTCCTTCAAATTACTTCAGTGGGATTACCAAAAAATGCAGTGGGCGTTTCTGGGCCTTGGCACTCTCCATTCGCTCAATGCGTTCTTTCTTCCAGTCCCAAAATAAATCCGTGTTTTGTGGTTATTGCTAGGTTCGATCTGTGTGTGTTGTTAGTGAGGGGCAACACTTTTCAGGTGGTTTTGTTCCTGGTTACGTGCAAGTGGTGCAGGGCTGCACTTCTTGGGCGGTGTTATAAGTGTTTACCCGGGGTGTAGAAGCTACACATTCCCGGACAGTGCTGTCTTTGTTAACTGGGGTGTAGAAGCTACACGTTCCCAGACAGTGCTGTAGGTGTTTACCAGTCCCAGCCTTCAGCGAACTTGTATGTAAGTTCGTACTGCCAGATATCTGTGAATACCTGTTCGATTTGCATGCCACGGTTTGCCTGTAAAGGTTCACTACGTACATGTAGTGGTTTGTGTTAAAATAAGAGTTGTCAGTGGACACTCGCTTGGAGAAGTTATAAAGTTGTTGTTAAGGGCTTTCTTATGTGTTTTGCACGGATAAAGTTCTATGCTTACTTTGACATCTTAAGTGGCAACAGGGCTGGTTACGCTCTGCCATGCTGCCGATCTAACCCACGATCTTTACGCCACCTTTTTGCTTACATATGTGTATTGTGTCTAGTAGAAAGTTTCGACAAAAAATGTAGGGAAGTGAAATATATTCTGTATAGCTTGTCCTTCTTTTTGGCGAGTCATAAAATAAATCAATAACCTCTTTTCCATTGATCAATATCACAGACTAACTGTTGTATAACCATTTACTAAACAACAAAATTTTAGACAAGTCCAAATTGAAAGCATCTGAAGATGACAAAAATGCTAAAATAATGGAATTTGTCTTCGAAAGGTAAAAAAACAATGTGGGAAAAGGAGAAAATGCTGATAACCAGCATTTTCTCCTTTTTCCACAATGTTTTCAGAAGTCTTTTCTGTCAGGGTCGTTACAACTTGGGACAGTGTGGTAAAGGAATAAAGCAGTCATTAAACATATAGGATCTGACCAAAGTTAGCATTTGAGATAAATTTCATCATACAAGTCTCTGGCAAGCTTAATTCCATGTTTGTAGACTAGTTTAATAAGATTCCTGATGACACATACACAAGTTTAATAAAAATACTGATGACATGTAATGGGTCACTATTGAGAAGAATCATTTTGTACATAATTTCTACTATTTCCCCTGGTTTGAACACAGTTATATCTAAAAACAATATCAAACGTGTGAATCATCAAGACGCACATAATAGTAGCATTACAAGATGAATGCATTGACATCATGCCATCAGGAATGAAAAGAGTCGGGTCAAGTAAATAAGAAATAAAGTTTTGAAAAAGAAAAAAATCTGACTGGTGAAAGTTTGAAACCAACTTTGATAGTCTATCTTTAGTAATTCCAGCTAAAATGGCTGCTTCCAGTGCCTGCAGAACATCTACAGCATATCTTCTAACTGACTGTAAACTCCGTAACAATAAGTCAACTGAAAAGTTTGATTAAAAAATAAGCAAAACATTGTTAAATAAAAATTAATACTTTTTGCACATGCATTAACCCTCTCCCAAACAAACCTGTGTTTTTACGTGTCTGCAGTACAAGTCTTTTGAAAACACTGTGGGAAAAGGAGAAATTGCTCGTAACGAGCAATTTCTCCTTTTCCCACGTTTTCTACCTTATTAGACAACTTTCTACCTCTTTTATTAAATTTAACATTGTCGTCTCCAAACTCTTTCAGTTTGGACCAGTCTGAAATTTTGTCGTTTGGTATAGGGTTAAACCCCCTTTTTGCCAGAGCATGGCTTAATTACATACATAAAATAAGCATACTGTAACCATCAAGGAAGACAGAAGAAAAAAAAAGCATCCTTAAATCCTTTAACCAACAATCCCAGGCTTTAACAAACCTAATGAGAAAGGCTTTTGAAATGAATGTGGTGAAAGGAGAAAATGCTGGTTACCAGCATTTTCCCTTTTCCCACTATGTTTTCTGACCTTTTGAAAGTAAAAACCCATTGTTTGAGCCTTACTAAATTCATTGTCTGCACATGCTTTCAACTTGGACAGATCTAAAATTTTGTCCTGTGGTCAAGAATAAGACCTTTAGCAGACAATAAAACGTATTGTCCTAGTTGAAAGCAATATTCAAGCTGATAAAATTACCAGTAAGCATTGCTGAAATTATGGAACCTGTCCTTGTAAAGATAGAGAACATTGTGCAAAAAGGAGAAAATGATGCTTTCCAGCATTTTCTCCTTTTCCCACAATCTTTCGAAAGCATATTCCTTTGCCCCATTGAAACATGAGTTTGTTTGATAAAGGGATAAACTCTTCATTGATAAAGGGTTAACCCTTTATCACACAACCCAACTTTTCATGATCCCGAGGGAGAAACTTTTTGAAAACATTGTGGGAAAAGGAGAAAATGATGGTAACTAGTATTTTCTACTTTATCCACAATGTTTTGTACCCTTGAATGACAAATTACATGTTTTAAATAAAATTTGATTTGTTATCTGCAAATGCTTTCAATTTGGACAAGGCTTAAATTTTGTCATCTTGTAAAGGGTTAACTCATCAACTGAAAGAAAAAAATAATGTAAAGCTAGAATTAAAGTTGCCAACCTCAATTCATATTTAGGTTGATTTTGTGGACAGTGTAGATCAAGATCAGACTGCACAGAACATGCAGTCTGATCTTGGATCTACTCTGTCCACTTCTTTGAAACATACTGTGGCCCAAACAACCTTGAATTACCAATATTCAGACTGTTTTGACTCACAGAAAAGATCCATTTCATTTATTCAGCATTCTGAAGGTTAAAGGATAATTTTTTTGCCAGCAACAGAAACTTTGACCAAGCACACTGTAACACATTGTCAGCCTCATTATGATATCAATACTTTTAAATGGTATAAATTGAATAAACCTACAGTTAGATCCCCAAGTTATTTACTTTTGGCCAACAGTGGGCCCTTTAAGTTTATCTAGATCTAATTTATGCTAAGCTTCAAATGTCCTATGATACAGAAGAAAGCAAACTTTGATTGGTATTATTCAGCTATTATTCTGAAAAAATAAAGCATCTCCATCATATGTTTCAATTATCTATAGAATCCTAATTCAAAAGCCAGCATAAAAAATGAATATCTTTGTGTCAATACTGATAGCAAGTGCACAATTAGTTAGACTTTCATTTCTTAATTCTTTGCCAAACGACAAAATTTTACGCTCATCTAAATTCAAAGCTCTTGCATACGACAAATTAAATGTGGCTCAATCGATGAAACCCGACTCTAAAAAGAAAGAAAACATTGTTGGAAAAGGAGAAAATGCTGGTTAACAGCATTTTCTCCTTTCCCCACAATGTTTTCAGAAGGCGTCTTCCCTAGGATCGTTAAAACTTGGGATTGCAGGGTAAGGGGTAAATGAAAAAAAGCCATCAAATAAATAATAAGGAAAAAGAAACATGAAAGTTTTAGTATGGGGCCTACAACACACCAACCTTTCTAAATAGAAATCATAGTCTAATTCTCAAGAATTTTCTGAAATTCACAGTAAAGCAATTTCTGATTGGCTAAACCAAATGCTTAAGCCTATCAGAAATTGGGTTACTTTCTAAATTTAGAGCTATACTAAAATTGCTATTTAGAAAGTTGATGAATATGGGCCCTTTATTAAGAAAATGTATGAATAAAAAATTAGAAAATCATTACCGACTTCTCCCTCATTTTGTTTTGTAAGCTCCCTGCGTTTTTCCATGGTTCCCGTCACAGCATTGTTTTTATGGGTCAAGATTTCATTGCCTACTTGCAGATATGTCCGCAACAGTAAACTGTCATGTCCCATCAGTTCTTGAAATGTGACACAAGATGATGATACTTGAGGGTGATTGAAATTCTTTATAGCAATACACATAGAGGTTCCCATGGCAATGGCAATTCTGTGAAAGTTTAGAACACATAACATAATATATATAGGATATTTGTTTTTTTCGGTGGAAGATGGAAATTTATTTAATCTCGTAAACATCATTGGTAATATTTTCACAAGTGGCACAGCCACAAGTGAAATATAACTGATGATGTTCACAAGATGAAACAAATTTCGATCATTCACCAAAAAAACCCCAAATATTCTATTTATTTCTTGCTTCTAACCCCCTTTTTTTTGGGGGGGGGGGCTTACATCAAAATCCAGTACAGTTGTTTTCGGTAATTCCCCATGGCCTCCCCCTTATGCATAACAACGCATTACAACATTACGTAAAGCACCAGAAATGCAGGGTAAATTACGTCATATTTCAATTTGGTTGAATGGCACGTGCTGTTTACCTAGGTAACTAGTCCGCAGGAACTACTGTTTCCACTTTCAAATGACGAGTTGAAAATAAAACTGATATTTTTCACTGGTCGTAACCATGAGATATTGAACAATATTCCACTATAATTTCTTAATAAACTACCGAAAAGTATGAAATAATATCCGTTATCTGGTTAGATATTCCTTTTTAGCAATACAATACAGAAAATACAGAAAGAAAAAGTACATCCATCACTCTAGGTCTAGATACATTAGGTGGCATTTTTAAGACAAGAAAAATTGCTGTGTTTGTGAGAAAATCAAACAATACATCAGTGTAAATCCAACTTTCTGTACAGTCTGATCTTGATATATGCTGTCCACTAAAACAAATGTGCATACAGATACATTTTTACTTCTTTTCAGCCAGATTTCAGCCAGTTTTTAACCCATTTAATCGTTATTTCATGAAACTATAATCATTCTTGTGTCTTCATGTCAAATGTTGCCCCTGACGGCTTTAAGAGCGCACAGATTTATACGACGGATGAAAAATGCATTTTATGCTTTGGAGGCCTTCCAAGCTATCGTTGTTGTTGTTTCCAGTTTTAAATGATGACAAATCCCTTGAGTTTTTTTTTCCCCATACACCATATTTATCGATCATTTACCTATGTTTACACAGCTCACCAATATCTGAACCATTATACACACTAGAAATTTTTAACTGTGTTTTTTTCTCTCTGGCTGCAGACATGTATCTTTAAACAAAAACACACGTGCTTAACTTTTTATGATATATCAAATTTTAGATTTATCTAATTCGAAAGCATTGGGAGACGACATATTAAATGTGACTAAAATGATGCAACTAGTCTTTGAAAGGGTAGGTAACATTGTGAGAAAAGGAAAAAAAATGCTGGTAACTAGCACATTTCCAATAATGTTTTCAACAATATAAAAGAGAGAAAAGATCTCCTGAGCTACACTTAGCCCTTAACCACACAATCCCGAGTTTAATGACCCTGAGGGAAGAAGTCTTTTGAAAAAATTGTGGGAAAAGGAGAAAATGCTGGCGACCAGCATTTTCTCCTTTTCCCACAATGTTTTCTACCTTATCAAAATCCAAAATCTTCATTTGAGCCACAATGATTTCAATTTGGTCAAGTCCAAAATTTTATTGTTTGGCAGAGAGTTAATTTGTGGTCTGCAAAATGCATTCAATATGGGCTAGTCTAAGATTTTGTCATCTGGCAAAGAGCTTAAGCTTAGAAAATGGAGATTATGAAATTATGGTATGGACATAACCTGCCTTTTGGATGATAATGTTGGTCCCCCATTTTTGAACTCCTCTGCCAAAAAGCTGATATAGGCAAACGATGGTCTGCCTTGTTTGAGGTAATATGTATATCTCAACTGTTCTGTATACCCGTATCGACTGACTAAGTTGGCATTTGAGAAATATGGCATTTCTTTCTCAGCCTCTGTAAGGGAATGTAAAAGATTAATTCTTTAAACAGGTGAAAAAAATTTTAGACCTGTCCATATTAACCTTTTACTGCACAATGCCGACTTTTAACGACCCTGAAAAAGAAGCCTTTTGAAAACATCATGGGAAAAGGAGAAAATGCTGGCAACTAGCATTTTTTCCTTTTCCCACAATGTTTTCTACCCTATCAAAGACAAATTCCATCATTTGAGCCACATTAGAACTGTAATCTGCAAATGCTTTTAATTTGGACAAGGCTAAAATTTTCTGGTAAAGAGTTAAAGCATTTGCTGAAAATAAATCTAAATGTGTTTTTAAATCATAGGATCTTTAGCAATATGAAGGATTTCATCATTGGGAAATAAGAAAATATTGCTTACCATTGTCAGAAAAGGAGCAGTTCCTTGTAACAAGTAGTAGCAATTTTTTTACGTACTCTTTCTAATATCATTCATAAAAATTTAACTTCCTTTCCTCAAAATTTAGTCTATTCACAACAGTTTTAGCTATATCTGATTAAGAGTATACAGTATGTATTTATAAAATTCCAAACAAGTCATAGAGCCAGTAAGAAAAAAAAAAAAAAAAATTAAAGGAACCATATCCTTTCCTTATTGACATCTTTGTGAAAAATGTGATTCACAAAAAATATATCCCTTTGGCACTGGTTAACTAAATGATACATTTAATTTTCATCAACTCTTTCATACTTCATTTATTAAAGCATGACAAAAAATAAGCTTTAGGCAGATAGGGAAAGTTATCCTTTAATATAATTTCACTGTAGAGAAAGATGGGTAGCATTTCTTATTCATCTACAAATTGAGAGCATAGGATCTAAATTGTTATATTTTATACTACATGTACATGTATGTACATTATTTAAAGTTTTCTTTGAAATTTCTGAGCTATTTCCATCTTTATAAACTTATGCCGTTGAAACTCATTACAAGTGTTATGATAAAACAACTTCTCACAAAAAGTTTGTAATGAAGAATAAGCAAACACTACTCTTAACAATTTCTGATTGGCTAAACCAAATAGAAATTGTGTTACTTTCTAACTTTGGAACAGGACAAAGAATGCTGTTTGGAATGGTTTGTGAATACTGGCCCTTGGCATGTATTCATCAATCATTCTTAAGAATATTCTTTGTCTCACTCTAGATTTAGAAAGCAACACAACATCTGAAATGGTTTAGCCAACTATAAGTTGTGTTACTTTTAAATTCAGAAAATTCCTGAGAATAAGACTAATAATATTCCTAAGGATGGTCTGTGAGTACCAGCTCTGATTGCCCGAGACATAATGTCGAGGTCAATCTGATGGCAAACTTTGAATTCAGAGTGAGCATAGCATTTGGAAGTATTATTAAAAAAAAACAATCCTTACTAAAGTGCACAACAAACAATGTAGATGACACAGTAACAATATTACATGTACCTTCCCCTCTACATGTATTTGTAGTCTGCCAGCCAAACAATCTGGAAGGATCAAAAGGAGAGTTTCCCTGCAGTAACTGATATACAGATACGTCAGTATGGTGCGAGTCTGTTGTGCTAGCAGGGAAGAGAGTAAAATGTAACTTTGGGTACATCTGTAGAGCTCGTTCTACTGTCTCTGAGCTTAATCCATCAAATGCCTCCATTTGCTGGGTCACAAATGTTACCTAAAATAGAGTTATTTCAATACCAATGCTGAGATTAAAATATGTCAATAAATTTGAAAATTTGTAAACCTATGGAGTGCTTTTCACAACTATTGTTGTTTTTGTGAATAGTGTGGATCAAGATCAGACTGCATGAAATGTGTAGTTTGATCTTTGATCTACCCTGTCCACTTTGCTGAGATATTCTTTATTAAGGAGAACTTGAGATTGCAATTATTCAGGTTCTATTTCTAGACTGAGAATATCTGCAGGTTAACTTGGTACTTTAACCCTTGACCACACAATACCGACCCTTAACGACCCTGAGAAAGAAGTCTTTTGAAAACATTGTGGGAAAAGGAGAAAATGCTGGTAACCAGCATTTTCCCCTTTTCCCACAATGTTTTCTATCCTATCAAAGAAAAATTGCACCATTTGAGCCACATTGAAATTGTTGTCTGCAAATGCTTTCAATTTGGACAAGGCTACAATTTTGTCGTCTGGTAAAGGGCTAACAAATGACATATTCCTTAGTGTTGAGCAAAGGTCTAACCTAGCAATTCTATAGGAAAGCATTTGACAGAGAATATATGATAGTGTCCATAGTAACACTGGGTCACACTACTTGCACCAGTGTGGTCAAACGTTAAAACCAGACCTTCCTTTTTGTTTGTTTTACATTATAAACCCTTTCAAAATGGCAGGAAAAAATTTTATGAAAAGTTCTTAAAGTGACATGACATCAATAATAGATTATGGTGTGCAACCTTGTCTTTTCCTTTTATGCAAACAACGGGTTAGAATCAATGTTGAGTTCAACTTGCAAAAACATGAAACCACTTTTACCCTTTACCAAATGACAAGTTCCAGACTCTTCTCAACTGAAAGCATCAGCAGACAACAAACTTCAATGTGGAACAAATGAAGTGGACTTCTTTGGAAGGGTAGAAAACATTGTGGGAAAAGGGAAAATATCCTTTTCACAAGCATTTTCTCCTTTTCCAACAACAGTTTCAAAAGCCTTCTCCTTTAGGGAAGATAAAAGTCAGGATAGTATGGAAAAGGGTAAACCCTTTACCACACAATTTCGACTTTAAACTACTGTAGGGAAGAAGGTTTTTGAAAACATTGTAGGAAAAGGAGAAAATGCTGGTCACCTGCATTTTCTCCTTTTCCCACAATGTTTTCTATTCTATCAACAACAGAAATGATCATTTTAGCCACATGTTATTTGTTGTCTGGAACTGCTTTTCATTTGGTCCAGTCCAAAGTTTTTTGGTTGGGTAAAGATTATGGATGAAAACAAATAAGTAACTTTCATTCAATTAAGTTTCACTGTTGTACAAGGCAAGTTTCAACAAAAAAAATTATCAAACACCAGATACCTGATTTAATTGGTGGGGAGAATACATTATTGTTGCCATGGCAGTGATCACATGACCAGCCTGTAGAAGGTCACCAACACTTGAAACCTCTTGACCCCAGACCATAACTGCATTCATAAGTGAACATTCAAACATAGCCTTTTTACCTGTAATAAAACAAACATCCTATTTTTTAAGGCACTGATGGAAAAAAATCTCTGTGACATAAACCTATACAATACAGTCCTGAGTTTTAAATTCTCAAAGGAAAAGGGCTTCTGAAAACATAGTGTGAAAAGGAGAAAATACTGGTCAACAGCATAAAATTTCCAATACATCAAGTTATTTCATATTAACCAAATATAGGTTTTGAGTCTGCAGTATTATACTACAGACCTCTGACCTGTAACTCAGCCAATGCTCTCAGCCAATGCATATCACAGGCCCTTGGTCTGGGGTATTATATCACACACATGGAACCTGTCACTCAGTGTGATATTACTTGATTAATACTTACCACATCATCCAAACTTTTAACCATTCACTGAGATAGAAGGCTTTTGAAAACAGTGTGGAAAAAGAGAAAATGCAGGTAACCAACATTGTCTCCTTTTCCCACATTGCTTTCTACCTATTCAAGGACAAATAGTATCATTTGAAAAAGATAGGAGTTGTTGTCTATAAATTCCTTCAAAATCTTTAAATATCTGGTGTGTGGTAAAGGGCCAATAACATTATATTATAAAATGTTAAAATTTTGTATGTGACCGTAATGAGAGGTAAGAAAAAGAGTTTCAGTGACAAGGGTCTTACAGTCATTCTTGTCTCTGGTAACAGCATAAAAATGTATGAATACATGAAGCCAGGAGTCATTGTCTAGACTTGAAGCAGCACTGTGTAACAAGCCAAGGCTCAATCTGTAAAAAAATATATATATTCAGGAAATAGGAAATATCTTTTACCTCACAGTCCTAAGTTTTAACAAAGCTGAGGAAGATGGCTATAGTTGGGAAAAGGAAAAAATGCTGGTAACCAGCATTTTCTTTGTTTCTCATGACATTTTTTAAACTTTCACAAACTAATTTCATAGTCTGAATCATATCTAATTTGTTGTCTGCAAATGCTCTCAATTTGGACATGCCTAAATTTTGTTTTGTGGTAAGGAGGATATCATACCTACATATACATACATCAACTTTTCTAAATACAGATCCTATACTTTTCCAATTTCATTTCTCATTCTAACCTCTATCTGATTGGTTAAGACTTTTCATCCTTGCCTATCAGATTGCTGGTCTTAAAATTCAAAATTCAGTTTCAGAGGTTGGTATATAACTATCTTCCTAAAACTTATATCAGTTATAATTTATAATAGAGATGTCCAAATTTATCCAGCATTAACCCTTTCAGCACCCCAGGTGATACAGGGGCTTTTGCTGAGAGCATATATTAAGATCAGACATCACACACAAACCTATCATCTGCAGAGTCCGCACAAACCTATTAACTGTGAAGGCCACATATGTAAGAAGACACACTAACACAATGTTAACATGCCCATAGCCTGGTAACCAGGATTTTCTCCTTTTCTCCTTAAGTTTTCTACCATTTTCAAGACAGGTCTTGTCAGCTGAGTCATATCTAATTTGTCATCTGCAAATGCTTTCAATTTGGACAAGTCTAAATCATGTCAAGAAACCTAGTAATAATGCCATAATAATACTTTTTTTACCTATGGATATTACAGTAAGTCCACAAATAATCTGCCAAGTTGTATTGTACACAGTGATGTATCAGACTCATGTGGAAATCATGTATATCAATGGTTGTACTTGATGCTAACGGGTGTGGTACTTTCAATACACCTCCTGCCATGTTGATGTGTTTGAGAAACGTTTCAAAGTCATTCAATGCATCTTGGTTAAATATTCCATGTCTGAAAAAATGATATAAGACAATTGTGCATCATTGATTAGTCAAACATGGCCAATATGCCGTTCTGTCAAAAAACATGTCTTTTTCAATAGTTCATACATGTATTTGCATGGTGTCTTAATCCTTGTAAAAGCTAAATGAGGCATGTGTAATACTTGTTATTGGTTTGTTGTTGTTTCAAACCCACTTAACCCTTTGCCACACAATCCTGAGTTTCAGCAACCCTGACACAAAAGGCTTTGGAAAACATCCTGGGAAAAAGAAAATGCTGGTTACCAGCATTTCTCCTTTTCCCACAACACTTTCTGTCCTTTCACTTATAACTTCCATCATTTTAGCCACAATTTATTATCATCTACAAATGCTTTCAAATTGGACCTATCTAAAATTTTGTTGTTTGATACAGAGTTAACAGAATGACAAATGAGGTATGCTGAAACATTATCATACAGGTAAATTTGAATCAATAACAATAAAATAATGAAACAGACCTTTTAACTCTTTAACCCTTTACCTGATATGCCAATTTGAGGCTCTTCCATTTCAGCAGCAAATAAAGATATGATGTCAAAAATATGGACAAATGAGGATACAAATATCTGATTGAGTGGAAAACATTGTGGGAAAAGGAGAAATTGCTCGTTGCGAGCAATTTCTCCTTTTCCCACAATGTTTTCAAAAGCTGTCTGTTGTTGATACGTCAAAATGAGTATCTATGGAGTAAAGGGTTAACAAATGACTAAATTTTGGATTTGTCAAATACCAAAGCAATTGCAGACTACAAATTAAAAGTGACTCCAATGATAGATTTTGTGGGTGAAAGAGCAGAAAACATTGTGGGAAAAGGAGAAAATGCTGGTTATCAGCATTTTCTCTTTTCCCCACAATGCTTTCAAAAGCCTTCTTCTTCAGGGTCATTGAAACTCGGGATTGTGTGGTAATGGGTTAAGAAAGTAGGAAAAATGTCTAGCTGTGGCTTTTTTCAAGGATATTGGGTAAAAATAACTCACTCAATATATGAGGATGAAGATATAAGACCAAACTGAGCATTCTTTGTAGTTGATCTTCACCTACAATGTCTCAAATAGAAGTTGTCATTAGCATTATCTGGGTTCAATCATTATATGAGAATGATTTCCTTCACGATTTGTGTAAAAAGTGTCTACTCAAAAAACTTACATCCCAAAGGCTTTAAGAATCTGTTTTCTTGAAAACCGAGTACACAGTTCAGTTCTGTTCACAAAATCAGCTGGAATAGCACCAAGAACAGACACTGGCCACTCAGCTGTCTGTCTGTCTCTGTCACTGCTATCCTCAAAGCTCTTGTGTATCCAGGTAACCATCACTTTGTACATATTGTTCATTTGTAAGTAATCCCAAATCACATCAAGTCCGAACCCAGATATGTCTGACCCTAGTTATAAAAGACAAAGAATGATACAACTTTTCAAATATTTAAACCTTTACCACACAGTCCCCAGTTTTAAAAACCCCAATTAAAGGACTTTTGAAAACATTGTGGGGGAAAAGGAGAAAATGGTAACCAGCATTTTCTCTCTTTTCCCACAATGTTTTCTATCACTTCAAAGACAAATTTCATAATTTGTGCAACATTTAATTTTCATTGATTTTGGACCAGTCTAAACTTTTGTTGTTTGGGAAAGAGTTACAAAGGACCTAAAATGCTGCATGAATTATAGATTCTGTTGACCCCTTACCACAAAAATCCTGTGTTTTGATGATGCTGAAGAAAAGGGCCTATGAAAACATTGAAGGGAAAGGGAAAAAAGGCTGGTGCTCAGGATTTTCTCCTTTTTCCATAATGCTTTCTACTCTTTCAGACCCAAACCTCATCATTTGAGCCAGTTTGTTGTATGCAAATGCCTTTAATTTGATAAGTCCAGACTTTTATCAACTGGTAAAGAGATAGAGGCATAGTGTGCGAGTCTGATTAACTTTCAAATCTTTACCAAACATGTGTTCCTTATTGGACAGTGTAGATCAAGATCAGACAGCACATTCTGTGCAGTCTGATCTTGATCTACACTGTCTGCCAAAGGTCAGTGAATCACGCTAAGCAGCCTAAGGGTTAACAGATACTGAACAGTATGGAAGATAAAATTGAAGCAACTCTGAGAAACGTTTCTTGTCTTCTTGCATCATGTTGATAGTAGAAAACGGAGTGATTGTGTAATGGATTTACGCCACACTGGTGATCTGTGGTGTTTAACCTTTTACCAAATGATCCCGATAAGAAGTGGTACAGGGTAAATGATTACCTATTCTATATAACAAAACATCAAGTTTGATCCAAGCCCTTGTTTGTTCATCCCAGTCTGCAATCCAATGTAGCATCATTTCACTGTAATACCTTGACGCTGTAGAAGGATCATCTTCTGCTAGGTAACAACGAGGCTGATGGGACAAGTTACCACATTCTTCTGTCAGGTCTATCACTGGTACAGGATTCATCAAGGCTTTAATTCTGTGTACTTCATGTGAATCACTGCCAAAAATTATGCTACATGAGTACAGTACTATCTTACAGACTGCTGTAACCTTTACTAAACAACACTACATTTCTCTACCACTGCTGAAGAATGCATTTACAGGAAAGTGTGAAAATGCCAGTAACTAGTATCTTCACCTTTTTCCACAATATTTTCAACCATTTCAAATACAAATCCCATTGTTTGAAACACATTTAACTCTTTCACTGCCGACTTAATATAGTCAACCTTATTCAAGGTCTAAAAGCACAGCACTATACATTCTGTGCAGCCTGATCTTGATCTACATTGTGTGAACTAGCTATTAAACTGGTAGCAAAAGAGTTAATTTGTCAATTGCAAATGCTTTCTGTATAGATGACTACATGAGTTTGTTTTCTGGTAAATAGCCCAACATAATAATTATGAAATATGTATGTATTTTCAGTCTGGGGTGAAACCCAAAATATGCCAATTTCACACCTTTTTTTCAGTGCATGCACATTTACCTGTAATACAAAGTTGTCTGTTTAAGAAAAAAACTTTTTTTAAAAAAGTTTTCAGTAATTTTGCTATCTGGGTTGCCTTCTTTGACACTGAGGTCTAATTTGTACAAAAATGGTAGATGAAATCAAAAAAGTCTATTTTCTGGTCACTTGCAATAATTTAGATCAAATCAAACTATATTCCTCCACCTACGGCAGGGGATAATAACAGAAAGCCTTATATCTCTGATCTACCCTGTCCACTCTTCTATACTATACTAGATTATGACCAAACTGTCTCTTCATCTTAATGTGGAACTACATACTTCTGGCCACTGAAAATATGTAGTTAATTTATTTAGAAGTGAAAGGGTTAAAGAATCGGGCCATAAGGAGCAACCAAGAAAATAGAATCTTATGGAAAAATTCAATTAAACCTTAATGTTAACCTTTTAATGATGAACCCAGATTTAATTGCTAATGCAGACCATGTGGATCAAGATCAGACAACACAGAACATGCAGTCTGATTACTGATCCGCACTGCCCAGTTCATTGCCCAATATTCTGACTATAATACGAGGGTTGTTCAATATGTAATGTGTACTGTACGATATCTCAAAAGCATTCGACTCAAACAGTGAAATGAACATTACATCCCTTCAAAGTATTCTCCGCGGTTTGAAATACATAATTTCAATCTCTGAATCCATTTCTGAAATGCGTCACAGTACGCTGATTTAGGTAGACCTCTGAGGCACTGACTGATGGCTGAGCCAAGGGCTTGTCGGGACTTGTAACGATGACCAGATAAGAACTTTTTAAGTTTTGGAAAAAGGAAAAAGTCGCATGGGGCTAGATCTGGAGAGTATGGTGGGTGTGGCAAGACGGTAACCTTCTCCGACTTCAAAAATTGCTTCACAAGCTCAGATGTATGTGATGGAGCATTATCATGAAGTAGACGAACATGCCTAAATCCTGACACAGGGCGTCGTTTAAGATAATATTTCTTGACCTTTTTTAGTATAACATCTCGGTAATACCGACCTGTAACACTTTTGCCCTTCGGTACCGGAATTTGTATGGCCATACCATCACATGAGAAGAATATGCAATAAAGAACCTTCTTTGTGCTTATGCTTCTTTTGGCAACTACAGGCCTTCCACCGTATTTAGTTAGCCATATTTTGTTTCCAATTTTTCTTACTGGTTCGAAATGGTGAACCCATGTTTCGTCACCAGTAACGATGTTTGCAAATTGTCTTTGATTGAATTTGGGAAACATTTTGAGCAATTGCTTAGCGGTTTGTACTCGTACCCATTTTTGGTCATCTGTCAATATATGTGGTATCCATCTGGCAGAAATCTTTCGTACTTTCAAAATACGCTTCAAAATGAAATGCACCCGCAATAGTGATATGCCAACAGCATTGGCAATATCACGAATCGTGTATCTGCCATCACTTTCAATTATTTCCCTGACTTTTGAGACATTTGTCTTGCCTGTTAAAGTCACAGGTCGACCACATTTTGCTGCATCTTTGATGGACTCTGTGCCAGTCAGAAATTTCTTTCTCCAACTACGAACTGTCTCATAAGATACCTTATCAGACCCATAAACTTCCCCCAATTCAGTAAAAATCTGCATTACCGAATGACCAAGTTTTGTGTGAACTTTTACATAAGCTCTAATTTCTTCAATATTCTTAATCCGTTTCCCAATCATTTTTACAACAGTGGTCAACGACTAGCTCTATTGAAATGACTATAAGTTTAAAACTAGGTGGAGCTAAAGGCTCATGTTTATACCGTTGGAAAGGTATTGAATAGAGCTATTCAAGCGTATCATCATCCACGAAATCGTTGAAAGCGTTATCGCGCTGTGGTACAATACACATTACATATTGAACAGCCCTCGTAGAATGAATCCTGTCGCAATGACTATCATCAACCTTTGGAAAGAAATTGGCTGAGCAGGAGATCGAACCAGCAACCCCCTGTTCTGAGTCCTATACGCTATCAACTGGGCTACCGGGGCATGGCAAATTGCAGGTGACATACCGAATATAGCTGAATGGTATCTGTCTTTGACAGGTAGGAAGACAAATGCTGGTTACCAGCATTTTCTCCTTTTCTCACAATGCTTTTAAAAGCCTTCTTCCTTAATATCATTAAATCTCAGGATCTTGTGGTAAAGGGTAAAGAAATGGGCACACAGTTTTATTATCATAAGCAAACAGACAGTTCACACTGGACATTTACAATAGTTCACCCTGACTATTTTATTCTACGATAGGGTACAAATCAAAACACAAAAGCAGATATACCTATCTTTAACATGATGGTGCTGAGCTCTCAAGGTTTCAAAATCCTTCCGTGGATAAAGATCTTGTATTTCTTTCAGAAATGTAACCATGGAAATCTGTTGTTGGGTTAACACTGACATGCGTAACAGTTCATCTGTGATTGTCGTGCATAGTTTCATGTTGATACAGTGTAGGGCAATCTCCCAGAGGGTTTTTGTCACATCCAAACCCTGGAAAATACAAAGTTCAGCAGACAGGTTTATCTTTATCTCCATATATAACAGTGGAAATATTTAACACTTTATAACACAGAAAAAAAATTATACACATATAAATTCAAAGCTGTTGCACACAAAAAGTAAATGTGGTTCAAATGATGAGGTTTGTCTCTGAAAAGTTAGGAAAAATTGTGAGAAATGGAGAAAATGCTGGTAACCAGCATTTTCTCCTTTTCCCAAAATGTTTTCGAAATCATTCTGTCTCAGGGACTTTAAAACATGTGATGTTTGGTCAAGGGTACATGTACTGCTAATTTCAGATTAATGTTATGTAGACCAAGGTTGGTTGCAAATAATGTGCAGTCTGGTTTTGATTTTTGTTTATCAACACCACTTGTTGTCCATATGGGCAATGCCCCCGGAAGATTATTAGTTTTGTTACTAGGGATAGAGCAAGATTCAGAAAAAAAAAAATTAAGGTACAAGTACACCCAGTTCTTTATCAAGCTCAGTGTATAGCTCCATTACATGGGACCTTGGTCTAGCGTCTCATCCCAAAGATTTTTTAGTAATTTTAGGTGGCCAGTCAAGGGGATTAAACCCACACCCTTGCACTGAATTTGACATTCAAAAGTCTCGTGCTCTACCACCTGAGCAATTGGGGCTGGTCAGACTGGTCATGGACCTACACAGACCAACATAGTGACAGCCTTGAAATTTGAATAGTTCTCTTGTCTTTTTTGGACTGAACGTACCACATGAAGAAATCACCAATACATTATGTCTGCTCATGAATTCTATGTAACATGTATTTATACATATATTACCAATTTGGAAATCAGCTCCTTCCCTTTCCTCATATTACCATGTCTGACATAGTTCACAGCAAACTTCAAACCATCAGATTTTATTTGACTAAATGGTTTCTTAGAGTGATCTCCACTATAATGGAGGTAGTGCTGTAAGGCTGGTATTTGATTTGTCATTATTCCATCTTCAATTACAGTCTGAAAAAAAAGGAAACAAATTGCTCATACTGGTATAAAAGTATTTCATACCATAGAAAAATAAAAAAAAAAATGGTGCTATAAGCCAAAGAAATAATGGTGCTATAAGCCAAAGAAATTATAATTGCATTGGAGAATTTTCTACTTTATGTAGGAAATCAAATGTGAATCTATACAATGTGCTACAAGTCTAACTGCTGCATCATAGATTTTAATCCAATAGGTCAACTGCACGTCTCCTGACAATTTTGCAGGATAGAAAGTATTTTTGAGGCACACCCAATTTACATAAGCAAAACTCAAATACTCTGAACAACTTTCAATTACAGTAATCAATGAATACTACTATCAGACACACAACACTTGCAAGTGCTTTCTGCTTTGCCATGCACTGGTAAGCTGTAACTTGTTCACACTGTATTTGATATGTTAGTGTACCATATCTATATTGAAAATAAAGTCATATATATGAACCAGTCAGTGTTGTGTTTTTGCCACAGAAGTCCTGTCCCATACATGTGGAAAAATACTATACCAATACAGATATACTCATTCTAGCAGAGTGTGTAAGAAATTACATGAGTATTGTGTTGTAACTCCTGAGTGAAATCCTGCTGCCTAAATCTAACACTGAAGTTCTACAAAATTAATGAAGTGAAACATTCCTGGAAAAATTGCCAGTACTGGGGTCATAATTTGGGTACCTTTGTAGCTTGAACTTTAGATTACATTTTGAAAAACAGCAAATCATTCTTTTATACAAATTTGTTTGTTTCTTTGGTGTTTAAAATCATTTTCAACATTATTTCCATCAGACCACAGTAGCCTGTGCATCTATCCATGCTCTTTCTTGGAGTTTCTTTAGCTAGAACTTCATACAATATTCTTTCCAGACCACTGCCTGCTTTTCCAAATAGATATCATTGAAACAATATTAAGCAGTTCGTGAGAAATCAATCCTTTCACACTAACAATCATCAATCCTTGAAAAGAACTTAGCCAAGCTGGGACTTGAAGAAGTGATCCCTTGCTTTCAAGCCTTGTATGCTATTGTCTTGAGCTACCAGGCTCAGCTACCCTATATCAAATCAGATCATTAAGTGGATTAATATAGAAAGCCAGATTCTAAGAAATTAAGTACTGCCAATGAAAGTACTTTTTTCTACATAGAGGATTTGTCTCAAGATATTTCTGATGAATTCCCCAACAGTAAGATTTAGAAAAGAACCAAAAAATCCTGTATTTCTACAACCCTAATGAAAAATACTTTAGAAAACATTGTGGGAAAAGTTGAAAATGCTAGTGCCTGCATTTTGTACTTTACCAACGACATTTTGTACCCATGCAAAAAATATCCCATCATCTAAATCACATATATTTCATAGTCTGCAAATACATTCAATTTGGACAAGTTGGAAATTTTGTCACCTGGTAAAAGGTTAAAGAAATTTTTCTCTGTGAACCTCAAAATATCCACCTTATCTGAACCAATAGCATACATGTATATAGCAAACAAGCTGTATTTTTACCTCAACATCCATTTTATCCCACTCAAGCACTGTTACTTCATTAATTTCTGATTGGTCGCCGTAACTCACAACGTCCTCACTGACAACAGAGAGACTGGTACCAGACATACTGTCGGCTGACACACTTCCTGTGCGACTGACTGTTCCTCTGTCCTCAAACTGCTTCACTAATGCTCGTGCATCTTCTATATACAACAACAACTTTTCTGTAAGTGGAAAAATGGTATGTTTGAACAGCTTCAGCAACACTGAAATACAGTACTACATGTACTTAATGATGTATATGACAAATTTTTCTAACGGACAGATTTTTTTAAAACTTTGCACATACAAAACTCATCATGTCTCTTGGAGATTAGAGTAAAAAAAGATGTGGGTCACCATGCTCATTTCTGAGAAATTTGCCTTTGAAAAGGGTATATACAGTTCCAAAATTCAGCTTATATTGGATTTAAAGCGCCTTTAATAGTCAGTTAAACAGGAAAATTACAGGAAAAATATACAAATATACATCATTTTAATGAAAATTTATATATTTTTGCACAAAAAATATATAAAAGCCTGGTTTTGAGCATGGTAAATGTACAAATATGCATGTTATATATAGACCACTGAGTTAAAAAGGGAGATAATTTGATCGAATTAAGGGTTAATCTTAAAAAAATACATACTTTCTAACTTTCCACACTTATATTATTTATAATTCTAAACAATAAGAAAAAATAAAAATGGCACCTATCCGTGCTTATTTCGTCAGAAAACAAGGTTGAAGGTCACTGTGGAAGTTATTTTTTCAAAACAAAAAGATAGGATAAACGCTCAGCAGACATGTAAGGGAAAGGAGAAATTGCTCAATAGGAGCGATTTCTCCTTTTCAAACAATAATTTTCAAAGTGGAAACAGCTATATTTCCACAGCTTTAAATTTCCTGCCTTTGTTTTCTTATTTGGTGTGTAACACCGTGTCAGCAGCATTTTAATTATTTCACGGTAACAATTCAAAGATCCATTTTTTTCTCTTCACCAATACTACCCAAAGAAAGTGCTACTTGTTTCAGTGCACCAATAGTATCACCATTATGTGCAAAAAATACATAGGTGCACTTTTGATTCAATATCCATGACAAAAATACATGCGCAGTAGGATGCGCGCGAACATTTGTCATATACGTCGTTAACTCTTTACCACATGACAAAATTTTAGACATGTCAAAATTGACAGCATTGTAAAAGTCAAAATAAATATACATCAACAATTGAAATTTGCTTTTTCTTTTGTTGGTTATCTGCATTTTCTCCATTTTCCACAATGTTTTCAACAGCTTTTTTTTCAGGACTGTTAAAACTTAGGATGGTGTGGAAAAGGGTTACCAGCAACTCAGGGGTGCACTTGATGAAATATGAGAGGGAGGGAAATGTCATCTACTCCCTAATATACTTCATAATATTTCTGAGCATGTCCTTTTGAGCTGAGACAATTTTGAATATTTAGTTTTAGCTTTAACCCTTACCACACAATGCCGACTTTTAACGACCCTGAAGAAGAAGCCTTTTGAAAACATTGTGGGAAAAGGAGAAAATGCTGGTAACCAGCATTTTCTCCTTTTCTTACAATGTTTTCTACCCTATCAAATAAATACTGCATCATTGAGCCACATTGAAATTGTTGCCTGCAAATGCTTTCAATTTGGCCAGTTCTAAAACTTTGTCGTTTGGTAAAGGGTTAAAAGGAGGAAATCCTCTAAAAAGGTCAACTCTTTACTAGAAAATAATTTTAGACTAGTCTATATTAAAGGCATTTGCAGATGACAAATTAAATGACTCAAATTATAGGCTCTACCTCTCTATCAGATCTCTGTAAGTAAAAAACATGGGAAAAGAAGGAAATGCTGGTTACCAGCATTTTCTCCTTTTCCCACTATGTTTTCAAAAGGTTTTTTCTTTGGGGCTGTTAACTGAGGACAAAATGAGTTATGCCAAAAAAATTAGATGAGTGACATATCAGATGATGTAATTCATATGCATTCAGGCTACAATTTTTGTGCTTAATGTGTTTGGGGCACGTATTCACCAATTATTGTTATAAAAATTCAAGGCTTTATTCTCAAGAGTTTTCTAAATTTGAAAGTAACACACTTTCTGATTGGCTGAGCCAAATGCTTTAGCCAATCAGAATTTGTGTTACTTTCTAAATCTAAAACTAGATTAAATTCAAGAAATTAAGAATGGTTGGTGAATACAGACCCTGATATATCCGCCTCTTTTGCCAAAAAATGCAAAGGAAAGCAAGGATTTTATTTCTCTTTGCTCTGCATCATTACAGTTCAAACTTGTGATTTAAACTTCATTGACATTCTAAAGTATCTTTTAAACCAACTGTTTTTCAAATTTGTTCGAAGGATTTAGGTAAATGGATATTTTACCTGTAGCTTTGTTCAAGTCCTGTTTTTCATGGGGATCAGTAACTTTAGCTATAACATCAAGACCATCTAATAACAGCCCGTACAAAAAGTCCATTGTTATATCCAAAACCTGTCTACCAAATATCTGAGCATGTTTATCTCCCACGGAGTCCCTCACATTCTGAAGTAAAAGGTTGAAGGCTGGATCTAGTTGGAGGAGATGGTCTAAATGATTGAAGTTTGAGGTCCAGGATGGGGACTCTATGGGAGACTCTGGAGTAACTGGAATGGTTTTTGTGTTGGAGAAAACTGAAAATACAGAACAAAAAGCTTTAACTCTTTACCAGACTGCAAAAAATTTAGACTGGTTCAAATTTAATGCATGGGCAAAAGACAAATTTAAGACAGCTCAAATGATTGAATTAGCCTTTAAAATGGTAGAAAACAATGTGAGAAAAGGAGAAAATGCTGGTTACCAGCATTTTCTCCTTTTCACACAATGTTTTCAAAAGCTGTCTCACTCAGGGTGGTTTATACTAGGGATTGCTTGGTATAGAGTAAACCGAAATTAACAATAGATCACAGCTTGCTCACTGAATGTTGGGCTTACATCAAGTTTACGGATTATTTAGACTGAGCTGTCTATGCAATAGCAAAATTTAGACTCTTTCATGTCAAGGTCATTTTCAAATTACAAATTTAAATATGGCTCAAATGATAGGGTTTGTCTTTGACAGGGTTGACAGCATTGTAGGCGAAGGAGAAAATGTTCCCTCTCCTATAATGTTATCAAATATCCTCTTCATAAAGATTGTAAAAAGGGACAATTTGGTATTATCATATCAAACAAGGTGACTGCATACACCCACAATGACAACCACTTTTACAATTTCACAAGGATGCTTCAAAACCCATCTACTACCTATTTCGTTCAAGAGGTTTTGATTGATTTTGTGTTTATTCATTGTGGCCACCGGTTGCTGATATTGCTATAACCCCCAGCAAGCTACTAGGTATGTTATGGGGAATATTGCAAAATACAGACAAAACCCATCCTGAGTTACCTTTGGTTCTTGAATGTACAAAGTGTATAGCATTGTCACACAGGACCTAACGTTAAATGTCTCATCCAAAAAACAACATGTATTAGTATTTCTTTTGTTTGCCAGCCGTGGGGATTAAAAGCACACCCTAAAGTGTCCTGAGGATTATCATTTACAAGTCTCATCCTTACATCTGAGTTATTGCAGCTAACAAGATTTAAGAGGTAATGTGATACTTGTATTTAGTCTTGTTTTGTTTGTATGTTTTTATTACACTGCTTTCAACATTATTTTAGTCATATCATGGGGACAGCTCACTTAGTCGTGCATATCCTGGCTTTCACTAGTACTATGTTGGGGCTATGAAGAATCTTGCCGAAGGACACTCAAACGAAAAATTGTATTCATGAGTTTAAAGGTTATACAAAAAGAAGCATTAGAAAACATGCAAAAAAACTTAATTGAAAATTTACTCACAATTTTCTTTACTTTTCAGGAAAAAAGACACAGTATCAATCTGTCTCTGCTTCAATCCAGCATCCAGTGTGTTGATTGGTATGGTACATCTTCCCCACTTGTTGATGTGACACACTTTATCTGCTAGGGCTGCTCCTCCATAAACCATCAGCTTAAATGGATATTGCATGGTGTTTACTGCCATTTTCAACATTATTCCATTTATATGAAGGCTGCTAGTGCACCTATCCAGGCTTTACTCAAGTTTTTTTTTACCTGTACTTTGCACAATATTCTTTCCAAGCCACTGGCTGCTTCCCAACATAACCATCATCAAAACAATGATCACTGGTGAGACAGGAATGAATCCTGTCACAATGACTATCATCAATCCATGGAAAGATATTGGCTGAGCTGGGGATTCAAACTAGCAAATCCCCTGTTCTCAAGTCCTGTATCCTACGGACTGTATTATGGGGTTCGGCAGCTTAAATGGAGAGGTCATTAACCCTTTACCAGATGACAAAATTGTAGAGTAGTCTGCATTGAAAGCATTTGTACGGGTCAAATTAAATGTGCCTTAAAATGTTTGGGTTCTTTATGAAATGAAACGGTAGAAAACACTGTGAGAAAATGAAAAATGCTGGATACTAGCATTTTCGCCATTTCCTACAATGATTTCGAAAGTATTCCTCCTCAGAGTCCCTAACATATGGGACTGTTTGGTTAAAGGTTAAAGGTCTTAAAAAAGTGAAAGGCTCTCCATAGGTACACTCACTCCCATGACCCTTTACAAAACGACAAAATTTCGAGCAAGGCCAAATGGAAAGCATGTGCAGACGACAAATTAAATTTGGCTAAAATGATGATTTCTCTCTTGGAAAGGGTAAAAAACATTGTGGAAAAAAGAAGAAAATGCTGGCTACCAGCATTTTCTTTTTTTCCAACAATGTTTTCAAAAGCTTTTTTTCCAGGGTCATTAATATTTGGGATTGTGTGGTTAAGGGTTAAAGTTACTAAAAGGTCTGAGACAACACCTTACCTCACTGACAAATTCCTCCTGTCCCATGTTACTGTGGGTTACAACACATTGTAAATGGTGGGCTGTAAGTACAGTGTGGGGCAGACTTGGTATACGAGACAGCAGGACTTTCTGGTTGACTTTGAATCTGGTAGACAGAGATGTAGATTGAATAGATTTTCTTCAGAGGTCAAAGAAAGCCAACTAAAATAAATACTTTACAAAACAATCCAGTATTTTAATGACCCTGAGGAAGAAAGCCTTTTGAAAACAATGTGGGAAGAGGAGAAAATGCTGGTAACCAGAATTTCCTCTTTTCCCTACAACGTTTTCTGCCCTTCTGAAAAACAAAGTCCAATTTTTGAGTAACATTAATTTTGTTGTCTGCAAATGTTTTCAATTTAGACATGTCTATTGTTGTTTGGTAAAGAGTAACTTGTTAATAAAATAATGTAAATCCAGAAACAGCCTCTGTATCTGGTGAGGATCCAGAAAAGTGTGAGAGGCTTCACAAACAATCACACTTGTCACAATCAATTTTTCCTTTTGTTACTTTGTTTTAGAAGCGGATCAACTTTAAATTGAAAACTGTCTTCTGCAGAAAGTGATACACTAAATCAATCCAGATGTACAAAATTTCAAAAGGACAATTTTGTAAGTATGAAAATAAAATTTTACCTGAACTTTGTC
The DNA here is from genome assembly GCA_946811185.2 of Hippopus hippopus. Lineage (NCBI taxonomy): Eukaryota > Metazoa > Mollusca > Bivalvia > Cardiida > Cardiidae > Hippopus > Hippopus hippopus. Next base: position 10,337,235 of record OX328104.1, read on the forward strand.
CAGTGTTTGTCTTTAAAATTCCATAGACACAAAACAGGTATGTCATTGTAAACATAAATGATTGATAGACAAGTGGGGTCAATACAAAGGTCATCTACACTGTAACCATGGATACCATCTGGTGCAGGAAAGATGGACACATCTACAGTCTCTGTCAGTTTCCCTTTTGATCTAAACCCCGTCACACTGCTATTAGCATTTTTCCTGACAGACTTAACCTTGGCTTGGTTTGAGGATAAAACCTTGGTTTTATGTTGTGATGATACAAATATCTGTCTAGTATGCATGTTTGTGAGCCTGTCTCTCCATGTTTTATCACCATATTTACATGTGTGCACAGACCTATCTGACTGACTGGAACCAAACTGTACACTACCACTTTTCCTTTGTTGACCAGGCAGATATAGGTCCGTAACTTGGACAGCCCCATTTTGTAAAACAAAAATAATTTTGTTTAAGTCTAGAGAAATGTCCCATCTCTGTATGGAATCTTCGTCCACTTTCAGCTGCTCTATGTTCACCTGGTCAATCTGTCTACCATCTGTTAAACTGATTAAAGCTATTTGAAGTTAAGGTATTTACACTTAACCTGATAAATAAGTTAAATGAAACTTTCAAGCCAATAGTAAAAACCTGAATGTTGCTATTTCAATACCATTTTGTGGTGAAAAATATCTCCTTATCGGACAGTGTAGATCCAAGATCAGACTGCACATTCTGTGCAGTCTGATCTTGATCTACACTGTCTGCAAAAGGTCCTGTAGGCGCGCTAAGCAGCCTTAGGGTTAAGACAATGCACTAACCATATAAACATAAAAGCATTATTAACTCAAGTATCGTGCTAGAATACCTTCCAACTTTCAAACAACCCTGTGAAAAAAGACTTTTGAAAACATTGTGGGATAACCAGCATTTTCTCCTTTACCCACAATGTTTTCCATCTTTTGAAGACAGATCCAACCACTTCAGACACACTTCATTTGTTGCCTGCCAATGCTTACACTCTGGATGGATCTAAAATTTTGACATCTGGTAAAGAGTTAAAACAGAAGGACATTTTGCCGCAAATCCCAAAGACTGAACTTATAATATTCTTTGGGCAACTTTAATTACATAAATGCATATAGTCAGGTTGCAGAGACTTTGCAGTCTGATCTTGAACGTACATGAACAAATATTTTAAGAGCTCTGCTTGTGTAGTATATAATGCTGTTTTCAACATTATTCAAGTTATATTCCTGCAGCCAGTGCACCCATCCATGCTTTCCCGGTGTTTCTTTTACCAGTGCTTTGCACTGTATTCTTTCAAAGCCATTGTCTGCTTTGCAAAATAACCACTGTTGAAATAATGACTAGCAGTGAGAGAGGAATGAATCATGTCGTAGTGTATATCATTAATCCTCAGAAAGATATTGGTCGAGCTGAGGATTTGAACTATTAACCCTTTGATTTCAAGCCCTGTCCATTACTGACTGAGTAACCATGCTTGGCTCAATTTTGATAGCTAATTTCACGAAAGTAGCTTTGCAATTTCAAGACTATAACATTTTAGATCTGTCCTTATCAAAAGCATGGTTTAAATACATAGAGCACACTCACAAGATGGAATATGTCTATGAAAAGGTAAAAAACATTCCAGGCAAAGGATAACCAATATAACCACAATGTTTATAAAAGTCTTCTTATTTCATGCTTTCCGGTAGGCTACCGAGAAATATCGGTGAAATATTTTTCGATATTTCATGGTTATAACCAGTGAAAATACCGATTTTTTATATTCTTACTCTTCAGTTGAAGGCGGAAACAGCTGTTCCCGCGCACTAGTTACCTAGGTAAAATGCGCGTGCCTCACAACCAGATAGAAATATGACGTAATTTACCCTACATTTCTCACGCTTGACGTAATATTGTAACACGTTGCTATGCGGAGGGGGTATGCCACAGGGAATAACAGAAAAGAACTGTACTGGATTTTGATTAAGTTCCCCCTAGAAAGGGTTAAAAGCATGAAATAAATAGAATATTTGTTTTTTTCGGTGAAAGATCGAAATTTATTTCATCTCGTGAACATCATCGGTAATATTTTCACGAGTGGTGTAGCCACTCGTGAAAATATTACCGATGATGTTGACTCAATGAAATAAATTTTGATCTTTCACTGAAAAAAACAAATATCCTCTGTTTCTCACAGGTCATAAAACATGGGATCGTTTTGTAAAAGGTTAAACCAAACACACAGACTGACTCACAATCTGAAAACAATATAGAACTGCTTCAAAAGAAGAATCAACAGCACATATTAAAAGTTCATCTAAAAGGATACATATGGAGTTTGTCTCATGAAGAATGGCACACTTATCTCCCATGCAACAGTATCCTTTCAACAGTTTTTGTGACCTTTCAAGTTCAAGATCACAAACAATCTTGAATTGTTTCTCTTTGGTTACCATGGAAATAAGACTTTTGTTGTTGATACAGAGAACCACATGGTCCATGAAAGTATTGACAATTTCCACTGTCTCTATCACATCTGAATAGAGAGAAAGAAATACAGATCACTCACTACATTAACGCTTTCACTACTGAATAAATAAATTGCATTTCTCAATGGCTACAAATACAGTTCTGCTACAAGATCAAGAAAGGGAAAGGGTTCATTCATAATCTAGAATAAAGCAGTGGACAGTGTAGATCAGAGTTAAGACTGCACGTTCTGTGCAGTCTGATCTTGACCTACACTGTCCACAAAAGCATCTGATGTCGTCTATTGTATGGAAAGAGTTAAATCTTTACCAGAAGGTAAAATTTTCAGACTTGTCCAATTTGAAGACATTTGCAGAAGACAAATTCACTGTAGAAGAAATTATGATTTAAATCTTTGAAAGGAAAGAAAACATCGTGGAAAACTAGATAATTCTGGATAAAAGCAGTTTCTTCTTTAACACAATGTTTTCAAAAGCCTTTCTTTCTTAGGGTCATTAAAACTCAGGATTAACCCTGGTAGAGGGTTTACTGCTCATCTGACAGCTAAATCTTAGACCTCTCCAAGGTGAAAGAATTTGTAGACAACATGTTAAATTTGACTAACTCAGGGGATTTGTCTTTGCAGGATAGAAAACACTATGGAAAAAGTGAAAATGCTGGTTAGCAGCATTTTCTCCTTTTTCCAAAATGTTCTCAAAACCCTTTTTCCTCAGTGTCACTGACACACTGGACTTTCTGGCAAAGGTTTGATACATTTTAAACCAATAAAGAATAACTAAAAACCATGAAGGGATGAAATGTATGCATGTTGAAACAACTGCATGTTACTATGAATACTGATATATATACAGTATATCTACTAACCTCCTTTGACGAGAGCATTTAAATCTGTAGTTGAAACACACTCTACTACATCTTGACATATCTCATAGTGTTCAAGGTTCCATATACCTCTGATCACATAGAAATTAGCAACATCTGAATCATGAGATTTCTGCTCCAATACATGAGAAAATCTGAAAGTTATATGAAACAACAAAATTCATTATTTTCTTAAAAAAGTTAAGCCTTTGCCAAACAATCCTGAGTTTTAACAACTTTTAGGAGGAAGGCTTTTGAAAACATTGTGGAAAAATAAGAAAATGCAGGTAATCAACATTTTCTTTTTTTCCCATGATTATTTGTATTCTTTTAAAGAAAAATATCATCAGTTGCAACAGAGTTTCAATTTTTCATCTGCACATGCTTTCAATTTAGACTAGTATAAAATTTTGCCATTTGGTAAAGAGTTGACAGGAAAAAGTGAATACAGATGAACTTATGCTAGGTAATACCAATAAAAAGAAGATACTATCCTTGAGAAAGTTTCAGTCCTGGGGCTCCAGGCAAACGGTCTAACAAGGATGAAAAAAAAATTAAGCATACAGAAAATAGAACAATGAGAAAAAAAAAAAGAACAATTAGAAAAGCCTCTTTTAGAGCTTATCATTAACCCTTTACTTACAACACAATCCTTACTTTTAGTGAGTTTGAGAAATATGGCTTAAAAGCTTTAGAAAACATTGTGGGAAAAGGAGAGAATGCTGATAACCAGTCACTTTTTCCCACACTGTTTTCTACCCTTTCAAAGACAGGGTATCATTCGTCACATAAGTTAAGAATCGGTAAAAACCGAGAATAAGATGTGATCAAAATTTGTTAATTTTAGGTATTTATACACACCACATTGAATGGGCAATTTAAGAAAAATATTTTGTCGGAAAAGGATTGGAAATTGCAAATAAAAAATCCGTTTGGACATGTTCAAACAAAGCCATGTATTGGGTGTGAAAAACGTCACGGTTCATAAACACTATATAACTGCCTTGTTATCGAACCATCCAATCGATTTACTCTATAAGTCTAATTTACCGAACTCGTCTGTTACCGAAATATCCGTAAATCCAGCGAGGACCATCCTAGTACAGGTTGGAGTGTAGTCTAAATGAATTTCCGTGGAAAAGTTTATTTAGAAAAACTGTACGGGCAAAAACCATCCTAACTGACATCTTGAAGAATTCCCCTGGAATTCATTAGCAATAACATGAAAATAACCCATACCCTTTGACATTAGGAATGATATTTCTGTCAGACGATCCATGTTTCAAGTCCAATCGTATTAATTCTAAACTGTTGCTCTTATCCAAGACCATACATAATTTTGAGTCGACACAAAGTCTGACATCTTCAATGCTATTTAGAATGACTTCCTGGTCGAATTTGTGCAAATGAAAATAAAAATTTCCACTGGCTTCATTCCGGATTTCCTCATCCGTCTGTTGGTTGTCTGCCATTTTGTCCATGTCACATGATAAGGGGAGTATTTAGTCTTTCGTACCGCATAAAAAAAACTCTCAATTGAAAATGAATTCGATTTATTTACTTTAAAACAAACATTAACATGATTTAATATGGAAAATTGTATTTCTGGCTGATTTGTAAAAAATAATTCGCAAATTTTGAAACACAATAAGAACTAGTCCCTTACAAACGTATTCGGTCCTAGAATTATCGTAACAAATCGAATTTAGTTCAAAGATGAATCAGACTAGCACATAGATTCACCTACAGGTAGAAACGTTAGGGGAAAGAACATGCTTGACCATATTAAGAAAATTGAGACAATGATATCAGATTCCCTATTTTATACGTCATTAGTGGAGCAGGAAAAATTTCTTCAGCAGTGTACACTGGTGAAAATGGTTATTTTCATTTTCACAGCCATTTATAAATGACGACAATTTGGTTAACATGCGGGTAAAATTTAACAGTCTTTGTAGATAGCATTTATAGCCATGTTAGAAAAAATTGCCACAACCATGCACCTCGACATGGTAAAACAAATTTTGCTAAATCTTCGAATTATTTATGTTATGAATGAGCAAGTCATGTTAACTCGGTACCATCAAACAGCATTTTAGACTGGTACAAATTGAAAGCATTTGCAGACGACAAATTAAATTATGCACAAAAATGCCGGTAAGCAGCATTTTGTATTTCTCCCATGATGTTTTCTACAGCCTTCTCTGTCAATGTCATTTAATCATGGGATAGTTTTGTAAAGGTTTAACAAGTTTTTAACTTTAACACATGACCAAACAAACCGGGTCTTCTTAAAAAGCATCTACAAGTGTCTACAAGCGTCTGCAACAAAAATTAGACAGATTTTCATCTTTATTATAAATGTACAACAACAGTTAAGTCATTTCATAATCAATTTGATGTCAAAAATACAAAAATAGCCAATCTAAAAGTATATATAATGGCTGAACTGTAGACCCTTTTAGCATTATGTACAGCATGCATGAGCATCTACAGGCCTAGAGGCAGTAACATGTCTAAAGAGAAAATGGAATAGTTTCTCCGGTTTATTCAATTACTAAAACCTGTGCTCTGATGGCTTATCTGTAACTTTTTGTTGCAAATATTTATATATGAATATTGTAGGTTATTAAAATGTGCATGTTAGTTTTTGTACTCTGTGAGAAATGCACCCTCTCCTGTTTTATGATCATGTAGTTCAAACCTATCCTTGAACAAATTTATGTTTTTTTTTTCAATACAGATGCATGGTAATGACCATTTCTTCAACTATTTAAATTCATTGCATAAGCGGAAGGATACTATCTTATCAAATTTCATGACATGAACTGAATTTAACTCTTGAGATGTAGCGTTTTCTTACAACTTAGTAAATCATACGCACGGCAGCCAATGGCTTGGTAGTGTAAAGAACAAAATAAAATATCCTTAAAATCATCAAAATTTATGGCATATTTTTTAACGTGCAGATTGTTTATAAAATCTGCCAGACACTTGTAGATGCTTGTAGACACTTGTAGGCGCTTGTAGATGCTTGTGGACGCTTGTAGAAGCTGTTTAGGGAGACCCAAACAAGCCTGTATCTGTAAGACATTGAGGAAGACAGCTTTTGAGAACATTGTGGAGAAAGGAGAAAAAGCAGGTAATCAATATTTTCTGCTTTTTCACCAGTTTTCTACCCTTTTAAAGATAAATTCATCTCCTGGTTTGAGCCACCTTTAACCCTTTAACACACAATCCTGAGTCTTAATGATCCTGAGACAGATAGTTTTTGAAAACATTGTGGGAAAAGAAGAAAATGCTTGTAACTATCATTGTGTAACTATAGTGCTTTTCCCACAAGGCTTTCTCCTCAATTAGAGGAAAGTTTTTTTTATCAGTTGAGCCACCTTTGATTTATTCTGCAAAAGCTTAGAATTTGGACAAGTCTTAAATTTTGTCATATACATGATAAAGAGTTATGTTTTTACCACAATAGAAAAAAATATACTTGTCCAAATGAAAAGATAACAATCTTAATTTAGTTCAAATGATGGAATTTATCTTTTGTAGGGTAGAAAACATTGTGGGATTAAAAGAAAATCCTGGAAGCCAGCATTTTCTCCTTTTTCCACAATGTTTTCGAAAGGCTTCTTCCTCTAGGTCATTTAAACTCGGGATTGTGTGGTCAAGGGTTTACCCTGTCATGTGCAAAATGTTTTTGATGTGGTTAAGTGCAAAGTTAGACTATAAGTAAAGAGTTAACATAGATGTAATGCTATCATTTTACTTTTCAGTTAAAACTTTCTCCAAAATGTCAGTGAATACTAAAACAGATGCAGAGTTACTGGACCTGATATTGAAAACAACACCATCCTCTAAGAATGACATTGATACTAAAGACAAAACTTTTGAAAAACCTGAGGTGTCATCCCAAGGGGAACAGGAAGTAAGGGTCAAAAATGAAACAGGAGACTTGGACAAAATGCCTCACGTAGAATTCATGGAAAATAGTACAGACTCATTTGCAGTAACATCAGATATATCAAACACGCTAGAGCAGGAGCCACACTCTGCAGAAAATCAAGAGTCAAGCCTAGATTTCCATAAAACAGACGATCATAAACAAGTGGCTGAAGTTGAATCAGACGATCCACTTACAGTAGTCTCTGATCTTAGATATGGAAAAGACGAGCCTACAATTGCAATTGATGAAAAAATAGACCAAAACAGTGCTTCAACAGATGATGGAATGGGAGAAGATGATTTTGACTTTTTCACAAAACAGGGGTTAATTGAGAAGATACAAGGCTATGTAAAAGAAATAGGCATTTTGAAAAAGCAAGTATCAAACTTCCAGAGACAAGTGACGAAAAAAGACAACTACAATGAAGTTCTAAGAACAATGGTAATTTTGCTAGTTTTCCTATGAGATGTCTTGTATCTTTTGAATCATAACTTGTTTTGAGTCAACTGTTGTTTTGTAGCAGACAACTTTGGAAGGTTAAAAACAATTTTGCTAGAGAAGAAATAGCTTGTAAGAAGCAATGTCTTTTTTTGCCTCAAATTTTCAACATATAGTTCCACAAAAACCCTTTACCATTTAATCCTGAGTTTTAACAATACTTAGGAAGAAGCCTTTCGAAAACATAGTCGGAAAGGAGAAAGTGCTGGTAACCAGCAGTAAATGTGGCTTATATAGTGAAAATTGTCTTTGAAAGGATAGAAAACATTGTGGTAATAGCAGAAAATGCTGATTACCAGCATTCTGTGTTTTTCCCACAATGTTTTAAAAAGGTCTTCTTTTTCAAGCTAGTTAAAAGTCAGGATTGTATGAGGGGTTAATGTCTGTTTTGCACAAAAGATTTTTTTCTTGTCTTATGTACAGGTTGAAAAGCTAAGCGGTCAGTTACACAGTTATAAGACGGCTAAATGTATAGACACTGCTGTACAAGTTGATAAAACAGATCTCATGAATTATACATTAGGTAAGTCTTACTTTTATATATGAGCTATGATCTGTGAAAAGGGGGCTTAATGCATCTTCGTGATGTATTGTACCAAGCATCACATAATAAAGGATTCTTAAAATCCAGTTTGTCTAACAACCAACAGAATCATGAGATAGACTGTTCTTTTGACATGCAGCAAATTGACCAATAGCAAAAAGATTAGGCTCAGGTCAGCCTGCGTGGAATGCGCAGGCTGACCTGGGTTGATACTTTTTGCAGATTCGTGGCTCATACATAACTAACATGTATATTAGATCTGTGTTAATTAGCAAAGTTCATTGAAACAGTGTAGATAAAGATCAGTCTGGTCAGAATATGGGTTTGTATAGTTAAGTGATAACTCATTACCAATCAACAAAATTGTAGACTTCTCAAAATTGAAAGTAATCACGGACGCAGAATAACATATGGATCAAACAACAGGGTTTGTCTTTGAAATGATAGAAAGCATTGTGGAAAAAGAAGAAAATGTGGTTTTAGTATTTTTTCCTTTTCCTATGATGTTTCATTAGTTCCTTTCCATAGGGGCGTTAAAACACAAGATTGTACGATAAAGGGTTTACTCATTACCACCTAAAACCAATTTACATCGAATGACTTGAAAGGCATTGTTGTAAAATAGGGATTGTCAACATGAATTAACACTTTACCAAACAACCAAATTTTAAGCATTTGCAGATGACAATTTCAATGTCGCTTAAATAGTGCAATTTTTCTTTGACTGGGTAGAAAACAACGTGGAAAAAGGAGAAAATGCTGGTTCAACGTAGCTTAAATAGTGCAATTTTTCTTTGATTGGGTAGAAAACAACGTGGAAAAAAGAGAAAATGCTGGTTACCAGCATTTTCTCTTTTTCCCACAATGTTTTCAAAAGCTTTCTTTCTCAGGGTCGTTAAAAGTCGGGATTGTGTGGTAAAGAGTTAACCTTTCAACAAATAATCCTGAGTTTTAGCGTCACTGAGAAAGATGGGGTTTGAAAACATTGTAGGAAAAAGAGAAAACGCTGGTAACCATTTCCTCCTTTTCCCACAATTTTTTCTGTTTTGAAGATAAATCTATTCATTTGAATCATGAATTAATGCAAAATATAATGAAAATACTGTGGCTCATTATGAACATCGCCTTTGCAGCAGTGTTTTCAGATTTTGACTGCTGATCTTAGGAGCAAATGTGTTGGCTATGGATGCATAAATTTCTTTGTCAGTATTTACTTTCCAGTTCACACAGAGTTGCATATAGTCTTTTATTATTTTCAGGTGAACCCTGCTTGCCAGATTGGGGTACCAATTTGACCAGTGATGTATTAAATGCTGACAGTATTGTAGAACAAAATGAAGCAAAGGTAATCTAGTTCAGTTCTCCTCTTCATATCCTTTTCACACTTTATATCTTTTTAATCCTTAACCACTCAATCTGGAGTTTAAAAGACCTAGAGAAAGATGGTTTTTGAAAGCATTTTGGGAAAAGGAGAAAATGCTGATAACCAGCATTTTCTCCTTTTCCCAACGATTTTTTTCTAACCTTCCAAAGCCATATTTCAGTGTTTGAGCCATATTTGATTTGTTGTCTGCACATGCTTTCAATTTGGACAAGTCTAAAATTTTGTTGTTTGGTAAAGAGTTAAACTTTCTATTTAATTAAATTTTTTCCAGACCGTAAGATTTTAGACTTTTCCATTTTAAAAACATTAGCAGATGTACAACTTAAATGTAGCACAAATGCTGCTTTGTATGTGAAAAAATATTGTGGGAAAAGGTGAAATTGCTGTTTAGCAGCATTTTTTGCCTTTCACACCATGTTTTCCAAGGCCCTCTTTTTCAAGGTTGTTACAACTAGGAATTGATTGGATAAGGTTCAACTTACGAGGGTTGTTCGATATGTAATGTGTATTGTACGATATCTCAAAAGCATTCGACTCAAATAGTGAAATAAACATTACATCCCTTCAAAGTATTCTCCGCAGTTTGAAATACATAATTTCAATCTCTGAATCCATTTCTGAAATGCGTCACGGTACGCTGATTTAGGTAGACCTCTGAGGCACTGACTGATGGCTGAGCCAAGGGCTTGTCGGGACTTGTAATGACGACCAGATAAGAACTTTTTAAGTTTTGGAAAAAGGAAAAAGTCACATGGGTCTAGATCTGGAGAGTATGGTGGGTATGGCAAGACGGTAACCTTCTCTGACTTCAAAAATTGCTTCACAAGCTCAGATGTATGTGATGGAGCATTATCATGAAGTAGATGAACATGCCTAAATCCTGACACAGGGCGTCGTTTAAGATAATATTCCTTGACCTTTTTTAGTATAACATCTCGGTAATACCGACCTGTAACACTTTTGCCCTTCGGCACCGGAATTTGTACGGCTATACCATCACATGAGAAGAATATGCAATAAAGAACCTTCTTTGTGCTTATGCTTCTTTTGGCAACTACAGGCCTTCTACCGTGTTTAGTTAGCCATATTTTGTTTCCAATTTTTCTTACTGATTCAGAATAGTGAACCCATGTTTTGTCACCAGTAACAATGTTTGCAAATTGTCTTTGATTGAATTTGGGAAACATTTTGAGCTATTGCTTAGCGGTTTGTACTGGTACCCGTTTTTGGTCATCTGTCAATATATGAGGTATCCATCTGGCAGAAATCTTTCGTACTTTCAAAATACGCTTCAAAATGAAATGCACCCGCGATAGCGATATGCCAACAGCGTTGGCAATATCACGAATCGTGTATCTGCCATCACTTTCAATTATTTCCCTGACTTTTGAGACATTTGCCTTGCCTGTTTCAGTCACAGGTCGGCCAGATTTTGCTGCATCTTTGACGGACTCTGTGCCAGTCAGAAATTTCTTTCTCCAACTACGAACTGTCTCATAAGATACCTTATCAGACCCATAAACTTCCCCCAATTCAGTAAAAATCTGCATTACTGAATGACCAAGTTTGTGCGAACTTTTATATAAGCTCTAATTTCTTCAATATTCTCAATCCGTTTGCCAACCATTTTTACAACAGTGGTCAACGACTAGCTCTATTGAAATGACTATAAGTTTAAAACTATGTGAAGCTGAAGGCTTGTGTTTATACCGTTGGAAAGGTATTGAATAGAGCTATTCAAGCGTATCATCATCCACGAAATCGTGCAAAGCGTTATCGCACTGTGGTACAATACACATTACATATCGAACAGCCCTCGTACATTTACAATTTTTTTTTTTTTTATACATGTAGAAAAAAATGAGGAAAGTTGATAACTTCACTCTTTAACAAACTTCAAAATTTTGAACTTGTCCAAGTTGAAAATATTTGCAAATGACATATTGACATTGCTTAAACTGTAGGATTTGTATTTGACAGGTTAGAAAACATTATAAGAAAGGAATAATCTTGGTTAGCAGCAATTTGCCCTTTTCCAACAATGTTTTCTAACCTTTGAAAGACAAATCAAATCATTTGAGCAACATTTATTTGTCATCTGCATATAAATGTGCTTTCAATTTGGACAACTCCAAGATCTTGTAGTCTGGTAATTAGTTAGACTGTGTTTTTGCTCTTTTCAGGACTGTATGGAATCCTCCCTGTCTATAGCGGACAGTTTAAAGATGGCTGCCCAGGATGTTGTGGACAAACAGAACAAAGACACTCTACTACTACAGGGCTATGTTTATGACGAAACATATCAGCTGTATTATCATTCAGAATCAGGGTTTTATTACAATCCTGTAAGTAATGTTCCACATGGGCCAGTGCTTATAAAATTGAGTCATGCTCTGTGAAAAGGGGGCTTGATGCATCTGCAAAAAGTATCGACCCAGGTCAGCCTGCGCAGTCCGTGCAGGCTGACCTGGGCCGAAACTTTTCGCTGATAATCAATTTTCTGCATGTCCAAGGACTAGTGTACCTCATGATTTAGTCGGTTGTTAGACAAAAAGGATTTTATAGATCCATGATTATGTGATGATTTGGTTGGTATCACGGAGATGCAATAAGCCCCCTTTTGCCTGAACATGGCTCAATTGTTTAACTGCTCTGCTCCACTGTCCAAAGAATTACAAAGTAATATAAATGTAGCTGAATAAGCCTCATAAAGTACCTTTCATTACCATATAACAACTTTTCAGGCTTAAATGCATATGTCATGAAAAAAATCCGTATCAGACAGTGTCAGGTATGATATCAAATTATGGTATGATGATGTAACCTGCATGCAGACTACTCTCAGCTTGGTTTTGACTTGACTTGCAAAAATATTATTAGATATTATTTATTTGCCATTCATAAAAAGAAGTCATAAAATATGGTCCTGAGTAAAATTCTTTAAGCGATATACAAGAGGGCAGTATTGCCTGTTCTGTGCAGTCTGCTTTCGTTCTATGCCGTCTGAAAATGCCCCTTTTTTGCCACTGGTGCTAAAAGGGTTAATACAGGTTTGACTGTAGTTCTGTTTCATTCCTAAATATTTCTTTGTGACCTTTATTTTAGTCCTGCGTATGAAATCATGGAGGTCCCCATGAGGCTTATAATATAAACATAGTTTCTAATCTTATTTTCTTTCAGGAGAAGATGTTGTATTATGATCCAAATACAGGGATCTATTATTACTACGACTACGACACAGGGCAGTATGCTTTTCATTCACAAATCAGTATTGCAGATGGCCAGTCTGAATCAACATATATGAAGACAGACCCCATATCCAGACAGGTAACAAACATTTTAACTGTTTACCAAACAAGCCCGAGTTTTAATGAACCTTTAGGAAGAAGCCATGGGAAAACATTGTGGGAAAAGGAAAAAATACTGGTAACCAGCATTTTCTGCTTTTCTCACATTGCTTTCTACCCTATCAAGGATAAATTGTATCATTTAAGCCACACTTCAATTGTTGTCTACAAATGGTTTCAATTTGGGTAAGTCTACATTCTTGTTGTATAGTAAAGAGTTAACTCTTTACTACACAATCTAGAGTTTTATCAACTTTAAGAAAGAATATTTTTGAAAGCAATATGGAAAAAAAGAGAAAATGCTGCAAACCCGCATTTTACCCATTTCCCACAATGTTTTCAACTGTCTCAAAAAGGCAGATCCTATCATTTCTGTCATTTGAGTCATAGTTCATTTGTCATCTACAATATTTCTAAGTTGGACAAGTCTAGAATTTTCTTGTTTAGTAAAGAGATAACTAGTTTTCAGACAAATGAAATTCTGGACTTGTATGTGCTTGAAGCATTTGCAGACAAGAAATCTCTGTTTTACTTCAGTCATAGGTCGATCTTAGTCATAAGTTAAGGTGATGTTTTTGAGGTTTGCAGGAAAAATTGTGCTTTAATTGATTCAAAAGTCAACCAGTACTTTAGGTATTGACCTAAGTCCTGCTTGAAGGAAACATACCACTACCAGTAATAATTTTCTCAGGTATCTTTTTCTGTACAGGAAATTGCTGGGAGATTTTCTGCCAAGTTAGGTTAGACCTAAGAGGTTTGATGACCCGAAAGGAGAAGGCTTTTGAAAACTTTGTTGGAAAAGGAGAAAATGCTGGTTACCAGCATTTTCTCCTTTTTCAACAATATTTTCAAAGATCTTTTTTCTTTGGGTTGTTAAAACTCGGAACTGTAAGGTGAAGGTTTTAAACCTTTTCTTGATTTGATGCTCTATTGTTTTGTACTATTAGGAAAACAGAGAGTCATATCAAAGAAGGAAACATTCTAGAAAACATGAAATGAAATCTGACACAGCAAAAGATAATAAAAGTGTGGACAAAACAAAAAATCAGGTATTATATTTGTTTGCTACAACAGTTGAAACTGCATGATGGCCTCAGAGACCGTAGAGCATGGTCATTGCTATCATGATCTGAGAGATTCTTGCCTTATAGTGCATCTTTATTCTGTGAACATGTGATTATGCACTGAACTCTTTACGCTTATCATTGTTTCGGCGATAGTTATTTGGGCATCCAGCCAGTGGCTTGGGAAGAGGTTTTTTTTACTAAAAACTGAAAAAAAGAAACTTCAAGAAAGCATGGATAAGTGCATTAGCTGCTGTGGTATAACTGAAATAATATTGAAAATGACATTAAACATCATACATTCAATCAATTTACGATGATAAAGGTGTAGATTGGTTAAAGATAAAATACAGCACAAACAATAGGATATATAGGGGGTGGAAACTTACTAGGAGATTGAATAGGGGAAAATGCCGGTGAAAAAACACAGACTTGGAAAAAAAAGTCTCATATGCATTTTTTACTAAATCTTTCTAAAGCAAAGTTGTAATTCATGTACAAGTTGAAATTTTTGATATGTGAAAATTGAGATTTAAATTATCAAACAAAATACTATTGGTAGAAATAAAATCATTTCTTTTTCTAATTATATTTGAGCCATGCTCTGTGAAAAAGGGGTTTAATGCATATCCATGATGCCAAGAAAGTCATCATACAATACATTTTATCCAAACACCAACTTAATCATGAGGTAGAAAGGTCCTTCAACATGCAGAAAATTTACCGAAAAGAACAAAGTTTCCACCCACGTCAGCCTGTGCAGAATGCACAGGCTGACATGGGTCGATACTTTTTGAAGATGGATTAACCCCCCTTTTCACAGAGCATGGCTCATTTTCTTTTTTTGTTTTCCAGTTGCAGACTGATAGTTCAGCTATGACAGCATGTATTTTGGAGTTTGAAGATCTGACAATATCGACAGAGAACAGAAATGCGAGAAGACAAGCTTTAGGTAATACAATCCACTGACATGTCACCTTGTTTATTTCAGGACTTCAAGAACAGACGGGAAAGAAGACAGGCAATTAGAGAGAAAAAAGAGAGAGAAAAATGTAGAAGATTAGAACAGAAGAAAAACATTAAAAAGCACAGCAGGCACAGAAAAATCTGTGGAAGAAGTAGAAGTAGAGAAAGGAAACAACACAGAACAAGTAATAGAAGTTCTAGCTCAGACAGTGAGAGAGCTTCAACCGAGAGAAAAAGTAAAGACGAAACAAAGGAAAAGACACACAGAGACAGAAGAAGGGATAAGGGTCCAAAAGGTTCAGATGACAATAAGAGGAAATTGTATAGAGGGCAGAAATCTGAAAGGATTAAGTTGAAAAGGGAGAGAAAACAGCATGAAAACCACATTAGCAGTGTAGATGCAAACAACATGGTCAAAAGTGAAGATATGGAAAAACCTGATTGTTATGATAACATTGTTGATGTTGTCAATATAAGTGATGATGAGTTAGTTGTTATTGAATCAGATGGTGGAGAAAATTCTGAAGGTTCTTGTATGGAAATAGACAGAAAGGACTTAGGAAATATTGACATGGATGAATCTGAGAAATACATGGATATTGATGATGAAGATTCACATAGAAATGGTGATAAAGCACTAAATTATGGTTCTGTAAATTCAGCTAGTGATACACACAATGGAAACCAAGCTACCATTCACAAAGATGAATTTAACACAAAGAATAATAACAAAAAATGCAGAAGAGTCACTGATGACCCAGAACAGAGTTACTCATCTGAGAGTGAATCAGGGGAATTGACTGATAGTTCCTCAGAAGAGACAGACCTTTCAACTGATTCAAGTGAAGACTCGTATATTGTCCTTGATTATGAAGGGTTTGAGGAAGAAGGGGAAGAGCAAGATACTATTTCAGGTATTGTGGGATGTGAAATAGAATACCATGCCTGGATATAGATTTTAGTGGCATTTTAAATGATTTTTTTACACTCTACAACACAATGCAGAGTTATAGTCACCTTGTAGGAAAGAGCTTTTGAAAACATTATAGGAAAAGGGGAAAACGCTGGTAATCAGTATTTTTTCCTTTTCCCACAATGTTTTCTAATTTTTCAAAGACAATTTCCAACTGAGATACATTTAATTTTTTGACTGTAAAAGTTTTGAACAAGTTTAGAATTTTGTTGTTTAGTAAGAAAGGATCAGAAAAAAACCTTTTTTTCAACGAAACTTATGATTCATGCTTTTATTTCAAATTTTCAGTCACATCTGTAAGATTTTATTTATTTCAGTTATTTGTGTTGTAAATTCAATTTATTAATTATCTTCTGAAACCAAATTTGAAACAAATGATTTAACCATTTACCACATAATTCCGACTTTTATTAACAACCTTGAGAAAGAAGCCGACTGAAACTATTGTGGGAAAAAGAGAAAATGCTGGTAAACAGCATTTTCTCCTTTTCCCACAATGTTTTCTTCCCTTCCCAAAACAAATCTTGATTTTTCTATTACATTTATTTTGTTGTCTGCAAATACTTTCAATTTAGACTAGTGTAAATTTTTTTTGTTTGGTAAAGAGTCAAAAAATCAAAAGTACTACAGTTGATTTCCATTGCTGTAGTTTAAGTGCTTTATCAGGGAAAATCCGTCGTTGGAAGAGGGCAGAGTCTGTCAAAAATACTTACAAGGCTATCTACCTTCAGAATTCTGGTATGGATTTCCTTTTTGATAGTAAACAACTAGTTTGAAGTAAATATCTTCATTCATGAAAGGGCTATAAGAATTATCAAAGTTTGCAGTACAACACAAAGGATGACGGGGCTCTCAATTTTTCAACTTCTGGTCTTAACCCTCTACCACACAATCCTGAGTTTTAACAACCCCTAGGAAAAGGCCTTTTGAAAACATTGTGGGAAAAGGAGAAAATGCTGGTAACCAGCATTTTCTCCTTTTTCCACAGTGTTTTCTATCCTTTTAAATAAAAAATGCATCATTCGAGCCACACTGAAATTGTCAGCTGCAAATGCTCCTAATTTCGACAGGTCTGCAATTTGTCATGTGGTAAAGAGTTAAACAACCAAATTTAAAATTATGCCAACAGTCTTTTTTTTATTATTTTCAACAGAAAATACAAACTTCTCTGATCCAGCAGCCCAGTAGGGTTAAAATATTTTGATATAGAATTTCCCAATAGCTAGAGAAATAGTTGACTTCTTGCTTTCCATTTTATTTTTAGATATTGCACAGTCCTGGCCCCCATGTGTTCGTGTTATAGTAGTAGAATCAGATTGTGTTGCTGTTGGAATGCTGTACATCGTGACATACCAGGGTGTTTTCATTGGACGGGGAAAAGAAAATGGAATTTGTATACCAGATATAAATATTTCTAAGGTAAAGGCATTTCATATTTGACCAATGTGGTCATACCTGTGTGTCTTTTTTTGCCACTGTAGTGCAGATTTAATAGTGCACAAATTCAACAAGTCTATTGTCTATTTTTCTATCCATTTTTACCCCAACCACCAGAATGTTATGGTATCACTGTGCAAAATTAAAGTATCAACTCTTTGCCAGAAGAAGAAATTTTTAGACTTGCTTAAATTGAAAGCAGTTGCAGATGAAAACTTTTATATAGCTCAAATGATAAAGTTTGTCTTTGTCATTACCAGAAAACATAAAAAAAAAAAATATTGTAAGCAGTTGCAGACGACAAACTGTATACGGCTGAGGGGGTCCTGAGTGGCTCAGTGATAAATTGTAGGACTCTTGACCCGGAGTCTCCTTGTTCGCACCTCAATGGATTCATTGGGTTTTTCGTAGGAGTGTCCTTGGGTAAGACACTTCAGAGCCCTAACCTAATTCTTCTGAAACCCAGGAAATACATGAGTTTGTGAGCTGTTGACGTGGTATGACTGAAATAATGTTGAAGGCGGCATAAAACACTGTTCAGTCAATCAGAATAGGACTGAAATGATAGGATTTGTTTGTCATTATGCTCTTGTTATCCCCCGCCGAAGGCGGAGGGATATAGTTTTAGTGTTGTCTGTCTGTCTGTCTTTAAGTCCGTGTGTCTGTCTGGGAGAATATCTCCAATACCATTGGATGGAATTTCGTGAAACTTTATACACGTGTACAGTAACACATTCCACCGATACACTTTTTTTTTCTTTTTTTGATTCGATGAAAAATAGCCGACTGGGAATGATCTTAAGTTACACGGTCAAGTACATTTTTCGGCGGGGGATATCATTTCAACGAAATTGCT
Source organism: Hippopus hippopus (assembly GCA_946811185.2). Lineage (NCBI taxonomy): Eukaryota > Metazoa > Mollusca > Bivalvia > Cardiida > Cardiidae > Hippopus > Hippopus hippopus. The sequence continues at coordinate 10,355,595 of OX328104.1, forward strand.
TGTTTTCACACACTGTTTCGAAAGCTTTGTTCCTCAGGGTTATAAAAACATAGCATTGTTTGATGAAGGGTGATTGACCAAAACTATATTGTATACAGAAATATGATGCCGTAAAGGGTGATTGACCAAAACTATATTGTGTACAGAGATATGATGCCGTAAAGGGTGATTGACCAAAACTATATTGTGTACAGAAATATGCTGCTGTAAAGGGTGATTGACCAAAACTATATTGTATACAGAAATATGATGCCGTAAAGGGTGATTGACCAAAACCATATTGTATACAGAAATATGATGCTGTAAAGTGGGAAAAGTATGTTCATTTATCCCTTTACCAAATAATCCTGGGTTTTAACAACCCTGTAGGAAAAAGCTTTTGAAAACACTATGGGAAAAGGAGAAAATGCTGGTAACCAGCATTTTCTCCTTTACTCATAATGTTTTCTTCCTATTCACAGACAAATACTATCATTTGAACTTTTGTCTGTAAATTTCTTCAGAATTGATGAGTCTAAAATTTTGCTATGTGGTATTGAGTTAACATACGAGGGTTGTTCGATATGTAATGTGTATTGTACGATATCTCAAAAGCATTCGTCAAATAGTGAAATGAAAATTACATCCCTTCAAAGTATTCTCCGCGGTTTGAAATACATAATTCCAATCTCTGAATCCATTTCTGAAATGCGTCACGGTACGCTGATTTAGGTAGACCTCTGAGGCACTGACTGATGGCTGAGCCAAGGGCTTGTTGGACTTGTAATGACGACCAGATAAGAACTTTTTAAGTTTTGGAAAAAGGAAAAAGTGGCATGGGGCTAGATCTGGAGAGTATGGTGGGTGTGGCAAGACAGTAACCTTCTCCGACTTCAAAAATTGCTTCACAAGCTCAGATGTATGTGATGGAGCATTATCATGAAGTAGACGAACATGCCTAAATACTGACACAGGGCGTCGTTTAAGATAATATTTCTTGAGCTTTTTTAGTATAACATCTCGGTAATACTGACCTGTAACACTTTTGCCCTTCGGCACCGGAATTTGTACGGCTATACCATCACATGAGAAGAATATGCAATAAAGAACCTTCTTTGTGCTTATGCTTCTTTTGGCAACTACAGGCCTTCTACCGTGTTTAGTTAGCCATATTTTGTTTCCAATTTTTCTTACTGGTTCGAAATAGTGAACCCATGTTTCGTCACCAGTAACAATGTTTGCAAATTGTCTTTGACTGAATTTGGGAAACATTTTGAGCAATTGCTTAGCAGTTTGTACTGGTACCCGTTTTTGGTCATCTGTCAATATATGCGGTATCCATCTGGCAGAAATCTTTCGTAAAAACAAAATACGCTTCAAAATGAAATGCACCCGCGATAGTGATATGCCAACAGCATTGGCAATATCACGAATCGTGTATCTGCCATCACTTTCAATTATTTCCCTGACTTTTGAGACATTTGCCTTGCCTGTTTCAGTCATAGGTCTGCCAGATTTTGCTGCATCTTTGATGGACTCTGTGCCAGTCAGAAATTTCTTTCTCCACCTACAAACTGTCTCATAAGATACCTTATCAGACCCATAAACTTCCCCCAATTCAGTAAAAATCTGCATCACCAAATGACCGAGTTTTGTGCGAACTTTTATATAAGCTCTAATTTCTTTAATATTCTTAATCCGTTTCCCCAACCATTTTTACAACAGTGGTCAACGACTAGCTCTATTGAAATGACTATAAGTTTAAAACTATGTGGAGCTGAAGGCTCGTGTTTATACCGTTGGAAAGGTATTGAATAGAGCTATTCGAGCGTATCATCATCCATGAAATCGTGCAAAGCGTTATCCCATTAAGGTACAATACACATTACATATCGAACAGCCCTCGTACTTGGTTTGAAAAAGATAATTATAGTTTTTCTTATATAAGATCTATCATAATTTTACTATTTATTTGTCATAATTATTTTATTACAGTGTCATGCTGAGATAAAATTTAATGAAAAAGATGGACAATATGTTGTAATAGATAAAGGCAGTCAGAATGGAACATTTTTAAATGGAGAGAGGATCTCACAGGTATGTGTTGATATTTTTTAGCCTGTCTGTTTTCAGGAGAAAACATCAAGGCGTTGTCATAGCCCTGTTGTTGTCTGTGTTGTCATGCAAAAACTTCGATATTTGTGATATCTCTTATTACTGAAGATATGTACTTCAAAGTTAGGCCCCCAGCTCGTCCAATTTCCTACCAGGAATTGATGATAGCCATTGTGACAGGATTCGTTCCTCTCTCATGCCTGACCATTGTTTTGACAGTAGTTATGAGGGAAAGCAGCCATTGGCTTGGAAAGAATATTGTGCGGATTACTGGTAAAAGAAACTCCTTGAAAGCATGGATAGGTACACTGGCAGCTGCAGTATAACTGAAATAGTAATCATAATGGCGTTACACCATACAGTTTATTAATCAATCAATCAATCAAAGTTGGGCTAGTTGTTAACTCTCAGAGCCCTGAATTAGAGAACTAAATATTTTCAATAAGGAATGATAGCAAAATTATTGTTATTTCAATGTTGTATTGGTTAGAATATGTAACAAGGTAGCTGACTGTAGATCATACATCAGACTGGACATTTTGTTTAGTCTGACTTTGATCTTCACTATCAGCAAAAGCAATAAAAGCTGGTTCCATCAGGGCTATCTAACAAAAGGGGAACCTGTAATAAAAGGGCAGGTAACTGTAAAAACATTTTTATGCAGTTATGCCCCTTTTTTTACTTTCATTGTAAAAACAACTGCAGTCTATTATTGGCACCATGTTGCAGTTATCTTGTCAACATTTTGTCTGGGGGTCCTGCGTAGCTCATTGGTAAAATGTGGGACTCGTAACCTTGAGGCCCAGGGTTTGAGCCACACTGGATCCACTGAGTTTTTCGTTGGAGTTTCCTTGGTCACCAGCATTTTCTCCTTTTCCCACAGTTTTCAAAAGGCTTTCTTCTCATGGGTAGTTAAAACTGGGAATTGTGTGGTACAGGGTTAAAATTGACATTTCTGCACTGTTTTATTGCTGACTTAATCATCAGAATCTGACACCTGCTTTTTTTTTTGTCTTGAAGCCCAAAACGACAAGTGAACCAAAACCATTTTGTCATGGGGATATAATACAAGTTGACACCAGTAAACTGTTATGTCATATACATCCTGGGACAGATACATGTGATGATTGTGAACCTGGGGTAGTCATGGCTAAACACAGAGACCAGTGTCCTAAACAAGGTTAGTTTGTTTTGGTTTATTTGTTTTTTAAGCCAAATTAACAAGTGAAATGGAGGATATTTGCTTTTTTCAGTGAAAGATTGAAATTTATTTCAAGTGAACATCATCGGTAATTTTCACACAGCCACTCAGGAAAATATTACTGATGATGTTGACTCGATGAAATAAATTTTGATCTTTCACTGAAAAAAAAAAATCTATTTATTTTATGCCTCTAACCCCTTTCTTGAGTTAGAATCAAGCGCTAGCAGCCAAGCCTTGGCACCAGAATACAGTGCTTTTGTTTATTATACCCCCACAACGAAGTGGAGGGGGTATACTGGAATCACTATGGCTGTCCGTCCGTCTGTCCGTCCGTCCGTCCATAGACACATATTTGTCCAGCGAAATACTCCTAAAGTTTTTCAGGTACTGAACTCAAATTTATACACAGTGTTCCTGTATATATGAAGTTGTGCATGTGCAATTTTCATGACCCTGCTGCGATGCGTTGCAGAATTACCTCCCCTTGAACTTTGCAATTTTGGCTAAATTGTATCGCTTTAATTCAAAATTTGTCCAGTGTAATACTCCTTCAATTTTTAATGTACAAAACTAATTAATAATGTGTTTCTTACTGTGAATTCTGTTTTTAATATAATCTGTCCGTCCGTACGTCTGTCTGTAGACACAAATTTGTTCAATGAAATACTCCTACAGTTTTTCAGGTACTGAACCCAAATTTACACACATTGTTCCTATATATATGAAGTTGTGCATGTGCAATTTTCATGACTCTGCTGTGATGTGTTTGCAGAATTATCTCCCCTTGAACTTTGCAATTTTTGCTAAATTATATCGCTTTAATTCACAGTTTGTCCAGTTTAATACTCATACAATTTTTAATGTACAAAACTATTTAATAATGTGTTTCACAGTGTGGACCCCGTGTTTAATTTGTGTGAATAACAACACTCACACCCTACAGTGACCACAGTTTGATTATGGCTGCAATTCCATGGAAAAACATGTTCTGTAAATATTAATGGTAATGTTACTTCTAAATCACTCCAATAGTTCAAATTACTGCCTAGGTATATGCTAAAGATTTATTATATACCTTTGGTCTCTGTGTTTTAACGGTGACAAATTAACCTAACCCTTTAATGAGTGCAAACCCTTTGTCGGAAGTTTCTTTTTTTTTAACTCTTACTTTTGTACTAAACCATTCTGCAAAGAGCTGTTTTGTGACAAAGAGTTGGTGGAGGGTATGATAATGTTTAGTGATAGCTCTAGTTTTAGAACTGAATGTACATGATATGGTTTTAAAAACATATTCAAATAAAAAGTAAAATATGGTGGGTATGGATTGAACCATATCAGGTACATCAGCACCAAGGATATCACATAAAAGGAAAAGAATCCCTTATTTCTACTGTGGTCCTTAAGTGTTGATGGTCCAACATTGAAAGACATGAGGATGAAATATTTCAAAAGACAAACATGTTCTCATATCTCTGCCATTGTTGAAATATTCTCTTAACCATTTACCACACAATCCAGAGTTTTAACAATCATGAAGAGGGCGGCTTTTGAAAACACTGTGGAAAAGGGAGAAAATGCTGGTAACCAGCATTTTCTTCTTTTCCCTCAATGTTTTCTACCCTATCAAAGACAGAAATAATTATTGTAGCTACATTTAATTTGTCATCTGCAAATGCTTTCAATTTAGTTGAGTCCAACATTTTGTCGTTTGGTAAAGAGTTAAACCATGGGCAAGTTGTTAACTATCAATAGGGAAATGGTAACAGAAGGGGAGGTGACTCTCAACATATTTTTGACACACTTAGTCTCTTATTTCAACTTAATATTTTCACTGAAAAGCACCCACATACTTCTGCTTTGCTCTTGTTTTTCTATTTTATGCTAAGATCTAATGATCCAAGACTTGATTCCTTTCTATGTCTGTTAAATCAATTTTTTCATACCTGTATTTGCAGAAATTAAATTCATCTCAAAAGAAGAAAAAAAGAAATTGCAAAGGAAAGAGCTCCAACAGATCAAGAAGAAATATGGCTTAAAAGTAGGATCAGGATCTGTCTGTCTGTCTGTCTGTCCCTCTGTCTCTTTCTCTGTCTGTCTGTTTGTCTCTCTTTCTCTGTCTGTCTGTTTGTCTGTCTGTCTGTCTGTCTCTCTGTCTTTCCATCTGTCTGTCTGTCTGTCTGTCTCTGTGTGTGTGTGTCTGTGTGTGTGTGTCTCTCTCTCTCTCTCTCTGTCTCCATCTCTCTCTCTCTTTCTCCCTCTATCTCTCTCTCTCTGTCTCTGTGTCTCTCTGTGTCTGTGTCTCTCTGTGTCTCTGTGTCTGTCTCTCTCTGTGTGTCTCTGTCTCTGTCTCTCTCTCCCGCTGTCTCTAGGTCTCTCTCTCTGTCTCTGTGTCTCCCTCTGTCTCTCCTCTCTCTCCCTCTTTCTCTCTCTCACTGGCCCTCCTTTTCCCATCCTCCTATCCACACCATCTCCTCTCATATGGAAGACGGGTAGACAGTTGAGCTGATAATCTGTACCAGAATTGTATATATTGAAAGAATTTACAGGTAACAAATTAACTACTCAAATTATGGAATTGTCTTATAGAGGATAGAAAACATTGTGTGAAAAGAAGAAAATTATGGTTACTAGCATTTTCCCCTTTTCATGCTATATATTCTTTAGACTATTTCCTCATAACTTGACAACATTGAATTTTTAGCTCTGCTGGCTGAAAGCCAGCAGAGCTTATGTCATGGCGGGGTTTCCGTCGTCCGTCCGTCCGTTCGTCCGTTAGTCTTTTTCTTGTTTACGCGATAAAGTCTGCATTTGTCGTCAGATTTTCGTGAAACTTGCACAATTTATTTATCTCATCAATAGCTTCAACCCTATTGATTTTGAAAAAAAATCCAACAAACAGTATGGGAAAAGTAGCCATTTCAAGTTGAAAATTTCCATTTCTTGTTTACACCATAAAGCCAGCATTTGTTGTCAGATTTTTATGAAACTTGCACAGTTTGTTTATCTCATCAATAGCTTCAACCCTATTGATTTTGAAAAAAATCCAACAAACAGTATGGGAAAAGTAGCCATTTAAAGTTGAAAATTTCCATTTCTTGTTTACGTGATGAGGTCAGCATTTTTGGTTGGATTTTCATGAAACTTGCACAGTTGCTTTGTATCATAAACAGCTTGAACCCTATTGATTTTGAAAAAAAATCTGACAATTAGTATGGAAAAAGGAGCCATTTAAAGTTGAAAATTTCCAATTCTTGTTTAGGCAATGAAGTTCACAGTGTTGATCCAATTCTTTTGAAACTTGCAAAGATTCATCAAAGGATTGAACTTTATTAAAAGTGAAGAAAAGCTAGTAAACTGTTCAGGAAAAGTAGCCATTTGACGACTTAGTATCGTTTTCTCAACAAAGTCCACATTATTAGTCAAATTTCTTTGAAATTTACTAGGATTGTTTAATACAAGGCGTACTGAAACGCTATCAAATTTGCCTGGATTCCAAACATTTAGTTTTGAGAAATTTCACTTCAATTTTTTTCACTGTTTGTTCAATTCACCATGCCTACATTATACTGTCTTAATGGGTTCAAGCCCAGTTGCAAGAACACATTTTGTGTGTTTTGTCTTTTTTTTCTTTTTGCATCATGAATTCATAATGTATGCTAGCATAAAAGCAAAATGTCTGCCAGTAGAGTGATTTCAGGCCCTTCAGGGCCTCTAGTTTTGAAAGGGTTGAGACACTAGAGAATTTAACTAGTGGGTATGAGAATAAAAGTAATATTATAATCGAATAGAGGCATACAAAAATTTTTTTTTAATCTTTCATTCCAGAATGCGGCCTATGAAGACAGTCCCAATGTATTTAATAATCAAAATTATGAGGACAAAGCTGCTGAAAGAAGAAAAACTGTTGGGAGTGAAGCTGTACAAATAGAATCTGAAGTCCCAGCCTCAGTTCATAGGTGTGTGTATATGTTAACTCTTATCCTGCATAATAAGTGGAATGAAATTTTTGAGCCGATAATAGAAGCCGACATTTTACTATTTCAAAGGTATTTTTTGGTGGACAGTATGTTCTTATCGGACAGTGCAGATCAAAGATCAGACTGCACATTCTGTGCAGTCTGATCTTTGATCTACACTGTCCGCTAAAGGTCAGTGAGTTGCGCTTAGCAGCCTAGGGGTTAACTTTTAATCAAAAGATCCCTTGTTTTATCAACCCTGAAGAAGAAGCACTGAGAAAACATTTCAGGAAAAAACTTAAAACTGTCAGAGGAGTAATAAAATTTTCTGCCGAGCCCTGTTAGCGCAGTCAGTATACACGACTTGAGAACAGTTGTCGCTGGTTCAAATCCCCAACCGAGCTAATTTCTTTTCCTTTGCTGACAGCGGTTTTGATGATTGTTATGTGGAAAAGCAGCCAGTGGCTTGGGAAGAAAATTGTATAAAGTACTAGAAAAAAGAAACTCTAGGAAAGCATAGATAAGAACACTGGCTGCCGTGATATAACTGACATAATGTTGAAAACACCATTAAACACCATCCAATCAGTCAATAAACTCTTTTTTTAACAATTTGCCACTGGCAGATAAGTTACGTTATCTGCAGCATACCATTATCAAAAAGGAGATATTGCCCATTATAAGTATTAACCCTGAGGCTGCCAAGCACTGACCTTTTTCGGAGAGTGTAGATCAAGATCAAACATTCTGTGCAGTCTGATCTTTGATCTACACTGTCCAATAAGGAGATATTTTTCTCAAAAAAAATAAGTTGAAAATAGAAATAGTCGGGTTTTTATAATCAGCTTGAAAGTTTCATTTAACTCTTTACCAAACGACAAAATGTTACACTAGTCCATATTGAAAGCATTTGCAGACGACAAATTGAAATTGTCTCGATTTATGAAATTTGTCTCTGAAAGGGTAGAAAACCTTGTGGGAAAAGGAGAAAATGCTGGTTACCAGCATTTTCTCCTTTTCCCACAAGATTTTGAAAAGCTTTCCTTCCAAGGGTCGTGAAAACCAGGGCTTGTTTGGTAAAGAGTTAATTCATATAGCAGAAGAAGGATTAAGTAGTATGTTAACCCTTTACCAGATGACAAAATTTTTTGCTTATCCATTTCAAAAGCATTTGCAGACAACAAATTATATGTGACTAGAATGCTGAGTTTGATCTTTGAAGGGGTAGAAAACAATGTGGGCAAAGGAGAAAATGCTGGTTACCAGCATTTTCTCCTTTTTCCAACAATGTTTTCAGAAGCTTTCTTTCTTTGGGGTGTTTAAACTTGAAATTGTGTGGTAAGTGTTCAAACCCTAGATCATCTTGGTTGCCCATAACTTACAAGTTGTGACCTTTAACCCTTTACCACATAATCCCAAGTTTTAACAGTCCTGATGGAGGAGGCTTGTGAAAACATTAAGGGAAAAGGAGAAAATGCAGGTAACCAGCGTTTTCTCCTTTTCCCACAATGTTTTGTCATCTGCAAATGCTGTCAGTTTGGACTAGTCTAAAATTTTGTCGTTCGGTAAAGAGTTAAATCTCATGCCAGAGTTACAGGGGTAAAAGTTTTCCGTATTGTGACGGAATTCCGTATTTTCAGGGGCCGACCAGGTCATTTTTCCAAATCGTGTAAATCCGAGGAGAAAATTTTTTATGGGGGGGGGGGTACCCCTTTATCTCGTATCTATTGCAAGTCAATAGATTTCCAGATGCCGTATCAATAAAATTTATTGCCCCACTGCATTTGCTTTGTCCGGGGCTGATCTCGGTCAGTAATGTCTCCCGTCAGACGCACTCACCCTAAGAACAATGAAATTCAAAGAATTTTGTAATTTAGGGGATAATTTGTACCGAAATGTTTACAGTAACTCACTCTTGCTTAGGGTTTCCCGATTCTAAATATAGATGCTGAACCGGAACGTTCTAAGGTTATTGTATGATGATATATTGTTCGTGTCCAAAATGTTGCGGCTGTGTTTTGATTGTTTTGATCGGTTTGCCGACTTCAACATTTTTGCCGCTAGGATTGTAAAACAAAATAAAGCATTAACAAAGCCCTTCGTTTTAGGGGACAAATACTGGCTGCAATTTGATTATTTGCTAGCGAAAGATGGCTCAGTTTAAATTATCTTTGTTCTTTTCAATAACAAATGGATGTCAGAGCTGGGGATCGGCAACTATCTTTCGAAGTTGACAGTACGTGCTACTCAAATGCCGAAGCAACCGAAAAAGGGGGAAAAGTTTTATTCATACACTAGTCCGATTTGTAGTGGTGGGCCAATGATTGACTATAGTCGAAAGTCGGTTGGTTTTGGCTTCCGATTGCGATTAGCTCTTGAGAAATCCCGGAATCGATTGCAGTCGGTACCGAAGCTCGCTCGGTCGTGATACGTGAATACTGGTTTGTAGCGCTTGGTTTTGTGACTGATATTAATCACACTCTAGGATTCAATATAGTAATACAAACACGAAAATTGGCTGGAAAAATGAGAAAGAAATTTTTGTCCATGGATGTCTTGTCAAAACTCGACAACTCGGCAAGTTTCCTATTTGATCCCTGAGACCGGGTTTTGACGCTTGGAAATTCAAAATGACATGTCTTTGACGCTGAAAAATATTTGCTTAATTGTCAATCTGACGCATGAAATTATCGTCAAGAGCTTCATATAACCTATCTTGTGCGCATCCGGCAGAAATATGGGCTAAACACGATCATTATAAAATGTGAAGGACACGCGCGTGATCTAATGAAGCTGGCGAGTCATTTACGAGAACGTAATAACGGTGTTAATCCTCTGATCTAGTGTAAAGTGACAGATTTTAAAGTTACCTGCTATTCAAAATGACTAACTGATGTCAAATCATGTGGTAATACTTCTCCAGAAATTAATTGACACGAAAAATTGATCGCCAAAAAAAACGTGAAAACCCATGACACTACCATGATCAGCGTGGCATCATCCGATCAGAGGGACTTCAAACTATCTTCTCATCTTTAATAATGAATTTAAACAGTGAATTTACACAAATCTCTGAATAAAACAATAAGTGGAATCTAAAATTTTGTCATGAGTGAAAAATTGTTGTTTTATGAAATGAAAATATAGATCTAAAGCGTGGGGGGGGGGGAGTCATCTGCAAATGCTTGAAATATGTCTGAATTTTTTTTTAACTGGTTTGGAAATTAAAATTTAAAGATCAAAATAAACGATATTAAACTTAATATCATGTAGATAAATTGTCAAAGTATTTAAAGCAAAAAGGCATTCTCAGTTCAATGGAGAAACCGATTGTACAACCAATAGCTAGTTGGTTTGCTCTTCCGGTTACAAAGTGATAATAAAATTTTGCATTTAAACTGATTGCCCCACACTGCCGATTTGATAGATTTTTTACAGGAATTGGACCAGTTCCATGGTATATCACTTACCTGCTTGTTTTAGCAAACATTGGAATTGATTTTGCCAAAAATGTTTGCACATTTTAGGAAAGGTTCTTAAAGTGTTTGAAGAGCTTTTAACTGTGAACATGTAGATCTATCTATAAAATCTTGTTTGCGCATGTCACATGAAAACAGTATATCTTTTAATAGGCTGTCATTAAAACTTGATATTTTAATGAAATTATGTAGTTTAGATCTGAACCCACATCCTTCTTAGTGTACCCTAAACTCCAGTTACCAAAGGGTACAAAAAGCTCAAGCTAGAAAATGCACAGCACACTCTGTCACATTCTCCCTGATAAATTAGCCATTCTTAAAGAGAGTGTTGTTTTCCTATTTGACAGATTTGATTTTATTCTTTTGACAGAAATTTAGCACATGTGATTGCATTTTAATGAATCAAATATTAAATACTAGATATGTCCTTTTCTCATACTTGTTGTACTTTCAAATACAAAACTGATGTAGGGCTAATCTGATTAGGTCCTGTGTACAAAATGGAGATAAAAGAGGACAAAAATAACATGGGTGCTAAAAACTTTGAGATTTTCTTAGGTTTTAGCATATCATATCTTTCATTTGTTTTCAAGATTTTTTCAACTTTAAAATGCTAAAACTGGATCTCATCAGAGGAATTTGATGCTTATAAAATAGCTAAATCTCAGGAGCTTCCGGGGGCCTCGGCCCCTGGACCCCTGGCCAGGGTGTTGCCCTGGACCCACCGGGGGCCCTAGCGGCCCCCAGGCCCCCAGCTCAATTTTCAGTATTTTCAGGTTTTTTAACTTTTACCCCTGGAGTTATTACTGTAGATGAAATGTTAAGCTGAAGGAATTTCAACTGTCTGGGAAAAAAATAATCGTTTGTAATTTTCAGACCAATTTCCTCGGAGAATAAAGGTCATAAGATGCTGGAGAAGATGGGCTGGAAAGAAGGAGAATCACTGGGGAAGAATAACTCTGGAATTCAAGAACCAGTATGTGAAAATAATTGTCTCCCTTTTTATCTTTATTTTCTTTGCCCTCTGCAAATATGACTTTTATTTCCCTGCACGGGGGGAGAGAGGGGGAGAAATACAGTTTTTGCGTTATCCATCCGTCTGGACAGATATCTTCTAAACTCCTTGACAAAAATTGATTAAACCTCATACATATGTTCCATATAATAGTCTGCCAATATTTTTTTTTTTTAATGGTGTGTCATGGAAAAAGGGAGCTTGATATATATTTCCATTATGGACAAAAATCTCTCTCACTAGTGGACAAAATTTTATGAAACTTCATATTTATATTGTTTATCATAAGCCACAGACAACCGTTATTTATTTTTATTTAATGAAATACCATGTCATGGAAAAAGGAGTGTAGTATCTAAAAGGGGAACCCATACCAGAAAGGCAGGTAATTCTTGACACATTGTTGACTCAGTCATGCCCCTTTTTTTTGACCCTTTACCAAATAATCCCATGTTTTAACAGCCCTGAAGAAGAAAACTTTGGAAAACATTGTGGGAAAAGGAGAAAATGCTGGTTACCAGCGTTTTCTCCTTTTCCCACAATGTTTTCTACTTCTACAAGGAAAGTTATAATAATTTTAGTAACATTTGATTTGTCGTCTTCAAATGCTATCCATTTTGACAAGTGTGGAATTCTGTTGTCTGTTAAAAAGTCAAATAGTACTGGCAGCCAAGCACAGAACAACACTGTGGGAAAGAGAAGTTGGTTGTCACACTGTTTACCTAACTGCTGAAAATTGTCATTTTCCTTTCCTTCATGATGACTGTCTTTTGCGTCCCTAGCAGTAGTTTTTAGCTGGTTGAGGAATAGCTTGTACTGAAATGGGTGTTTTACTGTTAATCCTTTATCAAATGAAAAAATTTTTGGACTGGACCAAATTAAAAGCATTTGCAGACGACAGATTAAATGTGGCTGAAATGATGATTTCTGTCTTTGATAGGGTAGAAAACATTGTGGAAGAGGGAGAAAATGCTGGTTAGCAGCATTTTCTCCTTTTCCCACAATGTTTTCAAAAGCCTTCTATTTCAAGGTCATTTAAACTCATTTAGATTGTGTGGTAAAGAGTTAAAAAGAAATGACATGTTTTTTCAAACTTTTACCAAACATCAAAATTTTTGACTTGTCCAAATCCAAAGCATTTACAGACGACAAATTAAATCTTGTTCAGTTAGCAGAAATGTCTTCAAAAGTGTAGAAAACCTTGTAAGAAAAGGAGAAAAGGCTTGTTACCAGCATTTTTCTACTTTTCCTGGAATGTTTTCAGAAGACTGCTTTCTTTGTATAATACAAACACAGTATTGTGTGGTAAGGATTTTAGATCAACAGATTGAGAAATGAAGAGATTTTCTGATCCTAGGTAAAATCAGGTACTGTGTAGCTCAAAGATCAGACTGCAAACTCTTTATGGTTGGATCTTGATCTACTCCACTTGTAAAAGAAACTTCTGTTATCCCTTGACATTGAAAGAAGAAGCTCTTTACCAGAAAATTAAACTTATTTGTTGTACGGCAGGGCACTTGGAAAGTTGTTGATGGCTGTGGGGAATTGTGTTGCCCTGAGCCAATTAACCATGGCCATGAACAAGTGCAGCCTAGCATTGGCACCTGCATACCTTGTGTTTTGCTCTATAACCTTTAGAGGGATTAATTGAATTTTAATGAAAATAGCCTTTTCAAATAGGAAAGAGTATCTGAAATATTGTCATTTCTTTGTTGTTTTGGCCAGAATATGTAACAAAATAGTGGACAGTGTGAATCTAAGTCAGACTGCAGTCTGATCTTAATCCACAGTGGACTCAAAGGCAATTGTAGTTGTGAAAGGTGTTTCAAGGATTAAGACTAGTTTCGGTGTATTACTTATAGTCAGTTACAAGTACATTCTATATGGCCTGCAACACGTGAAAAGGGGCATTTGGACATTTGCGTAAAGTGTCGTCTCGAATCGGCCTGCGCGGACTGCGCAGGCTAATTCAGGACTACACTTTCCGATCATGTGTGATTTTCTGTATTGCACCAGTCTACTGTACGACAAAATCTAATATTTACGTAAAGTGTCGTCTCGGATTAGCCTGCGGGGACTGCGCAGGCTGATCCGAGACGACACTTTATGCAAATGTCCGAATGCCCCTATTCGCGTGTTGCAAGCCATATAGACAAATACATTTGCTTTTTCCATGAGATTTACAGTGTAAAAGGAAGGCACCTATTTTACCTGATAGTGAACCCTTTCACAGATGACAAAATTTTAGACTTGTCCAAATTCATAACAACTGCAGAAGAACAATAGAATATGGCTCAAATGGTGGAATTTTGTCTTGGAAATGGTAGAAACCATTTTAAGATAAAGAGAAAATGCTGGTTGCTGGCTTTTTACCCTTTTCCACCATGTTTTTCAAAAGCCTTTTTCCTTGGTTTTGTTAAAACTCAGAATGGTAAAGGGTTAGTAGGGTGATGCAAGTTGCATTCAATACACTGCCCACAGGTAGTGGTTATAATTATAGCCTTATTACTTTACCGCAAGACAAAACTTTAGGCCCATCCAAATTAAAAGCATATGCAAGTTTTAAATGAAAAAATTCTCAAATGATGAAAAATGTCTTGGAAAGAGCAAAAAAAAAAACATCGTGGGAAAAGAAGAAAATGCTGGTTACCAGCATTTTCTTCTTTTTCCACAATGTTTTGTAAAGTCCTCTTTTTCAGGATCTCTTAACGCTTTACTAAACAACAAAATGTTGGACAGGACCAAATTGAAAGCATCTGCTGAGGACAAATCAAATTTTGCGAAAATGGTGATTTCTGTCCATAGTACAAAGCAGTGTGAGATAGAGAAAAAATGCTGGTTACTGGCATTTTCTCATTTTTCCCCACAATGTTTTCAAAAACCTTCTCTTTCTCCGTCGTTTAAAGTTGGGACTGTTTTGCAAAGGGTTGAACACAGGAATGTTTGGCACAGAGTTAACTCTTCACCACACAATCCCAACTTTTAACGACCCTGAGAAAGAAGCCTTTTGAAAACATTGTGGGAAAAGGAGAAAATGCTGGTAACCAGCATTTTCTCCTTTTCCCACAATGTTTTCTACCCTTCCCAAAACAAATTTCAATTTTTGAGCCACATTTATTTTGTCGTCTGCAAATGCTTTCAATTTGGACAAGTCTACAATTTTGTCGTTTGGTAAAGAGTTAAGCATTTAGGATGATTGCCTCTCCTTAAGCATAGCAGGGTAGCAATCATGTTTTCTACCTTTCATCGACTGTTTGTATCTTTTAAATTTTGTTTTTTTCTAGCTTTTCGTGATTGATTTCGATCTTCAAATAATCCCCCCAAATTATAAAGTCCTTTGCTGAACATTAAACCAGACAACAAATTTTAACCCTTTACCAAACAACTGCCGAGCCACAGGAGGTCAGTCAGTAGCATACAGGACTTGAGAACAGGGGGTTGCTGGTTAGATTCCTGGCTTGGCCAATTTCTCTCTGAGGATTGGTGTTAGTCATTTCAACAGGATTCATTCCTCTCTCACCGCTGACCACTGTTTCAACAATGATTGTAAGGGAAAGCAGCCAGTGGCTTGGAAAGAATATTGAGCGAACTACTGGTAAAAAGAAACTCCAGGAAAACATGAATAGGTGCACTGGCCACCACGATATAACTGAAATAATGTTGAAAACTGCGCTAAAACATACAATCAGATGAATCAACCAAATGACAAAACAGCATTGTCTAAAATCAAAGCATTTGCAGAGGACAAAATAAGTGTAATTCCAAAAATTGGAATTTTTTTGTAGAAGGGTTGACAACAGTGTGGGGGGAGAAAATGCTGGTTACCAGCATTGTCTCCTTTTCCCGAAATGATTTCAAATGCCTCTTTCACCAGGGTTAAATCTCTACAAAATTGAGGGCACTGTAATTCAAAATGTAGACAACTGAACTGAAGTTTTGAGACCGGGTCAAAAATATGTTTTCAAAAGGCACCTTCTTCAAGTTTCTTAACCCTTTACCGCACAATGATGCCATTTAACGCCCCTGAAGAAGAGGCCTTTTGAAAACATTGTGGGAAAAGGAGAAAATGCTGGTAACCAGCATTTTCTCCTTTTCCCACAAAGTTTTCTACCCTATCAAAGAAAAGTTGCGTCATTTGAGCCACTATGAAATTGTCGTCTGCAAATGCTTTCAATTTGGATAGGTCTTAAATTTTGCCGTGTGGTAAAGGGTTAACTCTTTGCAGCATAATAAAATCTTAGACTTTTCTAAATCAAAAAGCACTTGCAGTTGACAAATTCTGTGCAACTGGACTGATTGGATTTTTCTTTGAAAGGCTAGAAAACATTATGGGAAAAAGAGAAAATGCTGGTAACAAGTTTTTTTTTCTCCTTTTCCCAAAATGTTCTTCAAAAGCCCTCTTCCTGAAGGTCATTAGAACTAGGGACTGTGTGGTAAAGCGTCAAAACACTTGATTATTTTGAAAAAGGCGAATCTACTCTTAACTAAATGAGAAAATTTTAGACTTGTCTAAATTAAAAGCATTTGCAGACGTAAATTTAAATATGGCTCAAATGATGGTATTTGTCTCTGACAGGGTAGAAAACATTGTGGGAAAAGAAGAAAATGCTGGTTACCAGCATTTTCTCTTTTTCCTATAATGTTTTCAAACATTTCCTTCTTTAGGGTTGTTAAAGTCATTATTGTTTGTTTAACCCATTATTGCACAATCCTGACTTTTAATGACCCTGTTGAAGAAGAACTTTTGAAAACATTTTGGAAAAAGGAGAAAATGCTGGTTACCAGCATTTTCTCCTTTTCCCACAATGTTTTCTACCTTGACAAAAAACTTCAGTTTATTTGTGTCACTATCGAAATTGTCATGTGCAGAAGCTTTCAGTTTGGAAGAATCTAGTATTTGTTGTTTTGTAAAGACAGTTAATAGGTTAACAACATATATCACAAATTTTTCTAACAGACAGATTTTTATTAAAACTTTCCAAATTTTTTTTAAAACTTCGAAATTTGCCTTTGAAAAAGGTATATACAGTTACAAAATTCAGCTTATATTGGAATTAACATGCTTTTCTTTAATAGTCAGTTAAACAGGAAAATTATTGGAAGAATATACAAATATACATCATTTTTATGAAAAGTCATTTAGTTTTGAACAAAAAATATACAAAAGCCTGGTTTTGAGCATGTTAAATGTACAAATATGCATGTTATATGTAGAACATTGATTTAAAAAGGGAGGTAAGTTGACTGAATTAAATGTTAATCTTTAATAGATACATACTTTCTAACAGACAGATTTTTCTTAAAATTTCCTCACTTATAGTAATTATAATTCTTAACAATAAGAAAAAATAAAAAATGGCACCTATCTGTGCTCATTTTGTCAGAAAATAGGGATGAAGGTCACTGTGGAAGTTAATTTTTTCAAGAAAAAAAATAGGACAAAAGCTCAGCAGACATAGTGGGAAAAGGAGAAATTGCTCATTAGGAGCGATTTCTGCTTTTCCAACAATAATTTTTAAAGTGGGAACAGCTATACTTCCATAGCTTTAAATTTCCTGCGTTTGTTTGTTTGTTTGGTGTGTAACGCCATGTAAGAGTATTTTAATTATTTCATGGTGACAGTTCACAGATCCATTTTTTTCCCTTTACTAGTACTACCCGATGAAAGTGCTACTTGTTTCAGTGCACCAATAGTATTACTGTATGTGTGAAAGAAACATGGGTGCACTTTTGATTCACTGTCCATGACAAAAGCACACGCACAGTAGGATGCGCACGAACATTTGTGATATACGTCGTTAATTAGATAGTTCACCAGCAGATACTGGTAATTGAATTTTATTTTTTTCACATTGCCAAAATAGAAATGTCTGCAACACTTTGATCATTGATTAGAAAACAGTGGCACATAGTTTAGATCGAACATAAGACTGCATGTCATGTTTTATCTGATCATGATCTATGCCATCGGCAAATGCAACTCCAATAATAATTCTCCGCAGCACTATCACCTCATACTAATTTAATTCTTTACCACATGCAAAAATTTAAGACTTGTCGTCAAAATTCAAGCATATACAGGCGATAAAATAAATGAGATTCAAAAATGATGATGTGTCTATTGACAGGTAGAAAACATTGTGGGGAAAGGAGGAAATGCTTGTTACCAGCATTTTCTCCTTTTTCCACAATGTTTTCAAAAGGCTTCTTTTTCAGAGTCGTTAAAAGTTAGGATTGTGCGGTAAAGGATTCACTCTTCGAGCACTGATTAAACTCAACAGATATTTTCAATCTAGAAATAAGACCAAAATAACTGCAATATCAAGGCTGCCTTTGTCCAGAATGTCTTTGCAAAGTAAAAAGTGCAGATAAATAATCAGACTACACATTTTGTGCAGTCTGATCCTGATCTGCACTGGACTGAAAGGCAAACAGCTATAGTTTTGAAAGGAGGTTTATCTATTCATCAAATAATCTCGTTTTGTAACAACTGAAGAAAGAGAGAATTGAAAACAGTGTTGGAAAAGGAGAAAATGCTTGTAACCAGCACTTTCTCCTTTTCTTTTTCTCGCAGTGTTTTCTACTCTTTCAAGGATAAATCCCTTTATTTGACCCATATGTTACTTGTTACCTAGATTGGCAGTCAATTCAGAGTGTTAAGTCTTAGATTATATTATTTGGTAGAGATTTAATCTAAAGAGTTACGAATGAACCCAGCAGACATTTTTCCCTCAAAAAATAGGATCAAAATTATTGTAATATCCATGCTGCTCTTATCCTGACTTCTTAGCAAAGCAGACTGCAACATTTTTGCAGTCTGATCTTGATCTACACAGGCTGCAGAGGCAACTATGATTGTGAAAGGATTTTTAAAGGGTAATTTCTAATTTCACAAAATATTGTATGTGAATACTTGATTATATATTCTGATTCCTGCAGTGAACAATCTTTTGTAGACTGTGCTGTTGTTAAAAATAGTTGGAACGATTAATTATTCTTAACAAAATTTCAGACTGGTCCAAATTGAAAACATTTGCAGAGGACATTTTAAATTTAGTTGAAATGATAGTAATTGTCTGTGAAAATATAGAAAACCTTGTAGGAAAAGGAGAAAATGCTGGTTTTCAAAAGGCTATTTTTCTCCGGGTCCTTAAAGCTCGGGGTTGTGTGGTGAAGGCTTAGGTCTTTTTTCAGTTGGATGGTGCCGATATTAAAGATTGGAATAAAAAAGATCAAACTAGAATGATATAGATATATATACTCAAAGGCAAAAGAAAGTATACAGTTTTTGATCTCTCATAATTTTCTCATTTTTCATATTTTTGACCAGAAATATTCAAAAACCCATTGATACTAAGTTTGAAATGATATTCTGTCATTAATTTACAAATTGACACACTTGACTGGCTACAGTGCAGGTACATGTCAATTTTGTATATCTGCAACTGCAACCTATTGGACAATCAACATATTGCTGGAAATCAGTATTTGGTTTCAAAGTCGATAATCTAAAAAAACCACAGCCTTTTCGTTTTTCTATCGAACAATGGAGCGGCTTTCAGAAGCCGATAGAAATTGTGTCATTAAGATTTTGGAAGCCGGTCGTTCAAGACCGGATTGTAACTTGTTACTTGCAATGTACACAAGTCACGATTGATCGGCTGTGAAGGTGCTATGAGTTGAAGGAACTGCCGTCTGTTTGACCTGAAGTAATCATGTCAAAGTAAGACCGGTACATCGGGAGTTGGGGGTGGAATGATGCATAAAATCAACATTGCGAGGTCCTAGTGAATCACTTAGGTGAAAGTGAATCAGGGTGATGTGCAGTGTCTGCAATCAATCAAATTTAGTCAAATTCAAAGCCATGAACATGGTTCTGAATCATTTGAGATCTACAATCAATAAATGAGAATAAAATTTGGTAACATCACATGAAAGTGTCTGGAAATTAGGAGGAACTGCTTAAAAAGTATGCCAAAGAAAGTTAACTTGTCACAGTTACCCATCCAGAGGCCTGATTATTGAAGCAAATTGAGTCTGACAATACTTATAGAGATTGAAATGGAAACATCTTCTTGTCTTTAAAAGAAATAGGGACCTGCATGGCTTATGTACGTAAAGAGTTCGATCCCGACCCAAGGTGTTCCGATCTCGTGTGAGTTTCCTTTGGCAAGACATTTGAGGGCCCGGTCGTAGATCGGTTAAACTCATGATGAACATGAATAAGTTTGATGAAGTGAGCTAATGTCGTGATAATGTTGAGAGCAAAGTGAAACACCATTTAGTCCATCAACCATTGAAAACCCCGTCGTAACAAAAAAGTCTTTTGCTAACCTTTGATAAATAACTCCCTTGTTTTCTGTTAATAGTGATGTATTGCTGACATTTTTTTTAGTTTTGCCATTTAAAAATGACTGGACTATCGCAAGAAAAAGGTTGCAAGGGCTTAGCTTTAAATATTTTGCCAAAACAGCCAAAATTAGAACGTGTATACTTTCTTTTGCCTTTGAGTATATATAGATAAAGTAACAAGTTAACTTCACTTGATACCTCTCTACTACTTCAAAGGTCATAAATAGCGTATTCCTTGGTCTTTATCCTTGATATCTTTTGCACTATTTATGAATGTTCAGGTAGGAATGATAATGGCAACATCACTGATGGAAAAGGAGAAAAAAAGGATATCAAAAGGATCGATTGATTGATTTTCCGTGTATTCATTGACACCCCATATGGGTGATACCAATGGAAGGCTGTTAGTTAGGTTACAGGAGACAGTGCAAGATACAGGACAAAACCCATCCTAAGTTACATCTGGTTCTTTAATGTGCTTGGTGTATAGCACTGTCACACATAACCTCGGCATCTGAAACACTTTGTAATTTTTTTGTTGGCTAGTCTAGGGGATAAAAATCAGCACCTTAACCTGTCCCAAGACTACTAGTATATGTCCCACAGCCTACCATTCGAGCTTTTTTGGCTGACAACTTTAAAGCACCTAGTTGCAGTTTGGTTTCCTTGGTTTAATCTAAAAAGGGAGATAATTGGAATTTTTTCCCATTATGTTTAGTTGTTGTGAATTTTCTTCAGGTTTCCCATAATATCATATACAGCAACACCATATGCTCTGAGTTGGCAGGAGCTTGGCCTGTCAGTGATAGGATTTTAAAGGCTGGTGTACCGGTTGGCAAGAATTATTTATATTAGATAAATTATTTATATACAGTCTGTAATGTTACAATGTTTTATGATAAACTACAGATAATTAGATCTTCCTATCTTTTTAACCCTTTGCCATACAACCTGGAGTGTTATCTACCTTGAACAGGAAGGATTTATAAAATACTTAGGGAAACGGCAACAGATTAATTGTTTACCACATGACAAAATTTTAGACTTGTCCACAATCAAACCATTAGCAGATGACATAGCTAAGGTGGCTCAAATGATGAAGCATGCCTTTCGTTGAGTAGAAAACATTGTGGGAAAAGGAGAAAATGCTGGTTATCAGCATTTTCTCCTTTTCCCACTGTTTTTTCAAAAGCTTTTTTCTCAGGGTCATTAAAACTCAGGATTGTGGTAAAGGGTTAAATATAGTTAGAATAAAAGAATTCTATTTTGAAAGGGTAGAAAACATTGCGAAAAAAGAAAAAGGCTTGATATAGAAGTATAAATTAGAATTATTTCAGATGTCATCCGCAGAAGGCTTCTTTATCTTGGAAAAGGCTAGTTTTAAAAACTAGTTGGCAAAGCTAAACATACCTCCTTTTGCCACAATGTTTTCACTTGTATTCATGTTTTAAACAACAAGAATATCCAGAGCTCCAGACAGAGCGAGTAATTTTAATTTCAAAATTTAAAATATTTATTATTCTCCGCTAAACACTATGTTATGGGTACTCATTAGAATCGTCTCATTGAGATGATTCTAATGAGTACCCACAACATAGGGTTTGGAAGAGAAGTGATGGATTTAGAATACCATTACTCCCTCTTATCTGGAGCTCTGATATCCGTGTTTTAACCCTTTACCAAACGACAAATTTTAGACTCTTCCAAATTGAAAGCACCTGCAGACGGAAATTCAAAAACTTTTTCTTATGAGTTGTCTGATAGGGTAGAAAACATTGTGGAAAAAGGAGAAATTGCTCGTTACGAGCAATTTCTCCTTTTTCCACAATGTTTTCAAAAGCCTTCTACACCAGGGTGGTAAAAACAAGGGATTGTTTGGTAAAGGATTAAACTACAAGTATATGATACATGATCATTCAAAAATGTTCGACATAGAATCATGAGGATGTTTGAAAGAAGTTTATATTTTGAAATTTAATTAACTCTTTACAAAGCAGCAAGAATTCGGTTGATAGAATTCAAAGAATAGCGTTTTATTCCACTCTCAACATTACTTCAGTCATAGCATGGTGATAGCCCACATATTCATGTATTTCTTGCATTTCACCAATACCAGTAGTCACACGACAGGAGCCATTCCTCATTTACTGCTGATCATTGTTTGATGATGGTTGTGTGGGAAAGCAACCAGTGGCTTGGGAAGAATATTATGCCTGGTACTGGTAAAAGAAACTACCCCATACAAAACAAACAAACCAAAATCAGACTGCATGTTCTTTACCATGTGATCTTGACCTTCTCTGTCAGTAAGTGGAACTGAAGTTGTGTTTGGTAGTCTACAGCTTTTACTTGAAATATGAACGAAACATACACTTGGGTCCATATTTACCAACCTTTCTGAAGAATGTTCTTAGTCTTATTCTTAAGAATTTTCTAAATTTGAATGTAACACAACATCTGATTGGCTAAACCATATGGTTAAAGTAACTCATCTTTTGATTGGCTAAACCAAATGGTTTAGCCAATCAAAAAATGTGTTACTTTAAAAATCTATAACAAGACAAACAGTGTTTTGAAGAAAGGTTGGTGAATGTAGACCCTGTTGTAATGTACTGTAAATCTAAAGGTCATCAAAATAAAAATCAAAAATAAAAAATATATATATATTAGATATTGTTTACTGTTTACAAAAAATTGATGATTTCATTTTCCATGAAAAGATGAAACTGAGTCAGAAAAACTCAGTGAAAGATTAAGTGTAAGCAAGTGCATTAACTCTTTTCGAGGCGACAGAATTTTAGATTCGTTGAATTCAAGCATTTGCAGACGACTTGTCAAATGTGGTTCAAATGATTGCAGATGTGTTAAAAAGAAATAAAATCATGGTAAAAATAGAAAATGCTGGTAACATGCATTTTCTCATTTTTCCAACAATGTTTTCAAAAGTTCTCAGTCTCATCGTCGTTAAAACTTGGGATCGTGTAGTGAAGGGTTAAGAGGGAAAACTTTGCTCTTCTAATATCTTTTTACTGAATAACCCAACACTGTACTATCTAGGTTAATTCATACCCATACCAAAAACTGGTTCTGAAGAACCTAAAGCAGAATCCATTAACCCTTCACCACATGATCCCGAGTTTTAACAACCCTGAGGAAGAAGCCTATTGAAAACATTGTCGGAAAAGGAGAAAATGCTGGTAACCAGCATTTTCTCCTTTTCCCACAATGTTTTCCACACCATGACAGAACTTAATATGTTCATTTTTAACATTTTGAATTTTTCATCTGCAGATGTTTCAAATTCAGAATAGTCTAAACTTTGTCATTTGGAAAAGGGTTAAAGGAAAGAGAAAATGAATTTTTCAGAAATGGAATGGAAAATATTGTTGGAAATGGGAGCAATTTCCTGCGAAAAAGCATTTGCTCCCTTTCACACAATATTTTAGTTTAGTTTAAACATTTTTATTTTACATTGATTGAGAAACAAGTTCTTACAACTTATACTAATCTCTCTCGATTCTGCTTCCTGGGAACGACACAGTACTCGTGCCAATAATGTGTGGGCCAATGAAGGGTCCCAAAGTTGACACCCACTTTCAGGTATCGAACTCGGGACCTCATGGTTACGAGGCTGAAGCTCTACCTCACAACCACAGACACCACACAATATTTTCAAAAGGTGTCGGCTGCAAGGGAGTATAAGGTTGTACTTTGACTGGTAATTGGCTGGGATATCTATCAGATTATCTTGCCCTATGAAATGGTTCAAATTATTCTCGATACAGAGCTACTCACCCAAAACCAGGATGGGCCTTCCATTAAGTCTGTTTTATTGGAGGAAAACAAAATTTAGATAAATACTTAACAGGTTGTCAGCCTTTCAAGTATCTAATAATTTGCACCTTGAAGTATCGCACTCTAATCATAATGTGGTAGGTCCTTTTTTTTCTGTCTGGGTTATGGGGAGGGTGGGGGGAGTATTTATAGACATAATTTTGAAAGAAGTTTCCGTAAACCATTTACATAAAGATTAGGTGGATGTTTTAGCGCTGTACCATACACTCTCTCAAGATTTAACGACCTTGAGGACTTTGAGGAAGAAGGCTTTTGAAAATATTGTGGAAAAGGAATAAAGTGCTGGTAACAAGCATTTTCACCTTTTCCCCACAATTTTTCCAACCATATCAGAGAACGTAACTCTATACCAAATGACAAAATTTTAGACTGGTTCTTATCAAAAGCATATGTAGATTACAAACTAAATGTGAATCAAAAATTGAAATTTGTTTTGGGATTGGTAGAAAACATTGTGAGAAAAGGAGAAACTGATGGTTACCAGCATTTTCTCCTTTTCTCACAATGTTTTCAAAAATCATTCAATTTCAGAGTCTGAAATTTAACTTAACTCTTTACCACACAATCGCAAGTTTTATCGACTCTGAAATTGAATGATTTTTGAAAACATTGTAGGAAAAGGGGAAAATGCTGGTAACCAGCATTTTCTCCTCGTCCAACAATGTTTTCTGCTGTTCCAAAAAAGAATGCATTATTTGAGTCAAAACTACTTTGTCGTCTGCAAATGCCTTCAGTTTGGATAAGTAAGAAATTTTGTTGTTTCGTAAAGAGTTCACCTGACCGAAATTTCTTGTCTAGAATTAAGACCAGATATGTTGCTAATTTCATGGTTCCTTTTGTCCATAGTGTGTCAGCAAAACTGAGGCTGTAAACCTTGATCTACTTGTGCTTTAGAGTTGACTGATTGATTGTATGGTGTTAAACACCGTTTTCAACATTTTTTCAGTTATAGCACGGCTGCCAGTGCACCTATCCATGCTTTCCTGGAGTCTCTTTTACCAGTAATCTGCAGAATTCTCTTTCCAAGCCACTGGCAGCTTTCCCACATAACCATCGTTGAAACAATGGTCAGGGGTGGGAGAGGAATAAATCCTGTCACAATGACTATCATCAATCCTCGAAAAGAAATTGGCCAAGCCAGGGATCGAACCCACAACCCCCTGTTCTCAAGCCCTGCATGCTACCCACTGAGCTTCTGGGGCTCGGTATGTGCTTCAGAGGCAACAGTGGACCCAACAAAATTCAAAGCATTAAAAGTTTTTAGACTACAAATTAAAGGTGTCTCACATGGCTGGATTTACTCATGAATGGATAGGAAACATTGTTGTAAAAGGAGAAAATGCTGGTTCCCAGCATTTTCTCCTTTTTCCACAGTGTTTTCAAAAGTTCTTCCCTTTAGGGATGATCAAAGCCCTGTGAGGATCATTTCATTGAAGGATTCTGGCCAGTTGAGGGTCCTGTTTGGCTCAGTGATAGGATGTAAGATTTGCAATAATTATGGAGGTATCAGGTTTGATCCTCACTCAAAGTGCTTGGTGTTTCATGTGTATGTCCTTGGACAAAAAACTTCAGAACCATAGCCTTCTACTGGTGAAGCTTGGGACATATGAACATGAGTGGTGTGGCAGTGATATAACTTAACTCTTTACCAAACGACAATTTTTTGTACTAGACCATGTTGAGAGCATTTGCAGACAACAAAATAAATGTAGCTCAAGTGAGGATTTCTGTCTTTGATAGGGTAGAAAATATTGTGGGAAAAGGAGAAAATGCTGGTAACCAGCATTTTCTCCTTTTCCCACAATGTTTTCAAAAGGCATCTTCCTCAGGGTCGTTAAAACAAGTGTGGTAAAGGGTTAACCCTTTACCAAACAGTCTTGACTTCAACAATCCTGATAAAAAGAGCCTTTTAAAAACTTTTTGAGGAAAGGAGATGGTGACCAGCATTTTCTTCTTTTCCCACAATGTTTTTTACGCAATCACAGACAAATTTCATAATTTGAGCTACGTATAAATTGCATTTGCAAATGCTTTGAATTTGGACAAGTCTACATTTTTTTGTGTTGTGAAGAGTTAAATAATGTTGAAAGAAGCAGAAAACATCATGCAAACTGGCCACAGTACTGATTGGTTTTTTTCGTGCATTTTGAAAATATTTGATGGTCTTAAAAAGTTATTGGAGTGAAAGCAGATGGCTATAAGTCAGGTATAATACTGGCACTGAGAGATAGGTGAACACATATTGCCAAAAATTAAGAATAGAAGCTTTTGAAGCAACTTGTTTCCTGTCGTCTTTTTTTCTTAATTAATTTCAAAATGATCAATTAAGTAACATCAAGTGCATTGCCAGGTATCATCCCCTTACCCCATAACAAAATTTTTGACGTGTCCGTATTAAAAATAGTTACGGATTACAAATAAATTGTAGCTCAAAATTTTGGGATTAGCATATGAAAGGGTAGAAAACATTGAGGGAAACGGAGATTAAAGTTATGCTGCTGTATGAATATTTTCTCCTTTTCACACAGTGTATTTAAAAGCCTTATTTAGTTTGTAAAGGGTCGAGTAGCATCTAGTGCATTGCCAGATAAATGATAACAACTGCTACACCACAACTACAAAGATTTAACCTTTCACCATACAACCCAGAGAAAATAAAAGCTTTTGAAAACATCATGGGAAAAGGAGAAAATGCTGGTAACCAGCATTTTCTCCTTTGCCCATAATGTTTTCTATCCTTTCTTAGACAAATACTTCCCATTTGAGCCACATTAAATTTGATGTCTGCAGATGTTTTCATTATGAATGAGTCTTAAATTTTGTAGTCTGGTGAAGTGGTAACCCTTATGCTAAAGTCACAAACAAGGAACTGGGAAGGGCTCCTGTTTTGTCCAAAATCGAGGGAAGTTGGAGGCGCCAGTTTGGTGGCAGTTGCAAACAGTGGTGGTAGCTTAAAATTTGTATGTCTAATTTTGCTTGTTAAAAGTTCAGGTACAACTTCAAGGTTAAATGAGACCATAAAGTTATTTTTTATTTTAGCCATTGAGTCTGTTCAGTTGTTGTCCTGTCTTGTGCCTGGACAACATTGGCTTGGATCTGAAAATGGCATAGGATTTTTTCCCTGAAAAATTGTCTCGCAACCATGTGGGAACCTTCTGAACTCTGTTAGGCACCAGAAAAGACACCGCTCAATGTATAGTTATCGTCAGGGTATCAGTTACCATCAGAGTATTGGGATAGTTTGTACAGGCACACAGCTGCTGTTGTTTTGTCGGGCCGCCTGAGTTGCAGGTAACTGGTGAAAATAGCGATCATCAGCTTTTCCCTTTTGATAAATATATGAACAGAAGAAACACTAAGTCTTATCGAACAAAAAAGGCTTCTTGGAGTATTTATTTTAGTAAAGAAGAAACACTTATGATATGCAATCTAGAGGAGGCCACAGAGTCAGGTTTATGTGGGTAAAACCTGGGCTCCAGAGAAGACTATTTCTTGGCTGGTATGACACACTTGTTTTTGGTTTTATGTGGGAATAGCTACCTTGGAGATTCCAAGTCGTACCTTTGCAGGAAACTAGAGATGTTTCACGAGATTTTTGTAAGGGAGGTATGGGTCAGATTTAATTTGTTTTCTGTAAATGCTTTCAATTTGGACAAGGCTAAACTTTTATGGTTTGGTTATGAGTTACTCCGTTACCAAGCTGGGTAGCACAGTCGGTAACATGCAGGCCTTGTAACCAGGGACTTGCCCTTTTGCATCCCCAGCTCTGCCAATTTCTTCAACCCTTTACCACACAATGCTGACTTTTAACGACTCGGAGAAAGAAGGCATTTGAAAACATCGTTGGAAAAGGAGAAAATGCTGGTAACCAGCATTTTCTCATTTTCCAACAATGTTTTCTACCCTATGAAAGACAAGTTTTATGTTTTGAGTAACATTTATTTTGTTGTCTGCAAATGCTTTCAGTTTGGACAAGGCTAAAATTTTGCCGTCTGGTAAAGGGTTAATTTGATGATAGTCTTTGGGGTAGGAATGGTTCCTCTCTCACCACTGATCATTGTTCTAAAGATGGTTATGTGGGAAAGCAGCCAGTAAATATTGTGGGAAGTTCTGGTAAAAGAAACTCCAGGAACACATGAATAGGTGCACTGGCTGCCGTAACACAAAATAAACGATGCCATTTTTTTTCCTTTTCTCACAATATTTTCTACTGTTTCATAAAACAAGTCTCGTCATTTGAGCCATGTTTAGTTTCTCCTCTACCCATGCTTTCTATATGGACGAGTCTAAATTTATGTTGTGTGGTAAGGGAATGATAGTAGATCCAGATCATTTTTAGCTCACCTGAGCAGGAAGTGCTCAAGGTGAGCTTTTGTGATTGTGCTGTGTCCGTTGTGCGTAGTCCATTATCCGTTGTGCATTGCCTGTCGTGCGTTGTCCAGGCGTTAACAGTCACCTTGTGTAGAGGCCACATTATCAGTCAGTTACTGATGAAACTTGGTTACAATGTTTGTGTTGATGATGTTTCAAGCAATTTCGAAATTAGGTCACATTGGGTGAAAAGGTAGGTCACAGGGCTAGATCTTAGAAAAAGCTTGTGTGTACTCTAGAGGCCACATTTTCAGCCCAACACTCTTGAAACTTGGTCAGAATATTTGTCTTGATGATATATTAGACAAGTTCGAAAATGGGTCTTGTGGGGGTCAAAAAGTAAGTCGCTGGGCTAAATCTTAGAAAAACCTTGTGTGCACTCGAGAGGCCACATTTTCAACCTGAAACTCATGAAACTTGATCAGAATGTTTGTCTTAATTATATCTTGGACAAATTTGAAGTTTGGTTAATTTAGGTCAAAAAGTAGGTCACAGGGCTTAGTCTTAGAGAAAGCTTATGTGCACTTTAGAGGCCACATTTTCAGTCTGATATGTACTCTTGAAAATTGGTCAGAATGTTTGTCTTGATTTGGGTCAAAAAGTAGGTCAAAGAGTCAAATCCTAGAAAAACCTTGTGTGCACTCTAGAGACCACAATTCAGCCTGATATTCATTAAACTTGGTCAAAAAGTTTGTCTTGGTGATATCTAAGACAAGGCAGAAATTTGGTCATGTCTGGTCAAAAAGAAAGTCATGAGGCTAAATCTTAGAAAACCTTGTTTGCAATCTAGAGGCCACATTTTTAGTCTGATCCTCATGAAACATGGTCAGAATATTTTTCTTGATGATCTCTTGGAAGGGTTTGAAATTGAGTCATGTCTTATCAAAAAGTAGGTCACTGGGCTAAATCTGAGAAAAACCACTCTAGAGGCTACATTTTCAGCCTGATACCTGGTTGGAATGTTTGCCTTGATATCTTTAACAAGTTTGAAATTTGGTCACTTTGCATCAAAAAGTAAGTCACTGGGCCAAATCTAAGAAAAACCATGTGTGCCATCTAGATGCCACATTTTTAGCCTGATACTCATGAAACTAGGTCAGAAAGGGTGTCTTTTTGAAATCTCAGACAAGTTTGAAATTGGGACACAACAGTTCAAAAATTAGGTCATTGGGCCAAGTCTTAGAAAAACTTTGTGTGCAATTTAGAGGCCACATTTTCAGCCTGATACTCATGAAACATTATCAGAATGTTTGTCTGGATGATATCTCTGACAAGTTCAAAAGCAGGTTAAGCTGGTCAAAAAGTAGGTCACTTACACACATGCGTTTTACATCATTAAAACCAGGATCTCTTCAGCTTTATCAATCATAGATGACTACTCAGGTGAGTGCTTTAGGGCCAATGGCCCTCTTGTTTGAAAGTGTAAGAAACAAGACAGGTAAAACTATTGAGGTAGGTTTGTTCTCTGTACTCTCACAATTGTGCCAAGACCCAGTTTTTTCTGTCTAGAATGATATAAATAACTGAAAAATGATGCCAAGTTCATGACAGACTTCCAACTGAAATGGGGCAGATGTGAATTTTACTGATCTACAATCATTTTCATCTTTTTGGACCAGAAAAAAACAATTTTAACTTTGAAACTGATATTTTTTTTTCTCAAAGATCAATTGGGTCTAGGATGATACTTGGCTTATGCTTGGACTTCTCTGCATGACCCAACAAAATTTTAGACTTTTCCTAACTGAAAGCATTTGCAAATTGAATGTGGCTGAAAGGATGGAATTTCTTTTAGAACGGATAATGGAAAATTATTGGATAAAGAAGAAAATGCTTGATACAAGCGTTTTTAGTTCTCCTGAGCACTTCAAGGTGAGCTTTTGTTAGAGTGCTGTGTCTGTTGTCCATCGTCCAGGCGTCTACAATTACCTTGTGTACACTCTAGAAGCCACATTTTCAGTACATTACTCACAAAACTTGGTCAGGGTATTTGCCTTGACAATATCTTGGATAAGATTGATATTGTGTCATGTTGGGCAAAAAAGTAGGTCACCAGGTCAAATCTTAGAAAAACCTTGTGTTCACAAAACGAAATTGGGTCACATAGAGTCAAAAAGTAGGTCACTGGGAAAAATCGTAGAAAAAGCCTTGTGTGTACTCTAGAGGCCATATTTTTAGTCTTTTATTCATAAAACTTGGACAGCATGTTTGTCTTGATGATGTCGTGCTCATTTCATGTCAGGTCAAAAAGTAGGGCACTTGGCCAAATTTTAGGAAAAAAAACTTTTGTGCAGTCAAGTGGCCACATTTTCAGCCTGATACTCATGAAATATGGTCAGAATGTTTGTCTTGATGATATTCTCAGGCAAAAAGTAGGTCATTAACACTACATATTTTACATCATCACCAGCACAATCTCTTCAGCTTTATCAGTCCTAGATGACTTTACTCGGGAGAGCGCTCTAGGGTTAATGGCTCTCTTGTTTTGTTTTCCCACAATGTTTTCAAAACCATTTTCCACAGGATCAGCAACTCTTATGCTGCAAGCCAAATGGATTCTACTTTTCTCAAAGCCTAAAAGTATATTTTCCATTCAATTGAATCTGATTTTTGGTTCAAGATAAGTATCGGGTAGTTGAAAGATCAAGCTACATGTTCTGTGCTTTCTGAGCATGTTCTTTACTGTCAGCAAAAGCTATCCGAGGCAACACTGGTAATGAAAGAGTTGTTTGGTAAAGAGTTAACTCTTTACCACACAATCTCAAGTTTTAATGACCCTGAAAGAGAAGGCTTTTGAAAATACTGTGGGAAAAGGAGAAAATGCAGGTAACCAGCATTTTCTCCTTTTCCCACAATGTTTTCTACCCTTTCCAAAATAAATTTCAATTTTTGAGTCAAAGATTTTTTGTCTTCTGCATATGCTTTCAATTTGGACAAGTCTAAGATTTTGTTGTTTGGTATAGAGTTAAAAGGGATTGATAGATGGCAATCACTTGGCAGTAGATGCTAACTGGCAGAGCTAGGTAAGTGCCAGCCCATGAATGTAAACACAGATACCTATTTAGCCCAGTTCTATGGATAGACCCAAGAAAAGGAGCATATGTGGCTGCTTTTTTATAACTCTTTTACAAAACAAAATAGAGCATATTTGGTTGCTTTTTTTTTTTTAAACTCTTTTACAAAACAAAATATTAGACATGCTCATAGTGACCACTTTTTTCAGACAACCTATCAAATGTAGCTCAAATGTCAGAATACATCTTTCAAAAGAGTAGAAAACATAATGAGAAAAAGGAGAAAATACTGGTGACCACCATTTTCTCCCTTTTCCTCATTGCTTCTTCCTCAAAGTCATAAAAAAACAGAAAAATTTTGTGAAGGGCTTAACTTTTACCTCTTACCAAATCATCTGGAGTTTGAAAAATCCTGATGAAGAAGCCTTTTTAAAACATTGTGGAAAATGCAGAAAATGCTGGTGATCAGCATTTTCTCCTTTGCCACAATGTTTTCTACCTTTTCAACAATAGCATTCATCATTTGGGCCACATTTAATTTACTGTCTGCAAATTGGTTTCAATAAAGAAGAGGTGAAATTTGGCCATCAGGTAGAATTGATGCATGTTGATCATCTTCTATTTACAACAATGCTTTCTGAGGTTGTCTGAATTTTCAAGAGAGTGTTCTTGGGCAAGACACTTCAGAGCCCTAGCCTAGTGCTGGTGAAGCCCATAACAGTAAGGAATATTGTAAGCTGTCACTGTTATGTTACTGAAATAATCTTATAAAGCATCTTTAAACATCATTCAGTCAATTCTGAAGTTGTCCGTTTCAAAGTTTTTTTAGGAGGTGTTGAGATGATATCCCTACACCAAACAATAAAATTTTGGACTCAACCAAATAGAAAGCATTTGCAGACAACAAATCGAACATACACCAAGTGATGATATCTGTCTTTGATAGGGTATAAAACATTGTGGGAATGGGAGAAAATGCTGGTTACCAGCATTTTCTCCTTTTCCCACAATGTTTTCAAAAGTCTTCTCTATCAGGGTAATTAAAACTTGGGATTGTGTGGTAAAGAGTCAACTCTTTACCACACAATCCCGAGTTTTAACGACCCTGAGGAAAAAGCCGTTTGAAAATATTATGGGAAAAGGAGAAAATGCTGGTAACCAGCATTTTCTCCTTTTCCCACAATGTTTTCTACTAGTCCCAAAACAAATTTTAATTTTTGGGTAACGTTTATTTTGTCGTCTGCAAATGCTTTGAATTTGAACTAGTCTAAAATTTTGTCGTTTGGTAAAGAGTTAAAGTTAAACCCTAGTCAGTCATTAAGTGTTTGAATCTTTCTGAGGTTGACACTTATCTCGTTTACAGTCTAAGATTTACACGCCCTGACAGACAAAATGATGACAAAGAATCATCAAGGATTTTGAAAAAGGGAAATTTTACCTAAAGCTTTCTGTCTGTGCTTTGTGTAGGAGTATAGATTGTCACGACCTTTAACCAAACAATCCCGTGATTTTACGACTGAGAAAAATGGTTTCTGAAAACATTGTCGGAAAAGGAGAAAATGCTGGTTACCAGCATTTTCTCCTTTTCCCACAATGTTTTCTACCATTTTCTGCTGTTTATAATACAAATTCCTTTATTTGAATACCGGTATTTTCCAATATTTGTCGTCTGCTATCCCTTTGAATTTGGACAAGTGTGAAATGTCCTCCTCTGGTAAAGATTTCATCAACTATCTTAGCCCTTCACCTGACCATGCACATGTTTTAATTAACCTGCAGTAGATGCTTTTGTAAACATGGTTTAAATTGATCTCACAGAATTATGAAAGTACTTAGTCAAGTAAAACTGCCGACTTTGTGCAGTCTGATCTTGATCTGCTGTGTAAATGAAAGCAACTGAAGTTCTTCTTACGTCAAAGCTTTCTATGGGTTTAACTCTATACCGTATAGTCCCGAGTTTTAACTACCCTGGAAGAGAAGGCTTTTGAAAAGATTAAGAGAAAAGGAAAAAGTGCTGGTAACAAGCATTTTCTCCTTTTCCCTCAATATTTTCAACCTTGTCAAAGATAAAAATCATCATTTTAGCAACATTTAATATGTCCTCTGCAAATGCTTTCAATTTGGTTCAATCGAATGTGTTGTCGTTATGTAAAAGGTTAACTTGTACTGGAGTTCCTAGAAAGATGTCTCCAAGGGCTATCTAAAAGCCATTAGTGCTTTGAGAGTCCAAATAGTTTTCTTTAAACCATAAATCTGGATTGTACTGTCTTCCGTAAAGAAGAGAACATGTGGCACTGTCATAGTCCTATCATGGTTTGCATTGTTGTGGGCGTAGTGCAAAAACTTGGACATTTACTGAAATCTGTCATTATTACATTATATACAACAGGGAAGCACATATTAGAAGGCCAGGTAACTCTCAGAATATTTTTGACAAAGTTATGCCTTTTTTTCGACTCGTCCTCTTCACAAAAAAAACCAGCACAGTGTTTGAACCGCCATGCTGTACTCCTTTTAACTCTTTTACCAAATGACAAAATTTTAGAAGTGTCCAAATTCAAAGCATTTGCAGACAACAAAATTAACATGACTGGAAAGTTTAAACCTGTTTTTGGAAGGGTAGAAAATATTGTGGGAAAAGGAGAAAATGCTGGTTACCAGCATTTTCTCCTTTTCCTTCAGTGTTTTCAAAAGTCTTCTTTCTCAGGGTAAATAAATGTCGGGATTGCGTGGTAAAGGGTTAAACTTTTTACAAAGTGATAATTTTTTTTTTCAAAAATGCCTCAAAGAATGAACAGCTCATTTCAAGTCATCACTTGAGAAGGTCCATCTCTCCTTGTAAGATAAAACCAGCCAATAGGGGTCTTTTGCAAAGAGCTTGTATCAATCCATCTTTACCAAACAAGACAACCTGACATGGTACACTGCCAGGTGCTTTCATCATTCATGTGGTTCAAAGGATGATTCTGTTCTTTGAAAATGGTGAAAAACGTTGTTAAATAAGGAGAAAAATTTTAACTTTTTCCATGCCCGCCCTGGGAGGATAGTGGTTAGTGTATCTGACTCGTGAACAGACAATTGTGAGTTCAGTATCCAATTGAGGCAAACTTTCTTTCCGACAATTTTTCGCCTCTCACCTCTGAAGCATGTGAGAAAAGCAGTTAGTGGCTTGAAAAGAAAGTTGTGTCAGTACTAATGTGAGAAAGCAAGGAAACACATTTATAGATGCACTGATCACTTTGATATGACCTAAGCTGTTAAAATAGCTTAAACTCCCAATACAAATCAAATAAAATCAAAAGCTTTTTCCGTAACGTTTTCCACTCTGTGGAAGACAACTTTCATCTTACAAGCCACCCTATAATGTTTTCTGCCCTACCAAAGACAAGTTTAATTTTATAACCCACCTTTAACTCTTTACCACACAAGTATATTGTCGACCTGTCCAAACTGAAAACATTTGCAAATGACAACTCTAATGTGGCTAAAATGATGGAGCTTGACCTTGATGGGGTAGAACACATTGTGGGAAAAGGAGAAAATGCTGGTTACCAGCATTTTCTCCTTTTTCCGCAAGGTTTTCAAAAGGCTTCTTCCTCAGTGTCGTTTTAACACGGGATTGTGTGGTAAAAGGTTAAAAATGCAATAGTTTCAGCATGGACCAGTTCAGAATTTTGTCTTCTAGTAAGCATTTAACCCTTTACCAAATGACGAAATTTCAGACATGTCAGAATTTAAAGCTTTTAATTTGCGGACCACAAGATAATTGCGAGTAAAAAATAGAAAAAAAAGAATTTTACCTTTGAAACGATGGAAGACATGTTGGGAAAAGGAGAAAATTCTGGTGACCAACATTCTTCTTTTACCACAGTGTTTTCTAATAGTACAGTAATACTGTCATGGCCCTTTTGTGGTCTTTGTCTGCATAGACTTGCAAAGAATTCCACATTTTCTCATATCTCTGTTCTTAAGATAATTACATCAGACTTGTTCTTGGCATTAATTATGAAAAGAGAAACCTAAACAACAAGGGTAGGTGACTCTGATATATTTTTTACAGTTTTGCGCCTTTTTTATTAGCTCAACTGAGCTTTTGTGATCATGCTGTGTCCAGCATCCGTCGTGCATCATGCATTGTCTGACATGTGGTCCTCATCATTTACCTTGTTTGCAGTGTAGAGGCCACATTTTTAGTCAGATACTCATGAAACTTGGTCAGAATGTTTTTTTTTTTAATAATATCTCAGACAAGTTCGAAATTGGGTCATATCCGATAAAAAAGTAGGTAAACAGGCCAAATCTTAGAAAAACCTTGTGTGCACTCTAGAGGCCACATTTTCAGCCTGATACTCTTGAAACTTGGTCAGAATTGTTGTCTTGACGATATCTTGGACAATGTGGGGTCAAAAAGTAGGTCAATGGGCCAAATCTTAGAAAAACCCAGTGTGCACTCGAAAGGCCACGTTGTCAGCCTAATACTCATGAAACTAGGTCAGAGTGTTTGTTTTGATGATATCTAGAACAAATTCAAAATTGGGTCATGTCTGGTCAAAAAGTAGGTCACTGGACTGAATCTTAGAAAAACCTTGTGTGCATGCTACAGGCCACATTTTCAGCCTGATACCCATGGAACCAGGTCAGCGTCTTTGACTTGATGGTATCTTGGACAAGTTCAAAAATGGGTCATGTCTGGTCAAAAAGTTGGTCACTGGACTGAATCTTAGAAAAACCATGTTTGCATTCTAGAGGACACATTTTTAGCCTGATACTAAGGAAACTATGTCAGAGTCTTTGTCTTGATGATATCTCAGGGAAGTGTGAAATTTGGTCACCTCAGGTCAAAAAGTAGGTCACTGGGCCAAATCTTAGAAAAAGTAGGTCACTGGGCCAAATCTTAGAAAAGCCTTGTGTGCACACCACAGGCCACATTTTTATTGCCAGATACTCATGAAACAAGGTCGGTGTGTTTGTCTTTATGATTTCTTAGAGAACGTTGAAATTTGGTCACCTTCGGTCAAAAAGTAAGTCGAGGGGCCATATCTTTGAAAAACCATATGTACACTGTAGAGGGCACATTTTAAGCTAGATACTCATGAAACTAGGTCAGAGTTTTTGTCTCAATGATATCTCATACATGTTTGAAATTGGGTCAAAAAGTAGGTCACTTAGCCAAATCTTAGAAAAACCTGATGTGCAGTCTAGAGGCCACATTCAGCTTGATACTTTTGAAACTTGATCAGAATATTTGTCTTGTTGACATCTCAGATGAGATTGAATTGGGACATGTCTGGTCAAAAAATAGGTCACTGGGCTGAATCTTAGAAAAACCTTGTGTACACTCTACAGACCACATTTTCAGCCTGATACTTATTAAACGCGGTCAGACTGTTTGTCTCGATGATATCTTATACAAAATTTGAATTTGGGTCATGTTGGGTCAATAAGTAGGTCACTGGGCCAAATCATAGAAAAACTGTTTGTACACTCTAGAGGCTACATTTTCAGCCTGATACTCATGAAACTTGGTCAGAATGTTTGTCTTGCTGATATCTGGGACAAGTTTGAAATTGGGTCATGTCTGGTCAAAAAGTACGTCACCTAACCTAAATGTTTTACATCATCACGATCAGGATCTCTGCAGCTTTATCAACCCTAGATGACCTTACTCAGGTGAGCACTTTAAGGCCAATGGCACTCTTGTTTAGAATTTTCACTAAAGACACCAAAAGCTGAGTGTTGACATCTGTACACAGTGCCCTTGTTTACTGTTTTTGTTGGAGAAAACACTTTTTATGACCATAGATGTGCC
Organism: Hippopus hippopus; assembly: GCA_946811185.2. Taxonomy (NCBI): domain Eukaryota; kingdom Metazoa; phylum Mollusca; class Bivalvia; order Cardiida; family Cardiidae; genus Hippopus; species Hippopus hippopus. Next base: position 10,392,744 of record OX328104.1, read on the forward strand.
ACCTCACTGTCTGTCAAAATAACAGAGTTGTTTATCTGCATATGAACCCTTTACCAAACAATCCTGTGTGTTTATGACTGGCGGAAGGAAGCCGTATGAATACATTGTGGAAAACGGAGAAATTTTTGATAAGCAGCATTTTCTCCTTTTCCCACAATTTTTCTGCCATTTCAAAAAGAAATTTTATCCCTTTAGCTACATATGATTTGTCATCAGCCATTGCTTTCTATTTGGACCGGTCTAAAATTTTGTTGTCTGGTTAATTCTTTACAAAATCTGAGACGGGTTCAAATTGCAGGCATAAGCAGACAACAAACAAAATGTGGCTCATATGATGAGATTTGTTCCCAAAAGGGCAGAAAATGTTGTAGAAAAAGGAGAAAATGCTGGTTACCAGCATTTTCTCCTTTTCCCACAATGTTTTCAAAATAATTCTTACTCGGGGTCTTGTAAACTCAGGATTGTGTGGTGAAGTGTTAAGAGTAAAATCACAGCAGTAGTGGCACCCTGATCGTAGTAACACCTTAGATCTTGTTCAATAGTAACACATTTGTTTATCTGATGTAGAATCTGTCTAGAAGACGATGTTTTGCCAGCAAACACAAGTTCTGCATTATCCCGCACAGTGCCAAAAGATATTGTTAGTGATCTAACGATAGATTTTAAATTGATGTCTTTTGGCATTTAACCATTTACCTCACGATAAAAAATGTAGACTTGTGTTCAGATGGAAAGCATTAAAAAAATTTTGCAGTCGACAACTTGTGTAGCTCAAATAATGGAATTTGTCTAAGGAAGGGTAGAAAATATTGTGGTGAAAAGGAGAAAATGCTGGTAACCAGCATTTTCTCCTTTTCCCACAATATTTTCAAAAGGCTTCTTTCCCCAGGTCGGTAAAACTCAGGATTGTGTGGTAAAGGGTTAACTGTTTATAAGACAACAAAATCGTAGATAGTCTGTATTGAAAGCACTTGCAGATGACAAATTGAATGTGGTTCAAACATTGGGATTTGACTTAAAGAAGGGTAAAAAGCATCTAGGAAAACGGAGAAAATACTGGTTACCAGCATTTTCTCCTTTTCCTACAAAGCTTTCAAGGGCCCTCTCTGTGAAGGTCTTTAGAGTAGGGGATTGTGTGGTTATGGGCTAAGCAATATTGTATGTTTTTATTAGCTCATCTGAGCATGGAGTGCTCAAGGTGAGCTTTTGTGGTCATGCTGTGTCCGTCGCGGATCGTGCGTCATCAGTTTTACCTCGTGTATGACATACAGGCCACATTTTCAGTCTGATACTCATGAAACTTGGTCAGAATATTTGTCTTGGTGATATCTCGTATTAATTTGAAAATGGGTCACGTTGGGTCAAAAACTAGGTCAGATCTTAGAAAAGCCTTGTGTACACTCTTGAGGCCACATTTCCAGTCAAATACTCTTGACTCTTGGTCAGAATATGTGTCTTGATCACATCTTAAACAAGTTCGAAAATGGGTCATGTCGAGTCAAAAACTAGGTCACCAGGTCAAATCTAAGAAAAAGCTTGTGTATACTCTTAAGTCCATTTTTTTGGTCCAGTACTCTTGAAAGTTCGTCAGAATATTTGTCTTGATGATATTGTAAGCTAGTTCGAAAATTGGTCATGTCGGTTGAATAACTAGGTCACGATGTCAAATCTTTGAAAACCTTGTGTACACTCTAGAGGCCACATTTTCAGTCCAGTACTCATGAAAATTGGTCAGAATGTTTGTCTGGGTGGCATGTTAGAGGAGTTTGAAAATGGGTCAGTAGGTCACTAAGTCAAATCTTAGAAAAACCTGTGTAAACTCTAGAAGCCACATTTTCAGTCCAATACTCATGAATGTTTGATATCTAACATGAAATTGAAAAGGGGTCACATCAGGTCAAAAACTAGGTCACCAGGTCAAATCTTAAAATAGCTTGTGTTTGCTCTACAGGCAACATTTTCCGTCTAATACTTTTGAAACTTAGGCAGAAAGGTTTTCTTGATGATCAATAAGATAAAATTGAAAATGGGTCACATTAAGTAAAAAACTAGGTCGCCATGTCAGATCTTGAAAAAACCTTGTGTACACTCTAGAGGCCACATTTTCTGTCCAATACTCATGAAAAGTGGTCAGAATCTTTATTTTGACCACTTATACAATGGGGCTGGGCTAAAAACAAGGTCATGAGGTCAAGTTCTAGAAAAAGCATTTGTACTTGCTAGAGGCCAAATTTTCAGTCCAGTACTTATGAAAGCTTGTTAGATTTTGAATATGAATATGAGTCATATTTGGTCAAAAGGCCCAGGTGAGCAACTTCAGGGCCATCATGGCCCTATTGTTCATTTATGGACAAGCAGAGGGTATAGAAAAAAAAAAAAAAAACTGCCTTGCTGTAGTGCTTGGATGGGTCACCAAGCTGCTGAACATTAGACAAGTTTTTTCAGGCACATCACTTTTAGCTGCAGTTGCTTTTTTTTCAACGATAATTTAGATTAACATGGTGTCTTGAAAAATATAATATATAATTATAAAGACTTTTCAATAATATTCAAAACAATGAGGAAAAAGAAGTACATGTAATTACTGGTGAGGTTACTTTTAAGCTCGACTGTTTTCTAAGAAAACATCCAGGTGTTGTCATAGCCAAGTAGTCATTTGCATCATTGTCTGCGTCATCATCATCATGCAAAGACTCTTAACATTTTCAAAAACGTTGACATTTTATAAAATCTCTTACATCACTTAAGACATTTATTTCAAACTTAGACAAGTTGTCCACTATCAAAAGGGGAAGCACTATTCAACAAGGGCAGGTAACCATTAAATTATTTTTGACACAGTTATGTCCTCTTTTTGACTTGGAATTTTCATTGACAAACAAGCAACTGAAGCAGAGCATTGGCACCCACAAGCAGTGCTCTTGTTATTATTTATCTTGATATTGAACCACAAAAGATTTTCAGTCTTAATATACCAGCACCTATTTTTGTGAAGATTTTTTTTATTGTCACAGTTATATTGTATTATCTGTTGCTTGCAACTAAAATTGGTTGCACATGTACAAAGTTTTCTTTTAAACTTTGGGAACAAACATTCATATGGAGCATATTATCTACTTTCCTATAGAAAAGGGTTTCACTTAAAGTGCTGAATAAACCCATAATATATTTTCTGTATATAAAGAAGACCTAAATGATCACAATTTCAAGGTTGCTCTATTCTAGAGTGTTTCAGCAAAGTGGACAGTGTAGATCAAAGATCAGGCTGCATGTTTTGTGCAGCCTGATCTTGATCTACACTGGCCACAAAAGCAACTATAGCTGTGAAAGGCTCTTTAAGGGTTAAAAGCTGTTCTTGATTGTGTGAAAGAAGCTAAACCATTAAAGTTCAGTCTGCCTGTTTGTGTCAAGTTAGTGAGACACAAGATTACAGTACCATTTACACGTAGAGATTAATATGATAAGTTTTCTCACGAGTCTGTTTGTCTGTTCTAGGACTGATCATTCCTATCTCAGATTTTGTTGTTCGGAGACAAAATCTTTTGTTCTGAGAGTTAATTACTTTTTTTCTGCGGTAATTGCCTTTTTTCATGGACTTTTTGGCTTATAACTCTTCACCAGGTTGCAAAATTTTAGACCTGTTCAAATTTTAGGCATTAGCAAACAACAAGATAAAAGTGATTCAGTTGATAGGATTTACCTTTGAAAGGATGAAAAAACAAAAAGGGAGTTAGAAAAATAGATGGTTACCAGCATTTTCTACATTTCCAACATTGTTTTCCACCAGATCAAAGATAAATCCCATCACTTGAGCCACATTTGATTTGTCATCTGCAAATGCTTGGACCAGTCTTTAACTTTCTGTCCTGGTAAAGAGCTACTGCTATAAAACATTAATTTTGTGAAAAAAGCATATATTAGGTGATAAAGTTTCACAACAATTTGTTAATCTTCTGTAGATATCAGTCAGTTTGCGGGTTCATCAGTCAGCAGGTCTTGGCTCGGCAGGTAGTGGCATCTTCACTGCAGATGACGTAAACAGCATGGATATCAAGAAAGCTAGTCGTCGAGTACAAGCCATGCAGAGATATAGTCAGCTGGAAAAGTCAGAAACACTGTCTAATCAGTTTGATAATACTGTAATGGAAAAGAAAGAAGGAATGGACACTACTATAGAAAAGTCGGCAGGGAAGTATAAAATGACATGGACAAAGGGGGATACGGAGTTTACTTGACAGTGGATTCATCATAGGAATGTGCTATCTACTTAGCCTACTACCATACAATCCCGAGTTTTAATGACCCTAATAAGGAAGGTCTTTTGAAACATTGGAGAAAATGCCTGTATTTTGCATTTTCTCCATTTTTCAGTGGTACACATTTCCTTAACCCTTTACACATAATACCAAGTTTTAACGACCTTAAAGAAGAAGCCTTTTGAAAAAAATTGTGTGAAAAGGAGAAAATGCTGGTAACCAGCATTTCCTTCTTTTCCCACAATGTTTTCTATCCTATCTGAAGGCTAATTCCACCATGTTTGCAACATTTAGTTTGTTTTCTTATGCTTTCAAATTGGACCAGTGAAAGATTTGGTCATGTGGCAAAGGGTTAATGGGCTACATAGCCTCACAGTGTTTTTTTTGATTTCACGCCAGAATTTAGTAAAGGTATCTGTGAATGTCACATGATCATTTACACTCGTCAATTATGTGGGATCATATTGCAGGTAAATAAGTGTGATGATGTCATATTTAATCTCATGAAAATAGACAAAGTTACTGATTGTAAAGCAACCAATTCTTTCTTTAAAGTACCTTTTTGTTGCATACAACCGTCCACTTTCTATATTTGCAGACAAAATTATATTTGTAATGTTTATACCGGTAATTGTTCAACCTATTTTTTTAATTTGCGACAAAAAAACTAAAAGGGTCCTTAAAGCCTTTCAACTTGAACCAGTCTAGTATTTTGTCGTGTGGTTATGAGGTACGCTGTTTCCAAAAACTTTCTTTTTTGCATAAAGTTTTAGTTAACATATGTAACAAATTGTGGCTCAGGGTGGGAAATTGAGAAGGAAAATAAAAGTTAATGTGAATCAACCGGTGTTGTGAATCAGTTATTTCCATATCTGTCACTTAAAATGTTTTAGACCAGTGGCTGGACTATGAAAACCACCATGGTGAAACAAATAAGCACGCTCAGAAGCATTTTAATCCATTACCAAGCAATTCCATGTCACAGCGAATGTGAGAAGAAGGCTTCAGGAAGTATTGTGGAAAAAGAAAAAAGTACTGATAACCAGCATTTTCTCCTTTTTAGCTCGCCTGAGCACGAAGTGCTCAAGATGAGCTTTTGTGATCGCCCAATGTCCGGCGTCAGTTGTCCGTAATTTCTTTAAACATCTCCTCCTAAACCACTGGGCCAATCTTGATGAAACTTGGCAGGGATGTTCCTTGGGTGAAGCTCTACCAAAGTTGTTCAAGAGATTGAATTCTACCCATAACTGTGGTTGCCATGGCAACCAAAGGGAAAAAAAATAGCACAATCTTTGAAAATCTTCTTCTCTGAAACTAGAAGGCGTAGAGCTTTGATATTTGGTATGTAGCATCTCCTAGTGGACCTCTACCAAGTTTGTTCATAAGTTGCCCCTGGGGTCAAAACTGGCACCGCCCCAGGGGTCACAAGTTCGAACATAGGAACAAAGAAGGAAAACTTTAAAATTGTTCTTCTCTGAAACTGGAAGGCGTAGAGCTTTGATATTTGGTTTGTAGCATCACCTAGTGGACCTCTACCAAGTTTGTTTATATGATGCCCCTTGGGTCAAAACTAACCCTGCCCTGGGGGTCACAAGTTCGAACATAGGAACAAAGAAGGAAAAATTTAAAATTCTTCTTCTCTGAAAGTGGAAGGTGTAGAGCTTTGATATTAGGTATGTAGCATCTCCTAATGGACCTCTACCAAATTGTTCAAATAATGCCGCTGGGGTCGAAACTGGCCCAGCCCTAGGGGTCACAAGTTTGAACATGGGAACAAAAAAGGAAAACTTTCAAATTCTTCTTCTCTGAAACTGGAAGGTGTAGAGCTTTGATATTTGGTATGTAGCATCTCCTAGTGAACCTCTACCAAGTTTGTTCATATGATGCCCCTGGGGTCAAAACTGGCCCAGCCCTGGGGGTCACAAGTTCTAACATAGAAACAAAGAAGGAAAGCTTTAAAATTCTTCTTTAAAACGGGGAGGTGTAGAGCTTTGATATTTGGTATGTAGCATCTCCTAGTGGACCTCTACCAAGTTTGTTCAAATGATGCCGCTGGGGTCAAAACTGGCCCAGCCCCGGGGGTCACAAGTTCGAACATAGGAACAGAGAAGGAAAACTTTAAAATTCTTCTTTTCTGAAACTGGAAGGCATAGAGCTTTGATATTTGGTATGTAGTGAACCTGTTCTAAGTTTGTATGCCCACCTAAGCACAACATGTTCAGTGAGTTCAAAATTGGGTCACCTGGGGTCATAAACTAGGTCACTAGGTCAAATTAAAGAAATACCTCGTGGGCACTCTAGAGGCCACATTTTTTTGCTCAATTGACTTGAAAATTGGTCAGAATGTTTGTCTTGATAAAATCTCATATGAGTCTGAATTTGGATCAACTGGGGTCATAAACTAGGTCACTAGGTCAAATTAAAGAAATATCTCTATGGCACTCTAGAGGCCACATTTATTGTTCAATTGATTTGAAAATTGGTTAAAATGTTTCTCTTGATGAAATTTAAGTTGAGTTCAAAATTGGGTCACCTGGGGTCATAATCTAGGTCACTAGGTCAAATTAAAAAAATACCTTGTGGGCACGCTAGAGGCCACATTTATTGCTCAAGTGACCTTAAATTTGGTCAGAATGTTTGTCTTGATGAAATATTGGACGAGTTTAAAATTGGGTCAGCTGGGGTCATAAACTAGGTCACTAGGTCAAATTAAAGAAATACCTTGTGGGCACTCCAGAGGCCACATTTATTGCTCAATTAACTTGAAAACTGTTCAGAATGTTTGTCTCCATAAATTTTTGATGAGCTCTAAATTGGGTCACCTATTGAGATAAAGTAGGTCACTAAGTCAACTTATGGAAATTCCTTGTGGACGCTCTAGAGGCCACATTTTAAGCTCAAATGACCTGACAATTGGTCAGAAATTGAATTATTGAATGTGGAGTGAAATTTCTCCTATTGACTCAGGTGAGTGATCCAGGGCCATCATGGCCCTCTTGTTTAAGAATGTTTTCTACCCTTTCAAAGAAAAAATTGAATCATTTTAAACTAATTTGATTTGTCGTCTGCAGATTCTCTCATTTTGGAGTAGCCATAAATTTTGTTGCGTTGTAAAGAATTATTGCAGTGGGGAATGAAAGGTTGAGATCCTTATATCACCCTTGCCAGAATGTAGTTGTACCTTCACGTGGCTTTTAGCTCTGATCATACTTTGGTATGAGCCACTGCTTTATGCACTTGTATCACATTTTGATTTGTTCTCTGATGCATTTTTTTCTCTGTCTTCCAAGATCTGTATGGTTAACATACATCCTGCCCAATTATTGATGTAGGATTTTCCTTGACTCCTCTTGCACCATCAAGTAATAACTAGATCAGACTTTGTGTTAATATTCATGTGATAACATTACTTTTAATTCCTCCATATCCTTGATTTGATATGATATTGTGTTTAGTTTTAGTTGCTACCAGTTGTCCATATGGGTGGCACCTGTAGTTGTGCTAGTTATGCCAAGTTGGATAGTGCAAGATACAGGATAAAACACGTTGCCATCGTAAGTTACACCTGGTTCTTTGATGTGCTTAGTGTATAACACCACCACTAGGGACCTAGGTTTAACATTTTATTTGACTGACTGTTATTTATCTTTACTTGGCCAGCCATTGGAATCAAATCCACACCCTGAAGTATTCTGAAAGACTGTTAGTTACCTTTAGTTAGTCAGCTTTGGCAATCGAATCCACATTCTGAAATATTCCAAGGCTTACAGCTTACAAGTCTTGTGCCTAACCACTTTAGCTGTTACGGGTGACTTTCCCATACCCTTAATCATGTCCCATTTTCGATCCAGCACAAATTCACCTTTTCAGGACTTTCAGTTCTTTGATTTTTCCCCCCACTGTTTATCTCATGGCCACGCTCTTATGATTTATTCAAGGTTAGCTTATGCCATAAAATTTAACAGACAGTGGATTAAGGAAGAGCTTTATTTGCTTTATATCGCAGTTCGCTTCATTAAACAATTTACAATATAATCCTATTTCGTTTAGATTTTATTTCACTTGTTTATGGCAACAGGTTCGGCAGAGATCTGGATTAGATTTTTTATGTTAAACACATAAATCATTTGAGGAATGAAGAGAGCTTTTTTTGTTTTCATGGAGGTATGAAAAAAAAACCTAATCACACTTTTGTATGAAACCGCGAAGCGGTTTCATACAAAAGTGTGATTAGGTTTTTTTTTTTTTCATACCTCCATGAAAACAAAAAAAAAAAATCTCTTCATTCCTTATAAGTCAATATCACAGACAACAAATATACACTTAAATTTTACGCTAACTGCTTTTTTTTTTTAAATCCAACATTGCGTATTTATTTAAAGTCCATTTCATTGATAATTCATAGCGCGGTAAATCTGCTCGTTCATGACGTAATAATGACGTAAGTTCATGACGTCATTATAATATTGAACATTGGCAGATTTAGTAGATTTATTAGTAGAAGTTCAATACGCTAGAATTAGTTGAAAATAAGTTTGTTGGGACCCAGCAAAGTGACAGTGAGTTTAAGCTCTCACTTTGAATTTACTGTTGGATATTTTTTTTTTTCAATGTTCAGAGAAAATATATTTAGCTAGCAATTTGAAATTCGGACTGGATATAAAATCAGACAGAAAAACATTATGGAATCTCGTATACATGTTTGTTTACATTAGTTTGACTGCAAAAGTAGTTCCGGCACTGCTTGATTTCTTTTTTTCATGGAGCTATGAAAATATTTTTTCACCCAATCAGAACTCGACAATGCTCATGAAAGAAACTAATATTGAATTATACGAGTTTGAAAGCCCGTATGGCAGAAAACTATTGAAAGCATTGTGGGTAAAGGATTAGCTGCTTATTACAAGCATCTTCTCCTTTTCCCACAATGTTGTCCTGTTGACAGCATTTGCAGACGACAAAATTAGGGTGGTTATAAGATGGTCTTTATCTTAGAAATGGTAGAAAACATTGTGGGATAAGGTGAAAAATACTGGCAAACAGTTTATTTGCCTTAAATTGGTTACAAACATTTTCTCCTTTTCCCTTAATGTTTTCAAAAGCCTTCTTCCTCGAGGTCGTTAAAAACTCGGGATTGTGTGGTAAAGGGTTGAAGAGTTTCAGACATGAGGGAGGAGCGAAAGAGAGGCAGAATGAACTGATGAGAGAGTGCATGTACATTTATGGTTGAATAAAAATTAATTGGATGAAGTCATTCCAGATCGTCAGCAACACGTGCATTCTATTGTGGAATATCAAAGGCCCACTAGCTGCCCAAAACAACCCTTTACCACACGATTCCGAGTGTCAATGATTGAAAAATAAAGCTTTTGAAAAGACTGGGAAAAGGATAAAATGCCGGTAACAGGATTTTCTCCTTTTTATACGCCCGTCGAAGACGGGACGTATTATGGGATCACCCGTGGCGGGCGGACGGGCGGGCGGCGTCCCGATTCTTTGTCCGGAGCATATCTCCAAAACTATGCTAGCTACGGTTATGAAATTTCATGGGTGGATAGATCTCATCAAGGCGGAGTGCAGTGCACAGGAATCATAACTCTTGCTTCCTTAATTTTTGAGTTATTGCCCTTTGTTGTTTTTCATACTTGAATTTTGTCCGGAGCATATCTCCAAGACTATACTAGCTAAGGTTATGAAACTTCATGGGTGGATAGATCTTATCAAGGGGGAGTGCAGTGCACAGGAATCATAACTCTTGCTTAATTTTTGAGTTATTTCCCTTTGTTTATATTCATACTTGAATTTTGTCCGGAGCATATCTCCAAAACTATGCTAGCTACGGTTATGAAACTTCATGGGTGAAATAGATCTCATTAAGGGGGAGTGCAGTGCAAATGAATCATAACTCTTGCTTGCTTAATTTTTGAGTTATTATACGCCCGTCGAAGACGGGACGTATTATGGGATCACCCATGTCCGGCGGGCAGGCGGCGTCCAGTTTTTGTCCGGAGCATAACTTTGTCATCTCCAGTCCGATTGACTTGAAACTTTGCATGTGTGTTAGTTGCAATAATACTGATTGCAGTGCAAAAGAACCATAACTCTACCTCGTGCTGTCTTTGAGTTATTTCCCTTTGATCGTCATTTTTACAGCATTTTCTGCTTGTCTGGAGCATAATTTTGTCATCTCCAGTCCGATTGACTTGAAACTTGGTATGCATGTATGTTGCAATATTACGGAGTACAGTGCGCGAGAACAATAACTCTACCTAGTGCAGATTTCGAGTAATTCCACTTTGATCTTCATTTTTACAGTATTTCTTGCTTGTCTGGAACGGAACTTTGTCACCTCAAGTCAAATTGACTTGAGACTTGGTAAACATGTTTGTTGCATTACCTGCCCTTTACGATTATAATACCCCCTTGACAACTGATGGTGGGACGAGCGTATCTTGCGACAATTTGCCACTCTTGTTCCACAATGTTTTCTTCTCAAGCAAATGCAAGTTCGTCATATAAGCTACCTTTGATTTATCGCCTGCAAATGCTTTGGACATGTCTAAAACGTTTGCTTTTTGGTAAAGACTTTAAATGCATGCCAACTCAATAAATACCATTAAAAGCAATGATATTATTATCAGTCCTGGAATTCAGCCTGCGACAGTTAAGGTTCAAGCCCGGTAGTTGGTGACAGTGATATCGAGGTAAAGTGTCTGTCTTTTACATCAGATACATCAGATTGGTTGAAAGTAAAATGTTTAACGCCGATTTCAACATTATCTCAATTATATTGCGGCGGCCAATGCACCTTTCCATGCTTTTCTGGGGATTCTTTTTACTAGCTCTTCGCAAAATGTTAATTCTAAAGGTACTACCTGGCTTCCCACATTACCACCGTCGAAACAATGATCAGCGGTGAGAAAGGAATGAGTCCTGTCGCAATAGCTATCATCAGTCCTCAAAGAAATTCGCCGAGCTGGGAATTCGTATTAGCGACCCCATTTTCTCAAGTCCTGTACATTACCGACTGCAGTTCCAGGGTTCAGGCTCTTACACGAGAGGTCCGGGATCGAATCCTATGATAAGCAGAGTCAAGTTTTGGAACCACCCATATCATGGCGCGAGCACGACGCGTAAAGCTTTCGAGGAAGCTATCATAGATAGTGATTAGTAGAAGATGCAAGATTGTTTGATTGATTGTATGGTGTTTGACGCCGTTTTCGGCATTATTTCAGTTATATCGCGAAGGCAAGTTCGCCTATCCATGCTTTCCTTGAGTTTCTTTTATCAGTACTCCTCACAATATTCTTTTCAAGCCACTGGCTACTTTCCCACAGAACCATCGTCAAAACAATGATCAGCGATAAAAGAGGAATGAATCCTGTCGCAATGGCTAACATCAATCCTCAAAGAAATTGGCCGAGCTGGGGATTCAAACCATCGACCCGCTGTTCTCAAGTCCTGTACGCTACCGACTGCAGTTCCGGGTTCAGTCCCTTACATGAGAGGTTTCGGGTTCGAACCCCGTGATAAGCAAGGTCAACTATTGGAACTACCCACAACACGGCGCGAGTACCACTGGTTAACCCTAAGGCTGCTAAGCGCGACTCACTGACCTTTTGCGGACAGTGTAGATCAAGATCAGACTGCACAGAACGTGCAGTCTGATCTTGGATCTACACTGTCCGATATGGAGATATCTTCCTTCCAAAAATTCCTCTCAGAAAGCAATATTTGGGTTTTTACTTTCGGCTTGAAAGTTTCACTTCTTTTATTTAGCATGATATGGTAAAAGCTTTCCAGGAAGCAACCGTCGAGAGTGACTGATAGAAGCTGCAAGAACTTGTTTCACAAGTAACGTACGATAGATATGAGCAGTGCTCTGGCAAAAGGGGGCTTAATGCATCTCTGTGATGCATTATACCAAGCAAGTCGCCTCTTAATTCTGCATCCATAAAACCCTTTTTTGTCTAGGTAACAACCGACTAAATCATGAGGTAGAAGTCTACTTGTCCTTTGATATGCAGAAAATTGACTAATAGCAAAAAGTTTCGACCCAGGTCAGCCTGCGCGGACTGCGCAGGCTAACATGGGTCGATACGTTTTGCAGATGCAGTAGGCCTAACCCCCTTTTCACAAAACACGAAAATTGACCAATAGTAACAAGTTTCGACCCAGGTCAGCCTGCGCGAACTGCGCAAGCTGACCTGAATCGATACTTTTTGCAGATGCATTAGGCTAAACCCCATTTTCACAGACAGTGGCTTATATGTTTTAATTCAGCACAGTATGGTACTAAATGAGCCATCGGGTTCTGCGTAAATATACGTGATGAAAAACGTGGAAATTTACCTCTTACTTATGGTGACATATTTCTGCCACGAGATATGAGATAGCTATCATGATAATTTTAGAAAACTATTACGATAAATCAAAGTTTCCTGGTTATTTTTTCGAGATAATGAAAAGTTTCCAGAAAAAAGTATCACAATAAACTTTGTTATCTAGAAAATTTTACATTGATCAGTAAATATTTTAACGCAAAATTTCTCAATCGTGCACAAAGCTGACATTCGAGCTAAAATTATCGTGATAGTTCTATCCGTTTCTCGATATCTATAAATAGAAAATTCACCATTCGGATGAACTCGGTAGTTTTTGATTTCACAAGATTGCAGTTAGTAAAAACTCGAATCATTAACAATTGTAGCTTAGTTGGTAATTTTGACAAGACTCGAAATGAACAGAAGTCTGTAAAATCACATAGACGACTCGAAATGCCTCCTATACGAACAACTTTAAAACCATTCAGGGAAAAGGAGAATTCATAAGGTTGTAGACGAAGATGTTCCGAAACCGTATCTAATTATAGATACTGTGAATGTCAGTTATGGGCACGAAAGCAAACAAAAAAATCATGATAACAGAATTATCGCGATATTTTTATCGTGAAAATTTTTAGTATCTAGATAATATTTCCAGGAAACTTTGTTTTATCACGATAGTTCTCTTAAATTATGCAACAGCTATCTCTATCTCGCGGCAATAATATGCCACCATACTTAATAATACGAGATACGATCTTGAAAATAATGCTTGACCTCGCCTGCCTTTGAACAAAATAGAGTTCGTTTTAGCAGGTGACGTGATTATGTTTAGTACAATACACTTGTTGAAGTTTATTGTGATTTACGAGCATTTAAAGTGCAAACTTGTACAGATATTATCGAAGTCGTAATTTATCAAATTTCACCTCACAATTAAAAAAAAAAACGAAACAAAGATCTTTCAACAAAAAAATGCGGGGTAAGAGGTACTGGAATATGAAGATTAGAGTCTCTTTTGTGGTTCTATTTTATATAACCCTAAGGCTGCTGGGCGTGTCTCTGGGACCATTTGCGGACAGTGTAGATCATGATCAGACTGCACAGAACGTGCAGTCTGATCGTGGATCTACTCTGTCCGATAAAAATATCCCCGCCCCCCCCCCCCCCCCAAAAAAAAAAGGGTTTGAAATAGAACCATTTGGGAAATATACTATGAGCTTGAAAATTTTGTATAATTTAGATAGCAAGTTGAGGAGCCCGGCCGGGTAGCTCAGTGGTTAGAGCATCCAACTCGTGACCTGCTGATTGTGAGTTCGATACCCGGTTGAGACAAACTTTGTTTCCGGCGACTTTTCGCCTCTCACCTCTGATGCATGTGAAAAAAGAAAGTTGTGTCAGTACTGGTTGTGAGAAAGCCAGGAAACACTGGCGTAGGTGCACTGACCGCCGTGATTTGACGTAAGCTGTCAAAACGGCCTTAAACTGCAATACAAACAGAGCAGGCTGAGGGTTCAGAGAAATAATTAAAAGTAACCTCAGTAGCAATAGCCCCTGTTTACTCACTGTTTTGCGTACTGCTGAAAAGTAATGTATTCATTTAGGTATATTCTTTCAAGATAAGCTGTTTATCTAACTCATCTTTGGAAAAGAAGCAGTTGCTATTGAAAATGGTGTGTCTGAAAATAATTGAGCCATGCTCTGTGAAAAGGGGACTTAATGCATCTGCGAAAAGTATCGATCCAGGTCAGCCTGCGCGGACTGCGCAGGCTGACCTGGGCCGAAACTTTTCGCTATTGGTCAATTTTCTGTATGTCCAAGGACCAGTCTACCTTATGATTAAGTCGATTGTTATAAAAAGAGGATATTATGGATCCATAAGTATGTGATGACTTGCTTGCTTGGTACCATGGATTTCGGAGGTGCATTAAGCCCCCGTTTTTCCGGAAGATGGCTCAACTGTAGACTGTACTGTAATGGGAGATGGGGCGACTCATAGAAACCTATCACAAAATAGTGCAAGAAAATGATTATCCCCAATCATACTCATTTTCTAATGTGTGAACTCTTCATTTTATAGAATTATTGATCTAACCGTCAAAATTTGCAATGTCCGTTTACACTTGCCGTTTTGGTATGGCATACTCCATATGAAATGGCGTTTGACTGCAACGAATAAACTTGATTTGTTGAATGATATTGCGTAGGCTTATTTTATTTTATTTAACACATTTTTTTTCATCGGCATTAATTGCATCAAAGTGCGGGAAGTACACAGGGTTTCACTGTCGTAACCCCATTCTACCCTCTAAAAGAAACCCCAAAACGAACTTAACTAACATTACAAATCCCGCCCTATGTCACACAATGAGCCGCAAAAGACAAGCATATCGATTTCAATTGTAGACGAAGAAAACACAGACACCTTTTTTTCCCCCAAGCTGTCCCCTTTTTAACCTAATATAGAACATACTGGGTTACAGCATTATCTTCCGCTAGGTGGCATTTTCAAATACATACCATCTGACTCGGGCATTCTGGGTACAGAGCCGGACTACTTTTCAAGATGACAATCGATACGGCGAATTTCAAAATAAAAAGAAAATATAAGTTTATTAAAAACAACGCTAGCTGATGCGATTCATTCAGCCATGGTTAGCTAATCTATGCACTGGTCATTTGCAAACACAGGCCCTATAGGCCCGGGAAATAGCCCCGGCATGAGCCCAATATGGTAGGGACATATACTTTGTTGTCAAAGTCTGTGATAAACCCTGCACAAATTCCGGTTTTTCTATGTCTCTATTTAGAAACGGTATACAAAGATTTGCAGCTGACAATGGTATTTTTTAAAAATTATTTTTCCCGTTTGAAATCATTATAATTTCAAGAAATTTGGAGTGGAAAACATGCTTTATTGGCTCCACAGATGTTTTATTTTTAGTCATTGTCCGCTCGCTACTTTTTGGTGGCAGGGTGTTTAGTTTACGCACTGCGTATTAACATTTATCCTGATAGTGATGGGTCATATCTGACGGTTCGATCTTCAAGGAATATGACATGTACAGACAACGAGGTAATAGAGGGCAGAATTTGTAAAAATATAAAATTAGTGCCTGTAGCAGAGACAGAGGGATTAACTTTTTACCAAACGACAAAAATTTTGACTAAGCTAAATTGAAAGCATTTGCAGACGACAAAATAAATGCAACTGAAAAATCGAAACTTGTTTTGGGAAGGGTAGAAAACATTGCGGGAAAAGGAGAAAATGCTGGTTACCAGCATTTTCTCCTTTTCCCACAATGTTTTCAAAAGGCTTCTTTCACAGGGTCGTTAAAACTCGGGATTATGTGGTAAAGGACTAAGGCACGGCTTCAAAATGACCGAACTATATAAAGATTTCCTTTGATATCTGTCACCTTGTCTAAACTGATAAGCCACGGTTAGTCATAATATGACACATTTCATAAGAAGTCACGCAAAGAGCGAAGTCTAGCCATTTTATACTTCTGATATGCCTATATTTAATACTGTTTCACCATGAGTATTATTATTTAGGCCATACTCTGGCAAAAGGGGGCTTAATGCATCTCAGTAAAGCATTAAACCAAGAAAGTCATATACCATAATCATGGATCCATAAAATCCATTTTGTCCAATAACCGACTGAATCATGACTAAGAATGGTCCTTGGGCATGCAAAAAATATTTACAAACAGCTAAAAGAGTCGATCCATTTTGCCTGCGCGGTTGCGCATGCTGACGTAAGTCATTACTTTTCTTTCCTTTTAGATGCATTAAACCCCCTTTTCACAGAGCATAACTCAATTACTTGTACCAAATGTACGACTTTTTTTAAACACGCTGAGGTCAATCATTGAATAGTTTAAATATTTTGATCGAATAGGATCGTGACCTTGTCGTACTGAATTATTTCCGCCTTACTCATGTAAGCGTCATTTTACATTAATGAGCCATGCTCTGGCAAAAGGGGGCTTAATGTATCTCCGTGGTACATGATACTGGACAAGTCAACACATAATTATCGATTCATAATAGCCATTTTTTTACGCAACCGACTTAATCATGGTGTAGACTGGTCCTTGGACATACAGAAAATTGACCAATAGCGAAAAGTTTCGGCCCAGGTCAGCCCCCTTTTTACAGAGCATGGCTCAATTTTCTAGAAACCAGAATGATTGTCACTGAGTTATCGTACATATCTTTATTTAAAAAAAAAAACATTCTTTTTCAAATCTTTACCCGATAATCAAATTTAGAATTGTCCAACTCCAACCCTTTTCACACAGTCTCAACTTTTAACGACCCTGAGAAAGAAGCCCTTTGAAAACATTGTAGGAAAAGGAGAAAATGCTGGTAACCAGCATTTTCACCTTTTCCCACAATGTTTTCTACCCTTTCCAAAACAAATTTCAATTTTCGATTCACATTTATTTTATCGTCTGCAAATGCTTTCAGTTTGGACCAGTCTAAAATTTTGTCGTTTGGTAAAGAGTTAAAGCATTTGCTGACGTAATATTTAAAAAAAAGTGGCTCAAATGATGGCAATGTTGTAAAAAGGGTAGAGTAAGTAAGATAGCCTACATACATTTTCTCATCTACCAGATCCCAACAATTTTTTTAAGAATCCCTGTCCGCAAGGCCCTTAAATTACGGATTTGATTGGTGAAAGGTTAGGTAAATACTTAAGATTTCACACTTCTTGTAGATTGACTTAAGGATATGGCACCCTAATAGGATTCGTGTAACACCGCCTTTTATCGCCAAAATCGTACGGATTCGACCAAGACTCGGGTAATCCGTAATCGATGCGGGGAACCAGTGTCTATGGGCCGATTGATTACGGATTACCTGAGCCTTAGCCGAAATCCGTACGTTTTTTCGGCGATGAAAGGCGATGTTACACGTATCCCATTAGGGTCACTCGTCACAACTCGGCCGATTCCGTACCTACATGTACATCTAACCTCGTCTGTATAACCTTTGTTTCCATTTGAACTGCCAATCACGTGATCTTATACATGGCGGCGCCACTGTCAGTCGTTTAGCAACGACATAAACAACCTCGATGCAGTTATTTACACCTATCTATCTGTCGGGTAAAACGTCAATCGCAATTGATAATCTACGTTAAAAAAAGAATGTTCGAACTGTTTGTCAACTAAAATATATTTAGAAAGATTTCGATAGAAATTTGAAACTCAACTTTTCTTTTTTTTACGAGGAGCCTTACAATTTTCAGAACGGTGAACCGGCGTATTTCCGGCGATGAAATGTAGAGTGTAGGTGCATATCAAGCTACCAGATACAGCCGAAGGATTTGATGGCTTCCATCACCCGAGGTATGCCGAATGCCATTAGGGTGTCCTATCCTTAAAAAAAATCAACAAAGCACAGTGACTTTAGGAGAGAATTGAAGAATGGAAAACAATTGATAACAGCCATGAAAGAAAGGCTCTGGGATCGACAAAATATAAAGTGTTCATAACTTATAACAGAGGAATTCCAATGAATATTGATGTCTTACCTGTACGACTTTTGAAAAGTTTTCAAACTGACAATATTTATGAGCCTTGCTCTGGCACAAAATTTGATTGGCTGTAGTAAACATCATTGAAGGCGGTCAAAGTTGAGAAGACGAACCTGACTGAAATGCGGTTCACTGAACCTGCAGATGTCTCGGTTATATCTTGTCAGCAAATACCAGTGTTTTTTTTTTGCTTAAAACAGAACAACGACAGTAATACCAGTAAGAACAAGACCGAAAAACAAAGAACCCGATGAATTTCATGTTAGATGAACATTGTCTGTCCATGTGGTGAACTATAGAAACAGCTAAAAGGTAAGTGATTAAAGCCGAGCAGCAAATCAAATCAATGTATCATTATAAAATAAATAGGCCTCCCGCGAACAATTATTCGCTAATAACGATATTCCTTCCTAATTCCAAAAGGAAAACTAATTGGCATACTTCAGTGAGGTGCTTGTTACCTAATTATATGAAAAATGCAATAAAATTCAACAGCGACCATTATTTGCATGTTTATTGGCAGTCAGATTTAACACTTCTCTCGCTAAATAAGTTAAATGAAACTTTCAAGCCAGTAGTAAAAAACCAGAATAATGCTATTTCAAGCTTACTTTTAGTAGAAAAATATCTCCATATCGGGCAATGTAGATCCAAGAATGTGCAGTCTGATCTTGATCTAAATTGTCTGCAAAAGGTCCTAAAGTCTCGCTTAGCAGCCTAAGGGTTAAACTTCTACCTGAAAAGAAAATACAACATTAACCAATCACGGACTACATTTGGCCTGCAACACGTGAAAAGGTACATTCGGACATTTGCGTAAAGTGTCGTCTCGGATCAGCCTGCGCAGTCCGCGCAGGCTAATCCGAGACGGCACTTTCCGTTTTTATGTAATTATCTGTTTTGCGCGAGTCTACTGTAGGACAAAATCTAATGTAGTCGTAAAGTGCCGTCTCGGATTAGCCTGCGCGGACTGCGCAGGCTAATCCGAGACGACACTTTACGCAAATGTCCGAATGCCCGTTTTCGCGTGTTGCAGGCCATTTAACGCATTTAAAATCATTATAAGTACTAAAGATACACAAAAAATACTCAGGGCGTTTTCTCTGGTTTTAATTCTTCCATACAATTTCTTCATCATCACATAGTTTATGTAAAATTTTATGCTGAATACAAAAATAAAAAGAAAAATGACATGCTGACGTATTCGTTTTGTTGTTAAATGCCTGTTTCCATGGTAACAGTATACCCCCTAATTCTAAAAACTATGACTTTTGCTTGAAAATGATAATAACATTATCAGACAGCTTTGGTTTTATAATTCATATGTAAAAAAATTAATAGATAAAAAATTGTATACCTTCATCTAACATTCGGAAAATTTGATTTTCATATTACATTTTTTTGTAGAAAGGGTAATTTTGTCACACCTTTGTATTCACAAAAAGCCGAATAAATTATGAGTTCTGCAAGTAAAACTGTGTTATCAAAACTACCATTGCACAGATTTTGTCCATATTTTCTGTACAGAATCTTTGAAGTATCTTCTATTCAAATAAAAAAAAAAGAATCGGTTGACGTGTTCCAGTTTCATTTTTTATACAAAATTACAGTTTCCATGGCAACCGTAACACATTCATACACAAAAAGTCCTTTTTTTACTGACTAAGCAAAAATATTTTGAAAACATACAGGCACAGTATTGCTTTATTAAACAAAATAAAACATTTAATAAGTCAAATTTAAGTGGCAGATCACCTATTATCATGGACCACCAATAAGTGAAGATCAATTCGGGTAAACATGGTAAATTTTCAAATTCATTTCAAATGAGGGCTGGTAAAATGTCTGAAGTATGTGAACTGATTATAATATGCATAACTTAACATCAGGTAAGTACCCTAGTTATGAAAAACCACTTGTCCCTTTCAGCAAAATCGGCAAAAACAGGGGCGAATGGCATAGATCATGATCAGACTACACAGAATATGCAGTCTGATCTTGGATCTATACCAACTGCATGCTTAGTCAAGTCTGTAGGCTTATAATTCGACGTAGGCTACTAATTCGACGACCATTTTTTTTCATGGCTCGTTCGATGACTTTGATTTCTCATTGAAAAAATACGTTTCTTTATATTTTGCATTAACCCTTATGCAGCGAAGCGCGACTCACTGACCTTTTGCGGACAGTGTAGATCAAGATCAGACTGCACAGAACGTGCAGTCTGATCTTGGATCTACACTGTCCGAGGAGATATTATTCCCCAAAACATATTTTTGAAATAGCAATAGTAGGGGTTTTAGTATCGAACTGAAAATTTCATTTTAGTTATTTAGTAGTGTAAGGATTAAAATAAGAGGGTGGGGAACTGACCTTCTCTTCATCTGCCTCGCTAGTAATCTTCTTCTGCCTCACTAGTAATCTTCTTCTGCCTCACTAGTAGAGTTTTTTAGCGGACGCCGATGACGAGGGCGTGCAGCGGACCGCGATAATTGCTGTTTTTAAAGGTAAACTGTTTCGAATTTCATTTTCAAAGCATGTACTGTAAGTAATAATAGCTCCATCATCTCCTTTCCGTGGAGTTGGCTGACTGTGTAAATTGTGATGATAGGGTAGTGATTTGAATAATTTTGTCACAAAGCAACTCACATCATGAATAAGAGCTCCTTATTTCAATCATTTTTAGACATTTGAGCACTCTGATCAGCACCATTCATAAGTAATCAAATGCCTTTGCACTTCCCCTTTAAATTGAGCACGGACTATCCTTAAAAATCACGTGCACATTTTACTACCTACATGGAGATGTCGGTAATCGTAAGTACATTTGATTCAGGTTTTATAAGCTCACCTCAAAAAGAAATGCTTGAGATGAGTTACTGTAATCGCTTGCTGTCTGTCCTCCTGTCTGTTCGTCCGTCTATAATTACTTAAAGTATTTTTTTTTTCAGGTAATATTTGATAACGTCAAATCGAATATCTTTAGTAGATTTCTGTTGGATATTACAAATAAATAATTGTTTATATTGTCTTGGTCATGTGACCAAGATGGCTGCTGTTACTATATTTATCAGAAACCGTTAAAACACTCTTCACTGCAACAGTGAGTCAGATGCCCTTAAATCTTAGCATTGATTATAAGTGTAAGAATTACCACAAAGTCTACTAAAATGATTGACTTAGGGTGACCTTTGACCTGCTTAAAAACTGAATAGGTAAACATTGGGCTTCTGTATTTTGTTGATTTATACCACGACATCACAAATCTTCTTTTCCGAATCAGGAAGGTCTAGAAAGGATACATTCTGTACGTACCATCTCGTTCAGAGATCCTTCATCAAAGGTATTTGATGTTCAGTTTTGTTCAGTATTACCCGTATGGTCAAACATAGCATTATCCTAGAGGTCACAGGTTTTACATGGAGTAATTTTATGGAGCATTGAAAAGAAATATAATGTATTAAATTCCTTGACCTTATATCTTACATAATATTATTATCATCTTGTTGTCGCCTATTAAAGTTGCTCAAATTATGTTCTCGGCTAAGAAAGGCCCTGTTTCCAGAGGTCACATGTTTTTACAGATTAAGTTACACGAAGAAATAAAAGAAGACCATTCTTGTTTAAAGATCTAAGGCCTAGGCAAGAAACATGTGGTAAGTGGCAACATCTCTATGTCTAAAATAAAAGTCTCCCACTGCTGACCAATGTTTCGACGATGGTTATGTGGTAAAGCAGCCAGTGGCTTGGAAAGAAATAGTGCGGAGTACTGGTAAAAGAGTCTCCAGGAAAGCATGGATAGGTGCACTGGCCACCGCGATATAACTGAAATAGTGTTGAAAACGGCGGTAAACATCATACAATCAATCAACCTTGGGTCAGAGTTAGCCCTTTTTGTACAGAGATTTACATAAATCTGTGATTATCTCGACCATTCTGGAGATATTTTTTTTATTAAACTTTGTATTGATTTTTTTTGCTATCCAAGTGGTACTAAACTATATCCTTCGTGAAGAGTCAAATATCGTTCTTTGTATTAACCCATGGTCTGCTAAATAACTAAAATAAAACTTTCAAGTAGATAGTAAAACCCCAATTATTGTTATTCTTTGGGAACAAATATTTCCTATAGGACAGTGTAGATCCAAGATCAGACAGAACGTTCTATGCAGTTTGATCTTAATCTACATTGTCCGTAAAAGGTCGGTGAGTCGCGCTAAGCAGCCTTCGGGCTAATTTGCCTTTCTCAATGCTTCAGATATGATTTGAAACGAAATGAGATCAACGCCCGGATGAACGAGCCCGGGCGAACAAGCACTGGGACGAAAAAGCTCGTTCCCATGTGCACTATGTTGCGCAAAGAAAACTCCCGAAAACATTCTTTAATCTCATGAACTTTGTAAAAAGCGCAATGGAATTAAGAAAACAACATGTATGAGACAGATTACAACATCGCTTAGAATGATCAAAGTGCAAAATTTCAGCAGTTTGTTGCAATCATCCATAACTTGTTTTGATTTATTTCTCTTGTTGTTCTTTTCTTTGATTTACACTTTTTCTTTTGATTACAAGTTCTTGCCAAAGTTATGTATCAAGGAAGCAATCTTTATGAGACAGATTACAACCTCGCTTAGTAACACCAGAGTATAAAATTTTGTTAGTTGTTTTTTTGCAGTTATCTGTTTGTTAACTTGTTTGTTTCATCTCTTGTGCTGTTCTTTGATTTAAACGTCTGCTCTTGATTACATGTTCTTGCCATATTTAAATATAAGCATGTAAATGGCCAAAGGCATCTAGCTTACCGAAAATTTGCCAATATATATGAACTTTGACCTTTTGTGAAAAATTTATTGATTTCTTATTTTCAACCATGTGAATAGGTTTTTATTCAAGATTTCATCATCGTTTTGACGGGTGTGCACTGCTTTGCATCGTTGCAGGCTAAAGGCAGGAAGCACAAGGCGATATGAGTACTTAGGAATTCACTGCTGTAAAACGGCAGGCCCCTTTAAACATGCTAGTAGCAGAAATATTTCAAACTACATATATTCGTAATTACATGGAAAGCACGATGGGAAAAGGATCAATTTCTCGTTTAAAGAAACTGCTATATATATATATATATATTTTTTTTTTTTTTGTTAAGGGGTCTCTGGTATATCCATGGCTTAAATTTTATCCAACAACTTTAAAAGCAAGTTCTCGTATCAAAATTTGTTTTGAAAAGAAAAAAAAAAATAAGTTCATACATTAATTGCACATAAGCCATTTATTAACTTTTAAAGATAACACTATCAAGAAGCATCTGTGACACATGACACAAGATAAAATTTTTGCTGTTGCTGCATATAAGAAAACAAAATCGAAATAACCAACCCTGAGCGTCATCAATAAAAGGCAACATAGTTCTGACTGTACTTTGGTCATTACCCCTCTTGCGCCGTAAGACAAAAAGGGGGCTTTTGTGAACGACATAGGTCAAGATCACGCGACGCAAAACGTGCAGCCTGATCATGGATGTATACCCCATGCTTGTTTCGTCGAGCCTGTTAGAAAAAAAAATCTGTCTGAGTTTTATCTGATTATATTTTCAGCAATCGAAAGAGGTCAAGTAAATATTTGAACCATACTCTTTGAAAAGAGGGCTTAAAGCATTTGCGAAAAGAATCGACCCAGGTCAGCCTGCGCAGTCCGCGCAGGCTGACCTGGGCCGAAACTTTTCGCTATTGATCAATTTTCTGTATGTCCAAGGCCCAGTTTACCTCATGATTTAGGGCGATTGTTGAAAAATGTGGCTATTATGAATCCATAAGACAGTTTGATCCCTTGCTTGGTATCAAGCATCACGGAGATGCATTAAGTCCCTTTTTGCCAGAGTACGACTCATATTTGGCACGGAAAGAGTTAACATGTTCTATCCTAATTACAGGTGAAAAAGTCCATCGCGTAGCCAGGTGTAAACGTGCAAAGCAAATGTTAAGTTATCAGAGGAGTTTCTGATAGTGCGTTTACCGCTTGTTAGCGTTTTACTATCGTTTGTAAATTTATCTAATGAAGCATACTCAACATCTGGTGGCATGCATTTTTGAATGCCAATCTTTTTATCATATCACAGGAAAAGATAATACGTTCAAAAACAGGAAGTGCTGTCAAGAGATAAACGAGGTTTGGTCACGCGTCACTGATCGCGTAAATCGCATTTTTGTTCCATATTTTACGATGATTTTGTAGAGTTGAAGCAAGTGGGAGCTAGCCGGTCATGTTACCTAACCGATTTTTTTTAAAACGGACAATGTTATGTAAGATGGCAGATTTAAATAAGCATGACGCTTACTTAAAAGTAAACAAATATTAAGTCCCCTTGAGCAGACAGATTTATTGTTCAATTATCTGTAGTAACAAACTGTAACGTAAACATCACGCTTGCCCTAAAGTGAGCACATTTATCAGCAATGTTTCTTTACATAACGACATGAAATCAAAGCAACTGTAATAAATCTAGGTAACCCTTTCTCACATATGTTGTAAAAACCTCGCAATATTGATATTTAAGGTGATTAAGTGCAGTTTTTACGTTTATAGATATTCACATGATCACGAGGAAGGTGCTGGAAGTCGGGCTTAAGGTAATAATTAATTAGCAACCCAAAATAGCTATTTCCACTTCACATTCTTATATTATTAAATACATCTTATTTTTTAACCAGAACTGAGTTAGATCTTGGCATTTGAAAGCAGTCACAAATTATTTTTCAACGGAAAAGTATTTAGCAAGGATTCGACTGAAAATTAAGTGTCAGTGAATTGTTCTAAGCGAAGTTTCATAATTCTATAAGCAGTATAGCGGTATAAATCTACTTCCGGCGAAGAAATGCATGGCGCATGTGAATATCACCTGCTGATGCGGCCGAAGGCTTTGATCAGCGGATCACTCGAGGTTTGCCAAATACCAGGCCACGCTCAAAATTGTACATTTAAACATCACGACATCGTCTACATAGCATATTTTTCCTTCGATTATTTCCACATACAATCAATGTTTACCTGTCAAATAATAGGAAGTACATCCAGAGGTCGTTAATTTTTCTATTAATCATTTATTATACGAAATGCATATCACCCCGGTTAAGGTAAACATGGCAGCTATATTCGAATACTGTATGACAACGACATAATGTGTGATCATGCTCTTTGTGTTAGGCCATATAGCTGAGTAACTGTATTTGATACAGACTTTTCAGCATCTGGTTTTATTTTCGTGCCTGATTCTTTTCAAGGTTAGGTAACAAACAGAATAATGAAATGAATTTATGTAACGTTAGTAACAAGAATAAGTCAGTCGGGAGTATTGCTAGCCGGTGAAATCACAGTAATGAAAGTACTATCAGACATGTCAATGTGGATTCAGTAACTTTGGTAAAGATATATCTTTGTGGCTCTAAACAACATTGAAGAAAAATTGGTCTACTTCGCCTATCAAGTCCGTTTCCGGCTATTAAGTCCGAATCGGTTTAACCCGGTCAATTTCGGTAATTACGTCCGATCTGGCTCGATCCGGTGACGTTTTCCACAGCTCATAGCCATTTGCTTGTCAAAAAGGAAATTCCATGAAAGACTTACGTTTGTTTTTCCTTTAATAGAATAAAACAAATGAAAGACATATCAATTTGATGATTTGGCATTTGACTACTTTCTATAGTTTACTTTAAGATGAATTTTCCATGCTTTTTTATTTACTTGTCTGTTGGATAAATTCCTAGCAACACGAGATACATAATAACCGTGAAAAACACAAGGATGAAAAAGATTGCTTTGGGATAAGTAAAAATAAGCTTCAGTTGCATAGGCCACTGACTCAGTTTACATATAAGTAAACATCTTACACCTTATCGATGATATCTTGTTCAGTCTATGACTTTGTCTGCAGACATGGTTCGAATTGGAGTAGCGGAGATTTTGTAGTGTATGTCAACATTGTCATGTTTAACAGAATTAAGATTTTTAACAGACAGAATTATTAAAAGGTGATGATCTTTTAGGTCTCACCTTCTTATGTCAACCGTCAAACTTATGTCCTGTCACGACGAATCACTCATCTATTTCAAGAAAAATAGGTCCAAATAAATCGATGAACAGACCCGTCTGTGTCATTTGATATGTGAAAATAACATGCGGAGTGAAAAACTGCGAGCCAACTACACAAACAATGAACGTTAGGGTTAAATGTCATAGAAATAGCTCTAGATTTGAACTCTGCCTCGTTCAGCAGCGTTGACATAGCCTAGTTTATCAGTTCTACATCGCGGATGAATAAGAAGAGAAACACCCCGAAACACCCAAAACTACTCGATAAAAGCACCCCAAACCACTGTCATTTCACCCCAAACCACTTGCATACAACTAAAACCGCATGCAACACGCTAAGATACACGATTTTATGTAACATAGCCAGGAAAGATTACTGTCAATATTGGAAAATAATGTTGTCAACAGTTAGATAAATGATTTTTTTTAATGAAACGGTGCACTGTTTAAACCTATTTGCTAGCAAATTTCTACCATCAACTTGTATTAGTCTTTTCAGGACTTTGATTTTCTGTGCGGCAATATTTGGCAACTGTGGTTTGTTTAGTATGGTGGCAGGACTTTGATTTTCTGTGCGACAATATTTGGCAACTGTGGTTTGTTTTGTATGGTGGCATATTTCTGCCACGAGATACGAGATAGCTATTGTGATAATTTAAAAGAACTATCGTGATAAAACAAACTTTCTTGGAAATATTTTCTAGATAATAAAAAGTTTCACGATGAAAATATCGTAATAATTCTGTTATCATGATACTTTTTTGCTTTAGTGCCAGCAAGTGACATTCACGGTATCTATAATTAGATACGGTTTCGGAACATCCTCGTCTCTAACCTTATGAATTCCCCTTCTGCCTGAATAGTTTAAAGTTGTTCGTAGGAGGCATTTCGAGTCGTCTTTGTGTTTAACGGACTTCTGTTCATTTCAAGTGTTGTCAAAATTATTCAATTAAGACACATACTGTTAATGATTCGAATTTTTATCTACTGCCATCTTGTGATGTCAAACCGAATTCATCCAATTGGTGAATTTTCTATTTATAGATATCGAAACACGGTGAAACTATCACTATAATTTTATCTCAAATGTCGGCTTAATGCACTATTGAGAAATTTTGCGTTAAAATATTTACTGATCAATTTAAATCTTCTAGATAAAGTTTATCATGATATTTTTTTCAGGAAACTTTTCACTATCTAGATAAAATTTCCAGGAAACTTTGATTTATAGCGATAGGTTTCTAAAATTATCATGATAGTAATCTCGTATCTCGGGGCAGAAAATGTCACCATAGTTTTGGTTTACCTTTGAATCTGGGTCACTCTCGATGACAGTTTTATAAGCGCTAGTGTAAAAACCGTTCTTTGGACTCGTTTGAAAATACCAATTAAGATTTTTTGTGATTAAAGAAACAATAAAGGCCAAATGTAAACAAAGCGTATGTTTAAATGCATTTGAATTTATATCATACCATTTAAAAATATGGAAATTAATGTGAGGATGACAATCTGTCATTGTACGGTCGGTCCAAGTGTTAGTCGCTGACAGAGAAATTAATTTCAAAACTAGGTTAAAATCTGTCAGGTAGCTGTGTCTTTTGTTTACTTTTTGTCTGATTTTAAAATTCTTTTTTCTGCCAAAGACTAACATATGGCCCGTCCACACAACAACAGACTGTCATCTCCACAATATTTTCCATACTTTTAAATGGTATGATTTAAATTTAAATGTATTATGACACCTGCTTTGATATTTTGGCCTTTACTGGACCTTTAAACCATGTGATAAGAAAAAAACAACAACATAATACAGTGTCACTAGTCAAAGCTCTGTATGCATTCTCCTTCGTTTTGAAAGATCCCAGCACTCGTCATAACTCGGCCGATTCCGTACCTACATCTAACCTCGTCCGTATAACGGTCGTTTCCATTTGAACTGCGAATCACGTGATCTTATATACATGGCGCGCCACTGTCAGTCGTTTAGCAACGACATAAACAACCTCGATGAAGTTATTCACATATGTTTATCTGTCGGTGAAAACTTTAATCAGAATTGATAAATAATGAATGTACGAACTGTTTGCTAATTCAACTGAAACATAGTTATAAAGATTTCTATAGAAAATTGAAACTCAAGTTTTCTTTTTTTAAGAGGAGCCTTACAATTTTCAGAACGGTAAACCGGCGTATTTCCGGGTATGTATCGATCTGATACATATTAATCCACCAGATACAGCCGAGGGATATGATGGCTCCCATCACCCGAGGTATGCCGAATGAGATCCCAGACCTAGGTTTGCCAGTGTATTAACTATCGAACCAGTGAAACCGCAAAGTGCACAGTACTTTCAGTCTGTCTGAATTTAGATTTGATTGTCCGAGGGATAATTGTTCGAAAGGCATTAACCCTTGGGCTGCTAAGCGCAACACAAGGACCTTTTGCGGAAAGTGTAGATCAAGATCAGACTGCACAGAACGTGCAGTCTAATCTTGGATTTACACTTTCCGAGAAGGAGATATTATTCCCAAAATATATTTTTGAAATAGCAATATTAGGGATTTTACTATCGAATTAAACATTTCGTTTTAGTTATTTAGCAGTATAAGGATTATCCCTTAGGCTGCTAAGCGCGACTCAAGGACCTTTTGCGGAAAGTGTAGATCCAGATCAGACTGCACAGAACGTGCAGTCTGATCTTGGATCTACACTCTCCGGTGAGGAGATATCTTTTCTCCAAATATACCTTTGAAATAGCAAAATTGGGGTTTTCACCATCAGTTTAACCCTTTACCAAACAATCCCTGGTTTTTACGACCCTGAGATAGAAGTCTTTTGAAAACATTGTGGGAAAAGGAGGAAATGCTGTTTACCAGCATTTTCTCCTTTTCCCACAATGTTTTCTACCCTGCTGGAAACAAATTTCAATTTTTGAGTTACGTTTTTTTTTGTCGTCTGCAAGTGCTTTCAATTTGGACCAGTCTAAAATTTTGTCGTTTGGTAAATAGATAAAATGTTTTTTATTTTCATTTATTTAGCAGGTTAAGAGTTAAACGCCTTATCAGGACATTTCCACTGGTTGAAAGTGTGCGTTATACGTATTTATTTCATGCTTTCCGGTAGGTTATCGAGAAATATCGGTGAAATATTTTTCGATATTTCATGGTTACGACCTGTGAAAAAACCGATTTTTGTATTCTAACTCTTCAGTTGAAGGCTGGAACATTTCTTCCCCCGCACTAGTTACCTAGGTAAAATGCGCGTGCCTTACAACCAGATGGAAATATGACGTAATTTACCATACATTTCTCGCGCTTGACGTAATATTGTAATGCTTTGCTATGCGGAGGAGGTACGCCACGGGGAATAACCGAAAAGAACTGTACTGGATTTTGATTAAGTTCCTCCTAGAAAGGGTTAAAAGCATGAAAAAAATAGAATATTTATTTTTTTCAGTGAAAACAAAATACATGTATCCTCTATTTAACTCTTTACCAAACGAAAAAATTATAGACTGGTCCAAAATGAAAACATTTGCAGGCGACAAAATAAATGTTACTGAAAAATTCGCGTAATATTGCAAATATTTCAAGAAAAATCGTAAAAATGGACCAATGACTCTCAGTCATAATCAGAAAGCAAGTGCTAGAAGTAATGAAATTGGGTTGAACATGCTCTTTATCAGGTAATGGACCGTAGTGACCTAATATTTACAGAAATAGTCTTCGTATACAGTCCATGCATCGAGTTTCAGGCAGAAATATTGATGATTTAAAGGTTGGTGTCCATTTACCGCAAGCTTTTTCTGATCTGGTGTTCCTGTGCATACACTGAAAATGAAATTGGTGTCTTGTTAGCATATTTTCCTCTACCCAGGTCCTTTCAGAAACGTATATCTTCGCTTTGGATGGACATTTCTTGGTGAAATTTTGTGTTCTTTTAGGGGATGCATTTATCTTATAAAATGAACAATGGTAAGGGGATTTTGTCCGAAAATCGGCAACAAACTTCAAAAAAATAAAATCCTAGTTGCTCATAAAGCCACAGCTCGCTTATATGATGGTATTATTATTCCCTAGTATGTCTGTAAACAGATCAATCATTCGCCTTGACATTGCTGTAAATCAACATTTTTATCTAGGTTAATCAGGTCCATAAAAAAGGAAAATACTTACACCACCTCCGGTTCTTCCGTGGAAAATCCGATCTGGTGTATTAAGAACATCCGGTGTCCGCGGCTCACGTTGATCAGTGTGGTAAAAGAAGTTTCCCTTTCGGGAGCCCAGTACACATGATCACACTTTCAACAAAACGCCCAGAATGGCGGCGTCAATCTATCGTTACGAGCCGCCCACAAGACATTCATATGTATACTGAGTAGCCTGCACCATATTATTATTAGTTTCCCTTGATAGTTATCATTTAAACGGAAAAACGGATTTATTTTTGAAAATAAATGAATATAGTTACATGTATTATCGTTTGATGTCATTCTAAAAGAAATACACAGGGATTTACAACGAGCCGTTCCTTCGTCAGGTGAGCAAATTGTGATGTGTCGAGTACATTGTGCATAACGTTAAAGGATAACCTATGGTCGTTTGAAGCAACTAATGGTCGTTTACTTTTGCCAACAAGTCATTTAAATTCATATTCACTTACCTTAAAGTTTTTTTTTTCTTTTTAATCCATGTTAATCCATGTTTAAAAAATACCTCGCATGTTAATCGCAGTGACATCATCAAGATTATATACCAAACTACGCGTTTTACCAAGGTTTTAGTGACGTCAGTTCCCAGTGACATCAACTTTCATTGAATTGGGGCACTCAAAAGGGAAATTCTAATTCATCAGCGTACTCAAATCGGCGAGGTGGCGACATGATTCGCCACAGCCGTGAATAAGTTTCCAAGTCCCCTGCCACCTGACCCTACAACTAATAACGTCGCATGCGGATAAAGTCGAGCAGGACGGAAAACAATCCGTGTCGACATAGTGTCAAAGACGGTCCCAAATATGGTATGATGACAACCCGCGTGCGGAATCTTTTCAGCCTGCTTTCTTACCTCATTTGAAACAAATGTTATAACATGCACCCGCCCTTCCTAAATCAAAGTAATGAAAAGAGTGACAGACTAGCGAACGTGGAATAAGCCGCCTTGGTAAAGATAAAACTTGGTTGTCTTAAAAAAAAGAGAAGAAAACTGGTTCAATCCGGATATTACGTTTGATCCGGGCCAATCCTGTTTTTAGGCCCAATCCGGTTCGGTCTAGAAACTTTACTCACCGCTCACAGCCATTTACTTGTTTCAATTTAGGAAATATCGTGAAAAAATCTGTTTGTTGATCTTTAGTATGAAAAAAATATATGAATTTGGTGATTTGGAGTTTGAGCTCTTTCTAGAGTTCACTTCTGGATACACTTTCCATATTTTTCAACTTGCTAATCGGTTTGACGAACTCATAGCTTGACGAGACCTGTAACACCCGTGAAAAACACGAGGACGAAATAGGTTAGGTTGAGATAAGCCTGATTTGCATGGGTCACTTACTTTATTTACAAACACCATGTAACCTTTCGATAACATCTTGTTCAGTCTATGACTTTGTAAGTTGACAACGTTCAAATTGGAGAGGCAGAGATTTTGTAGTTCATGTCAACATTGTCATATTTAACAGAATTATGATTTCTAACAGGGAAATAACTATTTTCTGTGGGGCAGTATTTGGTGACTGTAGAATTTTTGTTTACATTTGGAAATGGGTCACTCCCCATAACAATAGACTCTTATGACCGCTAGTCAAAAAAATGGTTTTTACTTTCTTGACCGGTATTTGTTTTTAATCTTTTATGAAATTGTCCATAATTCCAACATTTTATTGTTAGAGTTTGTAGGTATATAATAAAAGGCATATTATGTTGTAATAACTATCCATCGGGTTATATTTGCTTCTCGTTGCGTATATAAGAACTACGGTCTCGCGCAGTTTGAATTTTTTTCTCGTCCCTCAGAGCAAATACAAGCCCTAGGAAAATTACTGCGACATAATATTTATTCTTCGATTTTCTGACTATTAGTAGCAACTGCCACTCAGGACATACTAAGAGAAATTAAAAACTAACCCTACGTGTACTCCATGTTCCCGGCAGCCACGGCAGCCCCATTTGTCCGAAACGTGGTGTGTCGTGCGATTTTTTTCGTTTTTCCTCCATTTGCCAAGTTTAGTTAAGTCTCTTTACGGTACGTCACGGTATCCGTGACAAGCTGTGGAGGGAACCCAACGTTTACACCATGTTCCCGGCAGCCACAGCAGCCACGTTTTTGACACCCGTGGACAAAACGAGATTGACGTAATACAACGCAGAAGAACGGGATGAGCAAACTTGTCAGACTGTGATCGCCGGGGTTGCCGTGCCAGATTTTTTAACCGTCAAAATATTTGCCACGGCAGTCCAGGTGCTGAGAGAAACCTAACAGACCGTAGCGGAACGGGTTGATGGTTGCGTTCTACTACTGCCTGGTCGATACCGGTAAAAAAAGGGCTTCCACGTCCAAACACGGATCGTCTCTGAGTCTTGTTACGATTTGTTACGTGCTGGTAAGTTCTGATGCGATCAAGTTTGCTTATCCCGTTCCTCTACGTTGTATTACGTCAATCCCGTTTTGTCCACGGTTGTCAGAAACGGGGCTGCCGGGAACATGGTGTAAATGTAGGGTTACGAATTATCGATGTGCTCGGATCATTCAATTAAAGCTTTTAGTTTTATCATGCTTTTACCTTTATGCTGCGCAGTATGACTCAATTCTCTTTTGCGGACAGAAATTGCAGTCTGATCTTTGATCTACATAGACCTACACGGTGATATTAATCCATCAGAAAAGAACCTTGAAGTAGCAATATTTTGGTTTTTTATCCTAAAGCTTGAAATTTTCAGTTAAAGTGCTAAGGTTTGAATCATATAAAAATTTCCCATTAAAGATAAAGGTAAAAGTAGCGCGTTTTCAAATATACTGAACTAAAAAGGAAACTTTCGCTAAACTTGATTCTAGATACGTTTTTCGAACTTTCAATAGATTTAGCAGAAATCTTAAGTTATTTGTGATAGAAGGTCTGGTGAATCTTTTGATATTGTTTTATTTGATAAAAATAAGGAAGGGGTCGATTTTAAAGTCAATAATAGTAGCGTGTTTGACCACCGCGTGCAATGCCGACTGCCTGACAGCGACGTCGTATTGAATGCAAAAGCTTGTTTATGTCAGCCTCTGGAATGTAAATCAATTGTTCATGTAGCGCTGCTCGTAGGTCTCTGGCGTTATTTGGCGGGTTTAGAATTCGACGTATGCGTCGATCAAGATTATACCATAGATGCTCTACTGGGTTCAAATCCTGGGCTTTTTGAGGGCTAGCAGTCAATGAAATCAATGTAATGATTTTTTTAAAAACTATACATTTACACGAGCAGCATGCTATCTGGCATTAGCCTGTTGTAACGTGGATATGACGTCATTGGTTTGAAGCAAAGGGACAACATGAGGGCCTAGAATATTTCCCCCATTTATGGGCATCTAAATTGCCCTCAGTAACGACGAGTGGGGTGCGATACCCGTAAGCAATATCGCCCCACACCATAACTGACCACACACCCCATTACGATCGCGGTTAAGCAAAGTTGGCAAAACGTTAACTCCTGCGTCGCAAAAATCGTACAAGGCCATCAGCTCAAGACAGTACAAACCTCGACTCATCAGTAAAAAGAATTGTCAGCCAACGACGTCTAGTCTACTTTAAGCGTCTGAAGATACATAACGCTCTATCGCTGCGATGGCGGCGCGTCAAGGCGACGTCCGTGCAAACCGTTATCAGCTAGACGGTTCCGTCCTGTCTCGGGAGAAACCAGGTCGTGGTTGTTCCGAGTGCCGTTCAAAAGCTACATCATAGGTTCTGGTAAAGGATATAGCGATCTTGGGCTCGAGTTGTAACCCGCGGTCTGCCGCTATGTGGTAAGGCTCTTGTGCTACTGATCTGAGCAAATCGCCACTAAAGGCTCCTGACTGCTGGCATGGATGCACCAACATGAGCTGCAACCTTTGCAGTAGGAAGCCAAGGTCCAGCATATGCCAGCGGCGCTCTCACGTAAATTTTCCGGAATTCTTAGTATTAGCAAATTCCTACACAAAAACCTTTACTTAGATCTTTTTAATTTTTTTTTTAAGTAGTTATAGGACTTTCGCAATATTTCTGTATAAGACAAATATCGAACACATGGACCAGCCATTACGTTCACGTGAAACTCGAACGTTGCGTCAAATAAGACGATTTGACTGTTATGAAGGGATTAACTGACCAATTTTGCAGTGTCTGACGGTTTTAGGAATTACCAGACGTGAATCACAAAAACTGTCGGTTATTTTGTTCTCTAAACACTGAGCAAACTCTGCACCTGTCAGACTGGATACTGTACTTTATCGACAGTGATATCGTTGATAAGATATTAACCCTTATCCTGTTAAATAAGTGAAATGAAACTTTCAAGCCGATATTAAAAACCTAAAATTACTATTTAAAAGGTATTTTTTGGGGGTAAAATTATCTCCTTATGGGACAGTGTGGATTCAAGACCAGACTGCACGTTCTGTGCGGTCTGATATTGATCTACACTGTCCGCAAAAGATCCCTGAGTCGCGCTTTGCAGCCTAAGGGGTTTAAAGAAAAAAATCACCTAGACGCAATTCACCAACACTGAATTTATAAAGTACTGAATTTCATATCATCTTTTAATCTCTTACCGAACAATTTCAAGTTGTAAAGATCCTGTGCGAGAAATCTTCTGAAAACATGGTGAAAAAATTGAAAAGGCGGTTAACTAACGTAAATTTTCTGCATTTTTCACAATCTTTACTGTCCTATCAAACACAATACCTATCATTTAAGCAACATTTAATTTGCTACGTGCAAATGCTTCAATATGAAGATGGCTTAAATTTTGTGATCTGGCAAAAGTTTAAATATTGATATAGTATTTCTTTCCTTGTCGTAACAAGTTCACCTACTGATGTTTACAATTTAAATTGTGTATGCATTGCACACTTCATCATCAGACCTGGTTTATGCCCATATCTGAATATTTTTCCCCTAAAACTGTAAATGAACTTTAATAGAAGTCACTATTTTGGGCCTATGGAAGCCATTAATCTTCTGCTTACAGCGCAATGAACATGCTTCGTTGCATGTGAAACAAATATTTGTTCTCTCGCCATTCGCACCATATCGTTTGTCAATCGTCGCTTGATCCAAAACTCTATAGCTGGTAGTGCGGTAAACATCTTTTTCTTCTAAATGTTGCTGGGATAAAAATGATCCCACATAGTTTCCGATATGTTTAACATCATACTTTGATGGTATATTGCTGATCTCATAATCGTGGGTGTATGGATTAACATACAGATACACCCTCTTTCTAAGTGGGGATGTATTTTGCAGCTTTAACTCGCTCATATTTTTTTTATCAGCTGTACTGTTTGAGATTGAGTAGGAGAATGATTAGATTTTCACAACTATCGTCTCTATTTATACACTGTTACAACGGAGAGGCTATATAAATTGTTAGTTTTTTCTCACTTCTGCATTATTGTCTTTTCACTCAGAGCTAAAACGATGGGTAAAAGAAAAAGAATAATAACCTATTCAGACAGCGAAAGTGACGATGAGGTGTTTCCACCAACAAAAAAGAAAAAAACTAGACCTTTGAAAGAAGAAAGTGACGATGAGATATTTCCAGCAATAAAAAAGAAAAAAACTAAACCTTTGAAAGAAGAAAATGACAGCGACGATGAAAGTATCAACTCTAACTTAGACATGAAAAGTCTGTATGATTTAACAGAAAGGGGAAATAAGAAGTCAAGAAAATTTAAAACAGAATCACGTGCTGATGCTGAGTTTTAAGAAATTTGAAGAATTAACACCTCAGAGACTACTTGGATTATTTGACGATGTTACCCATGAAATCATTCGAAAGTTAAATGCTAACCCTACGGACATGATTAGAATTACCATCAATCATCCTTCGTTGGAAATAGGAATCCATATTCCTTTTTTAGCTGCAGGCCAGTTACAAGGTGAAACTATGCTGAATGAAATTGAACGAGTTTTACAATCGAATACAGATTTCGTCTTGAACGATGGATTAATGACATTTGACATTACACATACAATACCACCAAGTGGTAGCGGAAAACAAAAATATAGATCGTCAGAATTAGATTCGAAGTTTTTTGCCCAGAAGAAGAAATCTATTATTCAAATTGGTAATCGTGACCAACTATGTTTTGCAAGAGCTGTTGTTGTGGGAATTTGCTACAGTGAACGTGAAAACACCGAAGTATGGAATAGAAAATGGCGTCGTATTTGTCGTTCAAAACGCCTTTTTCAAAAGACTGAAGCTGAGAAATTGTTAAATGAAGCTGGAGTTTCACCAACCCAGTCTGTAGGAATTGATGAATACAAAAAAATTCAAACATTCTTGTATGAAAAAGGCTATGTCATTAAAGTTCACCAACAGCATTCAAAAGTGGAAAAAATATTTAAACATCCAGAAGTGAAAGCCAATAGTAAGATCATACATTTGTACTTTCATCAAAACCATTATGACTACATCAAATCTATCAAAGGTTTTCTTAGTTGTGGATATTATTGTGAGTTCTGTGATGTGGGTTACTCTAACCGGGAAAATCTTGCTTGTTCAAATATCTGCAAAGGTTGTTATCGCAAAGGA
The DNA here is from genome assembly GCA_946811185.2 of Hippopus hippopus. NCBI lineage: Eukaryota > Metazoa > Mollusca > Bivalvia > Cardiida > Cardiidae > Hippopus > Hippopus hippopus. The sequence continues at coordinate 10,429,735 of OX328104.1, forward strand.
AAATGTCCATCAGAATCAAAAGAATATGTTTGCAGTTATTGCAATAGACGATTTTTTAGTGCTGAATGCTTTGAAAATCACAGAAATGTACAAGGTAAAGAAAAGAAATCCATTTGTGTATTAGTAAAACTCTGCTCGAAATGTGGTGCACAATATCATGACAGAAAGAAAAATCATGTTTGCAATGGAAAGAAAAGATGTCATATCTGTAAGAGAATTGTTAACTTTTCTCATCAATGCTATATTCAACCTTACCAAAGTAAGTTGAACCATGACAGCGATGACGAGACGAGTTCTTCTGTAGTCAAAAAAACACAGTTTATTTTCTTTGATTTTGAATGCAAACAAGACACAGGCGTACACATCCCGAATTATTGTATCGCACACAGAGCGTGTGATGTATGTATCGATAAATCACTTGATTTTCATTGTTCTACATGCAGTGAATTTGAAGAGGGTCGGGAAGTTATTTTTCAAGGTGAAGAAACTTTGAGTAAATTTTGCAACTGGCTCTTTTCAAAACTTCATAAAGGGGTTACGGCTATTGCCCATAATTTCAAAGGCTATGACGGTCAGTTCATTCTTGACTATATTGTCAAAGTTGGGTTAAAACTTCCAAAATTGATCATGAATGGAAACAATATTATGAAGTTAGAACTGAATGGTGTACGTCTGATCGATTCTTTCAATTTCATGAGTTTTGGTTTGGCAAAATTTCCACCCACCTTTGGTCTTCAAGAAATGAAAAAAGGTTACTTTCCTCACTGGGCAAATACAGATGAATTTTGGAGTTACATTGGACCCTACTTGGATATGTCTTATTACAAACCCGACTCAATGTCTGAAGAGGCTAGGTCAAAATTCATAGTTTGGTATAATGACAAAGTTCGAAATGGTGAGGAATTCAATTTTCAGAAGGAGATGGAATTGTACTGTAGGTCAGATGTTGATATCCTCAGACGAGGGTGTGCTGAATTCAGAAAGCTGTTTATCGAACAGGGTGGTATTTGTCCATTTTTAGAGGCGATTACCATCGCAGATGCCTGTAACAAGGGGTGGCGAAGCAAATATTTACCAGAAAATCAAATAGCTATCATTTCAAGTAAAGACTCATCCAGACGTCGCTTTTCTATGAAAGCGATACGATGGGTTCAAAGCGTTGCTCAGGAAAAAGGTATTAATATTCAGCATGCAAAAAATGGTGGTGAAGCTCAAATCGGGAAATATAGTGTAGATGGTTTTCACCGTCAATCAAACACTGTTTATGAATTTCTTGGGGATTTGTATCATGGTTGTCCTGTATGCTATACAGATCGAAATCAGATCAATCCTATTAATGGAAAACCCATGTCTGAATTGTACAACGTACTTTTGAACGTATAGCAGATATCGAAGAAATGGGATATAATGTGGTGTACATTTGGGAACACGAATTTGATGCTAAGATGAAGGATAAAGAGTACAAAAAACTCATTGAAAAGTTATATCCACATTGGGACCCTATCGATCCGAGGGATGGTTTGTCCGGGGGAAGATGTAATGCAATAAAAATTGGATATGATGTTGATGAAAAAACCAAAAAGGAAATCAAGTACATCGATATCTGTTCTCTATACCCTTATATTTGTAAACACAAATCCTATCCTGTAGGTCAGCCAAAAATTTTGTCTGCTGAGAATATTGATATGAACAATATTCGCCAATATGAGGGATTAATCAAGTGTAAAGTTTTACCTCCAACTGATTTGTTTCACCCCGTTCTCCCAGTTCACTGTAACAACAAAATGATGTTTCCACTCTGTATGAAATGTGCAGAAGAAAGCTCAAACATTTGTAGACATGGTAAAGAAGAGAGGGCTTTGGCCGGAACTTGGGTTACTTTTGAATTATTCAAGGCTCTTGACTGCGGTTATCGATTATTGCAAGTGTATGAAATTTGGCATTTCAATTCTGTGTCAGATCAGTTCTTTAAACATTATGTGGACAATTTCTTGAAAATTAAGCAAGAAGCCAGTGGTTATCCAGATTGGTGTCAATCAGACTCAGAAAAAGATCAGTTCGTTTGTGAATATGAGAAGGCGGAAGGTGTTCGTCTTGATCCAAGTTGTATTCAAAGAAATCCTGGGAGAAGATCATTTGCTAAGATTATGTTGAACTGTCTTTGGGGAAAATTAGCTCAGCGTGAAAAAATGACCCAGACGGAATACATCAGTGATCCGTCTAAATATTTTGAATTAGTCACCAATCCCAATTTCATTGTAAAGCATGTAGAAATCTTTGACGAGAACTGTTCATTCATCTTGGTTAACTATGAATCAAAGTTGGAACATATTGACACCCACGCTACAGCCAATGTGGTAGTAGGTTCTTACGTAACAGCTTATGCAAGGTTGGAATTGTACAGCGTTCTTGAAAAGTTAAAAGATAGAGTTCTGTATTTCGATACAGATAGTTGTATGTACATTCACGACCCTGAATTATGGAATCCTCCTATTATTAACAGCCGGTTAGGAAAATGGACTGATGAAGAGCCTGCTTGTAAAATTACTCAATTCAGAGGACTTGGACCTAAGAATTATGCTTACAAAATGAAAACAAAAGATGGAAAAGAGATAAGCAAATGTAAAGTAAAGGGGATTACTCTGGATTACAATACAAATCAGGTGGTGAATTTCGATACATATTCGAAATGTGCTTTAGATCGCACAATAGAAATCAAAATTCAGTATGATTGTAGAATTAAAAGACACAGAGATAGAACGGTTACCAGTGAACCACAAACAAAAACATTTCGCTCTGTATACACCAAGAGAGTTATTGTAAATGGTACTGACACTGTACCCTATGGTTATAAAAGTTTGAGAAAATAATTCTATATCACATTGTTGTGTACCAATCAGTCAAAGTAAGTCGGGGAAAAAATATTAACCGTTGGTCAAAAAACAATCATGTTGCCGTTACCAATAGAACTACGTGAAAAAATTTATGGAGAATTTGTTCAGCAGCATACGCTTGATAAACGAACACAGCTTAATATTAAATTTTTCTGTGTGAAAATTTGGATCAAAAAAATGTTTAAATGGGCTGCAAAAGGAGAAAAGTCCTACAAAGTGTATGGCATATTCAACTTTATAGCGATGATGGTGGACGATTCGGGTTTTGATCTCGATCTCAAGACTCATTTAGCAGATAGCTGCTTGAAAGACAATGTTATTAGTAAACTGTTTCGATCCACAAGTCGATGGACATTTTTTATCATAGGAAGAACAGAAGAAAGTTTTCTTAACGTTTTGAAAATGAAATCAGTTCTATTTGACTTTTACTTACGGTACAAAAAAGGATCTGTTCATGATTCCTACGGAGAAACAATGGAAACCATGTCAGGGTATATTCTATTTGATAGAGATGTTACAGAAGAAGTAGTGAATTCAGCTCTTTCAACAAAAGACGCTTATAGACATGTTGCTCCATTCATAGGACTACGAGATTTCGACGATATGGACAGTGAGTATACAATGTTTTTGGGGTATGACCAATTGCATAAAGACATTACGGAATATGAAAACAAATGTGAAACTCGTGGTATTTGCGAATTTGCATTGTAAAAAAATTGTTATATACTGTTTTGCGAATAATTCATTGTAAATAATTCGTTGCGAAAAAAATATTTCATTGTGATTTTTTCATTGCGATTAATTCATTGTGAATAATTCATTGTGAAAAAATATTTCAGTGCGATTTTTTTCATTGTCAAGAAATTGTTTTTTATGCTGTATTGTAAAAATGTTTACTTGTGATTTTTTCATTGTCAAGAAATTTTTTCATTGTCAAGAAATTTTTTATAATGCATTGCAAAAAAATGTTTCATTGTTTAGTTCTGTTCAATAAATAAAAGTTCAATAAATAAAAGTTCAAAAACAATAGAGCTCTTCATTCTGTTTTTTCCCCAAAGACTTGTTCTGTCTACATTTTTTCCATACAGCGTCTCATAACTTTTTTTGCTATATTAGCATGAAACGTAGCATGGAAAAAATGTATGTGCTTTCTACCCGGTCCGAGCTCTTTAAAGAATTTCAATCCTCTGTAAACGTATAAAGTCCAGCGTTATTTTCATACAATCACCATTTCTTGATTCTCAGCTAACGATCACTTCGAAAGCAGTGTCAATATTCGGAAGCAATATCAATATGGAGGAGGTAAATCATCAACTACGTGAGGCTCTTCAAGAGTATCTAAATGCCGGGCAGCAGTTATTGCAACTAACCACTCATCTCGTAGGAGAGGAGGAACAAAACCAACTACAACGTATAACACAGCCATACAAAGATCTCGGCGAAAGATTAGTTCAACTATTATTAAAGACAACACCGGATATCATTTTGGTTGATATCGAATTTGGGAGGAAGATTACAGCATGCCCCATTTGCCAAGCGAATTTCGGGTGCTGCCATTAGAAGTGGAAAAAACACAGCCTCCAAAAACAAAACAGCCCTTTTCAGGGCTACCCATCTACCACGAAAGTTCTATCTTTCTTCAAAATTGTCAAAACTCAAAAGATTTACAATCAAAAAAAGTCATAGATTAGTCAAACTCTAGTTTTTTTCTATCCCGAACAAGAAAAAATGCAACAAAGCTGCGGATTGGTCAACAATAAAACATTTAGTATTAGAAAAAACAACGATAATTCTGATTGGATAACATTAATTTGGAGCCAAAACAGCATGAAACGCCGACGCGGGAAAAACATAGGAGAAAATGACGTCATGGGTCAACTAGTTCAATCCGTCTGAAAAACTATAAATCTCGGCGATTTATTTTCCATACATTTCATTTTCACAATGGCTACGACAGCACCACTTCTTGGTACTTGGATGGATGCTGAGCGAAAGTTAATAAGAGCAAGGAGGCAAATCGTCTTACTTAAACAACGCTTAGCTGGAGTGAGAAGACGATACGAGAGGGCTGAGCTTGCTAATAACAGGGTGTTCTGTTATAACCTTCGGATGAAGGAACTCATTATTAAGGGGCATGCTTGAAATGTATTTTCAGTATGTTATTTCAGAAACAGAGGAGGTAGACCGTCTTTTCCGCGCGCAAATCGCCGCTGAAAGGAGTGAGTCAGACAGCGAATCGACTGATGCCGATACTGAATAAATATTTTAAAAAAAATCAGCCCTTCTCAAAAAACAGCCCTTTTCAGGGCTAACCATCTACCATGAAAGATCTATCTTTCTTCAAATTGTCATTTCTTCAAATTGTCAAACTTCTTTCTTTTAGAAGAGTTGCACTCCAAAGACTCACACTTCAAAGGTCCACACTTCAGAGAGTAAAAAAAACTCAGAAAAAAGACTAATCCCGGCTCAATGATTAGGCAAATAGAAAAGAAAAAATCATTCATAGATGCAAAAAAGACTAAGTCCAACTCAATGATCAGATATTTAGAAAGAGAAAACCCTTAAAGTCTAAGTAGTGATAGAAGTAAACAATAAAGCATTCCTAATAGCATATGGGTAAAAAAACTAAGTCCAACTCAGTGTTCAGACATTTAGAAAGAAAATTCATTCATAGATAAGAAAAAAACTAAGTCCAACTCAGCGTTCAGACATTTAGAAAGAGAATTCATTCATAGATGCAGAAAAAACTAAGTCCAACTCAACAGCCAGACATTTAGAAAAAATCATTTATAGTGCAAAAAAAATCTAAGTTCAACTCAGTGATATAGGGACAAATTCCATTTAGAGGGAAAAAAATCATTCATAGGATGAAAAAAACTAAAAAGTGATCCATTACACATATAAAACATCAAACTCTTGATTATTTTTTCTCATTCACCATTAACTTTTCGTAAAAACTGAACCAGTATCCCACAATGTTCGGATTAACATTTTTTCTCTTATTGCTCTTCTGGTTAGAAGAAAGAGAACGTTTCAGATATATCAGACATGAAATTGAGCATCTGATGCAAATGCTAGATAAAATGGAATCAATCAAAAGAAGGAGAGGAGGATAAAAAAGTGCATTCTGCACAAAAAAAGCAACCCATTTTCAGGGCTAACTATCTTAAATAAACATCTTTCTTTTCATTTTGTCGGAAGACTCATAATCAAAAAGTCACAGGTTAGTTAAACTCTAGTTTTTTCTAACTCCGAACAAGAAAAAAATGTAACAAAACCACGGATTGGTCAACAATAAAACATTTAGTATTAGAAAAACAACGATAATTCTGATTGGATAACATTAATTTTGGAGCCAAAACAGCATGAAACGCCGACGCGGGAAAAACATAGGAGAAAATGACGTCATGGGTCAATTAGTTCAATCCGTCTGAAAAGCTATAAAACCCAGCGGCATTTTCCCGCACATCATTCATTCTCTTCAAGTTGATAAAACATGGAGTGTGCATTGAGAGAGATGAGTTTTTCCGAACTAGCCCAGCTGGCATCCAAAGAAAAAAAGATGGACGGAAAGAAGAAGGAGTTCGCAGTACCAGTTACTGAAGATTGGAACGATGACACTGAGCCTTCGTTCTCGTTGGACTTTGGGTTAGACGAAAAGCAGCTGAAGAGGGTAAAGAGGCGGGCAGCAAGTAGCTGCCCAGCCTGCAGGAAGGTTGGAGGTTGTGCTTAAAAACACAACCTCCAAAACCAGGTCCTTTTTTAGGACCACCCCAACAGCCCTTTTCAGGGCTAACCATCTACCACGGAAGATCTACCTTTCTTCAAATTGTCAGACGTAAGTTCTATCTTTTCTTCAAATTGTCATTTCTTCAAATTATCAGACGAAAGTTCTACCTTCAAGCTGTCAGACGAAAGTTCTATCTTCAAGTTGTCATTTCTTCAAATTGTCACAGCTCTTTTCAGAGCTAACCCAACAGTCCTTTTCAGGACTAACCATCTACCATGAAAGATCTATCTTCAAGATGTCAGACGAAAGATCTATCTTCAAGCTGTCAGACGAAAGTTCTATCTTCAAGTTGTCATTTCTTCAAATTGTCACAGCTCTTTTCAGAGCTAACCCAACAGTCCTTTTCAGGACTAACCATTACCACGAAAGATCTATCTTCAAGATGTCAGACGAAAGTTCTATCTTCAAGCTGTCAGACGAAAGTTCTATCTTCAAGTTGTCATTTCTTCAAATTGTCACAGCTCTTTTCAGAGCTAACCCAACAGTCCTTTTCAGGACTAACCAGCTACCACGAAAGTTCTATCTTTCTTCAAAATTGTCATTTCTTCAAATTGTCAAACTTCTTTTAGAAGAGTTGCACTCCAAAAGAGTTATACTCCAGAGAGTTATACTGCAAAGAGTAAAAAAACTCAGAAAAAGACTAAGTCCAACCCAGTGCTCAGTCTTTTAGAAAGAAAAAATCATTCATAATTGCAGAAAAAGACTAAGTCCAACTCAATGGTCAACCTTTTAGAAAGAGAGAAAATCATTCATAGGGTGAAAAAAACTCAGTCCCAACTCAGTGCTCAGACAATTAGAAAGAAAAAAATCATACATAGATGAAGAAAAAACTAAGTCCAACTCAATGCTCAGGCTTTTAGAAAGAGAGAAAATCATTCATAGGGTGAAAAAAGCTAAGTCCAACTCAGTGATATAGGGATAAATTCCTTTTAGAAAAGAGAAATCATTCATAGAGATGCAGAAAAAAGTCTAAGTCCAACTCAATGGTCAGGCTTTTAGAAAGAGAGAAAATCATTCGTAGGGTGAAAAAAACTAAGTCCAACTCAGTGCTCAGACATTTAGAAAGAAAAATCATACATAGGTGAAGAAAAAACTAAGTCAAACTCAATGGTCAGGCTTTTAGAAAGAGAGAAAATCATTCATAGGGTGAAAAAAACTAAGTCCAACTCAGTGATCAGGCTTACCCTTTACTTTCCCTTAACTTTCCCTTTTTTGCAGAAAAATTCCACTCAGGGTAGTCTCTTTGGGTGGCTTTATCCCCAGAGTGACACCCATACGGCCACCATTTTGAATGCTATGATTCTATTTATAGTAACATTTTCATGCGGAATCTCGGACTTTATCGCTTACTCGGACCTTTTGTGAACTTTTGCAAGGGATAAATTCTTTCAGGGTGGTAGAATAGGACAAATTTCTTTCAGGGGTGGTGATGTACGGCACTCAGGGAGGGTCGTATAGACCCCTGACCTGGCCTGTCAGGGGTCTACACGACCCTCCTATACTACTACTGTTGTGTTATTTTAAAGTTGAGTTATTCTTGAGAATTAGAATTAGAAGGTAATTTAGGCTAATACGTGAATACGGCCGCGCTCTATTTAAGGAAAATACATGTAATATCCCCGTAGCTTTCTTAGGACCTATATTTGATTCGAGCCGTGTAGGAAAATTTGATACTGGAAGTCGAGCATACGAGGGTTGTCCAAGAAGTATGTAGACTTTTTTTCCATAACTGGACTACTTACCGAGAGTTTAATACCAAAATGTGGATACATATTACTGGCTTTATCATTGAAACATGTTGCAGATTGCATTAAACTACAATAATCAGGTAAAAAAGTTACAAAGGATTAAAACATACCACTAACTGCGAGCAAGCGCACAACACAACGTCACGTAATGTTCCATACAGACTGAAAAAAACTTTGTTGCTTCTAAACAAATGCCCTCTAATATCTATTCTGAATAAATATCAAACAAGAAATATCTTTAAATAAGATAGACGACATGAATTTGCCACTAAATAGGCAGGGGCCCTTAAAATAAACATATCTACATTTTTGACCAATCACAAATTTCTATTTCTACATTTGTTATCAATACCAGAAGGTAGGTCAGAAGCCAACACATTCAGTGACGCCGAAAAACAATACGGAAAATATGTGGAAGACAGTAACAACTGGGGCAGTAACGACTATTTGTGAATGGCTGGTACCTTGGCGCGCCATTAGGTGTCACACCAAAGCAAACTGCTTCCGGATCGTGGTAGTCAAAAATAGTCCCGTTTGAGAATCACACAGCAAGCTCTTCAACTGTACTTTCTTAATAGACAAAATAAGTAAAGAAATGTTCATGGTGTTGACTTGGTGGTGGCTGTGGAAACAGAGTGGTGTTGACTTGGTGGTGGCTGTGGAAACAGAGTGCAAATCTGTAATTTCTTAGGGAACAATTTTGTGTCTGTGACCACATAAAAGAACATGATCTTTTTGTTATGTCAAGATAATAGGTTTTACATTAAACGAAATAACAAATCGTTTGAAAGAAATGAAATTACATATAGTTGTAACGAAATCTCTTTTGGATAAAACGAAATAGTACTAGGTATCCATACAGTCGATTCATGGCAGAGGAAAACAAGTATTCCAAACATAGGTCTACCGATTTCGTTTTTTTCGAAATAGCATTACAATACATGTATTTCAAAACGAATAAGTATTTTGGAATATCGAGTTAGTGTTTCGTTGGAAATAATTATTATTTCGTTTTCTTGATATAGGATTTCGATATGAAGTGTTTTATTGAAAACGTATTTCGTAAGAACGAAGTAAGAAATGTATGAAACATGACAGTTACTGGGTTCCGTACTTTCACATCTTAGTTGTGAATTACCAAGTAAATCGAAAGTAACATAAAGGGCGCAATTCCTCCTTGTAGTATAGGGAGGGGGGCATTAAACCAAATTTTGATCACTATATTTTCTTTGGGGGGGGGGGGTGCAGGCGAGAAAATTGATGTTTTGAAATGGAAATTCATAGGGACGTGATATATTTTTCCCTTAGTTTGGGAATATGCTGAAAAAAATTGCCTCCAGTGGGACTCGAACCCAGAACCTTCAAAACCACCAGAGGCAACTGTACCAACTGAGCTGTTGAACCAAATACTAATTCATGGCGTTACAAATGTATTTATCCCATGCTATGTAATAAGGACCATACCGTTACTAACGGAATAGGGAATGTTAAAGTTAAAGCCAGCGTTTTATTCTACGTGTACACTGTATTTCTGTTTAAATTCTAAAGCCATTTTGCGCGAGAATGAAAATTAGCAGTCTTTTCTAGGCTTTTCATAAAACTTGCGAGATGAAAACTGCCCCTTTAAGTCTCTTCCAAGCGACAAGGTTGTGACAAGGTTGTGGCACAACGAAAAAAATGGTCCTGCGTGGCTCAGTGGTAAAGTGTAAGCCATGAATCGTAACTTGGAGGCCTCCGGATTGGAGCCTCACCAGAAGCACTTCAAGTTTTTCGTGGGAGTATCCTTGGAAAAGACACTGCAGAGCTCCAGCCTAGTAAATGGTGAAACCACGGACGTGAATAAGTAGGTGAGCTGTCGCAGTGATATGATTTAAAAAAGATGTTGGAAGCGGCGTAAAACACCATGCAATCAAATGATCCTGAGTACCTTTTTCGCATTTTGTCGCAATCATATTCCCAAATTTAGTCTGGTGAAAAACGAAAAAAAAATGTCTATAGGGGGTAATGAATTGATAAACGCACAATCATGGCCGATTAAGGTTATTAAACTATTTATCGAATGACAATAAGATTTGCGGTAACAACCTTTTAGCACCACATGCTAAAGAAGCTTTTTACGGACGGCGTAGATCAAGATCAGACTGCACAGAACGTGCAGTCTGATTTTGGATCTACACCGTCCGCATTTTGTTTAGCCCAAAACTAATTGGTAAAAACTTATCTAATTTACAGTGTATTGTAATTACGGCCGTCGAAAAAAGCCCAATTTATCTATTTGATGTCGAAAGGGTAAATCCTTTTCCAAACAATCCAGTGTTTTAACGACCCTTAGGGAGAAGCCTTTTGAAAACATTGTGGTAAATGGAGAAAATGCTGGTAACCAGCATTTTCTCCATTTTCCACAATGTTTTCTATCCTGTCAGAAGACTTAACTTTTTTGTACCAATATCAACTGCCATCCGTAGATGCTTTCAGTTACGAAGAGTCTAAATCTTATTTTCGTTCAGGAAAGAGTGAACCCTTTACCCAAGTGGTCCTTTGATTTTACAATGTTCAGGAAAACGGTTTTTCAAAACATCTTTGGAAAGGGAGAAAATGCTAGTCAAAAGGCCTAACGTCTTCAACTTAATTTAATTTTTTTCTCCCAAAATAGTTTTTTTTTAAACTATGTCTGAAAAACAACGATGAGCACCACTGAATTTTCATCTGCAAATGATTTCAGTGACGGCAAGTCTAAAATTTTCGCACCTGGTAAAAAACAATACCACAATGATGAAAGCTTCGACCCACTCGGGTGAGATAATCATTTCCGGTATTACCTAATCCAGGGCAGGATTATCTCCTTTACCTCTTTACAGTGTATATATTGATTTTAAGAACGTTGTTTACCAAGATTAGACTGCACAGTCCCGTGGGCCGGAACAAGGTTGCTGAAGTTTTACATATAACAACAGACTGCGCGTTCTGTGCAGTATTGTGTGTGTTGAGTGATAGAGTTCATTTACTTTGTTACAATGGACTAGGTATCTCTAGACCTCGAAAATAGAGTAAGTAAAAGTCGAATGGGGGGGTGGGTGGTGGTGGGAATGACTCAAGGGATAATGTTTTTTTTTTTGCTCAGTCTAATTTTGGCCTCCACATTCCACAAAACCAAAAGATTTAGATACTCCAATTGTACATAGGGTTAAAGGGGGCTATTGAGGTTTTCATAATCTTGCCAAGCTTTACAAATGATTCATCACTGAATAATGTAAGGTGATAGCTATTAAAACATCAGTAAAAAGAAAGAAAAATAGACAACTTTTTTTTTTGATTGGCATTTCCTATTTTAGGGCGACAAAGCTCTTTAAACTATATTTAGATTTCGAGTCAGAATTTCACAAAGGTTTGTGGGAATGTCACGTGGTCAATAACGCGTCGATTATGTAGGATCGTATCATATGTATACTGAACCAAAAAAGAAACTTCCCCTGTGTTTAAGTGCAGATATACACAAGTATGAAAATCAGGATTAAACTAGATTTATATGCATTGAAAGAGTATTTTATTGCGACTTTGTGTGAAAGAAATTATTGCTGAGGGTTTATCCAAAAGTAGTGAAATGGTAGTTAAAATGCGGAAGGGGTCGCTCACCAAAATCACATATTAATACCGGGTATGACCACCTTCAGCATGAAGGACTGCCTGGCATCGTTGGCGCATAGAACGGATAAGTGTATTGATTTCGGCTTGTGGAATGTTGTTCCATTCCTGAATTAAGGCTTGTCTTAGCTGAATGACGTTTGACGGTGGAATAGGGCGACGTCTAACACGCTGGTCCAAATTATCCCAAAGGTGTTCAATGGGATTCAGATCAGGGCTTTTGGCAGGCCAGTCATTAATAAATGCAATGTTATTCGCCCTGAGGAAATTCACATTGTCCCTAGCTGTATGGCTTGTGGCATTATCATGCTGAAAAAGAGTGATATTGGCATTATTTTGAAACAGTGGGATAACGTGCCTCGCAAGAATTTCATCTCGGTAGCGTTGAGCATTCAAATTCCCTTCGATAACGACGAGATTAGTGCGAAAGCCATGTGCAATGCCCGCCCAGACCAAGACAGAACGCCCACCCCCAAAACGATCTCGTTCAAGTACGCAACAGTCGGCATAACTTTCATTTCTCCTACGGTATACTCGAACCCTGCCATCACCTCGATGAATGGAAAACCTGGACTCGTCAGAGAAAAGAACGCTATATTCCATTGTTGTCTAAGCCAGCGTTGGTGTGTACGTGCCCAATTAACACGATTTACGCGGTGACGTCGCGTCAAAACACAACCAACATATGGACGACGTGCACGCAGCCCATCCTCGCGCAAGCGATTGCGCACAGTTTGGGCAGATATACGGTTGTTATGTGTACCAGGGGTGTTAGCAGCAGTGGCTGTGGCAGTTTGGAAGCGATTGCGCAGGTGGGTGTTCCGAATATAGCGGTCTTGGCCGCGCGTCGTGACGCGAGGACGTCCACTACGTGGTCGATCTTCCGTACGCCCTGTTGCTTGAAAACGTTGCCTAAGGTGTCGAATAGCACGAGTAGAACATCCAATATTCATAGCAACAGCATTCATCGTCATACCAGCATTAAGCATGCCAATGGCACGTTCGCGTAAATTTTGCGGAATTCTAGGTATATCAAAAATAAAGAAAACTAAAAAGAATTTAATTTTTTTCAACGTCTTTTTCTTATTGACATGAAAATCTATAAAATTAGACTGAAAGGTTTCAAAAAATATACACGAATTATACTGGTCCATGCATGCACGTGAAAATCGCTTTCAGCGGGTTTCTTCTGCAAAATGCTTTCAATCGAGTTAAAATTTGTTTTATCGGACACATAATCGTTCGCCCGAATATATGTAGGTCATCTGATATTTTGATTTTTTAAATAACATTGCATTTGCACTTAAACACAGGGGAAGTTTCTTTTTTGGTTCAGTATATATACGATGACGTCATAGGAGCATATGTTCTTATGAAAAATAGACGGCGTTACCGATTGAATAACCTGGCAACAAAATTCTAGACTTGCCCAAATTGAAAGAATTTGTGGACTAAAACTTAAATGATGTGTCTCAGGTGATGGGATTTGTCTTGGAAATTGTAGAAAATGCTGTGGGGGAATAAAATTAAAATGCTATTTACCAGCATTTTTTCGTTTTATCACACAATGTTTTCAGAGGGCTTTTTTCTCATGTCGTTAAGAACAGGGTTGTGTGGTAAAGGGTTAAATGTAAGGCTTATTTAGAAATAAAGACAAAGTTTGATTGGTTAAACCAAATGTTTACCCAATCAAAAGTTGTGTTATTTTAAAGTTGAGTTATTCTTGAGAATTAGAATTAGAAGGTAATTTAGGCTAATACGTGAATACGGCCGCGCTCTATTTAAGGAAAATACATGTAATATCCCCGTAGCTTTCTTAGGACCTATATTTGATTCGAGCCGTGTAGGAAAATTTGATACTGGAAGTCGAGCATACGAGGGTTGTCCAAGAAGTATGTAGACTTTTTTTCCATAACTGGACTACTTATCGAGAGTTTAATACCAAAATGTGGATACATATTACTGGCTTTATCATTGAAACATGTTGCAGATTGCATTAAACTACAATAATCAGGTAAAAAAGTTACAAAGGATTAAAACATACCACTAACTGCGAGCAAGCGCACAACACAACGTCACGTAATGTTCCATACAGACTGAAAAAAACTTTGTTGCTTCTAAACAAATGCCCTCTAATATCTATTCTGAATAAATATCAAACAAGAAATATCTTTAAATAAGATAGACGACATGAATTTGCCACTAAATAGGCAGGGGCCCTTAAAATAAACATATCTACATTTTTGACCAATCACAAATTTCTATTTCTACATTTGTTATCAATACCAAAAAGTAGGTCAGAAGCCAACACATTCAGTGACGCCGAAAAACAATACGGAAAATATGTGGAAGACAGTAACAACTGGGGCAGTAACGATTATTTGTGAATGGCTGGTACCTTGGCGCGCCATTAGGTGTCACACCAAAGCAAACTGCTTCCGGATCGTGGTAGTCAAAAATAGTCCCGTTTGAGAATCACACAGCAAGCTCTTCAACTGTACTTTCTTAATAGACAAAATAAGTAAAGAAATGTTCATGGTGTTGACTTGGTGGTGGCTGTGGAAACAGAGTGGTGTTGACTTGGTGGTGGCTGTGGAAACAGAGTGCAAATCTGTAATTTCTTAGGGAACAATTTTGTGTCTGTGACCACATAAAAGAACATGATCTTTTTGTTATGTCAAGATAATAGGTTTTACATTAAACGAAATAACAAATCGTTTGAAAGAAATGAAATTACATATAGTTTTAACGAAATCTCTTTTGGATAAAACGAAATAGTACTAGGTATCCATACAGTCGATTCATGGCAGAGGAAAACAAGTATTCCAAACATAGGTCTACCGATTTCGTTTTTTTTCGAAATAGCATTACAATACATGTATTTCAAAACGAATAAGTATTTTGGAATATCGAGTTAGTGTTTCGTTGGAAATAATTATTATTTCGTTTTCTTGATATAGGATTTCGATATGAGGTGTTTTATTGAAAACGTATTTCGTAAGAACGAAGTAAGAAATGTATGAAACATGACAGTTACCGGGTTCCGTACTTTCACATCTTAGTTGTGAATTACCAAGTAAATCGAAAGTAACATAAAGGGCGCAATTCCTCCTTGTAGTATAGGGAGGGGGGCATTAAACCAAATTTTGATCACTTTTTTTCTTGGGGGGAGGGGGGGGGGGGTGCAGGCGAGAAAATTGATGTTTTGAAATGGAAATTCATAGGGACGTGATATATTTTTCCCTTAGTTTGGGAATATGCTGAAAAAAATTGCCTCCAGTGGGACTCGAACCCAGAACCTTCAAAACCACCAGAGGCAACTGTACCAACTGAGCTGTTGAACCAAATACTAATTCATGGCGTTACAAATGTATTTATCCCATGCTATGTAATAAGGACCATACCGTTACTAACGGAATAGGGAATGTTAAAGTTAAAGCCAGCGTTTTTATTCTACGTGTACACTGTATTTCTGTTTAAATTCTAAAGCCATTTTGCACGAGAATGAAAATTAGCAGTCTTTTCTAGGCTTTTCATAAAACTTGCGAGATGAAAACTGCCCCTTTAAGTCTCTTCCAAGCGAAAAGGTTGTGACAAGGTTGTGGCACAACGAAAAAAATGGTCCTGCGTGGCTCAGTGGTAAAGTGTAAGCCATGAATCGTAACTTGGAGGCCTCCGGATTGGAGCCTCACCAGAAGCACTTCAAGTTTTTCGTGGGAGTATCCTTGGAAAAGACACTGCAGAGCTCCAGCCTAGTAAATGGTGAAACCAAAGACGTGAAAAAATATGTGAGCTGTCGCAGTGATATGTTAAAAAAAGTTAAAAGCGGCATAAAACACCATGCAATCAAATAATCCTGTCTACCAGTTTCGCATTTTGTCGCAATCATATTCCCAAATTTAGTCTGGTAAAAAAAAACACACACACACACACACAAAAAAAAAATGTCTATAGGAGGTAATGAATTGATAAACGCATAATCATGGCCGATTAAGGTTATTAAACTATTTATCGAATGACAATAAGATTTGCGGTAACAACCTTTTAGCACCACATGCTAAAGAAGCTTTAACGGACGTGTAGTCTGATTTTGGATCTTCACCGTCCACATTTTGTTTAGCCAAAACTAATTGGTAAAAACTTATCTAATTTACAGTGTATTGTAATTACGGCCGTCGAAAAAAGCCCAATTTATCTATTTGATGTTGAAAGGGTTAATCTTTTTCCAAACAATCCAGTGTTTTAACGACCCTTGGGGAGAAGCCTTTTGAAAATATTGTGGGAAATATTTTGAAAATATTGTGGGAAATCGAGAAAATGCTGGTAACCAGCATTTTCTCCATTTCCCACAATGTTTTGTATCCTGTCAGAAGACTTAAGTTTTTTGTACCAATATAAACTGCCATCCGTAGATGCTTTCAGTTACGAAGAGTCTAAATCTTATTTTCGTTCAGGAAAGAGTGAACCCTTTACCCAAGTGGTCCTTTGATTTTACAATGTTTAGGAAGACGGTTTTTCAAAACATCTTTAGAAAAGGAGAAAATGCTAGTCAAAAGGCCTAGTGTCTTTTATTTATTTTATTTTTTTTTTGTTTTTCTCCCAAAATAGTGTTTTTAAAACAAGTGTCTGAAAAACAACGATGAGCACCAATGAATTTTCATCTGCAACTGATTTCAGTGACGGCAAATCTAAAATTTTCGCACCTGGTAAAAAACAATACCATAATGATGAAAGCTTCGATCCACTCGGGAGAGATAATCATTTCCGGTATTACCTAATCCAGGGCAGGATTATCTCCTTTACCTCTTTACAGTGTATATATTGATTTTTCGAACGTTGTTTACCAAGATTAGACTGCACAGTCCCGTGGGCCGGAACAAGGTTGCTGAAGTTTTACATATAACAACAGACTGCGCGTTCTGTGCAGTATTGTGTTTGTTGAGTGATAGAGTTCATTTACTTTGTTACAATGGACTAGGTATCTCTAGACCTCGAAAACAGAGTAAGTAAAAGTCAAATGGGGTGGGGGTGGGGGGTGAATGACTCAAGGGATAATGTTTTTTTTTTTGCTCAGTCTAATTTTGGCCTCCACATTCCACAAAACCAAAAGATTTAGATACTCCAGTTGTACATAGGGTTAAAGGGGGCTATTGAGGTTTTTATAATCTTGCCAAGCTTTACAAATGATTCATCACTGAATAATGTAAGGTGATAGCTATTAAAACATCAGTAAAAAGAAAGAAAAATAGACAACTTTTTTTTTTGATTGGCATTTCCTCTTTTAGGGCGACAAAGCTCATTATACTATATTTAGATTTCGAGTCAGAATTTCACAAAGGTTTGTGGGAATGTCACGTGGTCAATAACGCGTCGATTATGTAGGATCGTATCATATATACTGTATATACGATGACGTCATAGGAGCATATGTTCTTATGAAAAATAGACGGCGTTACCGATTGAATAACCAAATTTGCTCCTTTTTACTGAGAGTAACCCTCAAGTTTCTTAAGGTTTTCAGACATATGTATATGACCCATCCTGTGTGAAAAGGGGGCTTAATGCATCTCCGTAAATTATCGACTCGGGTCAGCCTGCGCAGTCCGTGCAGGCTGACCTGGGCCGAAACTTTTCGCTACTAGTCAATTTTCTGCATGTTAAAGGACCATTTTACCTCATGATTCATTCGGTGGTTAGACAAACTGGATTATGGATCCATAATACTGTGATGACTAGCTTGGTATCATACATCATGGAGATGCATGAAGCCCCCTTTTGCCAGAAGATGACTCATATGTTTTTTGATATACTTTGTATTGCTTATCAGCGTTTAACAAGGAATTTTCATCAGCAGAAAAAACAATCTAAAAATTGCCCTTATAAGAACAAAAGTCACGACCAGCAAGAGGTTTTTGCATTTTTACCTTTACTTTTGCAGAGAAATGTATTTATTTCATGCTTTCCGGTAGGTTATTGAGAAATATCGGTGAAATATTTTTCGATATTTCATTGTTACAACCAGTGAAAATACCGATTTTTATATTCTAACTCTTCAATTGAAGGCGGAAACAGTTGTTCCCGCGCACTAGCTACCTTGGTAAAATGTGCGTGCCTCACAACCAGATGGAAATATGACGTAATTTACCTTACATTTCTCGCGCTTGACGTAATATTGTAATGCGTTGCCATGCGGAGAGGGTACACCACGGGGAATAACCGAAAAGAACTGTACTGGATTTTGATTAAGTTCCCTTCAGAAAGGGTTAAAAGCATGAAATAAATAGAATATTTGTTTTTTTCGGTTAAAGTACGCCACTCGTGAAAATATTACCGATGGTGTTCACTCGATGAAGTAAATTTCGATCTTTCACCGTAAAAAACAAATATCCTCTATATATTTTTAGTGCTCCTCAGCGTTTATCAAGGAATTTTCATCAGCAGAAAAAAAATCTAAAATGGCCCCTTTAAGTACAAGAGTCGTAAATAACAACGAGGTTTGTGCGTCTACCCCACGCGTAGTAATTTTCAGTTTGATTACGTAAACCTATTTTTTTTTTTAAACTTTTGACGAAGTAGGTTTCTTAACCACTTAGCGCCGACTGTTTAGTAACAAATCATGACAAAAATGATAAGAGGGACAAGAATAAACAATGCTTTTTGACTTGTTCTCAACAAATGAGCAATGCTATGAAAAAAAGGGGGTTTAATGTATCTGCAAAATGTATCGACCATGTCAGCCTGCGCGGACTCGCAGTCCGCGCAGGCTGACCTGGGTCGAAACTTTTTTGCTATTGGTCAATTTTCTGAATGTCAAAGGACCATTTTACCTCATAATTCATTGGGTTATCAGACAAAATGGATATTATGAATCCATAATCATGTAATGACTTGCTTGGTAGAACGGATCACGCAGATGCATTAATCCCCGCTTTTGGCAGAGCGCGGCCCAAATTATATATGAGACATGCTCTTGCAAAAGGGGGCTTAATGCATCTCCGTGATGAATGATACCGAGCAAGTGATCAATACTTACTGATCCATAACAGCCACATTTTTTAAAGAACCGACTTAATCATGAGGTAGGCTGGACCTTGGACATACAGAAAATTGGCAAACAGCGAAAGGTTTCGGCCCAGGTCAGCCTGCGGACTGCGCAGGCTGACCTGAGTCGATACTTTTCGCAGATGCATTAAGCCCCCTTTTCACAGAGCATGGCTCATATTAATGCAATTTGGAAGAGTTCTTTGTATCTTTGTGACGTTGGATTTGTAATGCATAAGTCCTGGCACGAGACCTGCAGGGTGGCGGCTGGTCCAGTGGGAGTGTCCTTGGACAATGCACTTCAGAGGCTAAACCTTTTACTGGTGACCTTCAACAAAGGCATAAGTAAGTGAGCTTCCGCTGTAATATGACTATGTACAATATTGTCGTTAGTAACGTAGAAACACGAAATGTGGGATTTTGTTCGTTTTCAACCCTCCACGAAAGAATACCGTGTCTATACGACCACAGAATCAAAGACCGTTAGAAACATTGTGGGTAAAGGAGGTTTTCTCCTTTTTCCACAATGTCTCTTCTCGTTCAGAGACATTTCTCATGATTCGAGCTGCAGAGTCACCAGCGTTTTTCCTTTACCCACTGCGTTTTTTAAACGTTTACATTGAAACCTCATCGTTTGAACCACATTTAATCCTTCACTACACAATTCCGAGTTTTCTCCTTTTCCCACAATGCTTTCTGCCCTTACAATCGGGAATTTCATCATTTTGGCCACATCTGAATTGTCGTCTGCTATTGCTTTGAATTGAGACTCGCTAAAAATTTTGTCGTTTGGTAAAGAGTCAAAGGGGCCCACTAAGTGATAATATAATTTTGAAGTTTAGTTACATAAGGAAATTTTCAATAGTCCCCTTTAAATCTACGCTTGAAAATGCTTTCAAAATGGGAGGATTTTACACGTTATCCTGCTAAGTAAGTGAATTGAATCTTTTAAGCTGATAATAGAAAACCCAAATTTTGCTATTTCAAAGGTATAAATTTTGGAATAATATGTACTTTATCGGACAGTGTAGATCAAAGATCAGACTGCACGTTCTGTGCAGTCTGATCTTGATCTACACTGTCCGCAAAGGATCAGTGAGTCGCGCTTGGCAGCCTAAGAGTTAACATTTATCGACCAGTAAACTCTTTGTAAACGCAATGAAAAAACACAAATATTAAATGAAGTGTTTGCATTCCCGCCTGTAGAGGAGACCAGAGATAATGAAATTTCAGTGTTGGTCTAAATACCAGACAGTGTAGATCCAAGATAAGACGGCATTTAGAGCAATGTGATGATGATCTCGACCGTCGTATTGCATTTTTATCTTTATTCTGCCAAACAAGTTAGATGAAACGTACAAACCGATAGTAAATACCTGATTAATGTTATTTCAAACTCATGCTTTTTAGAAATATATTGCCTTATCAGACAGTGTTGATCCAAGATCAGACTGCACGTTCTGTGCAGTCTGATCTTGATCTATACTGTCTGCAAAAGGTCAGTGATTCGCTTAGGAGTTTAAAGATTAACTTTTTAGCACCATAGACGAAAATAGGAACATTTTTGGACTGTGATTGATTGATTGGTTGTATGGTGTTTAACGCCGTTTTCAACATTATTTTAGTTATATCATGGCGGCCAGTGCACCTATCCATGCTTTCCTGGAGTTTCTGTTAGCAGTTCTTCGCACAATATTCTTCCAAAGCCACTGGCTGCTCTCCGTCATGGCCATCGTCGAAATATCTGTGGTGAGATAGGAATTAATTCTGTCATAATGTCGATCATCAATCCGGGGAAAGAAATTGGCCGAAATTGATTCGAACCAGCGACCTCCAGGTTTCAAGTCTTGTACACTACCGACAGCCCTACAGGGGTACGGCTTTTGCAGGCAATGGCAATCCTTTTATTCGAAATTAAGGCCTTCGGCCCTTTATAAATGGTAAATACCAAGTGGATAATATTAAACATGAGTGACATCAATATGAATTTAGATAAATAAGTACACATATGAAATAAATGGGGCTTTTCTCTAAATGTTTAACAAATTTATATGATCACAAAAAAAAAAACCCCAAAACTTTCGAATTAACTTTTTAACAAAACGAAAAAGTTTTCGGCTTTTTCCATATTGAAAGCATTTGCAGACGATAAGTAAAACGTGGCTCAAATGATGAAGTAAAAAAACATTGTGGGAAAAGGAGAAAATGCACATTACCAGATGCCTACCTTTATAATCTAAAGAAAAAGTTGCCTACCTTTTTCAGGGTCCTTAAAACTTGTTTGGTAGAGGGTTAAATGCTTCAGTGATACTATACAAGTGATTTTACAGGTGATGTCTACCGTCTTTAACAATATCGTAAAATAACAATTTTCTTGGCTATATGCTTTTTCTTGATGCAGCCTGATCTTAATCTATTCCGTCTGCTTGTTTAGTCAAGCCTGTTAAATCGAATTCTCTCCGAGATTCGGTTGGTTTTTGTTTCAACCGTCGAAAGAGGTCTATTTAGTGTGTTTAGTGCTGATGCACTGAAGGTATTGACTGCAAGGATCTTGCATTAAATAACGGATGGCATAGATCAAAGATAAATTTCTACGTTTGTCGCAGTCTGATCTGAACCTACACTTCTTGCCAAATGTAAGATGAGTTTTGCTAGACATCCTAACGGTTAAATCTTTAACAAACGACAAAATTTGTCCTAAACTTTTCCAAAGCCTTTGTAAGCGACAAAAAAAGTTATGGCCAAAATGAACTGATTTGTCTTAATGTGGATGTAAACATTGTGGGAAAAGGAGAAAATGCTGGTTACCAGCATTTTCTCCTTTTCCCCAGAATGTTTTCTAAAGTCTTCCTCTCTGAGGTCGCTAACACTCGGGATTGTTAAATGAAAGGTTAACTCTTTTATCATACTATCTCGAGTTTTAACAACCCTGCGGAAATAGGCATTAGAAAACCTTGTGGGAAAAAGGAGAAAATGCTGGTATCCAGCATTTTCTCCTTTTCCCACAAGGTTTTCTACTCCTTGACAGACAATTACCATAATTTTAGCTGAATGTTATATGTCGTCTGCGAATGCTTTGAGTTTGGACCAATCCAAAATTTTGTTGTTTTGTAAAGAGTCAAAGGAATGTGCTTTCATTATCTCGTAGACACACTTTGATCAATACTTGTAGAAGTTCGCAGGGTCTTGTGTAATGAAACGATCGAAACACGTGGGAAACTACCGTCTGGCGTTTTACGCTTTGTCTATTAAACCCTAGGGCTGCTAGACGCGACTCACTGGCCTTTAGCGGACAGTGTAGATCAAGATCAGACTGCACAGAACGTGCAGTCTGATCTTTGATCTACACTGTCCGATTAGGAAATGTTTTCCCTTCAAAAATTACCTTTGATATAGCAAAATTTGGGTTATTACTGTCGGCTTAAAAGTTTCCTTTCATTTATTTAGCATGATGAGAGTTGAACCCTTTTGCCTTTCGGTGCGACCCATTTGCGGACAGTGTAGATCACGATCAGGCTGCACTAAACGTGCAGTCTGATCTAGGATCCACGCTGTCCGATACAGTGAGATCTTTCGGGCGACGAGAGCTTAAAAATCGCAAATTTTTGGCTTTTCCTATTGATTGGAAATTACCATTTAATTTATTTAAGCAGTTTAACTCTTTCTCAAAGGAGAAAATGTGAGTCTAAACGAAAATGAATGCAACTGCAGACGATAAATGCATGTCTCATTTGACGGAAAATATCGCTCAAAGGATGAAAAAAAAAATATCGGAAATGGAGAAAATGCTGATAACCAGCATTTTTTCCATTTCAGATATTTTTTTCCTTTCAAGTTTTTTTTTCAAAACGATATCATTGGATAAAAGGTCAGGGATTAACCCGTCCGACTCCTATGAGTGATTTTCCTTGCTTATATTGAGTGTAGGTCAAGACCAGAATGCTAAGAACTCTGAAATAAATCCATTCTTATCCAACCTATGCTAAGCATTGTATTGACATCTTAAATGTAATACGGTACATTTCATTTATCGAACAAAGGATTGCAACGACAATTAAAGGTTTAGTTGCTATTGCAGACAGTATAGATTAAGATCAGATTGCACGTATATTGCAGTCTCAACTTGAATATACTCTGTCAGTCATTTTTTAAGAAGATCGCATCAAAACGTAGGCAAGTTTACATATGCGACGACGTGAAAATATTAATTCCTTACCAAACGACAGAATTTTAGAATCGTCGAAATTAAAAACTTTTGCAGACAACATATTCTATGTGGATCAAATTGTGGAGTTTGTCTTTAAAAGGGGGGCAAATATTGTGGGAAAAGGAGAAAATGCTGGTTACCAGCATTTTCTCCTTTTCCCACAATATTTTCAAAAGGCATCTTCCTTAAGGTTATTAAAACTCTGGCTTGTATGGTAAAAGGTTAATAGGAATTTCATTTATATAGCGCTCCAAGGGTTAATAACAGGCTATGACACAAGCAGACGAAATGTCAAAACCGCAGACGACTTTGTGGTTTCCTAGGTGTTTTCATACTACCTGATTCGTCAGCCCGCCACTGGGCTGGTATAACCCTTATCGTTTGCTTTTAACCGTAAGTTTTAGACATTTTAGGTCTACGGTCCCTAACTCATCGGTAAACATCGACGTTGTCGTAAAGACTATTCGGCTAATCTCGGTAGCTTCCGTCTTTTAATATGAGAGTTAAGGGGCATAGACCTTAAGTTCCACTAGCGGCCAAAGGTGAACAGTTTGGTAGTCAAAATACGGGCAAATTTGATTCTAACCATTTAAAAGTCTGGATAATATTATGAGTCTGACAATGTGTTACAGTACAGTCTGTCAAAGTTGTCAAAAAATACAACTGAAGTTCGCAACTTTAAGTCAAGTTGTACTATTCATATTTCTGCCAGTGATTGGTACTTTTACATACCAACCGGCGACACTATGCCACACAACTTGACACAAGAACCTAAAATACAGCACTCGGCACCTTTCTCTGTGATCAGTCATTTAATAATAGACTTTTATTTTTTTGCTTTTCGATAGTTTATCGGGAAATAATGGTGGATTGCAAGGTTTGCTAATTCATGGTTACGACCAGTGAAATTTACCGTAAATATTTCCGTAACTCTTCAAGTGAAGGCGGAAACAGTAGTTCCCACAGACTAGTTACCTAGGTAAACAGTGCGCGCCATTCAACTAGACGGAAATATGACATAATTTACCCTATATATCTCACGTGTTACGTATTATTGTAATCCTTTCTTATGTAGGAGGGAAACGCCACGGGGAATTACCGAAAACGTCTGTACACCTGGATTTTGAAGGAAAGAGGTCAGAAGCATGAAATAGATAAGATTTTTTTCAGTGAAAGATCGAAATTTACTTGATCGAGTGAACATCATCGGTAATATTTTCACTCGTGGCTGCGCTACTCTTGAAAATATATTACCGATATTGTTCACTCGATGAAATAAATTTCGATCTTTCACTGCCCCCACCCCAATATCCTCTATTTATCACATACATGTAAAACCTCATCCGGTACTGTATTAAAGTCATGATTTTTTTTTTTTTTTTTGATAATACACTAGTGTATCATTGTTTTTTGAGATCCTGGTTCTGATTATTTTTGTTGTTTTTAGCGCGTGAAAATGGTGAAACCAACTGTACAGCGAGTGTCGGAGCTTGTACTACTTCCTATTTCGCGGGAAAATGACGTCATTGTTGCTAAGACGCATTCGCGCGGTGAATTTTATTATTTTCATGTTAAATAACAACAAGAAATACAGCATAAGTTATTTAAAGTCAACCAAATTGTGAAAATATTTCAATTTGCTCTCTCTATAAACTTTTTTTATTAGCTTTTCGATGTAAATGTCGTAGAACTACCTCTTTGTGTATATACACCTTTCTTAAAAACCGAATTACATCGGTAAACATGGACCCGTGAACGATAAACATGCATAGGCTAAGGTGATGATGCAGGACATTTATTTGTCTGTCATTCGTTTTATGTGATAAATAGCATCTCCTATTTATCCTGTTTATGTACTATCATTTTTATCAAACTCGTTGAAATGTTTATAGCGCTCGCCAAGGCTCGCGTCATATAATTTCAGTCAACTCGTTTGATAAGAATAATAATACATAAATACTCATGTAGGATCCTCTATTCATTATATTCCTATCAGTGAATTACATGTACTGGGATTTCACAGTGAATAACTCCACTGTGATGATAGTTATGGTATCATCACTAGTGACGATATAGTTTTTAGAATGTTTGCCGGAACTACTTTTTTCCTATATTGCTTATTTTGTCCCATTCTTGATAATTATTAGAATAAAAAAGGGTGAATTAGGAATACAATAAATAGGATAATCTACTAGTTGTGTGTGACATTAAAAATCTGTCACTCGAATGGGGCTTGATGCGATTAAAAAACTCGTCCTTGGGACTCGTTTTTTCAACTGCATCACACTCCATTCGAGTGACAGATTTTTAAAATCACACACAACCAGTTGAGTATCATCTATTTATAACCAGACGACAAAACCTGACATTGGTCAAAAAATAGATTGGATGGTTCAAAGTATGGAGTTTATTTTTGAAACAGTTTGCGATTAGGAGAAAATGCTTGATACCATCATTTTCTCTCTTTCCAACGATCTACATGTATACTCTCCTTTATGGGGACCCTACGTAGCCCAGTTGTAAGAATTTGTATTCTGGGTTCGATCCTCACTGGAATCACCGGCTTTTTTGTGTGAGTGACTTCGGGCAAGACTCTCCACAGCTCAAGAAGAGACTGTGAAACCCAGGGCATGCATAAATAAGTGAATTGTCGCAGTGATATGACTGGAATACTGTTGAAAGCGGCGTAACACAACAGCCGGTCAGCCAGTCAGTGAGTCATTCAATGAATGAATGAATCAATCAATCAATCAAATATAGTAGGTGTGGACCAAATTGCAATATACAAGGAAGGAGACATTCCCGAATGAAGTACGAAAGTAGTTACATTTTATTTCAAAGGGAACTTGCGTCATAAAACAGAGTGATAATAATTGTAATAACGGTAATAGTAATTATCGTCATGAACATTTCAACCGTTTGAAATGCCTTAATGTATACTGAAACCTTTACCAGACAAAAAAAAATTAAACTTGTCTAAATTGAAAGGTTTTGCAGACGACAATTTAAATGTGGCTCCTATGATAGAATTTCTCTTTGATGGTATAGAAAACATTGTGGGAAAAGAAGAAAATGCTGGTTACCAGCATTTTCTTCTTTTCCTACAATGTTTTCAAAAGGCATCTTCTTTGCAGACGATAAATTGAACGTGAATCAAATGATGTAATTTGTCTTTGAAACGATAGAAAACATTGCGGAACAAGGAGAAAATGCTGGGTACCGTTGTTTCTTACAATGTTTTCGAAAGCTGTCTACCTCGGGATCGTTAAAATTCGGGATTGTGTGGTAAATTGTTAGGAGGTGTAAGGAACATATCGATAGAGTCAACCAAAAACTACGCAGATCTCCCAGTTCCAGTGGTTTTAATATGCAGATATTGAAGCAGAAATATTTGACAGAGTAGATTCCAAAATAGATTGCACAGAATATACTCTGTGAAAATTTTGATTTTTTCTTGATCTGACCGTAACTACCGTGAACCAACAAACTGCAAGGCTACATATCCTTTTTTAATTTCCTCGTTTTTTGGTCTGGAAAATGAAAAAATTTCAATAAATTTTGACAAGTACCACAGCGAACCAGTTTATTTACGATGGTGACGTGCATACCGATGCATGAATACACGGCTAGAATTCCGTAAAATGGCTTTTTACAACTGTATGTACATTTTTAATGCAAGAAAATCGATTTTGATTTATTACAGACGACAACGATATTGACAGTTGTTCCCGAACTTTTACACTTTATTACCTCCGTTTTCGAAGAGTAGCAAAAATACCGCTTAAGACGTTTGAAAAATCAACGCAATAAGCGACTCAGCTGAGAACGCGTTCGTGAAACGCATTCAACGTTTCAGACTCAACTCAGCATTTTAACGGACTTAAGCCTGTAAACTCAGTTGAGTTGAGTACGGACTTAAGTTTTTTCGTGAAACCGGGCCCAGATCTTTAAATAAGGGCCCGTTTTCACCGACCATTCTTAAGTACGTTCTCAGTCTTATTCTTCAGGGGTACCATTCGCTAAACTGTGTACGCACAAAATTTGCGTACGCAGTTTTTGTAAGCAAGCATCAAGCCTGAACACAAGCATCGCTGAACTGCATAACTTTACGATTTGAGTAAATATTGGCATATCTTTACGCCTGTTCATATCTTAGGGTATAGCAGGGATCGTATGTGTGTATATTCACCCTCCCCCCCCCCAAAAAAAAAAAAAAAAATGCGTAAATCTATGCACTTTAGTGAAAGGTACCCCCAGAACTGTCTAAGTTCGGAAGTAAAACGACTTCTAATTGGCTAAACTATTTGGTTTAGCCAATTAGAAGTGATGTTACTTTCAAGTTACGAAAATCTTGGAGAATAAGACAACGAATGCTTTTAACCCTACGGCTGCTAAGCGCGACACACTGACCTTTTGCGGACAGTGTAGATCAAGATCAGACTGCACAGAACGTGCAGTCTGATCTTGGATCTACACTGTCCGATAAGGAGATACTATTCCCCAAAACATAACTTTGAAATAGCAATATTTGGGTTTTTACTATCGAACTGAAAATTTCATTTTAGTTACTCAGCAGGATAAGAGTAAAAAAATGTTGGTGCTTGCGGATCCAGGCTTACAATCCGCATTGGATAAACTTGCCGCCGAAGTACCAAGGGTTACGCTTTACCAAACAATTCGAGTTTTACTACCCTGTGTGAGACAACTTTTAAAACATATTAATGGGTAAAGGAGAAAAAGCTTATTACCATTATTTTCTGTCTTTCTCAAATAGGTTTCCATCCTTAACAGACATATCGCATCATTTGTAAAGAACTAAAAAGGAAGATATCACTCTTCAAAAATATTACATTCTATTTAACAACGGAAGCGAAGATGCTGTTTTATAACTCTTATATATTACCAATTTTAGACTACTGTTGTATAATTTGGGGAAAAAACACGCGCTATGTTAACAAGGTTTCAACCCTTCATAAACGAATTGGTAAACTTATACTTGGCAAACCCGTAAAGTCACCATCAGCAGATTTATTTAAAGAATTGTGTTGGCTGTCGTTTTCGAACAGATGCAAATACCATGCTGCAGTACTTATCTACAAAACACTCCACTATAAAGCACCTACTTATATGTTAGACATAATTCACGTATCCAGGAATTTTAATTATTCATTACGCTCTGAGACAAACAATGATCTAGTTTTAACTAAAACCCCCAAAACAAAAATATATACACACAGTTTTAGTTATTACAGTGTGAGTGTCTGGAATGATATTCCGCTTGAAATTAGGAGTGAACCCAGACTAATAACATTTAAGAAGAAAGTAAAGCAGTATTTTCTAAATTATCAACAATTATAACGTTTTTTTCCCCTCTCATTTTTCCCCAATTCTTCTGTATTTAAATAGTAGATTGTGAGTATCTGTCAGGTAAACGAACCATTGAGATGATCGACTTTTTAATTTTTCCTGTCATTTCATTTACCTTTGTATATGTACGTATACATATGTGTGCATGTGTGAGAGAGAGGTAGAGGGGTGTGTGTGAGGTGTGTGTGTGTGTGAGAGATAGAGGGGTGTGTGTTTGGCTGTGTGTGTGTTGGGTGTGTGTAAGTTATGGTGTAAGAAGGCCATGTAGAAAATAAGATTATGTTACCTTCTCTAAATAAAGTTATTATTATTATCATTATTATTATTATCATTATTATTATTTGAGAAATGTTAAATGTGTCTGTAAATGCTCCCTTTGGAAAAGTCTAAAATTTTGTGGAAATTTTGTGGAAAAAGGAGAAAATGCTGGTTACCAGCATTTTCTCCTTTTCCCACAATGTTTTTTACCCTATCGAAGACAAAAGTAATCATTAGATGTACATTTCATGTGTCGTCTGCAAGTGCTTTCAATTTGGTCGACTTAAAAGTTTTGTCGTTTGGTAAAGAGTGAAAACTCTTCATTCCTGGAAACAGACGACATGAAAGA
Source organism: Hippopus hippopus (assembly GCA_946811185.2). Taxonomy (NCBI): domain Eukaryota; kingdom Metazoa; phylum Mollusca; class Bivalvia; order Cardiida; family Cardiidae; genus Hippopus; species Hippopus hippopus. The sequence goes on from OX328104.1 coordinate 10,459,031, forward strand.
CATGTTTGTGAATTACGGGAAATTGACATAAATTAGGTACAATACTAGTGTACACACGAACACATCATGTCAGCGAGAAAAATGCTCGTTTCTCGGAATCATTTTATTTTGCCGAAATGATTTCAAGTCTTGTCGGCTGCAGGCGGGAGAAAAAAAAAGGCCTCTGCACGAGTTAGACAAGACGTTTTGCAGTTGATTTGTTGTTAGAAAATTCTTTAATGTGCACATTCGTTCCCCACCCATCCTTGTAGGGACTTGTAGGTCGGAGGCCGTCGTTGAGCTGTATTCTAGTACGAAAACTTGTAACTATTATTCGATTTTTAACATTAACTTACAAAAACCCACGCCAGCCTAAAAAAAATTGTCCTGAAGTTTTCATGTTAGAGCCAGCTGGCTCATAATGGGGAACTTGGGTTCTTGCTTACAAGCACATTTATTCTTTCTTTGCACATATTCAAGCCCCATGACAGAAATTTTCGGACAAACGCATAACTGTTTTCTTAATTTAATGTAGTATCTTCAAGCGTGTGCTTATTACACAAGAAAATGTCTTTCGACTAGACAACTGTTATTTCTGGTATTTACCAAAACAGCTTGCTTCCCTCCGTCTTTGTAACGCACTCGTCACAACTCGGCCGTAACTATATGTAGGTCTCATTTGATCAAGTGATCACCAAGGACTACCCATGATTGCAGTGCACTCGTCCCAACTCAGCCGATTCCGTATCTACATTTAACGCGTCCGCATCTAGGCGGTTTCCATTTTGAAATACTGCCAGTCACATGATCTTAAACATGGCGGCGCCCATGTAAATCGATTAGTAACGGCAATAACAGCCACGTTGATAAGCAACCTATCATTGTAAAATGCCAGCGTGATTGATAGGCCTAGTTAGAAAATAAATGGACAAACTGTTTGTTATCGCAAATGTACTTAGAAAGATTCCAAAGGAATAATGTGACCAGTGTTTGCTTTTTTATGCCCCCGGCATGAAATGGGGGGGGGGCATATAGAGTTACCTGTGTCCGTCTGTCTGTGTGTGTGTTAGTGTGTTAGTGTGTGCGTGTGTGTGTGCGTGCGTGCGTTAGTGTGTGTGTCCCATTCTTGTCCGGGGCATAACTTCTACATTTATCAATGGATTTCGAAATAATTTTGCACAATTGTTCTCCTTAACAAGTACTAGTGTCATGCGAAAAGTTTGTTTCGATACGCCCAAGGTCAAGGTCACAGTTGAAGGTAAAATGTTTAAATTGACCTTGTCCGGAGCGTAACTTCTACATTTATCAATGGATTTCAAAAATCTTTGCACACTTGTTCTTCTTAACAAGTACTAGTGTCATGCGAAAAGTTTGTTTCGATACGCCCAAGGTCAAGGTCACAGTTGAAAGTCAAATGTTTAAATTGACCTTGTCCGGAGCATAACTTCTACATTTATCAATGGATTTCAAAAAACTTTGCACACTTGTTCTCCATAACAAGTACTAGTGTCATGCGAAAAGTTTGTTTCGATACGCCCAAGGTCAAGGTCACAGTTGAAGGTCAAATGTTTAAATTAACCTTGTCCGGAGCATAACTTCTACATTTATCAATGGATTTCAAAAAAACTTCGCACACTTGTTCTCCTTAACAAGTACTAGTGTCATGCGAAAAGTTTGTTTCGATACGCCCAAGGTCAAGGTCATAGTTGAAGGTCAAATGTTTAAATTGACCTTGTCCGGAGCATAACTTCTACATTTATCAATGGATTTCAAAAAAACTTCGCACACTTGTTCTTCTTAACAAGTACTAGTGTCATGCGAAAAGTTTGTTTCGATACGCCCAAGGTCAAGGTCACAGTTGAAGGTCAAATGTTTAAATTAACCTTGTCCGGAGCATAACTTCTACATTTATCAATGGATTTCAAAAAAACTTCGCACACTTGTTCTCCTTAACAAGTACTAGTGTCATGCGAAAAGTTTGTTTCGATACGCCCAAGGTCAAGGTCATAGTTGAAGGTCAAATGTTTAAATTGACCTTGTCCGGAGCATAACTTCTACATTTATCAATGGATTTCAAAAAAACTTCGCACACTTGTTCTTCTTAACAAGTACTAGTGTCATGCGAAAAGTTTGTTTCGATACGCCCAAGGTCAAGGTCACAGTTGAAGGTCAAATGTTTAAACTGACCTTGTCCGGAGCATAACTTCTACATTTATCAGTGGATTTCAAGAAAACTTCGCACACTTGTTTTCCTTAACAAGTACTAGTGTCATGCGAAAAGTTTGTTTCGATACGCCCAAGGTCAAGGTCACAGTTGAAGGTCAAATGTTTAAATTAACCTTGTCCGGAGCATAACTTCTACATTTATCAATGGATTTCAAAAAAACTTCGCACACTTGTTCTCCTTAACAAGTACTAGTGTCATGCGAAAAGTTTGTTTCGATACGCCCAAGGTCAAGGTCATAGTTGAAGGTCAAATGTTTAAATTGACCTTGTCCGGAGCATAACTTCTACATTTATCAATGGATTTCAAAAAAACTTCGCACACTTGTTCTCCTTAACAAGTACTAGTGTCATGCGAAAAGTTTGTTTCGATACGCCCAAGGTCAAGGTCACAGTTGAAGGTCAAATGTTTAAATTAACCTTGTCCGGAGCATAACTTCTACATTTATCAATGGATTTCAAAAAAACTTCGCACACTTGTTCTCCTTAACAAGTACTAGTGTCATGCGAAAAGTTTGTTTCGATACGCCCAAGGTCAAGGTCATAGTTGAAGGTCAAATGTTTAAATTGACCTTGTCCGGAGCATAACTTCTACATTTATCAATGGATTTCAAAAAAACTTCGCACACTTGTTCTTCTTAACAAGTACTAGTGTCATGCGAAAAGTTTGTTTCGATACGCCCAAGGTCAAGGTCACAGTTGAAGGTCAAATGTTTAAACTGACCTTGTCCGGAGCATAACTTCTACATTTATCAGTGGATTTCAAGAAAACTTCGCACACTTGTTTTCCTTAACAAGTACTAGTGTCATGCGAAAAGTTTGTTTCGATACGCCCAAGGTCAAGGTCACAGTTGAAGGTCAAATGTTTAAATTGACCTTGTCCGCAGCTTAACTTCTACATTTATCAATGGATTTCAAAAAACCTCGCACACTTGTTCTTCTTAACAAGTACTAGTGTCATGCGAAAAGTTTGTTTCGATACGCCCAAGGTCAAGGTCACAGTTGAAGGTCAAATGTTTAAATTAACCTTGTCCGGAGCATAACTTCTACATTTATCAATGGATTTCAAAAAAACTTCGCACACTTGTTCTCCTTAACAAGTACTAGTGTCATGCGAAAAGTTTGTTTCGATACGCCCAAGGTCAAGGTCATAGTTGAAGGTCAAATGTTTAAATTGACCTTGTCCGGAGCATAACTTCTACATTTATCAGTGGATTTCAAGAAAACTTCGCACACTTGTTTTCCTTAACAAGTACTAGTGTCATGCGAAAAGTTTGTTTCGATACGCCCAAGGTCAAGGTCATAGTTGAAGGTCAAATGTTTAAACTGACTGTTCAACCCAGTTTTATATCCTGCTCAGCAAATAATGTGTTCCTGTCTCATAGAGGAAGTCCAACAAAGTAATTATTATTGCTATATTTCTCACTCTCATTCCTCAAGTTAAGATCTTCATAATCCTGAGTATAAGTAACCCTCAGTTGAAAGATTAAGGAAAACGCTGAATAAAAAGAATTTAATGCTCAAAACCAGCATTTTCTTCTTTTTCTCACAAAGTTTTCTACCATATACAATACAAGCCATATAATTTATTGTCTGCATATTGCTTTCAACTTGGACCAGTCCTCAATTTTGTTATCAGGTATAAATAATCTTTTATCTGCTTGGCTATATATATAACAAACCTTCTTAACCCTGTCTAAGCTGTTATCCAAAACAACAATTTTCTGTAATACCTATTGATTCACTCATATGACATATCTGCGACCAATACCATTTAGCGGGGGCATCCGTGTCTCTGACACACCTATTTCTAGTTTTTAAGTGAAGTGTGTACTTCCGGCGAAGAAATGTATCGTGTAGGTGCACCTCTCTCTCTCTCTGCCTTTCTCCGTCTTTCTGTCTCTCTGTCTCTGTCTCTCTTGTCAGCATTTTCATAGCAGAAAGCAAATTCTCAGTACTGCTAACATGCTACAAATATTCATTAGAAAGACTTTATTTCAACAGCCATTGATGTCTCATACATACATACATAATTTTCATAACTTTTCTCCCATGGGTTATGCCTATAGGTGCATTTACCCCTCTCACCGCGATGGGCAACATTATGTTGCTATTGTGGGAGGTACAGATCTAAGATGACACTGCACAAAACGTGAAGTCTGATCTTAGACCTGCACCATCAGCCACTTTACTATACTCTCATATATATATGTACCGTAATTTGCAGTCGATTGGTACACTTAAGACGAATACAAACATTTGACAGACGGAGCTAATTTTGATTGACGTTTGACGGTACATGTAATTATCTTAACACCCAACGTACCACCCGTACTTCGGTACAGTGCGATTTGATCTTAGCCAGACGGCGTATTAAAATGCTTTACAACACAATCCCGCGTTTTTACGATGCTGACAAAAGCAAGTCCTTAAGAGAAGAGGCTTTTGAAAACATTGTTGGAAAAGAAGAAAATGCTGGTAACCAGCATTTTCTCCTTTTCCCACAATGTTTTCTACGCTGTCGTGAACAAATTCTACAATATTAACCACCTTTAATTTGTCGTCTGCAAACGCTTTCTGATTGCATAAATCTAAAATTTTGTCATCTGGTAACGATAAAATTTTAAGACTACTCCATATTTAAAGCACTTGCAGACGAAAAGTAAATGTGGATGAAAAAATGGGATTTGTCTGATTCGATAGGAAACATTGTGGTTACCAGAATTTTCTTTTGTTCCCACACTTCTTTTTTTGGAAGCGCCATCTCTCGGGGCTCTTCAAACCACAAGATCCTTTGGTAAAGAGATAGCTTTCTAACAAATAATGTAAAAATCGAAAGAAATTAGTCTGGTAAACACTGAAAAAAAAAATTCAGACGAAAAATTAAATGTAGCTGAAATAATAGAATAGACGGTAGAAAACATTGTAAGACTAGGAGAAAATGCTGCATACCAGCGATATGAACTGCTTTTGCACTGTTGTATGGAAAATGCAAACTGTTATCCACATTATAGATATATATTAAGGAAAGGGCACCGAATGGGATTCGTGTAACATCGCCTTTCATCACCAAACTAAGATTCGGCTAAGACTAAGGTAATCCGTAATCGATGTGGGAAAACAGCGTCTATCGGCCGATCGATTTCGGATTATCCGAGTCTTAGCCGAATCAGTACGTTTTTTTCGACGATGAAAGGACACGTATCCCATTAGGGTGCCCTATCCTTAACTGATCTAGTGATCTAGTAGCTATTAGTACGTCTAATCTACAATATTGAGCGACTCTGCGATAATCCGAAAGATACTCACAATTCCCGGAATTTCGCGATCTCGAATCATCGAGTTTTTTGTGCATATCATGTTTTCTCTTTGAATTAATATTATTTACTTTGGATGCATGAGAGGAAAGAAAAATACCGAGTTTGCTAAATGCCTGAAATATCAGCTTTGTCCGTAGACCTTCAGACTTCTAACCCTTTCATCGCCATTGGCGAATGCAGTGGCTTCTGCGCACGGCATAGATCAAGACCAGTCTGCACGGAATGTGCAGCCTGATTTTAGATCTATACCGTCCGCTTGTTAGTTCAAGTCTATAGGATAAGTGTCTTTTGTAAGTTTCAGTGAATTCTCGTCGAAAGAGGTCGAGTTTATACAAATGACGCTGAATTGATTGATGGTGTTTTACGCCACTTTCAACATTATTTCAGTCATATCACGGCGACGGAACACATATTCATGCACTTCCTGTGTTTCACCAGTACTAGGCTGGGGCTCTGAAGAGTCATACCCGAGGACACCCCCACGAAAAACCCAGTGGATCCAGTGAGGGTCGAACTTGGGGCCTCCAGGTCACGAGTCCTACACTTTACCACTGAGACACGCAGGACCTCTTCAAATGACGCTGAAGGACTTAAAAGCAAATACAAAGGTTCTTTTGCTGTCGACAAAATAATTGAGACATAAAAAAAATAAAATAGAAATTCGCGTTTGAAATGGTAGAAAACATTTTGGGAAAAGGAGAAAATGGCAAAGGATAGAAAGGTATGGTTTTATGTGAAATGGATCGAAATCATTACTCCTTTCATGCCTTGCTACCTTACCAAGAAAACTGCTAATTGAAGTGAAAATCCCAAAGCTTTGGTTGTAATTGATTTCAAGTGAATTGTACCTTTGATGTCGTTATTAAAAATTACATCAATACAAAATGTATTTCTTCATTTTCAGAACATTTTATATGCTTCAGATATACTTAGTTTTCGTAAACCTTTTACGGCACGATAAAATTTTAGTCTTGTTCAGATTGAAAGTGTTTGCAGACACCAAATTAAAAGTGGATCAAATGATGGAATATCTTTCAGTAAGGATAGAAACCATTGTGGGAAAAGGAGAAAATGCTGGTTACCAGCATTTTCTTCTTTTCCCACAATGTTTTCAAAAGCCTTTTCCTTTAGTGTCCATAACAATAATAGTCGTTGTGTGATTCAAGGTTTAGTTGGTATTTTTCGAGATGGGTATGAACTGGCTGTATCCATTATCTGCAGAGGATACTTAAAAAAAGAAGATTCGCGGACGCCGTAGATTAAGATCGGACAGCGCAACGCCTGCAGTATGATCTAGGGCCTATATTTGATTCTTATATATTATCTTAAAGGGGCCTCTTTACTTTTTATTCCATAAATCAAAATTTCTTGTAATATACCGATTAATACAACTAGATCTAGATAGATATATTTTCCTTTGAAATTGCACTCTTATAAACTGCACGGTTACATACTGTAAAAAAGGGCAATTTTCGGCGTTTAAATAAAGGATGGTTGCTTTGCAATCGGTGACTCCGTCTATTTTTATTACGTCAGATATGACGTCATCATATTGATTTGATTAAGCATCTTCGTAATCGACGCATGTAATTGATCATGTCACATTCCCAGAAGTCTTAGGAGAATCTAAAAAGACCTTGCGAGGCTACGTAACCCATCAAGGAAATACAACTGAAAAATACTTTTTCCTTACTTTTGCTTTCTTCTTTACTGATAAATTGTGAGCTATCATCCCACTTTATTTTAGTAATAAATCATTTTTTCACTTTGATGAGATTATAAATATCTAAATAGCCCCCTTAACCATTTCCGTAACGACAACTTTTAGACTTTCAAATTCAAAAATATCTGCAAAAGATAACTTCAAAATTGGTACCAGTGGACCCAGGTTCCGTGATAAGGTAGAAAACATTGTGAGAAAAGGAGAAAATGCTGGTTACCAGCATTTCTCCTTTTCCCACAATATTTTCAAAAGCCTTCTTTCCATGGACATGAAAGCCAGGGATTGTTTGGTAAAGGGTTAAACAGTTTTCTACAAAGAGTTGTACTCTAAGTTCATGAAAGAAGATCGATTTTTTTATTAACCGGCGGCAAAAGAGCTAACCCATTACAGTTCAAATACGGCCTTTTCACACCACCTTTGCTGACCTTATCGGGGAGTAAAACTTTGTGGAAAAAGCAGCAATTTCCAATAACAAGCATTGCCAATTTCCCCACACTATTTCAGCACTGAAGGGAAAAAAAAACCTTTCCTTTTCACGTGTTTCTTATTTAAATGACGCGAAATACTTTCCAGTAAATCAAGAAATAGCCTGTTTTATGATTGGTTACGTCTCTACCAGACAAAAAGATATTTGAACTGCCGAATTCGAAAACATTGCGGACGACAGGTTAAATGAGTCGTCTGTGTAAGGATAGAAAACATTGTGGGTAAAGGGGAAAATGCTGGTTACCAGCATTTTCTCCTTTTCCCACCATGTTTTCAAAAGCCTTCCTTCTCAGCGTCTGTTGAATCATGGGAAGGTTTTGATCAAGGGTTACAAGACGTCTGAAGTCATAATTGGTAGATGTAAGCGTCTAGACGATGTAGATAGATTAGTTATTGGTTAGCCTAGTGGGAACGTACATACACCAGTCTGAGTCATTCATTCAGTCTTTGCCCGGTGTTTCCCGGCGGCGTATCCCGAATCTGTCGTACGGTTGTCTGCGAAATTGTATGGATGTTTTTTTTTTTACGACCTCTCCCTTCAATAGTATTTCATTTCTTGATTGATTGTTTGATTGAATTTTTAATTGGTTGACTTACTGACGGACTGACAGACAGACAGACGGATGGATTGATGAATAGATGGATTGATCAATCTACTGGCTTGCTGGCTGGCCGGTCGGCCGGCCTACCGACTGATTGACTGACCGACTGGCTGGCTGGCTGATGTTTTACGCAGCTTTCAACATGAAATTAACAACGATATAAGACCTTACCTCTGTTTAGGTGATATCACGGTAGCAGCTGACTTATTCGCGTGAGTCTTTGGTTTCATCTGTACTATGCCAGGGCTCTGAAATGTATCACTCAAGGATACTCCCACGAAAAGCCAAGCACTTCGAGAACCGGTCGAAGCCTGGAGCCTCTATACGTTTAGAACCCCCTTTCCTTCTAGAGCCATGGAGGACTCCTGAGTTTTCGATTATATCAGGACGACAGCGCGCTTATTTTGTCCAAGGTTTTCAACAGCAGTGAGCTTTGCAAAAGGACACTTCCATGCAACAAGCTCTGTCAGCAAAAATCGAACCCATAACTTTACGGATAACAAGATATACCCTTTAACAACTGAGCCACAGAGGGGCCTTTAAAACACCCTGAATTTCACCATCAGTACAAAATGACACCTTCATTTTCAAATCTTTTAGGGGAGGGGCACCTCCGTAAACTGGTAGCCTCGTATCAACCAAAGGTCGGACGGTTACGGGAGATATAGCGGATGCCAATTCAGTTAGTTTGCATCAGAACGGCTATTCTCCTTCTGTGTGACCTATCTGTATATGTGTGGCTAATGTCTGTCAGAATCTCTACGTCTCTCTCTGTCAGAACATTTGTCCACCTGTCTCTCTCTTTGTCTGCTATCAGATGATCTGCTTGTGTTTCTGTTGTCTGTCTCTGACATTCTGTCTATCTACGTGCATATTTAAGCCGTGCACGTCAGTTTCATAATTACATTTCATAAGCGAATGCTTTTATCCTTAAGTCGATCCGTACTCAAAAACATATTGTATAGATATTGTATAATGTCAATTTTCTGTTTCATTTGGTATATTATTAACATTTACGCTGCTAAGCGCGACTGAAAGACCTTTTTCGGACAGCGTAGATCAAGATCAGACTGCACAGAACGTGCAGTCTGATCTTTGATCTACACTGTCCGTTAAGGAGATACCTTCCCCCAAACAGTAACTTTGAAATTGCTAAATTTGGATTTTTACTATCGACGTGAAAGTTTCATGTCACTTATTCAACACGATAAGGGTTTAGATTATGACAGCCTTTATAATAACCGCCTTCTTCGATCGTAAGCCCCGCCCCTTTTTCATACCGTAGTGAACGAAAAACAACTCGCACTGTCTAAATTCAATTTGGAGGAGTAAATTATTTCATTCCCATTGTGTCTGCTTTATGGATACTCAAAGAACGATCGACTATAAAAAGTGTGCAATAAATGCGAGAGTCGCATACCAAGGTAAGGTATCTCCGGTTATACGAGCAGACGAAACGAGCAGCAGACGATAATAGCACTGCGTGACGTAATGGTGATTTTTGTTAAAGTAAACTTGGGTGATAACACTTCATCTCTTTCACCTTAATAGATACGTTCAAATTTTATCGAGGTATAAAAAGAACTACTGTATTGCTTTTTTAGGAATCTTTTTCGTGACTGTAGAATGAAATACCTGACTGGGAAGATCAAAGATCTGACTGCACTTTTTGGGCAGTCTGATCTTGATCTACCACGTCTGTAATACGTAATCGGTGTGGGTAAAAGTGCTTAAATCAAAGGTTATTTTATAATACGGCTATGTTCAATACAGTTTCGATCACACCGGTAGCAATTTTTCTTCCATTTTAATAGACAATAAAGGACAAGTTGGAGCACTGTAAAGTAAGCAAATGGATATTAGACGAAAGAAAATGCGCTGAAAAGTGATTTATAATTTTCGTCTGGTTTTTTAACCCTTCGGCTGATAAGCTCGACTCTAGGACCTTTTGCGGACAGTGTAGATCAAGATCAGACTGCACAGAACGTGCAGTCTGATCTTGGATCTGCACTGTCCGATTAGGAGAGATTTTTTCCCCAAACAATACCAATGAAATAGCAAAATTTTGGTTTTTAACTATCGGCTTGAAATTTTTATTTCACTAATTTAGCAGTTAAAGGGTTGATAGATTGGTGCTTGATAGTGAACGATCTGGTTGATTTCGTGATATCTGATGCTGTGTGTAGGTGTGTTGTGATAAAATTATGTGATAAATGATCCCCGGATATAGCTAATGTATATATAATCGGTTTATAATGGTATTGTATATGTTTGTTTGAATGGGGTCTTAATTTGCTTTCAACCGTATATCAGTCATATCATGGTAAAAATCTCACCTTTTCATAAATGTTTTCGGGTTGTTGTTGGTATTGTATTTGCTTGTTTGAATTGGATCTAAATTCGCTTTCACCCGTATATCAGTCATATCACGGTAAAATCTCACCTTTTCACAAATGTTTTCGGGTTGTTGTTGTTGCTGTAAGTATTGTATTTACTCGTTCGAACATGATCTAAATTCGCTGTCAACCGTATATGGGACATATCACGGCGAAAGCTCACATTTTCACACTGTTTCTGTGTTATTTATTCCTATTATGTGTACTTTTTTTTTCCTTGTAAATTGGATCTTAATCTGCTTTCAAGTGTTTATCAGTCATATACTGACAGCAAAAGCCCACTCTTTGATACTTATTGTGGGGGTCACTGGTTTGATACCCAGCTCGGCCAATTTCTTTACGAGGATTGATGACAGTCATTGCGACAGGATTCATTCCTTTCTCACCGCTGACCTCCGTTTCAACGATAGTTATGTGGGAAAGGAGCCAGAGGCTTGGAAAGAATATTGTGCGAAGTACTGGTAAAAGAAACTCCAGGAAAGTATGGATAGGTGCACTGGCCGCCGCGATATAACTGAAATAATGTTGAAAACGGCGTTAATCAATAATCAATCCATCGATCGATCGATCAATCAATCAATCAATCAATCAATCAATCAATCAATCAATTAATCGATCAATCAATCAATCAATCAATCAACCAATCAATCATTTTTGTGGTTGTCTTATTGTTTTCTCTTTTTTTCTAAATTAAATCTAGGTGTCCTGCGTGGCTCAGTGGTAAAGTATAGGACTAATAACCTGGAGGCCCCCGGTTCGAGCCTCGCTGAATCCACTGGGCTTTTTGTGGGAGTGTCCTTGGACAAGACACTTTAGAGCCCCAGCCTAGTACTGGTGAAGTCGAGGAAATACGCCAAAATGTGAGCTGTCGTCGTGACAATAATGTTGAAAGCGGCGTAAAACACCATTCAATTAATCAATCAATCAATCTAAGTTAAATCTGACGCTGCTTTCAACCGTATATTAGTTCCATAATGGCAAAAACTCACTTTTTTTTATACTATTTCTGGGTTGTTGTTGCTGTTGTTGTTGTTCGCAATGTAATTTTCTTTCCTTTTAAATTCGGTCTAATGCTGCTTTCAAACGTAATTCATTCATATCACGGTAAAAAAACTTCCGTTTTTAACACTTTCCTGCTGAATAACTAACCTCAAACTTTCAAGCCGATAGTAAAAGCCCAAATTTTGCTATTTCAAAGGTATTATTTGGGAGAAAGATATCTTCTTATCGGACAGTGTAGATCCAAGATCAGACTGCACGTTCTGTGCAGTCTGATCTTGATCTACACTGTCCGCAAAAAGTCTGTGAGTCGCGCTTAGAAGCCTAGCGGTTAAGAATAGTACTGGTATTTCTGAATTTAACGATTGGATTTTACGGTGCTTGTAACAGTACTTCGTTTATATCATTGGGGCTGCTCACTTTATGCGTTTCCCTCAGTATCGCCTGTACTAGTCTTAGGCTCTTTCTAAAGGACACTGTGACAGGACTACCACCACCAGCGGAACTCGAACCAAGGTTTACTGATCACATGTCCTTGCACATTATCTTATTTTAAGAAGCTTTAACCACTGAGCTATAGGAGAGTCGTTTAAAATTTTAATCATACAAAGATGAGCCATGTTCTGTGAAAATGGTGCTTAATGCTTCTGCAAAAAAATATCAGACTGCCTTTTGCAGTCTGTGGAAAGTCAGATCTTGATCTACTAGTATAGCTCAAGATCAGCCTTTCCGGTCTATGTCCGCTTTCTTTTAGAAATAGTCTTTCAAAAACATCATTGACCCTTCATTGTTTGGGCCCTTTTCATAACTGATAAGATTTTTTTTTATTTACTTCTAGCGCTCTAGTTGATGATGAATTGAATTAACCCGTAGGCTTCTAAGCACGACTCATTGGCCTTTTGTATCAAATGGCAAAATTTTAAACTTGTCCAAATTGAAAGCATTTGCAGACGACAAAACAAATATGACTCAAAAATTGAAATTTTATTCGCCAATGACAGAAAACATTGTGGGAAAAGGAAAAAAAAAAAAAAAAATGCTGGTTACTTTCTTTTTCTACTTTTTCCACAATGTTTTCAAAAGCTTCCTTTCTCAGGGTCATTAAAAGTCGAGGTTCTGTGGTAGAGGGTTAAAACTTTGAAGTGTGTAGGGTAAAAAGTCAAGCATTGCAGTTGTAAAGTTCTTTGCGTGGGGAAAACACCCTACAAGACAGTCTAGATCCCAGTCTAGTCTGCATGTTCTGTGCAGTCTGACCTTGATTTACACTTTCTGCAAAAACCAGTGAGTGGCGTTTAGCATCCAAAGGGCTCAGTAATTGATCTTGTTTAACCCCATGCCACACAGTCCCGAATTTTATTTTAAGAACATGTGAATGAAAGCTTTTTCAAACATCATGGAAGAAGGAGAAATGTTTGTAACCAGCTTTTTTTTTTTATCCTTATTGATATTGAATTTGTCGTCTGCACATGCTTTAAATATCCCCATTCTAAAATTTTGAGATCTGGCAAGGAGATAAACACTAGACTCTAGTTCAAAAGAGAAGATGACATTTCACAAACGTCATTCATATTTCAAATCTGTGATATTTATAGACGTTTCTGTCCGTTACCAGACGAGAAAATCTTACACGTGTCCAATTTGAAAGCACTTACAGACGACAAATTAAATGTGACTCAAACGGTGAAAATTATCTGAGTAAGGGAAGAAAACATTGTGGGAAAAGGAGAAAATGCTGGTCACCAGCGTTTTCTCCTTTTCCCACAATGTTTTCAAAAGTCTTCTAAAACTCGGGATTGTATGGTAAAGGAATAAAACGTAAGGGAACACAAAGTCTTTCACCTCAAATAAATAAATTCGACAATTTTCGACAACTAAGGAATACAAACAAATTGCAAATGAAGCGACATTTTTTGTTTTCATTGTTTAGAATAAAGAAACGGGCGCCGCAAATCAGATGGGCCGTGATCTGTAAAAAGGGGACTTAATGCAGATGCGAAACGTATCGACCCAGGTCAGCCTGCGCAGTCCGCGCAGGCTGACCTGGGCCGAAACGTTTTGCTATTGGTCAATTTTCTGTGTGTCAAGGGACCAGTCTACCTCGTGACTCAGTCGGTTTTTATACAAAATTGATTTTAATGGCTCCACAATTATGTGATGACTTGGTTGGTATAATAAATCACGGAGATACTTTAAACCCGCTTTCGCCAGAGCATCTATCAAATGTATTTGCGATCTGATATTAAAGGAACATTAGACCAGATTTTGACACATTTTCTTGGGGGACGGATGGGGGTGGGGGGCTAAAAGTCAAAATTTTGTAAGGAAATTCCTAAGGACGTGACTGTTTACGCTTAGTTGGTAAAAGACAAAATAAAACGAAACAAAAAAAAAAAAAAATGCCCCAAGTGGGACTCGAACAATAGAACCAGCGACTTTTAAAATCAGAGTCGACGACTTTATCAACTGAGCTATTGGGCCAATCGATATTTTACCATAATAAAAATGTATTTATCCCTTGTTATGAAAGAAAAGGTTATACTGTTACTAACGGCATTATAAATTTTACAAAAAAAAAAAAAATCTTCGGTGATTCCTCGTGTTTTCTACATGTATTTCTATCTATGTTTAAATTTTATAGTCATCTCTGCACGATAATGAAAATAAAAAGCAGCCTATTTAAAGACTCTACAAAAACCCCTTACAAAACAAATTCTGGTTTTAATGCCCCTTTAAAAGTATCACAAGCTTAAAAAAAAAAAGCTATGCACATGTTACGCATAAATTAAAGCGCTCTGTCCCCCATATTTCGGCTAACTGCCTTCATTAAGATTGAAAAACGTAATTATGTTGGCCGATATATTGGGAAAAAAGTGTTTCAGTTAGGCCAACTATTAGCTAAAAGCAAATAATTTGTGCGTCAAATTGCAGGCAAATTTAAATTCATACCATTGAAAAGTATGAATATTATCACGAGTCCTACAATATGTTAAGGTAGGGTCTGTCAAAGTTCAGTCGCTAGCTGAAAAAAACTCAATTGTAAAACTAGAATTAAGTACTGGCGAAAGAAACCGAAGGAAAGTATAGATAGCTACACTAGCCACTGTAAAATAACTCAAATGACCGTTGAAAACGGAGTCAAACCAACTAAGAAAAACAAACAAACAGACGCGATTTCGCCTTCAGAAAGGATTTTACCCCCTTTCTTGTTACAAAGGTAATAAAAGTAATACGTAAATGATTATTGTCGTAGTGTTTCAGTGGAACACCGTTTTAGAGTATTTACTGACGTCAAAGACAGCATTAATTTGTAGTTCCGCAAATCAAACTTCTGATAGAGTTCCAAAACTTTTCCCTTACAGCTCTGAATTCTTTACCAAACGGCGAAATTCTAGACTTGTCCAAATTGAAAGTATCTGCAGACGACAAATTGAAGCTGACTAAAAAAATTGAATTTGTTTTTTAGAGGGGTGGAAAACATTGTGGGAAAAGGAGAAAATGCTGGTGACCAGTATTTTCTCCCCTTTTTCTACGTTTTCTACCCTTTCATAAGACAAACCCTATCATTTTAGCCGTATCTATTTTTTTTTCTTTTGCAAATGCTTTCATTACGGGAGAATTTAAAATTTTGTCACCTCGTAAAGAGTTAAAGTACTCATTTCAACCATGCAATGCTCCTTTAAAAACTTCCTTTAACCATTTACCACACGGCAAAATTTAAGACCTATCCAAATTGAAAGCATTTGCAGACGACAATTTCATAGTGGCTCAAATGACGCAACTTTTCTTTGATAGGGTAGAAAACTTTGTGGGAAAAGGAGAAAATGCTGGTTACTAGCATTTTCTCCTTTTCCCACAATGTTTTCAAAAGGCCTCTTTTTCAGGGGTGTTAAAAGTCGTCATTGTGTGGTTAAGGGTGAAAGATTTAATTCTGACCTTGGTTTCTTCTTCTTCTTTTTTTTTTTAAAACTTTATACCAGACGAAAAAATGTTGTTCGTGTCCATATTGAAACCATTTGCAGACGACAAATTAAATTTGCTGAAAATGATAGGGTCTGTTTCTTTCAGGGTAGAAAACAATTTTCATCTCCCACAATCTTTTTTAAAAGCCGTCTTTATCAGGGTCTTTAAAACACGGGCTTGTTTGGTAAAGGGTTAAATTCACAACTTTTTTAAGACGGCTGTGTGAGTCTGGCAGCAGACTATTGTGGAAAAGGATCAATCGCCACAATATGTTTACCTCTATTCATGCACCCTATCTTTATTTATGATCATTGTTTTTCCGTTTTATTAATGTTTTTAAAGCTAAATAATTATTTCTTTCAGGAATTAAAGATTTTAAATTGCTAATGGTCGAATGGGGTAATGGGTTGAACAACTAAGCCAAAATACATCGTGAAAAAAGGAGCAACATGACGTCAGCAATATGGATTAGATAGCCACGTGAATTGAACGTGACAATGTAATTAAAGAAACTTGAAGTGTATATATAACCGGACTAACCGCGAAGTCAGACACCACGAGATCAATACAGGATACAGCAGTATGAACCGTGGAAGCAGGTTCATGCAGGCCAGACGTTCAAGACAATATCAACTGATCTACCTCACCTTCATCTCTCTTCTACACTTCACGAAAGGTAAGTAATATTGCACTACGCATGCTTAAAGCCCTTCATTATCTCCCGCTAGGTGGCGTTATTCAAATATATATATGATATGACATGCGCAGACAACGAAAGCTCTTTGCTAAAAGCGACTTGTTGCTCTATAACGGACGATGTAGACCCAAGATCAGACTGCACAGAACGTGCATTCTGATTTTGGATCTATACTATCCGATACGACGAGACATTTCCGATGAGAGGATTTTTTGTATTGCATTTTTTCTATACTTAGCTGGAAAATTGTGTATTTAGTAAAAATCTAAACTTTTACAACAAAATTATAGACTTGTTCAAATTGAAAGCATTTTAGGGCGACATATTAAATGTGGCTCAATTTTTTGGTTGAAACTCACTAGTTACCTTTTCCCACAATGTTTTCAAAATCACTCTCTTGCCTCAGGGTCGTTAATAAATAAAGACCAAACCATATTCTCAGCTGTACTTATGATCAATGTAGATCAAGACTTGACAGTATTGTGCAATCACACCGGTTAAATAATATGCGCTGTGCTCTGGCAAAAGGTGTTCAATGCATCTACATTATTAGTTGTACGGTCAGGTGGCAGGGGACTTGGAAACTTGTTCACGGCTGTGGTGATTCATGTCGCCCCGAGCCGAAGGCGAGGTGGCGACATGATTCACCACAGCCGTGAACAAGTTTCCAAGTCCCCTGCCACCTGACCGTACAACGAATTTATTATACTGACGTCACTGGGAACTGACGTCACTGAAACCTTGGTAATACGCGCTAAAACGTGCAGCTTGGTGCATAATCTTGATGTTAATCTTGATGGACGCCGCCATTTTGGATGTTGTGTTGATAGCGTAGTCATGTATACGGGGCTTCCGAAAGGGAAACTGCTTTTACGTTGGTTTTGCCAGTGTACATGAAATATATGTTCGGGGCATATTATCCAATCAGATCACGAGAAATTTCTTTGCAGTATAATAAGATGCATTGTACGTGGAAAAGTCATCATATAATTATGGATCTGTAAAATCAATTTTGTCGAACAATCGACTGAATCTGAAGGTAGAATAGTCCTTTGACATGCAGAAAATTGACCACTTGCAAAAAGTTTCGACCGATGTCAGCATGCACGGACTGCGCAGGCTGACATGGTCGGTACTTTTTTTGCAGATACATTAATCCACCTTTTCACAGAGGATATTTTAGTTAGGCATACCTTGCAGCATTTCCTTATATGATTTGTATTAAACGTAAAAAATGTGGTTAATGGAATGTTTGGCATTATCCACGGGGATCGGCGCATCTATCCATACTTCCTTGAATTTCTTTACAAGTTTCTCGTTCTTGGTCTTATTTCAACTATAGAAATTGACATAGTTTCTGATAGGCTTTACTATCTGATTTAGCCAATCAGAAATTGCTTCACAACGAAAAGTACAAAATTTTTAAGAATTATGATCATGATGCAATTTAAAAATAATCTGAGCCCTGCTCTGTGAAAAGGGGGCTTAATGCATCTGCGAAAAGTATCGACCCAGGTCAGCCTGCGCAGTCCGCGCAGGCTGACCTGGGCCGAAACTTTTCGCTATTGGTCAATTTTCTGTATGTCCAAGGACCAGTCTACCCCATGATTGAGGCGGTTGTTATAAAAAGTGGCTGTTACGGATCCATAAGTATGTGATGGCTTCCTTGTCATGATGGATTTACAGAAATGCATTAAGCCCCCTTTTGTCAGAACATGTATAATATATATGAGCCATGCTCTGTGAAATGGGGATTGATGGTATCTGCAAAAGGAATCGACTCATGTCAGACTGCGCAGTCCGCGCTGGCTGACATGAATCGATACCTTTGGCTTTCGGTAAATTTTCTTCGTGGTAAACTTTCCTCTACACTACCATTAGTCTCAAGAAAGAATGCCTTTTGAAAACATTGTGGAGAAAGGAGAAAATGCTGGTAAGTAGAATTTTCTCCTTCTCCTTTTCCCACAATGTTTACTACCCTGTCAAAGACAGAAATCACCACCAAATTAATTATGTCGTCTGCACATGCTTTCAGTTTGATCCAGTCCAAAATTTTGTCGTTTAGTAAAGAGTAAAGAAGAGAAATGGCCTGTTGTGTGGAAAGTGTGATTTGCAAAGTATCAGTAAGGAAACTTAAGGAAAGCATAGATAGGCCGGTCCACTGCGATATAAATGAAACAATGTTGGAACATTGTTAAACTAAAAAAAACAAGAACTATCTTTAAAAGAAAGGTAGACGGCGTTAATTTGTCAGTAAATAGGCAGTGGCCCTTAAAATAAACATGTCTACATTTTCGACCAATCACAAATTTCTATTTATTCGTTTGTTATCAATACCAAATAGTAGGTCAAAAGCTAGAACATTCAACTACACAGAAAAACAAACCAATCTCCGACATGGCGAAAAGTTGAAATAAAGGTCTGTTGTGAGAGGGGGTGCATCCTGCTGTTCCAATTACCAACAAGCTCTCGGAATTTAGGTCGAGTAGGAATGTTAATTTCTGGGTTTTAGAGAAATGCTAGAAACAAATCAACTCGGACAGACAAATATGTAAAAATGGCGAAACAAAAACTCATACGTTTCCTTGGCTTGACGTAGAGTTGTAATTCGGCTTTGGCCTTCCGCCATACGCTAGCTTGCTTTTACTGGCTGTGTTTTTTTCTTCTTGTGAAGTAGGCGTCTCCTACTAGTCTGGGTTCCAGCACGATTATTTTTTTTTCCTTTTATACATTCGGACGCTACTTTAGTAACATCCAAATATAGAAAAAAAAAAAGGAAAAATGATCCGACTGGAACCCAGGCTAGCCTCCTGCTGGAAACTACTTCTATGTACTACTTTAATTTTTCAACATTTTAGCTCTTACCAAACGAGAAAATTTTAGAACTTCTCAAATTGAAAGCATTTGCAGACGACAAAATGAATGTGGCTCAAAAATTCAAATTTGTTTGGGGAAGGGTAGAAAACATTATGGCAAGAGGAGAAAATGTTGGTTACCAGCATTTTCTCCATTGTCACAATGTTTTCTAAAGTCTTCTTCTTTTGGGCCATTAAAACCCGGGATTGCTCGGTATGGGGTTGACTACAAAATCAAGAAGATGTATGAGATCAAATAAGTAAAGACGAAAATTAGCATAGCCCTATACAGAGGTACCTGCTGATCTTTTGATTATATTCAAGCTACGGCCCAAAGCAATACTGCTTGTGCTATTGGGATTGCGAGGTCTAGTTTTGGCTCTACGGACCTTCTTTGTTGAAATCGAGGCCTGATGAAATTCATTCCTTTCTCACTGCTCAACCTTTCAAGGAACCTTCCGCGTGTTTGAACGGCTTTTATGAAAATGACTTTTTGAAAACAGCATGGGAAAAGGGGAAAATATTGGCTAACAGCATTCTCTCCCTTTTTATACCCGAAGGGTCGTATTAGGTTATGGCCCCGGTCGGCCGTCCGACTGTCCGTCCGTCCGCCCGTCCGTTAGCAATTTCTTGTGTGCGCAAGTCCTCGTAGTTTCTATCGGAATAACTTGAAACTTACCACAATGAATCTCTAGGATGTGTAGTTGTGCATGTGACTCTTTACATTTGGATCTCTTTAAGAGTTATCTGCCCTTGATTTGTGAAATAACCAATTTCTTGTGCGGCTACTCACTGACAAGCCCCTTCGGGCGTATATGCGCCGCTCCGCGAAGCTCTTGTTCACAATGTTTTCGAGCTTTGCAAGGATAAAAGTCATGAAGTGAACCCCTTTTCATTTGTCGTCTGCAAATCCTTTGACAATGGACTAGTCTAGATTTTTTTTGGTCGTCTGGTAAAGAGTTAACCTTTAGGATGCTAAGCGCGACTCATGGTGCCTATGCGGCCAATGTAGTTCAAGATCAGACAACACAAAACTTGCAGTCTGATCTCGAATCTAAACTGTCCGATAAGTAGATATATTCCCCCCCAAAAAATAACTTTGAAATAACAATTTTTTTTTTATATCAATGGCTGCAAAATTTCATTTAACTTATTAAGCCCTTTACCATACAATCCCGACTTTTAACGACCCTGAGAAAGAAGCCTTTTGAAAACATTTTGGGAAAAGGAGAAAATGCTGGTAGCCAGCATTTTCTCCTTTTTCCCACAATGTTTTTTTACCCTTCCCAAACAAAATTTCAATTTTTGATTGACGTTTATTTTGTCGTTTGAAAATGCTTTCAGTTTGGCAGAGTCTAAGATTTTGTCCTTTGGTAAAGAGTTACGCACGTTAAGGGTTACTGGGACTCACAGCAGCAAGTTGCTTGGAATAAAAACCGGAAACGCCGAGATATGTACACTGGCACACCAAAAGAAAAAAAAAATGAACACTAGTTGTAACCGTTGTCAAACACCAAATTATCATGTTAGCATAGTATCCTGGTATTTGAAAGCTTGCCAATGAAAACATAAGAATGACACCACAGGCAATCATCACAGGGCTTATCATGCCAAGTTTTCATAAAAATGATAAAAAGAAAGACAAACGCACGAAGCTGACTGTACAACATCATTTCATTTGTTGTGTCTACCGCACTATAGATATATCATAATTATATGAATTAGTCTTGAACCACAGGAATGTTTTGTCTGGCTTCAATGACGAGGGGGTTCAGATACGTACGATAGAAAACAATGTTCAGTTCTTTACCCAAATTATCGTAAGCCACCACCAATACTGTGGTGTACCTAACTCTTCAATAATGTACCATGGGACATTTGGCGAACAAAGTATCGTTTTCATAAAGAGAGATACATTTCATTGGTTCCATAATGACACTTTGCGGAATGTTTGACCAATCAGTGTATTTCCCGGCAAAACGTCAAGGTAATTGCAACATTCGTTTGACCATAAATTTATTAACTTAGCACCAAAACAACCAAAGTAAGCTTATGTTGTGTTACATGAGATATGCCTACCTACAAATTTTTCGACCTAAATAAAAATAGCGCACGCCGAAAATTAGACAGGACAGATGACAATCGTATCTACACACTGTCAGATACGTTGCCAAACATGTATGATTGACTGCGGACTACTTGTCTGTAAGATTCATCCGCGATTCATAAAGAAAGGAGCTATTCCCCACTAATCCAGACCAGCTCGCATATCTCAGTTGGCAGAGCATACGACTCGTGAACGTGCAGGCTGACCTTGGCTTAAACCTTTCGCTACTGGTCAATTTTCTGTATGTCCAAGGACAAGTCTACCTCATGATTAAGTCTGTTGTTGACAAAAATGGCTGTTGTGGATCCATAGTTATGTGATGGCTTGCTTGATATGATGGATTACGGAGATGCATTAAGCCACCTTTTGCCAGAGCATGGTTCATATATATGAGCCGTGCTCTGTGAAAAGGGGGCTTCACGCATCTGCGAAAAGTATCGATCCAGGCCAGCCTGCGCAGTCGGCGCAGGCTGACCTGGGCCGAAACTTTTCGCTACAAGTCAATTTTCTGTTTGTCAAAGGACCAATCTACCCTATGATTAAGTCGGTTATTGAAAAAAGTGGCTCCGCTGGATCCATAATTATGTGATGACTTTGGCAGGTATCAAGTATAACGGAGATGCATTAAGCCCCCTTTTGCCAGAGCATGGTTCACACACACACACACACACACACACACACACACACACACACACACACACACACACACACACACACACACATATATATATATATGTGTGTGTGTGTGAAACTACACCTCCTTTGACAGGTGAAAATACAATCAACGAAAACTCATTAAGATTTTAATCTTACAGGCTTGACTTGACCAGCGGACTTTATAGATCCGAGGTCATAGTGCACATTCTGTGCAGTCTGATCTTGATCTGTGCTGTTCACCGAAGCCCTCGTATTCGCTTATGATCTTGACAGGATCGAATTTCTTTTTTCTAACCCTTAAGCTGCTAAGTGCGACTCACAGACCTTTAGCGGACAGTGTAAATCAAGATCAGACTGCACAGAACGTGCAGTCTGATCTTGGATTTACACTGTCCGAGAAGGAGATATTATTCCCCAATAGATATTTTAGAAATAGCAATATTAGGGTTTTTACCACCGAATTGAAAATTTTAGTTATTTAACAGGATAAAAGGTTAAATTACGCTGACATGGCTCATAGCCAAACAAATAGGATAATAAAAATTCAGTATTGGATGACGTTTATTTACATTCTGTCTGAGAGTCGGGCTCAAATCTAGGTCAAAGTAAACAACTTACATTCTGACGATGAAAGAATTCAAAACAGCGACAAAGTTTATTTGACCTTTTTCCATGACATAGATGAAGTCACTTACACCGTGTTCCACCTACAAGCTTCGTTGTCAAAATTGCATAGATCTATTTATTAAAAAAATACCGGTATTCTAAATTATTGAAAAATTAAGTGCTGAATGAAATGGCGTTGCCTTGTCGAAAATAATTCCTTCTTAAATCTTTACCAATTAATACCGTCTTTTAACGACCCTTTTGAAAACACTGTAGGATAAGGAGAAAATGCTGGTCACCAGTATTTTTCCTTTTCCACAATAATTTCTATGAATTTAAATAAAGATACCGTCATTTAAGACACATCTAATTTGTTGTCAGCAGATGCTTTCAGTTTGTACAGGTCTGTCATTTTGTCATCTGGTAGGGGGTTAAGCTCTTGCGGGTCAAGGAATAAGTGACCCACTCTCACTCAATACAGAAACCGATATATATAGGATCTGACATGAGTTGGCGTTGAGATAAAATTTTATTAAACGAGTCTAGGGAAAATGTTATTAAGCGAGCCTTTGGCGAGCTTAATAACGTTTTTTTCTTGACGAGTTTAATAAAATCTTTATCTCGTACGCCAACGAATGTCAGATTCTTTTTATCACATAACGATAATTCACAAATCATAGATAAGAAGATGCAAAACCATCTATAGATGCACATGCGGTAATATCAATAAAACCCATTCTCCTCTACGAAATACGTACAAAATGACGTCAAAAATGACGTCACACAGTTGTGATATTACACGAGTATGAGATAAGAAAATTCGTAATGGGTATATTACACTGCAAACAAGGGAGGTTATGTGATAAAACAACATATGCAATTTCGATTGTGGGGACCTCTTTAGGTTCAATGTGTCACATATTATGTATTTTATTATGGCAAAAAACCTAATTAAAAAAAAACCCGAAATATTAACTCGTTACAACGTAGGAAATGTACTTTACACAAGCTTAATCCAACCCATTTCTTCAAAGTGGTAAGCAATTCCTTCGCTTGATATATCCCTTTGACGTCTTTCAGTGACAGAAATTCATATCCACTCATTTATCCTTGTTGTAACCGATCCAAACCTGCGCAAATTAATCTCACAAAAGTCCAGTTTGTATTAAATATCACTAGAAGTAAATTTACACTGCGAGACAAAAACAGTGGCATAGGACTAAAGGCCCTTCGCTGCTCGTAAAAAAAACTTCTCTACCGACTTCCGGTTTTGAACGGTATAGATCCAGTATATGTTAAGTTTGTTTATTTGCATTTCTGTGGAAATATTTTGTGCTTTCGTTGCAAATTATTGCTGAAGTACATTTATTTTATGCAATAATAGCATTAATTCACGTTTCTTCGGTCGCTAACATTCGCAGAGGCCTTCAAAAACTGGAATTAACCCTATAACAGTAGTTCGATAACACGAAATAATAATTCGCTTTAGCGAAATAATAATTAGGTTTATCGGAATTACAAAGTGTTCTAAGGAAATGATTTTCAATTTATTTACACGAAATAATGATATATTTTAACGAAACCGCTTTTGTCCCCGATGTTCCTGAGTTACTCTTTACACGTGCAATTGATTCATGGCGGACGAAACAACGGGTGTCTTGAACATAGCAATTTCGTTTTCTCGATTAATCATTTCCATACAACGAAGTAGTACTTTGATGTATCGTAGCATGTTTTTTTTTTAATCTGATCAAGACCTACACTGTTCGCAAAACTGTTTAAAAAGTGCTTGGCGTCCAAAGATTTAAGCGCAAGGATACCAAGCGAGTTCGAATTTAAGAGTTCGAATTCAGATCAAGAACGATTCTTCCTCTCGGGGTTTGATAAAAGTGGCATTGGCTGGACTCAATACTCTCAGATCTCTGAAAACGGTTGCAAAATCTATGAGGGAAGTAGCTCGTAGCTTGTAGATAATCGGTTTAGTAAACACAATCAATGCCTTGACAGGCATACTTGCTGTCCTTACGTTATAGTTAATATTTTAATATTGTAAACACATAGCAAACAAACAATTTGGCCAGCAAATAAACTGAACTAGAAGTTTCTTTATTGCTTGTTCTTTAAAGTGGCATACAACCACATTTTGTTTCGGCAGTTTTTGAGGAAATCTTAAGACAAAAGTATAATATCCGTTCGCCTGGATTCAAAACTAAGATATAGACAGAAGTTGATGTGGCCTGTAACACTCGAAAAGGGGCATTCGGAAATTTGGGTAAAGTGTCGTTCCGGATCAGCCTGTGCAGTCCGCGCAGACTAATCCGGGACGACACATTCTGTTCGTATGTGATTTTCTGTTTCACCTAAGTCTACTGTAGGACAAAATCTACTGTAGTCGTAAAGTGCCGTCTCGGATTAGCCTGCGCGGACTGCGCAGGCTGATCCGAGACGACACTTTACGCAAATGTCCGAATGCCCCTTTTCACGTGTTGCAGGCCATGTTAAAAAACATGATTAATAATATACTTTGGAATTTTTCCCTGTAATATTTCTTATCACGTTAATCACGGGGTGGCTGTTATTGCGTGACAATGGACAAATACATTAAAGTTTCAATCATGCTTTGTTGAAACGGGTTTTATGCATCTGCGAAAAGTATCCAACCAGGTCAGCCTGCGCAGTCCACGTAGGCTGACCTTGGTCGAAACTTTGTGCTGTATGTAAATTTTCTGCATGTCCAAGGATCATTCTACCTCAGAATTAAGTCAGTTGTTGGACATAATTGATTTTGTAGATCCATAATTATGGGATGACTTGCTTGATACAATGGATTTCGAAGATGCATTAAACCTCCCTTTACCAGAGCATGGCTTATAATGTGCGCAGGCTGACATGGATCCATCCTTTTAGCAGATGCATTTAAGGCCTACGACCCCTAACACATCGGTAAATATCGTGTAACATCGACGATTTCGTAAAAGCTATTCGGCAAATCTCGGCAGCTTCCGTCTTTTAATATGAGAGTTGGGGGCTGTAGACTCGCTAACACATCGGCAAATATCGTGTAACATCGACGTTTTCGTAAAGGCTATTCGGCAAATCTCGGCAGCTTCCGTCTTTTAATATGAGAGTTAGGGGCCGTAGACTTTAAATTGCCTTTTCACACAGCATAGCTAAGTAATAGTTCGTTGAGTTGCATCGCTCGTTTAAGATACGAATCCCAGCGTTAGAAAGTAATTTTTGTGGTTATTCCAAAAACTATAAGAGTAAACAGTTCATGCAGTTTCAATAAACTGGTCGTGAAGTTTCGATGGTGTTGAAATCAAAATAAGAAACACTTCTTGAAAATTGACAGTTTTACAGTTACAGTGACACTGAACGTCTAGACAAGGTGCAATTGGACTTGAAGTGCCTTGTAAATAAGCACTTTAATTGACGTACAATCGACAGTCCAGACTGATTGATTCAGACAAAACCTTGTCGTTCCGATAGCCTGAAGCCTCGAAAGACAGTTTCCCGTTGGTTTTTGCGTACTGAGAACATGCTAAACAACGCAATTGTTTAACGCTTTACCAAACGAAACATTTAAACATTTTTTAGACTTGTCCAAAATGAAAGCATTTGCAGACGACAAATGAGTAGGCTCCAATGGTGGGATTGGTCTTTGAAATGGTGAAAAACATTGTGGAAAAAGGAGAAAATGCTGGTTACCAGCATTTTCTCCTTTTCCTACGGTGTTTTCCAAAGCCGTTTAGGTCGGGCTCGTTGAATCTCGGAATAGTTGGAGTAACGGGTTAACACTTTCACTGCCAGCTAAATGGAGTGGACTTATTTCAAGGGCCTAAAAGTACAGTTCAACTTCAACTAAATATAATTTAATCTAATAATAATTTAAGTTAGACAGCAGGTAGCGGACAGTGTAGATTCGGGATCAGACTGTACGTTCTGCGCATTCTGGTCTTGATGTATGCCGTCCGCAATAGCTTCTTGTCTTGCTACTGGCTGCAAAATTGCTATTTGAGTGTAATGTAGTTTGTTAATCTGCTTTGAAGGATTCCAGATAATTTGTTCGAGTGGTTTTCTTTTTTGTAGCATTATGGGTACATAAAAATGAAATCTGAACTGTTCAAAAGTGATATTTTGCGAGTATACATGAGCCATGCTTTGTAAAAAGGGAGCTTAGTGATTCTGCAAAAAGTGCGACCCATATCAGCCTGCGCAGACCATGTAGGCTGACTTTGGTCGAATCTTTTTTTTTATGTGGGTCAATTTTCTGCATGTCAATGGATCAGTCTAACCTCCTGATTCAGCCTGCTGTTAGACAAATAAATCTTAAGGATCCATTATTATGTGATGTCTTGCGTGGTATAGTACTTTATAGGGAGATGCATTAAACCCCCTTTTGCCAGAACATGGTCCATATCATTTTCCCCATAAGGGTTCGCTTGATTAGATTTGTCTTGGAGGGGAAGAATGTGTGAATATTAGCTCCACTAGCCGGACGGGCTTATGTAATGGCCCGGTGTCTGTTGCGCTTCTGTGCTATATCTATTATATAAACGTCTCTGAAACTACCGAAACATTTAGGACAAAACTCTACATACATTATCCTGCCATGGTTCTTTTCAATGTTCCTCGAAGAAATCGGGGTATTAAGAACATTGGTTGCCATGGGGGGGGGAATAAAATAAAATGTTCCACCAGGAAATATTACATCCCAAAACGGAGGTTCAACACTTTCTTTGTTCGGCCTTGAAAACTCCGAAAATGGATTATTTATGCACTATATTGAACACTTTGACACATCATCGCAAAAACTCTGATACATAAAAATCTGCGTAGTACGCAATATGATATAGCGATGAGGTGTGATTCTGCGCATTAGTCCCAAACCTCAAAAGCAGGAAGATCTGCACACGTCGAAAAATCCAATGCAGGAAATTCTGCGTAAACTGCAAATTCTGCGTAAAGTGAAAATTAGCAACGAGGAGTAATTCTGCGAGAGAAAAAAAAAAAAGCCTTCAATGATCTTTGCATTTAAATTTCTCCACGACATTGCTATAAGTTTGCGTATATGTGTAGTTTAAATATTTTAGAGTTTCTACGATAATGCGCAGAAAGTCAAACCGTTTCTTTACCCGTAACATGTTGAATAAGTCAAATGACACCTTAAAGCTTACAGTAAAAACCTAAATTTGCTATTTCGAAATTATTTTGGTCGGAAAATCATTTTTGCAGAAAAATATCTCCTCATCAGACAGTGTAGATCCAAGATCAGACTGCACGTTCTGTGCAGTCTGATCTTGATCTACAATGTCCGCAAAAGGTCCTTGAGTTACGCTAAGTAGCCTGAGGGTTGTTATTCTTCTCCAAGCCGCTTGCTGTACTCTACCAATGAGTACATCCGATCCTTGGTTGGACTTCTTACAGATTTCTAAATTCCATCTTGATCCCTAACAAAGATGGCTGCTGCAGGCCTAGCTTATTTTCTCTTTATTTATCGATTATGAACAAAGGGAAATATTCATTTTGATTTTTTTATTTCATGTTCTAACCACTTATTCCCCTTGGTTATCATAACTTTGCTGCACCGGGTTTGTACTAGGTTTCTTTCAAGTCCTTTTCAAGGTAAAACATTCTCAGATATTATCCATAATCTTATTTATCATTCTATTGATGTTTAATGGTATGATTTGGTCAGATGCGTTTGATTTGGGGAAAAAAATGCAGCATTCAGTTTCCAACATCAAACCTTAATTGAGCATGCGAAAAACTAATGTTGTAAATATTTGAGCCATGCTCTGTGAAAAAAGGGGGGTTAATCCATCTGCAAACAGTTTCGACCCGTGTCAGCCTTTGCGCACTCCGCACAAGCTGACTTTGGTCCATACCTTTTGCTATAATGGCTTGCAACACGCGAAAAGGGGTATTCGGACATTTGCGTAAATTGCCGTCTCGGATCCGCCTGCGCAGTCCGCGCAGGCTAATCCGAGACGACACTTTAAGACTACATTAGATTTTGTGCTACAGTAGACTTGCACAAAACAGAAAATTGCGGACTGCGCAGGCTGATCCGAGACGACACTTTACGCAAATGACCGAATGCCCATTTTCGCGTGTTGCAAGCCAAATATTGTGTACTTCATGATTCAGTCAGTTGTTAACTAAAACGGATTTCATGAATCCATAATTATGTGATGACTTGATTTGTATAGGACATCACGGAGAAGCATTAAGCCCCCTTTTGCCAGAGCAAGGATCATACATATTGTTTGTCTGTTTCGATTGATGTTCTACAGCAAGGATTCTTTGACAGACCCTGTTTCATATTCCTTTCCCGCTATCTTAAAAAGAGATTACACTATTTTTCCTTACTTGTTTATTTAAAAAAATACCCAATGGACTATAGGTGTTTGGCAGAGATAATTTATGTTCTATGAAAAGGTTATGTGGTGCATCTGCGAAAAGTATCGACTCAAGTCAACCTGCATGGTCCGTGCAGGCTGACTTGGGCGTAATTTTTTGCTTTTGGTCAATTTTCTGCATGTTCAAGGACCATTCTACCTCATAAGGTGTTTGTTAGAAAAAATGGATTTTATGGATCTAAAATTATGAGATATTGCTTTAAAATGCATCATGGGGATGCATTAAACCCCCTTTTGCCAGAGTGCCGATCATATACATATATGGCCTGCAACACGCGAAAAGGGGCATTCGGACATTTGCGTAAAGCGTCGTCCCAGATCAGCCTGCGCTATCAGCGCAGGCTGATCCGAGACGACACTTCCCGATCGTGTGTGATTTTCTATTTCACGCAAGTCTACTGTAGGACAAAATCTAATGTTGACGAAAAGTGCCGTCTCGGATCAGTCTGCGCGGACTGCGTAGACTAATCCTAGATGACACTTTACGCAAATGTCCGAAAGCCCCTTTTCGCATGTTGCAGGCTAATTATTATATCACAGTCCATGTCGATTACGGATCAGTTAAGTTTGGGTTGCAATGTCGGGCTACCTTGACCGCCTTGTTTCCATAACCGCAAACACTTATAATTGGAACTTACTCTCATTTGTTACTTATAATTCGAGCTTACTTCATTGCGTTTCGAAGGTTCAGAATTGTTAGTTTTATACTAGAAAATGTCAATTTTACAGTACTCGGTTGTACGGCAGAGATCGACATTCAGCTGGCTAGCTGTGTTAGAACCATCCTGTAATAAAAAGGCTCTTTGTAAAAAGATTACAAAGAGTCGTTTTATTACAGAAGTGCTTCTAAAAGAGTCGTATGCAGCGATTTTGCTGTGATTGATTGTGATACCAGAGCTTAGAGCGGTCACATCGACGACGGGAGATATTAGTTTCGAGCCCTGGTCATGTCTTCTTAAAGAAAACACCAAACTGTAACATTGGACTCGTGATATAACAGATATTATAACGACTGTTCTGCCAGTGTTAAAGCTTTTGGTCAAAACTGTCCAGGAAATTGAATGTATGATCTGTCACCAGTATACGTATATCTAAAATATTTATAGGGTATAAAACACATAGAATATATATATATTTTTTCTTTTCGGTGAAAAATCGAAATTTAGTTCATCGAGTTAACATCATCGGTAATATTTTCACGAGTTGCGCATCGATTTTTTTTCATCGAGTGAACATCGGTAACATTTTCACGAGTGGCACACCGAAAAAAATAGATATTCTTTTTATTTCATGCTTCTAACTCCTTTTTTTGGGGGACTTACATCAAAATCCAGTACAGTCGTTTTCGGTAATTTCCCGTGACTTACCCCCTCCTCATAACAACGCATTACAACGTTACGGAAAGCGCGAGAAATGTAGGGTAAATTACGTCATATTTCCATCTTGTTGAATGACATGCGCTGTTTACCTAGGTCACTAGTGCGCGGGAACTACTGTTTCCGCCTTCAATTGAAGAGTTAGACAATAAAATCGGTATTTTTCACCGGTCGTAACCATGTACTATCAAACTATATTTCACCAGTATTTCTCTATTAAACTATCGAAAAGCATGAAATAATTACCAATATAATAATGATGATGATGATGATGATGATGATGATAATATTATTATTAATAATCTTGATTTTTCACAGGTCGTAACCATGTACTATCAAACTATATTTTACCAGTATTTCTCTATTAAACTATCGAAAAGCATGAAATAATTACCAATATAATAATGATGATGATGATATTATTATTATTATTATTATTATAATCTTGATTTTTCACAGCTGGTGTATGCTGGGACACGATTGACGACTCGAACGGGACATGTCATCGAGGATTTCATACCAACATGACTTTCCATGATTGCTGCGCCATCAAGGGCAAAGCATCCATTGCCTGGTCGCCCCATTCGCATCCCAGTGAGGTGTTTATCCTGAACTACATGTCTCCACGCGGAGCCCCAAAGTGTCAAAGGTGCCATAGTGAGTGAGTTGTTTAAATGCTTATTTCAACATTATGTATTGAATTTCTATATGAGCCGTGCTCTGTAAAAAAGGGGGCTTATTGCATCTGCGAATAGTATTGACTCAGGTCAGCCTGCGCAGTCCGCGCAGGCTGACCTTGGCCAAAACTTTTCGCTATTGGTAAAATTTCTGTTTAAAAAAGGACTAATCCGTGGTGTCCGTGGTTGTGAGACAGAGCGTCGGCCTCCTAGCCAAAAGGTCCCGAGTTCGAAACCCGGGAGCGGGTGTGAACTTTGGGATTTTTCATTGGCCCACACATTCAGCGAGAGTACTGGTGTAGTTCCCAGGAAGCAGAATCGAGAGAGATTAGTATAAGTTGTAAGAACTTGTTTCTCAATCGATGTAAAATAAATATGTTTAAACTAACTAAACTAGCTAGTCTACCTCATGATTAAGTCGGTTGCTTAAAAAAGCGGCTCTTATGGATCCATAATTGTGTGATGACTTGCCTGGTATCATGTATCACCGAGATGCATTAAGCCCCCTTTTCATAGAGCATGGCTTATATCTTTTTGCCAGGCTTCAGCTTGGTATTGTTATGATTATCAGCCGGAAGTATAGGCCAGTATTCTTACAATGAAGAGTAGTCCAATGGACATTTTCAATCAACAAAATCTGAAAGAAGCTTAATCTTAATAATAGACATGAATCTCGCTCTGGGAAAAGGGGATTTAACGCGTCTCCATGATCCTTATACCGAGCAAGTGATCACATAGTTATGGATCCATGAAATCAGTTTGGTGTAACAATCGACTGAATCTTGAGATACACCAGTTCCTTTGACATGCAGCAAATTGACCAAAATATATGTAAAACAAAGGCATGTAACTATCACTGTTAAGACCCATGTTCGACTTAAAATTTTCACTGAAAATCAAGCAACCGCAGCCGAGCATTGGCACCCGTATGCGGTACTCTTGTTTTTCGATGTTGTGGAATGCTGAATAGGTGACTGTTTTAATTTTCGGTGTAGCTAAATGCGCTGGCTTTTGACCGACTTCTTGGTACTGATAAAGAATGTATAGATGGTAATTTGTGATTGGTAAAAAATCTGCAAATGTTTATTCGGCGGACCCTTGCTGCCATATTTTCTTGCAAATTTGTGAAACCACTATTTACAAGCATTGCTACCGCTAATCGATGCCCCGGGGCCTTTATTTTACCATAGCAAGTTGATGTAATAAAGGATGACCTTTTTTTGTACTATTTGAAAATTTAATATTTTCATAAGTGTTACCAAATAGCCCAATACTACTTTTGAACAAAATGAAAAACGGTGAGGGAAAAGAGGCAATTGTTGGCGAGGTTACTTTTCATTATTTTACTTCATATTGAGCCACAAAAGAGTTTAAATATTCCTATTTCAGTACCTCTTACGCCGTTTGTCTTTTTTTTAAAAAATACATTTCTTGTTTTCAGGTAACTGCGGGACGGTGAAATGTCTTCCAGATCGTGTTTGTAGAATGGTCAACGGCTTACCGATATGTGTTTGTAGACCAAAATGTGACCGGTCGCTGAAAACCTTAGGACCAGTCTGCGGGTCAGACGGTCGAAAATACAAGAATTACTGTACGTTGCTAAGAAAGAACTGCAAGGAACACCGCTCCTTAGCTGTAGAGTACTTTGGACGATGTAGGCGTGAGTAAACACACAGTTCACTATACCAAATGACAAAAATTTTACTCGACCGAATTGAAAGCATTTATAGACAACAAAATAAATGTGGGCTTAAATAATGATTTCTGTTGATTTTTGATTGAGTAGAAAACATTGTAGGAAAATGAGATAATGGTGGTAAAGAGACCAGCATTTTCTCCTTTTCTCACAATGTTTTCAAAAGCCTCTTCTTCTTCTGGGTCGTTAAAACTTGGGATTGTGTGGTAAAGGGAATTCTAGGAAAACTGCCCCCCCCTGAAAAACTGCCCCTCCCCCCCGGTAAATTGTCCCCCACGCCCCCGGAAAACTACAACCCCCCCCCCCCCCCGTTATGTGTAATTCATGTTTTAAGAAGAATAAAAGCAATTTCGGCTCATCTGTAAGCCCCATCATGTGGTAACTGAAAGTTCGTTGTAATTGAAAAAGATAGAAATTGCCTAATACTGTAATGAAACATAAAACAAAATGGAACATACATACAGGGTGATTTATAATGTCTGATACAGTTTCAGTCTTTGATATTGTTTTCTGCCGGCACATGCTTTGTTATAATTTATATCACAATACTCTACAATAAATAGTTTTGTTTGATACAAAATGTTATGTATTTAAATACTTACATGTTAAATAAAATAGGTCAAACTTTTTCACAACTTTTACATGATATGCTCTATATGACGTCCGTTCTGGGCTATTGCAACGTCAAGCCTCTTTTGAAAGTTTGCTCTCAGCTAGCACACATTTCTGGGTTTATTTTTCTCATCTCTCGATGAATAGCTTGTTTCATATCTTGAACGTTGTTTGGTTTAGATGAATATACATTTTGTTTCAAGTGTCCCCAAGAAAAAAAGTTCACAGTTCAAAGAAAAAGTTCTTCCGAGGAATGAGGGGGCCAAACATTGTCAGTCCTGCAGGAGATGAAGTTATATTATATTTTATGTGTCTATTTTTAGAAATGTTATGGGTAAAGAAATGTCGTAATTTAAGCTGGGGGAAATTATTTCCCCGTCACAGTGAATATTTTCCTCCTGCCGAAAATCTGGAACTACTTTTTTAAGTTTTTTAAGTTTTTAAGTTTTAAAAGTGGCATTCGTTGACAAAATAATCAGAGGAAATATAATATATAATTTATTTCATCAGCTTGTGGTTAATATGGGGAAATATTTGCCTCAAAAGGGAAAGGTCCGCAAAAATAACTCGTGCCTTACGGCACTCGTTATTTTCGCATACCTTTCCCTTTTTCGGCAAATATTTCCCCATATTAACCATAAGCTGATGAAATAAACTCTATTTTCCAAAAGTTTCATGAAGCTACAACAGTACTGAATCTGCATTTCTAATTCAGCCCATTATTTAATTCGGCAATATACACATCTCCCCCCCTTTTTTTTTTAGAACTATCATCTTTGTTACCTGTAAACATGATATTTACAATGAACTTTTAAATGTTCACAGAACGGTTTGAAGCGCAACATTCTTTACAGTAAAAGCAATCAATTAACATTAATAAGATTAGACCTTTCAAAGGAATCATCCTTAAAAGGGTTAAACCTTTCAAATGGGAGAAATGTGTTGTTAATAAAGCGTTCACGTGGAATAAATTCAATCAGTGAAAACGAATTGCATTAAAATAATAATCAGCAACATCAGCATCAGTATCACAATGTTAAAAATCCCCAACCCCGAAGAAAATTTCCTTGTGGAAGTTTTCCAGGGGGCAGTTTTCCTAATACCGGTAACGGGTTCACCTTTTACAAACAACCCTGTGTTTAAACGGTCCTGATGAAAAGAGTGATGAAAACAATGGAGAAAAAGGTTTCGAAAACATTGCGGGAAAAAAGAAAAAAATGTGGAGGAAAATGCTGGCTACATGCGTTCCACTGACTTCGTCAGTGCCGCATTTGGTCGCCCTGACTTGCAATCACTGCATGTAGTCATCGTCCTATAGATCCACACAGATTTTGTAAGAGATATCGTGGGATATGAGCCCACTCCTGGTGAGCATCTTGAAGAGTCCTAAGATGCTTTGTGGCTGAGAGGCGCGTTGACGCATACGACTTCTAAGGACGTACCACATGTTCTCTTGCGGGGTTTAGGCGGGAGAGTTGGCAGGTCATGGCATTAGTCGGTATTGTTGGATCTGAGAAAATTTCTTGTAAATCTTTCTATGTCGGGACGCGCATTATCATCCTGAAATATGAGGCCATGACGTTGCTGGAACAGTGGGACGACAAAAGGACGAGAATCTTTATCCACATAGCCACTGGCTTTTAAATTACCGTTTGTTACAACCAGGTCCGTTCTAAAGATGTGGTTTATGGCCGCCAAAACAACAACACTACCTCTACTAAAAGAGCTCTGCTCTGGCAAACAATTACAGGCGTAACGTTAATGACTTCGACTGTTAACGCGCACGTCCATCGGCGTTAGAAACGTTAGAATCGAGGTTCGTCCCTGAAGACAATATTTCGCCTACGTCTTCTCATGTTGTCTCGAGTCCATTGTCGACGTGCACGACTGTGACGCTACGTCAACACCACTCCATTGTGCGACCTCCTATAAGAAATTCCCTTCTTTCGAACACTTCTTAGTACCGCATTGCACCTTCCATGAGTACCTACAGCTACTGACGCCAAGAATTGCGCTTGGACAAAACGGTGACGCAGATGACGGGGCAGACAGAGCCTAGGCCTATCAGCTAAATCTCTTGTTGGCACGTTGGACAAGAAGGACAATAGTTGTTCTAGCTACATTAAACCGTCTAGCGACTTGATGTTCTAAAAGTCCGCTTTCAAGCATGCCCAAAATTCTCGCTCTTTATTCATTATCAAGCGTTGACATCTTGAAAATCTAAAAGTCTCAAATATTGTAATAAACTCCTGCTTGCTTATTGACAAAGGAATACATAGAGGATATTTGTTTTTTACGGTGAACGATCGAAATTTATTTCATCGAGTGAACATCGTCGGTAATATTTTCACGAGTGGCGCACCCACGAGTGAAAATATTACCGATTTGTTCACGAGATGAAATAAATTTCGATCTTTCACTGAAAAACACAAATATTCTATTTATTTCATGCTTTTAACCCTTTCTGGGTACAGTACAGTTCTTTTCGGTTATTCCCCTAGGCGTACCCCCTCCGCATGGAAATGCATTACAATATTACGTCAAGCGCGAGAAATGTAAGGTAAATTACGTCATATTTCCATCTGCTTGTGAGGCGCGAGCATTTTACCTAGATAACTAGTGCGCGGGAACAACTGTTTCCGCCTTCAATTGAAGAGTTAGAATATAAAAATCGGTATTTTCACTGGTCGTAACCATGAAATATCGAAAAATATTTCACCGATATTTCTCGATAACCTACCGGAAAGCATGAAATACATATCTGTAATTCTGACACTTATAACCATGTGGTGGAAAGCGCAAGAGGCGCATGGGCAAAATATGGGAGTAGCCTAACCATTGCTTTGAGCGCCTCGACAAAATAAAGAAGGATATACATGTACTTCATTAGATTAATAAAGTTAACAAACTATGGGGGAGAAAACATGACGTAGATATTTGGGATATGTACGAACTTATCCCACATTTTCGATGAGGCTTTTTTTGTTTTTATGGACGTATGTACGAGTATATGTGTTTCACCTTACTTCACTGATGCATACATCAAAAATTTCGTTTTTACATAAGCCAATCTCATTACTGTAAATCAGTCATCGTTCGATTGAGCTCATTCACCGTATAAATACCTGCATACAGAACTAAGTGCGCAAGCCTCGTAAATATAATCCCAGAACATTATATCAAATCTAACCCTTTGTTTGCTAAACAAACGAGATAAATATTAACCCTTATCCTGGTAAATAAGTTATATGAAACTTTCAATCCGATAGTAAAAAACCAATGTATGCTACTTCAAACTCTTATTTTTTGGAGAAAAATATCTCCTTATCAGACAGTGTACATCAAGATCAGACTGCACGTTCTGTGCAGTCTGATCTTGATCTACACTGTCTGCAAAAGGTCAGTAAAAAGCGCTTAGCTGTTAACAGTTCACATGAAGATATAGAGGATATTTGTTTTTTACGGTGAAAGATCGAAATTTATATCATCGAGTGAACATCGTCGGTAATATTTTCACTCGTGGCTGCGCCACTCGTGAAATAAATTTCGATCTTTCAACAACAACAAAAAAAAAACCCAAATATTCTATTTATTTCATGCTTTTAACGCTTTTTTGGGGGGACTTACGTCAAAATCCAGTACAGCTCTTTTCGGTTATTCCCAGTGGCGTACCCCCTCCGCATAGCAACGTATTACAATATTACGCAAAGCGCGAGAAATGTAGGGTAAATTACGTCATATTTCCATCTGTTAGAGAGGCACGCGCATTTTA
Source organism: Hippopus hippopus (assembly GCA_946811185.2). Taxonomy (NCBI): domain Eukaryota; kingdom Metazoa; phylum Mollusca; class Bivalvia; order Cardiida; family Cardiidae; genus Hippopus; species Hippopus hippopus. The sequence goes on from OX328104.1 coordinate 10,496,196, forward strand.
CCTAGGTAACTAGTGAGCGGGAACAATTGTTTCCGCCTTCAATTGAAGAGTTAGAATATAAAATCGGTATCTTTCACTGGTCGTAACCAAGAAATATCGAAAAATATTTCACCGTTATTTCTCGATAACCTACCGGAAAGCATGAAATAAATTGCGATATAAAGACTGTATCGGTTATAACATCCAATAAATACCAGTCAGTGCACATCCAAACTTACACTTTACCTTCTTTGACGCCTGATTTTGATCTACACTGTGAGCCAGAATCAGCTATATATGTGCTTAGCACTTTATGTGATTTCGAATTTATAACAGACGGTATTCAGAGTGCATATTTTCATTCTACTCATTTTAATTTTATGTTACGCCTGAAGCGGGAAATTTAAAAAGGTGAAAGAGTTTTAAAGCCCACAAGCGTATGTCCGCGCTAGAAAAATAAATTTTATCTTTGACATAAACTGTTATGCAAATCTTGTTATATTTTTGCAGGCTCAAATTTATTATATGTTTCCAGTATATTGGGGTTGCGCACCACAAAATCTTTGAAAACATAGCGTGACGAATGATTTAAATATTGTCGAAAGTAATTTATAGATGGTCATGCTCTCTGAAAAGGGGGCTTTATGCATCTGCAAAAAGTATCGACCCAGTTCAACATGCACAGTCCGAGGGGGCTGACTTGGGCCGAATCTTTTTGCCATTGGTCAATTTTCTGCGTGTCAAAGGACCAGTCTACTTCCTAATTATAGTAACAATAGCTGCCCAAAGTAAACAAAGCGGGTGTTAAAATGCATTTCACTTTGAATCATACCGTTTTAATGTATGGAAATTGTGAAGATGACAATTTGTTATAGTACGGTCGGTCCCAGTATTAGTCGCTGACAGAGAAATTAATCTCAAAACTATATTAAAACCTGCTAGGTCAGTCTATCTTTCATTTACTTTTTGCCTGATTTTAAAATTCATTTTTCTGCCAGCGACTGACACTTGGACCGACAACACAATAACAGATTATCATCTCCACAATATTTTCTTTTTTTTTTAATGGTATGATCTAAATTTAAGTGCATTTTAAAAACTGCTTTGATTTTTTGGCTGCTATTTTTAGGTCGGTTGTTAGACAAAATGGATTTTATAGATCCAATATTATGTGATAACTTGCTTTGTACGATGCATTGCGGAGACGCATTATAGTCATTCTTGCCAGAGCATGGCTTAGATTTGTTGTTTTTTTTCACAGTAATACCAAGGAACATGCACTGGCGCAGAAGTAAAGATAAAACTTTCATTTTTTATATTCTATGATTCTGAGAGATATAGGACAAATTTTGCAGATACTTTCGCACACTGCTCTTAGTATCTTCCTAGACTAATCTTACGATTGAATTATTCTTAGAAAAAGCGGATGAACCAAATTAGACTCCTTTTTAAGCTGAAGTGCTGCAGATTCTATATAATAAATAATCTTCTTTCTATGGTGGTTTATCGTTCAATAAACCACGGTTGTGAGTCATAACTCACAACCGTGGTTTTTTGAACGATTAACCACAATAGAAAGAAGATTATTTCGATTCCAACATGACCAGCTCTTAGCATCTTCCCGTACTTCTCTTACGAATTGAATTTTTCTTAGAAAAGATGATGAATTAAATTTAGATTCCTTTTTAAGCTGAAGTGCTGCAGATTCTATTTAAGAAATAATTTTCTTTCTATTGTGGTTTATCGTTCAATAAACGACGGTTGTGAGTCATAACTCACAACCGGGGTTTATTGAACGATAAACCACAAAAGAAAAAAGATAATTTCGATTCTAACATGACCATCTCTTGATCAAAGGAAAATAAGGTCATACTTAGTGTACAAGAGCGGATGCAGACTATATTATTCCCTTGAATAAACAATGCCCAGTCGGTAAATATAAAAAGAATCAAAATCAAGAATCAAAATTTCAGTAAAACCTTAGGTATCAAACACAACATAAAAAAACTCACGGTTTCACTATTATATTCTCTCCCTTTCAAATGACAAACAAGAATAAATTTATCGTCAAACATTAGAGTTGCAGTCGCTTCGAATGCTCTGAATATTACTCAACCCACTTCCAATCTTATTTCCGCTGCAACGACGGCCAATTTTGAACTAGCCTTCGACACGAAAAGACTCTTGATTTATATACGTTTACTGGTAACATTTCAAATAGTCCCATCGTTGTCAGTTTTTTTTCAAAAACAGTTGACATCGGTAAATCCTTGAGTTTTTCCTTATTTCTTGGTCTAGTAGCGGAAAATGACTATTTGACTTTCATTAATAAAATATCGGAGGGAAGAGACACGGAACAGCCACGAGCAACTTACTTTACTTTACAATGACGTCACTTCATATAAAATTACATGTATTTTACCACGCCTCGTTGCACTGTGTTTATGGAGCCGAATTCACGTGTCATATTAGAGAATATCTCTTACTGCATTATCTGCTTCATAATTATCTTGGTATTGGATCTTCAAGAAAGCAGAAAGTCAGACAGCTTCTGTCAGTTCCTCACTGTTCTTTGATCCTCAACTCAGATTTGCACAGCAATAATGAACACCTGACTCTGTTATCAAAGTGGAAAAAACGTCTTTTTGCATGCCAGTCAGACCCCGTTGTTTCGACTGGTATAATTAGGAGCTTTACAACCTGCAAGAAACCGATCAATCTTAAAGATTTGTATGGGATTAACAGGCCCCATAGCTTATACCTTTGTCTCATCAGGTACTTGAAAGGGCTAGTACTGATACAAAAGAAAAAATAAAAAAGCTGAAGACAGAATATAAGGCGGAAAAGTCTCGGTTAAGTCAACAATTACTAGCATAAGAAAGGTACGAATTCTGTCGAGGTCGTGGTGACGTCACATATTGTTTTGGTGTGTTACGTATTAGTATTACACGTCCACCAGGACAATAAATATGCCTTTTGAAGCATATTTACTGAGCACGGCTATACAGACAGACGTCGGTATAACGTACAAAAGTCTGTACAGCGTGATTGACCTAATAGAACACAATGGGTACGTCAACACATTCGTTACACTCACCAGTGATTCTTTAGGGACGGCTGAAGATTTCTTTTGGAATATTAAAATCGACATGAGATGATTTACCGACGACACGGGATGCGTGTTGCTGACGCACGTGTACTTTTATTGGACCGTTACAGAGGAGGCGCCTTGATGAAATAAGGTGTCATTCATTTCAATATCACGCGGCTTACTGTGTAAGAGGAAACCATACAGGGTTCGTTATGAAGATGTTCTTGTGCCAGTTGTTGTTTTATCGATGAGAGCCGAAACCTAGCTAAGTTGTTGCGCCAAGTCATAGCCAATCGTCAAAAGTCTCGACTTTGTGTGGAACATCTCCACCAGCAGCCACGGAACATTTTACATTTGCCCATATAATAGCCAGATCTCGGACATTTAGGATATCTTTACGGGATGTTGGACGTCGTCAGCAAAAAACGTTAGCCCATTGAGACGGCTATCAGGAAGAGGAATTGAACGCAAATGTGAACAAATTCAGACACTTGCCAGATCAATGAGACGTCGTTATGCGGTCTGCTACGTCAGCCGATGCAAGTTAATTTGACGTATTGCCAATGAAAATTACCGCAGACTGTTACAGTTTCAGGATATATGATAACAAAGGTTATCTCTTACGTTTTCAAAACGTGTTCTTCTGTCATATCAGTCTTTGTATCGGAGCTGAATATAGATATATACAAAAAATGCCTTGAACATTTCTGAGAATGGGTGCTAGGCAAAACAAGTGCCGTATTCATTCAATCTTTCTCCTCATTCACAGAATTAGAATTGACTGAATGACCAACTTGAATGGTGAGTGGTATGACTATGGGTCTTCTTGCAAACTTTCTGCGATAATGTCCTAATTTAGATTTCCTTAATAAGCGGGCATTGACACATTGCCTATGTGTCTGACATCAGTATTGAAAAACGATAATCAAAGAACAAAATAACTTCTGGAGGGTTTCATCCCAGTCTGTCCTCTTTAAAAGCATTTAAGCTTAATTTTGCTCACTTAAACTGTGTAAGTTAAAGGGAAAAAGTGCGTTCTATACGAAGCGGCGAGTTCTTTGATATTTTTTTAAGTAATGTAACAGAATAAAAATGAAAAGGGAAATACCACATCAGTCATGTAGTAGACGGTAGAGTTCCAAGATCAGAGTGCATGTTCTTTGCAGTCTGAATTTGATCTCCGACGTCTGCAGGAGCTTTTTTTGAATTCGAATTGATTTACATAGTGGCAAATTTATCTGAGCCATGGTCAGGCAAATGGGGCTTTAATGTATCCCTGTAATTCATTGTACCAAGCAAACATCGCCTAATTAGGTATCCATAAAATCCACTATGTCTAACAAATGACTGAATTATGAATTAGACTGGTCTTTTGACAGAAAGAAAATTGACCGATGACAAAAAGTTTCGACCCAGGTCAGCCTGCGCGGAATGCGCAGGCTGACCTTGGTCGATACTTTTTGCAGGTGCATTTTTTTTGGGACCCCCCCCCACCCCCCATTTACAGTGGATGGCTCATCTCTTTTTTCAGGTTCATGCAAAAATGTACGATGCCAGGAGGGTAAACGATGTCTAGAAGACCAAAATGGACATCCACATTGCTGGACCTGCGATACAACCTGTAAAACCTACATACCAGATGATCCCAGGAATTACTTCTGCGCTGTGAATGGCAAAACTTACAAAAACACGTGTGAGCTGAAGGCAGAAATCTGCAAGGTTGGACGCAGTATTATGTTTGCGTATCATGGAATGTGTCGAGGTTAGTTTTTCTTTTTTCGTAAGTCTGATAATTGGCTTGGTGGCAGCGAGGTTACGGTGTCTGGGTCCAGTGCAGCAGTCGTGAATTCTCAGCTTGGCTGGCCGTATACAAGACTATAGTAATATTGGTTTTAAATAGAGAATAATCAGCTGGTTTTGTGTGATATTAAAAATCTATCACTAGAAAGGGGAGTGATGCTGTTGAAAAAAACGAAGGACGAGTTTTTTAACAGCATCAAACCCCATTCGAGTGACAGAATTTTAATATCACACACAACCAGTTGATTATCCTACTTATTATATCCCTAATTCACCCTTTTTTATTCTTATAATTATCAAGAATGGTACAATATGAGCAATATAGAAAAAAGTAGTTTCGGCATACAGTTTAAAACTATATCGTCACTTGTGATGATACCACATTTGTTATCTCTAGTAGTGATATTCACCGTGAAATCCAAGTAATTCACTGGTAAGAATATAATGAAGTAGGTTTTTCTCCTTAGCGCTGGTGAGTTAGTAGATATCATTGTAACTAGTTCACTAAGGTCAGGATAAAGTACTGACTAAAGTATGACTGGTTTAACCCTCTCCCAAACGGCAAATTTTCGACCAGACCAAATTGAAAGCATTTTGCAGATGACAAATTAATAGTTGCTAAAAAGATGATTTTTCTATATGACAGGGTAGAAAACATTGTGGGAAAAGGAGAAAATGCTGGTTATCAGCATTTTCTCCTTTTCCCACAATGTTTTCAAAAGGCTTCTATTCCTGACCCGTAAAAACCAGGGATTGTTTGGAAAAGGGTTAAGATACTAGGTAAAATAAAGGGGCGGCGCTCTGGAAAAAAAGAGGGCTATTGCATGTTCGTGATATATTATACTACGCAATTCATTGCATTAAAAGGATCGGTTTGGTCTAAAACATCGGCTGAATCATGAGGGAGTGTTCCTTTGACATAGACGGGGAACTCTTTGATACTATTAAAAAATGTTTGACCCAGATCAGCCTACACAGAGCGCGCAGACTGATATACATGTAGATCGGTTCTTTTTGCAGATGCACTTTAAACCGCATGACTAAAATGTAAACACCAAAACAAACAATTTGTATCTGACTTTAGTTCGTTAATTTTCCCGGTAACATTTCTACCAGTGTTCGAGAGGTCACAACATAATAAATTAGTTAATGATTTTTAGGAGATTTTAGGGTAACATTTGAGTGATACATTCTAGATTCACAATGAAATCTGAAAGTATAATGACAGAGGTGAATATCGCTGTTCAACAAGGTTAGAGCTTACTGTCTGGGTTAGAACTGAACAGATATTATTCACGTGCTTGGAGGCCGACATTCTTCATGAGAGGTGACGATCACGCACGCAACTTGTTGGGAGAGCTTGGTCTGATACAGAGTATGTCCGAAGTAGTTGACAATTATTCCGGAAGGTTCAGCTTTACCTCTAACTCACAAAATATCATGAAACGCACGCTAGTAATAAATTTCACGCGTGAAATACATAGCTGTATGAGTACCACATGTCACGAAAACTTAATATAGAGACCGTTCTTAACGTACGGTTGTATGATTGTTGTTGAAGCAATTACCCTAAAGGATCTTTGCAACATTTTGGCTAATGCTATAGGCTTTTTAAAAAGGTTGAATTGGTCTTTTCAGTTGGTAAAAATAAAGTATATTATTTTCATAACCATTTTTATCAGAATCCACAGTTTTGATTTCAACGCCATATAAACTGGGTTCTAGACTGTCAAAATTAGTAACGACACACGCCTTTTTGAATAACAGATGACGTCAATTGACGGCAATGTCTCCATGATATCAAACCTCGGAGACGACATCTAGTATTAATATACTGCAAAGAAATTTCTTGCGATCTGATTGGATAATTTGCCTCGAACATATGTTCCTGTATACTGGCAAAATCCACGTAAAAGCAGTTTCCCTTTCGGAAAATCCAAAATGGCGGCGTCGATCGATACGAGCTGCCCACAAGAAAAACGTACAGAGAAGCCTGCAATATATCATTATTAGTTTCCCTTGATAGTTTTCATTAAAGCGGAAAGAATAGATTATTTTTGAAAATAAATGAATATAGTTACATATAGTATCGTTTGTTGTCATTCTAAAACAAGTAGGCCTACACGGGGTTGAAACGAGTAATCCCTTCGTCAGGTAAGCAAATTGTGAAGTGTCGAAACTCATACATTGTAACGTTAAAAGGATAACCTACTGGTTGCTTGAGGCAACTAATGGTCGTTTACTTTTGCCAACAAATCATTAAAATGCATACTTACTTACCTTGAAGTTGTTTAAAACTATGTTTTAATAAAATGCGAATGTCTATCGCAGTGACATCATCAAGTTCATGCACGTTACTTCACGTTTGACCATGAGTTGATTCACGTCAATTCTCAGTGAAGTCAGTTTTCATCGAATTTGGGCACTCAGAAGGGAAATTCTATTTCGTCAGTGTACATAATTCGTGAGACCATTAAACAGGGAAATTTCGCTGAATACACGTTGGAATGGTAAAACTTTGCAGTATAATACATTCGTTGTACTGTCAGGTGGCAGGGGACTTGGAAACTTGTTCACGGCTGTGGCGAATCATGTCGCCACCTGGCCTTCGGGTCGACATGACATGATTCGACGCAGCCCTGAACAATTTTCCAAATCCCCTGCCACTTGACCGTACTACTAATACTGCGAGAAGGGGACATACCACCTTCTGAAATGCTTCTGCTATCATCAGCGAAAAAAGAAAATTTAACAGAACACGCACAAATCAATGAAAGCCTTGTATTATTTGAAACAAAAGACCTGGAGCATTGAAAAGCCAGTTTGCACGGGATAATGAAACGAACAGGATGTTGCGATGTTATGGATGGATTGAAAATGGGTTTTTCAGCAAGTTTAATACATGTTTAACCTTTTACCAAACGACAAAATTTTAGCCTGGCCCAAATTGACAGACGACAAAATAAATGTGACTGGAAAATTGAAATTTGTTTTGGGCATGCTAGAAAACAATGTGGAAAAAGGAGAAAATGCTGGTTACCAGCATTTTCTCCTTTTTTCCCACAATGTTTTCAAAGGCTTTCTTTCTCAAGGATGTTAAAAGTCGGGATTGTGCGGTAAAGGGTTGATGAAATCTGAAGTTAACTTTTCTGGAAAAAAAAAAGTACATGAGAATCCTAGAATGATAATTGCGCAAGTAGGGTGTTGAACTCAGCTTTTGTATTAGATATAATTATCAATGGAAGATTTTGTATTAAATATAATTATCATGGAATTTGAGAATCAACATAGAAGGAAAAACAAAACTTGATTGGCTGGTAAAGGGTATATCAATGACTTTGTCACGCGGAGTAGGGGGAGTACACGTGTCAACACATACTCTGTTATACGCCTACTAAACATTGTATGGCTGCTTCAATTTAGACAGTTTTATGTTGTGGTAACAGTAACAGAAGTAATGTTATGTCACATTTTCCTGTCGATTCATTCATTAGTTTAAATCGATTCTTATTATACTGTGCCACGTTTTGTATTATCTATAACAACAATAGAATACATGTAACGCAAATAGTTATATGCAAATAAAGTAAAAGGGCAAAAGGATCCGGATTATAAAATTGTAATTAATCCCTGTTTACCTCTGAATTATCGTTTTTTGTTTTGGTTTGATATTTGAAAGTTCTCTTTAGACCAATTACATTAGCATATGAAGCTTGAGAATGAATTATATTGCGAAAAAATGTAATGTCAGGTTTTGATCTGAATTTATTAGTACATGTACATGTAAATGTTAAAATTCAAGTCGGGTTTTTGTAGAAATGACGAAGCGAGATGATTTTTATTAGAGCTAGTTAAGACAGAAATCAGAATGCTTACAGTGCATGCGATTGTGGGAGTTTTTGGTCCCGGTCAGAAAGATCACAGAAAGCAATTTGCATTGGGAATTCACTTAAACAATAAAATATAATTTGCTAAAGCAGTTAATGATTTAAAAAAAAAAACAAACAAACTATAAATGTATATTCACATATAAAGTAGAAAAATGTAATTCGTTTCTTCCAACGAAATCTCAGAAAGTGTTGCTTACTGAATCGAATTAAAATGATGAAAATATATCAATGAAATAATTTAATGTATCATTTCGTAAATCAACAGTTTGTCTCAGTTGAAAGCTCTTAACAAGACAGATTGTATTTTTTCATTTATATGTGAATACAGATTTGCTTTACAATTTGCAGATGTATTAAGCCCCCCTTTCACAGAGCATGGATCATATAATTGATATTTATCTCGATGAGGAATAATCATAATCCCACACGCTTTCTTCGAAAACTCTACTGTTATGATAATTTCTAGTTTATGTTTCTATGGAACCATCAATCATTTTCATGACTGTATATTTTTGTCTGTTGAAAAGGACTGCAGCCAATAAATGAGAATATATAGCTTAATTCGTTTTCTTAATCTTTAACCTGCCAAGTATGTTAAATGAAACTTTCCAGCAAATAGCAAAAATACCACAATCATTGTAATTTTAAAGGTATTTTCAGGGGAAAATATCGTCTTATCGGACAGTGTAGATCCAAGATCAGACTGCACGTTCTGTGCAGTCTGATCTTGATGTATATTGTCCGCAAAAAGGTCCTTGAGTCGCGCTTAGCAGTCCAACGGTTAAAAATACTCGAATAAAAAATGTAAATGTGTGGTCTCATGTAGTCGAGTCTACTGTCAACTGTATGTTTATGTATTCGACATTTTCCTGCAGTTCATTTAGTATGTAGTCCGTATATGTTCTTATTATTTATTATTATTATTTTCTTTTGTTTTATATCTTAAATCAAGGTAGAAATGCCAAGAAAGACAGAAATTTCATTCGTGTCCTTGACACGAAAGTTCTGTACATTTTACAGTGTTTATAATTTTGCACTAGCAGACTGACTGATTGATTGTATGGTGTTTAACGCCGTTTTCAACATTATTTCAGTTATATCGCGGCGGCCAGTGCACCTATCCATGCTTTCCTGGAGTTTGTTTTACCAGTACTCCGCACAATATTCTTTCCAAGCCACTGGCTGCTTTCCCACATAATCATCGTCAGCGGTGAGAGAGGAATGAATCCTGTCGCAATGACTATCATTAATCCTCGGAAAGAAATTGGCCGAGGCGGGAATCGAACCAGTGACCCCCTGTTCTTAAGTCCTGCACGCTACCGCTTGAGCTACGGGTGCTCGGCTGCACAAGCAGATGGTACATCTCTCAGAAGCATGTATCTAACAATTATTCAAATCTGGTGTTAAGAGTTTGCATTTCATTATTGCAACAGGATTCTGATAAATGTCATCAAAATTGATGATAAGTTAAAATGCCAAACAAAAATTGAATGTCAACTTTTATACACCTCTTTCTTAAAATTTTATTGTTTTAATATTCTTCCGGATAAACTTTAACTAGAGCTAAGGTCGCTTATTGAGAAAAGTGCTCCCTCATCACAAATTGTTCAAATAAATACATAAATAAGACGAAGACCGTACAAAATGTATTTGGGTCTGTTAATTCTAATTCATATGCGAAATAAACACAACAAACGAATGCTTATTAGATATCCTAATTAGGAATTAATGATTTACTACACTGTATATTTAAATTATATAACTCCCTTTTTTTAAAGAGAACTTTTAGGCCAAAATGGTTCGGTCTATGGAGAAAGATATAACACATTTCTATTTTTGTTTTTTTGTTACAATAACTTCAGAAAATGTTGTAAAACGTAGAACCAGTATTATACAGTATTAGTTGTACGGTCAGGTGGCAGGGACAACATGATTCACCACAGCCGTAAACAAGTTTCCAAGTCCCCTTCCACCTTATTGTACAACGAATTGATTATACTGCAAAGTTTTACCATTCCAACGTGTGTTAAGCGAAATTTCCCTGTTTTATGGTCTCAGGAATTGATTTCGCTGACGAAACAGAATTTCCCTTCTGAGTGCCCCAATTCAATCAAAACTGACATCACTGGGAACTGATATCACTGAAACCTTGGTAAAACGTGCAGTTTGATGTATAATCGCGATGATGTCATTGCGATAGACATTCGACATAGTTTTATTTATGCATGGATTTAAACAACTTCAAGATAAGTAACTATGAATTTTAATGATTTGTTGGCAAAATTAAAAGACCATTAGTTGCCTCAAACGACCATTAGGTTATCCTTTTAATGTTATGCTCAATGTGTGATTTTCGACACTTCACAATTTGCTTACCTGACGAAGGGGTGGTCCCGTGTATTTGTTTTACGATGAAATCAAATGATATTACATGTTACTTCATTCATTTCTTTTCAAAAGTAATCAATTCTTTCCGTTTTATGACAACCATCAAGGGAAACTAGTAATAATATAGTACAGGCGACTCAGTATGTTTGTCTTGCGGGCGGCTCGTATCGATCGATCGACGCCGCCATTTTTGATGTTGTGTTGGAAGTGTAGTTATGTATACGGGGCTCCCGAAAGGGAAACTGCTTATGCGTGGGTTTAGGCAGTGTACATGATATATATGTTCGGGGCATATTATCCAATCAGATCACGAGAAATTTCTTTGCAGTATAATAAATGGTTCTATTCAGTGTGCTCGTTACCTACTTTGTCCGGAGGTGACAAAAGCAACAAAATTTGCCTGAGACACCTTCATAGTGAAACGTGTGCAGGTTTTGTTTTCTACGAAAATGTATGAAAATGTATTTTTTATAAATAAGTATGTCTAGACCTATTATCTTCAGAAATAAAAATGTGATTGGGCTGTAGGCTAAATGCTCCTCAGTGCACTGACTTCTAAAACGATCTATGCCGTGTGAAAAGGGGATTCAATGTATTTGCAAAAAGTTTCGACCCAGATCAGCCTGCGCAGTCGCGCAGGCTGACCTGGGTAGAAACTTTTTGCTATTAGTCAATTTTCTGCATGTAAAAGTATAATTCTACCTCGCCATTCAGTCGGTTGTTAGCCGAAATGGATTTTAGGATTGCATAATTATGTGTTGACTTACTTTGTATGATGCATCAGGAGCTCCATTAAACCTCCTTTTCCAAGAACATAGCTAATATAAATGAGCCATGCTCTGACAAAAGGGGGCTTAATGCATCTCCGTGATCCATGGTACCAACTCACATTCTTATGGATCCATAATATCCTTCTTTTTTTTCAAATCAACATACTTAATCATGAGATAGACTGGTTCTTGGGCATACATAAAATTGACCTACAGCGAAAAGTTTCGGCCCAGGTCAGCCTGCGCGGACTACGCAGGCTGACCTGGGTCGGTACTTTTCGCAGTTGCATTAAGCCCCCTTTTCACAGAGCATGGCTCAAATATGTTGAAAACCTTTTACCTTTAGAAATAAAAAAATAAAAAAGTGATTATGCTGTGTTTTAAATGCTTTTGAGTGCATTTACCTCTAAATATATTAAAATGTCAATTTTTGTTGTTGGCTTTTTTTTTTGGTTCTGCAAGTTAAAAAGATCTTTATTGATGGTATACATTGAAAACAGTCGAAAAATCATAACAAAAATGAAAAAGGAAAGAGAGGGGGAGGGAAGTTTACTAGAGAAGATGGTTGTATGACTTAGAAATATGGTGGCATATTTCTGCCACGAGATACGAGATAGCTATCATAATAATTTTAGAAAACCATCGCGATAAATGAAAGTTTTCTGAAAATTTTATCGAGATAGTGAAAAGTTACCTGAAAAAAATATCACGATGAACTTAATATTTTAACGCAAAATTTCTCAATTGTGCACGAAGCTGACATGCGAGATAAAATTATCGTGATAGTTCTACCCGTTTCTCGCTATCTATAAACAGAAAATTTAGCATTTGGATGAACTCGCTAGTTTTTGACTTCACAAGACTGCAGTAAGTGAAAATTCGAAACATTAACAATTGTAGCTGAACTGGTAAATTTTGACAAGACTCGGAATGAACAGAAATATGTTAAACACAAAGACAACTCGAAATGCCTCCTACGAACAACTTTAAAACCATTCAGGGAAAAGGAGAATTCATAAGATTGTAGACGAAGATGTTCCGAAACCGTATCTAATCATAGATACAGTGAATGTCAGCTGTGGGCACGAAAGCAAAAAAAAACACATGATAACAGTTAGAATTATCGCGATATTTTTATCGTGAAAATTTTTATTATCTTGATAATATTTCCAGGAAACTTTGTTTCATCACGATAGTTCTCTTGAATTATCGCAATAGATATCTCATATCTCGCGGCAGAAACATGCCACTATATGGCCTGCAACACGCGAAAAGGTACATTCGGACAATTTGCGTAAAGTATCGTCTCGGATCAGCCTGCGCAGTCCGCGCAGGCTAATCCGAGACGGCACTTTCCGTTTTTATGTAATTTTCTGTTTTGCGCAAGTCTACTGTAGCACAAAATCGAATGTAGTCGTAAAGTGCCGTCTCGGATTAGCCTGCGCGAACTGCGCAGGCTGATCCGAGACGGTACTTTACGCAAATGTCCGAATGCCCTTTTTCGCGTGTTGCAAGCCATATATAAAGCCTTAGACTCTTTCAGCGTCATAATATTTTCAACTTTTGACGCCCACTTGATGCTGATCGACATTTACATCCATTTTGATTGACAATGTAGATGTAAAACTGTACAACTTTTTGCCAAAATTTCGGGAGGAAAAAAAAAAAGGTCTAGACCGAAGCAAATAGCGTAAAACAAATGTGTATCGAAAGGAGCAGCCAAAATCAGCCGTTGCGGAAATACGGTCGATCTGCGTTTATTGTTTTCAAAGAACTTCAAGGATTGGGACACGCAGAAAGTTGGCCAATGTCATGTACTCATCCTAGTGTACTACAAGGAGAGAATTCTAATTGATCCGTGCACTGTGAAAAATGAGCTTAATACACCTGCAAAAAGTATCGATCCAGGTCAGCCTGCGCAGCGGGCGCAGGCTGACCTGGGCCGAAACTTTTTGCTATTAGTCTATTTTCTGCATGTCAAGAGACCATTCTATCTCCAGATCCAGCCGGCTGTGTTAAACAAAGTGGATTTTATGGATCCCTAATCATGTGATGTCTTGCTTAGTACAATGGAACACCAAGATGCATTAAGCCCCCTTTTCTGTTATCTACGATGTATTTGATTTTTTTTTAATATGAACCCTTAGGCTGCTAAGGGCTTCTCAGTGCGCTTTTGCTGGTATTGTAGATTAGAATCAGACTAATTAAGCCGTGCAGTTTGATTTCAGCTCAACACTGTCCGGTACGGTTATTTTTTTCTCCGGGGGAAAATAAGTTGAAGAATGCCATGTTTGGTGTGTCTTAAGTGCATTGATGAACCATGTTCTGTGAAAAGCGTGTTTAATGCGTCTGCAAAAAGTACCTACCAATGTCAGCCTGCGCAGACTGACCTGGGTCGAGCCTTTTTTGCTATTTGGCGATTTTCTGCATGTCAAAGGACCATTCTATCTCATGATTTGGTCGGTTGTTTGACAAAATGGATTCTATAATCCATAATTATGTGATGACTTTCTTCGTATGATGTAAACCCCCTTTTGCAAAATCATGGCTTTTTTTTTTTTCTTTGAATGTCATATATACTATACATTTGTGTATTTTTTTGATTTGGTAGTTAACGGGACACCTCTGTCTTCGCCATTGTCTTTCTCTTTCGAAGCTTTTGTCATGGTTTGTAATCAAATCTCGATTGGTGTAGATCTAGGATCAGAATTCTGTGCAGTCAATAATGAATCTCCTCTGTCAGCAAAAGGTACTTATGTTGCCCCAGGCGATGAAAATGTTGAGGACTTTTCTATATTTCTTTTACAGAAAATGCCACATGTTTAACAACCACCTGTCCAAGACGGTACACGTGTCTCAAGAATCCAGTAAACGGACAGCCAGTGTGTATGAACTGTCATGATATTAAAATGTATTGTTCTTCATCCAATCATATCTCATTATGTGGTACAGACGGACGAACATATTCGAATTATTGTGAATTGAGGAGACGTTCTTGTCTGCGAGGAATATTCGTCTCGGTTAAAAGAGCGGGAAAATGTAAAAGAAAGAAAAGACATAGAAGTAAGTTTGTTTCGTATTATCATATTATCAATTTACAGTGCATAATTTTTGATATGAATTTTTAGACTTCTAAGTAGTCAATCTGAGAGCCTGCAGTAACGACAAATCAAAGTTTTGTTCCATGAAAGCTGTTTTTTCCGTGTATCTGTTCAAAAGAGAGCCCTATGCGGTCTCGTTTGAAGGCTTTATCACACGTCAACATATCAGACGTATCCCAACCAAATGCATTCACAGATGATAAAATTAGACGTGGTGCAAATCGTGGAAGTAGTCTTTGATAGGGTAGAAAACATTGTGAGAAAAGGAGAAAATACTGATTACCAGCATTTTCTCCTTTTCCCACAAGGTTTTTAAACCTTTTTTTCCAAAAGGTCTTTAAAAGTCGGGATTGTGTGCTAAAGAGTTAAATGAATCCGAACAAAGCAGCTGATAATTTGAACATTATCATACTGCAAGGAAATTTCTCGCGTTCTGATTGGATAATTTGCTTCGAACATATATTGTTGTACACTGGGAAAACCCAGGGAAAAGCAGGTTTCCTTTCGGGAGCCCCGTCTACATGATTACACTTTGACCGCAAAATCCAAAATGGCAGCGTCGATCGATACGAGCTGCCCACAAGACAAATACTGAGTAGCCTGCCTCATATCATTACTAGTTTCCCTTCATGGTTATCATTAAAGGGAAAAGAATTGATTATTTTATTTTTTTATCTAACTGAATATAGTTACATATATTATCGTTTGCTGTCATTCTAAAACAAACACGGGGTTAAAAGCGCGCCACACTTTCGTCGGATAAGAAAATAGTGTCAAGTATCAAAAGTCATACACTGTAACGTTAAAAGGATAACCTAATGGTCGTTAACTTTTGCCAACAAATCAAAATGCATAGTTATTAAACTTGAATTTGTTTAAATCCATGATTAAATAAAAATACGTCGAATGTCTATCGCAGTGACATCATCAAGTTTTTGCACCAACCTGCACGTTTTACCAAAGTTTCATTGACGTCAGTTCTCATTGACGTCAGTTTTCAGTGAATTGCGGCACTCAGAAGGGAAATTCGATTTCGTCAGCGTACTCAATTTGTGAGATCGTAAAACAGGGAAATTTCGCTGAATACACGTTGGAGTGATAAAACTTTGAGTGTAATAAATTCGTTGTACAGCAGGTGGACGTTTTACTTTCTGTAAATCATTTTAAGCTTCTTGATCGTATTGTACAATTAATTTTAATGAATAGTGTATGAGCACGTTAGTATTTGGCCAATACACCCAACAGTGTAAATCTCGCATGACTTGATGAATGCGTTCCCAACACATTTCAGAACGTTCACCATCCTTTTTATAGAGTTCAATAGCATACAAAAACATATGAGCCCTGCTCTGTGAAAAGGGGGCTTAATGCATCTGCGAAAAGTATCGACCCAGGTCAGCCTGCGCAGTCCGCGCAGGCTGACCTGGGCCGAAACTTTTCGCTATGGGTCAATTTTCTGTATGTGAAAGGATCGGTGTACCTAATTATTAAGTCGGTTTTTTAAAAAAGTGGCTATTATGGATCCATACTTATGTGATGGCTTGCTTGAAATCGCGCATCGGAGATGCAATAAGCCCCCTTTTGCCAGAGTGTGGCTCATATGCATTTTTCGTTAGTCCTTCTGGGATCTCCCTTAAATGACTTCTGCAGAATGGTGGCGCTATAATGGTGTACAGAATGCCGGTATGTTTTCAAAGGCCATTGCAAGAACTGTTGGTCACCATCAACCACCAGTGTATTACCTAGGAAACACCAAGATACTAACGACTATAAGGGTCCATGCGTCGGCGTTCGGAAAAACCACGCGTCTTGCAGGGAGGGTGGTATCTGCGTCGTGGATTTTCGAAGTGTACAGGGTGCTGATCCAGATGACGTATCAGATATCCTAATATAACACGCATTACGAAGCATCACTGCTTGTATGGTGTCAGGCACGATATCATTATAATGGGAAAACAAAGTAAAGTTCAAATCATCTCCCTTGTTAGTTAAAAACCAAGGTACCCAAATTGCAACTGGGTCCTTTTATTTCATTTTTTTGTTTTTATCCTTGCCTTATTAAGAGATGTTGCGATTACTATTTTTTAACTTATGATGTACATGTAAGGTCTTCATAATATTTGCAAATCGAATTTCACACACTATACCATTGAAATGCATCCAATAGATCAAATTTGTGGTTTCATAAATTTTGAAGGAGATACTTAAACCTGAACATTCCTAAATAGTGCAAAGGATATCAAGAATAAAAACCAAATTATACCTTAGTCGGAACCTAGTAAAATGTGGAGAGCTATCAAGGGAAGTAATATTCTTTTTGTCTCCCATTTAAGGCCCTCTGGTTGAACAATAGTCGTTTCTTACAGTATTATTACGTACGGCAGCGCCCGAGTTTTGTGTCGCAAACCACCGCATATGCTTAAACAACATTGTAGAGACATTTACATTTAGTAGCGATTCGTCGATGAACCTTGCCATAAGTTCATTAATGACACTTTTGGCGTCCACCAGGCTCGTGCCGTTGCAGATTTCTACGTCAGGAAGGTTTAAGAACTAAATTTCCATGTCCTGAAAGGATCATAGGGTCAATATTCATCAACCATTCTTAAGAAAATTCTTGTTCTTATTCTTCAGATTTTTCCAAATTTGAAAGTAACACACCTTCTGATTGGCGGAACCAAATGGTTTAGCCAATCAGCCTTTTGTTATTGATATTAGTGAAATTGTATCTAGAGGTTTGGAAAGCTGAATGATAGTTCTAAATTTTAATCTTGTTTTCACACAGCAAAGGTTATCAGCAAATCACAGTTTGACTTTTGCCCCCTCCCCTTTTGTTTTTCTTTCCAATGTAGCAACAAGAAAATATTGATGCATTACATCAATGGCACCGCAAATCAGTTGTTTCTGAAGTAGGGCACATTACAGCGGGTTAATTTTTTACGCCAAGGGCATCACTTGAACAAACTTCGTTGAGGTCAACGTGGTGATACTACATGACAAATATATAAACTCTGGGCCATCTGGTTTTGGACAAGAGGATTTTTAAAGTTTGCACAATTTAAGGCATTGCGGAAGAATCATTTTGAAAACAATGAGGCAGAAGGAGAAAATGGTAACCACATTCGAATTGTCGTCTGCAAATGCTCTAAAAAGTCTAAAATTATGTTGTTTGGTAAAGAGTTAAAGTCTAATAAAGAGTCATGGTTTTGCAACATGATTTATGAAGACCTCTGTCCAGAAAATTTTTAACGCATTTCAAATTGACCAAAGTAAAGGGACAGGTTCAGAAACTACCAAATATGGCCCTATCTCAGATTTACACAAAAAATGTATCAGTACATTACATCGTAAGAGTACTCAACAGAAACATCAATAAAATGAAACAAAGTGACATATATGTTGCCATGGCAACTGATTTTGAAACACCTATTGGAATCACTTATTCATACTTAAC
The DNA here is from genome assembly GCA_946811185.2 of Hippopus hippopus. Taxonomy (NCBI): domain Eukaryota; kingdom Metazoa; phylum Mollusca; class Bivalvia; order Cardiida; family Cardiidae; genus Hippopus; species Hippopus hippopus. The sequence continues at coordinate 10,514,669 of OX328104.1, forward strand.
TACATTATTTTGAGTAAAAAAAAAATCTATACATGAATAATTTTTTGATAATGCTTCGTTATTGACATGAGCTACTGAAAGAAATCTTTTTCCACACTGAAGGCGTGTTGAAGTTCAGGTTACCATGGCAACAAATGCAAATATATCAAAATTGGGGGGAAAAGCTTTAAAACATGTTATATTTCATTTATCAGAGAAATAAACATATTTTTCTTTACCTATTTATATTACCTATTAAGGTTGCCGTGGAAACCGAATTCTTCAATTGATAAAGTTTTCTTTTTTTTCACTTTAGTGTTGATTTCATGGACAAAAAAGAATAATGGGAGCCTGTGTAAGCCACCTGAGTCCAGACAAAACACAGAGTAATTAATGTTTAAAATGGGGGTTATAGGGTAATAATGCATGACGGACTGAGCAGAATTTAAACCATTTACCTGTCAATCCTTCATGCAAACACATTGTCAACTATGCACAAGATTAAATACATTTTGCATAATGGCTCATTAAACATGGATTATAATATTGTAGCCAATAGCATAAGGTCTGGTCAACAATACCATGGTATGCTAACACAGGAGACTCTGATCAGAAAACTTCTGCAGAAACTGCCTGATTGGGGTTCATTCTGTTAGCAGAAGCATGAAAGGGAGCTTACATCAGGAACGGTATAAATACATCGAGTGGTTATTCTTCAATACAATGTTCGACACCATCTGTATCACTTTCACTCTCATCAATGAGCTCAGGTAAAACTGCTGCATCCTGAACAGTCTTTCCAGGGTCACGAACACCATATGGCTTCTTTCCTGAAAATCGAGCCCCACCAAGATACCACAACATAGCTGCAATGTGTGAACAAACACCGACTACTCTTGCTCCAGCACGGCACAAACAGTACCATGAAACAATTTCATTATTGCTGTAACGTATCCAAACTGTGTGTTTTCTGGAAGATGTGTGTCTGCTCTGAATCTTAATGCGCAATAAAGTTGGGTCGTCTTTATGAAAAAATAAGTCACTGTCACTGTCTATGTGTTCTTGAATATAACTGGAGCTAAGTTTTAGTTGGTACCATCCACATGTTATATCACGCAGTTGGTCCTCACTCAGTGTTGGAAAGTCTAATAAATCAGTTTCGGTTATTTGCTTCCAAGGAGATGTTTTCCTCAACAGATTATTTTCTTCTATGTAGCGCTGGAGGGAATTCACTTGTGATAAATGGAGCATTTTTGTTGCGTCAGCTTCATCGGCAGAATGACTGGTAGGTTGACTCAAGGGCGGATGATATTTGTTGGTAATAGCACTGACGATTCTCACTTAATCACCAATATAGGGCACTTGGTTTGTCGGTAGTGTCTTGGATAAATATTTCCAGTTTTTTATCCTGGCATTAGCAGACTCAACTACCCATCGTACCTGATGAAGAAAAAAAGTAAATGAGCCATACTCTAGCAAACGGAGGCTCAATGCATCTCCTTGATGCATAATACCATGTTGGTCATCACATTAATATGGATCCATTTTATCTAACAAATTACTGGATCATGAGGTAGAGTGGTCCTTGTACATGCAGAAAATTGACCAAAAGCGGAAAGATTCGGCTCCGGTCAGTCTTAGCAGACTGTGCAGGCTGACCTGGGTCGATACTCTTTGCAGATGCATTAAGCCCCCTTTTCATAGAGCATGGCTCAAATGTACAGACATCATCACTGGAAATACCAAATGGATGAATATTGTAGTAGAAATGAGAAAATGCGGGTATTTTAATATCCGGCTAAATAAGTGAAGCCAACAGTAAAAAACTCCTATTTTGTTATTTTAAAGGTACTTTTTGGGGTAAAAAAGAAATCTCCCCGTCGGACAACAGAGATCATTTTTCTGTGCAGTCTGATCTTGATCTACACTATCTGCAAATGGTCCTTAAGTTGCTCTTAGCAGCCTGAGGGTTAAGGCCTTATCCTGCTGAATACATGAAGTTTGACTCCTTATATTTTGAGTATTAAATAGGCTTACTAACAAAAGTGTCTTTTTTGTTTTAAAAACACCCACATACATTGATCCGGTCCCTTGCTATCCAGGATCAGTGCACCTGTGTTAAAAGAGGATTAAGTAAATCATATTTCTACATTAACTTACTTTTGTCACTAGTCTGCTCATGTTTGCGTCTTCTGTACTAAGTTGTTTTTCACCCCTTGACATGAATTTCGGCATTTGGGCAGTTATACCAAGGTCTTCCAAGAGCGACAATGAGTCTCTGAATCCTCTATCTACTACAAATATACAAATATATCATCCTCCTGTACCCAATGTCTAATATCATCAAGATTTGACTTTAAGATGTGATTCAGAATAGAGGCATCACTGTTTTTAGAGTCGGCAAAGTATGGCCCTAGTATGGAAACAATATATCCAGATGTTGATGTTATAACCATTGGTTTGACAAGAGGTCTACCTTTGTGCAAACTGTATGATCTACGTTGGAAAAGAAAGTTGTTGCTCTTTTCTATATAAATGTATGTCCCATCTAACACTAAAATTGCGCTGGGCTTTTCAACATTTCCAAACAGTCTCTGTGCCAAGGGTCGAGTATGATTTTCAATGAGAGTCTGTCTTGATATGTGATGAAATCCGAGGTTGTTTGGCACGAAATATTCTATCAATGCTGCCCGAACAGTGCGTATGGCTCTTCTTACACTGGACTTACTGATGTTAAACAATGTAGCGAGTAACTTGTTTGACATGCCATTTTTCATTTTACATAAAAATAAAGCCAATGTTGTCCTCTGGTTTCTGGTTGGTGTAGTTTTAATACACTGATGGATGCACTCATATATATCGCTGAAGCTTGCCTTTGATAATCCAGTCAGTTGCATATAATCATTGTCACTTAGAGTGTTTACATAATCAAAATTCAGTCTAATATTGTTTTGTCGAATACGAATCTCACAAAGTCAATTCAGGATATCCAATAGCGTACTTCTATTCATGCAACAATGATCAGACAACACATTGAGATGTTCCAAACATTCCTCTTTCAGTTCTCCATTTTCAACATGTGTAGTGCAACATCGAGATCCAAGAGGTACCCAAATATTTTTAGTAACTAAGACTTGCATTTTGCTGTTTGATGAAACTACCACAAGCTTTGGGCCTGGCTTTCTACAAATAAAACAGTAAGCATGGGACCTTAGTGTTGTTTTTAATGGTACTGGAATGGATGGTGGGCTACTTATTTTCTGTCTCTTTTCTTGTGGAGGTCTGAATCTTGTGAGAATCTGAATCTGAATCCTGTTTTCTTTTTGCTGACTGGTGTTTTTCTGAGTCGTAATATTTATGTCTACATTTATTATACAGAACTGAATCTTCCTCACAATCAACAAAACATGTTTTCCTCAAAAATTTCTTAAGACTTCCATTGCATTTTCTTCGTTCCTTTGGCTTTGTCCTTTTGGTGCATAGGACACACTTAAAGTAGTTATCCTTTACACCAGGCATCCTGCGAAATATATAATACAACACAATCAATATCTACTAACCCAATCAATAAAAAAAAAAAAATAGTTGCCAATGACAAAAGGGGTTGTGTCAGGATTCGATCCTCATACCCCTGATCTATCGGTCTACCAACTGTGCCACTTCAACATGTGCTTGGAGTTGTATTATGTTAATATTTATTCCTTTTTCACAATTCCTCTTGACGAAAAGAAGGGGGATTTTTGCAAATGAAAAATATTAAAAAACGATGAACTAAAATATAAATAATCATAGATAAAAACGATGGCTCTGAAAAAGCTGCAAATGTCAGGAATGTCGTTCACCTATTTTCAATAGATATGACGTCATACCACTACGCAATAATATTTCTTTTTCCGATTATTTATTAGCAAAACCTCGATTTCACATTCTAAGACATAGCCATCAATTTAAACTGTATTTTTTCAATCAAATATCAGAAACGTATGTTAGATTCATGTGTTAATAAGGCTTTTTTTAATGATGGACGAAGGTGACAGACAATGTGCAGACGAATAGTTTAAACTCAGCTACGATAAAGAATATCTTGAATCTAATATTCAAAAGCCGAACGTTACAGAGTGAATAAAATAATACGTACCTTTATCGCCTGTCAGATGTTAGTTCCATGCATAAAAACCACAAAATCTAGCGTTTTATGATCAAATATATCTACGACTACGCGAATTTGTTGTGAACTCCATGGTGACGAAACTTTCGTACCTCGCCGTTTTCGTAATCACAACAAACCCAATTTAGGGCTTACACGTACGAGCGAAATTTTTCAAAGCTGTTAAACTTTTGAAATAATATTCTGATATCATTTCTAAGGTTTTGCTTGATGGTAGTAAATTAATTGATAGCTTTTAATGCAGAATAAATGACAGAATACTTTGCTATTGATTCGTACCAGATACGTACGTACTCATTCCGTCTGTTGAAAAAATCTGAAATTTAGCAGCGGCGCCAGGACTCGACCAAAATCTATCATACTTTTTTAATTTCATCGTATTTCAAAGAGTCTAATTCAGGCAATATCAAGTTGGTCGAGGGGTGGCGCCCTAGGAAGAAATGGGAATTTAACTAGTTATTTTCGTGTATTCAGGGGAAAATGACAAAACCATTGTTACATTTCGTTGTATTTCTGGTAAAACAGATAGCTGTATTAATAAATATGGATATGCATATGAAAGTATAATGTCTACTTGTACCAAGCGCGTTTTTAAAACAGCCATTTTATGCTGTCTAAAAATCGGTCATATGTGAGGCTGGATCCTATAGTTAGTGAACCTGCGCCTTTATGCAAAACTCTGTGAGAAATGAACTGAGAAGTCCTAAACAATCTTTAGAATGCAAATTAAAGCTTAAAAAAGAAAGAACCAATAATGGTAAGACACACAATCATAGCCATTCTTCGGTGAAATTTAACATAAATTCAATTGGAGCTATGTACAAAAGGAGTTGTCATTCGGCAAACAACACAAGAAAATAGTATTAAAACTAGGTTCTAAATTACCAAATTGATATTAAAAACTTGGTATGAAATGACCAAAGTGGATACGAAATGATCAAAGTGAGTACGAAATGACCAAAATAAAAAGTATAAGTGCGTACGAAATGATCAAAGTCGTACGAAATTGCCTAGGTACGAAACGACCTAGTTACGAAATGACTGGAAGCCGAGTAAACAATATGGCTGCCTCCATAGGTACTTTTCAAAAGCGAAAAAAAGTATAGTGCCGCCGCTCATGCGGCGCCACAATAAAATCTCATCATAGTTCGTTCTTGTCTATTTACAACCCTATGACCTATAGTTAATTCACATGTTCATTCACATGTAAGTCTGAAAAATGTACGCCTGGTTGCGCAATTTCAAGTAGAAGTGGGAGGTGTTAATACTTGCCACTACAGGCTAAAAAAGAGGTGTTGCATTCCGCGACCTGAAGTACACATTCGAATAAACTATAAAAATGCACAGCCCTAAATTTCAGAAGTGCGTTTCAAATAAATCGTTTTATTTTATGTTCAGTGAATCACTGTCACCTCTCAATCATTCAGATGCAGTCAGATGTACCTTGAAATGCACATAGATCATAATTTGCCTGCAACACACGAAAAGTGGCATTCGGACATTTGTGGAAAGTGTCGTCCCGAATCAGCCTGCGCGGACTGCGCAGGCTGATCCAAAACGGCATTTTCCGATCATGTGTGATTTTCTGTTTCACGCAAGTCTACTGTAGGACAAAATCTAATGTTGACGTAAAATGACGTCTCGGATTAGCTTCTGCAGACTGCGCAGGCTGAACCGAGACGACACTTTACGCAAGCCCGAAAGCTCCTTTTCGCATGTTGCAGACCATACTATAATCACATCTGTCTACAGCCTCACCATACTTTACTCGCTTTGTATTGTAACCATAGTCTGTCACATTTTATTTCATGCTTTCCGGTAGTTTATCGAGAAATAGCGGTGGAATATTTTTCGATATTTCATGGTTACGACCAGTGAAAAATACTGATTTTATTTTCTAACTGTTCAATTGAAGACGGAAACAGTAGTTCCAGCGCACTAGTTACCTAGGTAAACAGCGCATGCCATTCAACCAGATGGAAATATGGCGTAATTTACACTACATTTCTCGCGCTTTACGTAATATTGTAATGCGTTATTATGCGAAGGGGGTACGTCACGGGGAATTACCTAAAACAACTGTACTGAATTTCGATGCAAGTCCCTCTCCCCCAAAAAGGGTTAGAAGCATGAAGTAAACAGAACATTTGCTTTTCTCGGTGAAAGATCGAAATTTATTTGATCTCGTGAGCATCATCGGCAATATTTTCACTCGTGGCAGCGCCACTCGTGAAAATATTACCGATGATGTTCACTCGATGAAATAAATTTTGATCTTTCACCGAAAAGAACAAAATTCTCTATATCATCGTAACTTTGTGCCACACGACAAAATTTTAGACTTTCCAAAATTGAATGCTTTAGTAGACGATATATTAAATGTGACTCGAATGATGTAATTTGTTTTTGAAAGGGTAGAAAACGTTGTGAGAAAAGAAGAAAATGCTGGTTATCAGCAGTTTCTCTTTTTCCCCACAATGTTTTCCTATGGGTTTTTCCTCGGGGTCGTTAAAACTCGGAACTGTTGGTGAAAGGGTGTACTAGTAAATACGACCTCTGTTCGTCTTGGAGTGGACCACTTTTGAAAACATTGTGACAAGAGAAAGAAAATGGCTATAACGTGCATGTATATCTATATATTAGACCTGAATTCCTTTTGGCTGTTCTCCTGCCGTTTGCAACCATAGAGGTATTTAGCAGAGAGTGAAAAGCAAGATCAGGCATCACATATATGCAGTCTGATTTTGCTCTCTATTCTTCATTGCTATATCAGTAGTTTCAAACTCGTAAACTTGACGAAAGACTATTTTTTTTTTATAAGCAACGAATGAATTCGGAAGGATACCGGGGTAAAGCCGTCAGAATTGTTTCATAAAGTGATAACAAATGAGTTATACTTTAAAAAAGGGGTTTAAAGAATCTGCAAAATGTAACGACGTACATACTGCGCATTCCGCGCAGGCCGACCTTTGTCGAAACTTTTTGTTTTGGTAGATTTTCTGATATTCCATGGACCATTCTACTTCAGGATTGTACCGTTTAGTAGACAAAATGGATTTTATGGATCCATAATTATGTGATGACTGCCCTGATATGATGCATCAAAGTATGACTCATACACACATCCGCATGTTATAGGACCCAAGGCTCCATAAGGCCACACAATGATTCTGTTAAAAAAAAAAAAATCCCGAAAAATTACCAGGAAAATTCATGATTATCTTTCTTATGTTAAAACCAGAAAGAGGCTGGAGAAAAAGACCACAAAAGAAAAAGAGGAAGAAAGGTAAAAAGAAAACAAAGAAAAAAGGTGGAGGGAAACAAAGCAAGCAGAAACGCCGAAAGCCACTTGGAAATCGACGTAAGAAGCCAGGCCGCAAAGGGCTTGAAAAAAATGTTGGTGTTAAAGGTATGCCTGTTTTTAACCCTAAACCTGCTAAATAAGTGGTATGAAACTTTCAAGCCGATCGTAAAAACCCAATTGCTATTTCATTTTTTTTTGGGGGGGGGGGGGGAGGAGAGGGAGGAGATGTCTCCTTATCGGACAGTACAGATCCAAGATCAGACTACACTTTTTATGCAGTCTGATTTTGATCTACACTGTCCGTAGTATCCTAAGGCTAAAGACAATTACATTATATTATAAACCTGGGGAATAAATGAAATGAAACTTTCAAGCCGACAGTAGAAACCCAAATTTTGCTTATTCAAAGGTTTTCTTTGGGGAAAGATATCTCCATATCGGACAGTGTAGATCCAAGGTCAGACTGCACGTTCTGTGCAGTCTGATCTTGATCTACACTGTCCGCAAAAGTTCATTGAGTCGCGGTTAGCAGCCGAAGGATGTAATTTTTATGTTAAAAATACCTGTAATTGAGACAAAAAGAAGATATTGCAATGGCTTCTCGATGTTTTATGGTGTTACTGTCATAAATTACTTACGGTATTTCTGTATTTCTGCTAGATGATTATATTTCTACTACTAACCACTACATTGGTTTCTGCCTCGTGAGTGTACTTGTCGGTGTAAAAGACTTCATCTGCAAACTTGATTTAGCTGCATAGAAAACTCTCTTACTTCTGGCTATGACCTACCCAGACTTTCCAAAGCATTGCAGTGTTTTTCCTCAATTTCAAAAGATATGAGCGGCGCGCTGGCAAAAGGGGTCTAATGCATCTCTGTGATGCATGATACCAAGCGAGTCTTAACATATTATGGATCCATGAAATCGATTTTTTTGTTAAACAACCGGTTTGATTCTGGTCATTTGACATGCAGATTTAACAATTACAGGCTTACCTGGGTCGATGCTTTTTTCCCCATATGCGTTAAGCCCCCTTTTCACAGAACATGCCTCATATGCGTTAACAAGATTCAGTTAAGGTAGTGGACCCGTAATGGTAAACAGCTATTTCCATTATAATATTATCCTTCAAAATTTGCTATGATTAAAAATCAGTATTATTGTACTGCTTTAACCGAGCCACTTTTGGCTTTTTTTCCTTCTTAGAATTATCATTTATAAATCTAAAACCACTATACAAAGAGAGATAATAATTACCTCCCTTTTCAGGAAACTAACAAAAGTATCACAAAATAATTTCAAGATAGACATCAAAGGAATTTCTGGTCGGTTAAAAATGTGCAAAAGTATTATATCAGTATAAATCCTTAATTATCAACTAACAAGAAATTTAATTCCATGTTGCACTAGAAGCGTTAGGGGTCTACTACCTTAGTGTTTGGTAGTAATTTAGTGGCGTCTAGCGGTTCTATTCCCAACTCAGCCGAGTCATTTCCAAGGCTGGATGATAGTCATTGAGACAGCCCATGATTCTCTCAAGCTGCTGAAACTTGTTTCGACGATGCCCATGTGGGAAAGCAGTCAGTTGAATTAAAAGAATTTTGCTGGAAGTATTACTATAAGGAACTCCCAGAAAAGCTTGGATAGGTGAATTTGCCGCCGCGAATGAACTGAAACAGTGTTTTAAACGGCGTTAATCGCCGTTCAAACAGTTTTTATTTTTTAAATATCATTATACAATGTTCTAAATTATTACACAGATAAAATCGACCACCTGTAAAAGTGCATTTAGTACATGTAAATGCAAAATTAGATTTTGTTATAAATAACATTTAATCCTTTACCAAACGATTTCGGGGTTTCATGACCCTGCAGGAGAAGGCTTTCGAAATCATTGCGGGAAAAGGAGAAAATGCTGCTAGCCAGCATTTTCTCCTTTCCCCACAATGTTTTCTACTTTTTATTAAACGAGAAGCATTATATGAGACACTTTTGATTTGTAATCAGCGAATGATTTCAAACTGGACTAGTCTAAAGTTTTGTCGTCTAATGAATTGTTGTATGAACCAGGCTCTATGAAAAAGGGGTTTTAGTGAATCTGCAAAAGATATCGACCCAGGTCAGTCTGCACAGTCCGCGCAGGCTGACCTATGTCAATACTGTTTGCTTTTGATAAATTTTCTGCATGTACAAGGACCATCCTCCCTCATGATTCAGTAGATTGTTAGACAAAATCGATTTCATAGATCTTGCTTGGTATAATGCATCACGGAGATTCATTAAACCCTCTTTTGTCAAAGCACGACTCACATATTTTAGCTACCCGTATCATCTTCGTATTAGCATCAACTCATCATGTGTCTCATCTTAATCGACTTCGACCAACACTTTGTTTTGTGACCCTTTTATCTGTATTTCAGCCTTAAAACACCTGAATTGAAATTATATGATCCATACCCTGTAAAAAAGAGACTGAATGTATCTGCAAAAAGTATAGACCCATGTCAGCCTGCGCAGGCTGACATGGGCTGAAACATTTTTGTTATCTTTCACTTCTTAAGATGTCAAAGGACTATTACACCTCATGATTCAGTCGCTTGTAATAGAAATGATTTTATGAATCCATAATTGTACGATGACTTGCTTGAATTAGTGCATCACGGAGATGCATTAAGCCCCCTTTTCACAGAGCCTTGCTCATATACAACCTGTATCAACCAAAACTACAGTTATCATGCATCTAAATAAGAGCCATGCTCTGTGAAAAGGGGGCTTAATGCATCTGCGAAGTTTCGACCCAGGTCAGCCTGCGCAGTCCGCGCAGGCTGACCTGGGCCGAAAGTTTTCGCTATATGTCGATTTTCTGTATGTTAAGGGACCGGTCTACCTCGTGATTAAGTCGGTTGTTAAAAAAGGTAGCTGGTGTGGATCCATAAGAATATGATGGCTTCTTTGGTATAATGGATTACGGAGATGCATTAAGCCCCCTTTTGCCAGAGCATGGTTTATATATTCCCTTACTACGTTGTATATAACCCCGTGTTTTACGACTCTGAGGAAGAAATCTTTTTGAAGCCTTTTCTCTCCTGGCCTGCAACACGCAAAAAAGGGGCATTCGGATATTTGCGTAAAGTGTCGTCTCCGATCAGCCTGCGCAGTCCGCGCAGGCTAATCCGAAACGATACTTTCCGTTTTTATGTAATTTTCCGTTTTTCTCAAGTCTACTGTAGGACAAAATCTAATGTAGTCGTGAAGTGCCGTCTCGGATTAGCCTGCGCGGACTGCGCAGGCTGATCCGAGACGACACTTTACGCAAATGTCCGAATGCCCCTTTTCGCGTGTTGCAGGCCATCCTGTCAAGGACCTTTAGTTCATCTGTATAACATTCTAAATTGTTTTAATTCTTTTCCTAAAAATCCAGGGTTTCACGACCCTCAAAAAGAAGCCGTTTGAAAACGTTGTGGGAAAAGGAAAAATTGTTGGTAACCAGCATTTTCTCCTTTTCCCGCAATTTTTTCTACCATATCAAAGACCGTCAGTCCAATACTTGCCGTGTGGGAAAAGGTTAATATTATTGAGGAATGTACAGATTAGACAGTAGCTTAGGCAATAAAGAGAGGACACGTTGATCGGACAGCGAGGACATTCTGACAGATTTGGTCTGCTGCTGTCGTTCAGCTCGTCATGGGTCGCGATACTTAACGAAAGCCAAGCACTTTAGCGCAGTCGGTAATACACAGGACTTGTAATCAGGGAGTAAGTGGTTCGAATCCCCAGCCAGACCAATTTCTTTCCAATGATTGATGATAGCTATCGCAACAGGATTTATTCTCTCACTGCTGATTATGGTTTCGACGATAATTATGTCGGAAAAACAGCCGTTGGCTTTGAAAGAATAGTACAAGAAGTAAAAGAAACTTGAGAAAGGCATAGCTAGGTGCTCTGACCGCCGTGACATAACTAAAGTAATTTTGAATACGGCTGTAACAAACAAACAAACAAGCAAATAAACGAATAAACAAACAAACAAAAACGAAAAACCAACCAACCAACCAACAGACAAAATACTCAACGAAGGTAGAGGGAGAATCCTCTTTACTATAAGGGAAGCAACTCGTAATGAAATAAGAAATAAGAGTTGTCGACCAGCCCTAATAGGAGTGCTTTGGCAACATTTCTATGTTAACACACAATGATTATTTTCCGTTCCGTTCGTCCATTTGATTGATCGACTGACTGACTCATTAGTTTATTGATTGATTGATTGTGACCTAGGTATACGGGTCGTATTCATAAACCAACCATACTCTTGCTCTAACTAGTTACCTGATTCGCCGAGAGAGAAACGGATAATTAGGCTTGGACAATAGAATTGGGAACATGAAGAGAATGGTTTGGTCAATAACCTACAGGTCCACTTTTCCATAAGCTTATTTTCTGGTTCCATTTCAGCGAGGCAGAAGGATAATCCACCGCCTACCAATCACATGAACCAAACATTGCAGCGGCACAGCGGGACACACCATTCGTCATCTACACATGTATTAGACAGGACATAGCATCGTTTGTATCACCTCGAGGAGTCGCAAGGTACCAACCATACAATAGCCCACTATTTTCTTTCACTCTTTACTAAACTATGCCTACAGTATTTTTTAATCGTCAAATTTAAAGGCATTTGGAGATATCAGTTTTACGAGATGTGGTTAAAGTAATGTGATTTGATTGTTAAGAACAATACATTCTAGTCTCAGTAACAGATGATAAAAGATAACCTTTAAGGTAGTACCATTCTAATGAAAAACAGCTGTTTCCACAATAATATTATCCTAAAAATTTTGCTATGATTAAAAATGAGTATTATTGTAATACTTTGACCGAGCCACTTTTTCCATTTTTTCCTTCTTAGAATTATCATTTATAAATCTAAAGCCACTCTATTCTCATTACAAAGGGAGATAATAATTACCTCCCTTTTCAGAAAACTAACAAAAATATCATCAAATAATTTCAAGATAGACAACAAATGAATTTCTGGTCGGTTAGAAATGAGCAAAAATATTATACCAGTATAAATCCTTATTTATCAACTAATAAGAAATTTTATTCCATGTTGCACTAGAAGCGTTAGGATGGTAATACCTTAACACGCTAAATAAGTTAAATGAAACTTTCAAGCTGCTGGTAAAAACGTGAATGATTTCAAAATTATTTTTGTTGGGAAAAAGTCTTCTTATCGGACAGTGTAGACTCAAGATCAGACTGCACGTTCTGTGCAGTCTGATCATGATCTACACTGTCCACAAAAGGTCATTGGGTCGCTCTCAGCAGCCTTAGGGTTAAGAGTTGTATTGAAAGCGTTCGTAGGAGACATATGGCTTGCAACACGCGAAAAGGGGCATTCGGACATTTGCGTAAAGTGTCGTATCGGATCAGCCTGCGCAGTCCGCGCAGGCTAATCCGAGACGGCACTTTACGGCTACATTAGATTTTGTGATACAGTAGACTTGGGCAAAACAGAAAATTACATAAAAACGGAAAGTGTTGTTATGTGACCCAGTGATGGGATTTGTGCCTGAAATGTCAGAAAACATGGTGGATGGGGATTTAAATTGCACCATTGCAGAATTTTTTATTCCCATAAAGCTTGCAAAAACCATCTTTCTTAGAGTTGAAAAAAGGGTAAAATGATAGTTATCCGTATGATAAAATATAATATTATCTTGTTTATCTCTAATTTCAGATTATCGTCATCATCATCATCACTATCATGCACACATGGACAGAATGATTTAAATATCCTCCACAGTTCGTACACTAGAATACTCAACTTTAAACAGACTTCCCAGGATCAGGTCTGCTACTGTCAACTTATTGAACCGGAAGTGGCCGCTGCATTACCTTCGACGAAAAGTGATTCCGCCGGAGAAAATAAATCTTTAACTTCATTGTTTATAGGTTCATAATACTATGATGTTTCTCACGCTTTTTTGTAGATGACCATCGTGGTCTATGTTATTAGCTCGCCTGGATTGAGTCTAGAGGAGTTATTACACTATCCCCGGCGTTGGCGTTGGTGTTAGCTTCGACTTCGGCGTTGGAGTCGACGTCGACATTTACGTTAAAGTTTTTCGAGAGCTCACAATTTTCCTAACGATTTGATCGATTCGGTTCATATTTGATATGCTGGTAGATATAGGTCCAACATTTTGCCAGCAATACCCATTGTCCACTTCCATAATTTTAAGGTCAAGGTCGTATACTTAAATACGTTACATCAAAAGTTTACATTAAAGTTGTTTTAAGAGCTTACATTTTCCAAAATACCTATTGGATTGAGTTTCCATAGGTCTGACGACATATCTACGTCCAAGGTGTCTTTCAACAATACCCTCGCCCACGCCCATGAACTTAAAGCCAAGGTCGTAGACTTTTATATTTTACATCAAAGTTTTATATTAAATTTTTTAAGAGCTCATATTTTCCAAACTAAAAGTTGGATTTATTTGATATTTGGCTTGATGAAGGATACAGGTCTAAGCTTTAATTAAGCAATACCCTAGCCATGCCCATGCCCATGCCCATGACCTCAAGTTCAAAGTCACACATTTTGAAATTTCTTGATAAAGTTGTTCTAGAGCTCCAATTTTCCAGGCAAAATGATTGATTTGATTTATAATAATTATGATGTAGGATATAGATATACTGTTTGATTCAGCTTTGTCTCTGCCAATGCATGTGGCCAAAAGGTCAAGGTCGAGTTAGTGCACTAATTCTTGCTTCGGTGTATTCATTCTTCTTTCCTGGGGTTGGACTCTATTGTTTTAAAGCGCTACCCGAATAAATAACTCTTTCCAGGCGAGCTGTGCCGTCGGATAACATTTCTTATTAACTCTGTGATTGATTTCCGTCATCCATTTGTGTTATTATCGACATTAAGATGTGCTTATTACCTTTTTACCCTATAATCCACAGTTTAAAATACCCTGAGGAAAAAGACTTTCAAAAGCATTTTGGAAAAAGGAGAAACTGCTGGTAACCAGCATTTTGTCCTTTTTCCCACAAGTCTTTTCGCCCCTTCAAGAACAAATTCTATCACTTGAATTATAAGTTCACCTGAACACAAAGTGCTCAGATGAGCTTTTGTGACCGTGCTGTGTCCGTCGTCCGGGCGTCAACAATTACCTTGTGTTCACTGTAGAGGCCATTTTCGTTCCAATACTCATAACACTTGGTCAAAATGTTTGTCTTGGTAAAATCTCGGACAAGTTCAAAATTTGGTCAAGTCGGGTCAAAATGGGTCACCAGGCTAAATATTAGTAAAACCTTTTCAGCACTCTAGACGCAGTATTTTTAGCCCGATACTGAAGAAACTAAGTCAGAATGTTTATCTTGATAATATCTTGGACAAATTTGAAATTGGGTCACGTCAGGTTAAAAAGTAGGTCACTTGGCAAAATCTTAGAAAAACCTTGTGTGCACTCTAGAGGCCGCATTTTCAGCAACAATACTCGTCAAATTCCGTCAGAATATTTGCTTTGATTATATATTGGACAAATTTGAAATGGGGTCACGTCAGATAAAAATAGGTCACTGGGTCAAATCTTTGAAAAACCTTGTGTGCACTCTAGAGGCCACATTTTTGGTCCAATACATACTTATGAAACATTGTCGAACGTTTGTCTTGATTAAATCTCACACAAGTTTGAAATTGGGTCATGTCGGGTCAAAAACTAGGTCACTGGGCAAAATTTTAGAAAAAATTGTGGGAATTGTAGAGGCCATATTTCCAGTGCGATACACAAGAAACTTGGTCAGAATGTTTGTTTTGATTATATCTCGCACAAATTTGAAATTGGCTTACATCAGATAAAAAAGTAGGGCACTGGGCCAAATCTTTGAAAAACTTTGTGTGCACTCTAGAGGCCACATTTTTGATCCATTACTTATGAAACATTGTCAGAGCGTTTGTCTTGATTATATCTCACACAAGTTTGAAATTTGGTCAGAATGTTTGGCTTGATGATATTTCTGGCAAGTATGCAGTTGTGTCATGTCCGATCAAAGAGTAGGTCACTGGGCCAAATCTTGGAAAAACCTTGTTTCTAATAACAGAGGCTACATTTTCAGTCGGATACTCGTGGAACTTGGCCAGAATGTTAGTCTTGATGATATTTCTAAGAAGTTTGAAATTGGGTCACGTCGGGTCAAAAGGTAGGTCACTGGGCTAAATCTTTGTAAAACCTTGTGTGCACTATTTTCAGCCTGAAACTACATCAGAATGTTTGTCTTGATGATATCTCTGACAAATTTAAGAATAGATCAAGTCAGTCTAAAAGTATGTCACTTATACTTGTGTTTTACATCATTACAACCGGAAGCTCTTCAGCTTTGTCAGTCCTGGATGACTTTACTCAGGTGAGCGCTGATTTGTCGCCTACAAATGCAGTCAACCTGGGAAATTCCAAGATTTTGTTGTCTGGTTAAGTTTTACATACTCGTTAACCCAGAATGGTACCATGCTGTGTGAAAAGGGGGTTTAGCCTAATGCATTTGCAAAAAGTATCAACCCATGTCAGCCTGCGCAGTCCGCGCAGGCTGACATGGGTCGATACTTTTTGCTATAGGTAAATTTCCTGCATGTCTATGGATCATTCTACCATAATTTTCTGTCGATTGTAAGAAAAAAATGGATTTTTATGGATCCATAATTATGTGATTACCTGTTTAGTATAATGCATCACTGAGATGCATTAAACCTCCCTTTTCTCGTAGCGCGGATCATATATTTTTCCCATGTAAATGTTTGTATCGTATTGTTGGCATTGCAATGCTTAACTCTTTACCTAACGACAAAATTTTTATTTGACCAAATTGAAAAATGTGGCAGACGACAAATGAATTGTGGCTCAGGTGATGTAATTTGTCTTTGAAAAGGAGGAAAGCGTTGTTGGAAAAGGAGAAATGCTGATTACCAGCATTTTTTCTTTTTCCCATGACGTTTGAAATCAAATGCTGTCTTCTTTAGGGTCGATACACTTGGAATTGTTTAGTAAATGGTTAAATTAACAATTTACTTCAAGATGCTTGGTTACGTAATACAGAGGTCCTGGGTCCAATCCCCCAGGATAAATCCTATACTTATAAAACTTGAGTTCATTAGTGCTTCTGTAAGTACGACAAGGAGAAAATATTTTCATTTAGTAAGATGAAGGAGAGAAAGGTTCGAAAAGTTAAAAAGTTGTTCTGTGAGGTGTATCAAATCAGTTCTGTAACTATGATTTTAAAATTTCATGCACAGCTGAGTTGAGCATGAAAAAAGTTTTACAAGCACCGACCCTTTGTTGCTTTGGTGTGTCGTTTTTTTTTTTCCCTTTCGTGAGATACTGTAGAAGTGTTAGCAGTAATGAAACACAGGAAATACAAAAACATAAGAGTTATGCTTTGGCAGAAAAGGGGCTTAATACATCTACGTGATCCATGATACCAAGCAATTGGTCATATGATTATGAATCCATAAAATCCGTTTTATCTAAAAACCGACTTAATCATGAGATACACTGGTCCTTGAACGTGTAGAAAATTGACCGATAGCAAAAAGAGGCTGAATCCTGAGGTAGAATGGTCCTTGGACATTAAAAAAATTTACTAAACAGCAAAAAGTTTCGACCAAGGTCAGCCTGCGCGGACTGCGCAGGCTGACCTGGGTCGATACTTTTTTACAGATGCATTAAGCCCCCTTTTTACAGAGCACGGCTCATATACAAGCGATGTATTGCCTTGACGTATAGAGAGTAGATGGTTGTTGTCTTGGACTGGAAAATTTTATCAGGCAAGTCGTAGAAATTTTATTCGGTGAGAATCGGATGAAGTTCCGAAGACGAGCCCGATAAACTTTCCTAATGCAAGACACAAATCATTTATTCTGTTTATCCTGTTTCTTATTAATAATCCATATCAGACTAAATTGAATATTTCGCTCGAAATAGCGCACATGTCGACATATTTTTCTGCACCCTGAGGAAAATTGAAGAACTGTGTAAAGCGTCCTTAAACTGTTTATAGCTGCAATAACGACATGGCGAATGAATTTGATAACTCCCTGAAATTGAGATGCTTTTTTATAAGTAGTCCCAGTATGCAGGTGCGCACTTCTATGGCCACATGACCAAATGACGAACTGTGCGAAGTACTGGTAAAAGTACTGGAAAAAGGAACTCCAGGAAAGCATGGATTATGTACACTGGCCGCCGCGATGTAACTGAAATAATGTTAAAAACGGCGTTAAAAACTACCATGCAATCGATCAACTAATCAATCTTCAAATACAGTTTGGTGTACTTTACTATTAGAACCATTAAATCAGACCCACAGGGCGGAACGATGCATTTTTTCAACTAACCATTTCGGCGCCATAGGCGAAAATAGGCCATTTGCGGACAGCATAGATCAAGAGGAGACTGCACAGTGGAGCGTGCAGTTCGATCTTTAATATATATTATCCGTTTGCATAGTCAAGCCTATAACATAAAAGCCTTTATTTCATGCTTTCCGGTAGGATATCGAGAAATAGCGGTGAAAATATTTTTCGATATTCCACGGGTACGACCAGTGAAAATACCGATTTTTATATTCTAGTTACCTAGGTAAAATGCGCGTGACTCACAACCAAATGGAAATATGACGTCATTTACCTTACATTTCTCGCGCTTGACGTAATATTGTAATGCGTTGCTATGCGGAGGGGGTACGCCACGGGGAATAACTGAAAAGACTGTACTGGATTTTGATAAAGTTCGAAAGGGTTAAAAGCATGAAATAAATAGAATGATGTTCACGAGATGAAATAAATTTCGATCTTTCACCGAAAAAAAAACAACAAATATCCTCTATGTCTTGGTTGCAGCAGCATGTTTTTTCAGCCGTCGAAAGTGGTCGAGTTTATATATGTAGCGCAGAAGGAGCTAATAAATGAATACATATTAGCCATGCTCTGTAAAAAGGGGCTTTAATGCATTTGCAAAAAGTATCGACCCAGGTCATCCTGCACAGTCCGCGCAGGCTGACCTGGGTCGATACCTTTTGCTTTTGGTCAATTTTTCTACATGTCCAAGGACCATTCTACCTCAGGATTCAGCTAGTTGTTGGATAAAGAAGGATTTTATAGCTCCATAGTTATATGATGACTTACTTGGTATTTAATGCATCAATGGGTTACATTAAGCCCCCTTTTGCCAGAGCGTAGCTCATTATTACGTATTCATCAAATGTTAGAATTTGTATTATACTGCTGTATATATTCAACATTGTTACAGTCTGTGATCAATTTTGTAATAAATATATGATGTACAATCAAGTTTAGTTTAAATGTATTCATTTCATAGTGATTGTTAAACTGTTCTTATTGCCTTCTTCATTTAACCTGGCTCAAGTCAACATCACTTACATAAAATAAAATTCTATTTTTAACCTCGGCATCGCACGGGGCTGTCTTCGGCATATGTTCGGAATGGTCACGGTCACGGAAATATTCCGTAACTTAAGCGAGGGCTAACTAATCTTCCCGAATAATAGTCGGAGTTCTATTTATATGCCTACTTGTACAGCATAAAGGTAAGGATCAGGTTAAATTAAGTAAGCAATATAACTTTGATTAATCGTTTACCTCACAATCCCTACGGCCTTCGAGAAAAATGTTTATGAAAACTTTGTCGGTAAGCAAGAAAATGCTGGTAACCAACATTTTCTTCGGTTCCTGCATTGCTGTCTATCTTTTCACATGCAAATCCTATCATTCAAGCCACATTTAAAGCGCTTTGAAAGTTATACCATGTCAAAAAATATTTCATTATGTCTGATTTATATTGTAGTTGACGTCTGCAAATGCTTTGAATTTGGCCTTGTCCAATATTTTGTTATTTTAGTGAGAGTTAACGCCGTTTCCGCCACTTAAGTCACAACGGACAGTGCACTTTTAGCATACGTTCCTACCGTTCATTCCAAGCCAATGGCTGATTTCGACAAACAAAATCGACGCGCAGTTCATCAGAGAGACGAACGAATGACAGACGAATGAATCATGTCGTTCTGAATTTCATAAACAATATAACTGTTTTTTTTTTCAACACTTGGAGGAACCAATGGATTGGTGCACTGGCCAACGCAACATATCTAAAGTACAAATATAAACCAACTGCTTCTTCAAAGGTCTTGTTGCAAATTTTACTGAACCTTTTACCAAACATTTCCGAGTTGTAACGACCCTACAGAATAAGGCCTTAGAAAGCATTGTGGGTAAACTGAGAAAATGCTGATAACCAACATCTTTCCATGTTTCTTTTTTTACCCTTTCACAAAAATGTTATTATAACATTTTCCTTTTAATTCACAGGAATGTGTGGTTCAGTGGTAGAGCACTCGCCCTGTAAGCAAGGGTCCCGAGTTCGAGTCCTGTACGGGTCGCATCTTTCCCAACTTGCTAATGACATCTTTTTGGACCATATTTTATTTTGATGTCTCAAAGTGCTTTGAATTTGGACAGGTTGAAATTTTTGTCTACTGGGAAAGAATTTAGTGCACAAAACTCCTCGTTAGCTTGTCACAAAACCAAAAATAGGAACTGTATATCGAGGTCATACAAATCGGTGAAGCAAATGAAATGCGTGAAAAGGTAAATTGTCACGTTATTATAAATGAAATACTGTTTAGAACCGGCGAGAAAAAATCCAGCATACAGTCACATCCAGTCGTTTGAGTTTGGGTAAAATTTAGCAGCACCATGGAAGGAGAAGAGCCGAATTATTGATTGCAACAGGCTTTGGTTCCTTGAGTTGCAAGTCCAAATCGTTGCTGAGCAAATAATGGATCGGAAATCCATTTTGAAGACTTTATGTATCTCCTTTCCTGAAACATTTTGTTGACTTTGTTAACCTATACCTAACAATCATACGTAATACTCACCGAGAGAAACAATCAGCATTTTCTCCTTTTCCACAATGTTTTCGACCCGTTGAAAGATAAATTTAATTTGTGCCATCTTGTTTAACGTCTACTAATTGACAAATTTAAAAAGAAAAGTGTCGTCTGGAAAAACAGTCAGCAGTGTGAATGAATGACCTGCTTTGTGATTGGTAAAGCAACATCGGAAACACTTGCAGAGATGAACTGTTTGTACTGATATACATGACTTAAATTATAATTAAAAGGAGTCAAACACCACACAATCCATACAAAATCAATTAAAAGGACCATTAGTCAAACAGAAACTCTTTAAATATACTTCGGGTACGATTAGTCAGGGGCCGAACAGCTTTCACGAAAAAATTTCTTAATTTCGAGCGCAAAAAACGCGCCACGAGAAAAGGGGACCAAAAGTTTAACTAATTATTTCGACTTATTTATATCATTTTCTGGGCATCAAAAGCTTGCTGTGTAATGCAGAGCATTTCCAATTAACTTTTGGCAGCAAGAATATACAAGAATTGCGTCTAGTGTACTTGGAAATTGAGATTTTTCTACATGGTCCCTCTTCTCGTGCTGCAAAAGTTTTTCTTCAAAATGGCCGGATATCGGCTAAAACTTTCGCAGCACCATAAAAGGGGTATTCTCCTTGTAACGCATCCGTGTAATTTTTTGTCGGGTACCTCTCGTCATGCCGCAATTGCATTTGCACGAGCTACACGAACGCTTTTGGACAAAATTATCGCATCAACACAAAAGGGAATCGAAGTTGAACTGCTTATTTCTGCTGTTTAGACCCTTTATTTAAGCTTTAAAAGCTTGCTGCGACATTCCGAACGATTCTCTGCAACTCATCGCAAAATAATAAATTCTGAAATTTTACGAAAAATCAGGTTTCCCACTCTTCACTCGTTCTGGTGCTGCGAAAGTTTTCTATACTTCACCAAACTTATAATACTGAAGGCGCGAAATACAGAGATGGTGGGGCACTTTTCCAGGAGGGTCTGGATGGCCCCCCCCCCCACACACACACACAAAATGAATTGTAAAAGCTATTTGGTGGCCTCTGGTGACGTCTTTTTTTTCGGTGCAGCTGAACGCGCTGGCTTTTAACCTATTTCTAGGAATTGATATAAAATGAATAAACAGTGCATTGTGATTGGTCAAAAATATAGATATGTCGCCTTGTTGGCGCTCCTATTACTGACAAATGGATTGAGGCATTCGACATTTCAATAAACATTGGCCATTCTCTGGCAAAAGAGGTGTATCTCCCTGATGCATTATTCCATCACATCATTATGGACCCGTAAAATCCATTTTGTCAAACAACCGACTAAACCATGGGGTACAATGGTCCTTGGGTATGCAGAAAATTGACCAAAAACAAAACAATGTCGACCCAGGTCAGAGACTGTGGACTGTGCACGCATTTCCTTTGTCGATACATTTCGTAGATGCATTTACCTCCCTTTTTACAAATCGTAGCTCAAACGCTTAAGACCTGGTCGATATTAAATATGTACGTAGACACCCAACTACTTTGTCCAGCCTATCTCATTTGCATTCAATAAAGGGAGGTAATTATGCTATTTATGCATATTGTTTCTGTAACTACACTGACTGGTAATCAATAAACAAACAAAAGTATATGAACAGAATGTGTACCTACATTTAATTGGTCATTGTTTGCGCAAACACTATCAAGAATTGGTTATAAAAAGTACTAAATATTTACATAAAAAATATAACTCAATGGCATCCACACCTTCGATTGTTAGCCCTTAATCAAACAATTCAGTGTTTAACCCTTATCCTGCTGTTTAAGTTAACCCTTTACCAAACAACAAAATTTTAGATATGTCAAAATTGAAAGCATTTGCAAATGACAAGATGAATGTAACTCAAAAATTAACATTTGTATTTAGTTGGTAAGAAAACATTGTGGGAAAAGGAGAAAATGCTGGTGACCAGCATTTTCTCCTTTTCCCACAATGTTTTCAACAGGCCCTCTTTTTTCTGTGTCGTTAAAACTCGGGATTGTGTGGTAAAGGGTTAAATGAAACATTCAAGGTGATAGTCAAAATCGAAATAATGCTTTTTGAAACTTATCTTTTTTGGAAAAAATACCTCCTTATCGGACACTGTAGATCTTAGGTCAGACTGCACGTTTTGTCAGCACGTTTGGTCAACGAGTCACGCTTAGCAGTCTTAGGGTTAACGACCCCGAAGAAGGTAGATTTTGAAAGCACTGTTGGAAAAAGAGAACATGCTGGTGACCAGCATTTTCTCCCGTTCCAACAATGGTTTCTACTCTTTCAAACACAAATCCGCTGTTTTACCCACACTCAATTCGGCGAGCAAATGCTTTTGTTTTAGAAAGGTCTAAATGTTTGATGTCTTGTGAATAATCATTGAACTATTTTGAATGGAAAACATAAACTGAAATAAAGGAATGTCTAAAATGTCTTTGGAATGATTCTGTCTGTATACAACGTGAAACATTTTCAGCCAATCTGCACTATAAGATGAATTAATCAAAGCGTTGAGAACCCTGAAGTGGTATTTGTCAAGGAAGCCATTGTGTGGAATTAATAATTTGAAAGAAAAAGAAAAATATCATTCAAATATTGGCTTGAAAGTCAACCTACTAAGCAAATGAATACCTTTTTTTGGTTGAAGGGAGAGTACTCATGACAAAGTTAGGATTATTTGTGTATTGGTGGTATCCCTTCGATCATTTACGAGGAGTCAGGAGTGACGTCCCTTGGCAGCAAGATGCATGATGGATAGAGAGAGAAACCATGTGAATATATCGAATAAAATGAAGTTTGTACCTGAAAACTATGATTTTGAAATATCTTTGGCCATCAATATTTAATTCCCAACATTACAATCATTTATTTCGATCTATAAATATTCATGCCCAATCAAATGGAGTAGCGCGCAATCATTGGATGAACAAGCCATGGGACGAACTGGTTTTGGAACGAAAAAGCCCAGGACCAAGTGATCGGTAGACCAATTTTGTATCATTGCGCCAATAGAAGGCTATGAGCGAGTGAAGCTATTTTCAATAAAAAATTAGTATTTCCACGATCGATGGCCTCACCTAGTGTATTTTAACATGCCACTTCCATTTACATATCTGAGTGCTACCGAAAAACTCATTTGCCTGAGAAAAAATGAGTTTAATTGGGCTTATTTCCTTCGGCTTTGCACAAAATACGATACATGGTCTTCAAAATTCAATATTGAACTCATAGTGGTATTGTCTTCGACAAATACCACAAAAACGCTTATACAAGATTGGATTTTTTTCCCTTCCTCTAATAAGTTTTTATTCATATATGCAACAACATGCAGTCGTCCATTATATTTCATTCAAGTTTTACAAGTTCACGCTTAACCAGCATTCTCGTGTTTAACCAATCGGAGGATATAGGCTTTTAAGATTTTTTTTTTCCTTTTCCACAATGTGTCAATCTTTTCAAATACCACCCCCCCCCCCCGGAAAAAAAAAAGACATTGGACATTTACTGGCATATAAGTCCTCCAACTCTACACTACAAAATATACTACTCACACTTTGATAGGGATCATTTTAATATGGCCTGCAACATGCGAAAAAGGGCATTCGGACATTTGCGTAAAGTGTCGTCTCGGGTCAGCCTGCGCAGTTCGCGAAGGCTGATCCAAGACAACAATTTCCGATCGTGTGTGAGTTTCTGTTTCACGCAAGTCTACTGTAGGACAAAATCTAATGTAGTCGTAAAGTGCCGTCTCGGATACGCCTGCGCGGACTGCGCAGGCTGATCCGAGACGACACTTTACGCAAATGTCCGAAAGCCCCTTTTCGCGTGTTGCAGGCCATATGTCAATACGGGTATATGTCACAAAAATACAGTTTTTCTTAGGTGGTTTATACCATCAGTGTGGCAATGTTACAGATTGAAAAGGCATACCTGATTCATGCCACACATAAATATCGGCTAAATCTAAGATGGTGATCCCTAGCAAATTTTGAGTAGTATATAAATGAGAGGCGCCGCCGGGAAAAGCGGGTTTCATGTATCTTGGTAATGTTATTACCAGGCAAGTCATCACATAATTATATATCCACAAAATATATTTTGTCTAACAACCGACTAAATCATGGTGTAGACTGGTCCTTAGACATGCAGAAAATTGAACAATAGCAAAAAGTTTCGACCTAGATCAGCCTGCGCGGACTGCGCAGGCTGACCTGTTTAGAAACCTTTTGCAGATGCATTAAACCCCCTTTTTACAGAGTATGGCTCATATGAATATTACACAGAAATAATCACATATAAATTAAATACTACATGTTTAACACGTACAATATTAGTTGTACGGTCAGGTGGCAGCGGACTTTAAAACTTGTTCATGGCTGTGGTGAATCATGTCGCCCCATATCGAAGGCGAGGTGGCGACATGATTTGCCACAGCCGTGAACAAGTTTCCAGGTCCCCTGCCACCTGACCGTACAACGAATATATTATACTGTAAAGTTTTACCATTCCAACGTGTATTAAGCGAAATTTCCCTGTAATATGGTCTCACGAATTGACTACGCTGCCGAAATAGAATTTCCCTTCTGTGTGCCCCAAATCAATGATAACTGACGTCACTGAGAACTGACGTCACTGAAACCTTGTCAAAACGTGCAGTTTGGTGTATAAACTTGATGATGTTACTGCCATAGACATTCGACGTATTTTTATGTAAACATGGATTTAAACAACTTCAGGGTAAGCAGCTATGCATTTTAATGATTTGTTGGTAAAAAATAAACGACCATTAGTTACCTCACAAAGGGTTGGCTCGTTTTAACCCCGTGTATTTATTTTAGAATAATAAAAACTAATATAGTACATGTACTATATTAATTTATTTTCAAAAATAATCCATTCTTTCCGTTTTGATGACAACCATCAAGGGAAACTAGTAATAATATGGTGCAGACTACTAAGTATATTTGTCTTTTGGGCGGCTCGTATCGATCCACGCCGCCATTTTGGATGCTGTGTTGAACGTGCAGTTATATTTACGGAGCTCTCGAAAGAGAAACAGCTTTTACGTGGATTTTGTCTGTGTACATGAATATATGTTCGGGGCCTATTATCCAATCAGATCGCGAGAAATTTCTTTGCAGTGTAATAAAAAATTTGTATTTAAATAACACCAACTATATCAGAAAATGGAATGAATTCCAACATTCTAATATTACCCAGCGTGCATGAATTATCCTAAATGGAATTCAGTAAAGAAATATTATAGCAAAAATAGAAAAAAATAATTTGTATGAGTTGTGATGATGATGATGATGATGATCGCAGTTTGTTTTTCATCTCATTTTCTCATACCCGAATTTCAAAATGTTCCATCCAATAAAAGCAAAATAAACCCTGCTCGAAAAAGAAATAGATGAAAATGTAACAGAATTTAGGTGAGCAGCGAGAAAAGAAAAGCATTGCAGCGTGTAAAGCTTGCTCGTTCTAAGCGACCCTATATTTGTCAAAGTGTTTTTCAATAAAAGGTTACTTCGTACTCGTGAAAATGAGATGAATTTAAAACATTATCACAGAAGATAATGGATTTACGTGTATAATTGTATAGGCAATTGTAATTTAAAATGCGTCATACATAAATATACATCTACAATTGAAAAATAAATGAGCCCTGCTCTGACAAAAGAGGGTTTAAGGCATCTCCGTGAAGCATCATACCAAGCTAGTCTTCATATAATTATGGATCAATAAACTCTACTATGTCAAACAACCTGCTGAATCCTTAGGTAGAATGGTCTTTGGGCATGCAGGAAATTGACAAAAGCAAAAAGTTTCAACTCATGTCAGCCAGCGCGGACTGCAAAGGCTGACTTGTGTTGATGTTTTTTTTTCCCGATATATCAAAACCCCTTTTCAGAGCATAGCTGATAATATATCTAGTTTTGAAAAATAAATAATTTCAACAATTTGATCAGCAGTATTTGTCCAACAATATCAACAGTGAAAACCTCGATCATTCGAACATTCAGTAATTCGAAACCTCTACTGTAAAGTTTGAGCCTGAAAACATTGTAGCAGCAGGTATGGTTGCTCTTGCTTCATCATCTTTTCTTTTTTCAACCTTATTACAATCCATTGAGATAAATACGAAAACCAGGAACTTCGATGTGTACAACTCCACTGAGAGCATCTGCAGGTGACAAATTAATTGAGCTAAAATATATGACCGAATTTGTCTTTTAAAGCATAAAAAGTCTTTGAAAAGGTAGAAAAACCTTGTTGGAAAATGATAAAATGCTGGTAACCAGCATTTTATCTTTTTCCCACAATACTTTCAAAAGACTCCCTCATTCTTTAAGTCCATCAAAATCGTACTGCATTTGATATCACAGCGCCAATTAAACACATGAACTTACAAACAATAATAATATGGCCTGCAACACGCAAAAAGGGGCGTTAGGACATTTGCGTAAAGTGTCGCCTCGGATCAGCCTGCGCAGTCCGCGCAGGCTAATCCGAGACGGCACTTTACGACTAAATTCGATTTTGTCCTACAGTAGGCTTGCGCAAAACAGAAAATAACACAATAACGGAAAGTGTCGTCTCGGATTAGCTTGCGCGGACTGCGTAGGCTGATCCGGGACGACGCTTTACGCAAATGTCCGATTGCCCCTTTTCGCGTGTTACAGGCCATATATCCTGAAATGATGTCGATCACACAATACACAGCAAGTTTCTACAGCCTATGAACCGGCATTCAGTTCTTATCAGTCACAATCGGGGCTGAGTTTTTCAGAATCCAATTCGAGGACACCGTCTTCTTTGTTTACAGGTGTGTAACAGTTCTGATAAATAATTTCCCAAGGCAGGGATTGAACCCTGGACCTCTAGATCCCGATGTGAACGCTCTACAACATCGCCACAAAAGCTAGCATTATAGCAAGGCAGTATAAGTGTCCCCTTATACAAACACAAGCTATACATTTATATCTATCAGTGGGATAGACCAGTATACTACATACTCAACCCCACAATTTGAGGATTCGTCCACGAATCCTTCAATAACTATTACTCTATTTCTCAACTAAGTGGGCCTTTTGCGGTGGGTGCCAATGTAAAAGTTCTGACAAATAGCCTTCCAGGGCCGTGATTGAACCCGGGACCTCCAAGTCACAAGGCCAACGCTCTACCACGTCGCTACAAAAGCTAGCTCTATAGCAAGGCAGTCTAAGTATCCCCTTATACAAACACAAGCTATACATTTTTATCTCTTTGTGGGATAGACCAGTACACTACAGGTGAACCCTCAAAAAGGGACAAATATTACACCGACATTAATTGATTTTGAGAGACGTTTGATGCGACCGATAAAAAAACATAAACAATTTTTTCTTTTGTCGCGAGTATGAAAACGCAATTCAGTATAAATGAAAGACATTAATAGGCCATCATTCAAACTAAGAAGCAGACGGGGTAGATCAAAGATCCTACCACAAGTTCGATGCAGTATGATCTTGATCTACACCGTTCGGAAAAGCTCTTTACGTCGCCCCTGGCAGTAACGGGCATAAAACCCGTTAACGCTCTATCAACGTATCACGTATTCTTATGACACTTAGGTAGAAATGCTGTAGAAAGCATTGTGGCGAAAGGAGAAAATGCTGTTAATCAGCATTTTCTCCTTTTCCCACAATGTTTTCTACCATTTCAAAGATTATTTTCCATCATTTGAGGTACAATTTATTTGTAGTATGCAACCGCTTTGAAAATGGACGAATCTATATTTCTGTCATCTAGTAAAGGTTTAAGATGGTCGCCCGTAGTCCTGATCAGTTTACTTGGGTTTAAAGTCGACATGTGTATTTCCTGCTGGATTGTAGAGGGGAAACGTCCATTTCTGCCATGGCGATGTTTCGTCACAGTTGTTCATTGTAAGGTGACGGTGTTTGGTCAGCTCCATACATAAACCTGTCTTGTCATGCTTTAGTAGACCGGGCTGGAAAATAGAATAAAAGTGTCTTAATTACTATATAGCATACTTAGAAAACCTATCACTTTTTTTTTTATTTGGACCAAAAAAGTAGTTCCATTGCGGATTTGTAACTGTCAAAATTTTGTGACATACATGGGGAGTTCGAAAAGTATCCAGAAAGCTTCATGACTCTAGTAAGTAAACGAACTTTCCAACAAACTTTCGACCATCCGTACTTTCACATACTTTTATACGATATCAAAAACAACCTTGACCTAAGTACACCGTGAATTTTCTAGTCAAAATCTATGTTTGCCCTGCTCAGCGCCACCTGACGCTGCTACAGTGACTACGGAATTCGCATCTGTGTGTTTCGGCTACGTTTGCCAACTGAATTCTAGAAAAAGCATATAACACTTTTTCGGGTACTTTTCGAACGCCCCCGAGGTATGAGAAGAAAATCCGTCTGATTTATTTAGCGGTCTTGAAGTTTAAAAAGTATGCCAATTACTGATGAATTCTGACTAGAATTCTTTCAAAGTCACTGGCTTCTTTCCCACATAAACAGATTCGAAACAATGATAAGCGATGAGAAAAAATGAATCTTGTTTTTACTTTTATCAACCCTGGTCAAAATGTTTTGCTGAGCCGGCAGACCATGGACTGGCCTTGTCTGTAACCAACGAAATACGGCAACTCGGCTGTTGTGCCTTTAAAATTTCTTGCTTGCCAAGTTTCACAAATTAATTGTTTCAAAAATGGGACACCTTTTTTTTTCTCCAACTGTTTACTACTGCATAAGCAAACTTACTCCAGTATGTGTCCACGTTTCTGATTGTTGCTCAAAGCAGCCAATCATAACTGGTACTGTACCAGAAAATATCCTTGCGCGCACTGATATACACTGTAACAACGAACGTAACCGGTTTTCCAATGTCAGAGCAAACACCTGAAATATATAATATCGTGTAAATAGTTCTTCAATGTCAAAGCAAAAACCTGAAATATATAATATCATGTAACTAGTTCTTCAATGTCAAAGCAAACACCTGAAATATATAATATCATGTAACTAGTTCTTCAATGTCAAAGCAAAAACCTGAAATATATAATATCATGTAACTAGTTCTTCAATGTCAAAGCAAAAACCTGAAATATATACAATCATGTAAATAGTTCTTCAATGTCAAAGCAAAAACCTGAAATATATTATATCATATAAATAGTTCTTTAATGTCAAAGCAAAAACCTAACGTATATCAGTAATGCTGTGTAAAAACGGGGTTAAATGCATTTGCAGTCCGCGCAGGCTGACATGGGTAGAAACTGTTTGCTATTTATAATTTTTTTTGCAAGTCCAAGGACTATTCTACCTCATCATGCAGTCGGTTGATTGACGAAATAGATTTTAGGGATCTATACTTACACGATGACTTGCTTGGTATCGTGCATCATGGAGATGCATTTAACCCACTTTTGCCAGAGTATGAGTCTGACTCATGTATATAAATATATATGAGCCGTGCTCTGGCAAAAGGTGACTTAATGCATCTCCGTTAGGTATGATACCAAGCAAGTAATTTCACAATTAGGATCCCTTAACATCCAATTAGTGTAATGAATGACTGAATCTAGAGGAAGAGTGGTCTTTGGACATACAGAAAGTTGACCAATAGCGAAAAGTTTCGGCCCAGGTCAGCCTGCGCGGACTGCGCAGGCTGACCTGGGTCGATGCTTTTCGCAGATGCATTAAGCCCCCTTTTCACAGAGCATGGCTCAATTATATTATCTTGTAAATACTTGTGTTGAGTAAAACCATACTGAATATTGTAATTTTATACATCTGCTTCTCCCTTCACCACACCTCAGAATTTTGTACTTGTTCAATTTGAAACCATTTCCAGACAACAGACTAAACATGGATCAAAGTATGTGATTTCTCTTTGAAAGAGTATACATGTATCATTACTGCAAAAGAAGAGAATTTTGGTTACAAGCATTTTCTTCTTTTTCACACAATATTTTCCTGTCGTTAAGGTAGGTTACTGTTTGGTAATGGGTTAACTAAAGAATGTTTGGCACGCATAATTTGGATACGCTGTTATCTGTTAGTACACAAACGTCTGTACCATTACAACAAAGTCTAGAGAGTTAAAACAGACTAAGAACTGTATCACTTGGCTCTATATATCTTGTTGTGTTGATTTATTGATTCATTGTTCGGTGTTTAATTAACCCACTTTCATCCCTATTTCAGTTATATCACGGCAACAGCACGCATATTCATGTGTTTCAAGGGTTTCACCAATACTAGGCTTGGGCTCCGACATGTCTTGCCCAAGGACACTTCAACGGAAAACTCAGCACTTCAAGTGAGAATCGAACCAAGGGCCCGGTTTCAAGAAAAAAACTTAAGTCTCTTATTTTACTCAAAGCCGCTAATCTGCTAATCAGACGCATTTTCTGACTTAAATCGAGTTATTTGAGACGCATTTCACTAACATTAACAGATTTCTGAAAAGTTCTCAACTTAGCAAAGTAAACGGACTTAACAAATTAAGAGATTTCACTCCATTATTTTGCTGAGTTGAGTCTGAAACATTGTGTCAGCTCAGAATTTGAGATCTGTGAAATGCGTCTCAAATCATGAACTCCGCTTATGTCAGAAAATGAGTCTAGTCAGTGATGAGTTAGCGAAATGGAGCAAAATAAGAGACTAACGTTTATTTTTAGTTAAACCAGGCCCTGAATCTCCGGATTGCGAATCCTACCTGTTCACCACTGACCTATGTAAGCCCCCATTTCTTACCGGGAAAGGCACTTCCGGTTCCTTTGCGGACTGTGTTAATGTAGATCAGACAGCATAGAATATGCATTCTGGTCTTTAATCGACTCTATCCGATGTAAATTCTTTCAGCACAAAAATAAAATAAAGCCATACTCCAGTGGAAGGGATAGTATTCAATGTTTAACGAGGAGTTTGATCCATTACAAAATTCTGAAAAGCTCTCGTTAAAGTTAGCATGGTAATAAATATGTTCAAACCTGTTTATTTACGTCGCCATTACAAAACTCTGCCTTCAGCTCTCTTTCCAAAGAAAACAAGTAATCGTCATTACTTAAACATACATCGCTACCCAGGGCAACGTTTTTAACCTGCAAGTATGAAGGATAACTGTTAAATAGCAAACAAAATGTTGTAGTTCAATTTCATATAACTCTATTGTTCAAGGAAAAACATCGATAGCGTTTTCTATACACATGTGCGTACATCCTGGACGAAGAAGTTCCTAAGAAGCTATACATTTTTTAAATCGTAAGACAGACATGGAAAAAAATCATAGCATTATCATGGTCATTAATACTGACAATTAAACTAATAGGGAAATCTGGGTCAGGTATTTTTAAAAATAATGCGTATAATTACAGAGATTTAACCCGTAACGGCACTATTTGCTTCTCTCAAACGTGTGCAAGATAAGCATATTCGTAATAGCTAGTCGATAGGTAAGTATTTCATCCTGTCTGAATTACACTTGTGGAAAAGGCTTTTTTTTCTAATAACCCTTAACATGCTTAATAAGTCCGGTGAAACTTTCAAGCCGATAGTAAAATCCCAACATGTTGCTATTTTAAAAGTAGTTTTTGGTGAAAAAATATCTCCTAATCGGAAAGTGTAGATCCAAGATCAGACTGCACGTTCTGTGCAGTCTGATTTTGATCTACACTGTCCGCAAAAGGGTCCTTGAGTCGCACCTAGCAGCCTAAGAGTAAATAACTTACCGGTCCCCAAGCTTTCACATTTTCCTTGTACCGCAATAAATCTGGCCAAATGTTGTCGAGGAACCATTTAAAGGGCTTGCACTGTAGACGTTCTTTCAACTCGAGTCGTTCTGATATGTCTCCAATATTTACAGTCTAAACAGTCAAAATAAGCAAATTAGTAAGATAATCTGTGCCTTAATATGCTGAAAATGATCTTGATTTGTTTGGATCAGACAGGTTAGATCAAAATCAGACTGCACAAAACATCCTATATTTAGTAAACAAAAGATAAATATGTACAGTCCAAATGATCAACTTAAGCTTTTATTAAAATAATGCAATAACTGGTCTCTGGAACTGCTCAGCATGATTGTGATTGATTTTTCGGATGATGTAGATCAAGGTCTGACTAAACATAACATTCAGTCTGACTTTTTATCCACATCGTCCAATATGTTATAACATTATTAGTTGTACGGTCAGGTTGCAGCGGACTTGGAAACTTGTTCACGGCCGAAGGCTCGGGGCGACAAGATTCGCCACAGCCGTGACGGCTCGGGGCGACATGATATGCCACAGTCGTGAACAAGTTTCCAAGTCCCCTGCCACCTGACCGTACAACGAATTTATTATACTGCAAAGTTTTACAACTGCAACGTGTATTAAAAGCGAAATTTTCCTGTTTTATGGTCTCCCGAATCGAGCACGCTGACGAAATAAAATTTCCCTTCTGAGTGCCCTAACTCATTGAAAACTGAAGTCACTCAGAACTGACGTCACTGAAACCTTTGTAAAACGTGCAGTTTGGTGCATGAACTTGATGTCACTGCGATAGACATTCGACGTATTTTTATTTAAAAATCCATTTAAACAACTTCAAGGTAAGTAACTATGCATTTTGATGATTTGTTGGCAAAAGTAAACGACCATTAGGTTATCCTTTTAACGTTACAATGTATGAGTTTCGACACTTCACAATTTGCTTACCTGACGAAGGGATGGCCCGTTTTAACCCCGTGTATTTTTTTTGGAATGAACAACAAACGATAATATATGTATCTATATTCTTTTTTTTCAGAAGTAATCCATTCTTTTCGCTTTATAATGACAACCAACAAGGGAAACTAGTAATAACATGGTGCAGGCTACTCAGTATGTTTGTCTTGTGGGCGGCTCGTATCGATCGATCGACGACGCCATTTTTGATGTTGTGTTAAAAGTGTAGTCATGTATACGGGGCTATAAGAGGATCTAGGTTCGAATCCTCCTGGCTGTGCAAGTCACACGGGTGTGGACGTAGGCAGAGTCACAGTCCAGCACCAGCGACTGGATGAATTTGCCTTTATTTATCGTCGCCACCGACTGCCCATATCGGCGATGCCCCCTTGAAGACTGTTAGTTTCGTTACGTGGGAGAGTGCAAGATACGAGACGAAACCCATCCCAAGTTACGCCTGGTTCTTTACGTGCTGGGTGTACAGCACCGTCACACGGGACCTCGGTTCAACGTCTCATTAGAAAGACTATTAGTAATTTAAGATGCCCAGCCGTGGGGATCGATCCTGCCTCTCAAATGACCAAAGATTTGATGTTTACAAGTCCTACGCTCTACCACCTGAGCTATGCAGGCTGGTCAAAGCACCAGCGATACCAGGGCTTACTCGTATAAAGCTTTTTCTTTCATACTCAACTTAGCTGAGTGTGAAATTTCAAAGTTCAATACATGTAAATGTAATTAATACATCAAACCTTGTATCTTTCTATTTTCTAGAACTTTTTACTCTGCCCTCTAATCAAATTAGTGTCCTAGCTTCAAATTTTACCACTATCTGAATTAATACTGAGACAATAAGTTTGAGCTTGAAGTCAGATGACTCTCTATCCTTTCCACAACAAGTTTCAACGTTTGAGCCATATTTAATTTGTGGTCTGTAGTTGCTTTTAAGTCTAAAATGTTGTCGTTTGCTAAAGAGTCAACGTGACCTCGGTTTAACGTCTCATCCGAATTAGTATAAATATGTCCAGTCAATTCAATTCTTTGCCGAGTCCCGGAAGAGCAGTCCGTAGCGTACAGGACTTGAAAATAGGGGGTGCTGGTTTGAATTCCCAGCTCGGCCAATTTCTTTCTGAGGACTGATGATAGTCATTGCGACAGGATTCATTCCCCTCTCACTGCTGATCACTGTTCCGACGATGGTTATGTGGGAAAGCAGTCCATGGCTTTGAAAAATATTTTACAAATTACTGGTAAAAGAAACTCCAGAAAAGCATAGATGGGTGCACTGGCCGCCGCGATATAACTGAAATAATGTTGAAAACGGTGTTAAACACCATACAATTGATCAATCAACTAGTCCACTCTTTGTGGTTTATCTATACCTTTATATGAGGGTTAGCAGCGTAAACATATTCCTTGTAGTCATCCATCCATACTTCTATCGCTCGTTTATAATTATGGTTCTCTGTGTCCATTCTACCCTGGGGAAACAGGTAGGTCTGGGGTCGGGCAATGTGACCTATATGCGAACAGGGTACGTGAATCAACCTGCCTCCACACAGCCATACCTGCAATTAAAGTATCTGAGTACAGTACTTACATCAGGATGTATTTCGAAACACTGTGTATCATTAACTGTGTATGTATTAGCACTTAGTACCTTAACCTTGAATAGCTGAACTAACCAGAACTGGCCCAAAGCGGACAAATACCCCCCCCCCCCCCCACCTTGTCACTGAAGCAGCACAATCAGAGAACGGAATTGACTTTCAAAACAGTCACCTGTGACCTTGACCTTTGACCAATGTGACCCATGACCCAAAATCGTACCTCTTTGGGTCATGAGCAACAGTTGTATGCAGTTTCCGGGCTCTAGGTCAAATAGCTATTGAGTTAGAGCACGGAAACGATTTTCAAAGCAATAAACACCTCCTTGGGTCATGAGCAACAATTTTATAAAGTTTCAGGGTCCTATGTCGAATGGCTTTTAAGTTAGAGCACGGAAACGAAATCAGGGACTGATTGACAGACGGACGGACTGACAGACAGACATGGTGAAACCAGTATATACCCCTCTACTTCGTAGATGGGGGTTATAATGAAAAATGACCTTTTCACTTCGAAAAAAAAATCCAAGTATTGCGATTTAAAGTCTGTTTCTGCCAGAATTGTATTTGAGCCGCAATATTTATAGGTAGAAAAATAATGTATCAGAAAAACAATTTTGAGAACTATATTGAATATTATGATAATGATAAGCAGCGATATTAACCCGCCATGGAAGCTCGAGGTTTTCCCCTCCCCATATGTGCATTTTCTCGTCATAACCACCAATCTCCTTGAAATATTGCACATCCACGACAAAACCTGGCCCTACCATCACCACACCTCTGAAATGAATATTCATGCAGTACAAAAATATGAATATTTATATCGTACATTCATATGGTACCCTTTAACTCTTTCCATACCATAGACGACACCAGAAGCTTTTGTGGACAGTGTAGATCAGAAATCAGACTGCACAGAACGTGCAGTCTGATCTATGATCTACACTGTCCACTGCTGTTTTCTAGATTATGACCGAACTGTCTCTTGATCTTACAGAGGAAATGTGTTTTTTAGCCTTTGAGAAAATGCAATTTATTTATTCAGTAGTGAAAGACTTAAAGCACCTTTCAACACTTTCGCTGCCTTAGCAGTGTAGATCAGGATTAAATTTTAAAGTTGCATTTGTGGTCAGTACAGATACATGCAGTCTGATCTATGATCTACACTGTCTGCTCTACAAAGACAATGTCGACAACAACAACCTGAAAAATGCAATTAATTAACCCTTATCCTGCTAAATAAGTTGAATGAAACTTTCAAGCCGACAGTAAGAACCCAAATAATGTTATTTCAAACTCATTTTTTCCAATATAAAAAGCATCTTCTTATCGGACAGTGTAGATCCACGATCAGATTGCACGTTCTGTGCATTCTGATCTTGATCTATACCGTTCGCAAAAGGTTAGTGAGTCGCGCTTGGCAACCAAAGGGTCAGGTCTTATTGCCACACGGTTCATTCGGCGCTCTATGTGTTAGTCATGCAATCAAATAGATAGAGGATATTTGTTTTTTTACGGTGAAAGATCGAAATTTATTTCATCGAGTGAACATCATCATTACCGATGATGCTCACGAGATGAAATAAATTTCGATCTTGCACCGAAAGAAAAACAAATATTCTATTTATTTCATACTTTTAACCCTTTCTAGGGGGGGGGGGGATCTTAATCAAAATCAAGATCGAAATTTATTTCATCGAGTGAACATCATCATTACCGATGATGCTCACGAGATGAAATAAATTTCGATCTTGCACCGAAAGAAAAACAAATATTCTATTTATTTTATACTTTTAACCCTTTCTGGGGGGGGGGGGGTCTTAATCAAAATCCAGTACAGTTCTTTTCGGTAATTCCCCGTGGCGTACCCCCTCCTCACAGCAACGCATTACAATATAACGTCAAGCGCGAGAAATGTTAGGTAAATTACGTCATATTTCCATCTGGTTGTAAGGCACGCGCATTTTACCAAGGTAACTAGTGCGCGGGAACAACTGTTTCCGCCTTCAATGGAAGAGTTAGAATATAAAATTCGGTATTGTCACTGGTCGTAACCATGAAATATCGAAAAATACTTCACCGATATTTCTCGATAACCTACCGGAAAGCATGAAAAATAAATAATCATTCACATAAGTACAGAGCTGTTCATAAATAAAAGATATGTGGGTGGGCTTGCACAGCATTTTTCACGGCAACAGGAGAGAATTAACCGTCCAGATATTGCAGTCCTGTGATATCTTGGCAACAGGACAGACTATGAAACATTGAAAATAAATAAATAGGATTTAGTTTCACTGCGGCGGAAGGAAAGGGCATTTATGTGGAAGAAGTATTTAAGGATCGACCAGTCAAGAAAATTTAAAACTTGTCCGTGTTTTGTGAAAAAGGGGTTTAATGCATCTGCAAAAGGTATCAAGCCAAGTCACCTGATTTTTTTGCTATTTGTCAATATTCTGCATATCCAAGGACCTCATGATTCAGTCTGTTGATAGACAAATTACATGTCATGGATCCATAATCATTTGATGACTAGGTTGGTATAATGCATCACGGAATTCCATCAAACCCCCTTTTGCCAGAGAGCGGTTCATTTGCAGACGACATATAAGCTACAGCTGAAGTGATATAACATCTTTGTCTTTTAGATGGACAGACCAGACTGTGAAAAGGATAAAATCATAAATTTATCCTCCCTTTTATTCCGGCTATCAGCGTTTTATCATTTCCTTACAGCTGTTTCAAAAAACTTCTTCGCCAGGGTCGTTAAATCTTTACTATATGGCTTGCAACACGCGAAAAGGGGCAATCGGACATTTGCGTAAAGTGTCGTCTCGGATCAGCCTGCGCAGTCCGCGCAGGCTAAACCGAAAAGACACTTTCCATTTTTATGTAATTTTCTGTTTTGCACAAGTCTACTAAGGTACAAAATCTAATGTAGTCGTAAAGTGCCGTCTTGGATTAGCCTGCACGGACTGCGCAGGCTGACCCCAGACGACACTTTACGCAAATGTCCGAATGCCCCTTTTCGCGTGTTGCAAGCCAATTATGAGCAAAATCTTAGTCTTGTCTACATTCAAAGCGTTTGCACAGGAAAATTTAAATGTGGCTAAATTATGGCATTTGTCTTTCAATGGGTAGAAAACGTTGTGGGAAAAGGAGAAATTGCTGGTTACCAGCATTTTCTCCTTTTCCTACATTGTTTTCAAAGGCTATTCTCCTCAGGGTAGTTAAAACACTGGATTGTGTGGTAAAGGGTAAAATATCGTTTGGTATTGAGTAAACTCATTACCATGTTATATTTCTAGATAAATATCACTTAAATCTAGGACAAGTGAAATAAAAGGAAAGTCTATGAAGGAAAAAATAATATTCACTTTGAAATATATCGACAGCATGTTGGAAATTAACAATGTAATATTCACCTTTTCCCACGATATTATCACAGGCATGTATAAGGTATCGTATGGATAGCTTACTTACGGCAGAGGGTCTGTATCTGCTTTTCCCTTGAGTTGTTCCGCCGTGAAGAACGTCTCAAAAAACAGCATTTTCCAATCAAAACCATACCGTGTTTTATACCCGTCCTCGAACTTATAGTCAAAATTGTCTCGGTCAATGTAATCAAGCTGTGCCATGGCTACAGTCCGCCTGTTCTTCTTTATTTCTGCGAGCAATGGCGGTAACCTGTCAAAGACGAAAACAGAAAATATTTTTGGATTTGGTCCAGTTTGGAAGGTCCACTTGCCTGACTTGAATTAAGTTTTGCCTAACATATACTTGACTTGTGATAGGTAGGACTATCTTATTTGGCGAGCTAAAAAATACTTGTGCGGGGCTCTGGGAAAAGGGGGTCTAATGTATGTTCGTTATGCATTTTATCAATCAAGTTGTCGTATGATTTAGATCCATTTGGTCTAAAAACTGGCTGAATCATGACTTGAATAAAACCTTTGACATGCAGTAAAATTAAAAATAAAAAAATACCACTAACGTCAGCCTCCGCGGACTGCGCAGGTTGCCCTGGGTCGGTAAATTTTGCAACTGCGCTAAGCCCTTTTTCACAGAGCATGTCTTAATCATATTTGGTAATGAAACAGTAACTGTAAAGTAGGTTTTCGATATTCTTTTTGCTGAGTCCCGGTAGCCCGAAGATAACCTGCAAAACTAGTATTTCATGTTGGTTCGATACCTGGTCCAGGCCCAACTCTTATCGAAATGGATAATACAGATCGAGATCAGACTTCACGTTATGATGTCAGAATAACACTCACCAGTTTTTACTGACCTCCATGTGACTGTCAAAAAACGAGACGGTTTCCGCAGTGACATGTTTCAAACCTTCCAGTCGAGCCACAATCAATCCTTGACGAGATCTTAAGCGGATTAATTTCACTTTGTCTGGCTTGAAGTGCTTCTCGATTTGCTCCTCAAAGTATCCCTGTAAATTGGCTGAAATTAAACAAGAGACGTGCAAGAGTAATACATGGCTTGTCAGAAATTCCTACGCCCTTCCTTCGCCCCCACCCTGCCCAGCCCCGGTAGCTCAGTAGATAGCGTGCAGGACTTGAGAACAGGAGGTCGCTGGTTCGATCCTCGGCTCGGCCAATTTCTTTCCGAGGATTTATGATAGTCATTGCAACAGGATTCCTCTCTCATCGCTCACCATTCTTTCGATGGTGGTTATGTGGGAAAGCAATCAGTGGCTTGGAAAAGATATAGTGCGGAGTACTGGTACAAGAAACTCCAGGAAAGCATGGATAGGTGCACTGGCTGCCGCAATTTATGTGAAATAATGTTGAAAACGGCGTTTAACACCATACAATCAATTCACCCCCACCCAATCAATCAAAAACGGGTAAACTCTTGAAAAGCTTTAGCTTGCTGATTAACCATTTTGCTGCTTACCAAGACTAAACATATGAGCCATGCTCTGGCAAAAGGGGGCTTAATGCATGTCTGCGATGCATGATACCAAAGCAAGTAATCACATACTTATATGCATCCGTAATAGCCACATTTTTTTTCAATATAAACTTAATCATGAGGTAGACTGGGCCTTGGCCATACAGAAATTGACCAAAAGCGGAAAGTTTCGGCCCAGGTCAGCCTGCGCGGACTGCGCAGGCTGACCTGGGTCGATACTTTTCGCAGATGCATTAAGCCCCTTTTCCACAGAGCATGGCTCATATCCTTTTGCAAACGATGACGATCAAGATCAGAGTACATATTCACCAACCAGTCACAGTTTCATTCTAAGTCTTATTCTAGATTTAAAAAGTAAGGTGACTTCTAATTGGCTAAACCATACGGTTTAGTATTCTATAGCCAATCAGAAATTGCTTTACTTTCAAATTTTGAAAATTCTTGAGAAGAAGACAAAAATATTCCTAGGAACGGTTGGTGACCAAGACTGCACACTATTTGATCTGGTAAGGGTTTTTCCAGCGAATATAAAATTTTAATGATACAAGATTCATCGACGTCTGTAGTAGCTAACATTGCTTTTGCCGCCCACTTTATCCTTTAACCTGTTGAATAAGTGAAATGAAACTTTAAAGCCGATTGTGAAAAAAAAACAAAAGTTGCTATTTCAAAGTAATGTTTTTTGCGAAAATGTCTCTTTATCCACACCGACCACAAAAGGTCATTTAGTCCAGCCTGGCAGAGTATGGGTTAATTCTAGTTACTCTGTACTTTCAGCGCTTTGTTCAATTATTGAAAATTGTAGATTTCTTTCCTTGAAATCTACAGAGGAAAACAAATAGAGGATATTTGTTTATTTCGGTGAAAGATAAAAATTCATTTCATGGACAGAACATCATCAGTAATATTTTCACTCTTGGCTGCGCCACTCGTGAAAATATTACCGATGATGTTCACTCGATGAAATAAATTTCGATCTTTTTACTGAAAAAAAAAATCTATTTATTTCATGCTTCTAACCCCCTTTTTTGTTGGGATTTTCATCAAAATCCAGCACAGTTGTTTTCGGTAATTCCCGTGGCGTACCCCCTCCACATAGCAACGCAATACAATATTACATAAAGCGCTAGAAATGTAGAGTAAATGAGCGTGAATTACGTCATATTTACGTCTTGTTGAATGGCACGCGCTGTTTACCTAGGTAACTAGTGCGCGGAAAAGCTACTGTTTCCGCCTTCAATTGAAGAGTAAGAAAATATTAAATCGGCATTTCTCACTGGTCGGTAGCATGAAATATCAAACCATATTTCACGAATATTTCTCGATAAACTAATTCTCCTCGTTGGAAGCTATTTGCAGAAAGGAACTTGGCTGCTTCTAAGACTAGAAGTCTTAATCTAAATCCATGACCATACGTGGAAATTGGAAAAAGAGCTCTGCTTAAAAGTAAGGATACAATATTGTCACAACTCGAAGTACGTAGTAGAAAAAAAAAAGGGTTCTTTAATGGTGAAAGATCGATTTACTTATGGTTATTTTATTTGTTCAGCCTGGAAATCGAATTAAAGCACGAAACACTTCTAAGACGTAGGATGGGGACATTTCATTTGCATGTTAAATTAAACTAAAGCGTCTGAAGGAATAATTCATGAGTCTTGGTACATTGTGAGTCTATAGAGGACTTTGTTTAACATCCCTCCCCCTCTACTACATATAATGGGCTGTTTGTGGTTGTGCCAACTTGTGAGTCACATTAACCAGTAGGTTTTTTTTTTTCAATATACTAAAATCCTGTCTATTTTAAGTTTTTCTGGGTCTTTAACGGCAGACAAAATTTTAGACCAATCTAAATTGAAAGTATTGGCAGACGACACATTGAAAATGGGTCAAAGGATTTTTAAATGAGCAAGTAAGAAAACCTTGTGGGAACAAACGGTTTTTAAAAGCCTTCTTTCTCAGGGTGTTCAGACTACGAGACTGTTTAGTTAAAATTCAAGGATTTGATTTACACAAGTCCCATAACTGTACTTGTGCCACTATTGTCCACACTTTCAAATATCTTTGACGGATATATAGAGGATATTTGTTTTTTTCGGTGAAAGATCGAAAGTTATTTCATCTCGTGAACACAATCGTTAATATTTTCACGAGAGGCGCAGCCACGAGTGAAAATATTACTGATGGTGTTCACTCGATGAAATAAATTTCGATCTTTCACCGAAAAAAACAAATATTCTATTTATTTCATGCTTTTAACCCTTTCTGGGAGGATCTTTATCAAAATCCAGTACAGTCTTTTCAGTTATTCCCCGTGGCGTACCCCCTCCGCATAGCAACGCATTACAATATTACGTCAAGCGCGAGAAATGTAAGGTAAATGACGTCATATTTCCATCTGGTTGTGAGTCACGCTCATTTTACCTAGGTAACTAGAATATAAAAATCGGTATTTTCACTGGTCGTACCCGTGGAATATCGAAAAATATTTTCACCGCTATTTCTCGATATCCTACCGGAAAGCATGAAATAAAAAAAGGAAATTCACATCTTGAATAAGAGTAACAGGTTTAAGTTTTTCATGGTGACAGCTGTTTTGGCCAAGGAATTCCGCTGCTTATAGGCCACTTTATGAAAAAGCAGCGACGACATTTCAAATAAATGAATTCCCCTTCTTTTATCGGAAGATAACGAGATAATACGGAAAGACTCGATCTTTAAGGACTTAAGATAACTTGTTTTCAACATTCGGCACTAGGCTGTGTTCAAATGCGTCTAGATCTTGCCGTTTTGTAACTTTTCGCACATCGACCGTTACACTCGCTTGCAAAAGTAACCTTCAGTATCACAGAAATAGTGAATTGCCTTCGTTTATCGGAAATAAGCGAGACTATTCGGAAAAAAGCCCATCTTCATGATTAAGTTCCTACATCATTCAGGGAATAACCGTGCTCTTATGCGCCAGATACAAAATAATCCACAAACGTGTATAAGATGTAAAATTGTTTATTACGAAAGTCATTTCGTGTTTCTCAACTAAGATAATCATCTTTTCCAATAATACCAGCTCCTGGGTTCGTTATTGTTTTCCCTGTATTATGTATTATTCCGCACGTCATGTCTAATTTGATTATATTCAGCACGCAAACATGCAAACAACGAACGTAGTTATTTTGCCACGGGTTTGCAGTTTGACTTCATTTGGAGTTTCTAAAATGAAGCTGCTGATAGAAGAAGTAAATAGAGGATATTTGTTTTTTTCGGTGAAAGATCGAAATTTACTTCATCGAGTGAACACCATCGGTAATATTTTCACGAGTGGCGCAGCAGCCACGAGTGAAAATATTACCGATGGTGTTCACTCGATGAAATAAATTTCGATCTTTCACCGAAAAAAACAAATATTATATTTATTTCATGCTTTTAACCCTTTCTGGGAGGATCTTTATCAAAATCCAGTACAGTTCTTTTCAATTATTCCCCGTGGCGTACCCCTCGCGCATAGCAACGCATTACAATATTACAAGCGGGAGAAATGTAAGTTAAATGACGTCATATTTCCATCTGGTTGTGAGTCGCGCGCAATTTACCTAGGTAACTAGAATATAAAAATCGGTATTTTCACTGGTCGTACCCGTGTAATATCGAAAAATATTTTCACTGCTATTTCTCGATATCCTACCGGGAAGCATGAAATAAAATGGTGTACTTTAGCAGACGACAGAATTTCAGACCAAGCTAAGTGAAATGCTTCAGAAGACAACAAATTTCATGTGGCTCAAATTTGAATATAATTCGGTAAAATCATTTTCTCCTTTTCCCATATTTTCTGCAGTTTCACTACAACACATCCAACGTCCATGTTATGGCCACAAAGTGCAACCTGCATGGCTGCTTCACTGCAATAAAGTCAGTAACAGTTTTAT
Source organism: Hippopus hippopus (assembly GCA_946811185.2). Lineage (NCBI taxonomy): Eukaryota > Metazoa > Mollusca > Bivalvia > Cardiida > Cardiidae > Hippopus > Hippopus hippopus. The sequence goes on from OX328104.1 coordinate 10,558,305, forward strand.
TTAACCCTTACTCTTTACCAAACGACAAATTTTTAAACTGGTCTAACTTGGAAGTATTTGCAGACGTCCAAATAAAAGTGTTTCAAAAACTGAATTTTTGCCTCTGAAAGGATTAAAAACATTGTGAGAAAAGGAGAAAATGCTGGTTCCCAGCATTTCCTTCTTTTCTCACAATATTTTCTAAAGGTTTCTCCCTCTGGGTCGTTAAAACACGGGATTGTGTGGTAAAGGGTTAACTCTAGATCTATATCACCGCATTTTGCTGACAGTAATGCGTCAAGTACTTCCGGTTAAAAGTAGTACCAAAAGTCGGCCTTATATAGCTAATTATACATACGTAAATTGCTGGCATCATCCACAAGTACAATTTCTTTCAACAGTTGTTTTGGCGTACGGTCTATAATGCTGTATACGGTGCGGAATAATATGGACGGCCACTCGTTATGGAATGGTATAACCACGGACACTGTTGGTAGATCTGTGGGATATTTAAGATGGCGACACCTGCAAAAAAAAAATTCGTCGAGTGTTCTTATTCCGTGAGTGTCCTTGAACCGGTGATTTTTGTTTACATCTCGGAAAGCACGTAGTTTGATGACGTCACACGATGTTTCAGCTCGTAAGTGTTAAAAGTATTTGAACGTTTTATCGACCTTGAATTTCAGCCAAAAGCGAGACAAAAACGGGTAAAAAGCGATTAAGTATCTTGGTTAAAAGAAACTGACATCATTTTTCTTAAATCTACGTAGTGTTCCTTCTTAAGAAAGGTAGGGACCTACGACTTTCTGCTGAAAATACTACCGGGCTACCGAAATTAGGTCATGCCATGTTTGCTCAAGTAGGCCGACGAAATGCCTTTTTTTGTGCACGTTGAACATTGAAATCAATATCTAAGTTACATGACTTTTTTTTTCATTAACTGATCAGAAATGAATTTTTTTTTTTTTTGTGAAGGCAAGTAATTTCTAGCTTATGTTCTTGTCTTGATTCTTAATTTCATCATTTTTTTTCTTATCATCACGGAATACGGACACTCAAGAAGAAAAAAAAAACTTTGATCCTTTTTTTCAATTAATTTAATTTTATTTTATTTTCAACACTTTAGTCTCGTACTAGTAAATCTTGTTTCAGAAAGTTCAGAAAGTGAGCTACATGGTCTGACAGTGTTTATGAGTAAAGTTTTTGTGGCATTTGTCGAAGACAATGCCACTATGAGTTCAATACTGAATTTTGAAGACCATGTATCGTATTTGGTGCAAAGCCGAAGGAAATAAACCAAATTAAACTCAATTTTTCTCGGACAAATGAGTTTTTCGATAGCACTCAGAAATGTAATTGGAAATGGCGTATCTAAATACACTGGATGAGGCCATCGATCGTGGAAATACTTCCTTTTGATTGAAAATAGCTTCACCCGCTCATAGCCTTCCATTGGCGCAATGATACACAAAATTTGTCTACTGACTGCTTGGTCCCCGGCTTTTTCGTTCCAAAACCAGTTCGTCCCTGGGCTTGTTCGTCCCGTGATTGCGTGCTACTCCATTTGATTGTGCATGAATAATTATAGGTCGAAATAATTGATTGCAATGTTGGGAAATAGATATTTACGGCCAAAGATATCTCAAAATCACAGTTTTCAGGTACAAACTAAATTTGATTCACGTGGTTTCTCTCTCTACCCATCATGTATCCTACTGTCAAGGGACATCACTCGTGACTCCTCCTGAATGATCAAAGGGAGAACACCAATACACAAATAATCCTGACTTTGTCATGAGTACTTTCCCTTCAACCAAATAGGTATTATCAATTTGCTTAGTAGGTTGACTTTCAAGCCAATATTTGAATAATAAGCCAATATTTGAATAATATTTCTCTTTTTCTTTCAAATTATTAATTCCACACAATCGCTTTCTTGACAAATGCCACTCCAGTGTTTTCAACTCTTTGATTACAACTGAGATGTATGATAACTGATTGATTTAATAAGTTAACTCTTTACCAAACGGTAAACTTTTAGACTTGTCCAAATAGAAAGCATTTGCAGACGACAAAATATATGTAACTCAAACATTAAAATTTGTTTTTGAAAAGGTAAAACACTTTTTGGGAAAAGAAGAAAATGCTGGTCACCAGCGACAGTCAAGATCAAGACCAGGGAAGGCAAAAAAGGCAACCTGATCTTGGATCTACAGTGGCTGATATTCTCTAAGACATTGTGATAAAAAAAAAAATCCGAAAAATTTTAAAATCTTAATCACGTGTATTTGGCTGTGGGTGTATTTGTGCCATTTCTGTAGTGGTAAAAAGGGTAAACCCGTCACTAAACAGTCTCATGTTTTACCGAGCCTGGGGAAGAAAGGTGTAGAGAACATTGTGGAAAAAGGAGAAAATGCTGGTAATCAGCATTTTCTCCTTTTTCTACAATGTTTTCTACCCTTTTAATGACAAATTTTATCATTTTAGCCACATGTAATATGTGTAAATACTTTCAAAATGGGCAAGTCTAAGCTCGGTTCGTCTGGTGAAGTGTTAACCCTTCATTGTCCCCTAAACACACAATCCCGAGTTTTAACGGCCCTGAGAAAGAATGCCTTTTGAAAACATTGTGGGAAAAAGAGAAAATGCTGGTAACCAGCATTTTCTCCTTTTCCCACAATGTTTTCTACTCTTCATTTTTGACTAGCATTAATTTTGTCGTCTGCAAAATCTTTCAATTTGGATTGGTCTAAAATCTTGTCGTTTGGTATAGAGTTAAAGCACTGATCTGATGATTTGGACATTTTTTAACTGTTTACTTAAAACTTTTGGCGGAGCAAAACTGAAATCATTTGCAGACGACAAATTAAATGTTGCTAAAATGATGATTTCTCTCTTTGATAAAGTAGAAAACATTGTGGGAAATGGAGAAAATGCTGGTTGCCAGCATTTTCTCCTTTTCCGACAATGTTTTCAAAAGCAATCTTTCTTAGGTTCGTTAGAACTCGGGATTGTATAGTAAAGGGTTAATTACGAAAACAGCTCGAAATATTGCTTTTTTAAGGTTGTATCTGTTAGAATATGTATCATGGTGGCGGACAGTGTTGACTAAGATCAGACTGCACGTTCTGTGCAGTCTGATCTTAGATCTACACTGTTCGAAAAAAAAAACCTAAGTCTGTTCCAGGGATTTAAGGGCAAAAATGAGTCGGTGCCTGTGCATTGATTTCCGAGTCTCCCGAAATAATAGAAACGTCCGAATCAATGGGACTTTATGGCACGGGTTGTCATAGATGTCAGAACCAGTCTATCTGTAGGTGCTTTGTAATGCTGTGTTCTAATGTAATTTACAGTGAGACCCGTCTAATAAACTGGCAGTCTGTTATCAGTCCTCGTATCAACAACAGGTAACACCAAATGCTACCAGGAGTACTGCGTGGTTCAGTGGAAAAGTGTGGGACTCGTAATCTGGAGGCCCCAGGTTCAAGCCGCACTGGATCCACTGGGCCTTTCGTGGGAGTGTCCTTGGGCAAGACACTTCAGAGCCCTAGCCTAATACTGGTAAAACCCAGGAAAACTTGAATATGTGAGCTGTCGCCGTGATATGACTGAAATAATACTGAAAGCGGCGTAAAACATCAATCAATCAATCAACTAAATGCTACCAGGCAGAAATCTGTCCGGTTGGTGATTTCATGAGGTTTTAGTCCGTTACGTTTGACTTTGAAATTTAAATTTTTTGTTTGCTTAGTTTAAACATATTCATTTTACATCGATTGAGAAACAAGTTCTAACAACTTATACTAATCTCTCTCGATTCTGCTTCCTGGAAACTACACCAGTACTCGCGCCGAATGTGCGGGCCAATGAAAAATCCCAAAGTTGACACCCACTCCCGGGTCTCGAAATCGGGACCTTTTGGTTCGAGGCCGACGCTGTTTGCTTGTATCATAGTTTAATGCCGTTTAAACAGGTAAGGTTATATTGCGACGGCTAGTGCACCTACGCAAGTGTCTCCTGGCTTTCTCACACCAGTACTGCCACGACTTTCTTTCCAAGCCACTGGGACCTTTTCTCACATGCATCAAAAGTGAGAGGCGAAAAATCACAGAAAAGAATGTTTGCCTCAACTGGGTATCGAACCGGCAACCACCAGAGTCAGATATTTTAACCACTGAGCTACCCGGCCGGGCTGATATTTAAATTGTGATATTATTTATGCAAAAGGATATCCCTTGTCACAAAAGATTAAATTCTTTAGCAAGTTTGATAAATTGATGCTGGTCAGAATAACCTCTGTCTTAAACAAGTTGGCTTCTTTACAAAAGAAGCCAGGAGAGGTCAGCATCAATGTTTTCAAATAGTTTATTGGCTTTTAATTTCAATATATTTTGGAACATGTAAACAAACAAGTGAAAAAGCCGCCGCGTAGAGACCTCTTATGCTTTACATGATGGTCATTTGACCTTCTTTCCGCGTTTTCAAGTCGCATGATCTTGTCCAGCGGTCTTCTCTCTCTTTTTTAACGAAATTCTTCTTATTTTTTCTTCTGCTTAGATTTATTTGCTTAATGAAAAGTTACAATTATTTGAGAGGTCATTTGCAACCATGGTAAATTAATATAACAAACTTTCTTTTCTAAAATTCGTCATATAAAAATAAACGACGTCTATTTCCTGTTTCGGTTTTTTGATTTCGCTTTATTTACAAAACCATGACGAAACAGACTGTGTATCAGAACAATTTCGCAAGAACAATTGATTTAGACAGCAAATTCTGTAGCAGTCTGTCTTTTAAACTCACCACTGTTGGAGAGGTCTGATGACCTCTCCTATGAAAAAGTTTAGCCCGAAATAAGAATAGCTCCGTTATATTAAAACAGAACTTAAAGTATTCTGTTCCGCGCTGTCTGATTGGTGTGTAAAGCAACCAATAGCTGCCATTGATAAATCGGGTGTTGCATACTATCGGACGATTACGAGAGATACGACGGGTACCAGTTTAACATGTCTTAGTGGTCACCTCTATTGAGCAGGAAACCTGTATAAATCAAGCATCATTTCTGTTCTCAGAGAAGGCAAATATATTACACTGTACCAATACTAAGCAAGCACCTGTCTTGGGCAAGGACATTTTGACTCTTTACCAGACGACAAAATTTTAGACAAGTCAAAATTGAAAGCGTTTGCAGACGACAAAATAAATGTAACTGAAAATTTAAATTTGTTTTGGGAAGAGCAGAAAACTTTGTGGAAAAAGGAGAAAATGCTGGTAACCAGCATTTTCTCCTTTTCCCACAATGTTTTCAAAAGGCTTCTTTCTCAGGGTCGTTAAAAGTCGGGATTGTGTGGTACAGGGCTGGGTATGACCAAGAAATTTGTCTTCGAGAAGGGAAAAGCATTACGGGAAACTGAGAAAATACTGGTTTCCGGCATTTTCTCATTTTTCCACGATGTTTCAAAAAGCTCTCTCACTAGGGTCCGTATTCAACAACCATTCTTACAAACATTCTTAGTTTTATTCTTTGAGATTTTCTAAATTTGAAAGTAACTCAAATTCTGATTGGCTGAACAAAACCAATTGGTTTAACCGGTCAGAAGTTGTGTAACTTTCAAATTTAGAAAATTCTGGAGAATAAGATTTTTAATGTTCTCAAGAATGGTTTAGTTTAAACATATTTATTTTACATCGATTGAGAAACAAGTTCTTACAACTTATACCAATCTCTCTCGATTCTGCTTCCTGGGAACTGCACCAGTACTCGCGCTGAATGTGTGGGCCAATGAAAAATCCCAAAGTTGACACCCGCTCCCGGGTATCGAACTCAGGACCTTATGGTTACGAGGCCGACGCTGTACCTCACAACCACGGACACCAGAATGGTTGGCGAACGTGATCCCTGGACTGTTTTAAAAAATGCAGTTCTGTAACAGCTTGAACATTTTTATCTCCTTCTCACATCATCGTTTATTACAGTGAATAGATTCCTTTCCGTTTATTGATATAATGTTGACTTAATGTTTAGAAACATGACGGGAGGCAGTTGAGTGTAGACAAACATAAGGCCAGATTTATTGCTTACTCTCTCTGAAAAAGTACATGCACATATTTTCTGCAAACGGTAGGGGGTAAGCATTCAGTAATTGATTTAATAGAGAATAATCAACTCGTTGTGTGTAATCTAAAAAAAATCTGTCACTAGAACAGGGTGACGAGTTTCCTAACCGCATCAAACCCCATTCGAATGACATATTTTTAATATCACACAACAACCAGTTGATTATTCTATCTTTTGTGCCTAATTAACCACTTGTTTTCTAATAATCATCAAGAACGGTGCAATATGAGCAATATAGGAAAAAAAGTAGTTCCGGCAAACATTTTAAAGCTATATCGTCACTAATGATGATACCATAACTATCATCACCAGTGGTGTTACTCACTGTGAAATTCCCGTAATTCAGTGATAGGAATATAATGAATAGTGTTTTACGCCGGTTTCAGCAATATTTCAGTCATATCAAGGTAATACAGGGTGACCCCCAAAAAAATGCCACCCATAAAATCGTCAATAAAATTCACAATCTTTTCTGCAATCCAACCATATTTGGTACAAATGAACTTCAGTCTATGCCTGACTTGTCCACCAAGTTTCACCCATGAATGTCCAACAGTCTTTGTTTTATCTCCATCCCATGATATGCTCCAAATGTGCGCCTTTGCATTGCAAGAGACATGCAAAATTGACAATAACTCTGACACACTCGTCCCTCAGCATTGATTGCTTTGAGTGAACTCAAAGAATAACATCTTCTGGGGGACAACCCCACCAGAGGATTGTCTGCAGAGGCCTGGGTGCCCTCCATCAGGTACACTGCATGGGTTGCAATATCAAAACACGGGATCATCGGTCCCTACTGGTTTGAAGACCAGAATGAAAGATCAGTCACGATCAATACTGAGCGCTACCTAGTGGTTGTTAAGAAGTTTTGGGCAGACGAAGAGGTGTTGTTAGGGATGAACAGTGATTTCAACAGGATGGCGCAACTCCGTGACTTCAAATGACTCGTTGGAATGGCTGCTGGGACACTTTGGTGATCGTCTCATCAGTAGGAGGTGTGATCCTGAATGGGATTCACACTCAAAAGACCTTAATCCCCAAGATTTATTCCTGTGGGGTTATCTCAAAGATAATGTCTATCAGAACAACCCCTAGACTATTCCTGAACTGAAGAGGGCCATCACGGCCAAAATCAGGGCAATACTGAGGGAGGAGTGTGTGTCAGAGTTATTGACAATTTTGCATGTCGTATCCAGGTGTGCTTGTAACGCAGAGGTGCACACTTGGAGCATTTCATGGAACGAAGATAAAACAAAGACTATTGGACATTCATGGCTGAAACTTGGTGGACAAGTCAGGCATAGACTGAAGTTCATTTGTACCAAATATGGTTGGATTGCAGAAAGGATTGTGAATGTTATTAACGATCTCATGTGTGGCATTTTTTTGCGGTGGGTCATCCTGTAGCTTACTTACTCCTAGTTCTAGGTTTAACCAGAGCCAAGCCAGAGCTCTGAAACGTCTTACCTAAGAGCACTCCCTATCGCCTCGAGCGAGGATTAGACCAGGACCGTCAGAGCTAAACCTTCACCGTACAGCCACGTAGGTCCACGAAGCGGTCAGTGACGTGTATTAGTTGTATCATTTACCCCACCATACATGTAGATCGATATTGACTCCATAAATGGCTTGCAACACGCGAAAAGGGGCATTCGGACATTTGCGTAAAGTGTCGTCTCGGATCAGCCTGTGCAGTCGGCGCAGGCTAATCCGAGACGGCACTTTACGACTACTTTAGATTTTGTCCCTTAGTTCACTCGCGCAAAACAGAAAATTATATAAAAACGGAAAGTGTCGTGTCGGATTAGTCAGCGCGGGCTGCGCAGCCTGATCCGAGACGACACTTTACGCAAATGTCCGAATGCCCCTTTTCGCGTGTTGCAGGCCAATTATAGCAAATTTACCTTTTACCACACAATAAAGTTTTAACGAACCTATAGAAGGCTTTCAAAAACATGGTGGATAAAAATGTTCCCACAATGTTTTTCGCTATCTAAGAGATATATCCAATAGTTTGAGCGCAATTAATTTGTCGTCTACGAAATGCTTTGAATCTGGAGGAACCTAATTTGTCGTCGTGTAAAGATTTAAAGGACTACTACTTAGTGATTAAAAAGAATAGCTTACCCACTAGGTCTGGAATCTGGAATGGGTCTATTTAACGGAATGATGTCACTGAGAGCAACGTTTATGGCAAGTTTTTGAAACAACTGCACAGCTTCCGGTTTAGACAGGAAGTTACGTATGATTGCATCACTGACGTGTTTCCGGTCTAGCTTTTTAAGATACTGTGCCAGCTTGGATTTTTCATAGACCTCGTAAAAAATTGCATCCGAATTGGAATTAGAAGAAAGCACATCTGTGTATTCCTCTTTAGTTAGCTGAAAGGCATGCAAACCGGTAAGCTTAAGTTTCACTTTGTTATATATATAAAAAGTCGTCGCGCACACAAAAATGGCGACAAAAACTGTAACAATAACATAACGTTGATACAACTTCATCATTCTCATTGTTCCTTAGCAAATTCCTCCCCCTCCTCATCACACATCGTTAGTCGGACATTATCCGACATTTATCTTTCTTCTCTGACGGGAACACTTGGCGAATGATGATGAACATCGGGCAATCTGCTCTTCTCTAAATTTTACAAATGTTCTCCCAACAAGACACTATTTATAAATATTATCGTTGTTCCGGTGTTTCCGTTTCACGTTATATCCATAATGTGGTCTGTCAGCTAATCGATTGTCTTTTGAATGCGGTTTCTGGAATATTGAACAAAATTGTATTATTAACTGACTCAATGCTTTGCTGTTTATTGTTGTACTTAAGGCAATCTGATAACAACGTTCGAGCTTAGATTCTATATACGGCTTGCAACACACGAAAAAGGGCATTCGGACATCTGCGTAAAGTGTCGTCTCGGATCAGCCTGCGCAGTCTGCGCAGACTAATCCGAGACGGCACTTTACGACTACATTAGATTTTGTTCTTCAGTAGACTTGCGCAAAACAGAAAATTACATAAAAATGGAGAGTGACGTTTCGAATTAGTCAGCGCGGACTGCGCAGGCTGATCCGAGACGATACTTTACGCAAATGTCCGAATGCCCGTTTTCGCGTGTTTCAGGCCAATAGCCAGAAGTTTTTTCTTTAGCCTCTGGCGGTAGAGCGGCGTTCTACTCGGACATTTACTATATACGTTTTATGTACACCCTATTTTAATCCTAACCTGTTTTCGAAAAAAAATTTTAGACTAGTCAAATCTAACCCTTATCCTGCTCAATAAATAAAATGAAATTTTCAAGCCGAAAGTAAAGACCAAATAATTGCTACTTCAAAATTATTTTTGGGGGGGAACATATATCTCCTTATCGGACAGTGTAGATCTAAGATCAGACTGCACGTTCTGTGCAGTCTGATCTTGATCTACAGTGTCCGCAAAAGGTCATCGAGTCGCGCTTAGCCGCCAAAGGGTTAAAGCAGTCGATATACTAACTCTTTACCAAACGACAAACTTTTAGACTGGTACAAACTGAAACCATTTGCAGACGACTAAATAAATGTTGCTCAAATGATGATTTTTGTTTTTGACAGGGTAGAAAACATTGTGGGAAAAGGAGAAAATTCTTCTTTTTTCACACAATGTTTTCAAAAGCCTTCCCCTTCCCCAGGATAATTAAAGGTCGGGATTGTGTGGTGCAACGTCAACTCTTTGCCAAACGACAAACTTTTAGACTGGTCCAAACTGAAAGCATTTGCAGACGACAAATCAACTGTGATTCAAACACAGAAATTAGCCTTTGAAACGGTAGAAAACATTGTGGACGGAGGAGAAAATGGTGGTTATAAGCATTTTCTTCTTTTCCCACAACGTTTTGAAAAGCCTTTGTCCTAAAGATCGTTAAAATTCGGGATTGTGTAGTAAAGGGTTAACAAAAGGACCACGATGGCCTGTATCGCTGCATTGGCTTATAAACATACATGTAATTGGCATCAACAGAGATATTTAACAATTAGAAGGCTTTATTAAAATTGAATTTAGAGAAAATACACCGTGGAAAAATCATGGCCAATCTTTTTAACATATACCAAGATAGTGCAAATGAATAAAGGCGTATACAATCAAGGATTATTCACACTAAATATCAATAACCTCTGACCAACAGTATTTTGGCATGAAGATTTCTATGGCATAAGTGGTTGTTTTCGGGGGGGGGGGGGAAAGGGACACAAACCTTGCAAAATTCAATGAATCACACAAAACCCATTTTGTATCAAAGTAAATGATCATGAATAAAAAATGAACATACCATGAATATACCAACAATGTTACAGCGGTGTATATGAGAATCAAGGAAAGTAAATGTTAACATACTGTCGGAAAAAAATCAGGAGTCACTTCCCTTAAACAGTCTTATACATGCTTAACTGAAGCTTTTCATGACTACAAAACCATTAACATCAAAGTAAATCATCATGAATAAAAAAGAACATTTTTTCCTGATAAATTGAATATACAATACCAGCTATGTAACAGTAGTATGATGATCAAGAGAGGAAAATGGTATCACACGGTCGGGAGAAAAACAGAAGTTACCTCCCTTCCACATTCTTAATTATTTATTTTTATCTGAAGCTTGTTATGACAATAAATTCTTCGAAGAAATTATGGAGAGTGTCATGATAGAATCATGTCTGTGAAGTTCGGTCAGAATTTGATGGAAAAGTTCAGGTATTAAGACGTTTGAAATAAAATTTAGCGCACACGCGGGCGGACCAACGACAGTCACAGGGTCATGACGTAAGCTCCGACTGGTCTTGAGCATAAGATATAAATCATTATTATACTGCGAAGAAATTTCTCGTGATCTGATTGGATAATCTGCCCCGAACATATATATCATGTACACTGGCAAAACCAACGTAAAAGCAGTTTCCCTTTCGGGAGCCCCGTATACATGACTACACTTTTAACACAACATCCCAAATGGCGTCGATCAAGATTAACATCAAGATTATGCACCAAACTGCACGTTTTACCAAGGTTTCAGTGACGTCAGTTCCCAGTGACGTCAGTTTTCACTGAATTGGGACACTCAGAAGGGAAATTCTACTTCGTCGGCGTACTCAATTTTTGGAACCAAAAAACAGGTAAATTTCGCTTAATACACGTTGGAATGGTAAAACTTTGCAGTATAATAAATTCGTTGTACGGTCAGGTGGCAGGGGAGTTGGAAACTTGTTCACGGCTGTGGTGAATCATGTCGCCACCTCGCCTTCGGCTCGGGACGACATGATTTACCACAGCCGTGAACAAGTTTCCAAGTCCCCTGCCACCTGACCGTACCACTAATAATATTACGTAAACTGTATATGTTCTTTTGTAAATTTTGGAAATTCAACTTGAAATAAAGTTAACTCGCTACCAAGTACCAAATGACAAAATTTCAGACTTACACAAATACAAAGTATATGCAGACAACAAATTAACTGTAGCTAAAATGATAGAATTTGGTCAGTGTTTGAAAAGGACAAAATTAATGCTGGTTACCAGCATTTTCTTCTTTTCCAATAATTAACCTAACAAAGATAAATAAATTTTAACCACCTTTTTATGTTCTTTTGCAAATGCTTTTGACCCTTAGGCTGCTAAGCACGACCCAATACTCCTTTGCGGACAGTAAAGATCAAGATCAGACTGCACAGAACGTGCAGTCTGATCTTGGACCTACAGTGACCGATACGGTGAGTTTTTTTTTCCAGCAACAAGCACCTTGTAATTGCATCGTTTCGGTATATACTATTGGCAGTTTATGGGTAAAATTTGATAAATAATAGATTTTCTCGTCTGTTGAAGGGATGGGTCTTTCTTGCACACTCCATACAATCTTGGAAGCTTTTACACATCTTAAGGGGAAGATAATGAACAACATGTTTTGTCATGGTGACGTGTTGTACATTAAAAAGAATGCAATAAAAACCGAAATACAGCGACTGAAAGACAAAAAAAAAATAAATTAATTCGAGGATCTAAGTTTATATCTCCTTTGCTCTTCACTTAAACCTATGTTGTAGTTACTCCTTAGAAATGTCTACACCAGACAAATAAGTATCGACCATATAGGAATTGGTGTAAAGACTCTTTTTTTTTTATACGATTCGATTAATCCCTCTCATCTGAAGATCAGCATGTCACCAATAAGATCAGCATGTCGGACCGAAACCCTAAACACATGTATATATTTTTTGTTAGGCCTAAGGAAGGAGACTTTTGAAAGCATTGTGGAAAAAGGAGAAAATGATGGTTATCAGCATCTTCTCCTTTTCCAACAATGTTTTCCACCCTTCAAAACACAAATTTTCATTTTTGGGTCGTTTGAAAATGCTTTCAAGTTCGACAAACGCAAAATGTTGTGGTTTGGTAAAGAGTTAAAACTATCTATTGTTGTTGTGTGCCGGATGTTACGCTGTTAAGAACAATACAGGGATTCAAATATATGTATAGAGAGAGGAGTCAAGGGCGTAGCGACTACTACACACAATACGCATGTGCGACTAAACTTGTAAATCACAATACAATATAGATATTGTATTGCTTAATCTCTAATTTTCAAACTGAATAGATGGGTCAAATTGATGCACTGATGACTAGGGATTGCCTCTATATGCTATGCAATAGATGGTGACGTTTCATGTGACGTCTAGCCTGGGTCCAGGCGGTAATAATTTATTACTAACTTCGTTTCACACTGTCCTAATCTCGGTCTGCTGTCGATCTTTGGCAGCTATCCGTTATTATTACCGCCTGGGGACATTCGAGCATCCCACCATGATTATGAATTGTGCCGATAATCTAATTATATAGATTTGTTTATCGCGTGACGTCACAATGTTGATAACGATGAATTGGTGCAGTTTTCGACTAATTCAAGTACAACGGGGACGAGTGATTTTCCCGAAATTATTGTTTTATCAAAAAATCATCGCAACCTTCAACAAAATAAGTAAAAAACAAAACATCCTCTTGAAAAGCTTTCAGAGTCAAACAGACGAAACGATTAGCAGCTATTGTTAAACTATCCTCTAAAGTCATTGTGAATACCGGTTTGAAATTTTGTTGTCAATATTTTCAAAGACGGCGCACAAACAGGAAGTGACCAAATCGAGGCCATTGGAATTTCTGCATCTATTTTCAGTCATTTACATTCCAAAACGATTGCAGCGACATCTACTTCACCCCACTGTGAGATGGGGTAAACTAGATGTCGTTGCGATCTGTTTTCGAATGTCGCTAGGCCGCCATTTTTGACAAAGTAACGTCCGAATGATAGAAAAGGAAAAAAATTGAACGGACTGGAGCCCAGGCTATGTGACGTCATGCTGTCGACCAAACTTCATAATACAGCTCACTATGCGAATAAAATATATTAATCCTGGCTACGCCTATGGGAGTCGAACCATCCTTTGTCAAACAATCCTGTATTTTTTACGACATGAGAATAGCATTTGAAAACTGTTTCCTTTTTCCGACAACCTTTTCTATCCTTCAACCTATTTCTATACACTCCCGACCTTAAGAAAGAAAGCTTTTAAAAACCACTTTTTTCCCATTTCCAACCATGTTTTCTACTCAATTAACGACAAATATTCGTGCGCATCCTACTGCGCATGTTTTTTGTCATAGATAATGAATCAAAATTGCACCTATGTATTTTTCGTACATATGGTAATACTATTGGTGCACTGAAATAAGTAGCACTTTCTTCGGGTAGTATAAGTAAAGAGAAAGAAATGGGTCTGTGAACTGCCACGGTGAAATAATTTAAATACTGTTGACACGGCGTTACACACCAAACAAGCACAACAAAGTCGGAAATTTAAAGCTGTGGAAGTATAGCTGTTTCCACTTTGAAAATCATTGCAAGAAAAACGAGAAATCGCTCCTAATAAGCAATTTCTCCTTTTCCCAGTATGTCTGCTTAGCTTTTGTCCTATTTTTTTTTCCTTGAAAAAAATACCTTCCACAGTGACCTTCATCCGTGTTTTCCATGCTCAAAACCGGGCCTTTATATATTTTTTGTGCAAAACTAAATGAATTTTCATTAAAATATGTATATTTGTATATTCTTCTAGTAACTTTCCTGTTTAAATGACTGTTGAAGAAAACCGTGCTAAATTCAATATAGATGTGTATGCTTAATTTTGGAACTGTATATACCGTTTTCAAAGGCATATTTTGCAGAAACGAGCACGATTACCCATATTCTATTTACTGTAATCTCCTAGAGACATGATGAGCTTTGTATGTGCAAAGTTTTAAAAAAAATATATGTGCGTTAGAAAAAATTGTGATATACGTCGTTAAGGAGGCAAGTCATTATTTGAGCCATCCTTGATTTGTCGTTCGATATGCTCTGACTTTGGACAAGCCTAAAAGTTTGTCGTTTGGCAAAGAGTTGGTTCCCATCATTAAAGCCAATGGTAATTAAGCATTTGCATAATACTTTCACTATGGACGGCATGAAACGTCTATTGAAGACAAAACGATGCCGGAAACAAGAAATACGCAAATCGTCCTGAGCTTTTCTAGCACTAGAGGCGAATTACGTTTTTTCTTTGAACCCAATTCGAGTGACAGATTTTTATTATCACAAACAAACAGTTGACTATCCTATTTATCAAATTCCTAATTCACCCTTTTTAATTCTAATAATTATGAAGAATGGTACCATATGAGCAATATAGGAAATAAGTAGTTCCGGCAAACACTCTAAAACTATATCTTCACTAGTGATGATACCATATTTATCATCACTAGTGGTGTTATTCACAGAGAAATCCCAGTAATTCACTGGATATAATAAAGATTTTTATCTTATACGCTTGACTAAACAAGAGGACTGTACAGTTTCAAGATCATACTTCACGTTCTGTTCAGTCGGATATTAATCCACATATATTTTCGTACGATGCTGTTAAAAAAAAACTCGTCCTATGGACTCGTTTTTTCAACCGCATCACACCGTATTCTGGTGACAGATCTTAAAATCACACACAACCAGCTGATTATCCTCTATATATTATATTTCATGTGTCTATTTTTAGAAATGTTATGGGTAAAGAAATGTCGTAATTTAAGCTGGGGGGAATTATTTCCCCGTCACAGTGAATATTTTCCTCCTGCCGAAAATATGGAACTACTTTTTTAAGTTTTTTAAGTTTTGAAAGTGGCATTCGTTGACAAAATAATCAGAGGAAATAAAATATATAATTTATTTCATCAGCTTGTGGTTAATATGGGGAAATATTTGCCTCAAAAGGGAAAGGTCCGCGAAAATAACTAGTGCCTTACGGCACTCGTTACTTTCGCATACCTTTCCCTTTTTCGGCAAATATTTCCCCATATTAACCACAAGCTGATGAAATAAACTCTATTTTTGAGTTTTAGAAGATTATACATTTTCAAACGTCGAAATGGGCAGAGTTGAAATATTTGATACTGAACGAGTAATGAAGTCCTCAACCTTTAGGCTGCTGAGTGTGACTTAAGGACAGTGAAGATCAAAAATAAAACTGCACGTTCTCTGAACGTGCTGTTTTATTTTCGATCTTCACTGTCCGATACGGAGATATCCCCAATTGGTTTTTTACTATTGGCTGGAAAGTTTCATTTAACTTTTTTTAGCGGGTTAAGGGTTAAAATAGCAACAAGACATCGTGAGGCACCAATATTGCCTAAGTTTAGCCCTTGCATTTTTATTGTATAGTGTTTAACGCCGTTTTCAACATTATATCAGTTATATCGTGGCGGCCAGTGCACCTATCCATGCTTTCCTGGAGTTTCTTTTACCGGTACTCCGCACAATATTCTTTCCAAGCCATTGGCTGCTTTGCCACATAACCATCATCGAAACAATGATCAGCGGTGAGAGAGGAATGAATCCTGTCACAATGACTATCATCAATCCTCAAAAAGAAAATGGCCGAGCCAGGGGTCGAACCAGCGACCTCATGTTCTTGAGTCCTGTACGCTACCGCCTGCGCTACCGGGGCTTGGCCCCTTGTACTGTAGTGCCATGACATGGAGATGGTGTCGGTGAAGCAGCCCACGCGCTTTTTTGGGAGTAAATGGGAGAAAATGTGAATGCTTTGGACTTAGTTAAGAGTGGTGCTTAAAGGATCTCCTTGACTGCTGTTGAAATCTTCGGGTTTTGAACTTAAGAAAAAAGGTCTGACACCTTCATTAGATTTCTTACCCGCCCTCTGTCTGGTTGTAGAAAGTGTTTTTATCCATCTTTGATCTCTATACCCTCTGTTTCTATTCCTTCATCCGGATTCTTCTCCCCTCCTCCCCATATGATACATGCTCTGTGAAAAAGGAGCTTAAGCCATCTGCTAAAAGTATCGACCTAGGTCAGCCTGCGCAATCCACGCAGGCTGACCTGGGTCGAAATATTTTTGCTTTTGGTAAATTGTCTTCATGTCCAAGGACAGGTCATGATTCAGTCGGTCGTTATACAAAGTGGAGTTTATGGATCCATAGTAATATGATGACTTGCCTGGTGTAATGCATCAAGGGGTTGCATTAAATCCCCTTTTGCCAAAGCATGCCCCATATATGTTGGTGTTGAATTATACACGAAATATTTTGTGTTTTTGGTCCCGAATGAATTTAATTTCAACCTATTGTTTAATTTCAGATGGTATGCCATCAACAGGAAACACGACGCCTTCTTCGATCTAGTTTAAACAACGCCACTTCGTAAAGGCATCCACGGGTGTGCGTGTTACAATGGGCCGACTTATTTTGGCAATGGTGGACGATGCCGTAGGTACAGCATCGGCCTCTCGCCCTAAAGGTTCCGGGTTGCAAACCCATGATGTGTGGGCTCAACTTTTGGAACCACCCACATAAAAGCGCTAGTACAAGAAATCATCAACGACAACTAATATCAAGTTTCTGTCACAGTAGATGTAAAATAAATAAGTTAAAACTTGTTTTGGCAATTAATTAGCTGTTGACTAAGTTAATGCCATCTTTACATTTTCAAGATCCTCCAGACAGTGCGGCCCCTGCATTTCCATTTCCGGAACATTCATGGATTACTACCAGGGCACCAAGGTCAAGCAACGATTCATGCTAGATTTGCAAAAAACGTTCCAATGAGCTCTGACTATTTTGAACATTTAAAAATCATGGACGAATTTAGTTCTTCCGGCACACGAAGATACTAAAACGGCACTGCAATTTTCAGGTACCGACTTACGGATCAATAAACCGGGAAGGTCGGGGTCTTAAATACCTGTACAGTCGGGTTGAGGATTACCGTAATCGATTACTAAATTTTCAAATGAGGTTTCTTTTGACGATCCGCGGGAAAGGAAGGCCTTTGGATATACGATGATGGAAAAGGAGAACTGCTGATATGCAAGATTTTTTTTTTTTCCATTTTTTCATTTCCCCTGGATGTTGTCTTCCCTTTCAGAGCTTTTGAGATAAAGCCAACTGAAGTGTTGTTTGGCATGGTGCCGTCACATTGTTGAGACATATTCTGGTACTGGCGAAACTCTAAGCACATTTAACCCTTAGGGTGCCAAGTGCGCCCAAAGGTCCTTTTTGTGGACAGTGTAAATCAAGATCAGACTGTACGATCTTGGATCTACATGTACACTGTCCAATAAGGAGATATTTTTCCTGAAAAGTTTATGATATAGCAAAATTCGGGTTTTTTACTTTCCGCTTGAAAGTTTAATTTCATTTATTTAGCAGGTTAAGGGTTAAATACACGTGATCTGTCCCAGCGATATAACCGAAATCCTGTTGAATGTAACGAACACCACCTTTTAAAGTATCAAACCTCTATACAAACAGCGTTTTCTGGAAAATAAAATCTTTGTCAGTTGAAGCGACTGTTTTGCAAGACCGTCTATTTACACGCCATTTAATTTTCATCTACTCTTGGCGCATATAAGGACATATTGTTGTATAGAAAATGAAATATCTCGACAATGTGTAATCGCTACCTGTTAAAATGTACACACTTTAATTCGCGTTTGTGTACCTTTATCGGTAATATTCATTATATATAGATCTAGTCTTTTCGAGCATAAAATAACACACGAAGGGACTGTAAAACAATCGATCTCAAGCAATTATGTACAACATGAAACGTTATTAATATTATATACACGAGAAAATTAGGAGGTGATCAGTCAGTTTAAAGTGCCTACCTTGATTTTATGACACATCCGTCTGCAAGTTCACCAGGACATGTTTGTACACAAACAGCTTTATTTAGTTTTAAAGAGAAAGATCCATTCAAAGGGAGACAAATCACTTATTTCCATATTTGGATAAAATCGTTAACGGATATTTCCTATTTCTAAATTAAGTGAACATCGTCGACTTTTGATATTCAGCAAATAATCAAGGTCCCTTGTTTCTAGTTCATGTTGTTTTTAAGTCATATTCTTCTCTATGTGTTTGTATGGTGTTTGCCGCCGTTTTTCTCATTACTTCAGTTTTTATCGCAACGGCAAGTACACCTTTATATGCTTTCTTGTTCTTTCTTTTATATTTCGAACAGTTTTCTTCCGAAACAACCAACTGCTGAGCATCATCGAAGCAATGATAAGCGGTGAGACGGGAATTAATCATGTAGCGATGACTATCATCAGTTGGAATAAAACTGACCGAGATGGGTAATCAAAACAAGCTACCCTCTTGGTTTCAAACCCTGCGCGGTACCCACTGAGCTACCGGTCTCGGCGTCAAATAACTTTACCAAACGACAAAATTTTCGCCTTGTCTAAATTGGAAGCATTTGCAGACGACATATTAGATGTTACTCAAAGCATTAAATTTGTATTTCATACGGCAGAAAACATCGTGAAAAAAGGGGAAAAAATGCTGGTTAAATCAATTTCGGAATTATTGTATAAGTATATTCAGGAATTTAGTTTATCATTTGAGTCATGCTCTGGCAAAAGAGGACTTAAAGCATCTTCGTAATCCATCATACCAAGCAAGCTGTCTCATACTGATGGATCTACAACAGTCATTTTTTTTTAAACAACCGACTTAATCATTAGGTAGACTGGTCCTTGTACATACAGAAAATTGACCAATAACGAAAAGTTTCGGCCCAGGTCAGCCTGCGCGGACTGCGCAGGCTGATCTGGGTCGATACTTTTCGCAGATGCATTAGGCCCCCTTTTCACAGAGCATGGCACATATATTTTCGACCTAAAAAACTTTCAGTTTAGCCCTTACCAAGTGAAACACTATCGTCACTAAGGAAGACAAAATACAGGGCTTGTCCAAATTGAAAGCATTAGCAGACGGCAAGTTAGCCAAGACAATAATAATGAGACTTTTTCTAAATATAGAACATGGTTTGGTTCAATTGTCACTCAATACTTTATCACACGACAGAACGTTATTCTCTTTCCAGTTGATAGCAATTGCAGACGACAATTTAAATGCAGCTCAAATGACAGAATTTACCTTTGACATGATAGAAAATATTGTGGGTTTACCAGCATTTTTTCCTTTTGCCAGAATGTTTTCAAAAACATTTTTAGCACGGTAAAGAGTTAAAAAAAATGAAAAGGAGTTTGTTAAAAAAGATCAGACTGCTTGTATGTGCAGACTGGTCTTGCTCTGCACTCTCCGTGAAGCGCATGAGAAGTTTTGACCAGCCAGACTGAAATTAACAAGAAAGATAACTCTTATTTAACCATTATTGTGCAAACGTAATTACTTCCCTTAGATAATGTTACGGGAGCGGACTTGTTTTATCATTTTGCCACACGGAATGTTTTTAGTCGTATCTCTTTCCGGTTAAAGTGACACAAAAGGCAATGGGGTTTTAATAATAGTTGTGGAAAAACAGTGTGGAAGATGGAGAAACTTTGTTTTAATGCACATTTTCTCTCAAGGCTTCGACGTTTCGTAAAACAGTCTTCTGGGATAGAAAATTCCTTTGAATAAGGAATCAGATATTAGCTAATGAATGAAAAAAACAATTTGCGTTTTATAAAATTCTGCTTTATGCTATGTGAAATGGTTAAATCAGGGATCGTATATGTATATAGATGTGTATATAATTGGCTTGCAACACGCAAAAAGGGGTATTCGGACATTTGCGTAAAGTGTCGTCTCGGATCAGCCTGCGAAGTCCGCGCAGGCTAATCCGAGACGGCACTTTACGACTACATTAGATTTTGTGCTGCAGTAGACTTGTGCAAAACAGAAAATTACATAAAAATGGAATGTGTCGTTTCGGATTACCCTGTGCGGGCTGCGCAGGCTGATCCGAGACGACACTTTACGCAAATGTCCTAATGCCCCTTTTCGCGTGTTGCAGGCCATATGATCCCTGTTTGTATCTGCAAAAAATATCAACCCAGGTCAGCCTAAGCAGTCTGAGCGTGCGCAAACTTACCCATGTCGAAACTTTTTGTAATCAGTTAATTTTTTCGTGTCAAAGGACCTTTCTATCTCATGATTTAGCCGTTTTTCTTTTTTCTTTTTACAAAAGGACCCGTATCATGTGACAACTTCCTTGGTGTAATGCATTACATAGATGCATTTTACCTGCTTTTTTTTTTTTCTAGAGTACTGCTAAAATTCTCAGTACCACGATATTTCCTTGCGGACCCTGACTGCGTTCTTGTTGATCGAGATCTACACTGTCAGGAAAAGAGACTTTACTATTTGGCTGCAAAGCGAGACTAAATGCGCGTTTTCGGACCGTGTAAACAAGAGCAGACTGCACAGAGTGTGCCGTCTGATCCTTACTCTATATCGTCAAATACGGTGAGAATTTCAAAAGAATGTGAACTTTGAAATAGCAAAATTTTAGGGTATGCTCTGTGAAAGGGGGGTTAATGCATTTTCAAAAAGTATCGACTCAGGTCAGCCTGCGCAGTTCGCGCAGGTTGACCTGTGTCGAAACTTTTTGATATTGATAAAATTTCTGCATGTCCAAGGACCATTTTACCTCATGATTCAGCCAGTGATTTATAGATGCATAGATATAAGATGACTTGCTCGGTATTATGCACCACGGAGATGCATTTAACCCTCTTTTGTCAGAAAATTGTTCTTTTTTTTTTACCAGAAATTTTCAATTAATCTGGAAGTTCAAGGGTTAGGTTAACATACGGAATCAAACCGAGTACCTTTCAAATTCAATACAAAAAGAAAGCCGCGGAGTATTTACTTTTCGTCGCGGCGATAGATCTTATAGGATGTGATTCGTCGCGCACTTCCGGTTGAAAACCACAAGTGCAGGCTTTCGCCTTTCAAAAATAGATCGTTCAGTTCTCCAAGTTTAATGTTATATACGTTAACCCTTTACTACACAATCCCCAGTTTTGACGACCCTAAAGAAAAGGCCTTTTGGAAAACATTGTGGGAAAAGGAGAAAATGCTGGTAACCAGCATTTTCTCCTTTTCCCACAATGTTTCCTACCCATTAACAGACAAATATCACCAATTCAGCTACATTTAATTTGTCGTCTGCAAATCCTTTCAATTTGGGCAGGTCTTAATCAAATATGTCGTTTGGTAAAGAGTTAAACCTTTCCCAAATGAGACCGTGGTTTTAGTACCCCGAGTCAGAAGACTTTTGAAAACATAGTGGGAAATGGAGAACATGTTTGTAGCCACCTTTTTCCCTCCCCCCCCCCCCCCCCCCCCCATTGTCGTCTGCCTTTTCAAAGACACCCGATCAGTTGAGACAAATTTCACTTATCGTTTGGTATTGCTATCTTTATGGTCGCGTTTTGTCGACTGGTACCATAGTCTAACAAAAATCATGATTTTCCGAAATCTTAAATCAAGATCAGGCAGCACACAACGTCCAGTCAGAGTTCTAAATATTTCAATCTATTTAAAAGAAAGCCCTAGCCAAAACACCCGTAAAATTGCAATATTTTGTTTTAAATTTGGAAATTTTCATATAACTCTTTACCACACAATCTGAAGTTTTAACCACCCTTAGAGAGAATGCTTTTGAAGATATTGCTAGAAAAAAAAAAGCTGCTAACCAGCATTGATTTTTCTTTTCTTTTCACTCCATGTTTTCTATCCTTTCACAGACGAATGCCATAATTTGAGGCAAATTTAATTTGTGGTCAGCAATAGCTTTCAGTTTGGACCAGTCAAAATGTTTGCTTTCTGGTATAAAAGGTTAATCATGACGCAGTCTCAAGTAAAAATCATTCCAATTGAGCTCACAAGCACGAGAATATATCTTCATTTGAGAGGAAAGTAATTCGATTTTTAGTTGGTATGCTGGCGCTAGGGAAAATTGTGGTTGTATCTTTTTTATATGAGACATACTCTGTGAAAAGGGGGCTTAATGCATCGACCCCGGTATCGACCCCGGTCAGCCTGCGCAGTCCGCGTAGGCAGACCTGGGCCGAACTTTTTGCTATTGGTCAAGTTTCTGCGCGTCAATGGACCGGTCTACCTCATGATACAATCAGTTGATAGAAAAGCTAGATTTTATAAACCATACTTATATGATGACTTGGTTGGTATAATGCATCAGGGAGATGCATTAAGACCCCTTTTGTCAGAGCATAGCTCATATTTCTTTGACGAAAACCTGTGTTGTGGGAAATCATTTCAATTGCTTGATTTACGCAATTTATTATAACTTTCAACCGCATACGTTTAATTGAAATTATAGTCATTTACGATATCAATTAGCGTTTTCCGGATATTTGAAACAGAAATATTGCAATTATCCGATTCACCAAGAGATATGTATACCCCGTAAAACTGGTTTACCAAGATTAAATGGAATGAGTATTTGGAATTCGTGAGTCAGGAAAATCGAGTTAAAAACCAATTTCTTAACAATGGGAAAAAAAGGACAAGCAACAACAGCTGAAATAGAAGGTTTAACTCTTTACCAAACGACAAAATTTTACACTTGTCCAAATTGAAAGCATCTGCAGACTAAATAAATGTGACTCAAAAACTGAAATAAGTTTCTAGAAGGGTAGAAAACGTTGTGGAAAAAGAAGAAAATGCTGGTTATCAGCATTTTCTTCTTTTTCTGCAATTTTTTCAAAAGTCTTCTTTTTTTATGGCGTCATAAATCGGTATTGTTTGATAAAGGGTTAACCGTCAAAAAACATACACAATTTTGTGTGGCCGTACCAGACGACTACTACAATGCGGGAAAAAAAAAAAAACCAATCAGAGCTCAGAATGAGCAAGTGCTCTTTTCTCACAACGTTTTTCCAACATTTTCTGATTACAGCAGTGACCCCTTTTTAAAGTCTACTAACGAGATGTTGAACGTTAAATGAGCATTAGGCCTGCACCAGATTTTGTTTCGCACGTTTTTTTAGAAAAAGATGACAAAGACGGCTAATTTTCAGTGGAAAAATGGCTTTGAAATTAGAATAAAGACAAAAATCCATGAAATAATTCAAAGGTGGATATTTGAGAAAAAAGACTGTACAATACAGTGTATAAATAAACACTGATACAAGAGTAAATTTGTCCCAAAGAAACAGGGTTTGAGCCCCTTCACACAATCTCAGACAAAGGAAAAACTGAGGGAAGAAACGTAAAATCAATTATAAGAATTTTGTATGTGTTATTATGACAGATATTTCTTGGGAGTAATTAATCATCTAGTTTTGACGCGATGTCAGATCTTGCAAAAAAAGAGAGATATGAAATCTTTCTCCGAATTACAAGAAGATACGGTAGTAGTGATCAGTTTAGTCGGCCGAATCCCTGCTAATTCTGGGAAAAGCAAACCTTCCACTACCACAATTCACAAACGTTACTTTGTGAAACAGGAGTGTATAGAATTTGATCATCCCATCTTCTTCATCGAATCAATTCATATAATTTTACCTAACAATTTATTCTACCTGGAAGAAGAAGGCTCCTGACAGCATCGTGGGGAAAGGAGAAAATTTAACACCAGCATTGCTCTGTCTAAAGGTGGTTTAAATGCATCCCCGTGATGCATTATACCAAGTAAGTGATCACATAATTATGGATCCATAACATCCGTTTTGTCTAAAAACACTGAATCATGAGGTAGACTGGTCCTTGGACGGCCAGAAAATAACGACAAATAGCAAAAAAATATTGACTTAGGTCAGCCTGCGCGGACTGCGCAGGCTGACCTGGGTCGATACCTTTTGTAAATACATTAAACTCCCTTTTCGCAGAGCAGGGCTCAATGCTTTCAACCCTTTCAAAGACGAATCCCGTTCGGAAAGTCACATTTACCTCGTTGTCTGTAAAAACTTTCAATATGGACCAGTCTAAATTTTTGTTATCTGGTACACAGTTAACGACTAGAATAGCAAATAAGTGAAAAGGATATTTTCAATCAAAATGGAGCTCAATGCCGCTTTCAAAATAATTTCAATTGCACTATGGCGACAATGACTCGTTCATGTATTTCCACTGTTTCAAAGATACCTGATTGTTGCTATCAAGTCCATTGCTCATTAAGTTGACATCCCAAAAAATTATTTAGTATCCGTTTGCCAGCGATAATAAGCTGGTGTTCTCATCGAAAGTCCCTCGTCCATCATGGCGTCAGCTAACTCGTTCATGTATTTCCTGTGTCTCACGGAGTCAGTTGTTGCTCTAAAGTCCCTGTCCGCCATGGCATCAACTAACTCGTTCATGTGATTCCTATGTCTCACGGAAAATCAGTTGTTGCTCTAAAGTCCCTCGTAAATCATGGCGACAGCTTACTCGTTAATGTATTTCGTATGTCTAAATGAAAGTCAGTTGTTGCACTATAGTCCCTCATCCATCATGGCGTCAGCTAACTCGTTCATGTATTTTCTGTTCTTTCAGAAAGTCAACTTTGCTCTAAAGTCCCTCGTCCATCATGGCATCAACTAACTCATTCATGTGATTTCTATGTCTCACGGAAAGTCAGTTGTTGCTCGAAAGTCCCTTATCCATCATGGCGTCAGCTGACTCGTTCATGTGATTCCTGTGTCTAAATGAAAGTCAATTGTTGCTTGAAAGTCCCTTGTCCATCATGGCGTCAGCTAACTCGTTCATGTATTTCCTGTGTCTAATTGAAAGTCAATTGTTGCTTTAAAGTCCCTCGTCCATCATTGCGTCAGCTGACTCGTTCATGTGATTCCTGTGTCTAAATGAAAGTCAATTGTTGCTCGAAAGTCCCTTGTCCATCATGGCGACAGCTCACTCGTTAATTTATTTTCTGTGTCTCACAGATAGTTAATTGTTGTTCTAAAGTCCCTTGTCCATCATAGCTACAGCTCATTCGTGTACATCTTTCTTGTGTCTCGTCTTTCAAAACTAGGGTTCAAAAGTTCCTTGCCGACTGAAATTGCCATGCACGCAGAGTCGCCATCAGGGATGAAACTTGGACTTCCTGATTACAGATCTAACACCTTGACCATAGAGCTCCTTGGTCTCAATTTTCAAGTGGCCGCAATATTGCATTTTCATGGCAGATTGATAAAATTTCTTGATTTGTTTGGTGCTATTTGCCGTTTTTAACGTTATTTCTGTTAAATCGCAGAGCCTAAGTACCAGTCCATGCTTTTCTGGAACTTCTTTTCACCAGCAAAATGTCCATGTAAGCTACTGGTTACTTTTCAACATATATAATATTAAAACAACGTTCAGCGATGGGCGAGGAATGTATTATTACGTTGCAATGATTCTCATCAAACACCGGAAAGAATTTTGTCGAGCTAGGAATCGAGCCTGCGCCCCCTTGATCTCAAGCCAAGTATACGTTACGGTACCACTAGGCTCGGTAGAATTGGTCAGAAAATCTCACACTATAGTTTGAACACGCGGACTGCGCAGGCTGATCCGAGACGACACTTAACGCAAATGTCCGAATGCCCCTTTTCGCGTGTTGCAGGCCAGTCTGTAAAGTACAGGACTTGAGAACAGGGTCACTGTTTTGAATCTCTAGCTCGGCCAATTTCTTTCCGGGGACTGATCATTATAATTGATATAGGATTCATTCCTTTCTCACCGTGGATCGTTAATTTGACGATGTTTGAATTGAGAAACAGCCGGTGGCTTGGGAAGACTATTTGGGAAGTACTGCTAAAAGAAACTGAGGAAAGCATATGTAGGTGCACTGGTCGTCCCAATACGACTGGAATATTTTGAAGACACCAATCAAAAGAACGAACGAACGCACGGACAAACGGACAGATAAAACGAAACAGACAAACAAACAAACATATACTAACTTTTGTTTGAGAAAACAATAAAGAAAGGTTTCTCGGAAAAAAAGTATGCGATTTGATTGTCTGTGGAAATAGATTAGAGCTGATGAAATAAAATGGTTTCAAGTCGTGTCCTTATATAAAAATGTCAATGAGGGCGACTTTGGTCTGAGTTCCTCCAATTAAACTCTCATTCGTAGGATTAAGTTCGGACACCATATGTCCTTTGCCACTGACTTTCCTTTTATTCACGTTTCTTTCCTGCCTGAAAGTATTCGTTTTCTACTAGCTTTTCCCACGTGGTGTTCCCTATTTCACTCTTTGCCAAATGAAAAAAAGGCTCGACTAAAAAGAATTTGCAGATGACAAATTAAAATGTTGCTCAAAAGACTATTTCTGTCTGTAAAATGCGTTGAAGAAAACACTGTGGTTTCCAGCATTTCATCCTTTCCCACTATGTTTTTTAAAGGCCTCTTCTTCTCGAGGATCGTTTATACACTTGATTGTTTAATAAGGGGTTAACTATTTTGGTACCCTCACTGAACCTGGAGAAATGTATAGAAAATATTTTAAAAAATCTTTGCATATCTCTCGACGAGCCATCGCTATTTTTGTTTTAATTCATATCGCATCTTATTAGGACTGGAAAAAAGACAGGAAAAAACGCTTGCAATTTCGACATGCGTTGAATTTGAAGCACACAGCTATTAATTCTTTACAAGAAATACATTTATTACTATTATTATTATTTTCGAACAGAGTGCAGCAGCATTATCGATCTATCGCAATCAGAGAATTCCATACCACTTTCTAAAGGCGATGAAAGCATAGCCAACAATTCGAGTAATGCGATGTATTGAATGCATAGCATATAGACGAACTATCTGTAATTCTGTTTTACATTTTTACATATGTTTTCATTTGCAAAATCGCAATTTGCTAAGTATAAAAAGTTCATGTCTTTGTCTAATTTTATCGTTTTATTTTTTATTTGACTCTTTACCTGTCTTTACATGTCCGAATCGAAGACATTTGAAGACGGCAAGTAACATGTGGCTAAACTGGTGGAGTTTGTATTTGAAATGGTAGGAAACATTATTTACCAGCATTGCTTTCTTTTCCCACATTTTTTCAGAAGCTTTCTTTGTCAGGATCGGTGAAGTTCGGAATTGTGTGCTAGGCATTTTCATGTACTGGCTTTTACAGGAAAACTTTCAAAACCTTCGTATCCTATGAATGTTCCTTATCGTATTGGGGGTGGCCTAATTACCTTCCTTAAAAGGTTTCACGTCAACAGAAGTTGCCTTTTTTAAAAGGGGGTGTTGTAGCAGGTATAATTACCTCCCGTAAATCGATGCAAATGAGATAGGCTTCAAACAAGTGTTATGGTGCTTGCGTGGATATGTAATGTGAGCTGAAGCAAGAACTTTGAAGCAACGAATGCCAAAGTCAGTTTGTCCGCATCACGTGATCCATCTAGGTGGGCTGCCGGCGTTTGTCCTATAAATTATGATCATTGTTGAAACTGGTATGACCGTAACACTGTTACACTGCATACAAGTGCGTTACATTTTTACTTAACGTTGTGAAGTCACCGTGTTTGTCATATGGACGTAATAGATAAAAATAGACATTGAGACAAAAAATGGCTTTTAATTATTTTGGATTAAACAATGTCTCCATTGAAGCCCATGAGTCTACATGTATATGGCGAAACATCATAAAAAGTAATTAATCATTGACTAAGAAAGCCTGTACCTAAGTATGTTATAAGTATTATCAGGTATTAAGATAATCACCATAGATATTTTAAGCCTGATTTTATCATTTGTTAATTCTTCTGGAAATATGACCACAGTAGTTTAACTCTTTACCAGGCGACGAAATTACAGACTTGTCCAAATTCAAAGCATATGCAGACGACAAATTAAATAAGGCTCCAAGTAAGGATTTTGAAAGGGTGGAAAGTAGCATGGGAAAGGGAGAAAATGCTGGTTACCAGCGTTTTCTTCTCTCCAACAATGTTTTCTAAAACTATTACCTTGGTAACACTGAAACCATGGATTGTGTGGTAAAGGGTTAATTCTTTCAGCACCAAATTCAGAAACTCGACCCCTTTACCTCGGCTAATAATACGATCTTACAATCTACAAAAACTCAGAAATAGCTTTCTTTATTTAATAGGCTTTACTATACAAGCCGAAAGTATAGATCAAAAATGAGACTACAAGTTTTATTATACTGCCAAGAATTTTCTCGTGATCTGATTGGATAATATGCCCCGAACATATATATCATGTACACTGGCAAAAACCCACGTAAAAGCAGTTTCCCTTTCAGGAGCCCCGTATACATGACTATACTTTCAACACAACATCCAAAATGGCGGAGTCGATCGATCGATACGAGCCGCACACAAGACAAACATACTGAGTAGCCTGCCCAATATTATTACTAGTTTCACTTGATGGTTGTCATTAAAACGGAAAGGATGGATTGTTTTTGAAAATAAATTAATATAGAACTTTACATAATTACGTTTGATGTCATTCTAAAACAAATACACGGGGGGGTTAAAACGAGCAAATAACGCAAATTGTGAAGTGTCGAAACTCATACATTGTGCATAACGTTAAAAGGATAAAGTAGTGGTCGTTTGAGGCAACTAATGGTCGTTTACTTTTGCCAACAAATCATGAAAATTAATAGAACTTTACTTACCTTGATGCTGTTAAAAGCCATGTTTAAATAAAAATACCTCGAATGTCTATCGCAGTGACATCATCAAGATTATGCACCAAGCACGTTTTACCAAGGTTTCAGTGACGTCAGTTTTCATTGAATTGAGGCACTCAAAAGGGAAATTCTATTTCGTCAGCGTACTCAATTTTTGAGGCCATAAAATAAGGAAATTTCTCTTAACACACTTTGGAATGGTAAAACTTTGCAGTATAATAAATTCGTTGTACGGTCAGGCGGCAGGGGAACTTGAAAACTTGTTCACGACTGTAGCGAATAATGTCGCCACCTCGCCTTCAGCTCGGGGCGACATGATTCACCGCAGCCGTGAACAAGTTTCCAAGTCCCCTGCCACCTAACCGTACAACTAATACTTTGCAGTCCGATCTAGATCTATGCCACCCTAAAAGCCCCTTGTTTTCTCCTATGACTGAAAGGTTCAATAAGTACATCTTTTTTCTTTGTGATAGGTCAATATGGTTTTTTTTTTGGTTCCTTTTTATAGTGAATAACGTTAGTCTTTGTTTGCTTAGAAAATGTAAATAAAAAAAAGTGTCTGAAATACAATGTAAGAACATAAAAAAAAAAACAAATCAGACTCTCTCTCACTCTCACTCTCTCTCTCTCTCTCTCTCTCTCTCTCTCTCTCTCTCTCTCTGTTGTACGTTTGCACATTTTTTTGTTCTGTTCGAATTGTTTTATATAATGGAGAGGTTGAATTGGCAGGGAATTTCTAAAATAAAAAAAAAATCC
Organism: Hippopus hippopus; assembly: GCA_946811185.2. NCBI lineage: Eukaryota > Metazoa > Mollusca > Bivalvia > Cardiida > Cardiidae > Hippopus > Hippopus hippopus. Next base: position 10,588,122 of record OX328104.1, read on the forward strand.
ATGTCTGTTTAGCAGTGATTTGTTTTGATTTCACAAAAATCCTGAATTTACAATGAACAATTATACTTCAATGTTACCCTCCAGGACAATTGTCTCCAAGAATTCCATTCACGTTATGGGCTTGTTAAACCTATGATAGATAAGATTGCTGCGAAAACAATGAAGGGAAGAAATTATACACAAGAATCTCTAGTTTTCGCGTCTACAACGTAGCCATAGTTTCGTATTTAAATTCGATTACCATTGGTGCTTTTCCTTGTGTCTGCCATGAGACAAGAAGACTGTCTTTAGAAAGCCTGTGATAAATCTTTACATACTGCCTACAGTATGAAATTTCACAATAGAATGTATGCTTAACACGAGAGATCGTCGGTAAGATTTGGGTGACAACGTCATAGGTATTCCAGGAAGTGATAAATCGGCCTTTTTTATTATGATCGTTTTAGGGTTTCTAACTTCTGTTGCTGTTTATATACTCATTATCACCGGTGTTTACATATTTTTATTATATTCCTATCAGTGAATTATTGGGATTTCACAGTGAATAACACCACTAGTGATGATAATTATAGTATCATCAATAGTGACGATATAGTTTTAGAATGTTTGCCGGAACTACTTTTTTCCTTCATTGCTCATGTTTTACCATTCTTGATAGCGAATTAGGAATATAATAAATAGGACAATCAACTGGTTACGTGTGATATTAAAAATCTGTTACTTAAATCGGGTTTGATGCAGTTAAAAAGCTTGCCTTTGGGCTCGTTTTTTTTTTCATCTGCATTACATTCCATTCTAGTGACAGATTTTTAATACCACGCACAACCTGTTGATTATCCTCTATGTCTACTCGTGTATACAGTGCCGTCTCGATTAGCCAAAACATCCTCTCTGATCTAGGTTCCATACCATGAGGTATCGGATGACATTCAGACCAAACAATTTTAAAACTAAAACAAACTTTGATTAAAATTACACAAGCTATTTTTTCAGAATGACAATGCTCATTTATGGATTCCGAACGGTAGTGGTAATTAATGCTTTTACTGATTTAAATATCCTTTTACCACTACACATACTTCACAGAATATTTTTTCCAAGCTACGGACTGCTTTCCCACACGGACACCGTCTAAACAAGGCTCAACGGTGAAAGATGGGTGACTATCAAACCAAAATAAAGGCGCATGCCTGTGGACCGAGTCCTGGTACCTCAAGCCTGCAGGATTTGAGAACAAGGGATCGTGGGTTCGATTCCTGGCTCGGCCAACTTCTTTCCAAGGATTGATGATAGTCATTGCGACAGGACTCATTCCTCTCCCACCGCTGACCATTGATTCGACGATGGTTATGTGGGAAGTCAGCCAGTGGCTGTCGCAATGACAATCATCAATCCTCGGAAAGAAATTGGCCGAGCCGGGGATCGAACCAGCGACCTCCTGTTCTCAAGTCCTGTATGCTACCGACTGAGCTACCGGGGCTCGGCTCATTATTTGGACGTATGTGGACAAAATATCTCTCGAAACGTGATCAAATATCTTGCTATTCAAGTATTTAAATTTTTAACCCTTAAGCTGCTAAGCGCGACTCAAGGACCTTTTGCGGACAGTGTAGATCAAGATCAGACTGCACAGAACGTGCAGTCTGATCTTGGATCTACACTGTCCGATACTGAGCAAACCTCTCCCTCCCACACACACACACCAAAAAAAAAAAAAATCACTTGAAATAGCAAAATTTGTGTTTTACTATCGGCTTGAAAGTTTTATTTAACCTAATCAGCCAGGATAAGGGTTAACCTATGATTTGCAACAAGCGAAAAGGAGCATTCGGACATTTGCGTAAAGTGTCGTCTCGGATCAGCCTGCGCAGTCCGAGCAGGCTAATCCGAGACGGCACTTTACGACTACATTAGATTTCGTGCTACAGTAGACTTGTGCAAAACAGAAAATTACATAAAAACGGAAAGTGTCGTTTCGGATTAGACTGCGCAGGCTGATCCGAGATGACACTTTACGTAAATGTCCGAATGCCCCTTTTCACGTGTTGCAAGCCATATGTGAGTGTGTGATAGGCCTATTTATATAGATAAAAAATCAAAGACAGACGCACAGCTGTTTTTAATGTGTCTAGATCAAAATAATGCCTCTTTTATTGACACTCGTCCGGGCTGTTCTCCCGTTTATTACCTTTGAAAAGTTTGAGTGTTCAGGTGTTCGTAATAACAGGATACTTACAAAAATGTGCGATGCAGAAAACGACATAATAAATAACATATACATTCTCACATTTTATGTTATGCACATTTTTTAGCTTCTACGTTGAAGAGTTATAGACATTTGCATTTTTTGCTCAAAACTTTTGAATTGCCGGCAAGTAGTTTGGTGATATATGGTCTGCAACATGCGAAAAGGGACATTCGGACATTTGCGTAAAGTGTCGTCTCGGATCAGCCTGCGCAGTCCGCGCAGTCTAATCCGAAACGACAATTTCCGTTTTTATAAAATTTTCTGTTTTGCGCCGGTCAAATGTAGTCATAAAGTGCTGTCTTGGATTAGCCTGCGCGAACAGCAAATGTCCGAATGCCCCATACGCGTGTTGCAAGCAATGAGATGAGTTGGCGTTTGAATTAAAATTTTATTAAATGCGTCTCGGGAAAATGTCATTTAGCGAGCCTTTGGCGAGCTTTATAACATTTCTTTTTGACGAGTTTAATAAAATTTTAACCCAAACGCCAACAAAGGTTGGATTCTTTGTATCACCACAGGCCTTTGAAGCTCTTTTGGTCTATCACGGAACGCTAAGATTTTCCTTGGTCGATCATTGAACACTTATAGCACATCGGTGCACCGCCTCTCTATCACGGACCATACTCAAATTTTCATTAACACCGTTTCTATAAATAACACATTGGCGATTCCCTCTATTTCCTATACAGTAAGACAAGGTGTGCAACGAAATCGAAAAAAAAAAAAAAAATACCCTCGTCCCCTTTCAGAGATAATATTCAACAGAAAATGAAAAAAATAAACCTTATTACCGATGCAGATGGGTTCACAAATGATTTTTCTTCTGTACCCTGACCCTCGAAAGTTCCAAACGTCTCTGGCCATCTAGCAATAACTCTCGTCTCAAACATTTAAAAAGCTTCCACATTTTCCGGATCTCCATGCGCTGACGTCACACAATTCATTATGACGCAGCAAATTATAACTCACGTGAATTTGCTATCAAAAGACGCGCCAAAGGTTTTGACCAATGAACAGTAAAAACGCATGTGAAAATATGCGAAATGGGAGATAAAAATCGTGATACTAGATTAGATGAAAAGGTACATTATATCATACGGAATATTAATTTCATCAATACACCAAGAAAAATATTTTCGATCTGTGTTTGAAAAAAGAAAATTAATTACCATTCGCTGCAGGATTGTAAATCGTGTGACGTCAGCGCATGGCGATCCGGGAAATGTGGAAGCTTTTTGAATTTTTTTTGATGAGAGCTTTTGCTTGATGGCAAAAGCCGTTTGGAACTTTCGAAGGTTAGGGTACGGAAGAAAAATCATTTATGAGCCCATCTGCATCGATTACTAGGTTCATTTATCTGTTTTCATTAAAATATTATCTCTGAAGGGGAACGGGGTCAAACTTTCTTCGATTTCGTTGTACACCTTGTCTTACTATATGCGATAATGAGGGAATCGCCAGTGTGCTATTTATAGTAACAGTGTCCGGTAATGAAAATTTCATTATCCCTTGAAAGACCAATGGAATTTCAGAGGCCTACGGTATCACATAACAATATTTCATAATTTATAGACCAGAAGATGCAAAACCATCTATAGATGCACCCGCGGTAATATCCATAATAACACATTCACTTCTATGAAATACGTACAAAATGGCGTCAAAGATGACGTCACACAATTGTGATATATCAAGCGTGTATAAGATAATAAAATTCGAAATGGGTATATTACACTGAAAAAATGGGAGGTTGTGTGATAAATGTTGTATTATAACATCGCATCACATTGCATTACAATAAATTACATTACAAAATCCTTATTCATTCAAAGAAAAAAAAAAAAACTCTCCCTGTCTCCTTCAATACAAATCAATGCACCTGTATTCTTGTTGATCTGAGTTACCCATTTGAAATGATTTTTTTTAAAATTTATTTTGTGAAATACAGATTAAAATCGCTGAATGACCACAGAACAAATATGGTGTCTGCTGCATATTAGCTTTAGAATCTTTTCTTTTCCTTCGTTCGAGGTTTAGTTAACATTTTAAACTTATAAGGCAAATTGCGTAACTGCACTGAATAATAATTCAATCATTATTATAGATGAAAACTATGTTCTGTGACAAGGGGGGCTTGATGCATCTGCAAAAAGTATCAACGCATGTCAGCCTGCGCACTCTGTGCAGGCTGACATTGGTCGAAACTTTTTGCTATTTGTAAATTTTCTCCCTTTCAAAGGACCTTTCTATCTCCAGATCCAGCCAATTTCTAGACTAAATAGATTTTTCTTACCCATAATCATTTGATGACTTGCTTGGTATAGTGCATCAAGGAGATGTATTAAATACCCCATTGCCAGAGTGTGATTCAAATAAAAGTGCATGTTTCACACAGGTTTCAAAGCAATAAGATATACACATTGGGATGACAGTGCTAAAGGGCGTAGAACACTAACGCCTCACATCAAATTCTAAATTTGAAAAAAACACAACTTCTGATTGGCTAAACCATTTGGTTTAGCCAATAAGATGCTGTGTTACTCTCAAATATTGGACATTCTGAGAATAAGACTAACAACGTTCTTAAGAATGGTTGGTGCGTACGGACACAGTGGTTCTAGGAACCAATCTTTGGAACTACCCACATGATGACGCGAGAACTTGTTAGGTTTTTCAGGAAGCAATCATCCAAAGTGAAATGTCCATTTTAACTCTCATCCTTCTAAATAAATGAAATGAAACTTTTAAACTGAAAGAAAAAAAAAAAAAACCAAATCTTGCAATTTCAAAGACAAAGAAGGAGAAAAGATATCTCCTCATCGGGCAACGTAGATCCAAGATCAGACTGCACGTTCTGTGCAGTCTGATCTTGATCTACATTGTCCGCAAAAGGTCCTTGAGTCGCGCCTAGCAGCCTAAAGTTTAAAACTTGTTTTGCAATCGATTTAAAGTAAGTATGTTTTAATCAAAGTAAAGCAAAATGGTTTAGCCAATCAAAAGTTGAACTACTTTCCGAATCTGGAATAAGACTAAGAATGAAGCTTTAGAAGCATGGCTGGTGAATACGGGCAATGCAACTCAAAATGATTACTGTCGTCAATATGGAGAAGGAAGGGTGAAAAATAAATGCTAATAGTATTCCGTCGGCGGGGGTAATTGTTATTTATATGTTGTCGAGGTAATTTTCACACGAGCGTAAATCATTTTTTGTAGTTTAATAGTAAAAATGAACATGGAGCGATGCATATGGCGAATACCAAGAGCATATTCTCCCAAAGTTTTTGTTCCACCCTTTATTCTTTGAGATTGGAATTTTCATTGCGCATGCCTCCGATTTTTGTAAGATAAAGAATAACGAGTATCTTGTAAACTTTGACTGTTATGTAGGTACAGTTTGTTTGCTTGTTTGTCTGTTTGTTTGTTTATTTATTTGTTTGTTCGTTTGTTGGACCACAAAATTTTAGACTTGTCCAAATTAAAATCATTCATACGCGAAAAATCAAACATGGCTTGAATGATGGGATTTTCACTTGAAAAGATTTTTCCACAATGTTTTCTAAATTTTAAAAGACAGGTTCTAGCATTTGAGCCGAATTCGTTTGTAAACGTTCTCTTCTAGGCCATGACTAACATTTTACATCGTATAGACTTAAACACCAAACAACCGAAGTTAATATAAATATGAGTAACTGATATTCTTAGGCGGGTGGGGGAAGAGAGAGACTGCAAGAGTATAAAATCAAATATTTAAATAAAGTGTTTACAGTCTTCTTCTTTTCTTTCCATTTTCCAACCGCAACAGAAAAAAAAAAGTGAAGGAAAAATCTGCGCCGAAAATTTACGATGCGATTTGAATAAAATGCTATGTGATTTTACCCCCATTTGAACGCAATTTGAGCTTGATATAAAATGTAACGTCGCAGTTTATAGTGTAACTAACACATAAACAACCATTACTTCTAGTTATGGACTATTATTTCAGCCGATACATCAGAAAAGGGGGCAAACATCTGCGATTTTTTGTTTATTTTTTTGGTTTGGTTGTTCGTATGGTGGTTTATGCTCTTATTTTGGTTATAACGCGGCAGCCAGTATGCCAATCCATGCACTCCTGGATTTTCTGATATCGCACAATGTATACTAATGCCACTGGCTGCTTCTCCATAAAAGCTTCGTCAAAACAATGATCAGCCGTAAGAGACAAATAAGTCCTGACACAATGAGGATCATCAATCCTCATTAAGAAAAATGGCCGAGCTGGGAGTCGAGCCGGCGATCTCCTGGTTTTAAGTTCCGTACGTTACCGACCAAACCAAAGAGGTTGGGCGGGACATTTTTGCACGGGTACTCGTCAGGTTCCCAGCATGCAACCATCGAGCGTGATAGAAGTGTCGAACTTGTTTCAAAGTCGATGCAATATACATGTAGGTTTACGCTAATTTAAACTATTTACGAACAATATCGATCTTGATCAGCCTGCGCGGAATGCATAGGCTGATTCGGATTGAAAATCTTCGCTAATTATCGAGCTTTTATTTCAAGACAGATGGTTGAACAATATTTTTCCAAAAAAAAAAACAAAGCTGAAACCTCAGACTGGGTGGATTAGGTTGGCTTATTCGGTTCAATGCTTTTGACTTGCAAATGCCCCTTTTTCTCATGATGTGGCATTTTTCGACGATTTTTAAGGATGAGATATGGTCCCAACGTCCGCAACAAATTGAAGGGTATTGAGAAATATAAAACTAATACGTCACTATCATTTTATATGCTGGTTTTATGGCTTGAAACTCGATCGCGGCCTTTCACCTGCTCCTACCCTCGTTCTGCTGTGTCGTTACGCAAGAATTCTTCTTTCTTTTATGTTTTAGGCAAACTTGTACTTAAATGTGGTCCATGATAAAAAAAAAATTCAGACAAAGATTTGTTTTTGAAAAGCGCCTGTTGTCGATCTATACTCATTTCCATAAATAAGTATGCACTTAATTTTCTTTTATTTCTCGTCGCATGTTTTACTGAAGACCAACAAATTTGGTATCATACTTTAGTTCCGAGTCTGTAAAAAATGCCAGGCTAATCAGATTTTGACTAACAGAAAGTTTAAGTTAGGTTTTTGCAGTTTAAATGAAGGTGGTACTAAAACCAAAGTTGCAAAAGTACTCAAAGACTAAGGTAACATTAAAGTTAGGTTTTTCTTAAAGTTCTTGTAATTTTTCAATCAATATCTTGTATGGCCACCTCTGCTGTCGAGTTGTAGGCAATTATTCGACGTCGCATAGACCTGACATAACGTAAAATCATTGCATCAGGAATGTTATTCCATTCCTGAACGAGAGCGGTGGCCAAAACCTAACTTTAATGTCTCAAGATCTCATCCTGGTCTGTATTCTCTGGTGCAACAGCCAATGAATGTCAAGCTCGGGTTCATGTCTCGAAATAGGCTCATTGAACAAACAAAGCTGCTCATTTACAGCTTTTGTCCTGTCTCTCTCTTCCTCCTTCCTTCCTCTATCCCTCTGTCTGTCTGTCTCTGTCTCTGAGTCTCTCTGTCTCTGGCTCTCTGTCTCTCTCTAACCATTGACATACATACATACATACATACAGACAGACAGAGAGACAGACAGACAGACAGACTTTCACCCCAAACCTTTCTTTTAAACACAACAAACGGACGCGGGTGCCCATGCTAATGAAAAGAAGGAAGGCACGGCTGATGAAATAAATTTTATTTTATCATCTTTTATTTGAAGAAAAGACACGGAAAAAATTAAAGTGCACATAATTTTAAAAGCTATTTTTTTTACAGCACGCTCGTGTTTAATAATGCATGAAGAAGTAGGTACTCATGTTTCGCGCAAAATGTTCACCCCGGGAACACAGTATTTTGGTCAGAGAAAATATCTGCAACATTTTATAGCCAATGTTTATTGCCATAGCTAATAAAATCTAAAATGAGCGTTATTGAAATTTAACACCTCTTGGAGAGGAAAAATAAAATACGAGGTTGATGTTTCGAATATAATAGGAGGGTCCATACTGCATCGACCTTTCTCTCATATTTCATTTTTATGCTTTGAACAAAACAAATTTGGCTTGAATTTTCATAATTTGGATCTGTCCAACGACTCATTTAAAAACGAGTATTCAACTGAATTTTAAATATTTTTCGATTTCTCCGAACAATGGAAACCTTTTTCTAAGCAAGCTTAGTCGAACAAAACAAAATTTTGCTCTACTTTACCTGATATCTGTTAAACTTCAAGTTGCAAATTGGATGCAAATTGGTCATGGTGCTTTTGTGGATATTCACGGTTGTTTAAGATCAGACTACATAAAACAAGCGGTCTAATGTTGGACCTACGATGTGGGATACGACGAGATTTGTTCTGATGAAAAAAAAAAACCTTTGTAACTGTATGACAGTATTTTCAAGTTTTTTACTATCAGCTACAAATTTAAGCAGGTTAAGGGATACATTTTAAACACCGCGCTAAGGTCACGTGAAAGTTTTTCTTTTTACTATATTTTGAAGAAAATGAGAAAGTGCAAGTCCTCTTTAGATATTGCTTTAGGTTGAAGAAAGAGAGAGATTGCTAGTCCTACTTAGATTTTGCTATATTTTAATTAATGGAAGTGAGAAATGCAAGTCTTCTTTAGATATTGAATATTCTTAAGAAAGTGAGAAAGTGCAAGCCCTCTTTAGATATTGAATATTTTGAAGACAGTGAGAAAGTGTAAGTCCTCTTTAGATATTAAATATTTTGAAGTAAGTGAGAGAGCGCAAGTCCTCTTTAGAAATTGAATATTCTGAAGAAAGTGAAAGAGTGCAGGTTCTCTTTAGGAATTGAATATTCTGCAGAAAGTGAGAGAGTGCTGATCCTCTTTAGATACTGAATATTCTGAAGAAAGTGAGAGAGTGCTGGTCCTCTTTAGATACTGAATATTCCGAAGAAAGTGAGAGAGTGCTGGTCCTCTTTAGATACTAAATCTTCTGAAGAAAGTGAGAGAGTGCGGTCCTCTTTAGATACTAAATATTCTGAAAAAAGTGAGAGAGTGCAGGTCCTCTTTAGATATTGAATATTCTGAAGAAAGTGAGAGAGTGCTGGTCCTCTTTGGATACTGAATATTTTGAAGAAAGTGAGAGAGTGCTGGTCCTGTTTAGATATTGAATATTCTGAAGAAAGTGAGAGAGTCCTGGTCCTCTTTAGATACTGAATATTTTGAAGAAAGTGAGAGAGTGCTGGTCCTGTTTAGATATTGAATATTCTGAAGAAAGTGAGAGAGTGCAGGTCCTCTTTGGATATTAAATATTTTTAAGAAAGTGAAAAGGTACAAGTCCTCTTTAGAAATTGAACATTTTTAAGAAAGTGAGAAAGTGTTGGTCCTCTTCAGAAATTGAATATTCTGCAGAAAGTAAGAAAGTAGAAGTCCTCTTTAGAAATTGAACATTCTTAGGAAAGTGAGAAAGTGCAGGTTCTTCTGATATTGAATATTATGAAGAAAGTGAGAAAGTGTAAATTCTGTTTTGAAAGTGAATTTTTGGTAGCAAGTGAGAAAGTGCAAGTCATCTTTAGATATTGAATATTTTGAGGCAAGTAGGAGAGTGCAACTCCTTATCATCTATTGAATATTTTGAAGAAATTGAGAGAAGCAGGTCCTCTTTAGGTCCTGTTTTAGATTAAAAAAGTGAGAGAGTGCAAGCCCTCTTCAGATATTGCAATGTTTTGAAGAAAGTGAACATGTGCAGGTATTCTTTAGATACAGAATATTTTGAAAAAAGTGAGAAAGTGCATGTCCTCTTTAGAGATTTTGAAGACAGTGAGAAAGTGCTGGTCCTCTTTAGATATTTTGAAGAAAGTAAAAGAGGGCACGTCCTCTTCAGATACTAAATATTTCGAAGAAAGTGAGAGAGTGCTGGTCCTGTTTAGATATTGAATATTCTGAAGAAAGTGAGAGAGTGCGGTCCTCTTTAGATATTAAATATTCTGAAGAAAGTAAGAAAGTGCTGGTCCTCTTTAGATATTGTATATTTTGAAGAAAGTGAGAGAGTGCTGGTCCTCTTTAGATACTGAATATTTTGAAGAAAGTGAGAGAGTGCTGGTCCTGTTTAGATACTAAATATTCTGAAGAAAGTGAGAGAGTGCTGGTCCTCTTTAGATACTGATTTTTTGAAGAAAGTGAGAGAGTGCTGGTCCTGTTTAGATATTGTATATTCTGAAGAAAGTGAGAGAGTGCTGGTCCTCTTTAGATACTGAATATTTTGAAGAAAGTGAGAGAGTGCTGGTCCTGTTTAGATATTGAATATTCTGAAGAAAGTGAGAGAGTGCTGGTCCTCTTTAGATACTGAATATTTTGAAGAAAGTGAGAGAGTGCTGGTCCTCTTTTAGTCTTTAGATGCTGAAGAAAGTGAGAGAGTGCAGGTCTTCTTCAGATATTGAATATTTTGAAGAAAGTGAGAGAGTGCAGGTTCTCTTCAGATATTGAATAATTTGCAGAAAGTTACACAGTGCAGGTCTTCAGGTCCTCTTTAGATACTGTTTTAGATTGAAAAAGTGAGAAAATGTTGGTCCTCTTTTGATATTGCAATATTTTGAAGAAAGTGAGAAAGAGCGGGTCCTCTTTAGACTTTGTTTTATTTAAAAGAAAATGAGAAAATTTAGATCATATTTAGATGTTGCTAGATCTTTATTTTGAAGAAAGCGAGAAAGTAACTTATCTAACGACAACAAACGTTTCGTTACCCAGACTGAAGAAATTAACATAATTTTGTCTCAAAATAATACACTTTTGGCGGACAGATGTTCAGGATATGAAAATTCAATATCTCGCTCATCCGGCATGCGATAGTTTCAAGCTGGTGTAATCTATAAAATGATAGAAAATGATAACCCTACAGCACGTGTGCATTTACATTTGAGTCGCACTCTGGGAATAGGGGGTTATATAATACATCTTCATTATGTTTTATACCGAGCTGAGAAATTAATCTAAAACTAGGTTAAAACCTGCCAGGTCACTCTATACTTTGTTTATCTTTTGCCTGATTTCAAAATTAATAAATTAATTAGTAATTCGACGGGCCACACAATAACAGATTTTCATCTTCACAATATTTTCCATGCTTTAAAATGGTATAGTTTAAATTTAAATGCATTTTAACACATGCATTGGTATTTTGGCCCCTTTTGGGCCTTTCAAGCAGAGGGTTATATCCACCATTTCCAAAACCAAGTCCGACACAATTTCTCCAGTAAATACAACTGTCAGAACTGATGATCGTGGTAATGTTAACTCTTTCACCAGTGAATAAATAAATTGCATTTTCTCAAAGGCTAAGAATACGTTTCCTCTACAAGATCAAGAGACAGTTCGGTCAGAATTTAGAATATAGCAGTGGACACTGTAGATCAGAGATCAGACTGCACGTTCTGTGCAGTCTGATCTTGATCTACACTGTCCACAAAAACTTCTGGTGTTGTATATGATATGGAAAGAGTTAAGAGTTTCTTTTTTATTATTATTATTATTTTCATATCTGAAATCAAGCCGTTACATGTCAACTTCTTTGGAACTATTTTTAGCACGAACGTATACCCTTGTCAAAAGCAGTGGGTAGGCCTCATTTACAAAAGAGCCAAGCTCTGTGAAAAGCAGGCTTAATGTATTTGCGAAAAGTATCGACCCAGTTCAGCCTGCGCACTCCGCGCAGGCTGACCTGGGCCGAAACTTTTCGCTATTGGTGAATTTTCTATATGTCCAAGGACCAGTCTACCTCATTATTAAGTCGGTTGCTAAAAAAAGTGCAATCGGATCCATAATTACGTGATGGCTTGCTTGGTACCATGGATCACAAACATGCATTAAGTCCCTTTCTGTTAGAGCATGGTTCAAATATACTTGTAACTTTCTCATATATATTATACATGACATATTTGAAACACGCCGCCGCGATATAACCGAAATAATGTTGAAAACGGCGTTAAACACCATACAATCAATCAATCAATCAATATTTGAGACACAGTTATGTGATATAAAGAATCTGATATTCGTTGACTATTGAGATAAAATTCTATTAAAATCGTGTAGAAAAACTTGAATGTTTTTAGGCTCGCCAGAGTCCCGTTTAATAACATTTTTCTAAACTTGTTTGGTATACTTTATCTGAAACGTCAACTTACGCAATTTCTAGAATCTATATTTGATCCATGCACTGTGAAAAGGGGCCTTAATGCACCTGCACAAAGTATCGACCCATGTCAGCCTGCGCAGTCCGCGCAGGCTCACATGGGTCGAAACTTTTTGCTTTTGGTCAATTTTCTGCATGTCAAAGTACTACTGTACCTCATGATTCAGTCGATTGTCAGACAAAATGGATTTTACGAATCAATATGAGCCATGCTCTGACAAAAGGGGGCTTAATGCATTTCCGTAATCCATGGTAATAAGTAAGCTATCACATACTTATGGATCCATAATATCCACTTTTTTTAACAACTAACTTAATTATGAGATAGACTGGTCCTTCGGCATACAGAAAATTGACCAATAGCGAAAAGTTTCGGCCCAGGTCAGCTGACCTGGGTCGATACTTTTCGCAGGTGCATTAAGCCCCCTTTTCACAGAGCATGGCTCATATCTATGTGATGGCTTGCTTGATATCTCATGGCTTGCATCTCGACGATGTAGTAAGCACCCTTTTGCCAGGGTATGGTTCGATTACATTGCCAGTAAAGTTGTTCAGATAAGCATTTTGCTCGAGTTTCCTCTGCAAGATCTGTCTGCATGGAAAGTGCAGTCTGATTTAGAATTTTCAACATCTATTTGAGACATTGTGGCAAAAACAGTCGGAGAAAAAACGCTTAACTGAACGTTTTTTTTTCCTGACTAATAAAATGTATACTTCATAGATTTCAGCGTCAATATGCGAACATGATACCCACCGAATGTCAATAAACACTTGGTAAATGGAAGAAAAAATGATGTTATTTAATACGAGCACAGATGTTTCAGTAAAGAAATAGACCCTTACACTGACCCGACATTCTTTTCGCGTCGAATAATTTGTTGGTTTTATAGGGAAACTAGATCCAACAGGCAAGGCTATCATTGCTTCTTGATTACAACCTTTGGGACCCAAATATCACTGCACCAGTTGATATATCCCTGAGAAAATTTTTGGTGGTTTATCCTTTACTAGTCCCACTAGATAACACATTTTGTCCAATGACGATTTTTCGGCGTAGCTGAATGTGCTGGCTTTTGACCTACTTTTTGGTATTGATAACATATGAATAAATAGATATTTGTGATTGGTCAAAAATGTAGACATGTTTACTTTTAGGGCCCCTGCCTATTTGTTGGCAAATTTATCTATCTTTCAAAAGGTATTCCTTGTTATATCTAATTCTAAGATGTTTGTTGTAACTGAAAAATAGCTGAGACTAGCAAATTAGTATGCAAAAATTATCGACTAAGTTTCTAGGGTTAAAATGAAGCACGATTTGTAACAGAGAGTAAGATCTATGACACATTGCGGTAAAATCTAGGAGCCGAGCCTTGTAGCGCAGCCGGTAGCATACAAGACTTGAAACCAGGGGTCGCAGGTTCGATTTCTCAGCTTGGCCAATTTCTGTCCGAAGATTGATGACAGTCATTGCGACAGGATTCGTTCCTCATTCATCCCTAATCATTGTTTCGACAGTTGTTATGTTGGTAAGCAGCCAATGGGATGGGAAGTGTATTGGGCGAGGTATAGGAAAGCATGGAGAGGTGCAGTGGCCGCCACGATATGAAGTAATGTTGAAAACGACATTAAACGCCATACAGACAGACACTTTCACCTTCATATATATAAACTCGACCTCTTTCGTCGACTTAAAATACAACCCACTAAATCTCAGTAAGATTTTATCATATAATCAGCATTTTCTCTTTTTCCCACAATGTTTTCTACCATATCAATGACAGAAATAATCATTTGACCCACATTTAGTTGGTCTTCTTGCAAATGCTTTCAATTCGGTTGAGTCCAAAATTTTGTCACTTTGTGAAGACTTAAGCTAAGCGATTGTTCCTTTGTCCCCATTATTTTACGCTATAATACCGCCTTATTCACCAAACATGACATGACATAACATAACATAACAGATTGAAAGTTCCTATTTTAATGTCCGTGACTTCTAGACATTTGGTATCATTTTGTTCCAAAATTCAAAACGCTAACATGATATATTACATACATAACATTGGCAACCCATTATTCACAAATCTTTAACCGTTTCGCATCTTATCGCTTTGCCACACGACAACATTATCTTCGGCTAGGTGACATTTTTCAAATACAGACCTATCTGACTTGGGCATTCTGGGTACAGAACCGGACTACTTTTCAAAACGAACGACAACCGTTACTTCGAATTTCAAAGTCAAATGAACGTTTACTCAATAAAACGTTACCGGCTACGATTCATTCAGCTATGGTCAGCTGGCATGTAACCGATGCACCAGTCATTTATAAAAACAGCCCTTACAAGCCCAGACACTTCTTGTCGATAAGTCTGTGGAAAAACCCTGCACGATTCTTGGTTTCCCTAAAGTCTATATTCAGAAACTGCATTCTAGGATGTGCAGTAAAACAATAGTATTGTAAAAACTATTTTGTCCCATTTGAAATAATTAAATTTCTAAGAAATATGGAGCGGAAAACAGGCTAGATTTTTCTACATTATTCTACTTTATCAGCGGCGAGTTTCAGTTTACACACCGCGTATTAAGATTTATCCTGTACAGGATAGTGATGCGTCATAGCAGACAGGTCGAATCTTCGAAGAATATGACATGCGCAGACAACGAAACGACAAATTTTAGAGTTTTCCATATTTAAACTGGTAACAAACGACGAATCAAATTTGGCGCGAATGATGGAATTTATCTTTGAAAACTATCAGCATTTTTTCCCTTTCTACAATGTTTTCAAAAGCCTTCTTCCTAGGGTTCGAACAACTCGGGAAAGTTTTGTAAGCAATGAACCTATTACCACACAAACCCGAGTATCAATCACACTGTAAAAAGGCTTTAGAAAACATTGTGGGAAAAGGAGAAAATGCTGGTAACCATCATTTTCTCCTTTTCCCACAATATTTTCTACCGTTCTAGAGTCAGGTTTCATCACTTGAGCCACATTTAATTTGTCGTCTGCAACACTTTTTTAATTAGAACAATAGTAAAATTTTATCGTTTGGTAAAGAGTTAACAATTTACCACACAACAGAATTTTAGACTCGACTATATTGAAAGCATAGATTTTACAGACGCTAAACATGATCCAAAAATTGAAAATTGTCCTTTGGAAGCGTACAAAACATTGGGAGGAAAGGAGAAAAGGCTGATTACCAGCATTTTCTCTTTTTTTTTTTTGTAGCTGAATGTGCTGGCTTTTGACCTACCTTTTGGTCCTGATCAAAAATGAATTAATGTAAATTTGTGATTGATAAAAAATGTAGACATGTTTATTTTGAGGGCCCCTGCTTATTTGGGGGCAAATTAGCGCCGTCTATCTTTTTTTAAAGAAATTTCTTGTTCCACAATGTTTTCAAACGGCTTCTTTCTCACGGTCGTTAAATCTCGGGACTGTGTGTTAAAGAGTTCAGCTAATATTCAGTGCAAGCAGGGATCGTATATACATGTGTATATACGATCCCTGGTGCAAGTCACAAAAACACCGTATCATTACGCAAATAACAGCAACATCAAAGTTAGTTCCATTTTTTGTTCATCCGGTTCCTTTTCATATCTATCAAATAACCTTTCGATTCAGGTACAAAGAGCTTAATGGTAAGAATGACGTCATATCTAGAAATTATCACGTGACTTTTCTTTGTTTCGGTGTTTTCTGTAAAACTGATAAGATGAATGCACGTGTGAATGTAATATGAGAATATTATCGTGCATTTCAAGTTTTTTTTATCCTCGACTATCTCTTCCTGTCACGATACTTTTGTTGAGCAGTAGATACTAGATAAGATGGATCTGCATGTTTTTTAATAGCCATAACATTATGATATAAATGCAAATATCGTTTTGCCACAATATCATACAGTTAACTCTTTCCATACCATAGACAACACCAGAAGCTTTTGTGGACAGTGTAGATCAAGATCAGACTGCGCAGAACGTGCATTCTGATCTTTGATCTGCACTGTCCACTGCTATATTCTAGATTTTGACCGAACTGTCTCTTGATCTTGCCAAGGAAATGTATTTTTAGCCTATGAAAAAAATGCAGTTTATTTATTCAGTAGTCAGAGAGCTGACACGCTCACAACATCTGCAACCATGCTTTACTTTTCGTGCTTATTTGATTGTTTGGATAGTGTTTAATGCCGCTTTCAACATTCTTTTTTAGTTATTTTGCGGCTGCCAGTGCACCTGTCTGTGTTTCTTTGAGTTTCATCGACAAGTCCACTGCACAATATGCTATCTAAGCCACTAGCTGCTTTCAAATATGAAAATCGTCGGAACAGTGTTCAGCTGTGACACAGGAATGAATCTTGCGGCAATGACTTGATAATCATCAATCATCGAAAAGAGATTGGCCGAGCTAGAAGGGGAACCATCGACCCTCTTGCTTTAAACCATGTGCATATACTATTATTATACTGCAAAGAAATTTCTCGTGATCTGATTGGATAATCTGCCCCGAACATATATATCATGTACACTGGCAAAACCAACGTAAAAGCAGTTTCCCTTTCGGGAGCCCCGTAGACATGACTACACTATCAACACAACATCCAAAATGGCGGCGTCGATCAAGATTAACATCAAGATTATGCGCCAAGCTGCACGTTTTAGCACGTATTACCAAGGTTTCAGTGACGTCAGTTCCCAGTGACGTCAGTTTTCATTGAATTGGGGCACTCAGAAGAGAAATTCTACTCGTCAGCGTCCTCAATTTTTTAAACCAAAAAACAGGTAAAATTCGCTTAACAAACGTTGGAATGATAAAACTTTGCAGTATAATAAAATCGTTGTACGGTCAGGTGGCAGGGGACTTGGAAACTTGTTCACGGCTGTGGCGACACAGCCTTCGGCTCGGGGCGACATGATTCACCACAGCCGTGAACAAGTTTCCAAGTCCCCTGCCACCTGACCGTACAACTAATACCGTTTGTAAAAGTTTCCTCGTCCTCTGGCCCTGTTTTAACTCTTCACACAACTCCAAAATTTCAAACTGCTTCAAAAGGAAAGCATCTGCAAACGGCATATCAATTGTGCCTCAAATGATGGAATTTGTCCTTGAAAGAATTGAAAACATTGTGGGGACAAAGATAACATTGAGGGAAATGGAGAACATGCTGGTTTCCTACAAAACTTCCTCATAGGGTCTTTAAACTCGGGATTATGTGGTAAAGGGTTAATTTATCTCAAAAGTGTTGACGCACACCATGGTCTGTAGGTTTCAAAGGTTGTTGTTGTCTGTGAGATCAGCAAAACGCTTCATACAAATACACCACACTGTTTCTCTGTCCAGAGAATTCAATGCAAAGCTAGACTTGATAGAAAAAGCACTCATAGCGTCATTTCCGGTTTTCCCATTGTTCGTTTGCCAAATACCATCCATGCCTTTTCCATTGTGACGCTGAGCTGAATTTTTCTGATCGCTTACTCTGACGTCAACATAAAGATGGTCGTATTTCTGTTGGATTTTTGAGTTTTATTTCTCAAGACATATTTTGAATAAAACGGTTTATAGCGGAGCAAGTCGAACGACTGTTATTATACTGCAAAGAAATTTCTCGTGATCTGATCGGATAATATGCCCCGAACATATATATCATGTACACTGGCAAAACCAACATAAAAGGAGTTTCCCTTTCGGGAGCCCCGTAGACATGACTACACTATCAACACAACATCCAAAATGGCGGCGTCGATCAAGATTAACATCAAGATTATGCACCAAAGTGCACGTTTTTCCAAGGTTTCAGTGACGTCAATTCCCAGTGACGTCAGTTTTCATTGAATTGGGGCACTCAGAAGGGAAATTCTACTTCGCCAGCTTACTAAATTTTTGAAACCAAAAAACAGGTAAATTTCGCTTAACACACGTTGGAATGGTAAAACTGCAGTATAATAAATTCGTTGTACGGTCAGGTGGCAGGAGACTTGGAAACTTGTTCATGGCTGTGGTAAATCATGTCGCCACCTCGCCTTCGGCTCGAGACGACATGATTCACCACAGCCGTGAACAAGTTTCCAAGTCCCCTGCCACCTGACCGTACAACTAATAATGTTACGTGCTGGCCAATTTGTCCTGCATTGTGCCATGCTGCAACTCACCATGTTGACCATGTAGCAATCCAGGCATCGTGAAATAAGCGATTTACGGAATATACATTCCTGTTATATTGTTTTGAACAAAATCAAAACGACTGAATAGCTGCGACATTTCTGGAAGCAAAATCGTTAGTGTTGAACATGGCTTATTTTAACTAGAACTGAATGATCACAAACTATAAAAAGAAGGAGCTTATAAAAGAATTTTCAACTCAACTCAGTTCAACATTTTATTCATATTACAGGCCACTGGTCCAAAATACATAAATATACAAATATAATATGTATAGGTCCCTTGTTCCTTAACAAACAGCCTTTCTAGTCATATGTGTTAAAAGGAAAAAAAAAAAAACAAGGTAACCAGTATTTTCTTCCTATATCTCAAAGTTTCTACTTTTAATGAATGAATGAATGAATAAATGAATGAATGAGACACAAAAAACAAACATATTGCACAGACAGATAGATAAACAGACAGGCACATGGAGGGACATGAATCATTAAGTCTTTATTCCAATTTTCAGTCTACCCAGACAACCAAGTCTTTTACAGTAACATTCATTTCCCGAAACACTGTTTTTTAAACAAATACCCATCCCTCTCACAAACTTAGAAAGATACGGAGACAGCTGAGGGGTGGATGTATTTCGTATCTGTGGGACGGCTCATTACCCGTGTGATGAAAACCTGCCAACCATCTGGTAGCACTGCTTGCCATTTCGTCAATTAATTCCCAAGATTACTATGGATCCCTGATTCCCTCATGTCAATAAGTTGTTACTTTTCTGGATGCGGACACCGGGTTAATATGGTTTTCTGCAGGCAGTGAAGATAAAAGATCAGACTGCACGAAACGTGCTTTCTGATCTTTGATCCACACTGCCCGATTTGTTGAGAAAATCCTGGCCATATTGGAATTTTCAACTTTTCTTCCAATTTTTTGTTAGTGACTAGAATATGCCAGTTTCTTAAAGTCATCATTTTAAATGGCGAGATCGTCTGCAAGAATCAGAGGTTTGAAACATTTTGACAGAGAACGAAATTCTAAAAATTACCAAGTTCTCTTTTTTTAACATTTTTTTTCAACTGTCTGCAGGTTTGCCATCCCTTCAATTTGTTATCCAAATTAACTTAATAGCTTGGGCTGTATTCCTTAAATGTGTGTAAAATTCATCTGTGATTGCGACTTTGGGCAAAAGTGACAAATTGCTGAAAGATTATTAAATTTTGCTGAAACCATTTTCACGGGTGTTTTTTGAGTTTTAAACAAATATGCATGTAAGCAATTATTACAATAATGTCCTCGCTTTAGTACTGAATGAAAATGTCAATCCAATTCAATAAAAAGTTTGAGGGGTAATCGTTGCACTACTGTTGGCGACTGAGCAATTTTTCCTTTGTTACCATATATTCTAACATTTCAATGTCAATGAAAATCTACTTTAAAATCTCGAAAAAAAAGTGTTATCTATTTAGTTTGTTTGATATGTTTTGCGTTTAACGCCGCTTTGAGCTGTCAGGTATATCGCTGGGGCCAGAACAACTTTCCTGGAGTTTCCTCAACCATAAAATCGCACAGTATTCTACCCAAGACATCGGCTGCTTTCACACATAACCATATTTGCAACAATGATCAGTGGTGAGAGAAGAATGGATCCTGTCCCAATAACCGTTATCAACCCTCGGAAAGAAATTATGTGACCGAGCTGGAGAATCGAACCAGTGACCCTTGGTTGTAAGCCTTGTACGTTATGGACTAACTGAGTGGCTACCGAACCCGGCGAATCTCCTTAGTTAAATTCAATCAAAGTGAAGATCCGGTTTTCACTCTTTCACTGCAGACTTAATAAACTCGACTATTTTAGAGATCTACAAGTGAATTCCACTGCAGTTGAAGATGTTTTTGGTCACAGTTGAGCATCACGTGGCAGACGGTATAGATGAAGATCAAACTGCACAGAACGTGCAGTCTGATCTTCATCTACACCATCCGCAAAAGCTATAGATGTCGCCATTTGGTATTGGAAGAGTTAAACGTCGAAAAAGAGTCGAATATATTTAGTTGGCAGCGAAAGGTTTATAGGACAAAAGTCAAAGCAGCCTTATTCACAGACTGTGTCATAACATTTTATCTCCGTTATTAATTCAACTCGGTTGGAAACCAGTCTGAGAATATGAAAAATATTGCACCACAAAACTGCGGTTTTGCAGGTGCGTGAAAGAAATGCATGCATGTAAAGCAATCAAAGAAACGTATGGAACATCTTGAGACTATCGTTATTCCAAGAATAAATAAATCTTAACTGTTTTTCCTCCAATCAGCCTCTCGGGAAGCTGCAAGTAATTTGTAATTTATAGGCGGTTTCGCCACTGAAACATGTGGTGCACACTTGCATAAGTTACATACTCGTAAATGAATAATTACAAATTTTCAGATTTGTTTTTTTGTTTGTTTACTTGTTTGGTTTTTATAACCATCATTTTCCATGTTATAACTCCGCCCCCCCAAAAAAGGACAATGTTCGTAGCTATTGACGCAGCTGATTAAGTTTACATCTATACAAGACTTTTGCGTCTGTTTGTTTTTCTTTTTACAGCCACCGCCATTTTCAGTGTTATATCTCTGCTAAAATGAGAACGTGTTCCGTTCTTTCGTCGCCGCTAATTTTGTATATATTTACATCAAATCTTTTTGTTTGTTCGTTTTCTATGTTATACGGTACCTACGCTGGTTACCTGTAAAGTCTCCTTCTACCACGATGTTTTTATAACCCTTAACGATCTCAGGATCATTAAAACTTGGGATTGGTGGTCCGCATAAGAAGGGTTATCTTTTTCACTACTAAGTAAATGATTTACACTTTCATTGGCAATAAATATAGTTCCACTGCAAGGTGAAGAGACAGTTTGGACTTAATGTAAAATAGAGTAGTGGACGGTGTAGATCAGAGATCAAACTGCACGTTCTGTGCAGTCTGATCTTGATCTACACTGTCCACAAAAGCTTCTGGTGACGTCTACAGTAAGGAAAGGGTTAAGCGAATTTGATAAATTGAAAATCTAGCCATCTACAACTCGAAAACTTATTAGGAGAACCTGATAACACGCGTAGTAATATTGCTACTTCCGGTATATCCAATTGCTAAATGATTGTATTGCTCGAGAGTTTCGGCGATACGGCACGTAAAGCGACAAACGACAAACAAAGAGATTTTTCGGTCCATAAATTGATCGTACAAAACTTGAACGATGTTTTCCTTATAGTCGTGACTTCACCTTTTACCAAACAATCCCGAGTGTCAGAGACACTGAAGAAGGCTTTTGCAACATTGCGGGAAAAGGAGAAATGCTGGTATGTTCTTATCGTCTTTTACCGACCCTGAAGAAGATTTTGGATAAGGAAAAATGCTGGTGACATTTCCCACTAAGTTTTCTGCGATTTCAGAGATGAGTCCTAACGTATGGGCTACATTTAATTTGTAGTCTGCATTCAATGCTTGCAAATTGGACAAGTTCAAAATTTGTTGCATGGAAAAAAAGTTTACTCTTTGGGCCAAAACAAGTCGATATTTTTCCGCTGTAAACCAAAACCAATTATTATACTGCAAAGAAATTTCTCGCGATCCGAAGAGATAATATGCATCGAACATATATTCCTGTACACTGGCAAAATCCACGTAGAAGCAGTTTCCCTTTCGGGAGCCCCGTATGCATAATTTCACTTGCAACAGATCATGCAAAATGGCGGCGTCAATCGATACGAGCCGCTAAAAAGGCAAACATACGGATTAGCCTGTACCATATTATTACTAGTTTCCCTTAATGATTGTCATTAAAGCTGAAAGAATGGATTACTTTTCAAAATAAATGAATATAGTTACATATATTATCGTTTATTGTCATTCTGAAACAAATACTCGGGTTAAAACGAGCCATCCCTTCGTCAGGTAAGCAAATTGTGATGTGTCGAAACTCATTCATTTTAACGTTAAAAGGGTAACCTAGTGGTCGTTTGTGGCAACCAATGGTCATCTGCTTTTGCCAACAGATCTGTAAAATACATAGTTACTTACCTTGAAGTTGTTTAAACCGATGTTTGAATAAAAAAACGTCGAATGTCTATCGTAGTGACATCACCAAGTTCGTGCACCAAACCAATTTGTTCATGCCTGTCGCGAATCATGTCGCCACCTCGCTTTCGGCGAGGGGCGACGTGATTCGCCACAGCCACAGTCATGAACAAGTTTCCAAGTCCCCTGCCACCTGACCGTTCAACTAATATTATTATACAGCAAAGAAATTTCTCACGATCGGATTGGGTAATATGCCCCGTACATACAAGTCATGTACACTGGCAAAATCCACGTAAAAGCAGTTTCCCTTTTGAAGGCCCCCTATACATGATTACACTTTCAACACAACATCCGAAATGGCGGCGTCGACCGAAACGAGCCGCCCACAAGACAAATATAATGAGTAGCCTGCACCGTATTATTTCTAGTTTCCCGTCATGGTTGTCATTTTAGCGGAAAGAATGGATTATTTTTGAAAATAAATGAATATAGTTACAAAATTATCGTTTGTTGTCATTCTAAAACAAATACACGGGGTTAAAACAAACCATCCCTTCGTCAGGTAAGCAAATTGTAATGTGTCGAAACTCATTCACTGTAACGTTAAAATGATAACCAAATTGTCGTTTGAGAAAAAATAATGGTCTTTTACTTTTTGACAACAAATCATTAAAATGCATAGTTACTTACCTTGAAGTTGTTTAAATCCATGTTTAAATAAAAATCGGACGAATTTCTATCGCAGTGACATCATCAAGTTCATCCACCAAACTGCACGTTTTACCAAGGTTTCACTGACGTCAGTTCTCAGTGACGTCAGTTTTCATTGAATTGGGGCACCCAGAAGGGAAATTCTATGAGTATATAAACGGGGAAACTTCGCTGAATACACATTTGAATGGTAAAACTTTGCAGTATAACAAATTCGTTGTACGGTCAGGTGGCCGGGGACTTGGAAACTTGTTCATGGCTGTGGCGAATCATGTCGTCATCTCGCCTTCGGCTCGGGGCGATATGATTTGCCACAGCCGTAAACAAGTTTCCAAGTCCCCTGCCACTTGACCGTACAACTAATATAGTATTTTTAAACAGCTGAATATTTAATTCCTCCTTATAGCAATACATTACCTAATTACCCTAACCAAACTTGGATCTGACACGATTTGGCTTTTGAGATAGAAATTATACCTAATGAGCTGAAATAAAATGTTATTGAGCTGTCCTTCGTATTGTGGAAAAAGTAATCTCAAAGCCAACAAATGCCAGACTCTTTCTATAACTTTACGGAATCTCGTGAAGTATAGGTCAGAAAATGCAAAACCATACTTGCACACGTTGTAATTTCAACAGAATAAACCCCGTTTTACTTCTCTTAAGTATGAAATGGTGTCACGTATGACGTCACATAATGCTTATCTGGAACAAGTGTAAGCTAAGAAAATTCGTAATGGCTGTATTACACTAAAAACGATGGAAGTTAAGTAATAAGATATCATCACTATGATCCGTGTATAAAATTAAAAATCAAAAAATCTGTCGGCTGATTTTTTTTTAATTGCAGAAAAATTATCAGAAAATAACTCTTTGTTGACATGTTTGAAGATTTCTAATTGTTACTGTGACCTGTCAAGTGCCTTCATTCTTTCGATTAATCCTTTGTACTATTGGCAAGCATCACATTTCTAATCATTGATTTGGGCTGTAGTTGTTACTGTAAGAACCTTTTCTTTAGGTTTGAAATTAAAGCCTATATTCTGCAATTTTGACAAGACGATAAGAGTTATTTCCTTTGAAGAACTGTATCTTTGTTTTTCACTCCGCAACTCGTGATTTTGTTTTCATTTTTTACCCCGCATACGTTATGATATCATCAGCGAAAATAATAATAACCGTAGGAAAAAAACTGTGGCATATGTCCTGAAGCAGACCGTACAGATTTAGATCAGGCCGCCCAAAAGCTGCAAGAATGCTACCATTTTCATCAGCTCAATTAATCCATTTCACCGATCCACTTTTAATTGAGCAGGGCTATAGCATTTTTGTATAATATTTCAGTGAATCTGAGGGGAGTTTTGCCCTTGGATATGCATAAAGGTTTACAAATAGCAAAAAGTTTCGATTCATGTCAGCCTGCGCGGACTGCGCAGGCTGACATGGATCGATACTTTTTGCAGATGCATTAAGCCCTCATTTCTCAGAGCATGGCTCTATTATATTATATTGCCACAATTAGAAAGAAGGTCGAATTCTCTAATTTCTTATTGCCCCACGGCAAGGTCATTGGAAAGTCATTTCATTGCGGTAAATACCTCAAAGCGAAATGAAAAAAGAATAAAAGAATGGAGCTATTGAATCCCGATTCGTCACTTGATCTTCAGTGACAATATTGAGATAGTTATGTCAATATATTGTTCCCAAGTTTTAACTAAAACAAACAGTAATAACACGTTCTAACCATATTTCGTCACTACTGTGTGATCTTGTACAATGCGATACATTCACGCTGTATTTGCTTTATTGATGACAGGATTGGATTTTATTTAACATTTAAAATGGCTTTTAGATCTAAAGTCCTTGCTTTAGCAGACAGTATAGGTCAAGATCAAGCTGTACAGATCACTCCTTCAGGTCTGGAATCAACACTGTAAGAAATTTGATAAGATATTTTGAGGAAAAACAGCAATGAATTGGCATTATTATGCTTTATTAATGACAGGATAGGATTTTATGTAACACTTAAAATGGTTTTTACATCCAACGTTCTTGCTTTTTCAGAGATTACAGGTCAAGATCAGGCTGCACAGACCATGTAGTCAGATCTTGAATCAAGACCGTGTGGAATTTGGTAAAACATTGTAAGGAAAAACAACAATGAATTTGCAATTTAGACGTTCCTGTATACTGACCTTAAATGTACATTCGTTTTAAGCACCCAGGGATAAATCGAAATATCCCTTTTCATGTTATAACTGTTTGTGACAGATAAAAGAGGCCAAGCAAGGACCCATAGTCATAATGTATTCATAGTGCACGCGCGATTCGGAACATATAGGCTCTCCAAATGGTGGTTATACTTTTACCTTTGTCCGTTTACATGATTTAAAACCGATAGGCTGCTGAGCGCGACTCACTGACCTTTTGCGGACAGTGTAGATCAAGATCAGACTGCACAGAACGTGCAGTCTGATCTATGATCTACACTGTCCGATATGGACATATCGTCCCCCAAGAAATACCTTTGAAATAGCAAAATTTGGGTTTTTACTATCGGCTCAAAAATTTCATTCCACTTATTTCGTATGATAAAGGTTAATGTTCTTGGTCATAACACAAACTTTTCTATATTGCCCATTCTGTACATTTTAGCAAAGATTTTTTTCCCCTGCAAAAGTCTTATTTCTAAACCTGTTAGACTCGCCTTTCATTAAATAAGCCTGCTCATATAATGCATAAAACTACGTGCTTTGAACTTGGTTCAAATTTAAAATTGAAATGAGACCTGCCCTAGGTTGGAAATGTGGTTTAAGGCACCTGTAAAAACGTGTCAACCCATGTCAGTCTGTGCAGTCCGCGCAGACCGCAGCCTGACATATGTCGAAACATTTTGCTACGGAATATTCTACTGCTTGCCAAAGGACCATTCTACCTAACGCTTTAGCTGGTTTTTCGTCAAAATGGATCAGTTGTGTGACAATGTATGTTGTAGTTCAGTATGAAGATCGCTTCAACCCCTTTCTCACAGAACGCCACACATACTGTATATGGTCTGTAACACGCGAAAAGGGACATTCGGACATTTGCGTAAAGCGTCGTCTCGGATCAGCCTGCGCAGTCCGCGCAGGCTAATCCGAAACGACACTTTCCGTTTTTACGTAATTTTCTGTTTTGCGCAAGTCTACTGAAGAACAAAATCTAATGTAGTCGTAAAGTGCCGTCTCGGATTAGCCTGCGCGGACTGCGCAGGCTGATCCGAGACGTCACTTTACGCAAATTTCCGAATGCCCCTTTCCGCGTGTTGGAGAAAATTGACCGACAGCTAAAACTTTCGACGTAGGTCAGCCTGCGCAGACTGTGCAGGCTGACCTGGGTTGATACTATTTGTAGATGCATTAACCCACCTTATTACATTCATTACCGTTTCAGGACAAGCGACATGGATGATTGGTCTCCTTGTAATGTCATTCAGCCCTTGCTGATACCACTTGGCACTGAGAAACACAGCAGAAACAGAGGTGGTGGGCGTAGAGAATATATTCTTACTCACCTTAACATCTCTCATCCCATCTGCCCGTTCGCTCTCTCTCTCTCTCTCTCGTTCGAACAGTTTCTTCCATTGGTTATTGGTAACCTTGATATCTTTATACTTCCAGTGTTTGTTTTTATGTTAGAAACTGTCATTTAAGCAAATCTGAATATTTTCGATAGGAAAAATTTCGATAGGAAAGATTAAGACACTTTTTTTTTTCTATTTATCCTCGTTGAATCGGGCGTTTTTCAAACTACTTGAATAAATCTTCAATTACCGAAGAATGGTTCTCTAAGAAACGTGTAATCTCTGAAGCACAGGTGTCCGTGTTAATTACTTCATTATAATTCCCACTCCCATTCGCTGTGCGTGCTCTTCAAGTCTTGTTAAAATATTTACTTTTAATTTAAATAGACACTTTGTTTGCAAAGGAAACACCGTTTAGAATGGGAGATTGAATCGACATATTGAAGGAACGTGTTTGTACAGAGGTCAAAATAAATGTAATGAGTTATTGGTAAGGTAACCTGTTATCTCATGATTTTCGGTGGACTTTATCGAATTGATTGATTGATTGATTGAGTGTTGGTTGGTAGGTTAGTTGGTTGGTTGGTTAATAGATAGATAGATAGATAGATAGATAGACAGATAGATTGGTTGATTGGTTAATTGGTTGGTTGGTTGATTTATTGATTGATTGCTGTTTAACGCCATTTTCAAAACTATTTTCGTTAAATCGAGGAGGCCAGTGCACCTGTCCATGCTTTTTTTGAGTTTCTTTTACTAGAACTTCGCATATTTTCCCAAACCTCAGGCTCCTTTGCAGAATAACCATCATCAAAACAATATTCAGTAGTGAGAGAGGAATAAATTCTATCGCACTGACTATCATCAGTCCTAGCCGAGCTAGGAATTCGGACCAGCAACCCTCTGGTTTCAAGTCTTGTATGTTACAGACTGAGCAACCGGGCTCGGAACCAAATCCACATGATAAACTCAAACTCTTCATCTCTTTATCAAACAACAAAATTATATATAAGTCCAGATTGAACAATTGCAGACGACAGAATAAACGTGACTCAGAAATTGAAGTTTGTTTTGGGAAGGGTAGAAAACATTGTGGAAAAAGGAGAAAATGCTGGTTACCAGCATTTTCTCCTTTTCCCACAATGTTTTCGAAAGTTTTCTTTTTCAAGGTCGCCAAGTGTCGTGATTATGTGGTAAGGATTTATCAGACTACACAAGTGATAGACTCTCCCAAATTCAAAACGATTTCAGAAGACAATGTAAATGAGGCTCAAGTGATGGGATTTTTCTTAGTAAACGATTGACAATATGGTGGGGAAAGAAGAAAAATGCTGATTTCCGCATTTTCTCCTTTTCCCCACAATGTTTTCGGAATCGTTTTTCTTCAGAGTCGAAAATACAAGGGGACTGTTTGGTAAACTCGAAATGAATCCAACCCAAAATAACTTAAAGAGATACTTGTATTTCCGGTCATTAAAATAGGAACCAGGACACAGTTTTATGAAAAAAAGACTTAACTCTTATTTTGTTGAAAAACCCGCTAACGGACTCATTTTCTGACTTAAGTTGAGTTCGTTATTTGCGACACACATTTCACTTACATTAACAGGATTTAGTAACGTTCTCAAATTTTGAGTTGACACAGCCTTTCAGACGCATCTCAGCAAAGTAAAGTGGACTTTAAAAGTCTGTTAAATGAGCATTTTATAAGTCATTTAGGCCTCACTGAGTGCCAGTAAACTAGGTGAGCTCTACCGTTTTTATCACCAACAGTCAACCGATTTCAGCAGTGACGGTTTTAATAAGACTGTTGCAAAAAATGCAAACGGCGTTAGGGGATAGAAAAAATAGTGACGCGAATGTCGTAATTTACGAAAAAAGAAATCGGTAACTCTCTAATGCAAGAGTGTTCGGCTCTAGAAGGAGATGAAAAGCTATAAATTATTTTCGCAACTTTAATTTGCAGATCAATATTGGATCTGCGGGGATTCCTGTGCTTTTTGCACATCGTAAAGATTACAAAGTTACACAGGTTTACGTTTACGTTTGAATCTAACAGGGTTTTACGTTTTGCTTCTGTTTAAGCAATTTTCAAAAAAAAAAAAGGTTATACAATTTATTTGCCTTAAGTTAAAATACCGCGTAAAAAGGAGGTATTAACTTCTTAAAAAAGTGCGACTCTGTAAACTAAGGTTTAACGTTGAAATAGGCATTAATTCTCTTAACGAAAACTAAGGTTGCAACAGCTTTCACTAGTCTAAACAGCATGATGATAATTAGTTTCACCGCTTTCTCTTAGTTGAAGGCAATCTTATTCTCATCATTACTCATGACACGAAAATTATATACAAGTATGAGAGAGAGAATAGGGAAACACAGACAGACAGACAGACAGACAGATACACAAGTATAAAGACAAAAAGACAGACAGACAGATAAAAAATTGATAATCTGAGCAAGCTCATCTTGATTTTCCGCATAAGCAACTATGGTTACTGTCTCAGTCTGTTAGTCTCTGTCTGTCTGTTTGTCTGTCTGTCTCTCTCTCTCCCTGTCTCTCTCTGACTCTCAGCTTAACCCTTAGGCTACTAAGCCCGACTCATTGACCTATTGCGGACAGTGTAGATCAAGATCAGACTGCACAGAACGTGCAGTCTGATCTTTGATCTACACTGTCCAATAAAGACATATTGCCCTCCAAAAATATCTTTGAAACAGCAAAAATTGGGATGTTACTATCGGCTCAAAAATTTCATTTTACTTATTTACCAGGATAAGGGTTAATCATTGGACAGCTTTATCATTGATCCTAAATAACCACTCATGAATAGAACTAGCACTCCACGTAATCTCTTCAACTTCACCTATGTTTGTAAAGAAATTCTCTTTTGATCGATTGAATCCTTTCATTGCAAATATTTTCAAATTCGAATCAATTTAAAAGAGATTCCACAATCAAATTCAAATTTCACTTTCCACCAGTTTTCTATTGAATTTACGACAATACGACAAGTAACCGGTCTCTCACCTTCTGACTTCACAAACAGGCCGCGGCATATCAGGAAAGGATACCAAAACTAAATACAGTTTTGTGTTTACATCTTTAGGAGCGATGCTCTGTGAAAAAGGGGTTAATGCATCTGCAACGAGTATCGGATTATGTCAGCCTGCGCTTTTCGCGCATTTTCACGTCACTTTGGCCACCATGTCTTATAACATAAAATGGATTTTTTATACATGTTTATGGCCAAAAAATAGTTACTATAGTAACAGTTTCCTGTAACGACTGAAACAGTTCCATACCAAAGGGTTTCGCACTAACGAAGTTTGATTGTGACGTATTTATTCTCACATTTAGAGAATGGCTTTCAGTCTGAGAAATGCCTTCGTATTACATAAAAACAAGAACAAGAAACAGGTCACATGACTCGAAAATAGCGTTAGAAAACTTTTTTGTCGCGATAGCGCATTTCGTTGACTGTGATGCGGTGAGAACTTCCGGTAAATAGTTAATCTGCTATGCACGACTCGGTGCCCTTTTGTAGAACGTTTAGACCCAAGATCAGACTGCATAGAACATTCAGATCGACTTTGGATCCACATGGTCCGATAAGATTAGATTTTTTTCATGAAAAGTATACTTTGAAATTGAAATATTTGGGTTTTCTATATTGGCTGGAAATGGTCATCAAGTTTATTTAGCAGAATACTTTAACAGTATACATGTATAAGGAAAAAACCTGCCTCGAAATAAGCCCAGAAAACCAATCACAGTATTCTTAAAGAGAATCGTAAAAAAAAGATACTTTTAAAAAAAAAAAAAACCTATGTTTTTCTATCAACATATTCATATACTATGTTTGTGCCCTGGTTTATAACAAGGGAATACCTCTAAAAGAGACAGACAGCGTAAATTTGCCAGCAAATAGGCAGGGGCCCTAGTTAAAAGATGTCTATATTTTTAACCAATCACAAATTCCTATTTATTCATTTGTTATCAGTACCAAGAGGTAAATCAAAAGCCAGTACATTCAGCAACGCAGAAAAACAGAGAAATCTTTCTGAAAATGACAAGTATTGTTGTGACTCGGCCCTAGCTTAAGACGAAAATATCTGAAGTCCCGCAGATAGTCATTGAAAAAGCTGATTTCTTTTTAATTTAGCATCTTTACTCGTTTTTAAATCTATTCATGTTGGAAAATTGAAAACCCGAGTATTTTTTTTCTTACAACACTGAAATAGACACACTTTGTGACGTTACCTACTTGTCGTATTTAAATACATGTACATGAACCACGCTCTGTGAAAATGGGCTTTAATTCATCTCCGAGATCCATAATAGCGAGCAAGGCATCACATGATTATAGATACATAAAATCCATTTTGTCTAACAAACGACTGAAGCATGAGGTAGAATGGTCCTTTGAAATGTAGAACATTGACCAGAAGCAAAAAGGTTTCGATTCGGGTCAGCCTGCGCGGACTGCGCAGGCTGACCCGGATCGATACTTTTTGCAGGTGCATCAAACCCCAATTTCATAAACCATGGCTCACCTACGTTGGCTTGTGTTGTAAACAACAGTTCTAACGTAAAAGCATAACTTCAGTTGCCCGTATGATGAGAGGTGTGACTAAAGGTACTTTTGCGATCAGTGTTGATCAGGACTAGCCTGCACAGGACTATTTGTCGGGTCCGCGGAATTATTCAGTATTGGATATATGGTGAGATATTTCTAGCAATATCAGTCACATCAGCTGATCATTTTTGGATCTTTTCTTACAGATCGGAAATACCTATTTAACCCTTAGGCTACTAAGCGTGACTCAAGGACCTTTTCCGGACAGTGTAGATCCAAGATCAGACTGATCCTGAATCTACACTGTACGATGAGGAGATACTAGTATTCTTCCCCCAAATACAACTTTGAAATATCAATATTTGGGTTCTTACTATCAGCTTGAAAGTTTCATTTAAGGTCTACGGCCCCTAACTCTCATAATAAAAGACGGAAGCTGCCGAGATTGGCCGAATAGCCTTTACGAAATCGTCGATGTTTAACGATGAGTTAGGGGCCGTAGACCTTAACTTAATTAGTAGGTTAAGGATTAATTTATCTAGCATTTTTACGTTTAATGATATTATCGTCAAGGTCAAGGGAAGACAGACTCGATACTTTCTTGAGAGCGAAATCCAAGGTTACACTGCACTTATTGTGCAGTCTGATCGTGATCCACACTGTCCACCGAAGCCCCTGTTGTCGACTATGACGCACGAAGGATTGAGCGCCGTGTTGCTGCATAAGTGGAAACTTTTGTGATGTGGAAATTTTTGCGATTCAATTTTTATTCATGGAAAGGCAATTATTGACTACAAATCCATCCTGCAGTGACACCATCGTGCCGAGCCCATCAAAAACGGTTGTCTATGTGTGCCCAACGGGCTTCTCGACAAAAAAAAACCTAAGCGATCATATGACGAACAATTATTGGATGGATTGAAACTAGCATGTGTCAATTTAAATGCTAATTTGTGACGACGTTTAGCAATCGAACAGTAACTTTTTTCAAGTCATATTATATTCAGAAATAGAGGATAACATTACGAGGAATGGAAAGATACAATTCAAGTTTTGCTCTTGCCGATATTGTTCCAGTTAAGATACGGAGCTTTTTTATCTATTTTTTATCTATTCATGTGTCAGAAATAGAATCCTTTCATCATTAAGTTCTGATCACTTTAACCTAACTCTGAGATCAGCAACATGATTGAAGCGTGGGCTGTGTGGGAATCTCCTATTTCATCCAGAGCTCCAGACAGAGGGAGTGATTTTGATTTCAAAATTGAAAATATTAATTATTCTAAACTAAATCCTATGTTGTGGGTACTCATTAGAATCATCTCATCGAGACGAGTACCCACAACATAGGGTTTCGAAGAGAAATAATAGATTTAGTATACCCGTCACTCCCTCTTATCTGGAGCTCTGATGCATCTGTATCCCTTTACCATACAGTCACTGGGGTTAACGACCCTGAATAAAAAGCCTTTTGAAAATATTTAGGGAAAAGGAGAAAATGCTGGTGAGGCTTTTTATTTTTCATGCTCAACTTCACTGAGCATGAACTTTCGTTGAATAAATTTAATTTAATACATCCAACCTGGTAACTTTTAAACTTCTATATATAATTTTTTTCTTTCTGTTTTCATATCAACTTAATGTCTTAACCTTTAGACTGCTAAGCGCGACTCACTGACCTTTTGCGGACAGTGTAGATCAAGATCAGACTGCACAAAACTTGCAGTCTGATCTTGGATCTACACTGTCCGATAAGGAGATATCTTTCCCCGAAAATACCTTTGAAATAGCAAAATCTTGGTTTTTACTATCGGATTAAAAGTTTCATTTTGTTTTATTGAGCAGGATAAGGGTTAACTTCAAATTTTTCTACCGTCTGCAATAATAGTATGATTTAACCCTTAGGCTGCTAAGCGCGACTCACTGACCTTTGCGGACAGTGTAGATCAAGATCAGACTGCACAGTATGTGCAGTCTGATCTTGGATCTACACTGTCCGATAAGGAGATATCATTCCCGTAAAACGTAAGTTTGAAATAGCAGTAATTGGGGTTTTACTGGTGGAATGAAAATGTCATTGAGTTATTTAGCAGGATAAAGTCAGTTGAGCATGAAATCAAGCTTTATAGGCACAAGCCCTGACATTCCATCGACAAACATGCAGACTGCGTAATGCATTAGTCAAAACGTCCTATTGCTTTACATAGTTTTGCTCGAAATTTTGCTCCTCTAGGTTCAAAGCGAAAATAAATTTTATATGTTTGACTAAGCGGACGATATAGGTCTAAGAGTAGAGTTCACGTTTTGTGTAGTCTGATCTTGGTCTATGCCGTCGCCAGAAGCCCCTGTTTAAGCCTATGGGTTAAAGTCAAATTGGACATAAGACAGTTGGATGTTGGTATCTGTTGTTACTCGGCAAATTGGGCCTACTGGGTGTGTGGTAACTGTTGTTACTCGAAAAATTTGGCCTATCGGGTCACTCGGGTGTGTGGTATCTGTTGTTACTCGGCAAATTGGGCCTATTGGGTGTATGGTATCTGTTGTTATTACTCGACAAATCGGGCCTTTGGGTAGGTAGTATCTTTTGTTACTCTACAAAATGGGCCTATTGGGTGTGTGGTATCTCTTACTCGACAAATCGGGCCTATTTGGGTGTTTGGTATCTGTTGTTTCTCGGCAAATTGGGCCCATTGGGTGTGTGGCATCTGTTGTTACTCGGTAATACTGGCCTATTGGGCGTTTAATATTTGTTTTTACTCGACATATCGGGCCTATTGGGTGTGTGGTATCTGTTTTTACTCAATAAATTGGTTCTAGTGTTAAAGAGAAGATGGACACAACCACCATACTGCTCTATACAACAAATGAAAGTCGAAGACCCCTGTATGGTGTTTTAGGCCGATTTCAACATTACTTCAGTCATATCAAAGTGGCGACTCATGAATCAATGTCTGTTCCTGGCTTTATCGGTGCTAGGTTAGACCTGTTTAGTGCCTTCCCAAATGACACATATACGAGTATGAACCATGCATTGGCAAAGGGGGGTTTAATACATCTCCATGATGCATTATACCAAGCAAGTCATCACATGACTATGGATCCATAAAATCCACTTTGTCAAACAACCCGCTGAATCAGGAGATAATATGGTCCTTGAACACGCAGAAAAATGACGAAATGGCAAAAGTTTTCGACCCAGGTCAGCCTGCGCGGATTGCGCAGGCTGACCTGGGTCGATAACTTTTGCCAATGCATTAAACCCCCTTTTCACAGAGCATGGCTCACGTGTCAAAGTCATAACCATCGAATAACCAACCATAGGATTTTCTGAAAACAACGCCATAACAATCGAGCCGCGGTGGAACCGAGTCAAAATTGAAATCATAATTGTTGTTTAATACCGATCTTCAAATTGTTCACAAATACGGGAAAAAAAGGCATAGAGAAAGATGAATCAGCCTGATTGAGAAAACTGAATGGATTCGAAAATGAAACGCTTGAAAAGTTTCATCAAAAACGGATTAAACTTTCGTCTTTGTTGAATGTTTTACATCAAAGATAATTCTAACTTCTGCTCGGGACGAGTTGTTTGGTGGATTGCTCACAAGCTTCGTAATCAACGGTTCTTGAGTCAGCCGCGAAATCTTGTCAAAATAAGCCGGCCACGGCAATGCAGACGGTAGCGTAGATGACTTGAAAACAGGGGATCTTTGGGTTCGAGTCCCGAGCTCGGCCAATTTCTTTCCAAGGATTGATGAATGTCATTGTGACAGGATTCATTCCTCTCTCACAGCTGATCATTGTAGTTATGTGGGAAAGCAGCCAATGTCTTTGGAGAACATTGTGCAAAGTACTGGTAATATAAGCTGCAGGAAAGGATGAAGGGAAGCACAGGCCGCCGCGATAAAGCTGAAATAATGTTGAAAACGGTTTTTTACCCCATAAAATCAATCAATCAATCAATCAATCATTATATCAATCAATCTATTAATCAATCAACTGTAAAATAACTTCGTGTAATTAGACTTTGGTCGGCGTAACGAAACTGCTTCAAGCCTTGGCAATGACTTGGGCCCGTATTCACCAACCATTATACATTGCATATTCAGCCTGATCTAAATTTGAAGCGAAAAACAGTTTCTGATTGGTTAAACCAAATGGTTTAGCCAATCAGAAATTGTGTTACTTTGAAATCTAAAAAAATCTTGAGAAATACATTAAGAGTGCAATTCAAAATGGTCTGTGAAACATTATGAAAAGGTATGGTCGGAAAAATGTTAGGTTAAAGAGGCTGGACGGATGAAATAGTTGTCCTGATACGGTTGAAAGGGTTTAGAAATGTTTTGGGATCCTTTTCTTTAACACACCCGGGTTTAACGGCAGTGAGGAGGGAGGCGTTATAAAACATTACTTGAAAAGGATAATATGCTGCTTTCTAGCATTTTCTCATTTTCCCACAGTGTTTTCGATCATTTAAAAGACAATTTCAAACATCTGAACCGTAACTGAGCCATAACTTGTGGACTGCAGCGCTTTCCATTAAAGCAAGCCTAAAATTTTATAATTAGTATTGTTTTAGTTCTATCTGTCCCCTCGCCAAGCCCCGGTAGCGCAGTCGTTAGCGTGCAGGACTCAAGAATAGGGGGTCGCTGGTTCGATCCCCGGTGCGGCCAATTTCTTTCCGAGGATTGATGATGGTCATTGCGACAGGATTCATTCCTCTCTCACCGCTGATCATTGTTTCGACGATGGTTATGTGGGAAAGCAGCCCATGGTTTTGAAAGAATATAGTGCGGAGTACTGGTAAAAGAGACTCCATGAAAGCATGGATAGGTGCACTGGCCGCCGTGATATAACTGAAATAATGTTGAAAACAGCGTTTAATACCATACAATCAATCAACCTATCTATCAATTGCACCAGTTATAGTAAGTCTGCACAGAGTGGGAGGGGTAATAGAGGACCAGTATCAAGATGGTTGGCAGGAGCTGTACGAACTGATTAATTGATTAATTTGATAACCAGCATTTTCTCCTTTTCCCATAATGTTTTCATAAACCCTTTTCATCAGGGTCGCTGTACCAAACACGATGATTGTATTTATTTCCAAGAGTAGAAAACTTTTTAGGAAAAAGAGAAAACGCTGGTTACCAGGATTTTCTCCTTTTCCGACAATGTTTTTATAAACCCTTTCCATCAGGGTCGTTCTAACAAAAAAGATGATTGTATTAATTTGCAAGGGTAGAACACATTGAGGGAAAAGGAGAAAATGCTGGTTACCAGCATTTTCTTCTTTTCCCATAATGTTTTCATAAACCCTTTCCATCAGGGTCGCTGTATCAAACACGATGATTGTATTTATTTGCAAGAGTAGAAAACTTTTAAGGAAAAGGCGAAAATGCTGGTTACCAGAATTTTCTCCTTTTCCCACAATGTTTTCATAAACCCTTTTCATCAGGGTCGCTGTACCAAATACGATAATTGTATTTATTTGCAAGAGTAGAAAACCTTTTGGGAAAAAGGAGAAAAATGCTGGTTACCAGGATTTTTTCTCTTTTTCCCACAATGTTTTCATATAACCTTTTCATGACTGAGGTCGCTATAACACGGAACTTTGTGGAAAAACGTTTGAATGAATCTTTCTCGTATAAATGCCGTGTACCGAGTTGAAAAGTGTTATGTTAAAGTTTACAACGCGTTCCATTCGTGAGGGATTAAATTTGCTGTCAGAGTCAGCTTTCAAAAAAAATCGAATTTAAAAAAAAAAGGGACGACTGATGCAGACCACAGGGATAAATTTGAAAGAAATCCGGTGATTCACTGCGTGCTTATATCCTTTATCGATACCGCATGTTACGTAGTTCTAGTCTTTTGGAGAAAAAACGTTTGTTTTTTGTATTTGTAAAATTGAATAACATAAGAAGAGAGAGAGAGAGAGAGAGAGAGAGACAGACAGACAGACAGACAGAGAGGGGTTCTGACGTGTCTCGCCAAAGGACACCCACGAAAAACTGAGTGCTTCCAGTGAGGCTCGAATCCTACACGTTACCACTGAGCCACGCAGGACCCCATTGAACCTGAGGAAGAAGGCTTTAGAAAACACTGTAAAAAATTGAAACATTGGAGAGAGGAGAAATTGCTTGTTTTGCAGAATCAGGTACAGTATAGGACGATTATAAACTATATCAATGGACATAAATTTAACCTAGTCCATTTTAGCCCAGTCCATAGAAAATGATTTGAAGATGAAAAATTCGAATGTGGCTTACATGATAGAGTTTACCTTCAAGGGAGTAGAAAACGTTGTGGGGAAAAAGAGAAAATGCTGGTCACATTTTAGCTAGTCCATTTTAGCCTATTCCATATTAAGATGATTTGCAGATGAAAAACTTAAATGTAGCTTACATGATAGAGTTTATCCTCAAGGGAGTAAAAAACATTGTGGGAAAAGGAGAAAATGCTGGTCACCAGCATTTTCTCCTTTTCCCACAATGTTTTCAAAAGATTTCTTACACAGGAATTTTTCTATAAAGGATTTAAACAAAATCCACAGCTTCCCACTGTACATCGTTTATTAGAATGATTGCAAGAAGGCATAAGATCAATCCAAAATTTTCATGTAATTTCTTCAAGTAAGATCAGAGAACAAATGATTCGGGTTTACTTCCAGTATTGATATTCAAATGTGACACAGTGTGATTTGCATAACAATTGAAGTTAGATCACTTTAATCTGTTTCCAAACAGTGCCTGATTTGACTTTCCGAAAGTGGCAGAGATCAAATACTGCCAGGCGTTATTTTCATTGTGTGAAGTCAAATAGTGTTATGCAATGTATATAACATTAAAACTATTTTCATGAGATGCGCAGTCTGTTGTGACACTAGGACGGTACCCTGTTTCCTTTAAACATACAGAGAGACAGGGAGACGGACAGATAGAAAGACAGAGAAAGGCGGCAGAGAGAGAGACAGACAGACAGACAGACAGAGCAAGAGAGAGACAGACAGAGACAGAGCAAGAAAGAGACAGACAGAGACAGAGACAGAGAAAGAGAGAGACACAGAGAGAGAGAGAGAGAGAGAGAGACAGAGACAGACAGAGACAGACAGACGGACGGACGGACGGACGGACGGACAGACAGACAAACGCAAAAAAGATAGAAAGCGAGGGTATCTGCATAAATTAAAGTATTGGTTGAACAGAAAGTCTGCAAACAGACGGAATCACGAAATACGTGAGAAATGAAAACTAAAAAAAAAAAGATTACTGATCAACCCTTTACCAGAAAAGTTCGTGTCTTAAGACTCTGAGGCAGAAATCCCTTGAAAACATCGTGGGAAAGGGAGAAAATGCTGGTAACCAGCATTTTCTCCTTTTCCCAACAATGTTTTTTATCCTTTTAACGATTAATTCCACCACTTGAGTCGCATTTAATTTAGCTTCTGCAAATCTTTTCATTGGCTAAAATTTTGTCTTGAGATAAAGAGGCTTGTGTCCAGGGTGCTTATTCATCAACCATTCTTAAAAACACTATTCGTCCTATTATTCAAGATTTTCTAAATTTGAAAGTAACACAACGTCTGATTTGTTAAGCCAAATGGTTGAGCCAATCAGAAGTTGTGTTTCTTTCCAATTTAAACAATTCTGGAAAATAAGACTGAAAACGTTCTTAAGAATGGTTCGTGAACACGGATCCTGGCAGCGTTGTCACAAACAATTCTAGAATTCATTTTAAGTCTTTTACTAGAATCAGAAAGTAACGCAACCTCAAATTGGCTAAACCATTTGGCTTAGCCAATCAGAAATTGTGTTGCTTTCAATTTAGAAGAATTGAGAAGACAAGGAATATTCATTAGAACAATCGGTGAAAGCGTTGCGGTATTTCAAGAACATCGTGTGAGGTCTGATCTCGACCTATACCTACTGCTTCCCCCCCCCCCCCGCAAAAAAAGAAGAAAAAAATAACAAACAAACACACACACACTTCATCGTCCGAATAGTACAATTTTCTTCGCCCCTCATTGGGCTCTTTTAGCGTTGAAACGTTATTGGAAAATGATCTCGGACCGCCGGAAATATATTACACCCCGAGTTTTGAAAGAGAGAAAAAACATGAGGCAAGGATAGAGAAGTGAGAAGCGACTTTTACGAAGTGACTTCAAACTGTAGTCTATCTAATCACGGCAGTTTGTGCTACACACGCTGAGAGGTACATGTGTTTTATTGGTTGATAACAAAGTGATAACGACACAACATTACTTCAGAATGGTAAACGGACTAAGATGTGAGCGTATCTTTTTTTTTTCTTTTCTGTTAGAAGTGATTAATTGAATTACACCCGTACGCTGTTATTCTGTTTTTCTAATTTTATTTTGCAAATGGGAAATTTGTTGATGAATTGCTGTGAGTTATTAAATAGAAACGTGATAACTCGCCATTGTGTAAATTGATTCATTTATGGGATTACAAAATATGGAATATAAAGATATGGAAATGAACGCTTTCATCAGGTAAGGTTCATATTTTCTTTTGTCAATCCTAAGTGCTTGTCTCCAGTTTCATCGTCATCATCATCATCATCATCATCGTCACCATCGATCAATCCATCCATCCATCCATATCCATAGATCAATCTATCGATCCATCAATCCATCGATCGATCCATCCATCCTTCCAGCCATCCATCCAGCCAGCCAGCCAGCCAACCATCTCTCTCTCTCTGTCTCTCATTTTTTATTTTACACATATTTTATATACGGTATTTGTATCAGAAAATCATAGAAAAAATTATGAAATCTGGAAATGTTTACCTGATGTCAAAATTACAACAGTATATTTATAATTTGATGATAATGATGATGATGATGCTAAAGGCCTTGAAAGTGATGACGACGATTCCCTTTTTTTTCCAGAATGAGTTGAAGTACTTACATATCATTTGTGAATCTAAATTACGACCAACATTAATTTTTTTAACAGTATTATTTATCTAGTACGGATACTATTAACTACTAGTACTTTTGAGAAAGCCACTTGAAATCCATTTAAGCCATGCTGTTGAAAAACAGGGTTTGAATGCATCTTGCTTTTGCATTAAACCAAGCGAGTAATCACATAATTGTGTATCGTTGACATCCATTTTCTTCTAACAACGGGCTGAATCATGAGTTAGAGTGGTCCTTTGACATGCAGAAAAGTGACCAACAGCGAACAGTTTCGACTCGGGTCAGCCTGCGCTTACGGCGCTGTCTGCCATGGGTCGATGCTTTTTGCAGATGTATTAAACCCATTTTCATAGAATATGGTCCATATATTATATGAATCAACAGGAAACGAGCGTGTGTCCTCTCTTCATTTATTTTCCGGGAGAAAATACTATGATAATTAGCATTGCAACACGTGAAAAGGGGCGTTCGGACATTTGCGTAAAGTGTCGTCTTGGATCAGCCTGCGCAGTCCGCGCAGGCTAATCCGAAAAGATACTTTCTGTTTTTATGTAATTTTCTGTTTCATGCAAGTCTACTGTAGGACAAAATCTAATGTAGTCGTAAAGTGTCGTCTCGGATTAGCCTGCGCGGATTGCGCAGGCTGATCCGAGACGACACTTTACGCAAATGTCCGAATGCCCCTTTTCGCGTGGTGCAAACCATATATAGTTGCCATCAGTACTGCTGCTTTACTTTTATTTTTTTTAGGCAAGGCATGAATGGTCAAGCCTACCCCTGATTCAGATGGTAGCTCCAATGTTATATTTTTGATTTTGTCTACGCTAATCACAAGGAAGAAAAAAACGTCGGAGTTACCATTCAAATCGAAAGTAGGTCTAGCCATTACTTCAATTCCATTGATGCAAAAAATACAGCTGTCGCAAAATGAATCGTAAAATAAATAGATAAGTAAGTAAGTAAAGAAAGAAAGAAAGAAAGATAGAAAGAAAAAAAGAAAGAAAGAAAAAAGAAATAAAGAAAGAAAGAAAGAAAGTTAGGGACACTCAAAATTTGCGTGCTCAAGTGGGACACAAAAAATGTGCTTGCTCAAGAGGGGCACTCAATATGTGCGTGCTCAAGACTGATGGATGATTAGTACAGGTCCATTTACATTTGCTATCTCTGAGAATTAATTGCAAGATGCTTGCTTATAGCCCCAATAGCATCTAATAGTGAACAATACGGGTGACAAAAAATTTGATCGACCGTTCAATGACAGATTGTCATCTTCATGACAATTCCCATACTTTTAAATGGTATGATTTAAATTTAAATGCATTTTAACACCCCACTTGTTTACATTTGGCGGCTATTGGGCCTTTAATACAGGTTGCTCGCTTAATAGAGGTGGCCCAACAGACAGGTACAGGGTGTCCGGAAAGTAAGGTAACACTTTTGTTCATTGATGTAATGACTTATAATTTTAGTTAAAGAGATACAAATACATGGGGTATGAAATAAATATGTAAGTTTTTTTGTGTGATAATTTCATTCATATTCATTAGATTACAATTTCAACAGATTTCAAATAAGAAGTACTTTTTTGTCATTGGCGTCATTTTAGTAATTATTGACGTTTTCAATGTGATGGCCTTTTGTACTCTTTCCATGCCAAAGAGGCACGATGAAATTGCCAGTCATTTTAGCGCACATTCCAATATCAATCTTTTTTATTTACGTATGATGCTCGTTAACAACATGTCTGGGCTGTCTGGCTTGGGACTGTAAACCTTTGACTCAAAAAACCCCAAAGGAAGTAGTCACATGGGTTGAGGTGGGGACTGTGCACGGGCCACCATATACCGCAATCTTTTATCTCCGGATATTATCTCAATATAACCCTATCACGAAATGTATCGTGAAAAAAATCTGTCATAGTATTTTAGATGTGTGTACCATATGTTTTGCAATGTAGGGGACTTCTTTTCAAACGCAAGAAAAAGCAAGTATTTCTTAAAGGAATAGGTAGTGTTGGAAATTAATCGTG
This sequence comes from Hippopus hippopus, assembly GCA_946811185.2. Lineage (NCBI taxonomy): Eukaryota > Metazoa > Mollusca > Bivalvia > Cardiida > Cardiidae > Hippopus > Hippopus hippopus. The sequence continues at coordinate 10,630,610 of OX328104.1, forward strand.
TCGTTTAAAGACATATCGCCCGATAACCATTGCACATCATACAGTTAGTTTTTCACTGTGCACTGGTCTCTCTGTGACACAGTGTGGTTGTTCATGTGCCCAAGACCGCATACTTTGTTTACAAACATGTCCAGACAACAGGGAGTGAGAGAACGTCATTAATTACTAAATTGGCGCAAAATTACAAAAAGTTACTTCTGATTTTAAATCTGTATAAAAGTGCGACATGTCCTGCAAGTTGAATGAAATTATCACACAAAAATCTAAACAAATTTGATGCATTTATATTTTTATCTCGTTAACTGAAATTAAAGGTCATATCATCAATGAACAAAAGTGTTACCTTGCTTTCCGGACACCCTGTATCTAGACCATGGAAAAACTCCCCCTCTTCTCCCCCCCCCCCCCCCCCCCCTTCCCATTAAGTGTTATTTGCAAGGTTTTTTCGTGCCAAACTAAACTCTAAATTGCTACTTGAGTCTCCCACATTTTATCAGTACTTCGCCGAACTTTTCAAGAAAATCACTTCATTTCAAGTTTCTAGCAGCATTTTATGTGAAATAATAATCACAATGATTATACGCCCGTTATCTAAGCGTCACGTTTATCACTTAACCAAACGAAATCCCAAGTTTTAACAGCCCTTATAAAAAAGGCTTTTTAAAGCACTGTGGGAAAAGGAAAACAGCATTTTCTCCTTTTCCCACAATTTTTTTCCGGTACAGATACAAATTACAATTACTTTGGCCATGTTCAATTTTGTGGTCTGCATATGCTCTGAATTTGGGCGAGTGTAAAATTTTTGCTGTTTGGTAATGAGCTACTGATTTGCTGCAATGATTGTATTATCTAGCAATGACTTTAAAATAGCCCACTGAATGTCGAATAAATCAAACAATCAGGAAAAATATATCAGTGAAAAACGACAAAAGTATTCCTTTTTTGCGCGTTTTTTTTTTGGAGGGGGGGGTAGAGAGAATACTGTGAATATGTAGATCAACGATCTTACTGCAATTCTGTCCGGCCTGATCTTGACATACAGTATCATTTTTAAAGAAAATTGTTGTTGGAAATTAACTTTTTCGCTTTACAAAACGACAAAATATCACACTTGTCCAAATTGAAGGCATTTGCAGACGATAAAGTACATGTGGCTCTAAGAAGGGTGAGTCTTTCGAAGGGTAATTTAAAACTGTTTAAACAGGAGAAAATGCTAATTACCAGCACTTTCCCTTTTTCCCACATTGTTCTCAACAACCTCCATCCTAAGGGCACTTTAAACTCGGGATTGTTAGGTACAGGGTTAACCCTTTACCAAACAATCCCGGGTTTTCACGACCCTGAGAAAGAAGCCTTCATAAAACATTGTGGGAAAAGGAGAAAATGCTGGGAACCAGCATTTTCTCCTTTTCCCACAATGTTTTCTACCCTTCCCAAAACAAATTTCAATTTTTGAGTCACATCAATTTTTTTGTCTGCAATGCTTCCAATTTGGACTAGTCCAAAATTATGTCGTTTGGTAAAGAGTTAAAAGAAATACTGTGTATATTTCAGTTTTCTTTATTCTTTGCCATGTACATACGTAAAGCTGTAAATATCTAAAACTGTGGCTACCTAAAATTGTACAAACCTGAAACTGTAGACAAGAAAATCTGTAGGTACCTAAAACAGCAGATACCTAAAACCGCAGATCTATACCTAAAACTGTAAATAGGTAAAACTGTACAAATGTAAAACTGTTGATACCAAAAAAATCGTTTATAACTAAAACTGTAGATTTATAAAATTAATAATAGTAAAAATTGTAGGTACGAATAGAAAGCTAATGATACGAAAACTTGTACACATGTAAAACCGTAATAGCTAAAATTGTAGAACCCTAAAATGTTGATAAGAAAAACTGTAGACAGGTAAAACTTTTGAAACGTTAAACTGTAGATACATAAAGCTGTAGATACCTCAAACTGTAGATACGTAAAATTGTAGTTATGTCAAACTGTTGATACCTGAACTTGTTGGTACCAAAAACTGCAGATACCTAAAACTATTGGTACCAAAAAACTGCAGATGCCTGAAACTGTTGGTACCAAAAACTGCAGATACCTGAAACTGTTGGTACCAAAAACTGCAGATACCTGAAACTGTTGGTATCAAAAACTACAGATTCCTAAAACTTTTGGTACCAAAAACTGTAGGTGCCTAAAAATGTTGATACCAAAAACTGTAGGTACCTAAAACTGCTGGTACCAAAAACTGTAGGTGCCTAAAACTGTTGGTACCAAAAACTGCAGATACCTGAAACTGTTTGTACCAAAAACTGTAGATAGCTAAAACTGTTGGTTCCGAAGACTGATGATACCTAAAACTGTTGGTACTAAAAACTGTAGATACCTAAAACTGTTGGTACCAAAAACTGTAGATACCTGTAACTGGTGGTACCAAAAACTGGAGATACCTAAAACTGTTGGTACCAAAAACTGTAGGTGCCTAAAACTGTTGGTACAAAACTCTGTTGGTGTCTAAAACTGTTGGTTCCAAAAACTGTAGATACCTAAACTGTTAGTACCAAAAACTGTTGGTACCAAAAACTGTTGCTTCCGAAAACCGTCGATACCTGAAATTGTTGATACCAAAAACTGCAGATACCTGAAACTGTTTATACCAAAAACTGTAGATACCTGAAAATGTTGGTACCAAAAACTGTACCTACCTAAAACTGTTGGTACCAAAAACTGTAGATAGCTGTGACTGTTGGTACCAAAAACTGTAGATACTTAAAATTGTTGGTAACAAAAACTGTAGATACTTAAAACTGTTGGTACCAAAAACTGTAGATACCTAAAACTGTTGGTATCAAAAACTGTAGATACCTGTAGCTGGTGGTACCAAAAACTGTAGATACTTAAAACTGTTGGTATCAAAAACTGTAGATACCTGTAGCTGGTGGTACCAAAAACTGTAGATACCTAAAACTGCTGGTATCAAAAACTGTAGATACCTGTAGCTGGTGGTACCAAAAACTGTAGATACATAAAACTGTTGGTACAAAAACTGTAGGTGCCTAAAACTGTTTGTACCAAAAACTGTAGATACCTCAAAATGTTGGTACCAAAAACTGTAGATACCTAAAACTGTTGGTACCGAAAACTGTTGATACCTAAAACTGTTTGTACCATAAACTGCAGATACCTGAAACTGTTGATACCAAAAATTGTAGATACCTGAACCTGTTGGTATCAAAAACTGTACATAGCTAAAACTGTTGGTACCAAAAACTGTAGATAGCTAAATCTGTTGGTACCAAAAACTGTAGATAGCTAAAACTTTTGGTACCAAAAACTGTAGATACCTGTAACTCATGGTACCAAAAACTATACATACCTAAAACTGTTGGTTCCAAAAACTGTGGGTGCCTAAAACTGTTGGTACAAAACTCTGTTGGTGTCTAAAACTGTTGGTACCAAAAACTGTAGATACATAAAACTGTTGATACCAAAAACTGTTGCTTCCGAAAACTGTTGATACCTGAAACTGTTGGTACCAAAAACTGCAGATACCTCAAACTGTTTGTTCCAAAAACTGTAGATACCTGAAACTGTTGGTACCGAAAACTGTAGATACCTAAAACTGTTGGTACCAAAAACTGTAGATACTTAAAACTGTTGGTACCAAAAACTTTAGATACCTGTAGCTGGTGGTACCAAAAACTGTAGATACCTAAAACTGTTGGTACAAAAACTGTAGGTGCCTAAAACTGTTGGTACCAAAAACTGTAGATACCTCAAACTGTTGGTACCAAAAACTGTAGATACCTCAAACTGTTGGTACCAAAAGCTGTAGATACCTAAAACTGTTGGTACCTAAAACTGCAGATACCTGAACCTGTTGGTACCAAAAACTATAGATACCTTAAACTGTTGGTACCAAAAACTGTTGATACCTAAAACTGTTGGTATCAAAAACTGTAGATACCTGAAACTCTTTGTACCAAAAACTGTAAATACGTGAAAATGATGGTACCAAAAATTATAGGTGCCTGAAACTGTTGGTACCAAATCTGTAGTTACCTGAAGCTGTTGGTACCAAAATCTGTAGATACCTGAAACTGTTGGTACCAAAAAGTGCAGATACCTGAAAATATTGGTACCAAAAACTGCAGATACCTGAAAATGTTGGTACCAAAAACTGTTGATACCTAAATTTATAGATACCTGAAAATGTAGATACCTAAAACTGTAGTTCCGTAAAATTAAAGCCATGTAAAAACTGTAGATACCTCAGATTGTAGATACCTAAAACTATAGATACGTTAATCTGTGGATACGTAAAACTATTGATTCTTGAAACTTAAACTGTGGATACCTAAAACTATGTAAGCAAAAACTGGAGACAAGCAAAACTGTAGTTACTTAAAACTGTAGATACATAAAATTGTCGATGCCTAAATCTGTAGACACGAGTAAACAAGAGTAACGTTATAACATTCCATTCAACCTTTGCGAAAGTCTGGCGCTGATTCTTAAATACCTCCAGCGGCTGCGTAGTCCATTAAGGAAATAACACTGAAAATAAATGAGCCATGCTCTGTGAAAAAGGGGCTAAATGAACATGAGAAAAGCATTGACCTGGGCCGATGCTTTCCGCTATTGGTCAATTTTCTGTATATTAAATGACCAGTCTATCTCAGGATTCAGTCGGCTATGAAAAAAGTGACTACTGTGGATCCATAATTATGAAACAGCTTGCTTAGTATAATGGATCACGGAGATGCATTAAGCCCCCTTTTACCAGAGCGCGGCTCATATATTTATTTTTCTTACATTTGTCTCTTTTCTCTATTGATGGTTTGCCAACCATCGCCTATTTCAATTCAGTGATGAATCATTCATGAAGCTTGGTGAGATTGTAAAAATCTGAATAGCCTTCTTCAAAGTGCAGGAAGTATGAATACACCAAGGGAAAATACTCTAAAGGTTTTATTTGCTCATGCATTTAATGCATTTCCTTTACAGTGCGTTTTTTCACCTCATAAATCCAGATGGAAATGTTATCAAATCGACAAATAGACAATACAGATTTTATCACATATTCTTTTTAAATACCATTAATAATGATGATGAAAATAAATTAAAACTATATACAGGAATGATTTTTTTTTTTTTTACCGAAATTGATTGATTGACTGACTGACTGATTGGCTGACTGACTGACTGATTCATTCATTCATTCAGTTAATCAATGTAGAAAAGAACAGGATAAAACATTAATTGAATATAAACTACACGGGAGTTCATCGTTACAATACAGAGAAACAAACATGCAACATGACTTACTAAAGACGAGAGGGAAAAATGAATATAAATGACCCATCTGTAAAAAGGCGATGTAATTCATCTGCAAAAAGCATCAACCCATGTCAGCCTGATCAGTCCACGCAGGCTGACATCGATCGAAACTTTTTGCCATTCTGATTTTTTTTGCATATCCGAGGATTATTCTACCTCATGATTCAATTAATGTTAGATAAATGGATTTCATGGATCCCTATTTATGAGACAATTGCTTGGTATACTGCTTTACTAAGATCCACTAAACCTCTTTTCGCAAAAGCGTCACTCATATGGAAGTTGTTTCGTCTAATCCTTAGCCTGCTTGAAAAGTTAAAGAAACTTTCAAAGGGATAGAAAAACCCGTAATTATGCTATTCCAAAGGTAATTTGTTGGGGAAAATATATATCCTTATCGGACAGTGTAGATCAAAGATCAGACTGCACGTTCTGTGCAGTCTGATCTTGATCTATACTGTCCGCAAAAGGTCCCTGAGTTATGCCTAGCAGTCTAACGGTTAAAAATGACCACAAGTTCGCACTGAGCAGCCTAAGTGTTAAGATTCTGGTCTGCAGAGAAACCTTGACTTTGGTTATGTTTTATGTTGTGCTTTGCATAATTACTTCCCTTTAATGAATGCAAATGCGATAGGCTATACACAGTGTTTGGGTGCCTGTGAAGGTATATAGGCTGAGGCTAAAACATTTACAAGCCATGTTCTGTGCAAAGGGGTTTTAATGTGTTTGCAAATAGTATCAATTCAGTCTGTGAACGCTGACCTGGGTTAAAACTTTTTGCGTTTTGTAATTTTTTTGCATGTCCAAGGACTATTCTACCTCAGGATTCAGTCAGTTTTTAGAGAAAACGGATTTTATAGATCCATAATATGTGACGACTTGCTTGATATAATGCATCACAGAGATGCATTAAACCCCCTTTTGCCAGAACATGACTCATATATTTTTATTTATGTATACCCGATAATAATAATGATAATTATGCATGCACCCATATACGTATAACGTAGACCGTTGTCTTAGAGGAGCTACGAGCCAGAGTGAAAAAAAAACAGCTATTAAAATGTTATATAGACTGTAGAAATGATTCATAAATTGGTCAGCTATGTAACATAGATAAATTGCCGATAAATATAGTGTAACGGATAAATACTTATAGGCCTATCGGAAATCCTCGATTTAAAACCGGAAACGTCACAACGATGATTTTTTTGATGGCCGAGAGAAACTGAAATGCATTTTCTATCGGTCATAATCTATGCAACCTTGCTACCGTCAAGGACAACATTTGGCATGAAGATGCAAGAACGATTGCAGTTTGATAAAATAAAGATGAAATGGGTAAAAAACTGGCTGGAAACGAGTATAGATGCATCTTTAAAAGTTATGAACCAATGTCAGAGACGGGACAAATTACTAGCTCCGACCAGACTAAACATTCAGAAGCGTCTGATGAGTTTTTATTCTCGTTATCCGGCGGAGAAAAACTGAAATCGACGGTAGACAAAAGCAATTTTCAAAGCCGAGTTTCTGATTGATTTTGATCGATTTTCGGCCCTTTTCATCCCCCGACACAATTATATATTTGGTATGAGAACGTCTGCCTGTAGACAGTGGGATTATAAGAATACTGACTGTTATTTCTAAATAAATCCAAAACAAAATAAAGAATTTGAGTCGTGCACTGTGAAAAAGGGCGCTTCATGCATCTTCAAAAGGCATCGACCCTGGTCAGCCTGCGAGGACTGCGCAGGCTGACCTGGGTCGAAACTTTTTGCTTTTATTAAATTTTCTGCATGCCAAGGACTACCTCATTCTGCCTCAGGATTCAGTCGGTTTTTAAACAAAATGGATTTAAAGGATCCATGATTATGGGATGACTTAGTTGGTATACTATTAATGGATCACGTAGATGTGTCAAACCCCCATTTCCCAAAGCATGGTTCATCTAGTCAGGAATGTGGAAGCGGTTTTCCGTAAAAATTGTCCCATCTTTTATGGGACAGGGGAGGGGGGGGGGAAATGTTATTCTTTCAGGGATAAGAGCGTAAGCGTACAATGTGACACAAGACTAGTTCGCACAGAACTTGCATTCTGATCTTGAATCGTTACTACAGGATTTTGTTATTTATTCTGACTAGGAAATTATTGAATTATAGTAACTGTTACTGTATTTCTTACCGAATAAGAGCTATGCTCTGTGAAAAGGGGGTTTAATGCATCGGCAAGAAGTATCGACCCAGGTCAGCTGGGTTGCTATTCCAAAACATTCTGCATCTCAAAGGAACATTCTACCCCAAGTATCAATCGGTTGTTGTACAAAATGCATTTTATGGACCCATGATTTTATGATGACTGGCTTCGTATAATTCATAACGAAGATGCATTAAGCCCTCTTTTGCCAGAGTAGGAAAATAGATGAAACAAATGAACCTAATTCTCCAAAAATTCTATTTTGCAGTTTAGTTTTCAAGAAAATTTTCAATTTCAAAGGAACACAATTACTGACGGGTTGAATTTTTTTTTCAGCCAGTCAGAAATTATATCATTTCTAAATTTAATAAATGAGCCATGCTCTGTGAAAAAGGGGGATTCATGCATCTGCAAAAAGTATCGACCCAGGTCAGCCTGCGCAGTCCGCGCAGGCTGACCTAGGTCGAAACTTTTTGCTTCTCGTCAATTTTCTGCATTTCAAAGGACCAGTTTACCACATGAATCAGTCGGTTGTTAGACAAAACTGATTCTAAGTATCCATAATCACGTGATGAGGTAATTGGTATGACGCATCACGGAGATGCATTCAGCCCCCTTTTGCCAGAGCAAAATATGAATGATGGTTGGTATATACGGTCCATGGTGTTGCTTAATTCTAATCACTGGTTCGTCATGAGTGAGATAGGTAAGCAAGAACCAGTGGCTGTTTCATAAAGGCTTCATTTTCCCGGTAGTTCCAAGATGAATTTAGCCCCAGCCAGTACCGATGAAACCCATGAGAGACATGAATATCTGAGCTGTCGCCGTAATATGACTGAAATAATGTTGAAAGCGACGTAAAAATCCATTCAATCAATCAATCAAGCAAGATCAATTTGTTGATGTATATAGCGAACAATAATGAGCTGTGGAATACTAGTACCTAATGTTACCTGAACTCTCTTCTTGGACTCTATTTTCAATTTCGCCCTTCATGTCTATTTTATTTCATTTCGATTGGTAATGGATAAATTTTTAAATCTTAATGTGAAAAAAGAAAGGATTAAAAAATAATCTATTTATAAAGTAAATCGCTGTATATTTCACATTCCCATGTTTATTTCCACAGAAAGTCACGTGGTCGGGCTTGGCAAGCTTTTTACGAGACTGAGCTGTCAATCAAACCAGAAGAGGCAAATACCACATGAATTTTTATGTCACATAAAATCTAATGTTCCTTTGCAGTTTATGGGTGACTAAATCAAATACTTATTGCTTAATGTGGGTTTAATCTTTTGGCATCTTACACGATATTGTGAATAGTTTTACTTTGTTAAAATTCGTTATGGACTATTACAACTCAAACCCAATGCTATATAGTCTATTTTTCGGCGTAGCTTCATGCGCTGGCTTGTGACCTACTCCTTCGTACCGATAAAGAATGAATAGATGGTAATTTGCGATTGGTGAAAAATGTGCACATGTTTATTCGGCAGGCTCATGCTGCCATATTTTCTCGCACATTTATGAACCCACTATTTACAAGCATTGCTAATCGATGCTCCGGGGCCCTGATGTAGAGAATGATCCTTTTCTTGTTCTATTTGGAAATGAAATATTTTCATAAGCGTCACCCAATAACCCAATACTACTTTTCAACAAAATGAAAAACGGTGAGGAAAAAGAGGCAATAGCTCCCGAGGTTACCTTTTATTATTTTACTTCATATTGAGCCACAAAACAGTCAATATTCATATTTCAGTACCTCTTACGCCGTCTATTTTATTTAAGGATAGGGCACCCTAATAGGATTCATGTAACATCGCCTTTCATCGCCAAGAAAACCTACGGATTCTAAGACTCGGGAAATCCGTAATCGATCGGCCAATAGACGCTGCTTCCCCAAATCGATTATGGATCGCTCGAGTCTAAGCCGAATCCGTACGATTTTGGCGATGAAAGGCGATGTTACACGAATCCCATTAGGGTGCCCTATCCTTAAAGTTATTTCTTGTTAGATTTATCTACGTTGCGAAATACACAATTGTTTAACAGTAGAAGGACATTAATATACACGTGTTGACTATACACTTCAATAGTTCAAGAAAAGTAACAGGTGATTGTTAGATTGTTAGAAACAATTACTCCTTTTCACACAATTCATTTCAAAGTCTGACGAAAAGAAGTCGTGTATGTTCGGTGATGGATGAAAAAATTTAGCGCAATAGGCGAAAGCAAGGGCTTTTTAGAACGTCATAGATCAAAAATCATATTGCACAAAACGTACAGTCTGATCTTGGATCTACACCGTCCACTTATCTAGTCGTGCCTTAAAGGTGAATCCCGTTGAGTTTCTGTGGATTGTAGTTTCACCCGTGGACAGGGATGGAGTTCGTATGAGACATGCTTTGTGAAAAGGGAGTTAAATGCATCTGCAAAATGTATCGACCCAGGGCAGCCTGCGCAGTCCGCGCAGGCTGCCCAGGGTCGATACATTTTGCTTTTGCTCAATTTCCTGCATGTCAAAGGACCAGTGTACCTCATGATTCATTCGATTGTTTCAAGAATTATATGATGACTTGCTTGGTATAATGCATCACGGAGATGCATTCCTGAAATCCCTTTTCGCTTTCAATTTGGACCAGTTTGAAATTTTGTTGTGTGGTAAGAACTTAACTATTTCAGATGCGACTCTGATCTTTCAGTATGTCGAATAACATTCTTTGTTTCCTAATTAAACGACAAATGATTGTTTTATATGTATTTTCCTGGCCACACGATTCGATTGTTTATATTTTCCTCGTGTTTTCCTGTACCGGAACTGGGAGGATAGAAGAGTTTTTATTATTTTCCTATCAGTGATTTACTGGGATTTCACAGTGAATAACACCAATAGTGTTGATAAATATGGTATCGTCACTAGTGACGATATAGTCTCAGAATGTTTGCCGGAACTACTTTTTCCCTATATTACACATATTGTACCATTCTTGATAATTATTAGAATAAAAAAATGTGAATTAGGAATATGATAATAAATAATCAACTGATTGTGTGTGGTTTTAAAAATCTGTCACTCGAATGGGGTTTGGTGCGGTTAAAAAATTCGTCCTTCGGACTTGTTTTTTCATCCGCATCACACCCCATTCTAGTGACAGATTATTAATACCACACACAACCAGTTGATTATCCTCGATGTATTTGTATGGCTCATATGTTTGGCGCGGAAAGAGTAAAACAGGTTGTTTAGATGTAGGACAAACCATTGTACTGGCAAGGACAAGCAAGCAGGTCGTCAGGCTATCTAACCCGTCAAAGATGACACAATCTAACGTTACAAGTACGATCGCCACGGTTTCAAGTAGGAACCCAGGACGGAACCCTGCGGCTTTCCGAACTCAAGAGAGGAAACGCTGCCTACTTTGCCGACATGGAAGTCCACTTAACAGATAAACTTTTGTCAACCCTTAGGCTGCTAAGCGCGACTCACTGACCTTTTGCAGACAGTGAAGATCAAGATCAGACTGCACAGAACGTGCAGTCTGATCTTGGATCTACACTGTCTGATAAGGAGATATTTTTCTCCAAAAATTAAGTTAGAAATAGCATTAATCGGGTTTTTTAACTATCGGCTTGAAAGTTTCATTTTACTTATATAGCTTGACAAGGGTTTTAAAAAAAAAACCCAAACTGTTAATAAAAAGTTTAACCTATTTTCGTTCTGAAGTGAACAGCGTTAAAAGAAATTGATAAGTACAATGTACACTGTTTTGCACCTTTTTTGTGAGTGAATTTGTTGATATTGTCAATTGGTTTAAGCTACATGGGTGCGCATGTTTTTATCACAAATTGTGATGAAATGTATATTTGATTTTTTTTTCTTAAATCTGGATCAGTTTATGTTGAATTCTATTTTAAACATGTAAGACATTATACAAATTCGTCTCTCTTCGTGTTTTGACATTCTGGTCAAGTTGAAAAAATTGTAAGTTATGTCCAGGGTCCGTAGTCACCAACCATTATCTAAATTTGAAAGTAACACAACTTCTGATTGGCTAAACCATTTGTTTAGCCAATCAGAACTTGTGTTACTTTCAATTTCGGAAAACCTTGGAGAATAAGACAAAGAACGTTCACAAGAATGCTTGGTGAGAATGGAACCGTGATGAAAAGTGCATTCTAGCTTCCTACCTGTAATAATGGTGTGTTTTGTCCACCAGTCAAAAATTATGATGGTTCTTTTATCGGCCATGGTCAAAATGGCGTGGTAGTTGAGCTAGGAAGCCTTTTTATCCCGTCACCTTCTGCAATTTCGACTCGATAACAGGGTGCCGTATATTTTTTTGTTATCCGTCAGTTGGTCATGTGACCACCAAGTGCGCACCTACAAACTGGGACTATTTTTTACCAAGCGTCTTACCGACGTAATGAATGAATCAATCGCTACTGTAGCGAATACTTTTGCTTGTTTAATAGTCTGTTGTAAATCTTATAACATATTTTCTCCTTCGCTACATCATTTTTCTGCGGATATACGTCACGTTTATGACGTAGTAAATATCATTCATGACGTCATTATTGCAGCTGCATATTCAAAGGGCTTTACACGGTTCTTCATTTTCTAAATTTTCTCATAGTGAGAAGATGTCAATATGTGCCTTATTTCGGGTGAAACGTTCAATTTAGTCGGATTTTGGATTATAATTGAGAAAAAGGACAAATATTAGATGGTTGATGTCTTGGATTGGGAAGGTCTATCAGGCTCGGCTACGGAAATTTATTAAAGGTACTGTACGGTCTTTATCATTGTTTATGTTTTTTTTCCCCGGTTGTTTGTTTTGTTTTGTTCCGTTTCAGTGAGTAACAGGATAAATAGAATAGATGGTTGATGTCTTGGATCGGTTAAGTTTATCGGGCTCGGCTCCGAAATTTATCCGGTTCGCCTTCGGCTCACCTGATAAATTCCTCCGCCTTGCCCGATAAACTTAACCGATCCAAGACACCAACCATCTATTCTCTATATGTGGCTCCCTGTCGAAACAGTGCTATTTGCTGTACATATCTTCACTGGATAGAGGATAGTAGAAGACGTATCTCACGAACTTTTCTAAATTTGTACTAGACTATATAAAACGTAACGCATGTCATATATTTCGACAATTTGGCCTGTCTGCTATGATGCATCACCATCCTGTACCGAATAATTATTAAAATGGGGTAAGCATAACTCGAAGTCTGACGTGAAAAAGTAGCAAGCGGAAAAGGGCTATTTAACCCTTTACCACACAGTGACGACTTTTGACGACCCTGAAAAAGAAGCCTTTTGAAAACATTGTGGGAAAAGGAGAAAATGCTGGTAACCAGCATTTTCTCCTTTTCCCACGAAGTTTTTTACCCTATCAAAGAAAAATTGTAATTTGAGTCACTATGAAAATGTCCTCTGCAAATGGTTTCAATTTGGATGGGTCTAAAATTTTGCAGTGTGGTAAAGGGTTAGATAATAGTCTGTGGAGAAATCAAGCCCATTTTCGCTCCAAATTTCTTAAAAATGAAATTATTTCAAACGAGAAAAATAATTTTAAAGATAACATTGTTTACTGCAAATCTTTGTATGCAGTTTCAAAATATAGAATCATGGTGCACAGGGATTTGTGCAAGGGTTTTCATAGTCTTTAACAATAACAACAACAACAAAAATGTCCTCACCATGCTGGGCTGATACCGGGGCTATTTCAAAGACCTATTTGGGCTGTGTATATAAATGACTTGTGTATAGCTTATATGCTAGCTAACCATAGCAGGATCACTCGTGCCATTTAGCGTTTTTTTTTTGAGTAATTGGTTTAGTTTATATTGGAGTTTAACCCCATTTTAGCAGCTTAGGTCATATCATTGCGGTCAGTGACGCACCTATGTGACACAACTTTCTTTCCAGAGCCACTGACTGCTTTTCTCACATGCATCAGAGGTGAGAGGCGAAAGATCGCCGGAAAGAGGGTTCGCCGCAACCAGGTATCGAACCCGCAACCTCCAGGTCACGAGTCAGATACGCTAACCACTGAGCTACCCGGCCGGGCGTTGTTTTAAGTAAACGTATATTTTATGTTGACGTTCGCTGCGCTGGTTGCCATCTTGAAAAGTAGTCGGATTCTGTACCCAAACTTCCCCAGATCAAATAGGTATGTGTTTGAAAATTGCCATATAGCGGAAGAGAATGATACCAAAATTTTTGCAATACTGAAATTCTACCATTTTGTTACACGAATGCATGCACGTAGGTGCTCTAACATACAAGGCGAACGAATGCTTTTTGTACCGTTCTCATGTTACTTTCTATAGGAAAAAAAAAACTTCCACGGTGAAAATTAAACCACAAAGTACTACAAGTACTCGATGACTCTGAACGACCAAACACGCAAACCAGTATCTATCCCCCATAAAATATACAATAGAGCGACTCTTTTATCCTTTTACCAAACGACAAAAATTTTAGACTCGTCCAAATTGAAAGCATTTGCAGACGACAAATTAGAAATGTCTCAAATGGCAATATTTAGCTTTAATAGGGTAAAAACATTGTGGAAAAAGAAGAAAATGCTGGTTACCAGCATTTTCTTCTTTTCCCACAATGTTTTCAAAAGCCTTCTTCTTCAGGGTCATTAAAATTTTAGATTGTGTGGTGAAGAGTTACCCTTTTTCCTCATACAGCAAATCTTCAGCTTCTTCCAACGTGAAACAACCTGATATCAAAATAGAAATTGGACAAAATAAAAAGAAATAAAACAAAATCTGATATGTTGGCATATAAAGTAAAACTAACCCGACGCTGAATGGCGTAATCAGACTTCAGTGTCTGATCCAGGATTTGAAAATAAGTCGGGGATTTGAATCTTTGAAAGGCTAGAAAACATTGTACGAAAAGGAGAAAATGGTTGTTATCAGCAATGTTTTCAACAGCCTTCTTTATCAGGGTCGTTAAAACACTGAAAGTGGGGGATTGTCCCCCATCAATCTGAAAAGCATGGGGCATTTCTAAAAAGTGTGTGTGTGTGTGTGGGGGGGGGGGGGGGGGTCCGAAATTAGCTACAAAATGCAAGAAACAGAACTAATCTCTTTCACAAGATCTGCATATGAAATACCCACGAAAGCATATTGACGAGAGAAGAAATTTATTCTGGTTACCAATTTTACCATTTGTCACAGTGTTTTTCAAACATTAACCCGACGTTTCGGCGTTAGAATTTTTTTAAATCAATGAAGAAAAGTGGGTTTTACCTAATTACATGTATAAAAGGAATGCAATGTTATACGATATATAAATGGGAACACTTAATCTCCGTTTCACGTTTTTTGGGCTGTTTTTTTTTTTCCTTTGGCTGTTAAGTGCGAGTTTGAGACCTTTTTGCTGACAGTAAAGATGAAGATCAGATTCAACAAAAGGTGCAGTCTGATCTTTGATCAATACAGTCTGATATGGCGATTTTTCATGGTAAATAGGCCTAAGATCGGAGCTCTTCAGTCTTTACTGCTTTCTATTGTCGCTTGCAATGTTCATTCAGTTTGAGCCATGCTCTGTGAAAAGGGGGCTTAATGCATCTGCAAAAAGTATCAACCCATGTCAGCCTGCGCAGTCCACGCAGGCTGACATGGGTCGAAACTTTTTGCAATCGGTCAATTTTCAGCATGTCAAGTGACCGTTCTAACTCCAGTTGCGGTCGATTGTTCGACCGAATGGATTTTATGATTCCACAATTATAATGGCCTACAACACGCGAAAAGGGGCATTCGGACATTTGCGTAAAGTGTCGTCTCGGATCAGCCTGCGCAATCCGCGCAGGCTAATCCGAGACGGCACTTTACGACTACATTAGATTTTGTGCTACAGTAGACTTGTGCAAAACAGAAAATTACATAAAAACGGAAAGTGTAGTTTCAGATTAGCCTGCACGGAGTGCGCAGGCTGATCCGAGACGACAATTTACGCAAATGTCCGAATGCCCCCTTTCGCGTGTTGCAAGCCATATGATAGCTTGCTTGGTATGATGGATAGCATAGAAGCACAAAGCTCCCTTTAGCCAGAACAAGGCTCATTTATTTAGCATTTTAAATCTTTACCAGCAGACAAAAATGTAACCATGTCCAAATTGAAGGCATTTGCAGACGACATCTTAAATGTGGCTCAAATGATGGAATTTACCTTTAATGGAGTAGAGAAAATTGTGGGAAAAGGAGAAAATGCTGGTTACCAGCATTTTCTACTTTTCTGACAATGCCTTCAAAAATCTTCTTTCTTAGGATCGTTTAAATACGGAATCGTTTGATATAGGGTCTAATTCACTGGCGTACGAAAATTTGAATTCATTGGCGTAAGAATATTTGCTATGGGTTGTGACCGCGAAAAGTGGTATTTACACTGCAGAAAAAATAGTCCTAAAATAATTAAAATATTTGGAGGCGACAGAGCTTTTATTTCTCCCACCAAATTCACAGGCGGACTAGCATGTATTGCATTGCTCCATTTCCCTTCTTCCCCCCACTCTATTATTCTCTCCTCCTCCTCCTTCCCCCCCCTCCCCCCCCCCCCCTCCCCCGTTCCATATCTCCTCCGCCTATAAAATTATTAACTTCAGACACATGTGCAATAATTATTCTAACGAAATCATTTTGCAATTTGGTAAAAGGTCGTAAAGGGAACATTAAATATTTTATGCTCTCTGATAGAACTTGTAAAACACTCTTCTCAGCAGAAACTCTTTTAGTATAGTTTAAACAACTGAAACAGTGAAGGAAAAAGACAAAAAAAAAAGAGGATGAAAAGTCAAAAAAAGAGTAATCTTACTATTATCGTATCTTAAAAAAACATCATGAAAATAAAGTAATCGCTGATTCTGAGCATTTTCCCATTTACCACAATGTTTTGAAAGCTAACTTTTCCAGGATGTGTCAAAACACGTCGGAATGCAATTGAACCATGCTCTGGCAAAAGGGGGCTTAATGCATCTCCGTGATACGTGATACATGATATCACTTATGGATCCATAACAGTCATTTTTTAAACATGTGGTAGACAGGTCCTTTGACATATAGAAAATTGACCAATATGCGAAAAGTATCGACCCAGGTCAGCCTGCGCGGACCGCACAGGCTGACCTGGGTCGATAGTTTTCGCAGATGCATTAAGCCCCCTTTTCACAGAGCACGACTAAAATTAAAAGTTAATGGGCATTCTCGAGAAGTAACACATGGACCGAACATATGTTTTATTAATAAATTTCACGAAATAAACATTTTTGTGCCAAGTGTTTGTGAGGTAATCGCAGAAAGAAGAAAAAAATATGGCAATATAACATTTTCGAACTATAAAAGAAATAAAATATACATTAGCCATGCTCTGGCAAAAGGGGGCTTCTTCGCGATGCATGATACCATGTAAGTTATCACATACTTGGGGATCCATAAAATTAATGAAATTTTGTCCAATAATGTACTAAATTATAAGGCAGAATGGTCCTTGGACATGCAGAAAATTTACCAATAGAAAAAAGTTTCGGCCATGGTCAGCCTGCGCCGACTGCGCAGGCTGACCTGGGTCGATACTTTTTCCAGATACATTAAGCTCCCTTGTCGCATAGTATGGCACATATTATAACGATAACAGTTTCTGTATAGCGTCTTACCATAACATTTATCCGCTCCAGCGTCATATTCGAAAACCAGGTGCATTTGCGGACGGCATAGATCAAGATCAGACTGCACAGAACGTGCAGTCTGATCTGTGATCTATACCGTCCGCTTTGATAGTCAAGCCTATGGGATAAAAATCTCTTGCTTTTAATGGCTTGTATTTTAAGCTGCCGTAAAAGGTTGAGTTTAAATGTTTGGCACTGAAAGAGCTAAAACCGTAAATAAAACCTGAACTGCTTTATCGAACCAGGAGCGTATTTGTAGATCCAAGATCGAAATGGACAGAACGAGCCACCTGATCTTTGATCGTCCGCTTGTTTCGCTTATTTAGTCAAGCCTGTAAGATAAAAATCTTTTTCGAGTTTCAGTGGATCTTATTTTCAGCAGTTGAAATAGGCTGAACTAATATATTTGGCGCTAAACAAATTATAGCATGATACACGACTTATTTTGCTTTTGCAGACAGTGTAGATTCAAGATCAGACTGCAAGTTCTGTGCAGTCTGATCTTGTATCAACCCTGTCTGATATTTTTTTGGGATTTCGCTTGTCTTATAGCTCTGAAAAGGCAAGAGACGGGTCTATAATTCTTAAAGAAATGTTTTTTGCCTGTGCATTAAAAGCATTAAAACTTCAATGATTACTTCGCACATTTAACCCATTTCCACAAAACCTTGATTTTTCTACGCCCTTGAGAAAGATACCTTATGAAAACTTTGTTTGTCCCATGTTCAAAACCAAATTCCAATCATTTTGGCGGCATTCAATTTTTCGTCTGCAGAGTCTTTCAATTTTGACAAGTCTAAATTTTTGTCGTCTGGTAATGACTTTTAAAAGTGCGCTTTCCAGGATGAAAAAGTCGTGTCGATTTCATCACGGATATTGCTTATATGGCCTGCAATACGCGAAAAAGGGCATTCGGACTTTAGGGTAAAGTGTCGTTTCGGATCAGCCTGCGCACTCCGCGCTGAGCAATCCGAAACGACACTTTTCGTTTTAAGTAATTTTCTGTTTAGCGCAAGTCTACTGTGGGACAAAATCTAATGTAGTCGTAAAGTGCCGTCTCGGATTAGCCTGCGCCGACTGCGCAGGCTGATCCGAGCCGACTTTTTACGCAAATGTCTGACTGTCCCTTTTCGCGTGTTGCAGGCCATATGTGAATAACTCAACTGATTCGTGTGTTGGGAGCAGCATTATACATCACAGGATTGTGGCTTTCGAAACATGAAAATAGTAAGGTTTAAATGAATAAATTGCTGACACGTCGTGAGAAGGGGAGGGGGCCATCTACAGGCGAACACGTGTTCTCTTAATTAAGATCAGAACGGACAAATCTTTGCAGAATTCCTCTGATTGACAAAAATACAGCTTTATCAATATTTTTTCCCAAATTATTCTACTTTAATGCTGAAGTTTTCATGGAAATATTACCGAAATGTAACTACATGTTATGCACCATAATATTCTAACTTTGATTCACACGATATATACGGTTTATTTATGATATTATAGTAACTTTTCCTCCGGCTTGTATTTGCTTCGAGCTGCATGAAAAACTTTCATACTTGTCTGACTTAACATTTTCTGACGTATCGAGAAGCAAATACAAGCTCCAGTAAAGTAACAACAACACAATTTTCTTTTTATTACCAGTTATACCAATATACTCTGACAACAAAATACTGCAGTTATGGACAATTTCATGCGAAAATTAAATGAAATTAAATACAGGTTTCGAAGGTGAAAACCATTTCCTATGAATGACGAGTGATATTCTGTGTATTCGGTTTTTTTTTTTTTCGTTTTGTACGATTTTATAAGCGTGAGATGCATGTACTTGAGCCGGGAAATTTGTTGGTATATACTAAATAGAGGATATTTGTTTTTTACGGTGAAAGATCGAAATTTATTTCATCGAGTGAACATCAGCGGTAATATTTTCACGAGTGGCGCAGCCACGAGTGAAAATATTACCGGTGATGTTCACGAGATGAAATAAATTTCGATCTTTCACCGAAAAAAACAAATATTCTATTTATTTCATGCTTTTAACCCTCTTTGGGGGAAACTTAATCAAAATTCAGTACAGTTCTTTTCGGTTATTCCCCGTGGCGTACCCCTCCGCATAGCAATGCATTACAATATTACGTCAAGCGCTAGAAATGTAAGGTAAATGACGTCATATTTCCATCTGGTTGTGAGGCACGCGCATTTTACTTAAGTAACTAGTGCGCGGGAACAACTGTTTCCGCCTTCAGTTGAAGAGTTAGAATATAAAAATCGGTATTTTCACTGGTCGTAACCATGAAATATCGAAAAATATTTCACCGATATTTCTCGATAACATACCGAAAAGCATGAAATAAACTCATTTATTTGCTATACTTTGATACATATTCTATTCTATTTTTTTCTAATGTCTACAATGTCAAATTCTTGTAACCCATGTCGTACGAAAACCATGTGACATATTCAGTATGTTCCTTAAAGATGTAGATACTGCAGCTTCAAAACTGTTTTTGTCAGAATATCTTGCAAAGAAGCGGACAGTGTGGATCAAGATCAGACTGCACAATCTGTGCAGTCTGATCTTGATCAACACTGTCCACATTAATAATTAAATCCGGGTTCAGCGCAAACTGTCATTATCCAATAGATTGTGGTAAATCAAAGCACTGAAAGCCCTGTACAACGGTTAATGTTATGCATTATTTTAATCGGTGCTTCTGATTACCAAGTAAATTTTGATGGTAACAGCTCAATTTGATCTATAATGAAAATTATTCACTCCTGAAAATTCTTTCAATACCGTAATAAGTGTTTTCAATGACTGGATGTTAAAATCTAAGTACTACGAGTTGTATGTAAAAATTTAAGAACGGGGACATAAAGGATTTTGAAATGTAAGTACAATTACACATTTGGTTCTCTGGTCTCTAAAATACTATCTAAATGGTACTAAACCTAAGTTAGTCAATCTAAAATACCATTTAAATGGTAATAAACCTAAGTTAATCAATCTTTAAGTAAGTACCTACATTTCTCTAAATTAAATACTACTGCAATTATTTGTGGCCCTGCTGTATCCCCAATTATGTCATAATGTGTATGCTTTTATAACAACGTTTAATAAATCTACTCCTGTAAACTAACATTTAGTTTCTGACGGACATTATGATTACTTTCGATCACACATCCTCATTATTGAAAAAAACAACAACAGATGTTCGACGCTTAATTTATAATGACATTAGTGACTGGCAATTTTTTTCATCGTTGGCTAAGGTTAACACAAAACATTGAGAACTTGGATTTTGAATATGGTACCATTTGGAAAGCTTAGAATTAAAATACTCGAGTGTGATCCTTTCGCCATTAAACTGAATGCAGCATTCCGTTATGCGAAAAGGCTACCTTATCATCTTCTTGTGAATTAAAGTCTTACTATCACCGATACTATTGTATAGAACAGTTGTTTATTTACGAAATATCTTGTGCTCCTTAAACTTGCTTAAAAATGGCGCTCAACACCGAGGCCTCTGATCTAGCAACTGTGATAATTGCAAAGGGTATAAATAGAGAGGCACCGTCTTCTTTGTTGTATTTTCTGATATTTGAATGAAATGAAATGCAAATCATGTGACATATGAAATGAAATGCAAATCATGTGACATAGTGCATTAAATGACAGCATATAGTTTCAGGATGTGGTGATTATGAGTTATGTACAATTACCTTTTGGTTTGAGTTTAAAGCATAAACCCGTTTCTAACATTATAAAAGTCATAATAATTCAGGGCGATCGGTGCATCTATCAATGAACTTTTGGTTCAGCCTTTCTATCATTATGTACGAGCGTACAACGTTGTTTTTTTCACTTGCTTTTTTGTCCAACTGATCTTTGACTGGTACTGTCCTTAATGCTATTTACAGCCTTGAATGTAAATACTCGGTGTTTATTTCTTTTCTAGAAATTAGAGAATTACAAGTAGGTAAGGTCTACATGAAAAATAGTGGCATTAATCTGCAACTGATGACATCTGAAAACGTTTTGCTTATGATATCATACTGTATAGAACATATATTAAAAACAAGAATCTTTCCACTTTCACAGATGAACATATAGTTAACTATATATGTGTTCAGAAAAGTAGACAGAAGAATGGCTTTGAAAAAAAAGTATGTTGGTTTCAGATGCAGAATACCAGAAACATGTAGATAGGTTCAGAGACCGCCGAGACTAAATCACTTCGGTATCAGACCTCCAGCAATACTCTAACGATTCTTTCATTTCTTTTTTTTTTCTTCATGAATCGTATTCCAATGCCTCGTCAGGATATGATAGAATTTATCTCTAAAACAGATACTTTTGGTAGCGGACGGACTTCTGTTTCCAATGATCATTAACTCTTAACAATGTTAACATAGCATGATGCTTTGGGATACTGTAAATCAAGATCGGACTGGACAGAACGTGTTATCTGATCATGGGTCTAAACTGCCCTGAATTTTGTGAGATAGTATGATCAAAACGGCTTTGAATTTGCGATATAGGGAGTTTTTCTTATTTACTGATAGTATTCATTTGGTTATTTGCAGTATCAGTGTGCACTCTTTGGTTGACAATGAATTGAAATGGACAATTCCAGTCCGATAAAAATAAATTATACTGCTTTTTCGATGCTGTTATGGACTTAATCTCTCTTTAAAAAGCGGACAGTGTAGATCCAAGATCAGACAGTACGTTCTGTGCAGTCTGATCTTGATCTACACTGTCCGCTAAAAGCAACAAAAAATGAGACACGCATGCTAAGGATCAAATATCTGTTTTTCTATGATAACACATAAATGCATCAACAGCTGCTTTAAAACTCTGACAATCAAGATGAAATGTTCGAGTGTTGAAGCTATAACATTTTCTTTCATCCGTTCTTAAAAAACACCCTCCGTCCCTCGGGGGCGGAAGTGGCGAAGGGGTAGGGTGTGTTTATGCTGGAAATTAATGGAAACATTTCTGAAATGCAATCAAATATCAATAATGTAGGGCTAATTTGAATAATTTCATGATAGATTGGATTTTCGTTTGTTTACTGCATGAAGTACACTGTGACCCACATATACAAATGAACAAATATCTCGAGACAAAAAAAGACTGATTGGCCGTTGACTGTGCGGTGTTTAACGCCGTTTTCAACATTATTTCAGTTATTTCGCGGCGGCCAGTGCACCCATCTATGCTTTCCTGGAGTTTCTTTTACCAGTACTCCGCACGATATTTTTTTCAAGCCAACTGCTGCTTTCCAACATAGCCACCGCCGAATTAAAAAGGAACATTATACGATTATTCTTACAGAATGCAGGTATATACAAAGAAATCATACCATATACGTTTATTTTATGCATTTGAATGATTTTTCAATCTAATTCTTTGCGTTGTATACCCGGAAAATATTGTTATGTGATATGAATGATGCATGCAGGCTAACATTAGTCGAAATTGTTTGCTATTGGTCGATTTTCTACAAGTCCAAGGACCATAAAATTCTACCTCATAATATCGTTTGTTATAACTTTACCAAACGACAAAATTTTAGACTGGTCCAAATTGAAAAGCACTTGCAGACGACAAAATAAACATAATTCAAAAATTGAAATTTGTTTCAGCAGAGTAGAAAACATTGTGGGAAGAGGAGAAAATGCTGGTTACCAGCATTTTTTCCATTTCCCACAATGTTTTCAAAAGGCTTCTATCTCAGGGTCGTAAAAACCAGGGATTGTTTGGTAAAGGGTTAAAATGGATTTTATGGATCAAGAATTATGTGATGACCTGCTTGGTACAACACATCACAGATGCTTTAAACCCCTGTTTCCTAGAGTGCTCCTAAAATCTTTTTGCTCATTTATTTTTCTCAAAGAATAATTCAGAGTTGTCACATATTCATATAAAACTCGTTTGTTTGTCTATGAACTTAATCACAATTTAAAATTTGAAAAACTTGTAAGACTTTTTTGACCGTTTGTATTTTGTAATAGATGAAGTATGAATTTTAATTGCTTTGTTGTTTCACCTTTTCCGAGCAATCATGTTTTTGTTCGTCCATTAAAAAAAATAGTTTAAAAAAAAAACACACACACACATTTTAGAAACCAGTATTTATTCCTTTTCCCCGCATCCACAACGTTTTCAGCCTTTCTTCAAAACAAAAGCCGATCATTTCATCCAAAGTTTTATTTGTCGTCTGCAATGTATTTTGTCATCTGAAAATAAGTTACAATTTATAGGCTGCTATCGATTAGATTCGAGGTGAGTCCTCGCACATTGCTTCGCTGGTGTGCCACAATTTTAACAGAAAAGTCTACGCTACAAAAATACATGGTACATGTTATAGATTCAAATTTTGTTGAGATTCTTATCATAGTTTATGACTGCGATAAAAGCTTAACTTTACATCTTTTTTCCCTGCAAAAGCGTCAGGCAGATCATTAATGAAAAATAAAGATAACGGTGACTCACCACTGCATATTTTTGCCGAGCTTCTTGCTCCGGGGTTACTTTATTTCTGTTTTCAACAATTCTAATTTATTATGACAGTGACTATTACTTACCGAAGCAACAGACGGTATAAGACGGTGATCATCACGAGCTTGGCTAAAAATTTTTACCGTCTTTTATGAGTCTTTAACCAACAATCCAGCGTTTTCACGAACCTGAAGGAAAAAGGGGGTATTGAAAACCTTGTGGGAAAAGGAGAAAGTGCTGGAAACGAGTATTTTCTCTTTTTCCCACAACGTTTCCTGCCCTATCCACAACTTGTTTTCTTGAATAATTTCATTAAGGTCTACGGCCCCTAACTCTGATATCAAAAGACGGAAGCTGCCGAGATTGGCCGAATAGCCTTTACGAAAACGTCGATGTTACACGATATTTACCGATAAGTTAGTGACTCTACAGTTCCTAACGCTCATATTAAAAGACGGAAGCTGCCGAGATCGGCCGAATAGCCTTTACGAAAGCGTCGATGTTACACGATATTTTCCGATGACTTAGGGGTCGTAATCCTTAATTTACTTCACTTTGAACAGTTTACTTCAGTCTTTACCCGAAGACAACATTTTAGACCTGTCTACTTGAAAGCAGCTGAAAACGACAGATTAATCAAATCGTGCAATTAAAAAGCGGGAAGAGGCCATTGGCTCGAGTTTCCTTTGATGCACGTTGGAGTGCCCTTGGGCAAGGTATGCAGAGTATTGCTTAATTCTAGGAAACTCTCAAAGCAGTGATATTTCGCCGTAATTTGTCTAGGGTATTGTTGAAAACAACATCGAACGTCATCAAATTAATCAAAAGTGGCCAGCCCGCATAGCTCAAGAGGTTGAGCGTAGGATTCGTAAATATCAAGTTACGGCTCATTTGAGGGTATGAGTTCAATCCCACGACTGGCCATCTAAAATTACTAATAGTCTTTCGGATGAGACATTCAGTCGAGGTCCGGGTGAGAGTGCTATACACCGAGCACGTTAAAAAAGTAGGCGTAACTCGGGATGAGTTTCGTCCTGTATCCTGCACTATCCCCCGTAACAGTACTAATAGCCTTCAGGAGGCATCCGGTGGCGACGATAAATAAACGCAAATTCGATCAACAAACTCGATCTGATCAGTTAAGATTTACATTTCATTTGGGGGGGGGGAAAGAATGAGGAAGGGGGAATTCGCGGGGGAATGAGGAGAGTGGAGGGGGGGGTAAAGAAGAATGAGGAAGGGGGAATTCGCGGGGGAATGAGGAGAGGGGGGGGGGGGGGTAAAGAGAGAAAAGCTATCAATCTGAACTAAACAAAATACGGGATACAAGATCATCCGTCTATCACGATGTATATTTCCCTATGGAATGCCAGTCATTACAGTTCCTTTCCGTTTGATTTACGTTTTCACTATAAATCTATTTCGATGCCGCTTATTTCGTATTATCTTTTTTTTTCTTTCCCGAAAAAATATAAAATATTGAAGTGTGATCGATCGAGTTAATTCTTAAGCTGCTAAGCGCGACTCTCTGACCTTTTGCGGACAGTGTAGATCAAGATCAGACTGCACAGAACGTGTCCGAGAAGGAGATATTATTCCCCAAAAATGTATTTTTGAAATAGCAGTTTTAGGGTTTTTACTACCGAACTGAAAATTCAATTTTGGTTATTTAGCAGCATAAAGGTTGAAATCCTTTACCCCAATGGACCACATGAATACACGAAGGTGTGACGGATGTAAATCATGATTAGACAGCAATGACCATGCAATCTTATCTTAGATGCACACCAGTAACTTGAACCTATACTTTTACAAAACTGTTTCGCAATTCACAGTTGAATTCAATGGAAAGTAAACCTACGGTGTCCTCTGTGAAATAAGTGGCCTGCAACGCGCGAAAAAGGGCATTCGGACATTTGCGTAAAGTGTCATCTCGGATCAGCCTGCGCAGTCAGCGCAGGCTAATCCGAGACGGCACTTTACGACTTAAGTAGATTTTGTCCTACAGTAGACTTGCGCAAGACAGAAAATTACAAAAAAACGGAAAGTGTCGTTTCGGATTAGCCTGCGCGAAGTGCGCAGGCTGATCCGAGACGACACTTTATGCAGACGTCACACTGTCCCGAAATTGCTACCAGATGGACACACGATAAATGAAATGTTCAAATTCGCATCTGATCGTTAAAACATCGGGCCATTCGTGAGGGCATCTTAAGCCATCGTATGACCGCCGGTTGAGTTCCTCAGGCTTCGGCAGAAACTTCGTGAGCGGTGACAAAATCTTTGGCATGTCAAAAAATTGCCGGAAGACCATGCGAAGGTTCATTTTCGTGTTGAATTCGTATGTCCATTTTGTCCTTCGTAATGACATCGTGAGGGCATCTTGTCAAATGGTGTGATCTTCGTCTTTACCTCGTGTGATCATCGGTGCCATCGGGCATTTTTCAACTCACGAAGATAATACGAAGGAAGTAAGAAGCCACCCGATTGTCTTAGGAAGGCAACACGACTACGTGAAGTCCTCGCAATGCCGCCGTGTAGCCATCGTATTATAGCACGATGACATCGAGATGGGACCACGGTGTGGCCGAAGACAGCCGAATTTGAGTAGCTACAGCGTTTCACACGTGTCATAGTACTTAACGTCGATATATAAAAGGCCAGCTTTTTCCTCAGTCAGTCCTGAGCAACGGTTCTAAAGCTTCAATCACAATTAATCATAATTTATTTCCAGCAGAATGGCATACTTTGACGATGAGACAACCAGGAAAAAGAAGGCAGCAGCATTGCTTCTTTTGATAGGCCTACACCTAAGAGAACATGATGAGCAACTCTTACAGGCTCAGACAGCCTCTTCCCTTTGCTCCTTCCTGCCTTTGGTGGCATGATAAAGGTGAATAAAAGACTGATTCTGTTTGAAATAAATAAAGAATACTGCGTATTCTACCCTAATAATTTCTGATCAGCAATTGAATTTCCCACTGTTGGCTGAAGGTTTTATACCATCGACAGGTCATGTGACGTCTTCGTGACCTAGTTCGAACGGATTATACTCTCAACACGAAGTTGTGTGGTCTTCGTGTGTCCTGCGGGTAAGCTACATAATATATAAAATTCACATATTTGTGTTGCCTTCGTGTCTGGTTCGGGTGCCATCGCGTGGCCTTCTGAAGGCACCGTCCTTGCTTCGGCTTTCAATTGGCCGTTTACCAAGTTCGGGACGATCTTCGCGCGAAATTCAAAATTCCAAATTCGTATGGCCATCTGATGTTAATTTCGGGACTGTGTGACAACTGCATTACGGAAGTGTCCGAATGCCTCTTTTGGCGTGTTGCAGGCAATACAATGATATCTAGCTGTAGAAATGTTCTACTAACTGAAAACCGATGACGTGACCATTTACCAACCCGAGGAAGAGGGCGTTTGAAAATATTGTGGGAAAAAGGAGAAAATGCTGGTAACCAGCATTTTCTCCTTTTTCCCACAATGTTTTCTATCCTTTCAAAGACGATTTCTGTCATTTCATCCACAGCTGAATTGTCGTCTGCACACAGTCTCAATTTGGACTAGCTTTAGATTAAATCGTTCATGAAAGGTTAATTAGGTCATAAGTATACACCTTTTACAGGCCATTTCCATAGACTGTTTTTAAAACATTGAAAAAAGGCGACTAACGAGCGACTCGTATTTTTGACAGGCAAAATGTCTAGCAAATATTATTAAGCGAACTTTTGGTGAGTTTAATATTTTTTTGTGGACGAGTTTAGTAAAATTTTACATCAAACGCCAAATCTTTGTATCACATAACAGTATCCCAAAAAATATAGTTCAAATATTGTGTTGAAATGTAGGCCGACATATATTGAAATTTACATTGAGGCTATTCACTTCTTTGACAGGTGTGTTCATCACGCCCGGACGAAAAATAGTTCAAAAGAAACTTGCATATACATTTAAGGATTTTGTTTCAAATCTAAAGATGATAAAATTCTGAGCATCGTCCATTTTTAAAGATAATTTAACAGAGAAATATGGATAGCAAAGTTTTAGAAATGTGGCGTATGCTTACAGAGCTTTGACCAAATACGAAACTATTTGTTTATCTCAAACGTGTGTGAGGTATAACAATTCGTAATGAATGTATTAAACTAAAAATAAGGGTAGTTATGTTATGGTACTATTTATTATATACCTACGAATTTTCCGGCTCACATAAAATCGCACGAGACGAAGGAAAAAAGACCCAGACCTACACACTACTTTAGGCTTGGTTTCCGATTTAATGAGTCAAAAAGTTACATTAAAATATTCAGCGCCCATTCATAAAAAAGAGTTTTTGCCCATTAAACAAGGATTTATTCTGATCTATTTTGATTTCTAATCGTTTTCGCATAACATTATCACTTATAAAATGTCTTATTACAAATGCTTGATGTTACCGTTTATAGGTATAAAATAAAAGGAATACTATGTTGTAGTACCTTTCCTGAGGCTTGTATTACGTTTTTACTGAGTAGGAAAATTTTGACATTTCGCTTGACCTTTGGTCTCGCGAGATAGCTAATATTTCCCACGCAGCTCGAAGCAAATACAAGAACAAGGAACAAGTTAAAATAAATATATATATACACACACACCTCCCCCAGGAGGAAGGATCCTTTTCTTCCACCTAGTCCAAGTCATGTGACTAAAATAACCCTTGCTGCGATATATTATATTGAAGAAAACTTACCACAAAAAAAATCTTTTCCATACTGGACAGCTGTATGATAATGAAACTTGGCATAGATAATCAGGTGTTCTACAAAGTGTGTTCAAAGTATTTTCAAATGGTGACCTTCGATTGACCTTTGACTTTTGACCCCTTTTGGATAAGTTAAAATTTGGGGTATAGTTAAGTACACATGGTTGTTGTTTTATGACATTTATAAAAGCATATTGTCTCCATCAACAAAGCTTTAGAGGTTTTATATTTATATGTAAGTTGCATCACCTAATACTAGGCCTACTGTGTCAATATTGATCAAATGATTATTGATGAAATGGTCCCTCCGTTTGGCTTATCAGTTTAACACGTACATTAGGTTATAAAGGAAAAACTTTACAATGTCTCTTTGTACGGAACTTAAACACCTAAACCTATGGTCTGTGGAATTCAGTATCATCAAATACAACTCTACCAATTTTGATTAACTAATGTATAGCCCTAAATTAAAAAATGGGCCTCACTGAAAGGGTCAGATAGTACAGATGTAGGGGGCAATCTTATCTTCAGCCATATAGACATTTTTTTACAGTATGACTTGGAAAAAGAAACGTTGGACCAAGACCATCGATATTTTCTTTATCTCACAGACTTTTGTCGAGTTTGCTCAAAATGGCTGCTCCCGAGGAGCAAGATTTGAACCTATTTAAAATGAGCGACTTCAGGGGTCACCATTTTTCTGTTTTATACACAAGAACAAACAAAAAGTTAGTGATAGTGCGAAAGAAAGGATATGTTATTATTTCATGCTTTCCGGTAGGTTATCGAGAAATATCGGTGAAATATTTTTCGATATTTCATGGTTACGACCAGTGAAAATACCGATTTTTATATTCTAACTATTCAACTGAAGGCGGAAACAGTTGTTCCCGCGCACTAGTTACCTAGGTAAAATGCGCGTGCCTCGCAAACAGATGGAAATATGACGTAATTTACCTTACATTTCTCGCGCTTGACGTAATATTGTAATGCGTTGCTATGCGGAGGGTGTACGCCACGGGGAATAACTGAAAAGAACTGTACTGGATTTTGATTAAGTCCCTCCCAGAAAAGGTTAAAAGCATGAAATGAATTGATTTTTTTTTTTCGGCCACGAGTGAAAATATTACCGATGATGTTCACTCGATGAAATAAATTTCGATCTTTCATCGTAAAAAATAAATATCCTCTATTTATTTATTAACCCTGTAACAAACGATCAGTTGTTTTCAATAACATGAAGAAGATGCCATTTGAAAACATTGTGGAAAAATACCAGTAACCAGCACGTTCTCCTTTTCCAACAATGTTTCATACTATTTCAAGGATAAACAATATTATTTTGGCCACATTTGATATGTCGTCTACTAATGCTTTCAATTTGGACAAGTCTAGACTTTGTTGTTTTGTAAAGAATATACGATGGATACAGCATCCTCAATATCTCTAATTTCTCGTGACGCGAATGATACGATGTCTTGGGGAATATTCTGGAAAATAAAAAACTCAGCAATTTAATGATGTTAATTTATAATCTTTCTGACAAGTGCAATCAACTCGGGCCTGTGTGTATTTCTTACCAAATAAGGAAATCTCCCAGGGGAGCTATCTGTTTGTCAGCCGCAGCGCAGCGAATTATACATAAAATTGTTTTTGGGGAGGCAATACTCGGAAGTAATTAGGAAACCGTCCGTACGCGGAAGGATATGAATTCTGATAAACAGTAAGTGAAATTAATATCAAAAACCGACGGAATTTATCCTATATTGAATAAAGATCGGTGAATTATAACGTTTTGTTATTTTCAATGATCTGTAGAGAATCTTTCAGAATTTTGTGGTATACATAGATGAGTTGTTGTTGGTGTTATTTTACGTTTGTCTGTCCTCTCTCTCTCTCTCTTTCTCTCTCTCTCGCTCTCTCTCTCTCTCTATCTCTCTCTCTCCTCCTCCTCCTCAATGTATTGTATGTTTGGTATATAAGCGAAGTATCTGCAGGATACAAAATAAAATTTCGGAAAGCGGCTGACTTAGGGGAAAATGCTTGAACCATGCTTATTTTTCTACAAGTATGAGCTTCAGGCTGAGTCATATAGTTTGGCGATAGTATGTAACTGTAATTTGACATTGGGTAGGGAGAACAGTCCGCTAGTACTTTACAGTGGGTAAATGTGCTTTACAACTTTCAGTAACTGTAAGTTACGGCATAGACAGGACGACTTAGACAGGAAAAATAACAAGTTACTACTTGGCATTGAGCGACTGCGGTTTACCACTAAGCATTGAGTTACTGCAAGTTATCACTTGGGAAAGAGAAACAGCAAGTTACTTTTTGACAGTGGGTAACCGTGCTTTGATACAAGTCACTGTGTGTTATTACCGGGAAGGTGAGTGATTACGTTGCTGTTGGTAACTATACTTTGATACTAGACATTGAGTAACTGTGAGTAACAACTGGAAAGGGAGAAACGGTGAATTCCTGCCCGGCAGTGGGTAACTGTGCTTTACTTCTTAACACTTGGTGAATGTGTGTTACCACTGGGAAAGGAGAAATAATGAGTTACCCCTTTGCAGTGTGTAACTATGCTTTACAACTAGATTATATTGAATAACTGTGAGTTACTACTAGACATTTAGTAACTGTGAGTTAATACTTGGAATGCAGAAATACTGAGTTTATACTTTGGCTGTTGGCAGTTGTCTCTTACCACTATGTAGTGAGGTAGCAAGGTCGAATACTCAGCTGCAAACTTTTTGGGTTGTTTGACAGTCATACTAATCCTGTGAGCCTATTCATTAACAGGGGCCGAGCCCCGGTAGCTCAGTCGGTAGCGTACAGGACTTGAGAACAGAGGGTCGCGAGTTCGAACCCCGGCTCGGCCAATTTCTTTCCGAGGATTGATGATAGTCATTGCGACAGGATTCATTCCTCTCTCACCGCTGATCACTGTTTCGACGATGGTTATGTGGGAAAGCAGCCAGTGGCTTGTAAAGAATATTGTGCGGAGTACTGGTAAAAGAGACTCCAGGAAAGCATGGATAGGTGCACTGGCCGCCGCGATATAACTGAAATAATGTTGAAAACGGCGTTAAACACCATATAACCAACCAACAACCATCATTAACAGGGAGTTTTTCTGGTCAAGAAAGCTAGTGCATTCTACATGTATCCCGTCACGTTGATAAGTATTAAGAATCTCTGTATATTACAGAGTGCTCTGCTGAATTATTAAAATGATTGACAGAGGAACATGCTCTTAGAAAGAGGGTTTCAATGCATGTCTGTGATATATTATACCAAGTAATTAATGACAATATTATGGATTCATAAAATCTATTTTGTCTAACATCCCAATGAATAATGAAATAGAATGGTCCTTTGGCATCCTGAAAAATGACCAATAGCAAAAAGTTTCGACCCAGGTCAGCCTGCGCGTACTGCGCAGGCTGACCTGGGTCGATACTTTTTGCAGATGCATTAAATTCCCTTTTCACAGAGCATGGCCCACTTCTTAACCATCCATTCATCGATTGGAACTTGGTGTATTGTGGCATGAAACAATAAATATATGATCCCTGCTCTGTGAAAAGGGTGCGTAATACATCTGCAGAAATTATCAACCCATGTCAGCCTGCACAGTCGGTGCAGGCTGTCATGAGTTGATACGTTTTGCTACCTGTCAATTTTCTCCATGTCAAAGGGCTATTTTTCATCCAGATCCTCTACAGTGTCGTGACAAAATTGATTTTATGGGTCTATAATTATGTATGTGATAACTTGCTTGGTATAATGCATCGCGGAGATGCACTAAGCCCCCTTTTGCGAAAACTTGGCTCATATGTTGTATGGTACTGAAAAACGTTGACCAAAATCAGACTGCATGAATGTGAGGTGACGATCAGCAAGAAGCCAAAGGCATATGATCAGCACAATACGAAACAAGACAAGTTAGTTAGGCTAAAGAGTCTTACAGATCAAACGGACACTATTTTCATTGTTCTTTATCTTTAAATACATTTCTCTTTGCTCCCTCCCTCCCTCCTCTTTACTTTCAAATCGTTTATTTCAAGGCGGGCAATTTTAGACGAATTTTATTCAAATCTCTCCTGTCGTACTTAGGAGCAATTCAATCCATTAACGCTGTTCTACCGTACAAAATATTAAATCCGTTGGAAAAGTTTCTGGAAGCTGAGGTCCGCACAACTCTTACCCTTAAACGAAAATGCAGTTTTAACCAATGTTAGCGCTTTAACTCTTTACCAGAAAACAAAATTTTAGACTTGTCTGAACTTTCCAAAATATTCTTTCTTTATTTCATATAGCTAAGCGGTTTAACACTTTCCCGCACGATGCCGACATTTAACGACCCTGTGGAAGAAGCCTGTTGAAAACATTGTGGGAAAAGGAGAAAACGAAAAAATTGCACCATTTGAGCCACATTGAAATTGTCGTCTGCAAATGCTTTCAATTTGGACAAGGCTAAAATTTTGTCGTCTGGTAAAGGGTTAACGGTTTAGTAAATGAATTTTCAAAGAGAGAGAAAGGTTGTTCGGCACTATTTTTGCCAAGTCAGCCCCGAGACGAGAGTTCTTCGGTTGTTGGTAATGTCAAAACGTCTTCCAGCAAGACGAAAATCCCTGACAGTAATGTAAAAACAATACCAATTTGTGCGAAACTAACACATCCCCCAGTCATAACTTTTCACTCACATACGATAACTATCAGCGATATAATTCATTTTTCATATGTGAATCTCACCCAACGGATTCACGAATCGAGAGTTTTCAATATCCTTCCGCGGTCATTGCGCCTGCGCAATCAATCAATTTGTTCGTTCTAAATTGTTTTCCCATGCGGGGAAGCGGTTAGGTTGCTTCAGACTTTATACATAAGGGAAGAAATTGAAATTCGAATGAAAGGGCGTGGGATCACATCAAAAGCAGACGAAAGATACAAAGAAAATGATAAACAGATAGCTGAACTGTTAATGTTGATTCCAGATATCGATGAATGTGTGGAACTACTTTTCCCTTTTACATATATATATATACACACATTATGTTCCTTCTTTACATATGACGATCAGATGGTTACAAGGCATAAGGGAGAGATTTAGCAGATGAAAATATTTGATAGCACTACTTTTATTAGGTCTAACTGTTTGATTGCTGAATAAGATAGATGATATAAACAGAAACAAAGGGTATCCAAACATTGACTTTCGACTGTCCTGAATAATCATCGCAACATTTCTGACCTTGACTGTCCAAAAGCAGATTGCGCATTTGTACAGACGCTTCATTTTCATTAATTCAGCACTATAATATTAGTTATTTTATCACCCCAGTTCATCATGCTCATTTTAGCTTTTGTAACTGTCTTCGTATCTCTGACAACAGTTACTCCAATTGACCTCATGGAAATATACATGAACTATACTCTGGTAAAAGGGGGGTGTAACGTATCTCTGTGATACATGATACTAGTCATTACACTATTATGGATAAAAAAAGCTACATTTTATCTAACAACCGAAGAATCATGAGGTACACTGGTACTTTTACATGCAGAAATTGACCAATAGTAAAAAGTTTCGATCTAGGTCAGCCTGCGCGGATTGCGCAGGCTGACTTGAATCGATACTTTTTTCAGATGCATTACTCATAAATAAAATCTTATTATTATTACAAACTCATTTGGATGAGTGAATTTTTCTTTTGTGTCTTCACAAAAGCCTTTGACATTCAACCAAAATGGCTGGCGTTACAATAGTAGCATAAACTCTCAAAAGAGAACTCTTCCCGGGAACTTAAAATTACATAGCGTTGAAATTTAGCATGGATAAGCAGCATTGAGAGTAAGACCTCAAGTCGATCTTTTATCTGGTCCGGATTCACCAACAGTTCTTAGGAACATTCTTGGTCTTATCATTCTTGAAAGTAACTTCTGATTGGCTAAACAAAATGTTTTAGCCAATCAAAAGTTGCGTTACTTTCTAAATTTATAATAAGACAAAGAATTTTCTTGAGAATGGTGTGGGAATACGGACCCTGTACTTATACTGGTCAAACATTTGGCTTGTGTGTTAAAATAAATTTGTTTGAGAAATTTCTTGCCTGGAACCACATGGCCTAGAGCTTTGATATTTTTACATGTAGCATAACCTAATAGAACTTTATCAACTGATGAAATAGGGTCTCGTGGGTTAAACAATTTTCCCGTCTCGTGGTCATATTTTCCACGTTAGATAGCCAGTTTCAAAGAACCACAAGCCATAGAGCTATGATAATTGGTATGTAGTTAGTTTGTATGAGATATATCGTCAGGTTTCAAATAGATCTGAGTCGTGCTCTGTTAAAAAAGAAGGGCTTGAGCTTTAAATGCATCTGCCAAAAGTAACGACTCTTATTATACTGCAAAGACATTTCTCGTGATCTGATTGGATAATATGCCCCGAACATATATATCATGTACACTGGCAAAACCAACGTAAAAGCAGTTTCCCTCTCGGAAGCCCCGTATACATGACTACACTTTCAACACAACATCCAAAATGGCGGCGTCGATCAAGATTAACATCAAGATTATGCACCAAACTGCACGTTTTACCAACGTTTCAGTGACGTCAGTTCCCTGTGACGTCAGTTTTCATTGAATTGGGGCACTCAGAAGGGAAATTCTAGTTCGTCAGCGTACTCAATTTTTAAACCAAAAAACAGGTAAAAAATCGCTTAATACACTACACGTTGGAATGGTAAAACTTTGCAGTATAATAAATTCATTGTACGGTCAGGTGGCAGGGGACTTGGAAACTTGTTCACGGCTGAGGTGAATCATGTCGCCCCGAGCCGAAGGCGAGGTCGGCTCGGGGCGACATGATTCACCTCAGCCGTGAACAAGTTTCCAAGTCCCCTGCCACTTGGAAACTTGTTCACGGCTGAGGTGAATCATATCGCCACCTCGCCTTCGGCTCGGGGCGACATGATTCACCACAGCCGTGAACAAGTTTCCAAGTCCCCTGCCACCTGACCGTACAACTAATAATGTCAGCCCTCACAGGCTGACCTTGGTCGAAACTTTACGTTGTTAGTAAATTAACCGCATGTCGAAGGACAACAGTTCGACATGACTTAGATCTAGCTGGATACACTTTATGCACGGACTTGCTTGGTACAATGCATCACGAAGATGCATTAAAGCCATGACCCAGAGCGCCGTTCTGTTCAAAGCCCTCGGGTCAAAGCCGTCTTTGCCTTGAGATCAGAGCTTCACATAAGCGAAAATGTGTTTTTCAGAAGACAAAGACTTAAAATGTTCTCGTCCCAAACTCAAAGACCTAAAGTTTTTACATTTTATATGTAGTATCTCATTGTAGACCTTAACAGCAATTTTTCTCAAATTTCAGCGTATTTTTAAAAATGGCCCGACGCAGGGGATCGGATCTTTTATATTTGATTGGTCGATTTTCATTAGTTTATCGTCGCCACCGGTTGCTCATAAGGGCAACGCCCCAGAAGACTGTTAGTTTTGTGACGTGGGATAGTGCAAGATACTGGACGAAACCCATCCTGAGTTACGTGCTCAGTGTGTAGCTCTGTCAAACGGGACCTTGGTTTAACGTCTCATCCGGAAGACTTTTTAGTAATCTCAGGTGGGCAGCCGTGGGGATCGAACCCAAACCCTTAAGTGGCTCGAGATTTGACGTCCACATGTCTCATGGTCCACCATCTGAGCTATTGGGGCTTGTCAGACTTTTTTTTTCATACATATCTCAGCAGTTAATAAAGAATCTGTTCGTCCCAAGCTTTAAGATATCGGGTTTTGAGTATGGGTATGAAGCATCATTTAATATAGACTGTTGTCGAGTTCGATAAAAAAAAACTCAAGCCCTCGAAAACAAAATGGTACCTTCCTCGGGGTCATGATTTTCATGAGGTTATAGACGTTGCAAATCAGACTCTGAAATGTCAGGAGAGCAATCTAGGTCTTCGTTTCATCTTAGTACCTGTGAGAAGCTCTCCGGGTAAAGGGGGTTTAATGCATCTGCGTAATGCATTATAGCAAGCTAGTTATTACATACATGTAATTATGGATCCACTTTGTCCGAAAAATGGCTGAATTTAAGAGGTAGAATGGTCCTTTGACATACATAAAAAGTTTCGATTCAGGTCAGTCTGCGCGGACTGCGCAGGCTCACATGGTTCGATACTTTTTTCAGATGCCTACCTTTTCACAGACTATTACACATGTATATGTGTCATCTACAGATAATTTGCACCGAAAGATGGAACTAAAGCCCCCGTCACACCAAACTAGTTCTTAGAACGTCTTACCCCGTCCTGACATAATCGGAAAACGGGTTGCGGTCGGGGTAGAACTTCTAATTTTGGTTTAATAAAGCCCCTGTCTCACCAAACCTGTTCCTAGAAAGTCTTACCCCGGTCAACAAAATCGAAAAACGGGCTGCAGTCGGGATAAGACGTGTAATTTCGGTCGGTAAAATACAAACGCACTGCCAATTGATGCCCAACTGCACCGCGTCTCTAATAGGATCGAAGTACGGCAGTTCCGTTTGTAGTACGTCCATCTCGTTTGAAGTACGTTGTCACTCCATTTAATTACAAGACGGGATGGACGGCAAAAATTTTTTAGCAGGCCCAAAGTTCTTGAGCACCCTTCCCGTCCTTACCGGTCTATTAAGTTCGTAAACAGGTCGTAAAAGGTCGCTAATACGTTCACTTCGTTCGAACACAGTTTAAGTCCGTTTGGCAAAAATTTTCGGAACGGAGAGAGAACGAGTTTGCTGTGACGGGGGTAAAGCAAGGTTCCATCGTTACTAAAGTATTGACAAAGATTTCCCATATCTAAAAACGCAAAAGGAAAAAAAATGACAAGGGTTTTTTTCTCTACAATTGTTTTGAATCACAGTGATGAAAAGAAAGATTGTTTGTTGCCAAAATGGTTTTACGCAATTCATTTGACATTCAAGTATTTTGAGACAATGGTGATTGATTCATTCTTGTGAGCGTAGCTACATAAATAATGTTCTCTCAACATTCAAGTGAGCCATACTCTGGCAGAAGGAGGTTCAATGCATCTCCGCGATGCATTTTACTGAGCAAGTCATCACATTAATATAGATCCTTAAAATTCAACTTTGTCTCACGACCTACTAAATCATGAGGTAGAATGGTCCTTTGACATGCAGACGATTGACCAAAAGCAAAAAGTTTCGACCTAGGTCAACCAAGCAAATTATCACATAATCATGGAT
The DNA here is from genome assembly GCA_946811185.2 of Hippopus hippopus. Taxonomy (NCBI): domain Eukaryota; kingdom Metazoa; phylum Mollusca; class Bivalvia; order Cardiida; family Cardiidae; genus Hippopus; species Hippopus hippopus. The sequence continues at coordinate 10,668,369 of OX328104.1, forward strand.
CCATACGATCCATTTTGTCTCACAACCGACTGAATCCTTAGGTAGACTGTCCTTTGATAAGCTGAAAATTTACCAATAGCAAAAAGTTTCGACCCATGTAAGTCTGTGGTTGATACTTTTTGCAAATGCATTAAACTTCTTTTTCACAGAGCATGGATCAAGTGTGTACAAAATCATTGCAACCCCGTACTTTGAACGCATACTTTTTTTTTTCGACAACCAGAGTTAGTTCCAGGTGCTAGTCTTAATTTCGGTCAGTCCTCTGCTTACATTAACATTCTAAAGTCTTTTTCTCATGAATTTTCTAAATTTGAAAGTAAACAACGTCTGACTGGTTAAACCAAATGGTTACTTTCTAAATCTAGAAGTAGATTTAAAATGAAATTAAGAATAATTGGCGAATACGGACCCTGAAGGCCCTAGCCTTGGTCCAAGCGGTATTATTTTTTCAAATCTGCTTAGCATTTATTACCAGTTTTGAAAAATTATCACCTGCCTATATAAAAGGGAACGCTGGAACCTAGGCTGGGAACTACTGCATTGGGAGGCAGTAGGTAGAAACCTAGTCTATGCTTTGATTATAACCGTTCTTTACGTGACGACAAACTTTTAGACTCATCCAACTTGAAAGCATTTGCAGACGAAAAAAAAAGTTGCTCGAATAATAGAATTTGCCTCTGAACAGGTGGAAAATAATGTGGGAAAAGAAGAAAATGCTGGTTACCAGCATTTTCTTCTTGTCTCACAATGTTTTCAAAAGTTTTTTTTTTTTTCCTCGAGGTCGCTAAAACTTGGAATTGTTTGGTAAAGGGTTTGAATCTGTCTGTTTGCTTTCGCAGATGTAAGTCGCCTTTTTGTTTTTTATGTAAATATAGACCGTCAAAATTGGCGGGTAGAAAAATAACATATTTTGGCACGTCGATTGTTTTTATGACACGTATTTCATCGCTTATGTTATACGCAAAGACCGTTTTAAAGAGGCATCGAACTACATTTTGTTTCACATTATTTATTTAGAATCTTAATAAAACTTGTAATTTTCATTCACGCGCAAAGATGGCTTGGAAACTAAAATAAAGATAGAAATACATTCAGAAAACACCAGGAGTTACCCAGATTTTTTTTTTGTATTTTTTCTGTAGAATTTCCTATTGCGTTAGTAACACGATAGTCATTATTGTGTAACAACTTTATTGGTAAAAATGAGCCATGTTTTCTGAAAAGTGTTTCAATGAATCTGCAAAAAGTATTGATATTTATTTTTGCAGTTTTTTTCCCGCACCTTCAAGTAAACAGTCATCTTCCTGTGATTTTTTTCGCACACAATATCAAATTTATTCACCCAAAACAATTTTTGTCAAAATGTACTTTTAAGCCCCTTTAACTCGCATCTACTGGAAAATAAGCATATATGTATATGCCTTTGTGTCTGAAACATTATAATAATAGCTATAGTAATAATGGTTCTTTACAATATCCAAATATTTGAGCGGCACTCTGGCAGAAGAGGGGTTTAATGGATGCACGTAATGCATTACACCATGCAAGTCATCAAATAATTAATGAAATCCATGAAATTCTTTTTGTCTAACGACCGACTGAATCACGAGTAAGACTGATCCTTTGACATGCAGAAAATTGACTGATAGCAAAACGTTTGAATCCGCGCAGACTGACCCAGGTCGATGGTTCCAAGCAGATGCATTGAATTCCCTTTTTTCACGGAGCTCGACTCGTTTGTTTTCCATCATAACTTCTATTAAACTTCTTATGTTATCACTTTCCCAAACGACAAAATTTTGGGCTGGGCCAAATTGATTGCAGATGACAAATTAAATGCTACTGAAACAATTATTTTTGTCTTTGATAGAGTAGAAAACATTGTGGGAAAAGGAGAAAATGCTGGTTACCAGCATTTTCTCCTTATCCCACAGTGTTTTCAAAAGCCTTCTTTTTTAGGGTCGTTAAAACTCGGGATTGTGTGGTAAAGAGTTAAAGTGCTACTATATATGTGTACTTATACCAGTTGTTACCATCCATGCTGATGAAAACATCATCAAACTAATTTTGAAACAATTTAACAAAAAAAAAAGAAATTCTTCAAACTAAGTCGTGCGTTTCGTCTTCATCCAATTCTAAAATCGATTCTTATGGGGAAAAACACATTATCTTTAAAAGATAATTCCACTAAAATGGTCTGAGTGAAAAATTGTACAGACACTCTCATGAATCAGTTAAATTTCGGATTCATTTCCATGACAATTTCATTTCTTCGAAGCAATATTCGAAAAACATAGCAAAACTTCGAGCTGAGTCATTCTTAATTCTTTCCTTACTGTTGACGACACCAGAAGCTTTTGTGGACAGTGTAGATCAAGATCAGACTGCACAGAACGTTCAGTCTGATCTCTGATCTACTCTGTTCATTACTTTATTTTAGATTAAAGCCAAACTGTCTCTTCATCTTGCAGTGGAACTATATTTATAGCCAATGAAAAGGTGTAAATTATTTACTTGGTAGTGAAAGAGTAAATCTGCATTTAGCAAAGCTTGGGCGATTCGTTGATCAAATCCCTACGCTCTATTACGATGGATGATATTCTCGTATGCCTTACATTTCTTCGCCGGAAATAGACCGTTTTACAGCTAAAAAAAAAATCCTGATTCAGTTTTCAATCGCACTCTTTATAAAAATGCATTTTCATTAACAAATATGTTGTTATTTCATTTATAATATTCCTATCAGTGAATTACTGGGATTTCACAGTGAATAACACAATTAGTGATGATAAATATGGTATCATCACTAGTGACAATATAGTAACTATATAGAATGTTTGCCGGAACTACTTCTTTCCTATGTCGCTCATATTGTACCATTCTTGATAATTATTATAATTTAAAAAAAAGGTGAATTAGGAATATAATAAATATGATAATCAACTGGTTGTGTGTGATATTAAAAATCTGTCACTCGAATGGGGTTTGTTTCGGTTTAAAAACTCGTCCTTCGCACTGTTTTTTCGACCGCATCACACCCCATTTTAGTGACAGATTTTTAATATCACACACAACCAGTTGATTATCCTCTATTTATTTAGAGTTGTTAATTAATTTCAAAGGAAGTTTTGCTGATTGATTATTACAAATAGGTAAACGGTATAAGTAGAGGTAGAAGTAGTGGCAGAAGTAGTAGTAGTAGAAGTAGAAGCAGTAGTAGTAGTAGTAGTAGTAGAATTATTTGTTGTTGTTTGTTGTTGTTGTTGTTGTTAAGAACGATTTCATGGGCACCGCCATGTTCGAGATCATGCGATTGAAAATAGATTCAATGGCGGCCTTCTTTATACGAACGAGGTTGGATGTAGTTACGGAATCGGCCGAGTTCTGACGAGTGCCTTGGTCTGCTCACAATATTCAACATATGGAAAATTGAGTTGGGCTTAAAGGTCGGATAAATCAAACGCGCTCTTTCATTGAAAATGAACATTAAAGTGATACGATGTAAAAAATATTGGACCAATAATATTCGCTCTCGATTGGAAATTACCCCAAAATTTGTGCAACAGAAAGACGACCCTTTACGAGACGACAAAGGATTCGAATTGTCCATACTGAAAACATTTGCAGACAACAAATTAAATGTGGCTTAAATGTAAGGATTCGTCTCGTAATGGTTGAAAACATAGTGGGAAAAGGAGAAAATGCTGGTGACCAGCATTTTCTCCTTTTCCCACAATGTTTTCAAAGGACTCTTTCCTGGGTATCTTTAATACACGTTATTGTCTTGTAAAGGGTTTTGATTGTTTGATTGTTGTTCCACGATATTGATGTAGACTGGCAGGGAGTTGTAGAATATGATCCATTACTGACTGCATTTTAAATTGCGCTGTTTGTCCATTTTAAAGGGGCATATAACCCATTATCTCCCGCTAGATGGCATTCGACAAATACACATCTATCTAATTTGGGCATTCTGGGTGCAGAACCGGACTACTTTTCAAAAACAACAACCGTTACTTTGAATTTCAAAATGAAATAAACGTTTACTTAATAAAACGCTACCTGGTGCGATCCATTCAGCTATGAAAGGCAAGCATGTAACCTATGCACCGGCAATTTATTAAAACCGTCCCCTACATGCTTGGGTAATTGGCTAATAGCTTCGGTATAAGCCCTACTTCTCCCAGGTATACGGGGATGGGCGATGCGTCATAGCAGACAGGTCGAATCTTCGAAGAATATGACATGCTAAGACAACGCATATAACCAGATTTTGACCGTTTTTTTTTGCGGGGGGGGGGTTGATTGATTGGCCGCTTTCAACATTATTTTAGTCATATCACGGCGACAGCTCATATACTTATGTATTTTCTTGGTTTCACCAGTACGAGGCTAGGGCCTTGAAGTTTCTCACCAACAGGCACTCCAGTGAGGCTCGATCTTGGGGTCTCCAGGTTACGAGTCCTACACTTTACCACTGAGTCACGCAGGACCCGGGGGGGGGGGGGGCGGATGGAACCCGCACCCATGACTTTCAAAACGATTATTGGTGAGTCTACCAATTGAGCTTTCCGGCCAACCGATATGTTTCTGTGTTAATAATGAACTATGCTCTGGCAAAAGGGGGCTTCATGCAGCTCTGTGATGCATTATACCATACAAGTCATCATATAACTTTGGATCAGTTATACAGTATCCATTTTTTCTAACAAATGACAGAATCCTGACATATGGGTAGAATTGTCCATGAACACGTAGAAAATTGACAATTTTTAAGCAAAAACGTTTCCGCTCACGTCAGCTTGCGCTTACTGTGCAGGCTGACCTAGGTCGATACTGTTTGCAGATGCATTAAGCCCCCTTTCCACTGAGCATAGCTCGAATGTATTTATCCCTTGTTATGCAATAAGGGCTATACCGTTAAAAACGGAATAGATGATTTCACAGTAGAAATACAAAATACTCGGTAAACCGTCGTGTTTTCTACATGTATTTCTCTCTGTGTTTTAATCTTAAAGCCATCTTTGCACGAGAATGAAGAAAGCAGTCGTTGTTAAGATTTTATTCCAAAATTTTTAAAAACCAGTTTGAGGGTTTAATGCCCCTTTAAATCTGAGCCTATCCCCCAAGGATTCTAAATTCTAATTCTAAATTCCAATACCATTCAACTAATTGGCAGAGACAGAACGTCTCGACCAAAGAGATGGCTTGGCTTGGGATTTAGAATTAGACCAATACGAGTACAATGTAGTAGCAATCATTGGTGAAATATACGAACCCTCGTAGGCCTATATAGTAAACAGATAGATTGACTAATCTTTAGGTCATGTCAGTATTAATTTTGCTTTTTTCCTTTTCTGTCTGCAAATAAATGTAAAGAGAGAGAGAGAGAGGGAGAGAGAGAGAGAGAGAGAGGGAGAGAGAGAGAGAGAGAGAGAGCGAGAGTGAGAGAGAAAACAAGAAGCATTCTGGACGAGCAAGCAAGATAGAGAGAGACAGAAACAGACAGAGAGAGAGAGAGAGAGAGAGAGAGAGAGAGAGAGAGAGAGAGAGAGAGAGAGAGACTGACTGGGTTGTAAGGGTTGGCTTGTACCAGATTTTTTTCTGGTTATATTTTTTGTCTGATGAGTGCTTTGAAGGAAAGAGAGAGATCAAGTGGCATACAGGACGAGCGAGAGAGAGAGACGGGGAGAGAGAATGAATCCTCGAGGCTTTATCCGATCTGTCGGGAAAAAAAACACTAAATTTTATGTTTGCATGTCCAGGGGCGTGTTCCATGCAGTCATCGATGACAAATGCCATTGGGAAAAAATGATCGTCCCATTTGAGGTAATAATAACTTGTCAACATTAGCTTGACATTATGATGACGTATTAACTGTTAAATTTCATTTTTAGTATTGAAATTTTTAAAGTTGATCTTGAAAGCAAACTAAATGAGTAGCCGGCTCTGTAAAAAGGGGCTATGACCCAGTTTCGTAATGAATTCGTCGCATAATAATCCATTTTGTTCAAAAAACCGACTTAAGGTATTACCCCCCTAACCCTTCTAGTGCAACATGGAACAAAATTTCTTGTTAGTTGATAAATAAGGATTTATACTTATAAGGATATAATACTTTTGCACATTTTTAACCGACCAGAAATTCCTTTGATGTCTATCTTGAAATTATCCGTTGATACGTTTGTTAGTTTCCTGAAAAGGGAGGTAATTATTATCTCCCTTTCTAATGAGAATATAGTGGTTTTAGATTTATAAATGATAATTCTTAGAAGGAAAAAAGTAGTACAATAATACTCATTTTTAATCATACCAAATTTTGTAGGATAATATTATAGTGGAAATAGCTGTTTTCGATTAGGAGGGTACTACCTTAATCATGCTACGGAACTGTCCTTCTACAAAAAAGTATCGACTAATATGAGCCTTCGCAGTCTGTGCAGGCTCACCTGAATAGATACATTTTGTTGTTAGTAAATTTTTTGCATGTCAAAGGACAGTTCCGTTAAATTTCATATTCAGTTTTGAAACTTTTTAAGTTAATCTTGAAAGCAAACTATATAAGAAGCGCTCTACAAAAAAAGGGGTTTAATCCAGTTTTGTAATGAAGTCATATAATATGGATCAATTTTGTTCAAAAACCGGTTTAACCCTTTACCATACAATTAAATTCTAGACTAGTCCAAATTCAAAACATTTGAAGACGACGAAATTAACATAACTCAAGATCTGAAAATTCGTTTTGGCAAGGGTAGAAAACACTGTGGGAAAAGGAGAAAATGCTGGTTACCAGCATTTTCTCCTTTTCCCACAATGTTTTCAAATGGCTTTTTTCTTTAAGGTCATTAAAACTCGTGACTATGTGGTAAACGGTTAAGCATGCTAGGGAACTGTCCTCTGACATGCTAAAAATTTACAAGCAGTAAAATGTATCGACTTAGATCAGCCTGCGCTGAGTGCGCCGATTGATATGGGTCGATATATTTTTGTAGATGCATTTAACCATCTTTTCACATTGCATAACTCACGTGTAAAATATAAACTGTCACAAAAAGGTTTTTTTCAACGTTCAATTCCACTTGCAATCCCGTTTTATTACTAAATGCGCTTTTTTCTTCAAGCTTGTCTTGGCAAAGTGCTTTAACTCTTTACCACACAATCCCGAGTTTTAACAACCCTGATGAAGAAGCCTTTTGAAAACATGCTGTTAACCAGCATTTTCTCCTTTTTCCACCATGTTTTGTTCGCTATCTTAACCCTTTATTACACTATCCCGGCTGTAAACGACCCTGAGAAAGAAAGCTCTTAAAAACATTGTGGGAAAAGGAGAAAATGCTGGTAACCAGCATTTTCTCCTTTTCCCACAATATTTTCTACCCTTCCCAAAATATTTCAATTTTTGAGCCACATTGATCTTGTCGTCTGCAAATGCTTTCAATCTGATCTACCTTTTCCACAAACTATGCACCTACAGTTCCCTTTTCATGCTAGGAAATGAAGGTATTTTCACTTGGCGACTATTAAAAGTTGCTTGTTCCAAAACGTAAAAAGACCTAGGTGATTTTGATAGGCTTCAACGTGAAAGAAAAAAGATTGATGGACAAGTAATATTTATCCCTTTTTTTTTTTTAAACAATCCCGAATTTCAATGACCTTGAGAAAGAAGTCCTCTGAAAACCTGAAAACATTATAGGAAAAGGAGAAAAATGCTGGAAACCAGCATTTTCCTCTTCCCTGAGTGGTTTCTACCCTTTCAAATCTTTACCTAAATCTGGTGAAATACATAGAAAAAAAGTGGCGTGTTAAAAAAAGTGCAACCGCGTTCTGAAAGTACAGAAATTTCTAAAAAAAAAACTCTCGTTACTTCTGTTTTAGCTGGGCTTTCAACAGGGGCGGCAACTGTGCTAGGTATAGTCATGAACATACATCAGTGAATTAGATCGTTTGAGTTATCTCCCATATAGCTACACGTCTTTAACGCGTGAAAATTAGTCTTACTTGCATTTTTATGTTTATTGAAATTAAATCTAGCGGTCTTTTCCTCTCATTTCTACAATTTCGAATTTTAAGCATCGAATTCTGTGATCCGAAATTTGAACGAACAATAAACTATGCGATTATGTCCGTCTGTAGGTCCCGGGTAACTATTCGCACGTGCCCGTTTATCTGAATGCATCAATTAACGTTTAATTATTTCGATATTTCTGCATCGTTTTTGTATAGGCTGATCGACTGATAACATCCATTTCGATTCTGGGAGATACCTTCGATTTCATCTTACAATTTATGCCAGTAATTGCTTGATTAAATTATTATCTGCAGACCCCAACACCAAAGGTGTGAAAGGTAATACCATTATCATCCAATCAAATCAGAGGCCGCCATGTTTGTTTTTATTCCCTTATGACAGCGCTATTGATATTTGATATGCTGCGCTTATCTTCAGCCAATCGGCATCGAGAATTACGGTCAAAGGTGTTAGATATGGAAACAGGCTCCTCCCTTTGACCTAAATTAATAATAGAACGGTACAGTTCGTCCCAGTGTAATATCGGCAGTACTCAACACAGTGTGAAATTGGTCTAATTTAATAAATTCTCTACACAGTCGATAGATTGGATGTAAGTGTTGAAGTGTATCAGGAATAAATATGTGATTGTAGAAGTGAAAACGGATGAATTTTTAATCATGATACATGGCTAAAGCATGCGTTTATTTCTTTCACAGACGCAGGGCTCGGCGAAAAACGAAGAGTTCGGACATTTTGAAAGGAAAACTACACACGTTTGTGCTGTTTCTATGCCATGGAAACCCAGACATGCTTCCCACTATTTCCCGATGGATTCGGGTATCATTGTTTGTGATTATACTCGTTTTTGGATTTATCATTGACACAGGTCAGTATAAGTTATGTAATTGAAGCAATTTCGTATTGGTAATTAGGCGACCCAGAGGTCATGTAGGTGTATTGTAGGACGGTGTGAAATACACACAGGTTCGTGTTAAGAAATGTGTAATGAAATATACATCGCACCTGGCCCTGTCAGAAAACAACCTCTCCTGCCTGCTTCCATCTCTCACAGTTTATATCTGGCTTAATTGGACATCTGTATTGTTTAATTGGAACGTGTATCCAATTTGTAATCTACCCGCTCTACTTAATTGGATTTTTTTTCTGCACGCGTGTGGTTGGCCCATATTAATGTAATAGTTTTTTTCTAACCCTAATCCTGCTAAATAAAAGAAATAAAACTTTCAAGCCGATAGTTAAAACTCAAATTCTCCTAATTCAAGGGTATTTTTGCAGAAAGTAAATCTCCTTATCGGACAGTGTAGATCCAAGATCAGACTGCACGTTCTGTGCAGTCTGATCTTGATCTACACAGATCGCTAAAAGGTCAGTGAGTCGCACTTAGCAGCCTAAGGGTTTAAGATTTAGTATATTTAATCCAACACTTTAGCTTCTAAAAAACTAAATTGAAACTTTCAAGGAGACAAAAAACCCAAATATTGCAATTTCAAAGTTATTTGTTGGGGATAAATATCACCTATCGGACAGTGTAGATCAAAGATCAGACTGCATGTTCTGTGCAGTCTGATCTTTATCTACACTGTCCGTATAAGGTTAGTGAGTGGCACTAAGCAGTGTAACAGTTAACACTGCTCAAAGTGCAATCAGGATAGATCTGTAGTTCTGCATTTTTTCAGTGTTGCAGAAGTGAATAACCAAGTTGACAACAGCTCTCTTCATTAACTCTTTACCACACGACAAAATTTTAGACTTGTCCAAATTGAGGCCGCCAAATTGAAAGCATTTGCAGACGACATATTAAGTGTGGCTCAAGTGACTGGATGTGTTTCTAGAAGGTTATAAAATATTGTGGGAAAAAGAGAAAATGCTGATTACCAGCATTTTCTCTTTTTTCCACAATGTTTTCAGAAATCCAATTTCCTTATGTTGTTAAAACTCAGGATTGTGTGGTAAAGGGTTAAGCCCTTAACTTTTGCCAACAGCAGAAAATCTTTCTACCAAGGGTCAACATTTTAAATATGCCCAAATTGAAAGCATTTGCAGATGACAAAATGGGGAAAAAAAAAGAGACTCAAATACATGAAATGATTTTTTTTTGGGGGGGGGGGTTAGAAAACATGGAAAAGACAATGTTTTCAAAATTTGTCTTCTTTAGGGCCGTTAAGTCACAGGATTGTGTGGTAAAGGGTTCAAGATTTGTCCTAAGTTGAAGCATGTGCAGACCACAATTCAAAAACTGCTTAAACATGGGGATTTGCCAACGTAAGAATAGAAAACATTGTTTGAACAGGAGAAAATGTTGGTGACTAGCATATTTTGGTGACATAAGGTTTGGCTTCTCCAAATTTAACCCTTTCCTGCATACTGCCGACTTTTGAAGACCCTTGGAAAGAAGCCTTTTGATAACATTGTGGTAAGCAGCATTTTCTCATTTTCCTGCAATGTTTTCAATCCTATCAAAGAACAATTGCACCATTTGAGCTACATTAAAATTGTTGTCTGCTAATGCTTTCAATTTGGACAAGGCTAAAATTTTGTCGTCAGGTAAAGAGTTAAAGCTTGCACAGACGTTAAATTGAATAAAACTCTACAGTTGGAATTTGTCTTTAAAAGAGCTGGTTTCAAGCATTTTCTCCATTTCCCACAATTTATTCATTCATCCTTATCGAAAATAAAATTCTTGATGCGAACCACATTTGATTATTATGTCGTCTGCAAATGCTTTCGATTTGAACATGTACCTGTACTTAGGTTTGTCGTTTGGTAGAGAGTATAGGAATTTGGGGAAAAAAATTAATCTTTATATTGCATGTTTGTGATGAAACTTGGTAAGAAGGAAAGAGGCATTTTTATAATCAATGCAATTTTTAGCTCCACTGGCCGAAGGCCAGCGAGCTATTGTCATGGCGTTGTGTCCGTCGTGCGTCCGTCCGTCCGTTCGTCCGTGCGTGCGTCCGTAAACTTTTTCTTTAAAAAACTTCTCCACAGAAACTATTGACTGGATTTTTACTAAATTTCAGAGGAATGTTCCTTTGGTGGTCCTCTTTCAAATTCCTTCAAATAATTGTGTTCCATGAAGAATTCTGGTTGCCATGGCAACCAAAGTAAAAAACCTTTAAAAATCTTCTCCTCCCAAACCGCTATTTGGATAGCATTATTATTTTGCAGGAATGTTCCTTAGATACAGGTTTACAGAATTCCTTAAAAAAAAAAAAAAGATCTGTCAAAAAACATGGCTTTTATGGGAGACTCATTTTCCTTTTATGGTATAAAGTAAAATCTTTGAAAAATTTCTTCTCTAAAACTATTCATTGGATTTCATTGTTGTTTTGCAGGTAAGTTCCTATGGTGGTTGTCTACCAAATTGTTTCTTCAGTGAGCTAAAATGCAGGATTGAATGATAATTGTTAAAAACTTCCTTTCGCCGTTATAGAAATATCAGGCCTGTGGAGCGATACAGGCGCTCAAGCGCCTCTAGTTTTTATTAACCCTTTACCACATGACAAAATTTTAGACCTGCCCAAATCCAAAGCATAATTATGCAGATGACAAATACAATGTGGCTAAAATTTTGGAAGTTGTCTTTGATAGAGTAAAAAACATTGTGGGAAAAAGAGAAAATGCTGGTGACCAGCATTTTCTCCTTTTCCCACAATGTTTTCTTAAGCCTTCTTTCTCAAGGTTGTTAAAAGTTGGCTTTGTGTGTTAAAGAGTTAACTAGCAAATCATACAATTCTTTATATATGTGTGTGGGTTATATTTTTCAAGTCATTTGCATCGCCATGCAAACTAGATGCAAATAAGGTATCTTACTCGTTTGTCATTTATGCAAGATTGTGCAAATTTTTCATCTCTTTCCATCACACTTTACATCCTTGTTGAAAAATCTGGTGCTCTCACAAAGCATTTGTATGAAAATTCTAAATATTAACCCCATACCAATTTTCGAGTAACAAATAAAGGTGACTAAAATGAGCAATTCTGTCCTCGATAGTACAGAAAACATTGTGGGAAAAGGAGAAAATGCTGGTTAGAAGCATTTTCTCCTGTTTCTCCATAATGTTTTCAAAAGTCTTTTCCATCTGGGTCGTTAAATCTTTGAAAAGGGTGAACAGTGATTTGGGCAGTGTTCTGGAAAAGGGGGGTTTAATGCATCTCTGTGATGCATTGTACCAAGCAAGTCATCATATACTGTTTGTGGGCCATTTTGTCTAACAACCAACTAAATCATAGTAGAATGGTCATTGGACATGCTGAAAATCTAGAAATGACAAGAAATATGGACCCATGTCAGCATGGGTTGATACTTATTGCAGGTGCATGAAGCTCCCTTTTAATAGAATATGACTCATTTCATTTTGATGTTGTTTTCGAGACTGAAATTTATAAATCCTAATTCTTAAGCCTACGAAGAGTAAACCCCATTATCAAACAACCTTAGGTTTTTACAACCCTTAGGAAGAAAACTTTAGAATGAATGAATGAATGAATGAATGAATGAATGACTTTATTGACTTATACATCCTGTACATAGTCAGTTACAATCGAAATAATTTTCAAAGTGTCCCACATGATACAACTCTCTCTCTCTCTCTCACATTTTCTATCACCGCTCTTTCGCTCTCAAAATTACATCATGTTTGTGTATTTGATCAATTTACGAATATAAAATATAGAAAGTACTCTCTCTCTCTCTCTCTCTCTCGGACAAATATATTTATATTTAACTCTTTGCCAAGGGACATAATTTTAGGCTGCTCCAAATTGAACATTTTTGCAGACGACAAATAAAGTAAGACTTTAATGATGGATTATATCTTTAAAAAGGTAGAAAACACAGTGAAAAAAGTAGAAAACGCCAGTTACCGGCATTTTCTCCTTTTTTCCACCATGTTTTCAAAGTCTCCCATTTCAGGTTGGTTGAAAACACGGGCTTGTTTCGTTAAGCGTTAATACGTATATAACTAAATGTAAGTACCGCTCTCTCTGTCTCTATTTTCTCTCTCTCTCTTTCTCTCTCTGTCTCTCTTCTATGTCCAATATATTTAATTAATACATATATAACAAGATACAAGTACCCCCCCCCCCCCTCTCTCTCTCTCTCTCTCTCTCTCTCTCTCTCTCTCTCTCTCTCTCTCTCTCTCTCTATCTATTCTTCCCTCTCTCTCTCTCTTGCTCTCCAGGTTTCCTCTTTTCTTTCCTATATTATATCTCTAGATGTAGTGAAAGGGTAGATCTCATTATGATTCGACTTTAAAAGTTTTTATTTTAGGAGAAGGCTTCATTATTTTTGTCTCCAAACGATGTTTATGGAATGTTAATGTTAAGGTGCTGGTGGGGGGTATTTGTCTGCTTTGCGACAGTTCTAGTTGAAAGAGGAACCGACCCATGTAGTGTTTTGTAGTATTTAGATGATTTCAAGTTGAATTTGCCCATAATTTCTTGTAGTACATGATTGTATTTATATTTAGGTTGAAGTTGAGATTGACCATAATTTCCTGTAGTATTTAGAAAGCTGTTGACTTAGTCTTTGCCCGTTATTACAGCCGTGTTCTACTACAGTACTTGTTTTTAGGTGGAAGTGGGAGTTACCCATAGTGTGTTGCATTATTTAGATGAAAAGGAATGTCTGTGATCTTCTGTATTATTTAGAGGAAAGCATAACTTCCTCACATACAGCGGAACTTGCATGTGCTGGTAATTTTCTGTATTACCAGTATTTAAAAGACATTGATAACTTCTTTCTCAGTGTATTGTATTGTAACTCTTTACCAGATGATGAAATTTTATACCTTTCCTAATTGAAAGCATTTGCTGATGACAAATTGAATTTGCTGAAATGATAATTAGTATGTGAAAATGTAAATTGGTAACCAGCATTTTCTCCCACACAATCCTGACTTTTTTCGACCGTGAGAAAGAAAGCTTTTGAAAACATTGTGGGAAAAGGAGAAAATGCTGGTAACCATCATCTTCTCCTTTTCCCACAATGTTTTCTGCCCTTCCCAAATCGAATTTCAATTTTTGATTCACATTTATTTTGATGTCTGCAATTGCTTTCAAATTGGACTAGTCCAAAATTTTGTTGTTTGATAGAGAGTTAAGGAACATTTTCTCTTAATCCCAGAATGTTTTTTAGGCCTAAAAAAAAATACCTGTGTTTTGGGTTTCCCTACTCTACCTAGAAAATGCTGCCGACCCTAAACTTTTTACGCTATGATTGAAAAAAAAATCTGTCAGGCGTGATTTCCAGACATGGTCCATATAAAAAGTTTTTGGGAAAAAAAAATCCCTACCTACAGCATCTCGGACTGAAACCCTAAACACAGATATTTTTTTGTTAGGCCTTACAGTACCATTTGCATTTGAGCCATACCATATTTCTCCTAATAAAAGCTCCCAGGAGCTATGCAAAACAGAGATAGGGAGCCTTTATTTTGTACCCAATTTGCAAAGCAAAAAGTCTGTCCATTACTGTATTTCTTTGTGTTTTAGTGATTGCTAAGAGGAAATATTAATCAAATTAGAAGAAATATTCATCAAATTCTTCAAATATTGTCATTTTAATCAACTAATGTACATTAGGTTATCATGATTTAAGGTTTTTTTTTTTTTTTTGGGGGGGGGAGAGAGAGAGAGAGAGAGAGAGAGAGAGAGAGAGAGAGAGAGAGAGAGAGCTCTGCTATTAGGGAGGGCACTTTTATTAGGAAAAGTACTGTAATTATTTGGTTAATACCGGTATAAGCAGATGCTTTTGATTTTGTCAAGTCCCAGATTTGGCGTCTGGTGAAATATTAACCCTTTCCCAAACAAGCCCTGGTTTTTACGTGTCTGCAGTACAAGTCTTTTGAAAACACTGTGGGAAAAGGAGAAATTGCTCGTAACGAGCAATTTCTCCTTTTCCCATAGTGTTTTCTACCCTTTAGTAGAACTTTCTACCATTTTCATCAAATTTAAAATTGTTGTCTGCAAACTCTTTCAGTTTGGAAGAGTCTAAAATTTGGCGTCTGGTGAAATATTAACCTTGTTCTTTGTAGTCTGCAAAAGCTCTCAGTAAGTACTATGTACAACTTTGAGTTTAAAATTTTGCAATTTGGTAAAGGGTAAACCCTTTACCATACAACAAAGTTTTAAGACTTTTCCAAATTCAAAGCATTTGCAGAGGGCAAAATAACAGTTGTATTCAAAAATTGAAAATTGTTTTAGAAAGGGTCCTGGATAGAAAACTTTGTGGGAATAGGAGAAAATGCTGGTTACCAGCATTTTCTCCTTTTCCCACAATGTTTTCAAAAGCCTTTTTCTTCAGGGTTGTTACTCGTTAAAACTCGTGATTGTGTCATCAAGGGTTCATGACAATATTTTTTGATCGCTTACAATTATGAGATACTTGTACATGTACTACCTTTCTGTAACATATTTGTTATTATTTTCCAGTGGCGGCGTGTGACGTAAACAGTTGTAAGCTGTATACCCTGCCTAATAAGGACCAATCAAATTACAATACTCCAGAGAAGGATACTCTGTGTAAATCTCTTCGAACATACTTACAGTGTTTAGAACGACTTCACGGTTGCAAAGGAAACCTCAAATTTCAGGGTATGAAAAAATTAGTGCGTAATGAAATGAACGAGAAGAACTGTTCGCCAGGCGGACCAGTTTTTCCTCTGGATAGCCATCTAGATCATGACCCGCCAGAACATGAACTGTGCCGATTCCAGGGCAGGCTAGTGTTTAAAAATTGTGCACTATTCGGTGATCCACATTTGCGGACATTTGATAACAGACATCAAACCTGTAAGGTACAAGGGGCCTGGCCCTTAGTGAATAACGAACACTTGACTGTGCAGGTGACAAACGATCGAGTTGAAAACTCTTTGGGTGCCACCGCCACTACTAAAGTAAGTATATTAGAAACCAGCTCGTTTTATTGATAGTGCTAGTTAGCACTTTACCTTTTACCAAACAACGCCGACTTTTAATGACCTTGAGGAAGAAGCCTTTTAAAAACATAGTGGGAAAAGGAGCAATTGCTGGTAACCAGCCTTTTCTCCTTTTCCAACAATGTTTTCTACTCAGTTAAAGGCAAGTTTTATCATTTGAGCCTTAAATGAGGTTAACCCGTTACCAAACAATCCCTTGTGTTAACGACCCTGGGAAATAAAGCTTTTGAAAATATTTTATGGAAAGGAGAAAATGCTACCCTTCCCAAAACAAATTTCATTGTTCCAGTCACATTTATTTTGTCCACTGCAAATACTTTCAATTTGGATCGGTCTAAAATTTTGTTGTGCGGTAAAGAGTGAGGCAAATAACATAACTGAAGTTAATCATCCATTGGGAGAATTTTTAGAGATGAAACTGAACATGACTCAAATGACAAGAAATATGTTTGACAAAGTAGAAAACATTGTGGGAATAGGAGAAAATGCTGGTTATCAGCATTTTTTTCCTTCTCAAAATGTTTTCAAAATCCTCTATCTTCAGGGTCATTAAAGCTCGAGATTGTGTGGTAAAGGGTTAAACTTATCTATACCGCATGTTGAAAATCTTGGGCGAGTCTAAAATTTTGTCTTATGCTACTGTATAGAGTTATGGTACTTGTCATCAAGGGGTAATTGACCAAACCAGGAAAAATGAGAGAGATCTTGGCACATGCATCTTCAGCTTTTCAGATCTTTGTTTAGATCAGGCTGTCAGATAAACCTTGGTCCTGTCATCAAAATGTACAAACTGTACATCTACAAGGTCTATCCATGCCCTGAAGGGACCATCAGGACTTGCCCAAAGGGAGCTACCTGCCCCCTAATTTATGAATTTGACAGTTAACCCCCTTCACAAAATAGATAAACAAGTCATTAATTTTGCGAAGATAAAGATCAGCAAACTCCATAATCTTGCATGATACATGCTTTGAGAAAATTTACAGTTTTACTGTTATACTCTGATCTGAGTGAAATAAATCTACAAGTAACACCGATTCAGTGCTAGCCTGCTAGGCATTTTAGGAAGTGGAATATCATGTATATAGAATGAATTTATTAACCCTTTACCACACAATCTCAACTCTTAAGGACTTTGAGAAGGAAGACTATTGAAAGATAAAGGAGGAAATGCTGGTAAACACTACAGCATTTTCTCACTATGTTTTCTACCCTGTCAATGGCAACTTCCACAGAATTAGGCCACATTTAAGTCAGCCCACATAGCTCAATTGGTACAGCGTAGGACTCATGAATGTGATGTTTCAGGTCACTAGAGGGTGTGGGTTCAATTCCCTTGGCTGGCATCTAAAATTACTAATCATCTTTTGGATGAGACATTAAACCCAGGTCCCATGCGAGCACATTAAAGACACAGGCATAACTTGGGACGGGTTTGTCCTGTATCTGCACTTTCCCCTTATCAATATTAACAGCCTTCAGGGCTGTTGCCCATATGGGCAACCAGTGGCAACAATACATAAACACAAGTTAATCAATCTTTGGGTTTAGACAGCTTTGAAATTTTGTCATGTTACAAAGGGTTTAGTGCTTAGTAAATGGATATTCTCATTCAATAGTAAAGATGCAGATCATGCAATTTCAATGCTAGTCTTGTCAAAATATCTGGCATAGAAACAGATGGTGTAGATCCAAGATCAGACCATGTTCTGTGCGGTCTGATCTTGATCTACATTGTCTGCACAAGCAACTGAATCAGGGTCCAACACTACGAGGGTTAAGATAATTTTGCCTGCAATACGGAAAAAGGGCCATTTGTATGTTTCCCAGATCAGCCTGTGCAGTCGGCGCAGGCTTATCAATCCGACACAACACTCTCTGTTCATGTGTGATTTTATGTTTCACACAAGTCTACTGTTGGACAAAATCTAATGTTGACATAAAGTGCCCCCTTCGCAGAATGCACATGCTGATCCAAGATGACACTTTGCGAAAATTTCCGAAGACTCCTTTTGGCTGGTTGCAGACCATTTTGCCATAGCCAGGAAACAATTTACTCTATTTAAAATGACAAAATTGTTCGACTTCTCCAAACTAAAAGCTTGCCAGAAGACAGACTTACTGTACTCCTTCCCAAATGACCAAATAACCTACATTTTCTCCTTCTCCCACAAGGTTTTCTATCATTTCACAGACAAACTCAATCATTCGAGCCCAGGTTTCAATATGTCGTCTGCAAAAGCTTTCAATTCGGTCTTGTAAAAAAAAAATGTTGTTTGGTAAAGGCTTGAACCTGAATTCTGTGCTCTGTAACTCCACATTTGTATTACTGTAACTTAACCCTTTACCACACAATCCCGAGTTTAACGACCCTGACAGGGAAAGATTTTGAAAACATTGTGGGAAAAGGAGAAAATGCTGGTAACCAGCATTTTCTCCTTTTCCTTCAATGTTTTCTATCCTTTCAGAGGCAAATTTCAGTTTTTGAGCCACATTTAATTCGTCGTCTGCAAATGCTTTCAATTTGGATCATTCTAAAATTTTGTCGTTTGGTAAAGAGTTAACAGGCATGGGGGAAAGCACTTTATACCATCTTGCAGAAGGTTTTCAATTATACAAGATTTTAATCTGCATTTCAAAATATTTCACACATCAAAGAACAAAAAAATGATGGGAAAAAAAGACGAGCACATATCGACTTACAAAGACTTAATCCTATCTTGGCATAAGCCACATGTTTTTAGTATGCAGCAAGGCTATCATTTTCACATCTCTTATCTGGGTTTCTTTGTACATACATGTATAGTTTAATACTTTACCACACAACAAAATTTTAGACCTGTCCAAATTGAAAGCATTTGCAGACGACAAAATAAATGTGACTGAAAAATTGAAATTTGTTTTGGGAAGAGTAGAAAACATTGTGGGAAAAGGAGAAAACGCTGGTAACCTAAAGGAGAAAATACTGGTTACCAGTATCTTCTCCTTATCCAACTATGTTTTCAAAAGGCTCCTTTCTCCGAAGGTCTTTAGAAGTCGGCATCATGTGGTAAAGAGTTAACCCTGTATCACACAATCCCAAGTTTTAAGGACTTTGCGGAAGAAACCTGTAGAAAACATTGTAAGAAAAGGAGAAATACTGGTAACTAGCATTTTATCCTTTTCCCACAATGTTTTCTTCTCGATCATTTGAGCAACATTTACATGTAAATTGTCATCTGCGACAGCTTTGAATTTGGACAAGTCTAAAATTTTGTCGTTTAGTGAGACTTAACTCTTAACCAAATGAAAAAAATTTGGACCAAATTTTAGACCAAATTGAAAGAATTTGCATAGGACAAATTAAACATAGCCCAAATGATGATTTCTGTCTATGGTAGGGCGATCATTGTTGGAAAAGGAGAAAATGCTGAGTACCAGGTTTTTCTCCTTTCTCACAATGGTTTCTAAAGCCCATCTCTTTAAGGGTTGTTAAATTGCGGGATTTTGTGGAAGAGAGATAAATCTATACCAGGCAACAAAATTCTAGCATCTTCCAGATCAAAAGCAGTTGCAGATGACGATTTAATGTTATTCAAAGAAAAACATTAAAAAATCGTCTTTTAGCCTTTTACCACACAATCCCAAGTTTTAACGACCCTGAGGAAAAGGCCTTTTGAAAACATTGTTGGAAAAGGAGAAAATGCTGGTGACCAGCATTTTCTCCTTTTCCAACAATGTTTCGTACTCTATCAAAGACAAATTCCATCATTTGAACTTCATTTAAATTGTCCTCTGCAAATACTTTGAATTTAGACCAGTCCATTTTTTTGTGGTGTGTTAAAGAGTTAAAGGATAGAAAACATTGTGGTTTTAAGAATTTTCTTTTTTCCCCACAATGTTTTCAAAAGCTTTTATGCTCAGGATGACTAAAACCATGTTTTGTAAAGTATAAGGTTTTGGACTCATAAGGCACTGCTAAGATTCATACCCGATTGAGGTAGAACATGAATACATGAGCTGTTGCAGAGATATGACCGAATATGATGAAGTCAAACAATTATTGACTGGTTGATTGAATGGTGTTTAACACTATTATCAACCAGCGACCCCCACCCCAACCCCCTGTTCTCAAGTCCTGTATGCTACAAAGTTTGCTACAGGGGCTTGGCAAAACATCAGTCAAATAATCAAAGAAAAGTGATTTGTGATTTACTTGTTCACAACAGTTCTTCATTTATGTCCCATTCTTTAGTAAACCTGCCCTATATTTTTGGGAGGCTCAATTTTTAAGTGTAGGATTCTTAACTTTGTGGCCAAGGGTTTAAGCCTCACTGAAACTCCTTTGTTCAATCAATCTGTCAATTCTGACACTACTGGTACTTTATTTATATCAGTCTGTAAATCTGCCGTGCATTGGTGTTTCTTCTACCAGGACTAAAGACATCTGCTATTCAAACCACTGACTGCTTTCCTACCAAAAAAAAAGTTTAACTCGTTACCAAATGACAGAATTTAGGACTTGTTCAAATTGAAAGCAATTGCAGACAACAAATAAAAGGTGGCAAAAATGACACAATTTTGCCTTGATAGAGCAGAAAACATGGTGGGAAAAGGAGAAAATGCTGGTTACCAGCATTTTCTCCTTTTCTCACAATGTTTTCAAAAGGCTTCTTCCTCAGGGTTGTTAAAAGTCGGGAATGTGTGGTAAAGATTTAAACAGGTTTCAGCCATGAAGTTAGAATGAACTTTGTGGCTATGAGCCCATGAATACTCTGGATCTCTGAAAAAGAGTTGTTATTCAACTGCATAATTCAGAATTTAAACCTTAAACAGCAGGGGTGCCAGGCTTGATAACTGAACCCTTTCCCACACAATCCCGACTTTAAACGACCCTGAGAAAGAAGGCTTTTGAAAACATCAAGGGAAAGGGAGAAAATGCAGGTTACCTTTGCCCTCGATGTTTTCTACCCTTCCCAGAGCAGATTTCAATTTTTGAGTCACGTATGTTTTGTCATCTGCAAATGCTTTCAATTTGGACAAGTCTAAACTTGTGTCGTTTGGCAAAGAGTTAACCCTTTTTTGAAACAGTCTTGTTTCGACATCCTTGTGGTAGCTGGCTTTTAAAAAACATTGTGGAAAAAGGAGAAAATACTGGTTACCAGCATTTTCTCCATTTCCCACAATGTTTTTCGTCCTTTTCTTAAACAAGTCACCTAATTTCAGTTGCATTTTAGTTGTCCTATACAAGTGCTCCTTATTTAGACCCGTCTAAAATTTTTGTCGCTTCAACCTGTTGGACTTGTCCAAATTTGAAATATCTGAAAAACACATATTCAGTACTGCTACAGAAATGTTTCACTTCTCTGATAGGATAGAAAACATTGTGGGAAAAGGAGAAAATGCTGGTTACCAGCATTTTCTCCTTTTCCCACAATGTTTTCAAAAGGCTTCTTTTCTAGAGTCGTTGAAAGTCTAGACTGTGCAGTGAAGAGTTAAAAGAGGGTTAAAAAAACATAACTAGTAAGTTGGGGAGAGGGATAAGTACAAGACAGCAGAGGTAGGAAGATAAAGGTTGGCATAAAGCTGTTCCTCACAAGTGGAGTGTGATGTTTTTTACCCTTGAAGCCCCAGGTAAACCCAACAAACATTTTTGGTATTCCAATAAGACCCAAATTAGAGCAACTGCAAGCTTGCTGTTGTCCAGATTGTCTCTGTCAAATGGACAGTATTAGTCGAAGTTTGGACTTTATGTTTTGTGGATTCTGATCTTAATCTACTCTGGCCACAAAGGCATCTTCTACCGATAAGTTTTGAAAAAAACTTCTGGGGTGAAGGTTGTTACATTCTCATAACACCACCAGGTCTCTGTTTTTGTATAACATTTTTTTTAGCTCATGCCTGAAACAGTCGTTATTGCAGTTATATCTAAATTCTGCTTTACAGTGCACATCAGTCTTGGACTTTTGTGTATAAAGTTTTTGAACTCAAGACCTGACTGAGGCACATTATTTTGGAGTTCTTGGTTTTATACTCGTCCTAGTACCTGCATGCAGGATTACTCTCATGAATATGCTTAATCCATTTATATGCAGATACTTCATATTTGATTTTTATCTTTTCCAAATTCAAAGACATCAATGAGGGAACAAGTATGGATTAACCCTTTACCAAACAACATAAGTTCGAACAATTCTGATGTGAAAACAATTTGGGAAAAGGAGAAAATGCTCGTTGGCAGCATTTTCTCCTTTTCCCACAATGTTTTTAACCCTATCAAAACCAAATCCCAATGGAAAAGCAGCTGCCATATTTTGTATGATGCCTGAAGATACTTTGAAAGATTACGTTTTCTCTTGTGGTAGAGTTAACCCTTTACCACACAATCCCAATTTTTAACCACCCTTGGGAGGAAGTCCTCTGAAAACATTGTCAGAAAAGGAGAAAATGCTGGTAACCAGCATTTTCTCCTTTTCCCACAATGTTTTCATTCTTTCAAAGACAAATTTTATCATTTGCGCAACATTTGATATGTCGTCTGCAAAATACTTTCAATTTGGAGCAGTCCAACCTTTTTATGCTTTGGTAAAGAGTTTGGCAGTAGCTGCAAACTCATTGGTACAGTCTTCCAAAGAAAGAGAGAGAGGTAGAAAGAGTCAGAGAGTAAGCGTGTAACATAGACTATTAACATTTTTATGATTTTGTGCAAAAATTGATGCTTTTACCCCATGAAACCTGAAAATTTTACATGAGTTTTATGAGTTGCAAGTTATTTTTGAAGAGAAAACCTATCCCATGATTAGATCTCTTGATATAGTGCTCTATTTGCATTTACAAAATGGAAGATTACCGGTAAATACCTGCGTCGAAAAATCACTAGTGTTGAAATTTTAATAACATTTTTGTTTGCAATTGTTTTAGTTCAAGACTTCCTCTGCATAGAGTGGTCAATGTATTTGCAGCAGTGTTCAAGTTGTTTCAGTCATATTTTAAAGGCTACAAATTAAGAAAAAGGTACAATGTAACAAGTTGTTTCAGTCATATTTTAAAGGCTACAAATTAAGAAAAAGGTACAATGTAACAAGTTGTTTCAGTCATATTTTAAAGGCTACAAATTAAGAAAAAGGTACAATGTAAATTATTCTTCACAAACAACATTATTTTAGGTTTTGTCTAACTGGTCTCATTTAGATAATTACTTTTCTTGTTATCTACAATGCAGGAATTGTTGAAGAACTGGTGGTTTAAGCCATTGGAAATAATCAAGAAGCGTTCAAGAACTTTTCTAGCATAGTTCTTGACAGTGAACTGGAAAAGACAACTTTTAACGGAATACTAATGCTCATGAAGCTTGGTCAGAATGTTCATCTTGGTAGTATTTCAGACAAATTTTAAATCTGGTCATGTTAAGTCAAAAAGTAGGTCATGGGCACAAATCATAGAAAAATCTTTTGTGCACTCACAAGGCCACATTTTAAGTCTGATATTCATGAAACTTGGTGAGAATGTTAGTCTTGACAATATCTTGGACAATTTCGAAAAAACATATCTCGTCAAGGTAAAAAGTAGGTCACTGGGACCAAGCTTCATAAAACCGTTTGTGCATTCTAAGAGGCCTTATTTTCAGTCTGAGACTCATGAAATTTGATCAGAATGTTTGTCTTGGTAATATCTTGAAGTTTCAAACTAGGTCATGTTGGATCAAAAAGTAGGTTACTAACACTCATGCTTTTACAGTCTCACAACTAGAATGTTTTCAACTTTACCAGTCTTTGATGACTTTACTCAGGTGAGCGCTGTAGAGCCAAACTAGCCCTCTTATTTTAATGTTTTCAGAAGTTTTCTTTCCTCAGGTTGTAAAATAGGATTTTTTGGTTGTAGGTTGAGACTGAGGAGCAGAGACTTTCAGGAATACACTCTGATTGCTCATCTTGAGCTATTATCTATTTGCCCAAACATTAACCCTTTACCACGTCATCCCAGCTTTGAATGATGAAACAGGCTTTTGTAAAGTTTGAACGATGAAACAGGCTTTTGTAAACATTGTGGGAAAAGGAGAAATTGCTTGTAACCAGTGTTTTCTGCTATTTGTACAATGATTTCTGCCCTTTTAATGACATACACCATTACGTGTATTTGAGACACATTGAATTTGTCATGTGCAAAATACTTTCATTCTAGACGAGTCTAAATTTCTGTCATGCGATAAAGAGGTAAGGGAGGCTTGCAGCAAAGATCCTTTACAAAGCAATTTCTGTTTTTTAATGACCATGAGAAAGAAGCCTTTTGAAAACATTAGGGGAAAAGGAGAAAATGCTGGTAACCAGCATTTTCTCCTTTTCCTACAATGTTTCCAACACTTACAAAGACAGAAATCATCATTTGGGCTAAATTAAATTTTTTAACTTATCAGTGTCTTCCATAAAACTTCCTTGCCATCTAAAACATGAAGCATTGATAAAATTCCAATCGCTAGTGATATGTAAACACAGAAAGTTACATATCAAGATTTTTATTACATCTTTCTCTCAATTTCCCAAGCTCGTTCTTACTCGGAGTGATTTAATTAAATTTTTGAAATCCCTTATCCTGGCCTATAGATATGAAGCTTTCATTCTTATCTTACATTACCCTAGGTATATTCTGCAGTCTTTACCTACAAAAATTTAAAAAAAAACTTGTTGTTTTTAAAATTTTGATTTAAATTAATCGTTTACCACAAAATCCCAAGTTTTAACGACCCTAACAAAGAAGGCTTTTGAAAACATGGTGGGAAAAGGAGAAAGTGCTGGTAACCAGCAAATCGAGTGTACTTCAAATTATGGAATTTGGCTTTTACTGGGTAGAAAACATAGTAGGAAAAGGAGAAAATGCTGGTTACTAGCATTTTCTCCTTTTCCCACAATGTTTTCAAAAGTTTTAATTTCCCAGGATTGTTAAAACTGGGGATTCTGTGGTAATGGGTTAAACCATGCTGGTAAAGGAGAAAATGCTGGAGACGGCATTTTCTCCATATTAGACAATGTTTTGTGGGCTTTGAAAGACAAGTAACAAGTAACGTCACACGACTCGTAATCAGTTTGTGAGCTGCTTGTGCTTTGAGCATGGACTTAACCCATTACCACACAATGACGACTTTTGACGACCCTTGGAAAGAAGCTGTTTGAAAACATTGTGGGAAAAGGAGAAAATGCTGGTAACCAGCATTTTCTCCTTTTCCCACGATGTTTTCTACCCTGTCAATAAACAATTGCACCTTTGATCCACACTGAAATGTTGTCTGCAAATGCTTTCAATTTGGACAGGGCTAAAATTTTGTCGTCTGGTAAAGGGTTTAGTAGCTTAAAGTTTTGATTTGGGTAAAGACTTGTAGCTGTTGATTTCACATCAATAAAATGGACTGCGCTTTTTGACAATATTTCAACCATTTCATATGCAAATCACATCATTTGAGCCACAATTAGTTTGTGATCTGCTTAAACTCTTTACACAATCCCGACTTTTAACGACCTTGAGAAAAGAAAGCTTTTGAAAACATTGTGGGAAAAGGAGAAAATGCTGGTAACCAGCATTTTCTCCTTTTCCCACATTGTTTTCTGCCCTTCCTCTTTACCACACAATCCCGACTGTTAACGACCTTGAGAAAAGAAAGCTTTTGAAAACATTGTGGGAAAAGGAGAAAATGCTGGTAACCAGCATTTTCTCCTTTTCCCACATTGTTTTCTACCCTTCCCAAATCAGATCAATCTTTGGGTCACATCTATTTTGTCGTCTGCAAATGTTTTCAATTTGAACTAGTCCAAATTTTCGTCGTTTGGTAAAGAGTTAAGCCTATCCTACACATTCCCTCCTTTTGACGACCCTGAGAAAAGAAGCCTTTAGAAAACATTGTGGGAAAAGGAGAAAATGCTGGTAACCAGCATTTTCTCCTTTTCCCACTATGTTTTCTACCCTTCACAAAACAAATTCCAAATTTTCAGTCACTTTTATTTTGTCGTCTGCAAATGCTTTCGATTTGGACAAACCTAAAATTTTGTCGTTTGGTTAAGAGTTAAGTCTATCCTACACAATCTTTAGTTTTCAAGAAACTGTATGCAAAGGCTTTAATGCAACCATAGTATGAGGAGAAGGAAATGTTGGTAATCAGCATTTTCTCCTTTTCCAACAATGTTTTCTATTTTTTCAGAAACAAATCTTATCATTTGAGCAGCATATGATTTGTTTACTGCAAATCCTTTTAATTTAGACAAGTTTTACCAGACAACAAAATTTTTGGCCAGTCCAAATTGAAAGCACTTGCAGACGACAAAATACATGTGACTCAAAAATTGAATTTTGTATTGGGAAGGGTAGAAAACATTTTGGGAAAAGGAGAAAATGCTGGTTTCCCAAAATGTCTTCAAAAGCCTCCTTCGTTAGGGTCGTTAAAAGTCGGGATTGGTAAAGAATTTAGAGTATAGGTTTGAATTTCATGTCAAGAAGGTGGACCGTGTGGTAAAGCCCAGTTTTAATGCCACTATTGACAAAAGGCAGTCTATGTTCAAAATTTTATCTCTGACCTGATAAATTGATGAGCCTTGTATGGATCTTAATCCTTTACCACACAATGACGACTTTCAATGACCCTGGGGCAGAAGCCGTTTGAAAACATGGTGGGAAAAGGTTAAAATGCTGGTAACCAGCATTTTCTCCTTTTCCCGCAATGTTTTCTATCCTTCCAAGAACATTTTTAGCTCCACTGGCCAAAGGCCAGCGGGCTTATGTCATGGCCTGTTGTCCGTCGTGCGTCCGTCCGTCCGTGCGTCCGTCTGTCCGTGCGTTAACTTTTTTTTTAAAACGTCTTCTTCTCTGAAACTACCCATCCAATTTTGATGAAACTTCACAGAAATGATCCTGCCATGGTCCTCTTCAGAATTTTTTGAAAGAATTTAATTCCTTCAAAAACTCTGGTTGCCATGGCAACAAAACTGAAAAATTTAGAAAATCTTTGAAAATCTTCTTGTCTGAAACCGTAAGGCCAAGGGCTACCAAATTTGGCATGTAGCTTTATCTAGTGGACCTCTACCAAGTTTCTTCAATTTATAGCCCTGGGGTCAAAATTGGCCCCGCCCCGGGGGTCACAAGTTTTACATGGGCTTATTTAGGGAGAACTTTAAAATTCCTCTTCTACCTAGCCATAGGGCCTAGAGCTACCAAATTTGGCATGTAGCTTTATCTAGTGGACCTCTGCCAAGATTGTTCAAATTATAGCCCTGGGGTCAAATTAGGCCCTGCCCGGGGGTAACAAGTTTTACATGGGCTTATATAACAAGTTTTACATAGGCTTATATAGGGAGAACTTTAAAATTCTTCTTTGACCTAGCCATGGGGCCTAGGGCTACCAAATTTTGCATGTGGCTTTATCTAGTGGGCCTCTACCAAGAGTGCCCAAATTATAGCCCTTGGGTCAAATTTGACCCCACCCCGGGGGTCACAAGTTTTACATGGGCTTATTTAGGGAAAACTTTAGAAATCTCCCTGTACCTAGCCGTAAGGCCTAGGGCTACCAAATTTTGCATGTGGCTTTATCTAGTGGGTCTCTACCAAGAGTGCTTAAATTATAGCCCTGGGGTCAAAATTGGCCCTGCCCCGGGGGTCACAAGTTTTACATGGGCTTATGTAGAGAAAACTTAAGAAATCTCCCTGTACTTATTCATAAAGCGTAGGGCTACCAAATTTCGCATGTAGCTATATCTAAAGGCCCTTCACCAAGAGTGCGTAAATTATAGCCCTAGGGGGGAATTTGATTCACCCGAGGGGTCAGAAGTTTTACATGGGCTTATATAGTGAAATCTTTAGAAATCTTCTTGTTACTAACCATATGAACTAGGGCTACCAATTTTAGTCCTGTTTCAGGGGTCTTATGTTCAAAACCAATTGGCCAAGTATTGTAATGTTTGGCATGTAGTGATTTTACGTATTAGCCAGTGGAGCGATACAGGGCCATCATGGCCCTCTTGTTTAATTTTTGTGTCATATCTATTTTGTCATCTGCAATTGCTTTCATTTCGGAAATGTCTAAAATACTGCTGTGCCTTTACCACACATCGACGACTTTCATTGACCCTGAGGAAGAAACCTTTTGAAAACATGGTGGGAATAGGAGAAAATGCTGGTAACCAGCATTTTCTCCGTTTTCCCCACAAAGTTTTCTACCCTATCAAAGAAAAATTGCGTCATTTGAGCCACCATGAAATTGTTATCAGCAAGTGCCTTTAATTTGGATAAGTCTAAAATTTTGCCGTATGGTATAGGGTTAACCCTTTACCATACAATCCCGACTTTTTACGACCCTGAGAAAGAAGCCTTTTGAAAATATTGTGGGAAAAAGAGAAAATTCTGGTAACCAGCATTTTTTCTTTTTCCCACAATATTTTTTACCCTTTCTAAAATAGATTTCAATTTTTCAGTTAGTTTGTCGTCTACAAATACTTTTAATATGGACCAGTCTAAAATTTTGCCGTTTGGTAAAGAGTTAAACCTTTCCCAAACAACAAATTTTGGACTTGCCCAAATTCAGCATACCTGCAGACAACAAATTGAGAAACGTTACAAACATACTCAAGTTCTCTGATAGGATACAAAACATTGTAAGAAAAGGAGAAAATGCTTGTTATCAGCACTTTCTTCTTTTCCCACAAAGTTTTCAAAAGGCGAATCTTCCTCACGGTCGTTAAAACTTGGGATTGTGTGATAAAGAGTTTACTCTCCTGTTGCGTAGGGTTGTGATGTTGAACCTTCTTCTACACACTCCAGACTTTTAACGACCCTGAGGAAGAAAGCATTTGAAAAAACTGTGGGAAAAGGAGAAAAAGCTGGTAACCAGCATTTTCTCCTTTTCCAACAATGTTTCTACCCTATCCAGAACAACTTTCATGGATTAAATTTGAATTGGAGTTTACCGCCATTTTAATAGCTGAGGTCATATTACGGCGGTCAGTGCACCCACACAAAATGTGTTTCCTGGCTTACTCACACCAGTACTAACATAACTTTCTTTCTAAGTCACTGACTACTTTCTCATCAGAGGTGAGAGGCAAAAAATCAACAGAAAGAATCAACTTTCGTCATTTTGGCAACCTTTAATTTGTAGTCTGCAAGTGCTTTTAATTGGAATGAATTTTCTTCTCTTAATGGAAAATCCCATTATTTTAAAGTTGCCATTGTCCAGAATGTCTCTGCAAAACAGACAGAGTAGATCAAAGATCAGACTGCATGTTTTGTACAGTCTGATCTTGATCTACACTAACCACAAAGGCAACAGTACTCCTGAAAGGTGCATTAACTCTTTCCATACTACAGACAACAACAGAAGCTTTTGTGGACAGTGTAGATCAAGATCAGATTGCACACAACATGTAGTCTGATAGCTGATCTGCACTGTCCACTGCTTCATTCTAGATTATGACCAAACTGTCTCTTGATCTTGCAGAGGAAATGTATTTCTAGCCTTTGAGAAAATGCAGTTTATTTTTTTAGTAGTGAAAGAGTTTTGGGTTATGATACATGTACATCCTGAGAGTAATTTCAAAATAGCAAAACTTGCATTGTATTTGTTGCACAAAAATTCAGATTTATTTATGCAGAGTTGTAAGGGTAAAAGACAGGGTTTGGTGTAACCTGCTAAAAGCCGTTAAATGAAAACATATGTTTGCATGTTTCACAGTTAAAATCTAAACACACCAGAAGGACCAATCGATTGCCAAGTTGAGAAAGCCGGGGTGATGAAAACAAATTCCAATATCTGATCTGATTAGCATTCATGCAATGGATCATTTATTTGTAACGCAGATAGATAACGTGATGTTACAAAGAACGGATCGATCGATCCTTGAATTGTCTTCTATGTTTAAATTATTCATTGCCCAGGGCATTCATAAAATATTTGTTTGAATTGCGCAATAGCTATTTAACCCTTTACCAGACAACAAAATTTTAGCCTTGTCCAAATTGAAAGCATTTGCAGACGACAATTTCAATGTGGCTCAAATGGTGCAATTTTTACTCTGATAGGGTAGAAAACATTGTGGGAAAAAAAGAAAATGCTGGTTACCAGCATTTTCACCTTTTCCCACAATGTTTTCAAAAGCTTTTCATCCCAGGGTCGTGAAAACCAGGGCTTGTTTGGTAAAGAGTTAACCCTTTCCCAGATATCTTTTTACATCACTGAAGTGAAAGCGTTTTTTTTTTAAACATTTTCTCCATCACAATTTTTTCTAGCTTGTTTTTTCCATTAAAAATATTTGTACATAGTCTTATTCATGGTTTAATTCATTTTATGACTTGTTGCTGGCAAATGGTATTACCATTATATGTACCAACTGGGTTTATCCCTCCATAACATCTTTTCCTTTCTGTATGTGTTTGTATGGTTGTATGATGTTAAACATTTTCAACATTATTTCAGTTATGTTGCATGTCCATTGAACCTAGCCTTGCTTTCCTGAAGTTCCTTACCAGCAATTCTCACAACATTTTCTCCCAAAGCCACAGGCTGCTTTCCCACATAACCATTGTCAAAACCATGTTCAGCTGTGAGAGAGGAATGAGTTCTGACGCAATGACTATCATCAGTCCTCTGAAAGAAATTAGCCAAGCTAGGGGATCTAAGTATCACCTCCCTGTGTCTAAGCCCTGTAATTGACTAAGAACTGGGGCCCAGCAAACTCGTCACCCGCTACGACGTGATCCCAAGTTTTATTGATATGAGAAAGATGGCTTTTGAAAACATTGTTGGAAAAGGAGAAAATGCTGGTAACCAGCATTTTCTCCATTTCCCACAAAGTTTTCTACCCTATTGAAGACAAATCCCATCGTGTGTGTGCCACATTTAAATTGTCGTCTGCAAATGCTTTCAATTTGGACAAGTCAACATTTTTGTCATGTGGTAAAGAGTTAAGGAATATACCTGTGAAAATAATGTTGTTGCATTGAAAAAAAAAGCATGTTTCAACTAATGTCTTCTCTTGCTGCATTGTTTTCAATAGTGGTTCGGTTACAGGATTTGGAATAAAAAGCCTGTGGACTGTATTGATTAAAGCAAGCACCTCCTTCCATTAAAGCTTTTCTGCGTGCCAGTTTCAAAAAGATTTTTGGTAAAATTTAAACTTCAAAGCTTGGTCACATGACTAAATGATTTAACTCTTTATCACACAATCCGAAATTTTATCAACCTGTAGAGAGAAGTAGTTTGGAAATATTATGCTGGGATCAGCATTTTCTGCCTTTCCCACAATGTTTTTATCCTTTCAAAGACAAATTCTATCATTTTGGTCACATTCTATTTGTCATCTGCAAATGCTTTTAATGTGGTTAAGTTGAAAATTTTGTCATTTGATAAAAAGTTACAGGGTTTTTATTTGTGCAAGCAAGGGACACAATGCAGTGCAAGGGCTAAAAAAGTATAAATTGCCCAAAAATATTATGTCAATACCAATTGTACTCGTTCTGTTTTTGCATTTTACAGTCATAAAAATGCCTTGTTTTAGCTGTAGATACAAATTTTGGAAATTCCAGTTTGGAAAGAATATTGACTTTGAAAAAAAAAAACAAAGAAAAGTCATGGACGCATGGACAGATGCATGTATGGACAGACAATTCAGCAACTAATTATGCCAAAAGTCTTCCAGGGAACATAAACAAATCAGTTCACTCTTTACTGCACAATCCCTAGTTTTAATGACCCTGAGGAAATAGCCTTTTGAAAACCTTATGGGAAAGGGAGAAAATGCTGGTAACCAGCATTTTCTCCCTTTTCCACAAGGTTTTCTACATTTTTAAAGACAAATTCATCATTTCAGCCACATTTTAGTTGTCTGCAAATGCTTTCAAGTTGGACCAGTCTAAAACTTTGTTGTTTGGTAAATTAAATGAAACTTCTTAGCCAACAGTAAAAACCCAAACAATGTTATTTCAAACTGATGTTTTTGAGAAAAAATATCTTATTATCGGACAGTGTATATCCAAGATCAAACTGCAAGTTTTGTGCAGTCTGATCTTGATCTACATTGTCCGCAAAGAGTCAGTGAGTCGCACTGAGCAGCCTAAGTGTTAAAGCCAATGCAAGCTTACTGTACGATAAGAAGACTTCTAAAAGAAGTTTGCTGCAAATACTGCAGCCAGTTTATGCAAATAAACTCATTTTGTCCTGAAAATTGCAGCAGGCAAATTTTTAAACATCTTTGTTCACCCTCCACCATACAATCCCATGTTGTAATGGCCCTGAAAAAGAAGGAAATTGAAAACTTTGTGGTACACAGAGAAGATGCCAGTAACCAGAATTTTCTCCTTTTCCCACAATGTTTTCTACCATTTCAAAGGCAATGCAAACATTTGAGCCATATTGAATTTGTCATCTGCATATTTTTTATTATTTGACACAGTCTAGAATTTTGTCGTCTAGTAAAGAGTTAGATATGAATAATCAATGTTTGATCTTTTGAAACAATGTGGAAACAAGATGACTAGGTGATACATGTAAATTGCTTGTTAAATACTGTTTCTTCTTTGGCTGCTAATTACTTTCTTAACCCTTTACCACACGATCCCGACTTTTAATGACCCCGAGAAAGAAAGCTTTTGAAAAATCTGTGGGGAAAAAATGGAGAAAATTAAAGAAACAAGCATTTTCTCCTTTCACCACAATGCATGTACCCTTCTATGAACAAATTTCAAATTTTGAGTCATGTTTATCGTCTGCAAATGCTTTCAATTTGGACATGTCTAAACTTTTGTAGTTTGGTAAAGAGTTAAAGTATAGTTCCTGCATAATGAGCAAATTAGTCGCCTTCAAGATTGAATCTGTTTACCAAATAGTCTTGGGTTTTATCAACCCTGAGTTAGACAGCTTTTGAAAACATGGTGGGAAAAGGAGAAAATGCTGGTAACCAGCATTTTCTCCTTTTCCCACCATGTTTTCTGCCCTTTAAACTCTTTACCCCACAATCCCGACTTTTAACAACCCTGACGAGGAAGGCTTTTGAAAACATTGTGGGAAAAGGAGAAAATGCTGGTTACCAGCATTTTCTTCTTTTCCCACAATGTTTTCAAAAGGCTTCTTTCCCAGGGTTGTTAAAACCTAGGATTATTTGGTAAAGAGTTAAGAAGATTTCTTTCTTTGATCATCTTGTTTAGATATATTGTGTTAAATTCATTCACACAACAAGATGTCATGTAACAATTCTTTTCACAGAAATAAGTAAGTTCATTTCCCTCTCCTGTTAAAGTAACAATAAAGGCCAAATGTAAACAAGGCAGGTGTTCAGACGCATTTGAATGTATTTAATACCATTTAAAAGTATGGAAATTATTGTGAAGATGGCAATCTGTCATTGTATGGTCAGTCCAAGCGTTAGTCACCGACAGAGAAATGACTTTCAAAACTGGGTTAAAACCTGCTAGGTAGATGTGTCTTTTGTTTACGTTTTGCTTGATTTTGAAATTTTTTTTTCTGCCAGTGACTAACATATGGCCTGGCCACATGATAACAGCCTGTCATCTCCACAATATTTTCCATACTTTCAAATGGAATGATTTTAATTTAAATGTATTATGACACCTGCTTTGATATTTTGGCCTTTACTGGGCCTTTAAGTTTTTCAAAACTTTGATGGAATAGTTTCTCATTCACTCCTTGTGTTGTTTTATTGTCTGCATGTGCTTTCAAAATGGACGAGTCTTAAAGTTTGTTATCTGGTAAAGAGTTCACTTGTTCACTACAAATGAGAATTTAGATAGCTCTTATGGATGGCCAGAACATGCAGTCTGATCATTGATCTACACCATTGGTTAACTGATGCTAGTTTGTGACCCAATTCATCTTTGATAGCATTAAAAATCAACTTTAAGACCTCAAAAAAAAAAAGTCAAAGTTCTTTGAGTTAGTAGTGAAGAGCCAATTTGTAGTTTGAAAATCCATTCAATTTTGATGAGTCTAAAACTATGGGTAAAGTATTGAGTGTATTACGCTAGAATTGTAATTATGTATTTTTTATTTTTCAGTTGACAGTTCTTATTAAGAGGAACACTATATGTACATCGGACAAGTATATCACCTACCAGGCAGACGATAAATCATTACCAAGTACGTTTGACGACGGTAGAACACAGTATAAACATAACATTGAACTAGATGTTGAAGTACCAGATGAACATGTGGTCATAAGACTAAAGCATATATATACCAAAATAGTTGTGCGGAGAGTTAGTTCATATTTGACATTCGCCATACAAATGCCGGAGGATTTATTAAATTCAACGGATACCAAAAACTTACAGTTGTGTGTCCAAGGCTGTCCAACCAGTGAAATAATAAATTATGAAGAATTTTTCAAGAACCAAGACATACGAGAGTTGTCAAGTATTCCGAGGGAGGAGGCGTTAGAAAAATGCCAAAATGCCAATTTATCAGACTTCTATTTAGATTCCTGTGTATTCGATTTAATGATGACAGGAAATGAAAATTTCACAACATCCGTGTATTTAGCTTTACAAGACGCACTTAATTTGGACGGAGATTACGGAGGTCACTTAAAGAATCGAACAACTCTGCAAATATATGAAAATAGTGCAGCAAACAGTGTGCGAACTTGTGTTTGTGAAAGAATTAGTATTTGTTTTCTCTTTGTGTTATTGTGTCATTTAGTTATACGACAGATGAATGTTCGGACGTAATAATGGATAACAGGTGCATAGACATGTCCTTCGCAGTGTTAAAATATCGCATGTGAACCATGAAAAAAGCATGTGTCGATGCATCTGTGATAATTTGAGGTTGATAGTTTTAAGTACCCCACCCACCCTGCCATGTGTTATGATACTATTAGTTAACCCTTGAAACAAGATTTTACTCTTTCCCAGACGACAAAATTTTAGAGTTGTCATAATTGAAAGCATTTGCCAGGACTATTTAAGGTTCATTCTAAAATTCTGCTGTTTTATAAAGGTCCAACTCTTTACCAAAGAATATGCCATCTGATCATTAGCTTTTACCCATTACCACACAGTCCCGACTTTTAACGACCCTGTGAAAATTAGACTTTAAAAAAAAAACATTGAGGGAAAAGGAGAAAATGCTGGTCACCAGCATTTTCTGCTTCTCCCACAATGTTTTCTACCTTATCAAAGACAGAAATTATCATTTGAGCTACATCTGATTTGTTGGTTGTTCATGCTCTCAACTTTGTACAATGCAAAATTTTGTCGTTTTGTAAAGAGTTAATCCTTTTCCAGAAAAAATTTTGGACCTGATCTGGTTGGAGTTGAAAGCTTTTTGCAGACGGCAAATTAAATGTGGCTTAACCTTTTACCACACAATCCCAAGCTTTTGAAAACATTGTAGGAAAAGGAGAAAATGCTGTTAACCTGCATTTTCTTCTTTTCCCACATTGTTTTCTTATCTTTTCCAGACAAATCCCATTACTTGTGCTACATTTACTATGTCCTTTGGAAATGCTTCCAATTTGGATCTTTCTAAAATTTTATGGTGTGGTAAAGAGTTAAATGACGGAATTTGTCTTAAAATAAAGGGGAACATTATTTAAAAAAACATCATGGGAAAAGGAGGAAGCGCTGGTTACCACCATTTCCTTCTTAACCCTTTACCAAACAACAAAGTTTTGGACTGAACTGAATCGAAAGCAATTGCAGACAACAAATAACATGTACCTCAACTGAAGATTTCTGTCTTTGATAGGGTAAAAACATTGCGGGAAAAGGAGATAATGCTGGTTACCAGCATTTTCTCCTTTTCCCACAATGTTTTCAAAGGCTTTCTCTTTCAGCGTCGTTAAAAGTCGGGATTGTGTGGTAAAGGGTTAATCTAACTTGTTTTCTACCCTTTCAAAGACAGATTCCATCATGTAACTCGCAAAAGAATCCTGTGTTGTAGCAACCCTTGAGTAGAAGGCTTTTTTAAAAAAATTTTGGGATAAGGGGGAAAATGTGGTTTTTTTTCCTCCTTTTTCCACAATGTTTTCTACTCTTACAAAGAGAAATCCTTTCATTTGAAGCATCAGTTCATATTCATGTAGTAGCTTAACTCTCTACCAGTCTGGTAGTACCAGGCAAAATTTTTTTTGACATATCCAAATTGAAAGCGTTTGCAGATGACAAGTTGATTGAGGCTCATATGATGAAATTTGTTCTGTGAACGGGTTGAAAAAAATTTCGATAAAAGGAGAAAATGCTAAGATTTTCTCATTTTCCCACAATGTTTTCAATAGCTTTCTTTTTCAGGGTCTTTAAAATACGGGACTGGCTGGTAAAGTGCTTTGGAAAGAATTGATATATGTATATTTATGTAGAATTTCATATCAGCTGATTTTCTTTTTACAGCAAAATTAAACATTTCAAAAGTTGACTTAAACCCTTTGACCACACAATCCAGACTTTTAACGACCCCGAGAAAGAAGCCTTTTGAGAACATGGTGGGAAAAGGAGAAAATGCTGGTAACCAGCATTTTCTGCTTTTCCCACCATGTTTTCTACCCTTACCAAGGCAATTTCAATTTTTCCGTCAGATTTAAATGTCATCTGTTAATGCTTTCAATTTGGACCAGTGTAAAATTTTTTCGTTTGGTAAAGAGTTAACTCTTAGGCTGCTAGGTGCGACTCGCAGATCTTTTGCGGACAGTGTAGATCAAGATCAGACTGCACAAAATGTGCAGTCTGATCTACGATCTACACGTCCGATTAAGAGATATTATTTCTCCAAAATAATAAGTTCGAAGTAGCATTATTTTGGTTTTTACCAGAGGCTTGAAAGTTTCATTTAAGCAGGATAGGGGTTAAATACGCTGGTTTCAAGGGTTAACTGGAGTACATGTATGTATAATTAACCAGTGATTTTTCATTGCCAAATCCATAGCAAATATGCAAAAGTGATGATGTGTGTGTGTGAGAGAGAGACAGAGAGAGAGAGGCAGGCAAGGAGAGAGAAGAAAACATGAGAGAAAGAGAGAAAAAAAAGAGAGAGCATCTAAATGAAACTCATCTCAACTTATGGCACATATACCACAGATGAGGTTTGGAAAACATTGTGGCAAATAAAAATATTGCTCCATATGAAAAATCGGCCCTTTAGCTGCGACAGTTTTCTCGCTCAGTCTACAAAAACTAAGATTTACCAGGCTGTATAGTAGCTATGGGAACATTGTAGGTCAAAGATCAGACTGCACGATTTTGTTCTGTCTGATCTTGATCTATACTGGCCGTGAAGGCAATTACAGTTGTGAAAGGTGCTTTTTGGGTGAAGAATGAATGGGCAAAGTGAGTAAAAGTGTTTTGTTCATGATTGTATTGTTCTTCTGTCTAAATGAGTCATTTTATGAAGCATTGTGTTATGTTTATTGAAATAATGAAGATATTACATGAAAACCCCTTTTGATCCATGTACAAAATGCATTTAATTGAGATAAAAATAGACCTATACATGTATGTACATGTAACAACAGTGTGCAATAAGTAGCTTGCTATTGTAGAATGCATAAAAGAATTATTTGCAATCCAGATAGTATTTTTTTTAAATGAATAGTCAACATCTGATTTTCACAAGAACAAATTGCCAGGTTTGATGATTAATCTCGTCAATTTTTCCTGATGATAAAAAAAGCTTTTCATGTCTTTTAAAAAATTTCCTTAACTCTTACCACACCATAGACAATACCAGAAGCTTTTTTGTGGACAGTGTAGATCAAGATCAGACTGCACAGAAAGTGCAGTCTGATCTCTGATCTACACTGTCCACTGCTATATTCTAGACTATGACCAAACTGTCTCTTGATCTTGCAGAGGAAATGTACTTCAAAATTTGACTTGAATTTTGTTTTGAATTAGATTTGTGTAAGGTTGAAAATTCATTTTAGATGTTATTTTGTATGCATTTTAACCCAATCACAACTTTTATGGCCTGTACAACAAAGGATAAAGATCAGACTGCACAAATCAAGCTGATCTTTGATCAACACTATCCCCTTTGCTGGAACATTTCGGATAAAAGCAAATTCGGGTTGCATTTATTTTGGTCCCATTTCATGACCAAAGATGTCTGTTAATTTTATTTGGTGCTCTAATGATTAAGTTAGATGCTTTGAACAGTATTAAATTTTGTCCTCTGCAAATGCTTTGGATTTAGATAAGAACTTAGTTATTTAGTACATGGTCAAGATTTCATTTAAAAAAACATGAATTTTCTCACACTGTTTTCAATCCATTAAATGCAATTTCCTCCATTTGAGTCACAAACTTTGTATTCTAAAACTCTTTACCACAGGACAAAATTTTAGACAGATCCATATTGGAAGCATTTCCAAACAACATAGTAAATGTGGTACAAGTAATGGGATTTGTCTTTAACCCTTTACCACACGGCAAAATTTTAGACCTATCCAAATTGAAAGCATTTGCAGACGACAATTTCACAGTGGCTCAAATGACACAACTTTTCTTTGATAGGGTAGAAAACTTTGTGGGAAAAGGAGAAAATGCTGGTTACCAGCATTTTCTCCTTTTCCCACAATGTTTTCAAAAGGCCTCTTTTTTAGGGGCGTCAAAAGGCGTCATTGTGTGGTAAAGGGTTAAAAGATAAGAAAACGTGGTGGGAAAAGAAGAAAATGCTGGTTACCAGCATTTTCTTGTTTTCCCACAATGTTTCAAAAGCTTTCTTTCACAGGCTCGTTAAAACTCGGGATTGTGTGGTAAAGGATTAAGGCCTTAAAAAAAGTCGGATTTATTTAGATGGCAGCAAAAGTTTGATTCCAAAACTTGTTTCTTTTTTTTTAAATTAATTCTTTTACGCCATCAAAGCCTTGAATATGAATGGTGCTCTTTGAAAAAGGGGTTTTCATGCATCTTTGGGTATGCATTATTTCTAGCCAGTTGTCCATAATAGATATATTTTGTCTAAAAACCAGCTGAACCAGAGGGTAGAATGGTCCTTAGATATGTAGAAAATTTTGCAAATAGCAAACAATTTTGACACCTGTAAGCCGGTGTGGACTGCACAGGCTAAAATGGGTCGATATTTTTTGCAGATTCAATTGAAACCTTTTCACATAGCATTATGCATTCATGTGTTAGCCTGTGACATCCATCACATGAAAACTTATTGTCAGAATATATCACTATGAATTTGATGGTACAGATCCAAGATCAGACTGTCTATACACTTAACCTGTATATCGTCTGATCTTGATCTACATTTTCTGCAAAAACTGGCAACTTTGTACTAGGCTCTTTAAAAAGTTAATTAAAAAATCAATTCTAACTTGAATTCAATTTTAAAAAAAAAAACTGAGTAATTTATTGCACACTGGTGGATATAGTATGTCTATAATTGTTGAAATGAGACGAAAATTAATTAAATGTCGGAAAAACTGCATACTTTCGTTGACTTTTTCTGCTCCCAATTAAGACATCAAAAGCTTGGACGTGTTTTCTGTTTGATGAATGGATGTCTATTAACTTATATCATGCAAATAAATCCTTTACCAAACAAGTCCATGTTTAAACAGACCTGAAGAATAAAGCTTTTGAAACATTGTGGTAAAAGTAGAAAATGCTGGTAACCAGCATTTTCTCCTTTTACAACAATGTTTTCTACCCTTCTAAATTTAAAGTTTCACCATTTGAGCCATATTTTCAATGTAGTTTGTTGTCTGCAAAATTTTGATGCTTTTGATTTGGATGAGTATGGAATTTTGTGGTTTGGAAGAGTTAAATCCTTCCACAGCAGTACAAGATAGGCCTGTAAGTTGTGTTTATAGGTTGTATCGATTAAGATCAGAGTGTAGACTCTGCTCTTCAGTATACACGGGCTGCTACTGCACTGGTAACTAACATTTTCTCCTTTTCCCGCAATGTTTTCAAAAGCCTTTTTTCCCAAGGGTCGTTCAAAGTCGGTAATGGTTGGTAAGGAGGTAAACAACCATTTACTGTTGTTACATGAATGTGGGTTTTTGATCAATGCAGTGTCTCACTTCATCCTCCATATCACGCAAGTAAAGCAAGATGTTAGTAATAGCTTTTATGCCAACAAATAATCTGAAGACAACTTACTTGTTTTAGAGCATACTGCTGTTGAAAACATTAGAGAAAAAGGAGAAATCACTCGAGCCCATTGTATTGACCACTATGAACAGTAACATGATTTTATTGCTTTCCCTCTTGATTTGTTTGACCAAAAGTCAAACTTTTGTTAAAATACCATTTGTTCTCAGAGGCAACTTTATAAAGCAACCACCATTTTGATTTAAAATAATTGTGTCCGATAGGTAGGAGTCGGTGTTAAACCACAATTTGTCTTAAGTGGCTAGATTTGTTTCATTTGTGGCCACTGTAGAGAAATCTCTGTACTTCAGTTATGTCACAGTGCCTACTGTGTACAGTTATGTCACAGTGCCAAGTGTGTACAGTTATGTCACAGAGCCAAGTGTGCACAGTTGTGTCACAGTGCCTAGTGTGCACAGTTGTGTTACAGTGCCTAGTGTGCACAGTTTGGTCACAGAGCCTAGTGTGCACAGTTGTGTCACAGAGCCAAGTGTGTGCAGTTGTGTCAGTGCCAGGTGTGTATCATTGTGTCAGTACCTAGTATGCACAGTTGTGTCACAGAGCCTAGTGTGCGCATTTGTGTCACACAGCCAAGTGTGTGCAGTTGTGTCATACAGCCTAGTGT
Source organism: Hippopus hippopus (assembly GCA_946811185.2). Lineage (NCBI taxonomy): Eukaryota > Metazoa > Mollusca > Bivalvia > Cardiida > Cardiidae > Hippopus > Hippopus hippopus. The sequence goes on from OX328104.1 coordinate 10,709,029, forward strand.
GTACAGTTATTTCAGTGCCTAATGTGTACAGTTATGTCACAGAGTCAAGTGTGCACAGTTATGTCACAGTACCTAGTGTGCACAGTTGTGTCACAGTGCCTAGTGTGCACAGTTGTGTCACAGTGCCTAGTGTGCACAGTTGTGTCACAGAGCCAAGTGTGCACAGTTGTGTCACAGAGCCCAGTGTGTGCAGTTGTGTCACAGAGCTAAGTGTGCGCAGTTGTGTCACAGTGCCTAGTGTGTAAAGTTATGTCACAGTGCCTAGTGTGTACAGTTATGTCACAGTGCATAGTGTGTACATTTATGTCTGCATAGTGTGTACAGTTATGTCACAGTCCCTAGAGTATACAGTTGTGTCACAGAGCTTCTGTACACTATGCCACAGAGCCTAGTGTGTACAGTTATGTCACATTGCCCAGTGTGTACAGTTATGTCACAGATCCTCTGAGCACTATGTCACAGAGCCTTTTGTGTTCAGTTATCTCAAAGAGCCTTTGAACACTATGTCACAGAGCCTAGTGTCTACAGTTATGTCACAGAGCCAAGTGTGTACAGTTATGTCACAAAGCCTCTGAACACTATGTCACATCGCCTAGTGTGTACAGTTATGTCACAGAGCGTCTGAACACTATGACACAGAGCCTAGTGTGTACAGTTATGTCACAGAGCCTCTGAACACTATGTCACAGAGCCTAGTGTGTCCAGTCATGTCATTTTCTAGAGTACAGTTATAATGCAGAGCCTGTGTACACTATGTCACAGAGCCTAGTGTGCACAGGTATGTCAGTGCCTAGTGTGTACAGTTGTCACATAGCCTCTGTACACTATGTCACAGAGCCTAGTGTGTACAGTTATGTTAGTGCCTGGTGTGTACAGAATGTCGCAGTGCCTAGTGTGTACAGTTATTTTGCAGTGCCTAGTGTGTACAGTTATGTCACAGTCCAAAGTGTGTACAGTTATGTCACAATGCTTAGAGTGTACAGGTAAGTCACAGTGCCTAGTGTGTACTGTGATGTCACAGTGCCTAGTGTGTATAGTCATGTCACAGTGTCTAGTGTGTACAGGCATATCACAGTGTCTAGTGTGTAGTCATGTCACAGAGCCTAGTGTGTCCAGTTATGTCACAGTGCCTAGTGTGTACAGTTATGTAACAGCGTCTGTCAATGAATTCCAGGGTTTTCTCTACCTACGCTACTATACGCTGAGAGTTTCAAACATGTCAATGATTTCAGAGCATCGCTTGGATTAGACCTGTCTTTGGAAAATGGTGTAGAAGCAGTCCTAGCGCTTTGGTACCTGTTATGTATGCTCATTAAATCATTTCATGGACAAAAACAATCGTCAAGGTCCCTACTACCAAAACTAAAAAATATAGACTCCCAATTAAGTCTATAAAACACAACCTTGAGATTTAACGACCCTTAGGAGAAAGCGTTCTGAAAACATTGTGGGAAAAGAAGAAAATGCTGGTAAACAGCATTTTCTCCTTTTCCCACAATGTTCTCTACCCTTCCGCAAACAATTTGTATTATTTTGTCATCTTTACGCAGTTCTCTGAAAATTCTTTCGATCTGGACATGTCGGAAATTTTGTCATTCGGTTAAGAGTTAAAACATCGAAAAAATGCGAAATTATTTTGATAGTTACACCGAAATTAAGATAAAACTCGAACTACTTTTAAAGAAGCGAGATTTTTTTTTACGATGTTTTGCAAGATCATACATTCTACACCGGATATCATTTTAATGGCGTGAAAATTGAAATTCAAATTTCATTGCAGTTTTCTCATAAAAACCGGAGAAGAGGCGATATAATTTTATTGCCATGAATAATGCACGGAAAGATTCATTCAACAACGGAGACAAGATCTGTCGTCGATTGAAGTACATGTATTAGATATACAGTAACAAGAAATATAAAAAAAAAAACGGCGTACAAATGCCAGCAAGTAGGCAGGGATATATAGAATAAACATGTGTACAATTTTTACCAATCACAAATTTCTGTTTATTCATTTGTTATCAGTACCAAAGAGTAGGTCAAAAGCCAGCACATTCAGCTACGCGAGGCTCGAATCCAGCGTCTCCAGGTCACGGGTCTTACGCTTCACTACTGAGCCACGTAGGACCCCAGTTTTACGAAGGTAAAGCAAAGTTAAACAATAAATCATTAGGCACCTCAAGAAGAGTCTTCTTAGATCAAGTTTTACAGAACACGCTGATCTGGATCCCCACCCTTTGCAAATGACGTCAGTATACGAGGAAATTGGATATACTTGTCTTGGTTTCAGTTTGCAACTCAAGTTCGAATGATTTCATCTTAAATTGCTCCCATTATTTCAGCTCGAAAAAGCAGTGTATCGGAAAATTGGACCCCAGAAAAAAATATAACAATGACTTGTATTTACGGATGAATAAGTTGAGTTTGGACGAAAATTGTTCAGTCCTTTACTAAACAAAACAATTTCGAGTTTTAAGGGCACTTTAGAAGAATGCTTTATAAAACATTGTGGGAACAAGAGAAAATGCTAGTTACCAGCATTTTCTCGTTTTCCCATTATGTTTTCTACCCTGTTAAAGTCAAATCAAAACATTTAAACCGTTTTAAGTATATCACCTGCAGTCGCTTTAAATATGTAAAAAAAAAGATATTTGGTGAAGGTTTAACACATGAAAACGCAGGTACGACTTTTTACGCCCCTGCAGTCAACATCTTTTGGGGAAAAAAATGTGCGGAAAAGGAGCTGTAAACTGTACCGGAAATTTGATCCCCTGCCTTTATGTTTCCCATGCAATAAGAAAAAAAAAGCTCTCTTACTATTTTTCAACCATCGAAAGGCATCAGAAACTACAAAATGAATTGCTTTTTTGTCTCAGTGGTAGAGTGTAGGACCCGTGACCTGGAGGTACCGGGCTCGAACCTAACTGGGTTCTTCGTAGGAATGTCCTCAGGCAAGACACTTCATAGCCCTAGCCCAGTGCTGGTGAAACCCAGTACATACATAGATATGTGAGCTGTCGCCGAGATATGAATAAATTAATGTTGAAAGCAACGTAAAACGCCGTTCAATCAATGAAGCCATAATGTGGTACAGGTTTTAGCCTTAGAGGGTCTGAAGTTCGAGGAAGCAGCTTTAATGGTCCATGTCGAGGATAATGCGGGTTTACTTTTTGCTGTAGCTATATAAGCCTTTGACCTACTTCTTTGTATTAGTCTTTAATGAATATATAGTAATTTGTGATTGGTCAAATCTTTGGACATGCTATACTGCGGGCATTTGCCGGCCTCTTTGTCTATACACTTATATACAACGGTTATATTAGGAGATTTTCCTTTTCTTGTACTAATTGGTTATCAATATTTTTTATGCGTAACCCTAGCACCATTTACTGTGCTCTCTACACATTTTCTTTTATCACCATTTCAGCAATGACCTCGTTTTTCTAAAAGATGAGTAAGCCTAACATCTAATCTTGAAAAATATATATGTACCTAATTGAATAATTCACTATTCAGCAATGCACAAAAACAATTAGGAGAAAGCAATTCCTAGTGTGGTTACATTTCATTATTTCTCTTCATACTGAATCACAGAAAAGTTTCAATATTCATATTCCAGTGCCTCTTACGCCGTCTATCTTTTTTAATAGACCTTTCTTGCATGCCTTAAAAACAGGAAATTCAGGATGTGAACTGTCACACGTTAATATAGGGAAATACTGTTAGTTCGGCGAACAATTCCAAGCATACAACAGTCACATGGTTAAGAGCAGATCATACAATGGGATGACGCATGTTTTTTTTTTTAACCGTGAACACGTTAACCGATTAACTTTTAAACTGCCAATGGCACATCGAATATCTTTTGCGGGCAGCGTAGATCAAGATCAGACTGCACAGAACGTGCAGTCTGATCTTGATCTACACCGTCCGCTACTAATATGCTACTCTAGGCATTATATGCCAAAACATTTTCAATTGAAAGTTTAAGAATTGCTTGAAGGTATAGAAAAAAGTCCAACTGATTAAGTTTATGAGCGGAAGAGTTAATGCACATGGCAAAAAAAAATGCACAATTTGTAGATCCGGATCAGAAACGACAATAAAATTCCGCTCACTCACTGACTCACTCACTCACTCACTCACATATAAATATCTCGACCTCTAAGTCAAACAGTGTTTGATTCCTTTTGCTAATAAACTCTTCTGTGCAGTCTGATCTTGATCTACACTGTTTGCAAAAGCTCACGAAGTCACAATAGAAGACTGAGAATTAAACGTATTAAATTAACACCCCTAAACGGTCTTGTTTTGTTCACAAAGAAACTGTTTTTGAATGTTAACGATTAAATTGAGATAAAGGTTATGCAAATAAAAGGCTTCATTGTAAAAAGTTAAAAATCTGAACTGTCCAAGTATTTCTGTAAATTGTCTTGCGTGTTAACCACTTACTCCTCTCTGTATTTAGTTTCTGTTTCTTCAAATGAGATACGTATTCAAAATCATTTCTTTTTGACTGGTGCTTCTTGGCTATTACATGTGATGTGCTTTTCTTAATTGTTGTAGTTGTTGCTGCTACTGCTTTTGTTGTTGTTGTAATTTGTTTCCCTCCGTCAGTATTTATTAAACAGCCATAAGTAGGCTATATATAAATCAACTGGAATTCGGTTTTTGCTGCTGTCACATTTTTAGTGTTAACTTCCGGTGTAAACGACTTCATGTTTTTCTAAATCACCCAGTTAAACTCTCAGCCGTGTTATCACGACCCTTGTTTTCCTGAAATCAGTGAGAGAAGGGTTAGATCAGAGAGAAGGATTGCATGAATATACACTCTGATCTTGCTTTTCTCTCCTCGATGCCCAATTAACCGTGTGCCAAACAATCTTGAGTTTTGGCGACCCATGATAGGAAGGCTTTTGAAAACATTGTGGGAAAAGGAGAAAATGCTGGTTACCAGCATTTTCTCCCTTTCCCACAATGCTTTCTAACCCTTTACGGGAAAAGTCCCATCATTTGGTTTAGCCAATCAGAATTTGTTTTACATTCTAACTGTAGAATCAGACTACGAATGTTAATTATAGTGGTTGAAGAAAACGGGTCGAGAACCTCAAAAATCGTTGTCTTCCATCGTTGTTCTCGTTACATTGATATTACCACAGGCTTTTGAAGCTCCTTAGCACATTTGCGCATCGCCTCTATATCGACGCGACGTTCCATTGTGGTATTTTTAGTAACGGTGTTCGATGATCGACCAATGAAAATTTTGGTATTCCATGATAGACCAAGTGAACTTCAGTGACCTTTGATTACTAATTCTATACGTTATAATCTTCAGAGCACCTTTTTCATCTTGCATCACACCTTTTTTGAGAACATCTCGGCAAAAAGGAGAAAATTGTGTGTGACGACAAACTTCTACAATTGCTACAATGTATTTATATTCATGCATATAAGCCATGCACTGGCAAAAGAGGGGTTTAACGCATCTTCATGATGCGGCATACCATGCAAGTCATCACATATTTATGGTTCCATAAAATCCATTTCTTTTCTTTTCTCAACCTACTGGATCATGAGGTAGTATGGTCCTTGAACATGCAGAAAATTTACATATAGTGAAAAGTTTCAACCCAAGTCAGCATGCCCGGACTGCATAGGCTAGCATGGATCGATACTTTTTGCAAATGCATTAAACCCCCTTTTCACAGGACATGGCTCATAATCATGTATTTTTTCGTATATCCAACGCAATTCTCATTGACTATCCATACTTTCAGTGGTCAGCTAAACAGGAAGCCTATCATCGGTCTTCGTATCAACGTTTATCGAACAGTTACGGGAGATACAACGGTTTTTAGTTTAGTCCTTTGCTCCAAATGTGTTTCGAGTATTTATTTACAAATAAAAACCTCGACACTCCGTACTTTCAGTACTTTGACGCTGATGTCGTAAAAGAAATATACAGAGACGGTCTAAAACCCCTTTCTGTTTGATCCTAACAGTCTCAATCATAAGATTCAAATCTATATGTAGAAAAAGGCGTCAAGTCCTCGTTTTTTTCAAGATATCGCGTACAATAAACACTTTGTTGAGATGGTTTCGAGTTTTTATGGGTCTTCTTTCAACTGTGACGATGAAATTGGTTTTTTACTCGCCGAAAGCAGGTAGCTGTATTTGCTCTAATGTGTTTACGTTTTTCAGTGCATCTTTTTTCTTCGTCTCTTGACGCTTGAATTACAGGCTGTTTCTGACTTTTTTTGTCTTGAAGGTTACTTTGTTTATATTTATTGACAGCCTGTCAGTTTTGATAAATACAGGCTTCCAGTTCTCGTGCGCCATCTCGTTCATTCAATAGATTACTATGCAAGCCTTTTACCCCGTTTGCCACTCAATCCAGCGTTTAACACTTAACCAAACGATAAAAATTTTGGACTGGACCAAATTCAAAGCATTTGCAGACGACAAATCGAATGTTGTTACATAAGTGATTTCTGTCTTTGATATGACAGAAAATATTGTAGGAAAAGGAGAAAATGCTGGTTACCAGCATTTTCTCCTTGTCCCTTAATCTTTTCAAAAGAATTGTGTGGTAAAGGGTTAAACGACTCTGGGTTTAGGCTATTGAAAACATTATGGGAGAAGGAGAAAATGCTTGCAACCAGCATTTTCTCCATTTCTCACAACGTTTTCTACCCTATGAAAGACACGTCCATTTTTTTAATCCACATTTAACAAAGACGTCTACAAAAGCTTTTAAAAATTTGGACGACTCTTAAATTCCGTCATCATGTAAAGAGTTAGTCCTTTACCACACAATCCCGAGTTTTAACGACCCGGAAGTGGAAGGCTTGTGAATACATTCCAGCAATGTTTTCTACCTCTTTCAGATATAAGTTTCATCATTAGCGCCACAATTACTTTGGACGAGTCTGAAATTTTGTCATCATTAGAGAGTTCAGCCCGTTGCACCACTATCACACAAAGGTAAAACACTTGAACTATTTAAATCGTCACCAGACGATAGAGTTTTAGACTTGACTAAATTGAAAGCCGTTGCAGACGACATATTACAGGTAGCACAAAGGAAGGAAATTTGTCCTTGATAGGGTAAAAAAAAACATTGTGGGAAAAGCAGAAATGGTGGTTACTAACATTTTCTTCTTTTATCACATTGTTTTCAAAAGCTTTCTTCGTTAAAACATGGGATTGTTTGGTAGAGGGTTAAATAATTTACAAAATTTTGTGAGAAAGGGAACGATTGCTTTTTACAAGACATTGGTCCTTTTACTGCAATGTTTTGAGTTTGCTTCCACAAGGGGGGTGGGTTAAAATGGCTTTATCTGGCAATGAGAAAAACTGTAAATGTTGCACTTTTGTATATTTGATTATTAATCCTTAGGATATTAAGCCCGAATCACTGAACTGTAGCGGACAGTATAGATTAAGATCAGACTGCACAGAACGTGCAGTCTGATCTTGGATCTACACTGTCCGATAAGGAGATTATCTCTACCCCAGAATACTAGAAAAACTTGGGTTTTTACTGTCTGCTTGAAGGTTTAATTTGAATTAGTTTAGCATGATAAGGATTAGGATCAAAGTGTTAAGAGTACCTCGTGCTTTTGTCTCCTCTCTCTGGAGAAGCTTTGAAAAGTATTTGATCAAGTAATTGGATTTTAGAGAAATTGTTCCCCCATTTTCTTCATTTTATTGATCAGTCGTGAACTGTATAACCCCAGCACGTTATTTATACATTTTTACTTGTCTGCTCAGTGGCATATATGCAAATATGAGATTCAAAAGCGTATAATAGAGAATAATGCAAGTTTCGAATCTATTTGCAAGCATTTTCTGTAGGAAACCTTTTCTACTTTTACAATGTTAACAAAAGCTTTATAAATATTACAAAACAGAACCATCTTACTTTTTTGGTGCAATATTAAAGATATTAAACAAACATAATAATCAATGGTCTACCCTCAAAATACTTGTACAGTCTAACATCTATTCTCGATCAAAATCTAGGCAACATAAACGTTACTATGCCTGTTCTCGAGCAAAATACAGTAAACATAACGTTGTTTCTTGATGAGAACCCATTAAATATACATGCTGTTACGCCTATTTTCAATTCGAATTTAGTAAACACAACGTTGTTACACCTACTCTCGACAAGAATCCAGTAAACCGAATGTTGTTACCCCTATTGTCATTTTGAATCCAGTCAACACAACGTTACGCCTATTCTTGATACGAATTCAGCAAACACAACGTTGTCACGCCTATTCCCGATAAGGGTTCGGTAAACTTAACGTTACTTCGGCTCTTCTCAATTTGAATCAAGTAAACAAAACGTTACGTCTGTTCTCGATAAGAATTCGTTAAACACACCGTTGTTACGGCTTTTCCCGATAAGGATTCGGTAAGCACAACGTCGTCACATCTATTCTGGATCAGAATTCAGTAGATACTACGTTGTTACGCCTACCCTTGATGAAAATTCAGTAAACACAACGTTGTTACGCCTATTCTCAATTTGATTCCAGGATTCACTTCTTTGTTACGCCACTTCTCGATTAGAACCCAGTAGTCTTCAACATTTTTACACTTATTCTCGATTATAATCATAGAATCAAAACCGTGTTACACCTATTCTCGATAAGAATCCAGTAAACACAACGTTATTACGCCTATTCGCAATCAGAATGTAGTAATTACCAGTGCTGGTACGCCTATTTCTGTTCAGATTCCGGGAATCACAACTTTGCGACGCGTATATTCTATTAGAATCCAAAAATCACAACCAGAACATTTGATGAAATTATTGGATCCTGCGTAGCTCAGGGGTAAAGTGTAGGACTCGTATCCTGGAGGCCTGGGCATGAGCCTCAATGGAAGCACTAGGTTTTTTGTGGGCGTGTCCTTGAGCAAAACACTTCAGAACTCTAGCGTAGTACTAGTGCAGAAACCAAGGACAAACATGAATATGAGAGCTGTCGCTGTGATAAAACTTACTAATGTTGAACGCGGCATTAACACCATTCAATCAATCAATCATTGAAGAAAATTGTCCAGAAAGTCAGTTAATGGAAACCAGCATTTATCCTTTTCCCACAATGTTGTCTACCCTTTTGAAGATAAAAAACATCCTTTCGGCAACTTTTCATTTGTCATCTGCAATTGCTTTCAATTTAGACAAATCCAGAATTTTGTCGTTTAGTAAGAAGTTAAAAGACAAAGGTTTTCGTTACTCTGTGTATGGAAATGATTTCTTTTTCAGTTTGGCGACATGTATACCAGAGATCTTATCTATCTTAACCCTTTACCACATAATCCCGAGTTTTAACGACCGTAAAGACAAAGACTCCTGAAAACATTGTGGGAAAAGGAGAAAATGCTGGTAACCAGCATTTTCTCCATTTCCCACAATGTTTCTACCCTATCAAAGACAGAAATCATCATTTGAGCTACATTTAATTTGTCTTCTACAAATGCTTTCAATTTGAACCAATTCGGACCAGTCTAAAATTTTGTCGTTAAGCAAAGGGTTAAAAGAAATCACAAGGTTGATAATGAAGTTATATGATATTGTAAATCCATGCTGTCACAATATTTCCTGATTTCGAGCTATCCAATAAATCACTGTGACGACACACAGGATTAGAGTACATGTATATATCTCTTACCCGAATTGAGATCTCTCACAGTAATTCTTTGGAGAGGAGAATAAATTTGAATGGAGAAAAGTCAGAGAGAGGGAGAGGGGGAGGGAGAGAGAGAGAGAGAGAGAGAGAGAGAGACAGACAGACAGACAGACAGACAGACAGACAGACAGAGAGGGAGGCAGGAAGGGACGGACGAAGGGACGGACGGGCGGTTTTGCTTTACCTCTCTCAAACGCCCCAACCGTAAACTATGGTATACTTTTCATTCCATCTGACTTATCAAACCCAAAGTTGTCGGCTTCTTTTAAAATAAAGTTTAATAAACTACTTTTATTCAACAATACAGCTGTTCAAAAGAAGCTCAAGGGTACACCCATACTGTGCCAATTACGACTTGAAATGCGTTTGTGTGTAGTGTACATCAAGACCTGACCTCATAAAAACAGCAGTCTAATCTCGAACATACACTAACAGTTTGTGGAGCATTCTGAATTCAACAGCATTGGCATTGCCATATTTAGGCCTAATTTACTGACAAAGTCCAATAGATTTGAGCCATGCTCAGTCCAACACATTTTAGCCATGCTCAGTCCAATTCATTTGAGCCATGCTCAGTCCAATACATTCGAGCCATGCTCAGTCCAATACATTTTATACATGCTCAGTCCATTACATTTGATCTATGCTCAGTCCATTACATTTGATCTATGCTCAGTCCAGTACATTTGAGCCATGCTCAGTTCAATATATTCGAGCCATGCTCAGTCCAATACATGTACATTTGAGCAATGCTCTCTGAAAAGGTGGTTTTAACCCTTACAATAAGTTTCGACCCATGTCATCCTGCTCAGGCTGATACGGGTCGTAACTCTTTGCTATTGACATTTTTTTGCATGTCAAAAGACCATCTTAACTCATGATTTAACCGGTGGTTAAATAAAATGAATCCATTTTATGCTTGGTATAATGGTATAATACGTTACGAGATGTATTCGCATTCAACCCCCTTTTCACAGAACGCCTATCATTTACTTGATGCGTTAAAGGTTAACCCTTAAACCTTTACCAGACGACAAAATTTCATACTGGTCCAAATTGAAAGCATTTGCAGACGACAAAGTGAAGGTGGCCAAAATGACGAATTTCTTTCGTGTTAGGGTAGAAAACATTGTGGTAAAAGGAGAAAATGCTGGTTACCAGCATTTTCTCCTTTTCCCACAATGTTTTCAAAAGCTTTCTTTTTTCAGAGTCGCTAAAAGTCGGCATTTAGTGATGGAAGAATAAACAGCTTAATAAATCAAGACTTGAACTCCCAACCAATGTCAAAATCCCAATCATTGTGACGTCAAAGTTCTTTTCGTCATGAAAATATATCTCTGTATCGGACAGTGTATATCCAAGATCAGACTGCACGTTTTGTGCAGTCTGATCTTGATCTACGCTGCCCGCAGAAGGGTATTGAGTTACACATAGAAGCCTAAAGAGTTTAAGTTTTGAAATGAAGACGCGATATTTTGGTCGTTCTGTTTACTTATTTCGCAGCTAGAGCGCTTTCGATTAGATCTCGAGGGTTATGTTTGCCTTATCAAACTGGCTGTCTCTCCGATAGAAATGATTTTTTTTTTATACAAAATGTGAAAACATACAAGATAAAACATTTTCATAACGGATTTCCTACAGCGATTTTGCACAGCTTTTTTATCTTCTCTATCTATTTATATTTTGCAGGAATGCTTTTGCTACGTTACCGACATTTATAAAACGAGGCAGAATATTCATGCACGAGAAGAAAAATGAAAATCGGTCAAGTGTGGAAGAAAACAGAAAAATTTGGTCAATACATTGACTGTATACTGGGAGGTGGGTGGGGGTCGGGGCAAAATACCATTTTTCGTCGCCCCATTGTTATTTTTCTTAGAAAAACCATCATTTATAAAACAGTAGTTGGCCTTACAAAGGAAATTTGGGTTAATCGCGTACAAAGTAATTAAAAACTACCGGGTAGTAGCTGAGCAGATTAAGTCTATTTTTTCCACTAAAATCACGCATTTAGTGATTAAAGCATAAAGCTTTGCACTGATACTTAGATAGGGACCTTGTTTTGATAAAACCAGTTAGCCATTTGAAATTTCAAAATGGCGGCCATTTTTTTTTCTTTTTTCAAGATGGCCGCCGAGGCATATCGAAATACTGTATTTTGGTATTTCTTTGATGGTTGTATGACAAGATTTGTCGTAAAATTATAGTTTCTATGCTAGACAGAGACAAATAAGAGTAAATAGATGGTTTATAGTGGTAAGTGTTAGTCGGTGTGGAAGGTCTTAATATAAAAAAAAAAGTGTGTTCACAGTTCCTTTTTCAGAAAGACGTTCGGTCTCCGCCAGTCGGTGGGCTAGTCTTCGGCTGAAGAAATAGAACCATGTTTAGAATAACTGGTGAATTTGACACAAGAATCTTCGACGTAACTTTTGACTTATTTCTTGGTATTGGTATTTTTGAATGAATAAATAGTAGTTTGCAATTGGTAAAAAAAATGTAGACATGTTTATTCTGCGGGCCCATGCCGACCTATTTGCAGGCACATCAACACAAATATACAAGCGTTGCTAACGCTAACTGATACCCTGTGGGGCGTTTATTCACACGTTAGTAAATGAATACGATAGAGAAAAACCTTTTTCTTGTACTAACTGGTAATGTAATATCTTTTTAAACGCTACCCTATGAACCATTACTGTATGTCTATGTATTTCCACGTACAACATTTTTAGCATCAACTGTTCCTGTTTTAACGTCGCCACCGGTTTCCCAGATGGCGACGCCCCCAGGAAACTAAGAAACAGTCCCACTACTATAAATCTATATGTACAGTGCATACCCACACTATATAAATACTTCGCGTTCAGTCCTATTCTGGAATGGTATTCATGAATGGTACACCGACCGACATATTTTGAGGACTGGTGTCGCTCTCATCCCTATCGTTCATGTTCATAAGAACGCTCCTTCCCCGGTATCCTGAAAATACCAATCGTCACGTGACACAATGATTACTGTTTAATGTATAACATTGTTTTCTCATGTATCTATGTAATAGATTTCAGAATAAAAGTAGTTACCTGTCTGTCTGTCATTTTTTGTCACGGGGGATATTGAAGGATACAGGACGAAACCCATCCTTAGTTACGCATAGTTCTTTAACGTGTTCGGTGTAAAGCCTAGGTTTAACGTCTCATCCGAAAGATTTTTTAGTGATTTCAGGTGGCCAGCCATGGGGCTCGAACCATCACCCTCAAGTGGCATAAGATGTGACGTTCACAAATCTCATGTTCTGCCACATAAACTATCGGGGATGGTCGATAAGCTGGGGGCAGACTTTTCATTCTCTGTCAATAAACAAGTGTTGTTTGATATCAAATATAACAAACAAAAAATCAGTATAGAATTTCGTTTTATCTTTTCAATAATAAATTTTCCAACAACCGACTAGCTTCTTAAGAGGTCGAAATAAACACTTTCCTATTACAAACAGTACGTTTTGACACATTCAAAACAGGTAACTATTGAAAACAATATAGCAATAGAAAAAATGCCCTTGATGAAAAATTTTCCATTGGCCACAATTTTTTCTGATGTATCCAAGTGTGTAATTTGTATTCGGTCGAAATTCTTTTTTTTTTTTTTCAAATTTTAATCATAATAAAATAAAGTTGAAGAAGTGAAGTTTACAAAGTTTAACTCTATAGTATACCAGATTTACGTAATTTAGTCTAATCCAAATCAAAACCATTTCCAGATGAAAATTTAAAATTAAATCAAAGGATGTGATTTGTTTATAGTTTGAAAGGAAAGAAAACAATGTTGGAAAAGGAGAAAATGCTGTTTCAAAAATGCCGTCTCCTGTTCGAACAATGTTTTCAGGAACATTTCATCTTCTGATTCGAGATTGTTTGAGTATAAGATCAAAGGACATTTTTGAAATGATAGAAAACACTATGGAAAAAATGGAGAAAATAATGGTTACCAGCATTTTCTCCTTTTTCTACAATGTTTTCAATACCAACATGTTCTCCTTGTCACAGAGTGTTTTCAAATCGAATCTTCTTTTGGGTCGTTTAAAAACACTGGATTATTTGGGTTAAAAGTTAAACGGTTGAAGGATGGCTTTAAAAAATCCCGACCCTGTTTCAGGGGGTTCTCTTTTTTTGTCCCGGGCACGTCCATTATTGACATTGTGGAAACTCTATAAAGCTTGTGTTAATATTTGACTTTAACTTGAGTTCTGAATGGCGTTTGTACTCGGCCTTGATTTACTCTTTCCTTCATCAGCATGCTTTTTGATGACCTTACTGTACAAAACTTTCAGAAACGTACATGGTAACAAGAAAAATCATATAACTCTTAAGTTCCTAAATAAATAGAATAAAGATTTCAAGCCAACAGAATACACCAAAACATTGCGATTTCAAAGTGCTTGTTCCCCGGGAAAAAAACTCACCGTATCGGACAGCGTAGATCCAAGATCAGACTGCACATTCTGTGCAGTCTGATCTTGATCTACACTGTCCGCAAAAGGTCAGTGAGTCATGCTAAGCAGCCTAATGGTTAAAAACAAGAAATATCTTTAAAAAAAAGATAGACGGTGTAAAGGGTACCAGCGTATGAATACTTAACTCTTCTGTGGTTCAATATGATAAAAAGTAAATCCCGCCAGCAGCTGCCTCTGTTTTCTCATAGTTTTGCATATTAATCTGAAAACTGATTTATTTTTAGTTCTATTACCCATATATTTTTCAAGATTAGACTTTAATCCAAATAATCGTTGGAAAAGGAGCACTTGCTGCCAGCAATTATGTGTCTGAACATGGATCGTAAATTACATGTTATATACGATCCCTGGTCTGAAAAAAAAAACATTTAGAGTGTACAGTAATGGGTGATAGGACAACTAACACTTAAAAAAAAATATTAAATTTTTTTGCAGATGCATTAAGACCGCTTTTCACATAGCACGGTTCACATCATAAGCCATCGCGTGCTTCCCATTAATGATCGAATAGGGTGATTGAATTTTGCGCAGAGAATAATATCTGCTTGTAACAAGGTGTCAAAATAATATCAAACCAAAAGCGCCAGATTTAACTCTTTACCACACGGGAAAATTTCAGACTCTTCCATATTGAGAGTAGTTTCCAAACATCAAACCAATTGTGGCCAAAATGAGGAAGTTTGCCTTTAAAAGGCGAAGAAAACATCGCGGGAAAAGGAGAAAATGCTGGTTACCAGCATTTTCTCCTTTTCCCACAATGTTTTCACAGGTCTTCTTTTCTTCCTCCGGGTCGTTAAACCCATAAAATGTTTCAAAAAAGGTACAGGAAAAGAAGAAACAATCGATGGATCGTGTTGGGTTCGGTTTGTTTTTCAACTCAAGCGTATAAAACTGGATTAGTAGCTTAACATTGCCTGTATACTGTCGCAGAAAAAGTTACTGTATCTTGTAAGTTAATGTGAGAGATTTGTTTTAACACCAACTGTGTATAGCTTTGTAAAACATCGTGGGAAATGAAGAAATTGTTCAGAACTAGGCAACGTCTCTTGTTACCACACTGGCTCCTTCATGTTCACCCTTTACTTCGAATTAACGTTTTTTTCTTTATCATGGAAGAAGTTCAAACAAAGCCAATGGAGTAAAGGGCGATTTAACCTTTTCCTTGACGACAAAATTTTAGACTTGCCCAAATTGAAAGCACTTGCAGGCAAAAAAAATCACTTCTGGGTCATATGATCGGATTTATGTTTTAAAGGGTAGAAAAAAATAGTGGGAAAAGAAGAAAATGCTTGTTACCAACATTTTCTCCTTTTCCCACAATGTTTTCAATGCTGTTTTTTTTTTTTAGCAAGGGTCGTTAAAACTCGTCTAATAGGCAATAACTTGTATACAAAAGTTTGGCCAGGTGTTCAGCCTAAATAGCTTATATCATAATAATGGCCTGAAACACGCGAAAAGGGGCATTCGGACATTTGCGTAAACTGTCGTCCAGGATCAGCCTGCGCAGTCCGCGCAGACTAATCCGAAACGACACTTTCCGTTTTTGTATAATTTTCTGTTTTTGCGCAAGTCTAATGTAGGACAAAATTTAATGTAGTCGTAAAGTGCCGCCTCGAATTAGCCTGCGCGTATAGCGCAGTCCGCGCAGACTAATCCGAAACGACACTTTCAGTTTTTGTACCATTTTCTGTTTTTGCGCATGTCTATTATAGGACAAAATTTAATGTGTCGTAAAGTGTCGTCTGGGATTAGCATGCGCGTACAGCGCAGGCTGATCCAAGATGACATTTTACCCAAATATCCGAATGCCCCTTTTCATGTGTTGCAGGCCATATGGAATTTTAATTTGTCATATTGTGACAAAACAACGTGCACAGCATAATATCGAAATTCCCATTTTATCTAAATACTCGGGGCACAAAATGTCGGGACGTAATTTTGGGTGATTATCGCGCGAACTGCACAGAAAGGTTATCGATTATCTTGTCATGGTTTGGGATTTGCAATGAATGGGGGTGGGGGGGGGGTTCCTTTTTGAAGCCTTTACCAGACAATATTGTGTTTTTATCTAATGGCCCTGGGGAAAAAGGCTTTTTCGAAAACAATGTGGGTAAAGGAGACAATGCTGGTAACCTGCATTTTCTCCTTTTTCCACATTATCTTCTACTCATCCGATGACAAATTCAATTATTTGAGCCATATTTGCAGTCTACAAGTGCTTTCAAGTTGGTAAAGTTTAAAAGTTTGTCATCCCGTTTCTATTGCAATACTTTTTTACGGTCCAAAAATATCCCGTGTCGAGAGAAAAGACTGACTGATTGATTAGTTCTGGTGTATAACACCGTTTTTCAACATCATTTCAGTTACGTCGCGGCGCCCAGTGGACCTATCCATACTTCCCTTGAATTTCTCTTACCAGTATCACGCACAATATTCTTCCCAAGCCACTGACTGATTTCTCACGAAACATCGTCGAAAGAGTGATCAGCGGTGAAAGAGGAATGAATCTGAATCCTGTCGCAAAGTATATCATCAGTCTCTGAACGAAATTGGCCGAGCTGTGGATTCGAACCAGCGATCCTCTGTTCTAAAGTCCTTTACGCTGGCAATTGCGACGCTAGCGCTCGGGCGAGAGAAAAGAAGCATTGTTTGTAAAAATGTATTTCTCCTTTTCCACAATATTTTCCTTCTGATTGATAAGTGAATTTTTCATTTTCATAAGCAATTTGTCTGTAGTGTCGAGCACACTAGCCCAGTTAGTAACGTACCGGGCTTGAAACCAGAAGGGTCGTCGGTTAGAACCCCGAGCTAGGCCTATTTCTTTCTGACAGTCAATGATAGTCATTGCGATAGGATTCATTCTCACCGCTGACCATTGTTTCGAAGATAGTTATGTGTGAGAGTACCCAGTGGCTTGGGTCGAATACTGTGCTAAGTAGTGGTAAAGGGAAATTCCAGGAAAGCAAGGATAGGTACACTTGCTGCCGCGATATAACTGAAGTAAAGTTAATATAAAAACAATAGAAATGGGCCATTCTCTGAGAAAAGAGGATTTAATGCATTTGCAAAAAGTATCGATTCATGACAGCCTGCACAGTCCGCGCAGACCGACCCGAGTCAAAACTTTTTGATATTGGTATATTTTCTGCATGTTAAAAGACCATTCTACTTCATTCTACCATATTTTATGCTTCAGTTTTTTAGGAAAAGACGATCCATGTCAAACAAGGAAGTCGTTTACATAGTGCATTACAGAGATGCATTAAACTCCCTTTTTCCCAGAACACTGCTCAAATATAAATAGTCAGTTGTATCATTGCAAAAAGTTATTTTGAATTCTTTTTTCGGTAAGTACATTTATAGATTAAACATAATTATTTAGTAAAGGTATATCATTCTACAATAGTTTGCAAAGTTCCGTGCAAGACAGTTGGAAATGAATGTTTAGGTAAGTATCAAGTATAGCTTTATTGCACCGAACTCGTATCTGAAAGGAAAAGTATACGTCCATAACGTAACCTTTCTAACCTTATAGAATTTGATACATGTAACAGTATAGGTAGAGTAGCAATAATGTGTCACTGTTGACTGAAAAAAATCACCCTTCTTTATTCTTAACCCATAAAGTGCCTTTCACAACCATAGGTCTCTTTGCGGACAGTGTAGATCAAGATCAGGCTGCACAAAATGTGCAGCCTGATCTTTAATCTACACTGTCCGTATTGCTCAAACACCGAAGACAAGAGTAAACTGGTACTTGTGATTATTTGGGATTTATTTGCAGATTGAAAGTATTTTTGCGGTTTTTTCGGCGCGCTAAGGGTTAACATTTCACCATATGACAACATTTTAGAGCTGTCCATACCGATGGATTGATTGTATGGTGTTTAACACCGTTTTTCCGGCGGCCAGTGCACCTATCCATGCTTTCTTTGAGTCTCTTTTTACCAGTACTCCGCACAATTTTCTTTCCAAGCCATTGGCTGCTTTCCCACATAACCATCGTCGAAACAATGGTCAGCCATGGGGAAGGAATGAATCCTGTCGCAATGACTGTCATCAATCCCTGGAAAGAAATTGGTCGAGCCAGGGATCGAACCCACGACCCCCTGTTCTAAAGTCCTGCACGCTAACAGCTGAGCTACCGGGGCTCAGCTATCCATACCGAAGCATTTGTAGATGGCAAGGTAGATATAGTTAAAATGATGGAATTTGTCTTTCAACGGGTAGAAAACACTGTGGAAAAAGGAGAAAATGCTGGTCACCAGCATTTTCTCCTTCTCCTACAATGTTTTCAAAAGCAGTGCTCCCTTGTTGTTGTTTTACTTTATTCCATAAACAAGCGACACAAGCTTTTGTTAATAGCGAAGATCAAGATCAGATTGCAGAGAATGTGCAGTCTGATTTCTGATCTGCATTCTACACTGCTTCAATCTAGATTGTGACTTAGCTGTCTCTTTTTTTTTTGCAGCTGATGTGTATTGGTGGACGTTGGAAAAAAGACACCCACTAATAAATCGTGCTTTGTGAAAAGGGGTTAAAAAAGTATCTGCAATAAAGTATCGACTCATGTCAGCCTGCGCAGTCTGCGCAGGCTGACATGAGTCGAAACTTTTTTGCTATTTTCTGCATATCCAAAGACCATACTACCCCATGATTCAGTCGGTTGCTAGACAAAATGTATTTTATGTATCCATAATCATAATAATGATGAATTCCTTGGTGTATAATGCATCAGATTCATTAAACCTCCTTTTTTTCAGAGCGGTGCTCATTTATGAAAGGGTTAACGTTGCATTAGGCAGTAACACGTGTAAACGCGTGTAGTTACATCCATTTTGTTACATCGTATCTCGTTATAACTTGATGGATTAAACCTCAAGTTTCCCACTGTATGATTTTATTCAAATGTAGTTGCAATAATGGAGCATTATTATGTATTCATAAATCAACAACACGCACACACAAATAAATAAATATTCACGCCAGCAAAACACTTTGTACACCTGCTGCAGGTTTAAAGATTGTATGGTGTTTAACGCTGTTTTTAACATTATTTCAGTTATATAGCGGCGGCCACCGCACCAATCCATGCTTTCATGGAGTTTCCTTTACCTGGACTCTGCACAATATTCTTTCCAAGCCACTGGCTGCTTTCCCACATAAGCATCGTCGAAACAATGGTCAGCGATGAGAGAGGTATGAATCCTGTCACAATTACTATCATCAGTCATTGGAAAGAAATTGGCCGAGCTGGGGATCGAACCAGCGACCTCCTGTTCTTAAGTCCTGTATGCTACCGGCTGAGCTACCGAGACTCGGCACACTGTAGGGCTCTGCATTCAACTGAAATTCGATTTCAATTTTGTATACGAACCCTTTAATTGGTTGATATGTTTTGTCTCAGCCAATCAGAAAGCTCGTTTTAGAAATACAAAACTACAGAATTACTCGGAATGGTATGTTAAAAAAAAACCTGTGGAATGAAAACAGTCTGCTAAATCCTTCATAACAACAAAATCGTTTACGCGATGTTTTGTAAAGGCAGTTTTGATTTACAGACGAAAAAGAACAGGGACCGCGTTATCTGACAAGTTTATCGTTCGGCCTTTGTTCACTACGCACCTGGGTTCGTAATTAAAGTTTGATATTAAATCTACCTCTTAACTTCTAAACATCTACTTGGGACGAGGCGTGAGAAATACAGTTTCTGTGTTAGGGCTGCTGTTTTAAGTTGTATAATATAAGACGAGAAATAGAATCGACGGGAATAAAAATGACTTAATCCTGTAACAGACGACAAAATTTTAGCCTTGTCCAAATTGAAAGCATTTGCAGACGACAGTTTCACTGTGACTCAATTGGTGCCATTTTTCTTTGATAGAATAGAAAAAATTGTGGGAAAAGGATAAATGCTGGTTACCAGCATTTTCTCCTTTTCCCACAATGTTTTCAAAAGGGTCCTTTCCCAGGGTCGTTAAAAGTCGGCATTGTGCCTTCTCTCAAAACCGTACTTTCAGAAGATCTGTAATGGTCGTGTATCTGAATGGTTAGTTAATTCCGTTTCTTTATAATGATTTAATTTTGCATTTATTTACTGTCGCCACCAGTTGCTCGTATGGCATATGGAAGACACCCCGGTTTGATTGATTGATTTATGGTGTTTAACGTCATTTTTTCAGTTATATCGCCGCGGCCAGTACACCTATCCATGCTCTCCTGGAGTTACTTTTACTTATACTCCGCACAATATTCTTTCCAAGCCACTGGCTGCTTGCCCACATAACCATCGCCGAAACAATGGTCAGCAATACGAGAGGAATGAACCCTTTTGCAATGACTATGATCAATCCTCGGAAAGAAATTGGCCGAGCTGGGGATTCGAACCAGCGACCCCCTGTTCTTAAGTCCTGTACGCTACCGACTGAGCTATCGGGGCTCGGCAAAGACACCCGGGACGGCTGTTATTTGTTATGTTACGGGGGGGGGGGGGGGAATACAGCAAGACAGAGGACGAAACCCGTTTAAACCTGCATTGTTTACTTTTGGCTGTTACTGGACGTTTAAGGATAGGGCACCCTAATGGGATTCTTGTAACATCGCCTTTCATCGTACGGATTCGGCTAGACTCGGGTAATCCGTTATCGATGCGGGGAACCAGCATCTATCGGCCGATCGATTAGGGGTCACCCGAGTCTTAGCCGAATCCGTACTTTTTTCGGCGATGAAAGGCGATGTTACAGGAATCCGCATTAGGGTACCCTATCCTTAAATTCAAATATCGATCTTTTTCAATTACGAACAAATATAAAACACACATCGTTTTTCCATGTCTCGGAGGCATATAGATATGCATAATGGCTACATTTCGTGGTTGCATATCTATAGATATAACAGCTGGCCCGACTCTTTCCGTGACAAGATTTATTGAAGGTAAATTGATTCTTAACTCCACGACAAGAAAATTTTCTTACACTTGTCGCAATTGAAGGTATTTTTACAGGACAATTTAAATGTGACTAAAACAATGGAATTTGTGGTTGATATATATGGGGTAGAAAACATTGTGGAAAAAGGAGAAAATGCTGGTAACCAGCATTTTCTCCTTTTCCCACAATGTTTTCTAACAGGTTTCTCTCAAAGGATCATTAAAACTCGGGACTGTAAGTAAAAGGATTAAAGTGGAGCATTTTACATAAGATAAAAAGTTAAATGTAAGATGGGGATATAAACACAGGCTTGGGCACAGCATAAATTTTCGAAATTCCAGGTGTGTGGGGAGAAAGTAAGCATCGAAACTTGCTATATTTGCTTGCTATGTGAAATATCAATAAAATCACAGAGCACCAAGCAGTGACTGCGATCAGACTGCTGTCATAAGCCGGCTGATCTATGGTGTTTAAAATTTATGTTGAGTTGAAAGTACGCCTACTGCGTCACATATAGGACTGTATCTATATTCTTATAACTTCACATTTGAGTTTCTGTTTCGACTCGAACATCTTAAAGATACATCTTTACTCGTTTTCATCCAGTTTTTTAACCAATTTCGTCTTTAGTTTATGAAAGTACAACCATTCTTGTATCTTCCTGCCAATTGTTGCCCCTGATGGTTGCAAGGTTGCACAGATTACGACGGATAGAAAATGTATATCTTTCTCTGGAGGCTATCCAAGACATCACTGTGGTTGTTTCCGGTTTAAAATCGGAGAACAAATTCCTCGATTTCTTTATCCATACACCTTATACATGTATATTGATTATTTATATATGTTTACACATCTGACTAGATTCTACACAATATCAAGTTCTAACAGTGTTTTTCTCTATGGCTGTAAAGATGTATCTTTAATCGTAAATCGACACTCCTTAGTCAAAGTTTTTTTTTTTGCGCTGAGGGTTTGTTTGCATAGAACAATACAAGAACTATATATATGTATGTTTATCGCATCATTTCTGTGACAACTACCCTGTTTAATGTACAAGTATCCCAGAGATTATTCCTCTAAAGACTTTACATTCCTTCGGCATATCAAGCATTGTTGTGCACCACGTACATTCCAAAGTTAAGAAAATTATACGATGAGCACCGTCTAATAACTGTGGGGATTGATGATTGTTTGATTGGTGTTTTACGCCGCTTTCAACATTATTTCAGTCATTTCAAGGCGACGGCGGCTCACATATTCATGTATTGCCCGAGTTTTACCAGTACTAGCCTGGGGCTCTGAAGTGTCTTGCCAAAGGACATTCCTATGAAAAGCCAAGTGGAACCAGTGAGGCTCGAACCCCGGTTCTCCAAGTCATGGGTCGTACACTTTACCACTGAGCCACACAGGGCCCGTGGGAATTGATGAAGATTTCTGAATGACTCGGTGGAAAATGGTGTTAACCCCCCCCCCCTCCATAAATAAACAACACAAACAAACAAACCAATCTTAAACCTATCAACTCTAGAATAGAAAACACGAGCTTTTTGCATCAGACTAGACTGCACTGAACGTGCCTCTGGATCTCTATCGTCCACTTTCCAATAATTTTAGGTATTTCGTAGATTATGGTCTTAGAAGGTAAAGTTTATCAAAGCCAGGTGTTCGTTCAAGGAGAAATTTATCTGAGTGTTTATCATTCATTGACCCTATAAGGTGGCCCTGCCTTGCGGCTTTGTTTACCAGAATAGAACAGAACAGAATATCGTATATTTGACAAAAACTACAGAGTTTACATAGTCATACATATTGTAGGCCTATATAAATTCTACATTATATGCTTTTAGTCACGCGATTTCTTTCAGTATATTATTTGCATACTGTGTGGTGTCTGTGGTTGTGAGGAAGAACGTCGGCCCCTTAAACAAAAGGTCCCGAGTTCAAGACCTGGGAGCGGATGTCAACTTTGGGAATTTTCATTGGCCCACACATTCGGCGCGAGTACTGGTGTAGTTCCCAGGAAGCAGAACCGAGAGAGATTATTATAAGTTGTAAGAACTTTTTTCTCAATCGATGTGATATGTTTAAACTAAACTTACTATTCGCAATTCCAAACGGTCTATTATCAAACATTAAAGTCCCAGTAAAGGCCAAAATATCAAAGGAAGTGTCATAATACATTTGAATTTAAATCATACCATTTAAAAGTATGGAAAATATTGTGGCGATGACAGTCTGTTATCGTGTGGTCGGGCCACATGTTAGTCGCTGGCAGAAAAAAATTAAAATCAGGCAAAAAATAAACAAAAGACACGGCTACCTGGTAGGTTTTAACCTAATTTTGAAATTGATTTCTCTGTCAGCGAATAATACTCGGACCGACCGCACAATGACAAACTGTCATCTTCACAATAATTTCCATACTTTTAAATGGTATGACATAAATTCAAATGCATTTAAACAACCGCTTTGTTTACATTTGGCCCTTATTGTTACTTTAATTAAGTCAAAAAGTGAAATGGATATTTTCAGTAATGATGGTAATGAAAGGACAGATCTGTGGAGGGAAATCTCGATCAACTCTGTATAAGATGACACAATTCTAGACCGGTCCAAATTGAAAGCATTTGCGGATAAAAAAAAAGTAAGCATGGTTCAAATTATGAAATCTGTGTCCAAAAGGATAGAAAACATACCTAGTGGGAAATGTCTGTTTAACTTGAAAATGCATCGAGCTTCAAACCTAAGAATAAGTTTGGTTAGAATTTCTGAACGGTATAATGAGAAAAAATCTTCTAGCGCTACGGAAGAAGGACGAGGAGAAGAAGAAGAAAAAGAAGGAGGAGGAGGAGGATGTGAAACTGGTGCACCTATCCATGCTTTTCTAAAGTTTCTTTCCACAGGTACCTCGCACAATTCTCTTTCCAAGCCACTGGCTGCTTTCCCACAAATTCATCGTCGGAACAACGACCAGGAGAGAGTAACGAATCCTGTAGCAATGACTGTGGATTCGATCCAGCGACCCTCCCGTTCCAACTCCTGTAGGTTATTGACTGAGCTATCGGGCTCAGCCTGAACGCTACTATGGAAACCTGACTTTGTTGTTGTTTTTTTTATATATATATTACAAATCAGTAGAAATGTGTTGAAACTGTATAAAACGCTTCATTCATGTCAAATAATCCTGTCTGTAAATGCTAGATCGATAGATAGGCTCAACACAGAAAGAAGTACAAAAACAAAAACAAATGCCCATTAAAGAAAAGGTTAAACACGAAGAATACAGACTCGAAACCTTTTTGTCAGAGTGCAGCACGATCCTGTCTTAGTGGGACTTTTTCTTAAAGCTATTATTGCCCCGTTCTTGTGGCTGGTTGACTTAAAACAAAACCCTACCACGTGCTCGGGAACATTGCCCACAGATAAATCGGATATTTAGCCCAAACGTATCTATTACAGCTAATCGAACAATGCTACCACTGTGACATCTAGGTTGAAGTCTTTTGATTTGAACCAAAAGCGTTTAACTCTATCCCACACGACAATATTCTAGACGGGTCCAATTTGAAAGCACTTGCAGACGACAAAATTTATATGGCACTAATGATGGGATTTTTGTCAGATAGTCTAGAACACATTGTGGGAAAAGATGAAAATGCTGGTTAGCATTTTCTCCTTTTTCCACAATGTTTTCAAAAGGCATACTTCTCAGGGTTGTTAAAACTCGGGATTGTGTGGTTAAGGGTTTAAGACCTTTGAATTGTTTCTATTCTATCGAATGGTTACGCTGTTTTGACAATGAGTCAATAAATTGTTACAAATTTATACAATTTTATTCGTTTTGAACCTTTTTGGTTTTACAGCGCCATAATATTTAGGCAAAAACGTGGACTTTTGCAGACGGCATAGAACACGATCAGACTGCACGTCATGTGATATTGGATCTATACCGCCTGTTCGTGTAGACAAGACAATAACATATACATATTTCTGAGTTTCACGGAATTTGTATGTTTAGCCATCGAAAGAGGTGGGGTTATATAGCCTCGAGTGTCCATATTCCGTGATGATAAGGAAACAACACGATGAAATTAAGAATTCAGACAAGAACATGAGCTAGATATTACTTACCTTGATAAAAAAATCATTTCTGATCACTTTCATATAAAAAGAATAATTTAGATAACAAGTTTCATGTTCAATGTGCATAAATAAAATACATGCCGTCAGCCTTCTTGTGCAAACATTGCGTGACCTAATTCCGGTAGCTCGGTAGTATTTACAGCAAAAAGTCGAAGATCTTTGCATTTTTTGCAAAGGAACACTATTTAGATTTAAGAAAAAAGATGTAAATTTCTTTTAAATAAGATTATTAGTTGATTTTCACATGTATTTGCCTGGTATTTGTCTGAAAGTCAAGGGCAATAAAACATTCGAATATTGGTAAGGGTTACGAGCAGAAATACCGTGTGATGTCATCAAACTATGTGCTTTACGAGATGTACACAAAAATCACCGGTTCAAGGACACTCACGGAATAAGGGCACTCGACGATACATTTGGCGCAGAAAGAGTTAAACAAAAGTGTTTGGAGCCTTAAAAGTATAACTTAATGGTCGTTTGAGGCAACTAATGGTCGCCTACTTTTGCCAACAAATTATTAAACTGCATAAACTTTACTAACCTTGAAGTTTTTAAAATCCATGTTTAGATAAAAATACGTCGAATTTCTATCGCTGTGACATCATCAAGTTCATTATAACCAAACTGCACGTTTTACCAAGGTTTTAGTGACGTCATTTCTCAGTGACGTCACTTTTCATTGAACTGGGGCACTCAGAAGGGAAATCAGTCTATTTCGCCATAGTACTCAACTCGTGAGACAATAAATCAGGGAAATTTCGCTAAATACATGTTGGAATGGTAAAACTTTGCAGAATAATACATTCATTGTGGCTGTACACATAATACTGTCCACCTTCATAGTTTCGACCTTAATTTCTCGCTTAATTTGTATCCGTTTTTTGCATTCCATGAACAAGATCGAAGATAAGTTATCGTAGAATAAGATAAACATTGACAACATTTTCCATCCCAGTTAAGAAATGTGCGAAATATAGTGACAAATGACAGAGGGTCATGTGCAGAAGGTACTGCAGATGGAAAACCTGTCTTATCTAATATGTTACGAAAGCAAAGTTTGTCAAAACCCAAGTGCCTTTGGCATGATCACACCGGATATGACGCCATGTGTGAAATTTGTGTAGCATTTTTCGATACGTTGTGACGGATATTTTGATTAAAGAGCCTTTGGAATCGCGAACGTCGGTCTAGCATTGCTGATTGAAAATATCAGTATCAGTTATGAGGGGTCTAGCTAGTTAATATAAACTTAGGAGGAGACTGACTGAAGCCAAAAGTATGTAAATTAACTCTTTACCAAACGACAAAATTTCAGGCATGTCCAAACTGACAGCATTTGCAGACGACAAATTACATGTGACTTATAAACTAAACCTTGCCTCTGAAATGCTAGAAAACATTGTGAGAAAAGGACAAAATGCTGATTACCAGTAGTGTCTCCTGTTCAAATGCTTTCTTCCTCAACGTCTTCAAAAGGCTGTGAAGTACACGGCTTTAGATTAAATGTAATTTTCCAGCCAGTAGAAACACAATACAATTGCGATTGCAGAGTTCTTTTACCTGGAAATATCTCATTGCATCAGACAATATAGATCAAAGGTCAGACTGCAAATTATGTGCAATCTAATATCTTGATCTACATTGTCCACAAAAGCTCAGCATATCACGTTCTGCAGCCTGTGGGTTAAACAGAAACGCACAAAAAAAGGTTGTATGAGCAGTTTTCATTACGTTGAAAATGTCTATCGGGGAATCTTTAACACTTTCTTACAAACAAACGTGTTTCATTATACCCGAGTTAGAAAACATTTTGAAAATCATCGAAGAAATCGCGAAACTCATGATGTATTTTCGCCAAAGCTCTCTTTCCCCCCCCCCCCCCCCCTTGCCTGCCTTCAAACGGACAAGTTCAAAACAATCTTCAAAATTAACTTCCTTGGCTTTGCAAGTCTGAATAACAGCTTAAAAGCTTATCTCTTTTGTTAAAGTGTCTTAACAGGGAGAAGGTTTGACGCACTAAAAGAGAAATAAAATAGTTTTACACCTCCTAGGCCCAGTGGGTATATATAACACAGCTGTAAAATCTACTTAGTTTCAAAGAAAATTATGATATAAGAACATTCTGAGCATAATGTGTTCGCTTTATAGCTGAAAGAAATTGGCACTTTTAACCTACTTACAACAAGAGCTTTATACTGCTAGGCTGATGTTCCTGCCAAGAATGATATAAAAGGCTTACATAGCTTGGCGAAAGAAGTAAAGTAAACTTAGTCACTTTGACATTATCCTGAAAATTTCCATGGACAACTTCACCTGGTCTATATCACCAATCATTCTTAAGAACATTCTTGGTCTAATCATAGATTTTAAAAGTGACACGCCTCCTGATTGGCTAAACCATTTGGTTTAGCCAATCAGAAGGTGTGTCACTTTCAAATTTAGAACATTCTTGAGAATAAGACTAAAAATGTTCTTAGGAATAGCTGGTGAATACAGTCACTGGTATAGTGGCAGATAAAATTAGTAGTATAATCTTGGAACTACCCTGTCTGATATTAAACAAGAAATTCTCTGAAACTAGTCGACACAATTTCGGCTTTTTGGCTCATGTCCCACTGGCTAGAATGTCTATTTCATTATATAACAACCTATATATACTACTCACAATTTGATAGGGATCACTTAGGTATTTAAAAAAGGCTGTATGTTGCAACTATGCAGTTTTGAATGATAAACATCCTTTTCCAGAAGTAGTATATTTCATCAGTGTAGCGATGTATCGTATTGAAATATCATACCTGATACAGGTCACAAATATTATGTCGGTTGACTTTAATGTTGTGACCTTTAGCAAATTTTGAGTAGTATATTAAACGTCAGCTTTAAATGGTAAGTAAACAGAGACAAAAGCGAAGGATCCTCCGTGCTTCAATGCTTTAATATTAAATTTGAAATAATTTAATCCTGGGTCTATCTCTCCTGGTCGTGCTGATCACGTGGATTCCCTCGGGCAAGCCGTAACATGGTCCCAGCATAGTACTGGGAAAAAACACCAGGAAAAGCTTGAAGGATTTCTCTGTCAATTTGATTTGGCTGAAATAGTGTTCAGAGCGGGTTTAACCCCATAAAAACAAACATATCTTTAAAAAAGAAAGACGGCGTAAAATTGCCGGCAAATAGTCAGGTGCCCTTAGAATAAACATGTCTACAGTTTTTTACCACAGGGGACCTTAGAATAGCCATGTCTACATTTTTCACCAATCACAGATTTCTATTTACTCATTTGTGATCAGTACCAAAAAGAAGGTTAAAAGCCAGCACATTCAGCTACGCCGAAAAATGGATGCGAACGACGAAAAATGAGAAAAGAAAGCGACGATGTCGTCAGATAATTTGATGCATCGATTTTCATGCAACGAAATAAACTTTCTACTTCTCCCTTAGGCGTATCGTCTCTAAGCGTAAATAAATTCGGATAAAACATAATCGGATAATCACCTCATTACATTTTCCTGTAATGCGCTTCATAGCCAACTAATGAAAACTTAGTATCTGAAAAGGATTTAGATAAAAAGTTCCAAATGAGGAATGTGAATTGCCGTAATCATCAATTACTACCTTTAGAAGCCAACACCATGCTATAAACTTCTGAATAGAGAATGTTTCTGTTGTTCTTCATAATGGCAGTAATAGTTAATAAAGCTAATTAAGACCATAGGTACCTCAACAATTGTTACATCTGTTCATAGATCTAAAGCGTTTTAGCAGGAAAAAATACATACCAGCCATGCTTTGTGCAAAGGGAGACAATGCATCTGCAAAAAGCATCGACCCATGTCAGCAAGCGCAGTCCGCGCAGGCTGATACTTTTTGCTATAGGCCAATTTTCTGCATGTCTTAGGACCGGTCTACTTCATGCTTTAGCTGGTTGTTAGATTAAACGTACTTTATGGCTCCATAATCATATGAAGACTGGCTTATTACAATGGATCAATGAGATGCATTAAACCCTTTTTGCCAGAGCATGTCTCAAATAAAAGGTAAGATATTTCTTCTATAACCATCAGTATCTTAACAAATTACGCCGGTAACAGCGCGTTAGGTCCTTGGCCTATTATTTGGCCTGCAACACGCCAAAAGGGGTATTCGGACATTTGCGTAAAGTGTCGTCCAGGATCAGCCTGCGCAGTCCGCGCAGGCTGATTCGAGACGACACTTTCCGATCGTATGTGATTTTCTGTTTCACGTAAGCCTGCTGTAAGACAAAATTTAATGTTGACGTAAAGTGCCGTCTCGGATTAGCCTGCGCGGACTGCGCAGGCTGATCCGAGACGACACTTTACGCAAATGTCCGAAAGCCCCTTTTCGCATGTTGCAGACCATTTTATAGCCCATGTTTGAATCTCGATTTTTGCAGAGAATCAAACGCATTAAATGATTGAAAATTAAGATTTAAGTGGAAAAATGCTAAATGTCATTACAGATTGGTGTCATCTTTTAATGCAGATATGCACGCTAAATGACTACAGCTGTCGATGCGCAATAAAACAACATTCTTTCATAGACTGGTTTTCAGGAATGTCGATCTTAATACTTAAGCTGCTAAGCGCGACTCACTGACCTTTCGCTAACAGCGTGGATCAAGATCAGACTGCACAGAAAGTGCAGTCTGATCTTGGATCTACACTGTCTGATAAGGAGATATAGTTCCTTCAAAAAATAGCTTTGAAATAGGAAAATTTGAGTTTTTACAACCGGCTTGAAAGTTTCATTTCTTTTAGTTAGCAACAGAAGGGTTAAGATATCGAAATTGAAAAATAAGTAGAGCCATATCAAACTGTCGGTATAAGCAGCTGAAGGATATCTTTAACTATACATAGTAAATGTGAGTGGCGCTGTGGCAAAGGGGGTTTAATGCATCTTCGTAATGCATCGTGTACCAAGCAAGTCGTCGTGATGCATCGTGTACCAAGCAAGTCTTCGTAATGCATCGTGTACCAAGCAAGTCGTCGTGATGCATCGTGTACCAAGCATGTCGTGATGCATCGTGTACCAAGCAAGCTGTTGAAATGCATCGTGTACCAAACAAATCGTTGTAATGCATCGTGTACCAAACAAGTAGTCGTGATGCATTGTGTACCAAGCATGTCGTCGTGATGCATTGTGTACCAAGCATGTCGTGATGCATCTTGTACCAAGCATGTCGTCGAGATGCATCGTGTACCAAGCATGTCGTCGTGATCCATCGAGTACCAAGCATGTCGTGATGCATCGTGTACCAAGCAAGTCGTCGTGATGCATCGTGTACCAAGCATGTCGTGACGCATCGTGTACCAAGCAAGTTGTCGTGTAGCATCGTGTACAAAGCAAGTCGTCATGACGCATCTTGTACCAAGCAAGTCGTCGTGACGCATCGTTTACCAAGCAAGTCGTCGTGATGCATCGTGTACCAAGCAAGTAGTCGTGATGCATCATGTACCAAGCATGTCGTCGTGATCCATCGTTACCAAGGATGTCGTGATGCATCGTGTACCAAGGAAGTCGTCGAAATGCATCTTGTACCAAGCATGTCGTGATGCATCGTGTACCAAGCAAGTTGTCGTAATGCATCGTGTACCAAGCAAGTCCTCGTGATGCATCGCGTACCAAGCAAGTTGTCATAATGCATCGTGTACCAAGCATGTCGTCGCATGACATGGATCCATTCTGTCTAAAAACAAGCTGAATCACGAGTTAGGGTGGTTCTTTGGCATGTAGAAATTTAACAATTGCAAAAAGTTTCGACCGAAGTCAGCCTGAGCGAATTGCGTGGGCTGACTTGAGACAATACTTTTTGTAGATGCATCAAACGCTCATTTCACAGATTAGAACTCTTGTATATTGCTCATGAATGTAAGCCCCTATTCTTCTAATAAATGAGCAATGCTCTGGGGTGAGGTGGCTTAATGCATCCCCTAAAAACATCAGCGCCGATCAATCTGAGTAGACCGCACAGGCTAACCTGGGCCGAAACCTTTGACTATTAGTCAATTTTCTGAATGTCAAGGACCAGTTTACCTCGTGATTCAGTCTACAAAATGGATTTTATGGATCCCTAATTATGTGATGACTTGCTAAGTGTATTAAATCACGGAGATACAATAAACCCCCCCCCCCCCGCGCCAGAGTTCGGCTAAACTACTTCAGTAAAATTCTGTTCCTATAGCAGTCATACTGATGTCACTAAGTCATGCCTGGGTAACATAATACTTCCAATCAACCGATCCAATTAACCCTTATCCTGCTAAATAAGTGGAATGAATTCTATGAGCCGATTGTAAAACCAAGATTTTGCTTTTTCAAAGGCATTTTTTAGTGGACAAGATGTCCTTATCGGACAGTGTAGATCCAAGATCAGACTGCACGTTCTGTGCAGTCTGATCTTGATCTACACTGTCCGCAAAAGGTCAGTAAGTTGCGCTTAGCAGCCTAATGGTTTAAAAAAAAAAAATTCGCATTCGAAATGTAACAGTGCATGTATTTTGAGCTGCAATATCTTTATAATACAACATTTTTGGCTATAACTTTACTCCCAACACCCTCTTTTCTGTTATGTTCTGCCTATAAAAAGAATAACCGGAAAAGTTCAAAAAGACGAAAAGAATTTAGAAAATGTGCAATGAACATCGTCAAGGAAAATCTGTCGTCTATGAACATAGGAATAGGCGGATTCGAAATAAGTCTGGTTAACTCTTTCCATACCATAGACCACACCAGAATCTTTTGTGGACAGTGTAGATCAAAATCAGACTGCAAAGAACGTGCAGTCTGATCTATGATCTGCACAGTCCACTACTTTTTTTTTCTAGATTGTGAACGAACCGTCTCTTGATCTTGCAGCGGAACTGTATTTGTAGCCTTTAAGAAGATACAATTTATTCATTCAGTAGTGAAAGAGTTAACTTTTAGGCTGCTAAGCGCGACTCAATGACATTTTGTGGACAGTGTAGATCGAGATCAGACTGCTCAGAAATTGCAGTCTGATCTTTGATCCACACTCTTCGATAAGGAGATAATTCATATTTCCCTCGAAAATACCTTTGAAAAAACAGAATTTGGGTTTTCACAGTCGCCTTGAAAGTTTCGTTTTACTTGGTCAGCAGAATAAGGCTTAAGCCAAAGAAAATGAAGAAAAGAAGGTGAGAACCATAAATAATATGAGCCGTGCTCTGGCATAAGGGGCCTTAATGCATCTCCGTTATACACGATACTAGCCCAAGTAATCACATAATTATGGATCCATAGGAGCCATTTTTTTGAATAACCGACTTAATCATGAGGTAGATTGGTCCTTTGACCAACAGAAAATTGACCAATAGCGAAAGTTTCGGCCCAGGTCAGCCTGCGCGGACTGCGCAGGCTGACCTGGGTCGATACTTTTCGCAGATGCATTAAGCCCCCTTTTCACAGAGCATGGCTCATATTTATGGTACACTTATTCTCCTTTTTCTAGACCCTCAGACCTTTTGATCAGTCTCGTATGAACATTATCAATCGCCATTAACCTCATACCTATCGACTTTATAATGTGGACTACCATAACTCTTTCAATATTGAATAAATAAATAGCATTTTCTCAATGGCTACAAATACAGTTCTGCTACAAGATCAAAAGAATGTTTCGTTCATGATCTAGAATAAAGGCATTGGACAGTGTAGGTCAGAGATCAGACTGCACGTTCTGTGCAGTCTGATCTTGATCTACAGTGTCCACAAAAGCTCCTGGTGTTGTCTATGGTATGGAAAGAGATTAACAAAGAATTCGTAAGCTTATTCATGTATAACAGGGATTACATCGCATAAACCATTATTTGACAAGCAGAGAGTGAAGATGAAGCTCAGACTACACAAAAATAAAGACTGATCTTTTTTGACACTCACTGCAAAAACAAATACTCTTTGGCATGTCAGGATAACGTTTATCCTTGAACTTTTGTCTGCAGGTTTTGCTGTCTGTTGCAGCCTGCGAGGTCTTGTACAGTGACACATGTATCAGCATTTATGTTAGTGTTGAGAGAAGCCTTTTAGTACTATTTTCTGTTCCATTCAGTTTAACCTTTCACCAAACGACAAATTTCAGACTCCTCCAAATTGAAAGCATTTGCAGAAGACAAATCAGATATACATGAAAACTGATTATTGTCTTTGGAAAGGTAGAAAGCATTGTGGGAAAAGGTGAAAATGCTGGTAACCAGCAATTTCTCCTTTTCCCACAATGTTGTCAAAAGCCCTCTTTTTCAGGGTCGTTAAATTATGTGATTGTGAGGTAATGGGTTAAACCATATTCTGTGTTTTATTTTTTCCAAATCCTGTGTTCTAACGTTATTCCTTATCCTAAATGTTAGTCTGTGTCCTGCTTTTTATCTCTGTTCTATGTAGTAATTGATATCTTGCGTTTCAACCTTTATCCCGCGTAATAACCATGAGCTGTGGTGTAACTGATATTTTATATCCTGCGTTGTAGACCATAACCTGCATTATAACTGATATCATAGGTTTTCTCTTTTATCTTGCATTATTAATCTGTTTTGTAACTTATATCCTGCGTTATAGACCATAACCTGTATTTTTACTGATATCCTGCGTTATAGACCATAACCAGTATTTTTACTGATATCCTGCGTTATAGACCATAACCAGTATTTTTACTGATATCCTGCGTTATAGACCATAACCTGTATTTTTACTGATATCCTGCGTTATAGACCATAACCTGTATTCTTACTGATATCCTGCGTTATAGACCATAACCTGTATTCTTACTGATATCCTGCGTTATAGACCATAACCTGTAATGTTATATTTCATGTGTCTATTTTTAGAAATGTTATGGGTAAAGAAATGTTATGGGTAAAGAAATTATTTCCCCGTCACAGTGAATATTTTCCTCCTGCCGAAAATCTGGAACTACTTTTTTAAGTGTTTTAAGTTTTTAAGTTTTAAGTGTGGCATTCGTTGACAAAATAATCAGAGGAAATATATAATTTATTTCATCAGCTTGTGGTTAATATGGGGAAATATTTGCCTCAAAAGGGAAAGGTCCGCAAAAATAACTCGTGCCTTACGGCACTCGTTATTTTCGCATACCTTTCCCTTTTTCGGCAAATATTTCCCCATATTAACCACAAGCTGATGAAATAAACTCTATTTCTTACTGATTCCTGTGTTATAGACCATAACCTGTATTTTTACTGATATCCTACGTTATAGACCATAACCTGTATTTTTACTGATTCCTGCGTTACAGACCATAACCTGTATTATTACTGATATCCTGCGTTATAGACCATAACCTGTATTCTTACTGATATCCTGCGTTTTACTCTTTATGCTGCGTCATGCCGATAATCTGTGTTGCAACTGACATCCTGGGTTTTACCCTTTATCTTGCGTTATCAGTCTGTGTTGTAACTTATATCCTGCGTTATAGACCATAACTTGTATTCTTACTGATAGCCCGCGTTTTACCCCTTATCGTGCGATATCAATCTGATTTGTAACAGATATCCTGCGTCATAGACCATAACCTGTATTCTTACTGATATACTGCGGTTCAACCTTATGCCTATAATCTGTGTTATAACTGATACCCCGTGTTTTACCTTTTGTCCTGCGTTATTAGTTTGTTTTGTTACAGATATCCCGCGTTATACACCATAACCTGTATGCTTACTGATAGCCCGCGTTTTACCCTTTATCCTGCGTTATCGTGCGTTATGACTATAACCTGTATTCTTACTGATATCCTGCGTTTTACCCGTTATCCTGCGCTATCCTGCGTCATGCGCATAATCTGTGTTGTAACTGATAACCTGTGACTATACCTTTAACCTGCGTTTTCACTTTGTCCTGTGCCCGGCCGGCTAGCTGAGTGGTTAGCGATTCTGACTCGTGACCTGGAGGTTGCGGGTTCGATACCCGGTTGTGGCGAACTTTCTTTCCGGCAATTTTTCGCCTCTCAACTCTGACGCATGTGAGAAAAGTGGTCTGTGACTTGGAAAGAAAGTTGTGTCAGTACTGGTGTGAGAAAGCCAGGAAACACATTGGTGCACCGCTGACCGCCATGATATGACCTAAGCTGTCAAAATGGCGTTAAACTCCAATACAAACAATACAAACAAATTTTCCTGTGCTTTAGGCCACACATTCAATTCAAAGCAAATATCCTGCGAATGACCCAATGACCCAATTCTGCTATGAAAGCGATATGGTGTGTTTTAACCCATTGTACAGAGTTAATCTGCTGAGTGAAAGGGTAATGTTGCTGGTTTTGTTCTGACCCATAACGGTCAAGGAAACACGGACAGTTTAACTCAAAACCAAATAAAAGAAAAATAACAGGGAAAAAGCATTAATATGGCCAAAAAGTCCATGCAAATCCCGAATAGACACTAACAAGCCGAAAGGCACAAACGAAACTTTCTCTAAGACAGTATACAGAGGCCAAAAAATCCTTGCAAATCCCGAACAGACCCTAAAAAGCCAAAATGCACAAACCAAACTTATTGAAAGACAGTTTACAGTGGCCAAAAAGGCCATGCAAATCCTGAACAGACCTTTACAAGCCGACAGGCACAAACCAAGCTTATTCAAAGACAGTATACAGTGGCCAAAAAGTCCATGCAAATCCCAAACAAACCACTAAATGCCGAAAGGCACAAACCAAACTTATTCAAAGACAGTATACAGTGGCCAAAAAGTCCATGCAAATTCCGAACAGACCCTAAAGAGCTGAAAGGCACAAACCAAACTTATTTAAAGACAGTACACAGTTTACGGTGATAAATCGGTACATTACATTTTTTACACGCATGAAAGAGACTTGAATTCAGATTTATGTATGGAGGGTTAAGCATGACCATATATGGGGAGAACAAAATGGGAAGAGGTTGACAGCTGCGTATATCAAAGTTAGTTTACGTGCAGGTCCGCGATAATTCATTCGTATTTACCTTTTCCTGCTGTCTTAATTCACTTCGACTCACCGAAAGAGAAAGCAATGCCCAAGAATTTATGAATTTAAAGAATGCTTAATTGTGGACTTACTGTAGAAAAAAAAAACTGTAAGTAACTATTGCTGAACAATGAAAGAAAAAATGGGCGAATGGTGCTACGTATTCTTTTCCTGCATAGTTAAAGAAAGGTTACTAATGCTTTCACAAAATTCACACCGGTAATAAGCAACAAGTTACTTTACTTTGTTGCTTGGAGCGTAACGCAACCCCCATTTTCGCACCATTGACATGCACCTGGCCGCCTCCTAGTAGATAAGATAAATCATTTCCCATTTCTTCCTTACTAGGAGCTTTACATAGTAAATGACGTGGGTGTCTTCAGGAAGAGCCAGTTTGTTTGTTTGTTCTGTGCAATGTAGTTATGTGACGAATACAGTTCACAAAGTGACAGTATCCTGATATACTAACAGACTGGTGGTCATACATTTCCAAACTGAGCACTGGTAAAACCCACATTAACACGTGAGTTGTCAAATGTATATGGCCGAAATGATGTCAAAAGTGGCAAAAAACACCATCCAATAAAAATCTCGACCTTGACCATTTGATTGATATATACTCAGTTCCATGAATAAGTGTGCACTTAATTTTCTTTTATTTCTCGTCGCCTGTTTTACTGAAGACCAACAAATTTGGTATCATACTTTAGTTCAGAGTCTGTAGAAAATGCCAGACTAATCAGATTTTGACTAACAGAAAGTTTAAGTTAGGTTTTTGAAGTTTAAATGAAGGTGGTACTAAAACCAAAGTTGCAAAAGTACTCAAAGACTAAGGTAACATTAAAGTTACGTTTTTCTTAAAGTTCTCGTAATTTTTCAATCAATATCTTGTATGGCCACCTCTGCTGTCGATACAGGCAATTATTCGACGTCGCATAGACCTTACATAACGTAAAATCATTGCATCAAGAATGTTATTCCATTCCTGAACGAGAGCGGTGGCCAAAACCTAAACACTTCTCCTGCACTGGCTCTTTGGAGAAAATCGAACGGTAGGTCTAACATGTATCCCCGGTGTTGAACCGGAGTCTAAGTTTGTTTTTTTCTGTAGAAACTATTTTACATATGTGCCTAAATGAACACGTATACAGGTGCATGGTCTACAACCGGCGAAGGCTTTTTTTCCCTACTTTAATTTTTCAAAGGTAGCTATGTTTAAGATGGAATAGCAAAAAAGAAAAAAATAGCAATATGTTGAGGTGCCATTTCTTTTACCTTTTTATGTAGGTCACTATATTTGATAGAAATAAGCAAGGCGCTGGGTTCGCCAGTGGAAGTAAAGCAGATGGTCAAAGATAGCACGTGGAAGCACCTCGGAGCTGTATGATACCTACAGCGATGTATAACTTGAGGTAAAATAGAATTCGTGGGGCGTATGTGTATGTGACAATATTAAGTTCTAGTGAGGCCGATCACAATAAGTGGATCTTCTAAACAAATCTGTTCAAAACACCAGAAAATATGTGGATGTATGTGCTGGTCCTCGTGATTTAACATGAAGATTCAAAACCATTTACTGGGTCAGTGCAGAATTTCTCCCTTCGACCATTTTCATTCCTTTTCTACTATATGCATTCCTTGTTTGTAGGGTATAATTCCTTTTCCGGTCTGTGCGATAACGTGTCTACGTGTGTTGCAGGAGGAGTTGTCTATTCTGTAATTACTATCCGTCTTGTTGTTTAATAACATTCCCACCCACACCCATCGGCTTTCTTTGAAAGTTTTCCTGCGGATCCAATGTTAGTATACATGTAGTGTATTCACTGGGCCTTATATAACCAATAGTCGATAGGTTCCAGATCGTCACAGCTTCAGTTTCGAATGACTCAGCCAGAGTACCTCCACCAGACTTTGGGCTTTACAGTTTATTACAGTTACAGGCAGTTTCAAATCTAATGTGGACTTTGCAGTGTGAGTCTCTGTCGCTAGGGCTCAACTGTGTGGGTAGTTTTGATAGCTGTGGCCTGATCCCACCAAATGATTAAAAAAAGAGAACATCACATTTTCTGTAGTTAAATTTAGAACTTTGATTTTTTTTTTACAATATAAAATGAATAATCATGTTGAATTTAAACCTTTTTTTTTTGGACTGATCCTCTGTAAATACGGCTGAAAACAGAATTAAACACAAAAACAACCGTAAAACCACACACACAGAGATTGCTTTGTCCTGCCCGATTTATTTGGTGTGTCATACGGTTTTCAACATCGATTTTACCTAAGACTGCTGAGCGCGACTCAAAGACCTTTTGCGGACAGTGTAGATCAAGATCAGACTGCACAGAACGTGCAGTCTGATCTTGGATCTACACTGTCCGATAAGGAGATATCCCCCCCCCCAATAAAAAATACCTCTGAAATAGCAAAATCTTGGTTTTTATTCTCGGCCTAAAAATTTCATTTCACTTATTTAGCAGGATAAGGGTTGATTATTTTGAGTTGATCTTCGAAGTCTAAGAGTAATAATGTTTTTCAATGGTAACAACTTGAGGCAAAACTTTCATAATGAAGAATGAGTTCTGCAAAGAAAACTGTCATTTCAACGGGAAAAAAATATTTATGTACTGCGAGTCCGATCAGTCATTTTGAAAACCAACTGGTCCAAGTTTTACAAGCTACAAAAACAAATCTGTG
This sequence comes from Hippopus hippopus, assembly GCA_946811185.2. Lineage (NCBI taxonomy): Eukaryota > Metazoa > Mollusca > Bivalvia > Cardiida > Cardiidae > Hippopus > Hippopus hippopus. The sequence continues at coordinate 10,748,002 of OX328104.1, forward strand.
TGCCAAGCTGGAAACAAAATCACTAACGCGCGATCACAAAGCCGACAGTAAAAAAATCATTGAAGTTGATTAGTTCATTTAATAAAATAAGCACATCAAGTGACATATATTTGAGTAGTTTGCATTATCTAAGCAATAAATGTCAGCAAACTGGTTTGAATTCATGATACCTCCATTGTGTAAAGCATAAACTGACTTGTTGGCCTCCAGACAAAGACGATTGTTTTGCTGCTTACCTGATTGGAGATTTTAGCCAAGGACTCATGGTTAGGTCGTAACGAACATACAGTGTCTTATAGGTGCTGGTAACATCTATTCCATCGGGGAAACAATAATAAGAACACCAACGGGCAAGCACGGCCGAATCCGCAAAGATTCCTGAAAGATACTCCTATACTCGCTTTCAGCCAGTTCTAAGCCTGTTTTAACCCAGGTCATTCTTATTTTATGAAACTATTATCATTCTTGTGTCTTCGTGCCAAATTTTGCCCCTGATGGCTGCAATGTTGCACAGATTACGACCGATAGCAAATGCATTTTATGCTTAGGAGGCCTTCCAAGCTATCGCCGTTTCGTTTTCGGATTTAAATGAGGACAAATTCCGTTGTCTGCGCATGTCATATTCTTCGAAGATTCGACCTGTCTGCTATGACGCATCACCCATCCCCCGATACTTGGGAAAAGTAGGGCTTATACCGAAGCTATACCCAAGCCTGTAGGGACTGTTTTAATAAATGGCCGGTGCATAGGTTACCTGCAAGCTTATCATAACTGAATGAATCGCACCAGGTAGCGTTTTATTGAGTAAACGTTTATTTTATTTTGAAATTCAAAGTAACGGTTGTCGTTTTGAAAAATTAGTCCGCTTCTGTACCCAGAATGCCCCTATTAGATAGATGTGTATTTGTAGAATGCCATCTAGCGGAAGATAATGGGACAAATTCCTTGAGTTTCTTTATCCCGCACACCATATTTATCGATTATTTACCCATGTTTACATAGCTGACCAACATCTGAACAATTATACACACTATAAAGTGTTAACTGTGTGTTTTTCTCCCTGGCTGTAGAGATGTATCTTTAATGTAGAGCCACAGATACCCGACTTTTTAAAAGGGTTTTTAACACTTACCGGTACATGATGGCAAAGTTTAAGCGATACCGAAAGAATAAAACTAAATATGGCAGAAATGACGAAATTTGTCTAAGATGTCACTGTGGGAAAAGGAGAAAATGCTGGAAAATTTTCTCCTTTTCCAATAACGTACTCAAAAACCCTCTTCCTCTGGGTCGTTAAAAGGCGGAGTTATTTGGCGAAGGTTAACATACGAGTACTATATTATATGTATACCTTAATAATCCAACATTTATATGAAATCTTGATTCTTCGGCTGAATCCAGAGGTAAGAAGAAATCACATCGGATTATTTTATCCGAATTTAAAGGAAAGTTCTAGTTTGCTACACGTTTCAAGAAATATTTAGGGAGAAAAATCTTAAAGTGCTGAAAAGCGGATTTGTGGAATAGTATTAAGCTCTAATATCGTGCAATGAAAAATAAATTTCCATTACATGTGATGCATGTATATATTAATAAGTAGAGTTAGCAAGGACAAGGAAAGTCGAAGTTATTCTGCTAAGCGGCCACGCAGAATCTGTTATTTTATTACTTATCAAGGAATAGTAATTCGATCTATCAATCTGACGCGGTTTTCTGCTGGTATTTCATGTAATGTATACATGTGTAGGACTACATATAAACGGTTGTGACAAGAAGGAGGTTGGAATGTACAAGCTAAAACTGAAAGTAGAACAAGTAGAGCGCATGCGCGTATGACAGTATTTGGTTCCGGTCAGACCGATCTCAGTAAGCGGGTTTGGCATACAAATCCACCAAAAATGTTTAACAAAAGAAAAAAAATAAAATACGGTAAAACCTGTCTTTATGACCACCTATATTAGGCAAGTAACCATATTATTAGTTCAAAGAAAAGCAGCTACGTTGAAATTTACCTGTACTAATCAAGCACCTATCTTAAGCAACCACATTTTGAATGCCTCCACCACCACCACCACCCCTGAAAGCCTGCTTAACCTTTTACCAAAGGACAAACTTTAAGACTTGTCTAAATAGAAAGTAATTTTTCAGACGAAAAATCAAATGGGGTTCAAATGCTTGAATTTGCTCTTGACAGATTAGAAACATTGCGGAAAAAGGAGAAAATGCTGGTTACCAGCATTTTCTCCTTTTCCAACAATGTTTTTAACCTTTTCATAGACCAATCTAATCATTGCAGCCACATATGCTTTGTCATATGAAAAATGCTCCCATTAGGGACAAGTATGGAATTTTGTCGTCTGGTGCAGAGTATAAAAAAAAATCCAAACAACTCGCCACAACGTAAGCAAAAGGAAGCCTTTGTTATGTTGGCAAAACGGTTAATAGCGATGTAACTTCACGCAAATTTCGAGAAAAAACATTTTATTACCCCCAAAAAACTTTCAACAACGTGATTGATAGCTAATCGCAACTTTTCTGACAATCTCACTCATTCAGTCGGTGATTTTTCGCTTGTCACACTACATAAACGAATAGTTAACTCTTTACCAAACCACAGAATTTTAGTCTTGTCCTAATTGAAAGCAGTTGCAGATGACAAAATTAAACGTGACTCAGACTTTAAAATTTGTTTATGGAGGGGTAGAAGCATTGTGAAAAAAGGAGAAAATGCTGGGTACCAGTATTTTCTCATTTTCCCATAGTGTTTTCTAGAGTCTTTTTCTTTAGGGTCGTTAAAACTCATAATTGTGTAGTGAAGGATCAAACGTTATAAACATAACCTGACGTGTTCGTAATGTAAATCTTTTTAAAATATTGTAACAAATGGCGAAACTTTTTGCTTTATGCTATTTCTTTATCTATCACAATGTTTCCTTATTTTTTTTTTTTCGGTCTTTGTATCAATAATATGTTTGTTTAGTACCTTTTTGCGCTATTCGGAATGTGAAAATACATGAAAGAAAAAAAAAAACATTAATGGGTTAAACATGTTAATTTCAATGATGAATTGCATGATTAAATCCTCGTGTAAGGTTGAAAATTATAGAAATGTTAATGTCACTAATACAGAGCAATAACATGAGTACGATGGTTATGTTGGAAAGCAGCCAGCGGCTTGGAAAGTATATTGTGCGACGCACTGGTAAAAGAAGCCAGCGGCTTGGAAAGAAAATTGTGCGACGCACTGGTAGAAGAAACTTCTGAAAAATCCTCGCGTAAGGTTGAAAATTATAGAAATGTTAATGTCACTAATACAAAACAGTAACATGAGTAAGATGATTATGTTGGAAAACAGCCAGCGGCTTGGAAAGAATCTTGTGCGTTGCTCTGGTAGAAGAAACTTCAGGAAAGCATGGATAGGTGCACTGGTCGCAGAGATATAACTTAGATAACGTTGAAAACGGCGGTTAACATAATACAAATAGGCTGCTCAGTGCGTCTCACTGACCTTTTGCGGACAGTGTAGATCAAGATCAGACTGCACAGAACGTGCAGTCTGATCTTGGATCTACACTGTCCGATAAGGAGATACCTTGCTCCAAAAAAATAAGTTTCAAATAGCATTTTTCGGTTTTTACTATAGGCCTAAAAGTTTCATTTAACTTATTTAGCAGGACAAGGGTTAATCCTTTACCAGATGACGAAATTTTAGACTTGTCCAAACTGATAGCCGTTGTAGATGACATATCAAATATGGCTAAAATGAAGAAATTTGTCTTTGGAAAGGTATTAAGTATTTTAGGAAAAGGAGAAAATACTGTTTACTGTTTGGAAAAGGTTTAAAGACAACGTAAATATAAGTTTGCTTTGATTGATTGATTGATTGATTGATTGTATAGTGTTTAACGCCCGTTTTCAACATTATTTCAGTTATATCGCGGCGGCAGTGCACCTATCCAGGCTTTCCTGGAGTTTCTTTTTTACCAATACTCCGCACAATTTTCTTCTCAAGCCAGTGGCTGCTTTCCCACGTAATCATCGTCGAAACAATGATCAAAGGTGAGAGAGGAATGAATCCTGTCGCAATGACTATCACCAATCCTCGGAAAGAAATTGGCCGAGCCGAGGATCTAACCAGCGACCCCCTTTTCTTGAGCCCTGTATGCTACCGGGCTCGGCAAATATAAAATTGCCTTGTGCCAACCATGGTTTAATGTTATAGAACAGCGTGTAAGGGCAGAACTGACGTCGGGAGGGAAAAAATGAACTAGAAACAGAGCGAAGATTATAAATTTGTGGATCGAGCATAATATTTCTTTCTGCACGTTTTTAAAAGAGAATGATTAAATGCATCTCTCAAAACTGTTCTAACGAAGGGCTTTCTTTATTTCTTTCCTTTTTACGATCTGAATACCAATTAATAATGGCCGCCCCATGTGAAAACGCGGCAATACCTCTTTTACTGCACGGCATAGTTTTGACTTGTCCAACTTGAAGGCATTCATACACGATAAATTTATAGTGGCTCCAATGATGGTTAGAGTAGAAAACAATGTGGGAAAAGGAGAAAATGCTGGTTACCAGCATTTTCTACTTTTCCAACACTATTTTCAAATGCGCCTTTTTCCTCTTGATCGTTGGAACACGGATTATAGAAGTTAAGAGTTAACCCTTAGGCTGATAAGCGCGACTCGCTGACCTTTAACGGACAGTGTTGATCAAGATCAGACTGCACAGAACGTGCAGTCTGATCTTGGATCTACACTGTCCGATAAGGAGATATCTTTCCCCAAAAAATACATTTGAAATAGAAAACTTGTGGGTTTTACCATCGGCTTGAAAGTTTCGTTTCACTTATTTAGTTGGATAAGGGTTAAAAGGTCACAATAGATTTCTCTGATTTTTCTAAGAACTGCCGATCTGATTATATTCGCTAATACACACGAGTGTTATGGGAAGTCTGTTCGAATTATCGAGTAAATCGGTTACTGAAACTTTACTCGAAACTTCGAATCGCATCAACTCTGTCCGAGACAATAAAAATTGCTACGTTTCTTTATATTGAAAGTTTTGTAGATCAGTGACAAAATAAAACTGAGATTTGTCTTGAAAGGATAAGAAACAACATGGCACAAGGAGATAATGCTGGTACAGTCTTTCTTCAAAAGAAAGCTCTTAACAAAAATCGTCCTCTACATCATATGTTACGAAATAAGGTATAGTTTAATAATGCGTCAGATGGATAACACAGCATACACTTTACATTCAGACCTTTACTTTTTTATACATAGCAAAAACGAGTGTTTCTTTCAAGGAAAATGATACAGTCACGCTCCTTAGACAGACAGACGGACAGACAGACAGACTGATTGATTGAATGGTGTTTTATGCCGCTTTCAACATTATTTCAGTCCTGTCACGGCGACAGCTCACATATTTATGTATTCCTGGGTTTTACCAGCACTAGGCTAGGGCTCTGAGGTGTCTTGCCCAAAGACACTCCCAGGAGAGACCCGATGGATCCAGTGTGGCTCTAACCCGGGCCTCCAAGTTACGAGTCCCACACTTTACCACTGAGCTACGCAGGACCCCAGACAGACAGACAGACATTTCGCTAAAACTACAGACAGTCATACCAGCTGAGATGTTTATTTCGGAAAGTTTCGTGAATTCAAATTTACGCGTAAACTTTTTATCAACACGAACAGAGAAAAGGTGAACAGGTAAATCAAACAAATTCAAAACTCAAACGGACGTCTATGCCCGTATTCACAAACTATTCTTCATTTCATTCTTGGTCTAATTTTCAGGAATTTTATAAATTTAAAAGTAACAATTTCTGATTGGCTAAACCAATTGGTTAAGCCAATCAGAAACTACCTTACTTTCTATATCTACACTAAATATGTAAACTAGAATGGTTGGTAAATACCGGCATTGATATTTTATACGTCAGACACTGTATCAAAAAGGAAACAAAAAAAAAGAATGGAATACCAAGTAAGTAATCCTTAGGCTGCTAAGAGCAACTACACAGTCCGATAAAGACATATTTTACCACAAAAAAGATCCTTTTGAAATAGTGAAATTTGGGGTTTTACTATCGGCTTAAAAGTTACAGTTCACTTATTTGGCAGGATAAGGGTTAATAAACACGCTTCCTCGAAATAGTTGTGACAAATGGACAAAATGGTACGTGTGAGCATATCATTTATCACGATGTTTTCATGGCTCTAGATGTTTAACGATGCTACAGAAAGTTTTTACAATGGGGCAAAGGGTTAAAACACTGCAACATATCACTATGAGAGCACACAGGTGTTGAACGGGCATGTAAAAAGACTAATAAATCATAACACAACACTTTACCTTCCGTCTTTCTTTCCCCTTCCCCCCCCCCCCACATTGTACTTAGTGTACCTAGGATTTCGAGAATAACATAAGGATTGGTCCACATGTTCACCAAGGTCCTGCGTGGCTCAGTGGTAAAGTGTTGGATCTTTAACCTGCTGGTCTCGGGTTCGAGCCTCATTGAAAACACTGGGGTTTTTGTGGGAGTGTCCTTTGGCAAGAGCCATGTACTAGTGCCGGTGAAACCCAAGACAAACATGAATTTATAAGCTGTTGTCGTGATTTGGCTGAAATAATGTTGAAAGCGTCGTAAAAGATAATTCAATCGATCGACTGATCAGTCAATCAATCAGTCAGTTGATCAATATATCAATCGACCAAATGCTTACTGATTCAAGTTGTCAAGGAATATAATAGACACGTTTACTCTTTTTCCACAGGACAAAATTTTCGACTCGACCAAATTGAAAGTATTTACAGACTACAAATTAATTGTAGCTCAACCGATAATTTCCATCATTGAAATGGTCGAAAATGTTATGGATAAAGCAGAAAAAGCTGCTCACAAGCATTGCTTCCTTTTCTTTCAATGGTTCCAAAAGCCCTTTTATTCGAAGTCGCTCAAACACGGGATTTTTGGTACAGGGTTAGAATACCAGAATAATTTCGAATTCCGAAGTTTGTAGAAGAACTTTATAAGCCTATGCTTTCGTTCTTATCCTTTTCTTCAGTATATTTGCCATATGATTGCATTGTATTTTTGTTAAATTGTATCTCATGCTGATTAATAAAATAGGCCATGCTCTGTGAAAAGGGAGCTTTATGCATCTGCCAAAAATATCGACCCAGGTCAGCCTGCGCAGTCCGCGTAGGCTGACCTGGCCGAAACTTTTCGCTATTGGTCAATTTTCTGTATGTACAAAGACAAGTCCATAAGTAATTGATGGCTTGCTTGGTACCATGGATCACGGATATGCATTAAGCCCCTTTTGTCAGAACATGGCTCATTATAATTGGCCTGCAACACGTGAAAAGGGGCATTCGGACATTTGCGTAATGTGTCGTTTCGGATCAGCCTGCGCAGTCCGCGCAGGCTAATCCGAAACGACACTTTCCGTTTTTATGTCATTTTCTGTTTCACGCAAGTCTACTGTAGGGCAAAATCTAATGTAGGCGTAAAGTGCCGTCTCGGATTAGCCTGCGCGGACTGCGCAGGCAGATCCGAGACGACACTTTACGCAAATGTCCGAATGCCCCTTTTCGTGTGTTGCAGGCCATATAATAAAAAAAAAATAGTGATATCGATGATCGTGATGATACTGATGATAGTGGTGTATGAAAATGAAGAGGATGACTTAATGGCAAAATAATAATGGGTTCTGAAATCAACGGACAAAGGAAAACCAGGGAAACAAGGATAGGTGCACAAACCTCCATCTAAATGACTTCCAAACTCTTGAAAATGCAAACAAAGATGCGGACATCCACAGGCCTCTACATGTATCAAGGGTTTTCCGAGAATATTTTATTGCGAGAACATGGCAAACAATTGAACGTATATCACATAGAGTGAACAAACGAGTTTTGTACGTTGATGTAAAGTACGTATTTCATACGTTTCTGTCAAAATAAATTATTTTTTCAACGTGTTTATTACCTTTGAGGAAATACGTATGCAAGGAAAGGTATTCATGAATAGTTGTTGTTCATGTATTTCTCATGATAGAGACATCTACATGATAACCGTTTATGTCTTTCAGTTGCGTGGTGTTTTCGTCACCTTTTCCAGCTATATTGCAGAGACAGTTCACTTAATCCAATACCGTATACAGGGGAATTTTCTTGTGGGGATAAAAACACATACTCGTGAAAGTTATAAAAAGGAGAATATCCTAATAAATAAGTTAAATAAAACTTTTAAGGCGATAGTAACATCCCGAATAATGTTACTTCAACCTTACCTTTTGCAGAAAAATATCTCCTTATCGGACAGCGTAGATCCAAGATCAGACTGCACGTTCTGTGCAGTCTGATCTTGATCTACACTGTCCGCAAAAAGGTCAGTGAGTCGCGCTTGTCAGCTTAGGGCTTAAAAGCAAAAAAAAATATTACTTTTTGATCGATAGGGAAATATTCAGGAGAGACAAGTTCAGCGCTTTTGACAAGCCATTGCTACTTTTTCTTCGATGTTTGCAAAGCTGTGGACGGCAGGGGCGAAAAATTGTGTTTTGATGGCATTGGTTGGTTTCATGCCTCCGAAGTCATTACCATAATTTATACAAAGCCCATGTTTTATTGTTTTGGAAAATCTTGGAGAATTAGACTAAGAATTTTCTTAAAAATGGTTGGTGAATACGGATTCTGACTCGCGTGTAGTAAAACAATATGGCTGCTATGATACACGGAAAATAAATGTTCTAGTGGATAAAGTGTTTCTAACTCTTGAAAAAGGCAATAGCCGAAATACAGAACATTAGAGTGTTATTTTTCATAGTGTTTTAATGATTCCCTAAGGAATTCAAAGTGTCATTGTGTTCTTAGTCTTGTTCTCCAGAATTTTCTAAATTTGAAAGTTACAAAACTTCTAATTGGCTAAACCATTTGGTTTAGCCAATTAGAAGTTGCATTACTTTCAGATTTGGAAAATCTGAGACAATAAGACTAAGAATGTTCTTAAAAATGGTTGGTGAATACGGACGCTGAACTCTCGTGTAGTATACAGGTTGAACATACATACCGGCTGATCATACCAGATCTGCTTGATAATAACGTTAACTCTTTACCAAACGACAAAACTTTAGACTTGTCCAAATTGAAAGCATTTGCAGACGACAAAATAAATGTGACTCAAAAATTGAAACTTGACTTTAGAAGAGTAGAAAACATTGTGAGAAAAGCAGAAAATGCTAGTTACAAGCATTCTCTCCTTTTCCCACAATGTTTTCAGAGGACTTCTTCCTCTGGGTCGTAAAAACCAGGGATTGTTTGGTAAAGGGTTAATAATAAACCTTGTCACCAGGGATATTCGGCCGTATGCACCAAACAATTCTAAAGAAAACTCTGGTTTTAAATTCCCAGGCTCGCCACCTGTTTGGCTGAGACAGAACGTCTCAGCCAATGAGGTGGCAAGCATTTGAATGAATTTGGAATGCTTTGGTTATGGAGCTCATTGGTGTATCCCCATGGCCCATCATCGTGAATTTCAGAGATTTTTTGTGACGTTGAAATAATCTTGAGTCGTGTCAAGATGTTGCGAAACACAAGGTTCTACATTGATTACGATTTCCCCAGAGAGATTTGAGAAGCTTAATCTCGAATTTGGCCAAAATATAAACAAATCAAGAATCAGAATCCAAAATCAAGAGTCCAGGGTTGGTATTCACCAACCATTCTAACAAAAGTCCTTTGACTCACTCTCCAGGATTTTCCAAAGTTGAAACAAAACAACTTCTGATTGGCTGAAGCGAATAGTTTAGCCAATCAGAAGTTGTGTTCCTTTAAAAATTTAGAAAATTCTGGAGAACAAGACTGAGAACGTTCTGAAAAATGGTTGGTGAATACGTATTCGTATTCACCAACCTTTCTTAAGAAGGTCCTTTGACTCACTCTCCAGGATTTTCAAAGTTGAAAGTGACAGAACTTCTGATTGGCTAAACCATTTGGTTCAGCCAATCAGGAGTTGTGTTACTTTCAACTTTGGAAAAATCTGGAGAATAAGACAGAGAATGTTCTTAAAGTCTACGGTCCCTAACTCTCATATTAAAAGACGGCAGCTGCCGAGATTTGCCGAATAGCCTTTAGGAAAACGTCAATGTTACACGATATTTACCGATTAGTTAGTGAGTCTACGGCCCCTAACTCTCATATTAAGGATAGGGCACCCTAATGGGATTCGTGTAACATTGCTTGCCATCGCCAAAATCGTACGGATTCAGCTAAGACTCGGGTAATCCGTAATCGATGCGTTGAAGAAGCGTCTATCGGCCGATCGATTACGGATTACCCGAATCTAAGCCGAATCCGTGCGTCTTTTCGGCGATGAAAGGTGAAGTTATACAAATCCTATTAGGGTGTTCTATCCTTAAAAGACGGGATCCGCCGAGATTGGCCGAATAGCCTTTACGAAAACATCGATGTTACACGATATTTACCGATGACTTAGGGGTCGTAATCTTTGGTTGGTGAAGACGAACTCAGAATGTTTACCCAGCAGAACTTATTCAAAAGGTAAAGGTTATTCATAATGAATTTCCAGACTGGGACCAATCCATGAACCAGAACAGAACCAGAACTTACATTGATCTCATAAAAAAGCATTAAAGCACATAAAGCACATTGATCTCATAAAAAGGCAATTAACCCTTAGGCTGCTAAGCGCGACTCTAGCATCTTTTGCGGACAGTGTAGATCAAGATCAGACTGCACAGAACGTGCAGTCTGATCTTGGATCTACACTGTTCGATATGGAGATTATCTTTCCTAAAAAGTACTTTTAAAAAAAGCAAAATCTGAGTTTTTACTATCGGCTTGAAAGTTTCATTTTACTTATTTAGCTGGATTACGGTTAACACCTGTGAAACTGTACACAAGCGTGCTCGTTGAAAGAGAGGAGTCAAAATGCTAACAGACTTACCAATTTTGATTGATGATTCATCTAATCTCAGCACCATGGATCAGGTTCACAATAATCCTACTCAAACAAATGATGTACAGCAAATTGAGCAAGCCGAGTCGAAGTGTGACAGCACGTTATCCAGGGTTGGCATGTTTCGTTGATGCCGTACGGTAAATGTTTTGAATGGTGTTCCACAAAACACATCGAGACACCAGCATAGTAAGCGATTGAACTTAATTTCTTCTGAAAGGCAACCGGTATCTTTACGCTAATTTAAAACACAAACTTCCGAGTCAAAAATGCAGAATAAAGGGCGCGAACTATCACAATGTCATCCTTCTACTTTGAGTATATTGAAGTCTTTTTGGCATAATACCGGGAACTCCCCACCACTATATCGCGAAACGCATGAAAATCAAATTATGCGTCAAAAAATGCAAACTTTTACGGACTCATTCCGTACACATCAAATACAATATTATCCAACAAAATGAAGCTGAATATTTCATCAATTTCTAACCTTTCAGTCATAAAACAATGCGACACATATGCATAGATCTGTATAGTCGTGGGGAGTTCCCGGTATTGTGTGCCCTCCTTTTCAGTTGGTCCAGGTGAACTTTCGGAATTATCTCAGTCCACAAATTTTCATAGTAAAATTTCGCAATCCTTTTCGCATCAAAATACCGAAGAGGCAGTGAATGTCCAAAACGAACGTATGTCAGAGTCCTCGGGTACATGAGGAAGGGGTCGAACACGTGATTCTCGTGCCTAAAAAGGTCAGTCAAGCGTTCTTGTTCAGGTATGCCGTACAAGCGCTCGACTTCGGCACGGGATAGAGCACGAGTTTTACGCGAACCTTGTATTGTTTACTGTATTGTTACCAGTAATACATGTATGTATATTGCTACTCGAGTCGGAGACCTTCTGGATTTGGAAATGAATAAAATTTGAATAAAACATAAAACTTGAATATGAAATCCCGTGTTTTAACAACCTTTGGAAAGCTTTTAAGAACTCCGTGAAAAGAAATGGAGAAAATACTGTTAACCGCCATTTTTTATATTTCCAGCAATGTTTTCCATCTTCGCAAAGACAATCTATCTTTTTAGCCAAATAGAGAGAGTACCAGCACCGGATACACAGGTCACTGTGTATCTAAGGGTATCTGCTGAAACGGTATATGAACTAACTTTATTAGATCGGCACAGTCCGGTTAATGTCATTTCTTCGGTAGATTCCGTGCACGGTCGTGAACCCTGACGATAATCTACGAAATTCTTCGGGAGAAATCGGTTATGAAGATGATGTAATGGAATGGGAAAGATTGGTATCAGTTGGCGAAAAAAGTCGACTTTTGCCGATTTTTACACCCAAATACATTAAAAATTTTTTTCTTGCTGACGTAAAAGAGATGGAGTTTGACATAAACAATGTTTTTTTTTTGCGATTTTTAGAGTTTTTGTTGTTTTTCTGTCTGACAGAAAGGTCAGCAGACGTTTTATTGATGGTAAACATAATTGTCGTCTGATTCCACTTCTTTACCCTCTGCCTGATAGCAAAATCTTAGACTCATCCGACCTGAGAGAATTTGCAGACGACAAATTAAATGTGGTTTAAATCGTGATATTTTCTTTGAAAGGGTAGAAAACGCTATTGCAGTAGGATCATACGATATTGGCTTGCAACACACGAAAAGGGGCACTCGGACATTTGCGTAAAGTGTCGTCTCGGATCAGCCTGCGCAGTTCGCGCAGGCTAATCCGAGAAGGCACTTTACGTCAATATTATGTTTTGTCCTACAGTAGACTAGCGTGAAACAGAAAATAACACACGATCAGAAAGTGTCGTCTCGGATCAGCCTGCGCTGACTGCGCAGGGTGATCCGAAACGACACTTTACGCAAATGTCCGAATGGCCCTTTTCGCGTGTTGCAGGCCATAATTATAACGCGGGTTTGTTTGGTGACGGTTTAACTAAGCTTTCACCCGTGCATTTCCATGGGTGACGATGTGAAATTATACCCCGCTCGGAAAGATTTTGTCCTTGCTGTAACGCAACAGACATTGAAGACTCGTATCACTTATTTTTATGTTCATGTTATAGTGAACTTAGAATGAGATTGCCTTTTATGCCTGTATATTTTCGAAATCGCCCATCTATGTATAAATGTATTGAACTGTTAAAATCCCAAGACAAAAACATCATTAAAAAAACTGCAGTCTACGTCAAACTTGCTATCGCAAAACGACTGGAAATGTTAAAGATTTATAGATCTTAAATGTTCACTCTCTTCTGCTTGTCAATTTCTAATCAACATACTTTTAAACATATTTCTTTCCTATATGTGTTTTTTGTAACATCTTGATAGCATCTCCATGTACCAAGTTGTTTTTGTATATTGTATATGCAACTGACGATGTACTTTGTATAAGTCATAATAAAATTCTGTTCTGTTCTGTGAAATTAAGTACAGGAAGGTTCTTTTGGAGGTCGAAGGTCAAGATCAGAGTGAATACAGAGAACCTGCAGTATGATCTTTGATCCACACAGTCTATAACTTGATACTAAACATGAACAAAAATGTCTCTTCTTTTACAGTTTGTGTAGTTCTATCAAAAACAAATGGGGGGGGGGCGTTCTTGGTAAAAGTAGCCTGGGTCCAGTCGGTCATCATTTCTTAACCTTTAACCTACTAAAGACCTTAGGTCAAACTTTCAGATCGACAGTAAAAACCCAAATTTGACTGTTTCAAAGGTATTTTTGAGGGGAAATATATCACCTTATCGAACAGTGTAATCTAAGATCAGACTGCACGCTGTGTAGTCTGATCTTGATCTACATCGTCTACAAAAGGTCCTTGAGTCGCGCTTAGCGGCCTAATGGTTAATATTACCGTCATGTTTTGGCAAAGTAACTTTATTTTTATCCAAGGTAACGTCCGAATGATAAAAAAGGAAAAAAATAAAACGAACTGAAACACGGCTACGTAAAGGACGTTTCATGCATCTACGTAAAAGCATTATACCAAGTAAGTCGTCGCAATTTATGGATCCATTTTGTCTAAAGACCGGCTGAATCATAAGATAGAATAGTCCTTTGGCATGCAGGGCATTTTACCAATAGCAAAAAGTATTGCCTCATGTCAGCCTGCGCAGGTTGACATGGGTCGATACTTTTTGCAAAATTAAACCACCAATTCACAAGGGCAAGATTCAATTATAGAATTCGTGTATTTTACAGCTAAATAGCTTTTGTTGTTGTTTCTTATCTTGCCCTGAAAATGTTTTGGCAATCGAGGCCTTTGCCAGTCAGAAGCTTCTTTTTCCTCACTGTTTTATTTGAATGTTTCTCCTTGCAATGATTTGTCTGATTTTCTTCATATTGATAGCATTTAAAATTGCTATAAAGGAAGAAATATACCTTCAGGTCAAGGGTCTAGTTTTCAAGTTTAGTAAATTCGTCACCTATTTCGTGGAGATTCAGCTATTTTATCGCTCAATCGAAACCCGCGTGTTGTCTGGCTTTGTTAAGAGATATTAATATCTTATAGAGACAGGGTGACATGTCATATGAATGGGCAGAGACGATACAGAGAAACACATTGCACTGCGATATGCGAGCAAATAGAAAGAGAGACTTGTATGTATGTAGAAACATAGTGATAGAAGGACACAGGGAACAAAGCCCCCCCCCCCCGAAAAATAAGATTGACTGATTAATTGATGGATTGATGGATCGATTGATTGATTGATTGATTGATTGTATGATGTTAAACGCCGTTTTCAACATCATTTCATTTATATCGTGGCGGCCACTGCACCTATCTAGGCTTTCCTAGATTATCTTTTACAAGTACTCCGCACAATATTCTTTCCAAGCCACTGGCTGCTTTGCCACATAATCATCGGCAAAACAATGGTCAGCGATGAGAGCAAAAAATAAGAAAAATGAAATTAATAAAAAGATGGCTGGGACTCGTGCATGCCATTATGGAGGCATGATGACAAGTTTGAGTGAAATTTCGATTATTAAATCATGCCATGATTTAAATGTATCCCTTGTTTCGACAGAAATTGGAAAATTGACGTAACAGGCAGACCCTTTAACCCTTAAGATACTAAGCACGACTCACTGACCCATTGTAGACAGTGTAAATCAAGATCAGACGGCGCAGAACGTGCAGTCTGATCTTGGATCCACACTGTCCGATAAGAAGATATTTCTCCCTCTCTCTCTCAAAAAAAAAAAAAGTTTGAATTAACATTATTCGAATTTTTACCATCGGCTCGAATGTTTTTTTTAATTTAATTAGCAGGATAAGGGTTAAGGAAAGACGTGGCATCAGTTCTGATGGAGCGTGCGAGCTTTTGGAACAAATGTTAAGACTTTTACTAAGAAAAAACAGTCATTGACATCGTGGAATCATAATCATATAGCCTAAAATTAATTACTAGGAGAGCAAAATATTGATTATTCGAACATGCCCTGATTCGAAATACCGGAAATGTTGGAGTTAAAAAAGGTACCATAGTAGTGTATCCTTGCAGTGCTTATATAACATGGCCTGCAACCCGCGAAAAGGAGCATTCGGACATTTGCGTAAAGTATCGTCTCGGATCAAACTGCGCAGTACGCGCAGGCTAATCCAAGACGGCACTTCGCGACTATATTATTAGTTGTACGGTCAGGTGGCAGGGGACTTGGAAACTTGTTCACCGCTGTGGTGAATCATGTCGCCCCGAGGCGAAGGCGAGGTGGCGACATGATTCACCACAGCCGTGAACAAGTTTCCAAGTCCCCTGCCACCTGACCGTACAATGAATTTATTATACTGCAAAATTTTACCATTCCAACGTGTTTTAAGCGAAATTTCCCTGTTTTATGGTCTCAAAAAATGAGAACGCTGACAAATTAGAATAAAAGTAAGTCAGGGGTAGCTGATTGAACGGAATTAACGAGCCTGACCTAGACACAGAAACACACAGACACAAACTAAACACACAGAACCTGACACAAGTACACGGAGTCAGACAGGCATAAAGACACACACAGCTTGAGGCACCAAGGTAAGATAGTATCTGGCAGACATACATAGACACGGAGAAACATGCACAAAAGCACAGAGACACAAAGGTAAAGGGACACACAGACATAGACAGACATAGACAAAGACAGACAGGTGGAAACCCCACAGGCAGACACAGAAAGACACTGAAAGACTGGCACAGGCATAAAGACACAAAGATACACAGACGCATAGACATAGACAGAGACAGACAGGTGGAAAACCTAACAGGCAGACACACAAAGACACAGGGAGACAGATAGAAAGGCACAGAGACACAAAGACAGAGAGACACATAGACATAGACAGAGACAAAAAGAAATAGACAGACAGATAGAGACAAACAGGTGAAAAACCTAACAGACAGACTCACAAAGACACGGAGACACGGGCACAAAGACACATAGACATAGACAGAGACAAAAAGAAATAGACAGAGAGAGACAGACAGATGGAAAACCCAACAGACAGACTCACGGAAAGGAAAACGCCACCAGACAAAACTAGACTATTGATACTTTTTTCAAGACTTTCAACTAATACGAGCACTGACACCACAACCTCCCTAGCTCAAGTTACTGCATGTGAGTGTTATTGCTCTTCACCAGATTATAAATTTGAGTCATGGTCTGTGTGAATAAGGTTTAACGCATCTGCAAAAAAATATCGACACAGGTCAGCCTGCGCAGGCTGTCCTGTATCGAAACTTTTTGCTTTAGATAGATTTTCTGCATGTCCAAAGACCATTCTACATCAATTTCAGTTGGCTGTAAGACATAATGGATTCATGGATCTATTATTATTTCTTGACATGCTTGTTATACTGCAAATAACGGGGATGCATTCAACCCCCTTTGCCAGAGAATGACTCATTTGCAGACGACAAATTAAATGTTGCTCTAATGATCAAATTTGTCTATGAAAAGATAAAAAACAAAAAGGGTACAGGAAAAATGGTGGTTAACAGCATTTGCCCTTTATATTTTGCCCACAATATTTTGAAAAAAGTCTTCCTCATACCGTTAGCCGAGCCCTGATAGCTCAGTCGGTAGTGTGCAGGACATGAGAACAGGGGATCGCTGGTTCGTTCATTCCTTTCGCACCGCTGACCATGGTTTCGACGATGTTTATGTGGGAAAGCAGCCAGTGGCTTGGAAAAAATATTGTGCTAAGTACTGGTAAAAGAAACTTCAGGAAAGCATGGATAGGTACACTGGCCGCCGCGATAAAACAAAAACAATGTTGAAAACGCCGTTAGACACCATACAATCAATCAATCAATCCTCATATCGTTAAAACACGGGATTGGGTGGCACAGGGTTAACCATGCAACACTCCACGGTTAGGAATCAATTTAATGTCATCAAAATAAGCCCGTAACATCCACACATACTGTGGCCCGGTAAAAAAAAAGCGTTCCTTATAGACGTTATTTACCGTTCTTTTGTGTTTATTTTTCTGTTTTCTTCATATTTCCCCTTCCCATTTTACACTCTTTCACCTGTCAATCACAACCCTGGAGTTTAAATATAGCACGGGTGTGTGAAATTACATAACTTATTTCTTAACTAAACCAGACTACAAAATTTTTAGCCTTGTCCAAATTGAGAGCATTTGCAGACGACAATTTCAATGTGGTTCAAATGGTGCAATTTTTCTTTGATAGGATAGGAAACATTGTGGGAAAAGGAGAAAATGCTGGTTACCAGCATTTTCTCCTTTTAACCAGCATTTTCTCCTTTTCCCACAATGTTTTTAAAAGGCTTCTTTCCCAGGGTCGTTAAAAGTCGGCATTGTACGGTAAAGGTTTAAACCCATTTCTCTCCTGTTAGACGCATTTCTGCGACGATGATACCGTGAACTATTGGAAACTATCATGATAAGATTAATGTAGAATTACCAATGGATAAGCAATACACTCTTTTGCCACTATGTTTTCAACGTGTTCTTTTCCTAGATGAGAAAAAAAGAAATTGGATAGTTCCAGTCATATTTCAAACGTACCCAATAAGGCGGGGTCCGAAATTCGTCCATGAGGTCCTTGGCTAAACAAGGATGACTTTTATTGTAAACATGCGATAGGTTTTGAGATAATAGCGAGATAAAGTCGGCAGCCTGCGCCTTTAAAATGTGCCAAAAACCTTTGATAGGTTAAATCTTGTCAAACAGCGGGCCCCTGCATCTAAAAAAGATTACTTCTGTTACTTTTTAGGCTAGGTGTTTATCCCTTTCCACAGCAATTCCGGTGCTTCAACGATCCTGAAAGAGAAAGCTTTCGAAAACATTGTGAGAAAAGGAGAAAATGCTGGTTACCAGCATTTTCTCCTTTTTTCACAATGTTTTCTACCCATTTGACGATATATCTCTTGATTTTGGCCACATCTAATGATGACGTCTGCAAATGCGTCTGAAACTTTCGTCTGGGGAGGATTTTATCTTTGGTATTTAATGAGCTACCAGATGCATACAAAAGCAGCGTACCTAAATGAGTCGTTCTCTTTGAAAAGGTGGTTTGATCAATTTGAAAAAAGTTTCGACCCAGGCGGACTGCGCAGGCTAACATGGGAGAATACTTTTTGCTTTTGTTAAATTTTCTGCATGTCAAAGGACCATTCTACCGCATGATTCAGTCGGTTGGTAGACAAAATGGACTTGATGGATCCAAATTATATGTGATGACCTGCTTGATAGAATGAATCAAAGCGATACAATAAACGCCTCTTTTCAGAGTGCCGCCCATTAACTTTTTTTTCTATCAGCTTGTTTTGGACTTTGGGCGATATCAACATCGTTTCTGTTATCTTACGGCAACGCTTCATACATTCATATTGTAGGTGGGTGGGGTCACAGTGACTTATCAAGCAGTTTTCCCCCTTCACAGGCTCGATAGGCCAGTCGTAACTACAAGAGCTAGACAGGCTGGACAACCAAGCCGCTTTCAAAATGTCACAGTTGTAATGCCTCTGACCCTTTTTCAGCCATAGTCCCGAGAACCTAGGAGTGGAAAGAGGACCGCCAACACCCATCAGCTTTATTCTTGTGACATTGTTACTTCCATTGACCAACTATTCCCACTGATCGAAACACTTAAGGTAAACAGTACCACGTCACCGTTTCCAAAAGGTACCAGCTTTTGTAGTTTAGTCTAACTACATACGTGTTGTATTGCCTAGATACGAACCTACACTAATGGTACCCATAAGCACAAAATAGGAGACTATCCTCATGATTTCCAATATAGTTTTCAATCAACAGAACGCTGGCACACTTTGAGACCTGGGCCCGTATTTGAAAACCATTCTTAGTTTCATCGTTTGTCTTATTCTAGATCTTAAAAGTATCACAACTTCTGATTGGCTAAACCATTTGGTTTAGCCAATCAGAAGTTGTATTACTTTTCAAATTTAGAAAATTCTTGAGAATAAGACTAAGAATGTTCTAAAGAATGGTTGGTGAATACGGTCCCTGTTGTACAATGGTCTTACAATATGGGCAAGGCTTGAAGCATGCCGCACATGTAGTCAGCACGTTGGAGAGGATATATATAATCACCCTGTTTTCAAAATGGTCGCTGAATTGGCTCACCAGAGGATCTGTTGTAAAACAACGTGGATAACCGTGATCATTGTGTTACAAATGCTGGCAAGCATGCTGACCGGAATGAAACGAACAACTCAAAGCCAAAGCAATGATCAACACAAAGAATAGGATAGTTTTCCTTCTTAGACAGTTGAAAGTCTTTTTGATAACAAAAAGTATACCATTAGTACCCTCCATGATAATGAATAGTCCTTAAACTTGCGAATGCCAAAGCGGCCAATCACGCCTACGCAGACGTAACGGCTGTTGAAAACATTGTGACATCAAGGCCATTTCCCAACTTTATCTTCTATATCCATGAAAGTATGTTGGCCTTTTCTTTGGTATGTCATGGATAGCCTGAGGTACATGGCTTACAGCATCGTATCACTGACATCTAGTCACCAATACCAAGACCGTCAAACAAGCAGCCGGTTAGATATTTCGAAAGCTAAAAATAGCATGCTCAAAGAGCAGCGATCAAATTAAGTTCCGATAGAGACAAAATCATATGAGCGATGCTCTGGAAAATGGGCGCTTAATGCATCTCCGTGATGCATGATACCAAGCAAGTCATCATATAATCAAGAATTCATAAAATCCATTTTGTCTAACAACCGAGTGAATCCTGAAGTAGCATTGGTCCTTGGACATGCAGAAAATTAACCAAAAACAGAAAGTTTCGACCAAGATCAGCCTGCGCGGACTGCGCAGGCTGACCTAGGTTGAAACTTTTTGCAAATGCATTTAAGCCCCCTGCTTCATATGTCAAGTTACAATCTTATAGAGTTTCATTGGCAATGAGTTTAAAAGCTCACCAATGGCTGCCATCTAAAAAATTCTAATTTGGAAGCATTCTGTCTCGACCGGTCAGATACTTATCACTGAAATTTTCTGTGAGTTTAGAACCTTTGCCTACTAATGTGAATAAATTGGACATCTTTGCGTGCTTTGCGTGGAAACCAAACGGGTTCCCTGGGAGATCCATTTGTTGTATTCCGAAGAAAGAAGCGAGAAACCTACGCGACGGATTGCTATGAGAGGAGAACTGTTTTCACACTAGTATACAGACAGTCAAAAAGTACCATTTTTTTTTTAAATATGTGTTTTGCGTACAATTTAATTCTCTCAAACAAATTATAAGATTTTTTTTTTCCAATTTGAAAGCATTTATTGACAAATAGATGTGGTTGAAAGGATAGGATGTGTCTTTCACAGGATACAATGTGAGAAAAAGAGAAAGTGCTGGGTACTAGGTACCTGCGCATTTCCCCTCTTCCCACAATGATTTCAAAACCCTTTTTCCTCGAGGTCGTAGAAACACGAGATTATTTGGTGCAGGGTTAAATCAGTATCAGACTGCACAGAATGCGAAGAATTAGACTGCACAGGAACGACAGTATTATAATTGTGTTCAATCTAGGATCATGTTCACATCATATCATTAGATTTCAACGTAATATTCAGCTCCCCAATTTTATGTTGAAAAAAGATACTTCAGCTCTTCACCAAACGATAAAAGTTTAGACCTTATCAAATTGAAAGCAATTGCAGACAACAATTGAAATGTAGCTGAAAGGATGGCAGCTGTCTGTGAAAGTGTAGAAAGTGTGAAAAGGAGAAAATGCTGGTTACCAGCATTTTCTCCTTTGCTCACAAGCTTTTCAAAACGCTATTTTCTCAGGGTCTTTAGAACTCGGGATTGCGCGGTAAAGGGTTAAACCTTTCGTTGCCAAAGGCAATTACAGTTGCTTATGCAAGAACGTGAGGTCTGATCTTAGATGTCTAAGTGTGATGTTAACGACAATACGGCAAATCTTGTTCTTTTTACAGATTCAAATATACCTACTACACTTACGTGGTGCTCAAGGGCCAGGTTGTTCAGTCACCTAGATGTTAAACTCAAAAAGTATTTCTTATGATGAAAGTTAGATAAACAGACTATTTTCACATGCCCCGAAAATATATTCTGCTCTTATCTCAAGCTCGGTCTGCATAAGTGTGAAATTTCACTCGGGTTGTAGCAGCACTGAGAACATACAGACCCAAACATGTGTGGGGTACACAACGGGGAATAGAGTATCTTTGCTTTTTGAGGCATTATATTATATGGTTGCATAATTTTGATGCATACACACCGGCTATTTGTTTGCAAGTACATGTAGTATTTTTGACACCTCTGCTAATCTTAATACATTACTGTGTGCGTTATTCAGACCACCCAAATAGTCTGAAATGATAAAAGAAAAAAACATACTTGCTTGTTTTCTTTTGAACGTCATTTTCAACTGTTTTTCTGTAACGTCCCTGGACAGATTGGATGGTGTGTCTATCCGGTCCTCCTTTTGATTGCTGCTCGAGTCAACTCAGTCGAATTTCCTGCAGAATTGTGGTGGCTGCTTCAGTCATACTCAATAAATCGCGGATGGAATTTTAATGGCTGCTGTAGTCACACACAACAACTCTTAGATGGAATTCTAACATTTCACTTACCTACAAACAGTGTTATAGAGCATTTAAATGGTTGCTACAGTCACCTACAACCAATGCTTTACAACATTTAACCTAAAAAACATCTTGTACATAATTTTAATGGTTGCTTTGGTCACATACAGCAATCCTGGACACAATTTAAATTGCTACTACAATCACATAAAACTGACCTTGGACAGAATTCTAATGACAACATCAGTCACTTGAAACAAATCTTCAACAGAACTTAATGGCTGCCACAAAATAGCTTGAGTCACCTAGATCGAATTTCGGTAAAGATTTCAATGACTGCTTCAATCATATGAAACAAGTCTTTGACAGGATTTTGATGGCTGCATCATTGCGTACCATCAATTTTGGAAAGAAATAATAGCTTCTTCTAGCATATACAACAAATTTTAGAAAAAAACAATTCTAGTAACCTACAATCAATCTTTGACAGAATTTTAATGGCTGCTTTAGTGACTCACAATCAATCTTGGACACAATTTTAATGGCTGCTTTAGTGACTCACAATCAATCTTGGACAGAATTTTAATGGCTGCTTTAGTGACTCACAATCAATCTGGACAGAATTTTAATGGCTGCTTTAGTGACTCACAATCAATCTGGACAGAATTTTAAATGCTGCTTCAGTGACTCACATCAATCTTGGACGGAATACTAATGGCAGCTTCATTACCTACAAACAATCTTGTACTGAATATTAGTGGTTGCTTCAGTCACTCACAACAAATCTTGGACAGGACTGAATCATAATGACTGTTTCAGTCATACAAAAACAAATATTGGACCGAATTTTAATGGTCGCTTCAATTACCTCCAACAAAAACTGGACAGAATTCTACTTGAGTTACCAACAACCAATTTTGGGTAGGATTTAAATGACAACTTCAGTTACCTATAATAATTCTTGGACAGAATTTCAATAGCTTCCTCAGTTATACACGGCAACTCTTGGACAGAATTTCGAAGGTTGATTCAGTTACATGTAGCTACAACAAATCTTGGACAGAATTTCGAAGGCTGATTCATTTACATGTAGCTACAACAAATCTTGGACAGAATTTCGAAGGCTGATTCAGTTACATGTAGCTACAACAAATCTTGGACAGAATTTCGAAGGCTGATTCAGTTACATGTAGCTACAACACATCTTGGACAGAATTTCGAAGGCTGATTCAGTTACATGAAGCTACAACACATCTTGGACAGAATTTCGAAGGCTGATTCAGTTAGCTACAACAAATCTTGGACAGAATTTCGAAGGCTGATTCAGTTAGCTACAACAAATCTTGGACTGAATTTCGAAGGCTGATTCAGTTAGCTACAACAAATCTTGGACAGAATTTCAATGGCTGCTTCAGTTAGCTACAACAATTCATGGCCAGAAATTTAATGGCTGCCTCAGTTATAGACGGCAAAATCTTGGTCAGAATTTTAATGACTGCTTCAGTTACCTACAACAACTGCTGGACAGGGAAGTTTAATATCAGCTTCAGTTACCTACAACAAAACATAAATTTTCGACAGAAATGTTAATGTGCTGCTTTAGTTTAACACAAGAAATCTTGGACAGAATCACGATAGCTGTTTCAGTTACCTGATATTTCACGAAATATGGGTCAGTAAAACCATACACTCGTACATATAAACTTTCCATGGGTAAAACCAAACTCACTGTTCAGTAAGTAATATGAAAGACTTTACAAATGACGTCACAAAGTACCCGCCTGAAATGTGTGGAACTTAAGAAAATTCTTCATGGGTGTATTACACTGAATACAAGGGTAAATATGTAATAAAGGCAAATAGTTCAAATACAATAGAAGCAACATATCATAATGAAAATTATGATTATGGCAATGACATTTATAATTAATTCATTAACAAGTTTGAATGATGTTCAAAGGTTTCATGTATTCCAGAAATATACAAAGATTTATGTAGCCAGCGTAGTCTCAAGACGCTAGTTTAAAGGAAAAATATGAAAGAAATCATACAATAACTTGCTGTTTTACCCTTTTCGCTATAATACAGCCTTCTTGACCTAGTTAATCAGGCACTGGAACGACTTTGTGCATTGCTACGCTAGATATGAATCTGAGAAAAGTGTGAATGAATTTGAAAATATTATTACGCAATAAATTGCTTTTAACTGTATTCATTGCGTGAGAAAAATAGATTTAACAACAAAGATTTATCAAAATCCATCAATTAACTTCCTAAGCGCGACAAGGCTTTTGAAACCAACAACGAGCATAGGCCTATTGTGAAACATTTTAAGTGTGTTTATATTTCTACACAGAAAGTACAGAGAAAACGTTGCCAAATTAACAAGTTCATTTAAAATCGAACAACGATAAGTCCAACATGCAGAATTCTGGACAACAATTTCAGCATATATATAGTATAATTTATACAAATAATTACATTAATCATAAATACGATAATATTTATAACCGAGCAGTCTAGAGTAAGATTTGATTGATTTTCCGTTTGATTATCGTTGCCACCAGTTGCCTACATGGTGTACAGACGTTTTGGGCACGGACGTTTTGGCCAGCTTAAAGTTCAAAGAAAGATGTTTTGGCCAAATGTTGTTTTAAAACAGAAAACTGCAATAAGTGAACTTTTAATGCTTTCAAGTAGATCTATACTACTATATCTAGAAAATGAAAAGCAAATGAAGTTCATTTACTGCATTTTTTTTTAAAAAAAACCATGTGGCCAAAACATATTAAAAATAAGACATATCACTGCAGGAACCTCTTCCCTTTATTATAATACTATCTGATAGCATATCATTATTATATTAAAATTGATTCAAATTCAATGAATAGTTTTCCAAAGATGTTGTGAAAAATTGCGAATTATTGTGAGAAAAGATGAAAATGCTTGTAACGAAATACGAGTATATTGCCCGTATCCCATAACGCCTTCCAATGTCTTCAGCTGCAGAAGAAAAAAATCATTTGCACATCTCAAGAATTTTTTCCACATATACATGTCTTTTCCAATAATCATGCATACGTCATTCAACTGTCCTTTCACTTGCAATTTCTCCTTTTCCCTCAATGTTTTCACAAGACATTCACAGCATACATGCTAGAATATTTTTTGGCCAAAACGTCCTACTTTGCACTTTCACCGACCAAAACGTCTGTGGCCAAAACGTCCTGGCCAAAACGTCCGTGCCCAAAACGTTCTACATTCGCTTATATTGTCGACACCCTAGACGGCTGTTAGTTATGTTACGAGGTATAGTGCAGGATACAGGAAGAAACCATCTTAGTTACGCCTGGTTCTTTAACGTGCCCAGTGTATCGCACCATCCTTGGTGTTACGTCTCATCCGAAAAACTTTGAGTAGATTTATATGGCCAACCGGGGGGCTCGAAGCCACACCATCAGGCGGTCTGAGACTTGATGTATACGAGTCCTACTCTCTGCCACTTGAGCTATTCGGGCTGGTCTTTGTGTTAAATTTACATCCAACCTATATATTGCAAGGTATTCCAACCAAAATAGCATAGGCAAGCAACTGTGCTCTTTTATTGATACACAATGCCTATTAATTTGTTTGCACAGAAAGAAGTGCATGCATACCACCGGCTATTGCCTTGAACAAAATGGTGGCATGAAGTTGAACAATTTAGAATGGTTGCCAAGAGATTGACCTCTGGCTGTATCGATGCAGGTTATTGCCATACAATTAAAGTAACTCACTAAACTAGATTTTCTCAGTCATTCTGCGCTCCAAATGGTAAATTGTTCAACTTGGCGTCATCGTAGACCGTTTCACCAACTTTATGTCACAGAGATTCGAACTCGACGCCAGTATACGTCAAACTAAGTAGAGGGTTGATCTGAGTCGTTGCGAAAGGATTCATTACTCTCTCACCGCTGATCATTGTCACGACTATAATTATGTCGGAAAGCAGTCAGTGGCTTTGGAAGAATACTGTGCGCAGTGCTGGTAAAAGAATCTTCAGGAAATCATGAATAAGGTCCGTCGCGATGTAAATGAAATACTGTTGAAAACGGCGTTAAACACCATTCAAACGAACAAACTAACAGTCAAGAGACGATTCTTACGAGAGTATTGCGGCTGATATCGATAGAATTTACATAAGGGCTGTCAGAAAAGAACAGAACAGAAATTTATTCTGATCTGAATAGGGAATGTCAAACCGAAAAATGCTATACTGATTACAGCTTTGTTTCAACCATCATTTTACTCTTTACGAGGGGACAAAATTTTAGAATAGAAAGCATTTTCAAACAACATACAGATAGCTTAAATGATCGAATTTGTTCCTAGAAGGGAAGAAAGCATGGGGGGGGGGGGGGGGGGGAACCAGCATTTTCTCCTTTTCCAAAGAGGTATTTTTTTCTCAAAAGCGGCCTTCCTCAAGGTCGTGAAAAAAACGTGATCATTTTATAGGGTGTCACAACATTCTGGATTGTTCAATGCGGCGTTTCTCACAAACAACAAGTAACTTATGACCTTAAATGACCCTTATCAAATACACTTAATAAAATCATGGTGAAATTATTTTTCTTTGTTTAAATATCAGAAAAAAGTAGGACAAGAAATTGTTCACTTTGAACATTTCTCTCCACCATATGCCACGCTGTACAATCGGTTAGCGTCGCCATTAAAAATTTGCCGCCTTGTGGAAGTAAAGCTTTGATTGTGTGATATTATTAGCATGTTATGTCATTTATCAAGTAAGTAATTTTGACATTTCATAATAACGATAATACTTGTCAAATGACGGTGTTTTTAGCACAATTGCCATTTTGTCTCCCCATTCATGCAATTACTAGAAATACCATTTCTAGATAACTTTCTTTTGACACGATTGATAAGGCTGCCGTCGTGCCAATAAGCTTCTTTTCCTAGTGCTGTTTAATCGAGTTCTTTCATGTTAGTTGTTTTTGTTTTCTTTCAAGTGACTGTTTTTTTTTTCTCCTCTTTTCCTTTAATTTTAAGATGTAAATGGCGGACACAAAAGAAATCCACAGAAATGCCTGTCTGCTAGCTTTATTTCCAACAGCATATTTAACGTGGTCTTGGTTTTAAAATAAGACCCATGCACTTACCGATGCTTTTCTAAGCTTGGGTTCCAGTTGATTGGTTGATTTTCGTTTATTTGTCGTCGCCACCGGTTGGCCGTATGGGCGACTACCCCAGAAGACTATTAGTTTTCTTACGGAGGATAGTGCAGGATATAAGTTACCCCTTGTTCTTTTATCTGCTTAGTGCATAGCACCTTCACACGAGACTCCAGTTTAACGTTTCACCCGACAGGCTTTAAAAACTTAAGGTGGCCGTTGTTGGGGATCGAACCGGGATCCAGTCCAATTTTTTTTTTCCTGTCATGCGTTCAAACGTTACTTCGTCAAAGTAATTACGGAGCCGATCAAAAGTTTTGTCCACAGATCTGTGGAGACCGTGAAAGGATACCGCCATCAGAGGTGACTTACCGCCTGGACCAAGGTTAAGCTGTGCATCACAGTTATACATTCGCGTTTTTTTTTCCCTTATATATATGAGCGGGGTTCTGGAAAAAAAAGGGGGGGGGATGCATCTTCCTGATCCATTATACAAAGCAAGTCATCACATAATTATGGAGCCATTAAGTCAACTTTGTGTAACAATCAACTAAATCGTGAAACAGAATGGTCCTTTGACATGCTTAATATTTAACAAAAGCAAAAAGTTTCGACTCAGGTCAGCCTGCGCGAACTGCGCAGGCTGACCTGGGTCGATACTTTTTGCAGATGCATTAAACCCCTTTTCACAGAGCATGGTTCATGTGTATAGCATTGAATGTTGTCTTAGATTCTATGAAGCATTTTTGTTTGTCTTCC
Organism: Hippopus hippopus; assembly: GCA_946811185.2. NCBI lineage: Eukaryota > Metazoa > Mollusca > Bivalvia > Cardiida > Cardiidae > Hippopus > Hippopus hippopus. Next base: position 10,775,987 of record OX328104.1, read on the forward strand.
TGTTTTCCACCATGATGCTCTTTATGGGGAGACCTATCGATAAAAAAAGAACAAGCGAGGAACGAGACGATGACGAGTCTAGCTAGAATGCACAATTATAGGGAGGGGAAAGGTTGCTTTTGCCAGAGCTTAAACCCACCATCCAATGGTCCGTAAAAAAATACTCTACCCCAGCCTTGGAACAGTTGGCTCTGTATATACCAAGAGGGTAAACTAGTTAGTTCTAAACTAGGTGGTGTCTAGAATCTCTCCTCCGTCTTCCACGAACTTTTATCTAATTTGACCTAATTTCGTTGCTAATTGCCCAAGAATGTAGGATGTTTTGGACCATGGACGTTTTGGCCAGGACGTGTTTTGGGCAGGACGTTTTGGCCACGGACATTTTGGCCAGGACGTGTTTTGGTCAAGATGTTTTGGCCACGGACGTTTTGGCCAGTACGTGTTTTGGTCAAGATGTTTTGGCCACGGACGTTTTGGTCAGCTGAGAGTAAAAGGCGGGACGTTTTGGCCAAATGTTATTTCAAAGCAGAAAAATCCAATAAACGGACTTTCTATGCTCCTATACTAAGTATACAGTTTTAGGAAAAGAAATAATCAGTGCATCAGTGAGTATCAAATAATCGGTGTAAGAATATCAAGATATTTCTTGAAATGTGCAAATTCTGTCGTTTCTTCTGAAGTTGAACACATTCGAAGTCTAATTGTGGTGAAAGGTAAAATTACTCATAACAAGTATTTTCACCTTTTCCCACAACGATGTCTATGTAGTCAGATTAAAACATCTTTGGAAAATTAGAATTCATTGGAAATGAATCAATTTTGCTCTGATAATATTATGGTATCAGATAATACTGAAATAAAAAGGAGTTCCTGCAATGATATGTTTTTTATTTCTTATTTCGTGTAATATTTTAGCCAAATGTTACTATAAAGCATAAAAATGCAATAAATGAAATGTCTTTGCTTTTCTTTTTCTAAAACTATACTTAAATGTAAATTAAGTTCATTTACTAAATTTTTTTTTTTCAAAATAACATTTAGCCAAAACTCCCTACTTCGTACTTTCAGCTGGCCAAAACTTTCATAACCAAAACGTCCTGGCCAAGACGTCCGTGGCCAAAACGTCAGTCCATCCAACTTTCGACGTCCCCTCCACCGTCTTCTCCTTTGCCTTGCTTACACACAATGTGTCTCACTCCTCCACCTCCAAGTTATCATCTGCACTTTCGTCCGTAATATCTTTTTACTCCACCTCTATCTTGCATATTGGATTCTAGTAGAAAACTTGCTTTTATTTCCGCCCTTAAGCAGAGTTAGTAATTTCCTTTATTTTCTGCAACCTCAAAGTCTTTGTACAAGCATGCAATAAAGTTAATATATAAAATCTTCACGTGCTTCAAATAAATCATATTATCTCCTAGTTATCACTTCTCAAATCATTTCTTGAACGTTTTCTGAGAAAATCTACCTAAAAGAAATAAACAATATGGCCGGGTCGTCGAAAAGAGCTCTTTGTTTTCAGAGTAAAGGTTTGTTGCATGAGAAAACGATTGCCATGTACTTCAGAGAGCAATCTTATTGGGACAAGCAAAGCTATTGTTCCAAAAATGTTTTCAAAAGCTCTGGAGTGATATAGAAAAATACATTTTGGTGTGGAAATAGGTTAACATAATTAAATAAAATTATGAGCACGATTCAACCATGCACCGCGCAATCCGAATTTTCATCACCCTGTCAGAGAGGACTTTTAAAAACATAGTGAGAAAAAAAAAAAATGCTGGTAACCAGCATTTTTTCCTTTTCCCACTATGTTTTCTACCCTTTCACAGCAAAATCCAAGATTCTCAGCCACATTCAATTTGTTGTTCACAAAATAAATGCTTTAAATTTAGACAAGGCTAAACTTTTTTCATCTGGTAAAAGTTTAACCTTTTTGGCGCCATAGGCAAAAACAGGGGCTTTAGCGGACGGCATAGATCAAGATCAGACTGCACAGAACGTGCAGTCTGATCTCTGATCTATACCGCCCGCTTGTCAAGCCTATGAAGCAAAAAGCAAAGGTCATTTTTCTTTATATTAGACGCTTAAAGAGTTAAACCTAGAAACAGACGATAACAGCACAGAACAAGACAAATTTCAAAGGCTGTCAGAATCAGGCATACATCAGTGCCGAACCAAGGTTACAAAGCCCCTTTATTTCTAAACATCACGTAACAGCTGCGTTAAATTATCTTTGTTTTCAAAACTGCCAACACTAATATAAAAATTGTCACTTTAGACCATCTACTCCCGGAAAAATAGAAGTTTTATTACTGATAACTTGAAATAAATTTCGTTTATGGCCCATGATATACCCTCGAATTTTGACCCGTAAATATTTTTGCTGATAAACCATCGCGTTTGAGTTGGTACAACACTTTGTGCCATAGTCAGGAGAAAATGTTCATCTGTTCTTTGGTACAACGAAATTAGGACAGACTGAAAGAGAGAGAATATAAAGATACAGAGACGAGATTGAACGAAAGCAGAAAGACAGACAGACAGACAGAAAGAAAGAAAGCCAAACAATGGTAAGACAAAAAAAAACGGAGATATTGTTGAGTCTTATCGTATTCCTACCGTGAAGAATAATTTTACAAATACAAGTCATGTCACCAGAAACAAAAACGCAGGCTTGACAGAGGACTGATAAAAGAGAGGTTCGAAGGTGCTGAAAGAAAGTGAAGAGGAAAAATAAGACACTGTGTTTGTGTGTTTCAGAACGGAAAATGGTGGAGTAAAATAAACCAAGAAAAGGAGACAAAACAAAAAAGCAAGACTTAAAAATTGAAACTCAATTGGCAACAGGAAGCCTTAGCAAAGATATTCCAAGCCATATAACCACTTTCGTTCTTGTCAAAATAAACCATCATTTCATCGACCAGATAAAGCCATCGATTACCTTTAAAGACTGAATGCTTATATCGTATACAGCTTTCAAAAAAACAAAGATAAAGTTTGGAGGAGTAAATGCTTGTTACGAGTCATTGCTGCTTTTCACATAATATTTTTCATATCTTCCAAAACCTCAGTCCTCGTTCTGTGTCACTCATACGAATAAACGGAATGTCTCAAAGCGCCTAAACGGCATTGGGCTAAGAAAGGCATTGAAGCCGCCAAGCCCTGGTAGCAGAGTCGGTAGCAAACAGGACTTGAGAACAGAGGGTCGCTGGTTCGAATCCCCAGCCCGGCGAAGTTCCTTCCGAGGATTCAAATATTGCGACAGTACCCATTCCTCTCTCACCGCTGGTCATTATAATTTCGACGGTGGTTCATGATGTGGGAAAGCAGCCAGTAGCTCAGTAAGAGTATTGTGCGAAGCACTGATAAGAGAAACTCCATAATAGCATGGATAGATGCTCTGGCCGCCTCGATATAACTGAAATAATGGTTAAAATGGCGTTACAAAACAATACAATTAATCAATCGACATTGAAGCTATTCACTGACCGGGAAGGAGACCGTTTTTCTGTTGCATTTTGGATGAAAAAACGTTTACCAAACAATAAATATTAGAATGGTCCCATTTGAAAATATTTGAATGTGACATAATCGATATGGCAGAAATAATGGGGTTTATCTCTGAAAGGTTAGAAAACATTGTGGGAAAACCAAATAAAGCTGGTTATCAGCATTTTCTCCTTTTTCCTACAAGGTTTTCAAAAGATTTCTTTCTCATGACCGTTAAAACTCGGGCTTGGTAGTGAAGGGTTAAAAGAATTATGAAAAAGTTGTTGTAATTTGCTTTCAACTTTCATGACTTTTTATTGGAGCTTCTGGTTTGTCCAGTCAGATCTTGGTCAAGCTACCAGTATCTGCTTGGTTTGTATTGGAGTTTTACGCCATCTTAACACCTCAGGTCATATCATGGCGGTCAGTGACGCACCGATGTGTTTCCTGGCTCTCTCACACCAGTAGTGACACAACTTTCTTTCCAAAGCCACTGACTACTTTTCTCACATGCATCAGAGGTGAGAGGCGAAAAATCGTCGGAAAGAAAGTTCGCCGCAACTGGGTATCGAAGCCGCAACCTCCAGGTCACGAGTCAGATACGCTAACCACTGAGCTATCCGGCCAGGCTCTGGAGAATCTGCAATAGGAAGGGTATGACTGTTACTTGCTGTACAGCTCCAATGTTCTATTCCACGTAAAAGTATGTTTCGTAGCTGTTTCTTCATTAAAGACTCAGTAAAGGCCAAAATATCGAAGCAGGTGTCATAATATATTTAAATATAAATTTAATATATATTTAAATTTAAATCATACCAATTAAAAGTATAGAAAATATCGTGGAGATGACAGTCTGTTATCGTGTGGTCAGGCCATATGTTAGTCGCTTGCTGAAAAAAAAAGTCAAAATCAGGCAAAAAGTAATCAAAAGACACAGCTTCCTGGCGGGTTTTAACCTAATTTTGAAATTAATCCCTCTTGGACCGACCGTACATTGACAGATTGTCATCTTATCTTCACAATAATTTCCATTCTTTTAAATGGTATGATATAAATTCAAAGGCATTTAAACACCCGCTTTGTTCACTTTTGGCCTTTATTGTTACTTTAATGTGAGGGTCCCGTTTTGCTCAGTGGTAAAGGTACAGAAGCCGGTTTTGATTCCCTTCTGAGGCGAAAGGTTTTTCGGGGATGTCCTTTGGCTAGGCACTTCAGAACCTTGGCCTAGTACTGTTGAAACCCAGGATATACATGAACAAGAGAACTGTCGCCGTGATAATGAATGAAGTGATTGTCAAAAGTGGCATAAAGCACCATTTCATCATCTTTATAAATGCAGAGTAAGAATCTTAATTTCAACAAATTACAATGTAGTCCTGCGATTTTTTTTTTGGAAATATGAACACTCAAGAGCGATAGCGTTCTAACGCATCGCTTCTACTGGTTCATCAACTCTTTCCCCACAAGTAAATTATTTACACTTCTTCATTGGCTATATATATAGTTCCACTGCAAGATGAAGAGACAGTTTTGCCTTAATCTAAAGTAAAGTAGTGGACAGTGTAGATCAGAGTTCAGACTGCACATTCCGTGCAGTCTGATCTTGATCTACACTGTCCACAAAAGCTTCTGGTGTCGTCAACAGTAAGGAAAGAGTTAAGAGCTAGTGAAAATCGATATCTTTCAACGCAAATTTTCATGGAAATTTTCTGATGTTCAATATTCCACAGTTTCGTTTTTGTCTTTTTCTCTACAGTTCTTTCACGATCATGCAAACTCCCAAAACCCTTATGCTCAAGTGTAGGAAAACTGAAAAGTTATCGATGGTACCTCTGCCTTAGTTTGCTGAATGCCTCAGAGCGCTTCCAGTGACATCATGTCTAATTGCACAGTGGGTGACGTAAAGAGTGTCATGCCTATACGTTGAAATGGTCTTATAACTGATCCATGCTCTGGCAAATGGAGGCTTAATGCAACTTCGTGATACATGATACCAAGCCAAGTCGTCACATAATTATGCATGCACAAAATCCATTTTGTGCAACAACCGACTGTTTCAGGATGTAGAATTGCTCTTTGACTTACAAAAAATTTAACGACCGCAAATCGTTTCGCAAACTACGCAGGCTGATCTGTGTCGAAACTTTTAGGAGATGCATTAAACCCCCTTTTCACAGAGCATGGCTCAATTTATATACATGTAAGAATGTCGTTTCCAATGCTTTTGAGAAAGATAGGCGCTCTTGAGACTGAAAATTCTAAAGCAGCTGTGTTAGCCAACAAATCCAGTATCACTTATCTGGTGATTGCCGGTAAAAATCGTCCTTCCCTGCAATCGTTACCGTTAATACATCTGTGGACTGCACATAATCTTACTAACAACGGTAGCAACGACAAATACATGGCTCCTTGTGAAAACTAACAGGTCAAATACGACGACAACACCTGGCTTGAGCACTGAATACAGTCAACAGATTGGGCCATCTCTGACATTCAAATGAAATGTTTCAACCACAGCTGTATTTGTTACAACCAAAAACAAACAAATACTTATCTCTGGCAAATGGCCGATCACACCTGAACATCAGAAAGCCATACATAGGGAAATGACATGTGGCCATACCGTATATATATCCTCATTTTCCTTAAAACTAGATCGACACATGTCGTATTTAACTTTTTTGACAAAATTTGAAGCTTCTAAAACAGTTTTGAGTGTTTCGTGCCGTCTGACAATCGATTGCATATATTGTGCTATGCAAAATTTTCTGAATTTCAAAAATTTTTACATCTTGCAAAAAGAGGTAAAAATCAAATTTGCTACAAACATCGACTTTAACAGCTTTTGCATGCAACATGGATCAGGATCAGACTGCAAACAATGCACAGGCCCTGTCTTTCGCTAAGTTATGACTAAAGTATCTCCAGATGTAGTGAAACTGTACTCTTCGATCAAGATAAAAAAGCGCAAAGTAGCCGTGCTCATGGCTTAATCAAGCATCTCCGTGATGCATTATACCGAGCAAGTCATCACATAATTATGGATCCATAAAAACCATTTTGTCTCACAACCGACTAAATCATTAGGTAGACTGGTCCTTCTTGGACATTTAGAAAACTTACCAATAACAAAAAGAATCGACCCATGTCAGCCTGCGCGGACTGCGCAGGCTGACATGGGTCGATACTTTTTGCAGATGCATTAAACCACCTTTTCACAGAGCGTGTCTCAAATGTATTGTGTTGGCAACAAAAGAGTATTTATAAGCAAATAGCATACAGGCTGGTGATATTGCCAATAGAGTTAATTAATAATGCTCTAGAATCATTAGAAAAGACAACACGCCTAACAGTTCTTGACAAGGCATACTTGAAAGAATTATTCTTTTATCTTTTTTTCAGGGATAAAGGGGGGGCATAACTCTCCCAATATTATAAAAAGACATCCAGTCAATACTTGGGGCAAAATATCTCCACACCAGTGGAAAACACTGGTGACTGAGCATTGTTTGGGGGTACAGTATATGATCTCAATCTACATTGTTGTTCTTCGTCCGCTGAAAACTTACCAGACGACAAAACAGCAGACTTGTCCAAATTGAAAGCACTTGCAGACGACAATTTTTAAAGTAGCATAAGGATGGAATTTGTCTTAGAAAGGGTCGAGAACTCTGCGGCGAGAGGAGAAAATGCTTGTGACAAGCATTTTCTCCATTTTACGCGAGGGTTTCTACCCTAGGATCGTTGGTTGGTTGGTTGGTTGTATTGGGGTTTAACGCCACTTTAACAGCTAAGGTCATAACATGGCGGTCGGTGACGCACATATGTTTCCTGGCTTTCTCACACCAGTACTAACACAACTTTCTTTCCAAAGCCACCGACTGCTTTTCTCACATGCTTCAGCAGAGGTGAGAGGCGAAAATACGCCGGAAAGAAGGTTCGCCTCAACCGGGTATCGAACTCACAACCACCAGGTCATGAGTCCGACACGCTCACCGCTGAGCCACCCGGGCGGGCCCTAGGATCGTTAAAAAGCGGGATTGTTTAGTAAAGGGTTAAGATATAATTACGGTTTGAACGATCGACGAATGATTGTATGGTGTTTAACGCCGTTTTCAACATTATTTCAGTTATATCAGGGCGGCCAGTGCACCTATCCATGCTTTCTTGGAGTTTCTGTTACCAGTACTTGATTATCTGGTGTTTAACACCGTTTTCAACCTTGTTTCAGTATATCGCGGTGGGTGTGCACCTATTCATGCTTTTCTGGAATTTGTGTTTCCAGTATTTCGCACAATATTTTTACCAAGCCACTAGTTGCTTGCCTAACATAACCATCGTCGAAACGGTGACCAGTCATGAGAGAGGAATTAATCCTGTCGCTATGACTATCATCAATCCTCGGAAAGAGATCGGCCGAGGTGTGGATTCGAACCAGTGAACTCCTGATCTCAAATCCTGTACGTTACCGAATGCTCTACTAGGGCATGGCAGATATATTTTGGAATGATTTGAAGTTACATTTATCACACTATACCACACAAAGTCATGTTTTAACAACCCAGAGACAGAAATCTTTCGAAAAACATTGTAGGAAAAGAAAAAAATGCTGGTAACCAGCATTTTTTCCTTTTCCTACAATGTTTTCATCACTTTCAAAGAAAAATCTCACACTTTTAGCCACATTTACTTTGTCGTCTGCAAATGCTCTCAATTTGGACCACTCTAAAATTTTTGTCGTGCGTTAAGGAGTTTAAAGTTGCGCACAATCACTTTAAGTTCCCCATTACGACCAGGGAAGAAAATTATGCGAAATGCATATCGCACTTTATTCTGGGCCCCGTGTTCATAAAACACATTTTGAGGCTCGATCAAAGTAATTTTCGTCTGCAACCAATTTTCTAGCAGACGAGAATCTAGCATGACGCGCGCAATTTAGGAAAATCTGAAGTTTCTGCCGCGCCACGAAAAAAGGAAGTTATGTTTGTAGTCATCAGACTGTGTGGTATTTTATTTCGTTTTTCGAAACTAGACGACGTGTGGACTTCATTAATGTGAAAAAGCAGCGAGTGCTTCTGAGAAATTATTTTGCATGGTACTGGTAAAGCAACTCAGGTGCTGAGTTAATAGTTGCCATGGCTACTATAATATAACTTTATAAACTTTTGAAGACAGCTTTAAAAAGCAAAACATTCAAAACCGTTTTTTTTTCTCGGTAAACTCTATTACAAACGACAAAATTTAAGACTTATCCAAACTGAAAACATTTGCAGACGACACATTCGATCTTGCTCAAATGACGAGACCCTCTTCTTTACCATGCAGAAAATTTTGTGAGAAAAGGAGAAAATGCTGGGTCTCAAAAGCCTTTTTACTCAAGGTCCTTTTACTCAAGGTTGTTAACTCTTTCCCAAAAGCCCAAGGACAAATTTTTGGACTTGACCAAATTAAAAGCATTTGCAGCCGACAAATTGAATGTGGTTCAAACGATTTTTTTTTTTTTTTTTTTTTTTTATAGGGTAGAAAACATTGTGGAAAAAGGAGAAAATGCTGGTTACCAGCATTTTCTTCTTTTCCCACAATGTTTTCAAAAGCCTTCTTCTAAGTCGATGAAATTCTTGATTCAATTGTAAAGGATAAAAGCGCGCAACTGTTCTGAGAAAGGGCTAATGCACTAAAAGATCGCATACATTTACATAAAGTGACGTTGAGCCAAATGGAATTACATCGACTGAATATCTATTGATAACAAACTTGAAACTGTGTCAAGAGGACGTAAAGATCTGTATCTACAGGAGCGGATCCAGATGTCTTGGGTACCTTTCGTTAAACTGAGTAGATTTACGCAAATGTTTTTGGGATGGAATATACATACATGCGATCCCTGCTTGTACCCAAAGATATAAAGTGGCGTAAAGTTATGCAAAGATTTACTCAAATCGTACAGTTATGCTGTTCAGCGAAACTTGTTTTCAAACTTAATGCTTGCTTACAAAAACTGCGTACGCAAATTTCGTGCGTGCGCAGCTTAGTGAAAGGTACCCCTGGTCCCGGGATATGGACCCTCTCCTGGAAAATCTTTAAAAAAAAGTTCTTAAGAATTACTTTTACTCACATAGACAAATTGATGGTGCTTACTTTTCGCCCCTTTATGAAAGACATAAGACGCTTTTCACAAGAGGATTTTTGTCAAATGTCAGAAAGGATGTTGGTCTAACTGGAGATCAAACTCACAACCCAAGGATAACAAGGCCTAATAGAGCTATCGGAGATAGGCTCATTTACTGATAAAATAGGTATGTTTGTCGTGGTAGGGATTCGGTCAGACCACCCCTGAGAAAAATGGCTGGATCCACGAATGCTATAGACATGAAGTCTGCAGCAGGCGACCTAAAATACATCATTGTACACAATGGAAATCAACGTTGTTAAAGGATTGCATAAATGAAAACATTGTAGCTGAAGGAAAAGCAGACAACAAAATAAATATTACATAAAAGTTAAAATCATCTTTTGAAAGGTAGAAAACGTTGTGTGAAAAGAAAAAAATGCTGGTTACCAATATTTTCTTCTTTTCCCACAACTTTTTTAAAAGCCTTTTCCTTATGCTCAGGGTCGTTAAAAGTCCGGATTGTTTGGTAAACTCGTACAGCGCAGCAGTACGCTAGACCATGTCATTCTTACAGGCTTTGCTAGTTAACAAGCTCCATGAGCCAACAGCATAAATGAATAATTTACTTCATTGGGCTATTTACGTTTTCACTGTTAGGATATTTGTTTCTTGCCGGTCTATGGGAATCTGTATGTTTTGTATTGATCCGGGCACTTATTTATGACATGTATCGTTCCCGCGCTTTAGTAGTCCGTTCAATAACGATAAAACGATTACGTCATAATTATGTATTGGAATGTTTCAATTTGGATTCCATCAACGATATATGACACAGGCAGAGGTTTTTTTCTGCATTATCTTCCGCTAGATGGCATTCCTCAAATACGCATCAATCTGATTTGGGCATTTTGCGTACAGAACCGGTCTATTTTTCAAAACGACAAGCGTTACATTGAATTTCAAAATAAAGAAAACGTTTACTCCATAAAACGCTTCCTGGTACGATTCATTCAGCTATAGTCAGCTACCATGCAACCTATACACCGGCCATTTATAAAAACAGCCCTTACAGGCTTGGGTAATAGCTTCGGTATAAGCCCAGACACTTCTTTTTGATAAGTCTGTTGAAAAACCCTGCACGAATCCTGGTTTCCCTTAAGTCTATATTTAGAAACTGTACTCAAAGTTGTGCAGTGAAACAAGAGTAGTTTTGAAAACTATTTTTCCCTTTTGAAATAATTAAATGTTAAGATATTTGGAGCCAAAAAAGGGCTACATTTTTCCACAGATGTACTGTTTATAGCCATTTTCTCCATTGTTACTTTTCAGTGGCGTATTTATTTATCCTGTACTGGATCTAGTGATGGGTCATAGCAGACAGGTCGAATCTTCGAAAAGTATGACATGCACAGACAATGGGTGTAGCTGTGTAAGCTGGCTCTTTGACCTACTTCTGGGTATTGATTTCCTCAAATGAATTTAATACCTACAACAACTTGAAAATGGTCGAAAAGGGCAACATGTTTATTCTACGGGCCACTGCTGGCTGATCTGTGGGCGTGCCACTTATATACTAGTGTTGCTACTGCTGATCGATACCCCGAGGTGCTTATTTACACACCTTAACAAAAAAAAAAACTGAGACGGAGTAAACCTTTTCCTGCACTGCTTGATAATTTAATGGTTTTTACCCTTAACCTGCTAAATAAAAGAAATGAAAAACTTTCAAGTCGATAGGAAAAATCAAAATTTTCCAATTTCCAATATATTTTTTGGAGTAAAGATATCTCCTTATCGGCCAGTGTAGATCCAAGATCAGACTGCACGTTCTGTGCAGTCTGATCTTGATCTACGATGTCCGCAAAAGGTCAGTGAGTCGCGTTTAGCAGTGTGAAGGGTTAAGCAGTACCATATAATCTATTATTGCACAGTTTACACGTATTTTCAGACAAGATATTTTTTGCAAATTGCAACAACTGCTTCTTTTCCAAAGACGATTTTGATTTAGAAATAATCGATTTGACATGTGTAAATCCTTTCAATTTGGACGAGTTTAAATTTTTGTCGTTTGGAAAAACAGTTGTATCCTTGTAGGACTTATTTTCATAAAATATAGGAGTATGATATGTATAGACAGACAAAAAAAAAACCCTGACAAACAACAATAATATTTGTGAAATTTTCCCTGTTAATTTAATTTAAACATATTTATTTTACATCGATTGAGAAACAAGTTCTTACAACTTATACTAATCTCTCTTGATTCTGCTTCCTGGGAACTACACCAGTACTCGCGCCGAATGTATGGGTCAATGAAAAATCCCAAAGTTGACATCCGCTCCCGGTTATCGAACTCGGGACCTTGTGGTTACGCTGTACCTCACAACCAGAGACACCAAAATTTTCCCTGTTGGTATCCCCTTGTTCATATCTGTACGGGTTTCAAGGACCTAAAATATATGTTTTTATGACTGCTTTATTGATAGCGTACTTTAAGGGGGAGAAACTGTTATCTCAATAGCAAGCAGGTGTGATAAAGTATTCAGGTCCGAATACAGAACTATCAAGTCAGCATAAATAGTTTGGAAACGAGGATTGCCAGTCAATACTTAGCTCTGTCTGCATCAAGTATATGAGCCATGCTCTGTGAAAAGGGTACTTAATGCATATGCAAAAAGTATCGACCCCGGTCAGCCTGTGCAGCCCGACTTAATCATGAGGTATACTGGTCCTCTGAGTTGTAGAAAATTGACCAATAGCAAAAAGTTTCGGCCCAGGTCAGCGTGCGCAGACTGCGCAGGCCGACCTGGGTCGACACTTAGTGCAGATCCCTTTTCAAAGAGCATGGCTCATATATATATTCTACCATTTTTGTCTGATCCATTAAATTTGTTTATATGAAGTATGATTGGAAAATTCCCGGCACACTTCAACGATATCATGTTTACGAGAAAATATTATTTAATATTGTGTTTGTTTATTTATTGTCGCCACCGGTTGTCCATATGGGCGACGCCACCAGAAGTTTGTTTGTCGAAAAACGTACGGATTCGGCTGAGACTCGGGTAATCCGTAATCGATCGGCCGATAGATGCTGGTTCCCTACATCGACTACGGATTACCAGAGTTTTAGCCGAATCCGTACGATGAAAGGCGATGTTACATCCCATTACGGTGCCCAATCCTTAACTATGTAACGGAGGATACAGCAAGATACAGCTCGAAAACCTATCTTAAATTACGCATGGTTCCTTTAACGTGCGCGGCGTATAGCAACGCCACACGAGACGTAGGTTTTTACAGCCTCGTCCAATAGACTAGTAGTTTTTCTTTTCTGTGATACTTATAGTGTGCCAGCCGTAGGAATCGAACCCATAACCTCAAGTATCCCGAGATTTGTCGACTTCAAATCTCGTGCTCACCCACTTAAGGTCTATGGTCCCTAACTCATCGGTAAATATCGAAATTTTCGTAAAGGCTATTCGGCCAATCCCGGCAGCTTCCGTCTTTTAAAATGAGAGTTAGGGGCCGTAGACTCACTAACTCATCGGTAAATATCGTATAACATCGACGTTTTCGTAAAGGCTATTCGGCAGCTTCCGTCTTTTAATATGAGAGTTAGGGGCCATAGACCTTAAGCTAATCCTGCTGACCAGTTTTGCGAGAGGGGTTAAGATACCACGTTTAACCTTTATTCTGCTAAATAAGTGAAATGAAACTTTCAAGCCGATAGTAAAAACCCAAATTTTGCTATTTCAAAGGTATTTACAGGAGATTTGGTTGTTGGTTGGTTGTACTGGGGTTTAACGCCACTTTAACAGCTCAGGTCATATCATGGCGGTCGGTGACGCACATGTGTTTCCTGGCTTTCTCACACCAGTACTAACACAACTTTCTTTCCAAAGCCACCGACTACTTTTCTCACATGCTTCAGCAGAGGTGAAAGGCGAAAATACGCCGGAAAGAAAGTTCGCCTCAACCGGGTCATATTTACAGGAGAAAGATATCTCCTTATCAGACAGTGTAGATCCAAGATCAGACTGCACGTTTTGTGCAGTCTGATCTTGGATCTACACAGTCCGGAAAAGTTCTTTAGTCGCGCTTAGCAGCCAAACGGTTAATATGAAAGGCCAATCTGGAAATGATTATCGGCGGACCCAATATATTATTTTTTCATCCGCAATCTGATATAGATCATCTCTTAGAACGATTCCACGCACAGTAGTAGTCTCTTATGCCTACAATGTAGATCAGAATCGGACTGCTTTTTCTGTCCTTGGATCTACACTGTCCGTTCTCATTTCGAGAAAAAAAATCTGACTATTTTTTACATTAATCTACAATTTCTGGGTACTATAGAAGTATAGCTTTAAGCAGTGCTCGCATTATTTATTTGGTTGGGCAACTCTAAGGGTTTACATGTGGTTTCTCTTGCTACGGACAATTTAGCGGCGAAATTGCCAAACTAAACGTTTTTTATGGTTTGACTTAGTCATACTTTAATAGTTTGTTATCAGAAACGCTTGGAGTGGGGGAAAAAGTCACGTAAACCTTTTATTCCTGTTGATTGAAACTCTGCCGAACTGTAGGTGCCTTAAGGATAGGGCACCCTAATGTGATTCGTGTAACATCGCCTTTCATCGCCCAAGTCGTAAGGATTCGGCTAAGACTCGGGTAATCCTTTATCGATGTGGGGAACCAGCGTCTATCGGCCGATAGTAGATAGATATTTACCCACTCTGACGATTTTTTGCTAATTTTTTTAATTTTTCGATTAATTTTTTATAAAATGCTCTAGAACGGGTAATGATTTTGTATGAAAAATCTATTTTCTCATAATTCTAAAGAAAATAAATTTCATCACCCACTAACCAACACATCGATTAACAATTGTGCCCACTAACCAACACATCAATTAATAGATAAGTCAACACACCAACTAATGTGTGGGGCTCCACCATGTGTCGACGCACCATCTAATTACTATATCCATTTTACCATAAATTCAAAAATAAAGAAAAAAAAATTTTGAATTTTTTAAATTTTAAGTCATAAAATAATTCAAAAAAATATGGAACCGTTAAAAGAGTTTTTAAAAGAGTTGAACTTAGATAAGGATGTTAAACTTATGAGAGCAGTAGACGGAATGGAAGAAAATTTAATAAATATGGATATAGCTAAAGATAAATTTAAAAACTTAATTTCAGACAAAGAACTATTAGCAAAATTTGCTATACTTCTAGCTAATTATGTAAATAGTATTTTAGATTCTATAGACCCTAAAATCAATCAGTATGGAGATATAAAACTACAAATTTTTTCTCAAATTTATAAAAGAAAAAATATATCTAAAAAAGATTTAAGAAATGAAGTTAATATATGGTTGGGAATTAAATTAGATAAGAAATTAACTAGAAACCAATTAATATACAACTATGTGGTGCATATTTTTGATAAGTTTGAAAAACAGGAATCAATAAGATGCCCTCGCGTTAGTAAAATAAGAAAAAATAAAAGCCTTTATATTGAAGATATACATAATATAAAAAATAAGGTAGTTAAAGATTTTAAGTTTTTAAATTAAAAATTTTATAAATATAATTTAATCAGTAAAATTAAATTATATTTTATGATGCCCCCAAGCTAAAGTATCAATCTTGTCTTCCAAAACAAACCTTTTATCATCACTTGACCCTAACGCTTTTTTGTTTAACTCTTCAGTATACATATTATGCTCCCTACTTCTTAAAACAGTCATCTTTCTATACTGGTCCTTTTCTGTAAGTAAACACTCTTTGTAATTATTAAAGTTTATTTCTTTTTTAACAACTGATTGTTTAACACCTTTACATCTTTTATCTTCCTCACCATTTAAAGTTTTATAAGCATACATTTTTGCTCCTAAACCAACAAACTCAATCATAATTTTACCACCTAACTCATCTTTAAACATTCCAACTACTCTAGCATTACAATCATTTTTTAAGAAATGGTCTTTAGGATAATTGCTTGTATCAAACATTTCAACCACATTTTTCTCCATATCCTTATATAAATCCTCAGTTTCTATTTCGAGAATAAAACTATCTGTATCAGTATAACACATTCTAACCTTTTCACCATATTTAGGTTTAAAGTAATTATAAAAAGTTTTTTGCATATGTGTTTTACTAATATCTAAGATGCTTAATCCTGAGTAAATAGGCTTATTATATTTCAACTTAGTGTTTTTCATGTGTACCGCTGTTAGGTTTTCATCGAATATTGTTGAGTGGTCATAGTTTGGTTTTGCTACTAATTTTTTACAACGCTCTTCACTAGAAACCAGTTCTATCGTTACTCTGTTTCTCAGGTTTTCCATAGTTTTACCAAAAACTGAATTATTCATTAATTTAAAAAAATCTTTTTCGAAATTATTTTTAGCCGCTTTTCTTAATTTAATGTTTGTATCAATATATGATTTAAGCCATGAGCTTTCCTCAAACTTAATTCCTCGATGTATTTTAGTAATTTTTAAATCTAAATCAATACATGTTTTTAAAGTTTCATGATGAATAATGTAATTTTCTTTATTATTTAAGTTTGGAATAAGTTTTTCTACTTTTTCTATTTTTAAACGTTCAGGTGCTAAAGGGAAATCATTATGTAAATCGTGTAATTCTTTAGGATATTCTAAATCTACTTCTAATATACATGGGATTTTTTGCCAAATTTCTAATTCTTTATTTGTCATCCATTTAAAACCATGTGTAGGAAGAGGACGACTCATTGCCCAAGGATAAAGACTGTTTGCATCTATATATAATAAATATTTTGATGGTTTACTAGAATCATATGATTCACCCATATACTTATTATTTGCTTTTGCATATCTTTTACTACACATACTAACACCACCTCTGATACCCTTTTCACACATTAAAAGCATATCAGGATTAGATAAAAGCTCTAGGTTTACTTTCGTTATTTTTAATGCTGCATCCCAAGCTAAACCAGGAGCTGTATAATACCAACTAGGGTCTAAATTATAGTTTTCACGGCAAACATCTCTAAAGTTCTCAAAAACATCCGCTAAAAGCAATACATCTATTTTATTGTAAAGTTCTAAGTATTCCTTCAACGTTTTCATGTTAAAAGTTTTCCAAACCTTTTGCGCATGAGCATAATCTTCATCACTAATTCCTTCTTTGTTTAAACTAGAGTAAAATGCTTCTTTAGGTGGTAATTTCTCTTCTTTAAGTTTACCAAATGAATCTAGGTACTCATAAGGAAAAACTCCTTTTCTCCTAACCAATGGTAGGAGATTCTTAGTAAAATATCTCGATAAAATTTTTAATTGATTTTCTTCTAAATTACTCGAAAGCTTATCTAAACTAGAACTCATAAACTTAAAGCTATCAAGAAATCTAATTTTATGTTTTATATATTTTCCAACCCAAATATCTTTACTAAAACTAATATATTTCTCTTCATTATTTGGAATACAATCAATCTTCCCTTCAGATTTGCCAAGACATTTAATAAAAAGATGAGCGTCATATCCACTAAGATTATGAAGATATACAGGTGTGAAGTTAGGATTTTTACCCTTTAGATTGCATTCATTGTGTGCGGCACCTCTATATTTACCTGTAAAATGGCAATGGTCTCTTACTTTATAATTAGCATGATTAAACTCCCCACCACAAATCCAACAATGTGTTTCTTTCTGGTACTTTGCTTTTTCTGATTCTGTTATTTCAATAGGTTTTGGTTTTTGGTAATATTCTTGATGAATTTCTCGTATATCATCTTCTAACCAGTTTATAAAAACTTCCTCAGCATTTTCTCCAACATAACTTTTTTCTATAGGCGGCCTAACATTATTATCAAAGCATTTTATAATATAGTAAAAACTACAAGGTACATGCTTTTGACGTTGTATAGTATAACTTTTTTCTGGGTTTGGTTGGCATGTGTGTATTGGTTCCAAAACACTTTCAAAATCAACGTATACAACAAAGGGGACCTCAAGTTTTCTAGAATGGTTTTCAAAAGCTAACCAGGTATCTGGTTTTGGCATCTCTAAAGTAATAGGTTCGTGTTCGTTACAGTATTTTTTATGTTTTTCCAAAAGTTCTTTACTACCAAAATGATTTAGGCATCGTTTACAATATTCTATACCACCATTGTCACTTACTTGTTTTCTCATTAATCTATTAAAGTTTTTTATGAGAGCGTAGTGCATGTTTTCCTCATTTTTAATAAAAAGAAGGTCAACATGTTTACTTTTTTCACATTTTGTAAGCCTAAGCGGATAAATATATTCCTGGTACCCATATACGTTTACACTAATTTCAGGATTTTGTTTTTCAAACTTATTGATATCATTAACCGAAACAGGGTAGTCGATTCCCTTCATATTTAAACTACCTTCTTTTTCTTTCAAAGCTTTATCTACTCTTTCTGAATCTCTTTCTTTTGGATTAAGCTTTCTTAAAGTACACCATAAAAAACATTTATCATCTTTATTTTTCATATTGATAACTGCTTTTTTGTTAGCAATCCATTTTGGTAAAGGTAGCCAACCATTAGCTCTTAAAGGAACATAAGTAGCTGTGTGTATTTCTAGTTTTACGATACTCCCAAAAGTCCAACCACTACCTTCTCTTTGGAACTTAGCTAAATTTTCTAAAACTTCATCTATCATTGTATTCAATAAATCCTCTATTTCTTCACTGTTTAAATTTAAATGTTGATTGCTATGAAAAGCACGTTCCACGGGGCCCTGATCAATATCTGTCATTAACCACATTTTACACCTAAGTACAAGTTTTACCTTTGTTCGTAAATTATTTCGAAGAGTATTTATAAGAGGCGTCCACGTTTCTGCGAAAAATCTTTGCGGGTTATAATTTCTTCTACCCTCTATAACATATTGATTAATATACTCTCTAAATGCTGAGCGCTCTCTTCTAACCTCAAACGGTTGTCTTGGTGGATAATTTTGTCTAACATTCTGAACAATTTCATTAAAAACTTGCGGTAATTGATCTTCTTCAACATTATCAGTTAACCAATTAGTAAAATTATTAATTCTTTGTCGAACTGATTGTGGTATAATACTACTTACAACCCTCCCAACATTTGACGCAGCTCTTCCAACTATATTAGAAATTCTGTTAAACCAAGACATTTTTATAAAGTAAATATAATTTTCTTATCTTATTATCAAAAAATTTTTTGAAATTATATATATATTAAATTCTATTAATATATATATAAAATGAACGATGAAATAGAATTTATGAAAAGATATACTCAACTTGAATTAGTAAAAATATGTGAAACTAAGGTACCTAAAGGATATGGTGATGAAAAAGGTATGAAAAATCGACCAAAATATGAGTTAGTTAAAAGACTTGTTGATAATAAAATTAAACCAGATTTAAATAAAAAAACAATAAGAAAATGTCAATGGCAACTTTGGAAACTTAATAGACGTTAATCTTATATTTATCTTTCCAAACCCTTCCATTCCAATTCTCAATCGTTTGTGGACTGCGATCTATAAATTGACCTGCTTTATAAATGGATGGAAAGGTTTTTATTTCTCCAGTTTCAACATCCTCTAAACTAACTTTTTTAGGATTTTTCATAATGGTGCGTAATCTATCAAACTTAGGGTCTGTGCTTTTTTCTTCTTTAGGTGATTCACTCGGATACAACCCATGTTCTTTCACCAACTCAACTAAACGCTTTTTATCCCAGTATGAGTAGAAATTTATATTATTTTCTTTAAGAATTTGTTTTAAATCTGTAGTCTTTATCATTTTTATATAAAAAAGAAAAAATCTTAATACACTACACTCATTTTATTTCCATCAGACTGAAAGTTAATTAACCTATCACTAATAATAACAGCATATGCCTCTGTATTTGCAAGCACATTTTCAGTAAAATATGTTTTGATTTGGATATCAGTGACAGAGTATTTCAATTTCTCACTCTGTTTGGAAACATCAAACAAAAACAAAGGATAAAGGGTTTTATAATCTGAGGGAGTAATGTTAGGGTTTGACACCATTTCATTCATGTTATAAAACTTAGACCTAAATAGAGAAGCGTCTCCATACACTCTACTAAATTGGTTTGCGGTAAAACTGAGATTATAATCAACAGCGGGATATCTAGTAGAATTTAACGTAACATAAATGTTTTTAACGTTTCTATGGTCAAATATAGCTGGATTTTGTTGTTGGTCACCGCTTTTACCAGTTTGAAAACCAACAATGATAAAACGTGGCACTTCAGGTGATGATTTGACAGCAAGTCTCCAGGTAAATGATGTTGACTCGGGAACCGCAATAGAGTCACACTGCCTCATTCTATATCCAACCGGTATTTTTTCTTTTTTCTCAATAATTTTATAAAGTTGCATTTTCTCTTCATCTGCAGGTAGCACGTGTGGTATAAACCAAGATACTCTAAGTAAATTAATTCTACCATCAGCAGGAGCAACACCATCTCGAAAGATTGCATCATTATCATTATTTCTCGTTAATGTGAGAGTTTGCTTCATTCCATACAATATCTTATCATAATCATCACAAAAACCAAATATATGTTTTAATGGAACTCTGAAGCTAAAGGTACCTCTTGGAAGAGGGTCATTAATAATATAATTTCTTCTTACAATAAAACCAGTGTTTCCGGCACCTGCGTTAGCTGCTGTATCTTTATACCATAATTGATTTAACCCTTGTGATTTAGAGAAATCATCTGGATATTTTAACAAACCAAGCATTGTAGTAGCCTGACCAGGATTCAATACAGATTCAATCTCCATACCCGAAAGTTGATACTTAATATTTTTAAAAAGATACATGAGACCATTGTTTGTTAAAGAAATATTAGTGTTAGCATCATAAACTGCTCCAGTATCACTTCTTACTAATTCACCTATAATAAGTAAATAACTTTCACTAGGATGAGTAAAAATATCTTGAGTCTCAATGTTAATCCTAATTTCTCCTCCTGCGTTGTTGAGATTGGTACCAGTGATTGGTTCATACTCATGGTGTTCATACTCATTAATACTATCATCTTTTAAAATTGGTTCGGTTATTTTTAGAATATCCATTTTATAATAGTAATTATAATTTTTAAATGAAATAAAAATTATAATTGTTCTAAATAAAGCTGGGGAAAAGACTTATTATTATCATTAACAAACACACCTCGAAGTTTAATGCTTTTTGCAGTATTCAGTATAGCTTTAGGATAAACTCTATTACCGTATACAAGTTTTATTTCAGGTATACCCAAATTTTTTAAATATTCATTCACCTTTTCCTCAATCTCTTTCATCTTGGTTACCTTTTCAGGAGATAACTTCACAACAGCTTTTTTATAATTATATTTCGTTTTATTAATTTCAAGTATTTCACAATCTTTTATGTTTAAAGAAGCGCCTACTATTTCAATAGTAGCAGTATTGTATTTTCCATGATCTACACGATTAAAATTTAACATTCTTTTTATATAATGAATATAATTTTCTTAACTTATTCATACTGTTTTAATACCCGCTCCACTGTTTAACCTTTTAACTATGTCTTGAATAGCAATGGCACTTCCATCTATTAATGTGCTAATGTTTTGCGTTTTAGGAGTATCATTATATTTTTGTAAAATTTGCTTCGATTTTGGTGTTAAAGCTTTCGTAACTAATTTTTTTCCTGCTTCTACTGCTGCACTTTTTCCAACCTCTAAAGCTTTCTTTGCCCCTTCCTTAGCTACACTCTTTCCTACATCAAGGGCAGAAGACGCAATTTGTTTAGCTGCACTACTAGTAAAAAGCCTCGCTAAAAAGTTAGCAATACTATCAAAGATTCCGGAACCACCGTATGAATATCTTGTTTTAAATCCGTGTTTCTTAGTGATTATCATCTTTTTATAGTATAGACATTAAATTTTTATAATCGTGTGAATTTAAAACACCTTGTTTTTTTAATTCATCACAAATGCTTACTAACTCGTTTCTTACACCTGTATTACCTGCTTCTTTACTTGCCATCAACAGGTCTAGTCTTTCTAGTAATGCGTTAGGGTCAGATGGGATAACAACGGTACCCTTTCCTTCATACTCTTTTCTATTACGCCAAATAGGGCTAAGTAAATCCAACCATTTTCTACTAGTAGAAGCTTTAGGGCGTGGATTATCCGGGTCGTTATTTCGATGAAGAGCGCTGGTTCGTCTCATTATTTCTGAATAATTAGTATAATCCTCTATCGTATAAATGTTTTTAGGGGTTTTAGAGACAATTAACTCCCATAAACCAGGTGTTCCCATATATTGATCTTTACCAATTAAAATATCCTCACCATCAATTAAAACCATTTTTCTACCAATATAAAATTTTTTATCTTTACCATATAATCCCCATGTTTTATCAGCATCACCGTCAGTAAGAGCTTTTGTTAGATACTCCTCTGCAATTGGCCCAATTTCAAATGTACCTTTATATTCCTCAAGATTTGGTTTTTCCTCAGATGGATAAGCTGGAAAAGTAATAGCTTCTGGTAATTTTTCTACACCTTCTTTAATAGGTTTAAGCTCCTCTGTAATCTCCTTTGCTACAGTTTTTTGTGCTTCTGTAACCTCCTTTGCTGTAGTTTTTTGCGTTTCCGTTATAGGCCTAAAAAACTTTGACAAATCAGTTTGAAGTTGTTGTTCACCTGTTCTCTCTGCTAGTAGATTATCACGAATATTCTTTTTCGTTTCGAGATACTCTTTTACAATTAAGTCTCTTTTTGCAGGGTCAGTTATTTTTAGAAATGACATTTTTAATTAGCAACATATTTTTTTAACATAGATTTTATCATAGTTTTTAACATAGATTTTATCATAGTTTTTAACATAGATTTTATCATAGTTTTTAACATAGATTTTATCATAGATTTTAATATATAAGAGCATATATAATGCTTTTATATATTTATTCATCTCCTATTTCACATTGACATTTACATCTAAACTTAGGTAATTTAGGTAACTTAAAAGGTATACTAGACAGTATGTTTGTTTTCGGCAAGCCTCCGAAGAAAGGACTCCCTCGCTTCTTGCCTCCCTTTCTCAATCAAACTTTCCTTTTCTTCTGTTGTTACCTTCTTCTTAAATTTACTTCTTATTTCACTCTTCATATCTTCATATTTATTCATTTCATCCATTATCAACTTAAACTCATCATCAGATATGTGGTTATCCATTAAAGCCTTTGATACATGATTATCTATAGTATTAAGTTTAGCAGCAGCAAGCATTTGAATCTTCAAATGTTTTTCAGCTTTAGAAGTAGTTTTCCTAACAAATACTTTACTAACCAATGAAGAAAGACCAATTACACCAGCGGCACTTTCCAAACCAACAGCAACAGGTGCCGCGGCAACAGTTGAAAGTAATATAACACCAGCCCCACCCAAAGCCAATGAAACAACAACCAATGCACCTTCAACATTATCAACTACTTTAGCCATTCTAGCATACTTCTTATTCAATCTCTCTCTTTCATTTATTTCCTTCTTTAGAAAATTTTGTACTTCAGATATTTTTTTAAGTCTATAAGAATGACCATTATCCATTGTTTCCATTTCAATAGGTGGGGCGTTAGGGGTAACCTGTTCTTTGGGTAATATAGGATATATTTTATTAGGGTGTTCCTGATTTGTATCTGCCATTTTATAAATATAATAATTTTTTTATGGCAAATATTTTAGATAGCAGAATAACTCCCCCTCAGGTATTTCGATTGGTTTTTGCGAGAAATTATAAATGTAGACTAAGATATCATTAGCATCATTATCAAGATGTATACCATTAGAAATGGTTAAACTATCTTTCCATTTATTACTAATAGATATCACTACAACTCCTCGTGTAGTTATATAACCAAATCCTAACGGAACTCTCATACCATTATTAGGAGGAATCTTGATAGTTACTTGTGAGTATATTTTCCATTTTAGAGAATCTTGTTTTAAGGGTTGATATCTTACTCTATGTAAATGAGGTTTCCAAAATATAGTTTTATGTTGGGTAGTAATATTAGGTTTTATACCAAATTTATGTATATCCATTTTTATTTATTGTAAATAATATTTATAATATAGCCCCTAGGATAGGGATATTAGCAAATGGGCTATTAGGTCCAAGTAAAAGTCCTTTTCCATCATACATTTTTCCTCCTTGCTTTAAATACAACCCATCACCAACAGACTCTAATCCTTTACCTTTATATGGTTTTAAGTATAATCCACTTCCATCAGTTTCAACTTGACAAACACATCCTCCTTTTTTAAGGTAAAGACCTGACCCCATAGCTTTTTGAACACCTGTTTGAGCTAATCCAGAAAGAGCACCAACACCTAAAGCTGGTAAAACGGTTTTTGCAAGCATCGGTAAAGCCCTAGCAGCTAACCCAGCTAACATTCCGAGGAAACCTCCCTCTATTTTCATGTTATGTTTAAGTTGTTTTGTAGTCATTCTAATAGTTATACCCACACCATCCTCATAGGCTTTAGCCATTTTCTTTGCTTGTGAATTGGTAATTGCTAAAACATCATTACCTTGTAAATCTTCATGACCTAAACGAATACTTACTGGGCAACTAGCTTTAACAGCATGTTGAAGTTTTTGTTTTTGTCCTTCAGATATATTTACTTTAACATTAGTGTAACTCGTCATTTTATATACGAGTATTTTTTTATTTAGCTTATCTCGCTTCTCTAATATGAAACCTAATCGTTAATTTTTCACCTCTAAGATTTAGTAAATTACCATCTTGGTCCGTAATATCTACATTTAGGTTATGTATTTCATTTAACGTTATTGGTAAGTATACTAAATTAACTGGTGACTCAATTATCTTATATCCAGGTGCAACATCTGGGAAAAAAGAGTAAATAGTATTTCTTGGTGTACCATTAACATAACTTCCTGAAATAATATCTATGTTAACTAGCAAACTATTTATGCTAAGAATGTTTACTACATCCTCTGACTCGTGAAATCCTTGCGTATATTTAGCTCGAGTAAATCCTAATACTTTAGCGATGGAACCTGGTTGATTAAAATCTACTTGATAATTATTATCAATAATAAGAACAGACTTTAGGGTATTAGTGTTCGCAGAAAAGTTAATAGGATACTCTTCATTAACTCTATCGTAATGGTTATTTTTTCTCATTTCCTGGCGAATCGTATCATTAATGTCAACGAGGTCATAACTTCCTTCAGGTATTTTTATTTTAATCCATGTGGTGCCATTGTCTGGAGAATAAACGAATGTGTTGTTCGTTTCATCAATGTTTGGAAAAGAGTAGTAAGTTTCAAGGTTTACCATAGCTATTTCATATACTTTATCCTTTTCCAGTTGAATTGGTGGATTAAACCTTGTTCTAAAACGTGTTTTGTTGTCGCTTACTATGATTTGAGATGATGATTTATGGCTCGTATTTTTTACAATTTGACCTAAAAGTTCTTCCATTTTATAATATTTAAATATTTTTTATAGTGATTTAGGTATGTAAAAATTATCAAGACCGTTTCTATACTTTCCATCATGTTTTTTACTGGTTAAGTCAATGATAGCAAAACCGTGGGGTCTTTCCCATGCCGTTTGACAAAACTTTCTAAACTCATCCTTAGGCATATCTTCACCTACATGATCGCTATAAATATGATTAAGGTTTTTTAGGTCTTGTGGGAAAAGACAAATAAAATTAGCGTTTTCTCTAATAGTTTGCCTTGGTAGTCTAAAATAATTCTGGGAGAGGTAAAAGCAGTCAACATTACTATGCCTTCCTCGAACGTAGTAACACTCACATTTATTTTGCTTTTCTAAAAGTATATCATCGAAAATTATTAAATTTTTATTTTCTAAGTTTAACTCTCTCGGATCAGGTACATCACTAGCATTTTCAAAGAAGTTGCAATTTATATCCGATTTGTTTTTAATCGTTTTAGCCCATTCTTCAACTAAAGCTATTGGTGGAATGTTTACTTCTTGTATGTCATCACGCATGTTAAACAATCTTAAGATACATTCTTTCGGTAGTTTTTCTTCAAAAGCCTTTTTTAGTATTCGGTATTCTGGTTGAAAAAGGCTTTTTCCAAAAACATTTAAATCGTTGTAGTCAAGCCAATCTGGTCTGAGTAAAAGGTTTAACAATAAAGTAGTTTTACCACATGATGATTTACCTATAATTAAACCCCTAATACTTTTTGGTAAAAGGGAGTGATTAAATCTCTTTGATACTACTTCATTCCATGATAAGTTCATAATATCCATTTTTATTTAAATATTTTTATTTTTTTATATAAAACAACATGTATTGTGTTAAATGTAAAAAACATACAGATACGAATGATATAAAATATTCTGTTTCTAAAAATGGAAAAAATATGATGCAGGGGAAATGCGTTATTTGTGGAATAACTAAATCACAATTTATAAAAAAAAAACTACCGGGAGTAGTATATTAAATAAATTTATAAATAATTTACCCGTTGAAATGCATCTACCAGGGCACAACTTTACAGGACCAGGTACCAAACTAAATAAAAGACTCAATCCTGATTTAACACCGAAGGAGTGGAGTAAACCTATAAACCGTGTTGATAAAGCCGCTTATAATCACGATGTTTGCTATCTTCAACACAACGATACTGCTACAAGAAACGCAGTGTGTGATAAGAATATGTTAACAGAGTTAGAAGGTATTTACAATCCTAGTATTAGAGAAAAAATGGAAAGAGGTTTGGTAAGCAGACTCATTGGAACAAAAATGAAATTTGGAATGGGAGTAAAAAAAAAAATTTAGCGGAAGAATTACATAAACCCGTAAAAAGAAATTTTAAGAAAAGGAGAGTTAGAGTAAACGGTATAGATAGGATATGGGCTGCGGATTTAGTAGACATGCAAACATTTTCTAAGTTTAATCGTGGTGTTAAATACCTTCTCGCTGTCATTGATATCTTTTCTAAATATGGATATCTGGTGCCATTAAAAGATAAAACAGGAAAATCTGTTGCTATAGCATTAAAAAATATTTTTAAGGAAAGAAAACCTGAAAAAATGTGGGTGGATAAGGGTAAAGAGTTTTATAACAAAGATGTAAAAGACTTGGTTGAATTGTATTCTACCGAAAATGAGGAAAAATCTAGTGTGGTTGAGAGATGGATTAGGACAATGAAAGAAAAAATGTGGAAGTATTTTTCCGCTAACTCTACAAACGTTTACATTAATGTGCTACCGGATTTAGTTAAAGAATATAATAATACAAGACATTCATCTATTAAGATGACCCCGGTAAACGCTAGTAAAAAAGAAAATGAAACGAGAGTTTGGAGAAATCTTTACCCTGATAATCTTGAAATAAAAGACTTTAATCCTAAGTTTTCCGTTGGAGATAAAGTAAGGATAACTAAAAAGAAAAAGACTTTTGAAAAAGGTTATACAACAAGATGGACTGAGGAGGTTTTTACAGTTTCTGAAGTAAAACTTACATCACCTATAACATATAAAATTAAAGATTTTAATGGAGAAGAAATACAAGGTACCTTTTATGAACCTGAACTGCAGAAAACTAGTCAAGAGGTGTATAGGATAGAAAAGGTTATTAAAAAAGGAAAAAAGAAATCTCTCGTAAAGTGGAAAGGTTATCCCGATGAATTTAATTCATGGGTTGACAATAAAGATATTAGAAATATTTAACTATAAAAAAATGTCAAATATTTCGATTGAAAACGTAATTTTACCGAATAAACCGTTGAACAATTTCGAATTAGAGGGTGCCGTAAAAAGATTAAAGATTCCTTATTTTAGAGGAGTTTTTTTACTAGATACATTACCGAGAAAACCGAGTAAAAAAGAATGTGGTATAGTAAACTTTGATAAAAGTAATGGCCCTGGTACACATTGGGTCGCTTGGTATAAAAATGGTAAAACTAAAATTTATTTTGATAGTTATGGTATACAACCACCTATTGAAATTCGAGATTATTTAAAAAGCCCAATACAGTACAATACTGACCAATTACAACAAGCTGGACAAGTATTTTGCGGTCATTTATGTTTGTACATTCTAAAAGAGTTATCTAGAGGTAATCAGTTTCAAAATGTTTTAAATAAACTTTTTTAGTACTATATATAAAAAATGCCTGTTAACAAATTCGGAAGAATGAAAGATGATGGTGAAACAAGTGGTGATGGTGTGTCACTCACTTACATAAATAATAATTTTTTACGTAAAGATGGAACAACTGTTGTTAGTGGGTCTATAGACATGAATGGTAATACATTAACAAGGGTTAGTAATCCAGTAAATCCTCAAGATACAGCAACTAAGGCTTATGTTGACGCTAACTCAGGGTTGTTGGGTGAAAACGGAGGATACCATGTTACTGGATATTTAAATATGGGTTTTAATCCAATAAGAAATGTTAAGGACCCAAAAGAACCGGGTGAAGCTGCTACTAAAAATTATGTGGATAATGTTGATAGAGCCTTCGTTTATAAAGACGGAAGGTGGTATGAGGCAGATGATGCAATCTCAATGGGAGGACGAGTAATTAACAATCTTGGAATCCCTACAAGACACGACCAAGCCTCTAATAAGTTTTACGTGGATACCGCTATTGAAGCGGCTACCGCAGGTGAAAAAGCTTTAACAAAAAAACAAGATGGCTCCTATTCAATAGATGGTGGAATAGATATGAATGGTAACTCGATTACTAGGTTGCCAAATCCTGTATCCCGTGACTCTGCTGTCAATAAAAATTATGTTGATAATGGTGGAGCCATTATAAAAAATCCGGATGGGAGTTTCATGGCGGTGACTAACATAGACCTTCAAGGTTTTTCTATAAAAAACGCAGCAACACCGGTAGAAGAGAGAGATTTAGTGACAAAATCCTATGTGGATAGAAAAGTATCTCTTCCTTCTCTCATAGGTCCTAAACCTATTGTAACTGTGTGGGCTGAAGAAAATGGACCATTAGGGGCTGGTAATTATGAGTTTTCATTTGGTAATGGTAATTCAGGTAGAAAGCATGGTTTAGGAGGCTATTGTATGAGTGCTCCAGGTAGAATCATAAGAGGAAGTTTAACGGTTGTTAAAGATAATGCTAATGTACGAGGAGAAGAGATAAAAGTTAATATATCGATAAACGGAAATGAGCAGGTTGATTACTCTATTATTAAAAAAGAGGATGAAACTTGTAGTTGTGTAGTTTTTCCGAGGGCGTTGGAGGTACAACAATGCGACATCGTAAACTTTATTTCGAGAACAGATAGTCGTAATGTAACACACGCTTACATATCTATTTTGATAGAGTTAGACTTGTAAATATATATAATATATTATAAAAAAATATATTATATATTTATTTTACTTTTTTCATATCATGTATAATTTCTATTAAAGCATCAATAACTAATGAAAATGCTTGAATTTTTTTATCTAATTCATCAATTTGTTTTTTAATAATATCATTATTAATAGGTTTATCTTTTTTCTTTGAAAATAATTTTAGAAGCTTCATTTTAAATATTTTACAAAATTCTTTTAACAAAAAATTATTGTCTACATATGGGGCATTTATCTAAAGGATGCATTTCATCACATTCCTCACATATACATAGATGTCCACAAGGGTTAAAAGATATTTCAGGGGAATTAGTAGTACAAATACAACAAAATTTTTCTTTATATATTTTTGTTCTTTTTTTTCCTCTAAAAAGCTTTGGTCTTAGGAAAATAATATCCATATTACCATATAAATCGAAGAAAGATTGTTTAAAATCTTCTATGTTAATAAAAAATGTTTTATTTACGTCTTCATTAAAATAAGGATCACAAAATTTAACAATTTTCGCATTGTCTTCTTCACATGTTTCATAATCATCGATATATAACGAATAGGATAAGATCTTTATTTCATTTAATAATGATTCACTTTTAGTTATAGTTAGATTATCATGTTCTCCACCAATTGTAATAACAGGTGAAAGACATTTAAGACCTAAATCTGGGTTAGGTTTAAATTTACAACCTCCTACTTCTGGATCAAATAAGAAATAATCGTATGCATCGGAAACTCTCTTATATGGAATTAAAAAATTTGTTAACGGATTATTATATTTATAAAAGTCAGGTTCTATCTTTTTTCTTTCAGGACTGGTATTATCATATAAACAGATCCACATTAATTTTTTATCTAAATTTAAATTTTTTACGCTGTAAAAATAATATATAACAGGAGCAGCCTTCATTAATGTTATAAAAATAGAATCCGAAAAAAGTTTTGGGAAGTATATTTCTAATCTAACTAAATTATTAATATTAAAAATTGGGATAGCATTTGCTTTATTTTCAATATGATCATTTAATTTTGTGATTTGTTCACTGGTAAATCTTTCTAACACTTCTGCTTTTTTATAAGGCAATGTATCAAGTACATCGTAAAAAACTTCATTTGTATGTAAGACGCTCATCTTGAATTATTTTATAACTTAAAATTTAAGTTATAAAATCAAAAAAATTACTGCCTACACATTGGACATTTATTTAAGGGATGTGTTTTATCACATTCATCACATATACATAGATGCCCACATTTATTAAATGATATATTAGGTTTATTAATGGTGCATATACAACATTTATCTTCTGAAAAAATTTTTTGTTTTATTAAAATTTTTTCTGGAGGCATTACAGGTTTAACTTGCATATTTAATTCAAAAGGTAAATTAGTAAATTTTATAAATGGTGAACAATGCATAAAGTATTCATAATATTCATCATATTCATCATTTAATTTAAAGTTATGTTCTTTATAATTTTCATTATTATATTGTAAAGTATTAATATCATGTTCATAATGTACTAAAAAAGTATTACTAAACCCTAAAATAATATTAAACCAATATGTACTCATTGTGTTATAATATGGTTCAGTTTTATTATTCATAATACCAATTAACATTTTATTTTTAAAAGTGAAATCGATACACCCATTTTCATAAAGTTCTTCAATATAATCGGGGCACCCCTCTTCATAAAGTTTTTTACTATAATGATAATAAATTACTGATTTTGCTTCAACTAAAGAATAAGCATAAGTATCAGTATTATATATACCAGGAAAAAATATTTTACTACCTGTATTATTATAAACAGGTTTATTTGTAATATGTTTTTTAATAAGATGATCTTCTAAATGATAAATACCAAACATACCCAATATATGCCTTTTATTAAGTAAGTTAGCTCCTTTATATTTTTGGTGAAGTCTTTTTAATTCTTTATGATACTCTTCATTAGTTAACCATTTAGTAATGGTATACTCATTTTCATCACCAATAATATAATCAGGTTTTTCTAAATCATTTACAAATTTACTTAGCTCAACCATCTTGAATTATTTTATGACTTAAAATTTAAAAAATTCAAAATTTTTTTTTCTTTATTTTTGAATTTATGGTAAAATGGATATAGTAATTAGATGGTGCGTCGACACATGGTGGAGCCCCACACATTAGTTGGTGTGTTGACTTATCTATTAATTGATGTGTTGGTTAGTGGGCACAATTGTTAATCGATGTGTTGGTTAGTGGGTGATGAAATTTATTTTCTTTAGAATTATGAGAAAATAGATTTTTCATACAAAATCATTACCCGTTCTAGAGCATTTTATAAAAAATTAATCGAAAAATTAAAAAAATTAGCAAAAAATCGTCAGAGTGGGTAAATATCTATCTACTGCCGATCGATTACGGATTACCCGAATCTTAGCCGAATCCGTACGTTTTTCGGCGATGAAAGGCGATGTTACACGAATCCCATTAGGATGCCCTATCCTTAAGTAGCCTCTTAACATATTACCCTGATTTACTTGTATGGAGTCATGGGATCGAGATTTCTGGAGAGGGTTAGTAATGTAACAGCGCGGTTAGATATATAAGCTCTTAACTCTTAGGCTACTAAGCGCGACCCAAGGACCTTTTGGGGACAGTGTAGATCCAGATCAGACTGCACAGAGCATGCAGTCTGATCTTGGATCTACATTGTCCGATAGGGAGCTATTTTCCCCTAAAAATACCTTTGAAATAGCAAAATTAGGTGTCATCGCCTTAAAAGTTCCATTTCATTTATTTAGCAGGTTAAGGGTCCAAATCTGTCCTGCTATTATCTTTGCTAGCCAAGATTACGATCTTGAATAAGGTAGCGTACTGATCTTCGCACTTGGATAGCAAAGAAGACCTTGCTATTGAGCTAGCTTTTACAGCGATGCAGTTTGGTGTATCTCCGTGATAGTGGAGCAACGTGCGCCATGGTTAGTGTTTGAATGGGCGATCAAGCTATTGCACGTTACAGTGGTGTAGTTACTTTTAACGCCCGGCCGGGTGACTTAGTGGTCAGCTTATCTGACTAATAACGTGGTAGTTGCTGGTTCGATACCCAGTTGAGGCAAACCTTTCCGGCGATTTTTTGCATCTCACCTCTAATATATGCAACAAAAGTTGTCAGTGGCTTGGAAAGAAAGTTGTGTCTGTACTGGTGTGAGAAAGACAGGAAACATGCGTGTAGGTGCACTTACCGCCGTGATATGACCGTAGCTGTTAAAACGGCGTTAAACTCCAATACAAGCAAAAGGTTACTTTTCTTTATTTCTCTTTATGTTAAACTACAAAAGATTTTCAATATTCATATTCAAGTACCTCTTACGCCATCTATTTTTTTTTTCCTTCAAAGATCTTTCTTAAAATTCACTTGGGCCCACGAAAAGTACTGAAAAATTTTATGGACCGCTACTATATTATGAATCCGCGGTCTAAACAATGCAATAAACATATTCTGGAGGTTGTACTGTGGCACGGTATAATTTTCCGATCTTTGATTTTCTACGTTTTATGTCGAACAATCACGAATGCCATTTTACGTGAATATTCACGCAATGTTTAACCCTTTACCGAACAGGTCCTTGTTTAACTTTTAGGCTGATAAGCGCGACTAAGTAGCCTTTTGCGGACAATGCAGATCCAAGATCAGACTGCACGTTCTGTGCAGTCTGATCTTGGATCTGCATTGTCCGATATGGATATATTTTACCCACAAAAATAACTTTAAAATAATAACAAATGGTTTTTTACTATCGGCTTGAAAGTTTCATTTAGCAGGTTAAGGGTAAATTATCCTATGGAAAAAGCCTTTAATAACATAGTGGGAAAAAAAAAAAAGGAAATGCTTGTAACCAGCATTTTCTCCTTTTTCCAGGATGTTTTTACCATTCCCAAGGCTACTTTTATCATTTGAACCACGTTTAATTTGTTGTCCATAAAAGCTTTCAATATGGACCAGACTAAAATTTTCTCGTCTGGGCAAAGTAAGTAGCGTTTTGGGAAGCTGATCGTATTCAATCTGAGCTTCAGCTATTTTTTTTTTATCTCCATTTCTGTTCCTCGAGCTTTCCAGTCATTGCACCGCAAGAACTTGGGTGAGGAAAGAGGACGGTGGGTGGGGGAGGGCGCAGGTCCCTAAGTTCTATTTCCAAATCAACACATGATAATTTGTGGTTATGGATCAATGTGTTTTTCTTTTCGTTTTCAGAGCTTTGCCTACAATTTAATTGGGTTACTTTTTCTTATTTAGAGTTGTTGCTATTATGACGATGAAGGGGTTTTCGTCCATGGGATTGTTCGTCCTCAATATTCAGTGAATAGTTCAGTATGTAAAAGGGTAGCGATTTTATTCATGGCAAGTTCTCAATAATGTCATAAATTGGTCTGAAGTTATTCCAAAACTTTGAAATGTTCTGATCAGAAAGAACTATAGGGAAATACATCAGGAAGTGAGCGTGGCATCAATATTGATTTACAAAAGGAACAAGAAAGATGATAAAAAGTAACACAACTAGCCAATGCCTATTTTCTGTCTTTGTTTTGCATATTGTTAAAAAGTAAAATTTTGCAGTAAATGGCTTGCAACACGCGAAAAGGGGCATTCGGACATTTGCGTAAAGTGTCGCCTCGGATCAGCCTGCGCAGTCCGCGCAGGCTAATCCGAGACGGCACTTTACGACTACATTAGATTTTGTGATACAGTAGACTTGCGCAAAACGGAAAAGTACATAAAAAACGGAAAGTGTCGCTTCGGATTAGCCTGTGCGGACTGCGCAGGGTGATCCGAGACGACACTTTACGCAAGTGTCCGAATGCCCCTTTTCGCGTGTTGCAGGCCAAATATGAGCTGTGCTCCGGAAAAAAGGGAATTTAATATCATCTTAAGAATTATTTATACCAAGCAAGCCATCACTTAACTATGGATCTATAAAATCCATTTTGTCCAACAAAAGACTCATAAGGTAGACTAGTCCTTTGACATGCAGGAAATTTACCAAAAGCAAAAAGCTTCGACACAGGTCAGCCTGCGCGGACTGCGCAGGCTTACATGGGTCAATACTTTTTGCAGATGCATTAAACCCCCTTTTCCCTTTTCACAGAGTATGGCTCACACCCCCCCCCCCTCAAGATTAGATGTTAATTCAAATCGTCATTGGAAGACAGGGACCGTAAATCATATTGACACATACGACCCCTGTTGGAAAAGGAGCGGTTGCTGCTAAAAATGATGTGTCTGAAAATATAATTTATGTATACTGTACAGTAATTGATTGTAAGGTGACGCCTAAAAATATTAAAATATCAATTGATACAAAAAAAAAATGAAAACCCGATCATATCCATTTGCTATGATGTGAATAAGCGCCCTGTGATATCGATAAACCGTGGCAACACTTGCAGAATTATGTCTGAAATGGGCTCGAAAACGATGCACGACATTTTGTCGAAAAGGTATTTCGTCGGTATCCACCATGGCATGTATGTTTTAAAATACCGATTGCTAAAAAGTTCCTAAATTTATTTCATGAAAAGCTCTGTCTGGGAGGAAGATCTAAGCCAAAATTCGTCTTACCAATAGGGTAAGGGCCAGGACTAGGGATCATTTTCGACGAACATGGTTTTCGACGAAATGTCGCGGAGCCTCGAAAATAGGCCTGCGAGGTCCCGCAGAATCAACATGTTCATATTTTGTTACCAATTAGAAGTTACTATTTATTCATTTATTATTTATTCATTCCAGAATATCAGTATCAAGAAGTAGGTCAAAAGTGCAGTTTAAAGGAAAAGACAAAAAAGTAATCTTGATAATGCGGGAAATCAAGTGAGATAATGCGGAAATTCGAAAAAAAAAAAAGGGGGGGGGGGAGAATTGAGAGAGACAAACATACCGGAATCTTCTCCTAGTCACAATATTTCAAAAGTCATCTTCCTCTGGTAAGTTAAGGATTCATGTAACATCGCCTTTCATCGCCAAAATCGTACGTATTCGGCTAAGACTCCGGTAATGCGTCATGGATGCGGGGAACCAGCGTCTATCGGCCGATCGAATACGAATTACCCGAGTCTTAGCCGAATCCTTACGTTTTTTCGGCGATGAAAGGCGATGTTACACCAATCCAATTAGGGTGCCCTATCCTTAAAACATGGGATTGTTTGGTAGCGGGTTAAGAAACTCCAGGGTATTACTTGAGCACGATAATACACTCTGATTAATTACCCGTTACATTAGGCCAATAAAAGCAGGGGAAAGAAAGAAATCCGGCGAGCTGTTTTCAAAACTACAGGTGTATGTCAAAAGTTATCAATCTTGCTGTTTTGCAGGTGTTTATAGGCGTAACCCTTTTTTTTAAAACGAATAAATCTATATTGCGTCTTGCTTGAGAAGAATACATAGAGGATATTTGTTTTTTTCGGTGAAAGATCGAAATTTATTTCATCGAGTAAACATCATCGGTAATATTTTCACGAGTGGCGCAGCCACGAGTGAAAATATTACCGATGGTGTTCACGAGATGAAATAAATTTCGATCTTTCACCGAAAAAAACAAATATTTTATTTATTTCATGCTTTTAACCCTTTCTGGGAGGAACTTTATCAAAATCCAGTACAGTCTTTTCAGTTATTCCCCGTGGCATACCCCCTCCGCATAGCAACGCATTACAATATTGCATCAAGCGCGAGAAATGTAAGGTAAATGACGTCATATTTCCATCTGGTTGTGAGTCACGCGCATTTTACCTAGGTAACTAGAATATAAAAATCGGTATTTTCACTGGTCGTACCCGTGGAATATCGAAAAATACTTTCACCGCTATTTCTCGATATCCTACCGGAAAGCATGAAATAAACCAATATATTTCAGCGGTGCTCTGGCAAAAGGGGGCTTAATGCATCATATAATTATTGATCCATTTTGTCTAACAGCCGACTGAATCATGAGAAAGACCGGCCCTTTAACATGCAAAGAAATGATCAACAGCAAAACGTTTCGACTCAGGCCAGCCTGCGCTGACTGCGCAGGCTGACCTGAGTCGATACTTTTTGCAGATACATCGAACCCCCATTTCCACAGAGCAGGGCTCAATTAAAGTGGCGTCAATAGGACTTCGTGTTGTAAGTGTTTTTGAAAATTGCTTGCAATGATGGATATAAAACTAAATTGTAGACAGAAAAAAATACGTAGTAAACAGGAAGCATTTTCCATTGTTTTTTTTTTGTGGGGGGGGGTATTTTTTTCCTGTAAAATTGCCTATCTGGTTAGTAACGGGGTGGACGTTTTTGCTTTACACGGTATAAATACAGCGTAAACATAGAAGAACAACAGATGCTCGCATAGCGCAGGTGGTATAGTCTCTAAAATATGGTTTTGAATATCTTTGGTTCGAATCCTGACGGCGGATGCAAATTATTTTTATTATTTCTGTTTCGTTTTGCTTCCGAACTAAGAGTAAATGGCCTTTGTGATTTTCCTTACAATATATCAACCCCCCCCCCTTTTTCCCCAAATACAGTGAGTCAAAATTTTGTTTTATGTCCCTTTAATGTTTCCTGGGCCAGTGGTTTTAAGGCACTGGAATGCATAGATGTCTAAAATTATTCAAATGACAGACTTGCCTGAAACCGGGCGTTTAACCCATGAATAAGAAACTGTCACTGTGAAAATACATTGCAGACCCACAGCGTGGCTGTTAACCTCTTTACCAAACAAAATCGTTTCATTCTCGTCCATATTCGTCTAATCGGATTTTATACTGAATCTTTTTTGCATATTTTATGGTAAAAAAGGTTCATCAGAAAAGAAACAAAATTAAGGCCGAGAGTCGACATGATACAATTGTACAAATAATGCCGGAAACAAAACCATCCAGATATCTATGTCACATATTTCCAATGGAAGGGTTCGATTTACCTTTAACCACACAAGCCCGAGTTTTAACGACCCTGCATGAGAAAGAAGGATTTTTAAAACATTGTGGAAAAAGGAGAAAATGCTGGTGACAGCATTTTCTCCTTTTTCCACAATGTTTTTTATCCTTTCGAAGACAAATCTCACAATTTTTTCATACATGACTTTCGATATGTCCTCTGCAAATGCTTTGAATAATGAACAAGTCCAAAATTTTGTCTTTCGGTAACGGGTTAATTCAGCCATGAAATTCCTTCCACCAGCTCTAATCACAAATTACCCATGATGCATGTAATTGATGCTGTATGGCATTACACATTATTCCCTTTGCATGCGTGGAGTTATTTCGAAGGACCGCCAGCAAAGTCTTTTTCGGAATAAAAAAAAACACATTGTTGTGGACGGGAAATTGGTCCTTATGATCTTGTTCTCCGCTGTCAGATTAAAATTTTTTGAGGATTTCTCATTCACCATATTTTAATTTGTCTTCCTCCTCAACGTAATATTGCTTATGTTTCTTCAATAGAATAGAAAAACAAAATTTTGTAAACGATCACCGATGTACCGGCTTATATTACCAAAAAGGGTCACATTATACTCTGTAACCTTACCCATAAACCGCCAACCCAAACCCCCTCCCTCCAGAAAAAAAGAAACACGGGCGATTATGTCATTCCGTTGAACAATAAAATGTTAACATAATCTGCTGGGGTTTTAATTGTGTTTTCTGTCGGATATGTTACACATTGGTTTTTTTTTTCAAACTCTTTGTTTTCCAAATGCAGACATCACCTCTTGGGCCCTTCCTTTTTAATGCTTTTTAAAATATTTTGACACGAGAAGTGTCTCGATGAGGACACCTTTTATATCTCGAATTCGATAAATCTTTCATTAATAGTTTTCGTCATTGTTTGATTTTTGGGATACAGGTTTCAAACCACAAACCGTGAGGAGTTAATATAAATATTATCGAGTTGGGGTTATAAATTATCTCGTCACGATATAAATCTAACTCGATAAACCTTTCATTAACATTTTATAGTATTGCTTGTTTTTGGGAATACAGGTTTTAACTCTAGAACAGTGACGAGTTCATATAAATATTATCGAGTTGGGTTTATAAATTATCTCGTCACGGTACGTGATTTTAACCTGTTATCCAAAACAAAAACAATAATATTTAAAATGACAATGAAAGGTTTATCGAGGGAAAGCTATACCTACTATACTGTGGAAACAACTGAATAAATGAAGTCAAAACATTGCCTTGGGATTGCTTGCACTGCGCATTATTTTATGACATGACATTGTTTTTACAGATTAGTCAATTGTTAAATTACCCTTTACCAAACAACCTTGTGTATTAACCACCCCGTGGAACAAGGCTTTTGAAACATTGTGGGAGAAGGAGAAAATGCTGGATACCAGCATTTTCTCCTTTTCCCACAATATTTCCCTTGTCTTAGGCATTTTCCATTATTTAAGCCACGGAAGTTTTGTTGTCTGCGAATGCTTTCAGTCTGGACGAGGAATAAAGTTTGGAGTATTATAAAGGGTGGAAAATTATAGAATTTGCATTCGCGGAATTTGAACAAACTGACGGACTGTGTGACTAGCAGACAGATATGCTTTGTTTTTGTTGACCTACCAGACTGACTGGATAACTTTGCCTACTTTGCGAATTGCCTTTCTACCTCACTTGTTGCCTGCTACTATGGCTACATTATTAGTTGTAGGGTCAACTGATCGTACAACGAATTTATTATACTGCAAAGTAATACCACCCCAACGTGTTTTCAGTGAAATTTCCCCGATTTATGGTCTCACGAATTGAGTACGCTGACGGAATAGAATTTCCCTTATGAATGCCCCAATTCAATGAAAACTGACGTCACTGTGAACTGACGTCACTGAAACCTTGGTGAAACGTGCAGTTTGGTGCATAAACTTTATGATGTCACTGCGATAGACATTCGACGTATTTTTATTCAAACATGGATTTTAAAAAAAAACTTCAAGGTAAGTAACCTTAGTGCCGGCTTGGTGACTAAATGCCGACTTGTTGGTTGACTGACTGGCTGGTACATTGGTTTGATTGCTGACCGACGGATTTGCTGCAGGACCGGCTTTTCGACTGTTTCACTGACTTGCTCGAGGCTGGAAGACAGACATGCCGGCTGACCGACCGACCGACCACTTGACGGAAGGACAAATCGACCGACCCAGCTACCCGACAGGCTTAGAAATGTGTTGGCTGACTAATTGATTTTCAGGCTTCCTTGAAGGCTGATTTCCTTACTCCTTCATATGCTAACTGGCTATCTGATCAGGAAGTTTACTTACCTACCGACTGACTAGTTAACCTACTGCCTTGCTGGTAGGCTGGTTACACACAGACTGATTTGTTAAACGGCTATTAGGCTGGTGAGCTTGCTAACTGTAAACTGAATGGCCGGTTAACGTGTCAGCTTTTTAGCCTTTTGATTTGGCTGGCTGCCTGGCTGTTAAACGGGTTCAGTGACTTACTGATAGGCATGGTTACGAACTTGGTGACTGATACACCGATGAATGCACTAATTGGTTGGCCAATTGACTGGTTAGCAACTTAGGTGTTTGATTGAATGTGTGGCTTGCTACATGGCTTTTAAGCTGAAAGACTGGCTGATTGGCTGAAACGCCGGCTTAGCACCTGACTTACGATTTGCTGGGCGTTGACTTGCTATTTAGCTGATAGCTAATTGATTAACTTGTCTACTAACTGACGGACTGACTAATGTGCTGGTAACTGCCTGGTTGACTCTATGACTGATCGAATGCCAGACTACAAAGTTTTTGAGCTTACAGACTAATAGAATGGCGTCCTTGTACGATTTCTTGCTTGTTGGCTGACTGACTTTCAGGCTGACTCACCAGTGCTAAAACAGTGGCTGATTGGCTGGTTCAGATAAATTTGCAGACTGTCTTTGCTTGGCTAGCTGATTGACTGGTTTACTGGTCGATAAATAGATTGAATTACTAGCCGAGTAGGATGGCTGACTGACAGAAAAAACTGGGTGGAAAGCTGCCTGGCTGGAAAGCTCACTATGCGACTGCCTGACTGGTACATAAGCTGGCTGACTAACTTAATGATTGGCCATTTGACGGACTGCCTGACTAAATGACTGATTGATTACTCCTTAGTTAGACGGCGGAACTACCGACTAATTTGATTGGCTGGCTGAATCTCGGCCTTGAAAAACTTTATCAATCCATGTGAGTTATACGAGATGTTCCGTTCTTAGTTAACCCTTATCCTGCTAAGTAACTTAAATGAAGCTTTCAAATCGATAGTAAAAACCCAATTGTTGCTTCTTCAAAATTATTTTTTGGGAATATATATACTTATCGGATAGTGTAGATCTGAGATCAGACTGCACGTTCTGTATAGTTTGATCTTGATCTACACAGCCGCAAAAGGTCAGAGAGTCGCTCTTAACAGCCTAATGGTTAAGTTAGTCTTTGAAAATAACGGGGGAAAGGAACAACTGTTGCTATCAAACACAACTGCACCCTTTTCCATTTGTGTTACCTCTTATGGTTTAGACGTCCAAAAATAAGCCTGTATATATCACATTGAAACAGGGCGGCCGATTTAGTCCTGCCTCAGAAAGTTTCTGTTGCTGGTACATCAACTCGCTGACACGTGACACTGGGGTATCATAGTACTCGATACAAACTAATTCCCGGACACGACCTATTAATTCCCTTTGACAAATAGTGATTGAGTTTCGGACACTTCAATTCACTCCGACCAGTGTCCATCAGAATAGGCAATTCAAAGTGACCACGTCGCTTGACTTGTTTGTAAAGGCCGGATAACAAACAGTCAATCAAAATAACTAAAGATATTCATTTTTTCAGTGTGGCACTAATTTGACCGTGCCATCCAAAAAAGCTCACTATTTTCTCTTCACAGAAAATACTTTCCGAAATGTCTATACGAGCAATCGTCAGGTCTCTTCAAATTTTTTTTTGGTGGAGCTGAATGCGCTGGCTTTTGACCTACTTTTTGGTATTTTATACGAATAAATAACTAGAAATTTGCGATTGGTAAAAAAAAAAAAGGGACAAGTCTATTCTGCGGGTCCTAGAAGGGGCAAAATTTCGCCGTTTATCTTTTTATAGATTTTTTTGTTTAAGATGTAACCAAATATTGGTGGAAAACGGTTTTTTGAAAAATCTGTAACTTTGAAAGTACAAGGCATGCTTCAGTGGCAAGTGTCAAACCGTCAGAACGCTAAAACAAAAGATGAAAATTCGATGCTTAAATAAAGAGCATTAATTTAAAATACTAGTATGTCATCTGCTGATACTGTCAAAGTTTGGAAGAGCCAAAACAGTCTCGTTTGGCAAAGAGTTAAGTTGCGAAACAGAAAGTGCCTTAACCCTTAGGCCTATCCTGCTAAATTTACCTTCAAGACGACAGTAAAAATCCAAGGTTTTTTTTTTGGGGGGGGGGGAAAGATATCTCTTTATCAGGCAGTGTAGATCTAAGATCAGACTGCACGTTCTGTGCAATCTGATCTTAATCTACACTGTCCACAAAAGGTCAGTGAGTCGCGCTTAGCAGCCTAAGGGTACGTGGCAAACATTCAGGATACATAGTCTTCAGCCCAATTCTGTAGAATACCGCAGCACCAAAATAATACATACTTTCAATGGCTATTAAATTTTGAGGCATGCTCTGGCAAAAGAAGGGTTTAATACATCTGCTTGATGCATTAAACAAAGCAAGTCATCATATTATAATAGATCTCCTAAAATCCACTTTGTTTAACAACCTATAAAATCACGCAGTAGAATGGTCCTCTGGCATGGAGAAAATTCACATGTAGCAGATAGTTTCGGCCAATGACAGCTTGTGCGGACTGCACAGGCTAACATATTTCGATAGTCTTTGCAGATGCATTAAGCTCCCTTTTTACAGAGTATGGCTGGGTTGAGGAGGATCCCAATACTAAGATTTAAGGCTTTATAAACCGGGATATATCAGTGAAAGTCTGACAGCGTAGATTCAAGATCAAAAAGCACGTTTTGTGCACTCTGATCTTGATCAAAACGGTTTGCAAAAGCGCTAACGTCCCCATATAGCATACTACTATCAGAACTATCATTTAGGACGGCTGTAGATGGCGCTGCCGATGAGTTTCCCATGATCTCTCATGATTGGCCGGGGATAGTGACATTGGTCAGTGAGTTAATCAGAAGCGCTGTCATAAGGACGGTTGTCATAGTGACGGGAGGTGTATGACCTTGTCAGAAAATAGAATGTCCCTTTCTCAATGGTTGACGTGACACTTGTAAAGGTGAGCGATTGGGAAAAGAAGACGGTTTCAGTTTCATTTAACAGGAAAATAATTGTTTATGGAGTTTGACTTTTTTAATGAATTCTTTAAAAGGTCAAAAGTTTCAGTGAAAGTTCAACCTTGAAAATCAGGGCTGCACATCGAGAGTTATTCTGCATGCATTTCGCTCCTTGACGTTACAAATTCTTATCTTAATCAGAATAATTACTAAGGTAATTACTTGTCTGTTGGTATCTTAAGCCAAATCATCATCCTACCTTTATGTAGTCCAACTGATTAATTGTATGGTGTTAAACGCCATTTTCAACATTATTTCAGTTATATCGCGGCGGCCAGGGCACATATCCACGCTTTTCTGGAGTTTACTTTACCTGTACTCCGCACAATATTCTTTCCAAGCCACTGGCTGCTTTCCTACATAGCCATCGTCGAAACAATGGTCAGCAGTAAGAGAGGAATGAATCCTGTCGCAATGACTGTCATCAATCCTCGGAAAGAAATTGGTCGAGCCGGAGATCGAACCAGTGACCCCCCTGGTATCAAGTCCTGTACGCTACCCACTGAGCTACCGGGTCTCGGCTTTTTAGTCCAATGCCCTCTAAATTTGCAAAAGTAATGTAAATATTGCGTGAGCATCATTCTGGTATTTTTTTTTTTCCCACTCACCTCCGATTTTGTAAACAAAAAGAGCGTAAACTCGTATATGTATCGCCAGGCTGAGGCTTAAACGGTAGGGTTTGTGTTTGAAAGGTTGAAACATTGTAGCTAAAGAGTAGGATTTGCCACTGGACATTCAGGCTAAAAACAATGTGGTTAAAGAAGAAAATGCTACTTATCATTTCACCTTTTCACAGTGTTTTCAAACGGCTTTTACCTCAGCGAATTCTTTACCAATGTTTTTTGTTCTTCACCAGCTTGACACATGTACCAATCATTCTCTCTCTCTCTCGCCTTGTATTGAATTTAGCCACATAAAACAATGTTTAGAGATATCGACAGAAACTGCATCGTTTCTTTCATTTGTGAATTTCTAGCTATTTAGAGATAAAAATGATTATAATTATGTCAGAATTTCGCACCTCGCAGAATTTCAATTATGTCAGAATTTCGCACCTCGCAGAAGCCAATGAGTGTCGCCTGCCGCCAAAGACATTTTTATCTAAAGCGCCACGTGAAAAGTTAATTACAACTATTTTTCATAAGGCTGACATTCTATAAATACATTTTTGACGGAAAGGACATAGTGACGATTTTGACAGGATGTTATGACTTATGTCCATATCCACCCCATAATTCAAAGTCCAATATGGCCGCCAGCAATAGCACAACACTTGTGGTATCGTAAACGTAGATAAATATTTCAATAAAGGAAACGACACAATATATTTACTTTAACTTTATTCTCTAGATAAAAATCTACCTTTGAAAATTTTACTAACGCAAAACCTCATTTCAAAAATCTTTAACCGTCTTTACCAGGCGATAAAATTTTGGACTTCTTCGAATTCAAAGTATTGGAGGAAGAAAAGTCTATTGTTGCTCTTGAAAATAATTGAACTTGTCTTATAAAAGGGTAGAAAACATTTCGGGAAACGGAGAAAAATGCTGGTTACCAGCATTTTCTCCTTTTTCCAAAATATTTTCAAAAGCCTTTATCCTTTATGATCGTTAAAACTTGGTATTGTGTGTTAAGCGGTCAAAGCAGTTTCAGATGAACTTTCAAATGTGGTTGAAATGATAGCAAGTGTCTCTTAAAAAGGTTTTTAAAAAATAGTGTGTGGAAGAGGAGAAAGTCCTAGTTGCCTGCATTTTTGACTTTTCCGAAATGTTTTCAGGATTCTTCCTCTTCGGGATTGTGGGGTCAAGGGTTTACACCTCCGACCTGTATACGTGTGACAGGAAAAAGGATGAACATTTGACCAATAAACAGTTGAATTGTTCTACATCATGAACATGTTTAGTGGAAAAGTAGGCAGTTGCGTAGGGAGAAAATAATGCTAAGTACTGGTAAAGATACTCCAAGAAAGCATTGATAGGTACACTGGCCGCCACGAAATAACTAAAAATAATGTTAAAAACTTGAAAACAGTAATAAACACCAACAAAACAAGCAAACAACATGGAAAGCTCTTGACTAATGGGCCCGTCGGATAGCTCAGTAGTTAGGGCATCGGATTCGCGACCAGGTGATTGTGAGTTAGATACCCGGATGCGGCAAACCTTCTTAACGGCGATTTTTCGCTTCTCATCTCTGATGCATGTGAGAAAGCAGTCAGTGACTGGGAAAGAAAGTTGTGACAGTACTGGTGTGAGAAAGCCAGCAAACTTTTGCGTAGGTGCACTGACCGCCGTGATATGACCTAATCTGTTAAAACAGCTGATGCAATAATTCAATCATCTTGACGACTGGAGATCTTGATCATCAATACTATTTCCGACTTTTGTCACAGTGTTTAAAAAAAATCAATCGATATATATACTGAACCAAAAAAAGAAACTTCCCCTGTGTTTAAGTGCAGATATACACAAATATGAAAATCATGATTAAACTAGATTTATATGCATTGAAAGAGTATTT
This sequence comes from Hippopus hippopus, assembly GCA_946811185.2. NCBI lineage: Eukaryota > Metazoa > Mollusca > Bivalvia > Cardiida > Cardiidae > Hippopus > Hippopus hippopus. The sequence continues at coordinate 10,820,863 of OX328104.1, forward strand.
TATTGCGACTTTGTGTGAAAAAAATTATTGCTGAGGGTTTATCCAAAAGTAGTGAAATGGTAGTTAAAATGCGGAAGGGGTCGCTCACCAAAATCACAAATTAATACCGGGTATGACCACCTTCAGCATGAAGGACTGCCTGGCATCGTTGGCGCATAGAACGGATAAGTGTATTGATTTCGGCTTGTGGAATGTTGTTCCATTCCTGAATTAAGGCTTGTCTTAGCTGAATGACGTTTGACGGTGAAATAGGGCGACGTCTAACACGCTGGTCCAAATTATCCCAAAGGTGTTCAATGGGATTCAGATCAGGGCTTTTGGCAGGCCAGTCATTAATAAATGCAATGTTATTCGCCCTGAGGAAATTCACATTGTCCCTAGCTGTATGGCTTGTGGCATTATCATGCTGAAAAAGAGTGATATTGGCATTATTTTGAAACAGTGGGATAACGTGCCTCGCAAGAATTTCATCTCGGTAGCGTTGGGCATTCAAATTCCCTTCGATAACGACGAGATTAGTGCGAAAGCCATGTGCAATGCCCGCCCAGACCAAGACAGAATCCCCACCCTCAAAACGATCTCGTTCAAGTACGCAACAGTCGGCATAACGTTCATTTCTCCTACGGTATACTCGAACCCTGCCATCACCTCGATGAATGGAAAACCTCGACTCGTCAGAGAAAAGAACACTATTCCATTGTTGTCTAAGCCAGCGTTGGTGTGTACGTGCCCAATTAACACGATTTCCGCGGTGACGTCGCGTCAAAACACAACCAGCGTATGGACGACGTGCACGTAGCCCACCCTCGCGCAAGCGATTGCGCACAGTTTGGGCAGATATACGGTTGTTTTGTGTACCAGAGGTGTTAGCAGCAGTGGCTGTGGCAGTTTGGAAGCGATTGCGCAGGTGGGTGTTCCGAATATAGCGGTCTTGGCCGCGCGTCGTGACGCGAGGACGTCCACTACGTGGTCGATCTTTCGTATGCCCTGTTGCTTGAAAACGTTGCCTAAGGTGTCGAATAGCACGAGTAGAACATCCAGTATTCATAGCAACAGCATTCATCGTCATACCAGCATTAAGCATGCCAATGGCACGTTCGCGTAAATTTTGCGGAATTCTAGGCATATCAAAAATAAAGAAAACTAAAAAGAATTTAATTTTTTTCAACGTCTTTTTCTTATTGACATGAAAGTCTATAAAATTAGACTGAAAGGTTTCAAAAAATATACACGAGTTATACTGGTCCGTGCATGCACGTGAAAATCGCTTTCAGCGGGTTTCTTCTGCAAAATGCTTTCAATCGAGTTAAAATTTGTTTTATCGGACACATAATCGTTCGCCCGAATATATGTAAGTCATCTGACATTTTGATTTTTTTTAATAACATTGCATTTGCACTTAAACACACGGGAAGTTTCTTTTTTGGTTCAGTATATGTCTGAAAATGCGCGAAAATGAAAGGTAAAAGGGGGGAAAGTCAGTTTTATTGTGATTTATAATCTCATACAAACCTGTAATAAAGATTTTATTAGATCTAGTTTCGCCATTGGCTATACGGGTGTCTATCCCTTTAACAAACAATCCTGTTTTTAACGACCCTGAGAGTAAGAAAAGGAGCTTTTGAAAACATTGTGGGAAAAGGAGAAAATGCTGGTAACCAGCATTTTCTCCCTTTCCCACAATGTTTTCTAACCTTTCAATGGAATATCCAATTTTTGTATTAGTAAAGATTTTACTAGATTCGCTATTGGCTGTACGGATGTCTGACCCTTTATCAAACAATCCCAAGCTTTAACAATCCTGGGTAAGAAGGCTTTTGAAAACATGGTGGGAAAAGGGGAAAATGTTGGTAACAAGCACCTCCTCCTTTTCCCACATTTTTTTTCTATGCTGTGAAAGACATAATACAACATTTGAGCTACTTTCAGTCTGTCATCTGCGAATGCTTGTAAATAGAACAAGTCGAAGAGTTTGTCGTACAGAAAAGGATTAGTGGTGTCTAGATACAGCGAAATATTCAGAAATCTTCATACAATGTAATAAGTGGTTAATTCAAAAGTACGTGCATCTCATATACAAAAAAAAAAAATACGAAAATAGTGTTGCAGAAGATCGAAAAAATCTTTTACAAGTTTATGGAGAATTATGATCCAATAGTAACTAGAGACAATCTGTATACATATTTGAATGCAACAGGGACGTACTAACAACACTTTCTGCGCATCTCGATTCCGATCTACAGTGGCGGCAAAGTTACCTTCAATGTGTCATCAGTGCAGTTTTCTAAGCATCATTGAATTTACACGTGGCTGGTACTGTCTTCGTCTTGCGGTTACCTTATCTCTTTGCCAAACAATCTCGTGTCTTAAAGGTGGGTATTTAGATTTTTCACATCTCACCAAATTAAAAAATATATATATCACTGAAATTTATATGAAACAAGAGCGGCAAATTGTCGCAAGATACGCTCGTCCCACCGCCAGTTGTCGAGGGGGTATAATAATCGTAAAGGGCAGGTAGTGCAACAAACATGTTTACCAAGTCTCAAGTCAATTTGACTTGAGGTGACAAAGTTCTGTTCCGGACAACCAAGAAATACTGTAAAAATGAAGATCAAAGTGGAATTACTCAAAATCTGTACTAGGTAGAGTTATTGTTCTTGCGCACTGTACTCCGTAATATTGCAACATACATGCATACCAAGTTTGAAGTCACTCTGACGTGAGATAACAAAGTTATATTTCGGACAAGCACTAAATGCTGTAAAAAAACGATCAAAGGGAAATAACTCAAAACTCATGCTAGGAAGAGTTATGGTTCTTGTGCACTGCACTCCGTAAATTTTCAACAATCATGCATACCAAATTTGAAGATGTTCAGACTAGAGATGATAAAGTTATATTCCGGACAAGCAGAAAATGTTGTAAAAATGACGATCAAAGGGAAATAACTCAAAGACAGCACGAGGTAGAGTTATGCTTCTTTCGCACTGCACTCCATATTATTGCAACAAACACAACTGCCAAGTTTCAAGTCAATCGGACTGGAGATGACAAAGTTATGCTCCGGACAAGCAGAAAATGCTGTGAAAATGACGATCAAAGGGAAATAACTCAAAGACAGCACAAGGTAGAGTTATGGTTCTTTCGCACTGCACTCCATATTATTGCAACAAACACAAATGCCAAGTTTCAAGTCAATCGGACAGGAGATGACAAAGTTATGCTCCGGACAAGCAGAAAATGCTGTAAAAATGACGATCAAAGGGAAATAACTCAAAGACAGCACGAGGTAGAGTTATGGTTCTTTCGCACTGCACTCCGTATTGTTGCAACAAACACAAATGCCAAGTTTCAAGTCAATCGGACTGGAGATGACAAAGTTATGCTCCGGACAAGCAGAAAATGCTGTAAAAATGACGATCAAAGGGAAATAACTCAGACAACACGAGGTAGAGTTATGGTTCTTTCGCACTGCACTCCGTATTATTGCAACAAACACAAATGCCAAGTTTCAAGTCAATCGGACAGGAGATGACAAAGTTATGCTCCGGACAAGCAGAAAATGCTGTAAAAATGACGATCAAAGGGAAATAACTCAGACAACACGAGGTAGAGTTATGCTTCTTTCGCACTACACTCCGTATTACTGCAACAAACACAAATGCAAAGTTTCAAGTCAATCGGACTGGAGATGACAAAGTTATGCTCCGGACAAGAAGAAAATGCTGTAAAAATGACGATCAAAGTGAAATAACTCAAAGACAGCACGAGGTAGAGTTATGGTTCTTTCGCACTGCACTCCATATTATTGCAACAAACACAAATGCCAAGTTTCAAGTCAATCGGACTGGAGATGACAAAGTTATGCTCCGGACAAGCAGAAAATGCTGTAAAAATGACGATCAAAGGGAAATAACTCAAAGACAGCACGAGGTAGAGTTATGCTTCTTTCGCACTGCACTCCGTATTATTGCAACAAACACAAATGCCAAGTTTCAAGTCAATCGGACTGGAGATGACAAAGTTATGCTCCGGACAAGCAGAAAATGCTGTAAAAATGACGATCAAAGGGAAATAACTCAGACAACACGAGGTAGAGTTATGCTTCTTTCGCACTACACTCCGTATTACTGCAACAAACACAAATGCCAAGTTTCAAGTCAATCGGACTGGAGATGACAAAGTTATGCACCGGACAAGAAGAAAATGCTGTAAAAATGACGATCAAAGGGAAATAACTCAAAGACAGCACGAGGAAGAGTTATGGTTCTTTCGCACTGCACTCCGTATTATTGCAACAAACACAAATGCAAAGTTTCAAGTCAATCGGACTGGAGATGACAAAGTTATGCTCCGGACAAGCAGAAAATGCTGTAAAAATGACAATCAAAGGGAAATAACTCAAAGACAGCACGAGGTAGAGTTATGGTTCTTTCGCACTGCACTCCGTATTATTGCAACAAACACAAATGCCAAGTTTCAAGTCAATCGGACTGGAGATGACAAAGTTATGCTCCGGACAAGCAGAAAATGCTGTAAAAATGACGATCAAAGGGAAATAACTCAAAGACAGCACGAGGAAGAGTTATGGTTCTTTCGCACTGCACTCCGTATCATTGCAACAAACACAAATGCCAAGTTTCAAGTCAATCGGACTGGAGACGACAAAGTTATGCTCCGGACAAAGAACTGGACGCCGCCCGCCCGCCCATGGGTGATCCCATAATACGTCCCGTCTTCGACGGGCGTATTATAACTCAAAAATTAAGCAAGCAAGAGTTATTATTCATGTGCACTGCAATCCCCCTTGATGAAATCTATCAACCCATGAAATTTGATAACCGTAGCTAGTATAGTTTTGGAGATATGCTCCGGACAAAATTCAAGTATGAAAAAATACAAAGGGCAATAACTCAAAAATTAAGCAAGCAAGAGTTATGATTCATTTGCACTGCACTCCCCCTTAATGAGATCTATCCACCCATGAAGTTTCATAACCGTAGCTGGCATAGTTTTGGAGATATGCTTTGGACAAAATTCAAGTATGAATATAAACAAAGGGAAATAACTCAAAAATTAAGTAAGCAAGAGTTATGATTCCTGTGCACTGCACTCCCTCTTGATAAGATCTATCCACCCATGAAGTTTCATAACCTTAGGTAGTATAGTCTTGGAGATATGCTCCGGACAAAATTCAAGTATGAAAAACAACAAAGGGCAATAACTCAAAAATTAAGGAAGCAAGAGTTATGATTCCTGTGCACTGCACTCCCCCTTGATGAGATCTATCCACCCATGAAGTTTCATAACCGTAGCTAGTATAGTTTTGGAGATATGCTCCGGACAAAATTCAAGTATGAAAAGCAACAAAGGGCAATAACTCAAAAATTAAGCAAGCGAGAGTTATGATTCCTGTGCACTGCACTCCGCCTTGATGACATCTATCCACCCATGAAATTTCATAACCGTTGCTAGCATAGTTTTGGAGATATGCTCCGGACAAAGAATGGGGACGCCGCCCGCCATTCCGCCCGCCCGCCCGCCCGACCACCATGGGTGATCCCATAATACGTCCCGTCTTCGACGAGCGTATAAAAACAATACAAATCATCAATAATTAAGAATCATAAAATTACAAAAAAAATTTTTTTTGATGGTGTTCCCTTAAAAGGCTACGTAGCCTCTTAAGGTATTTTTAGATTTCGCGCCAGAAATCAAAAAAGCATTGTGGGAATGTCAAGTGACTGGCACGTGACTAATGACGCTTAAATTCCATAACATAACAAACATGTAATTATTTTCCATAATGTCTTCTTCGGACGGTATGTTTGAAGCTTCGTCTGTGTATTTCCGGTATGTAAATGAGCGAGTTGCTCATGTAAAAATAGACCGTGTTTCCCGTCGGTGTCGACCTGGGCCGTAGTAAATCTCTAATTTCTCTTGTTGTCGGATGGTTTTCGACTACTGGGGTTTTGTGAGTGAAAATTAAAAGGCTTTGGGAGTATAAGGATGATTTTTTTGTATTTTTGTAAAATTTTCGTCCCAAAATCTGAAGGGCCACCTTTAAAGACCCTGAGGAAAAAAGCCTTTAAAAACATTGTTGTAACCAATACATGTTTGAAAACGTGTTGGTAATTAAGGTTTTCTCCATTGCCCACATTTTTTTCAACAGTCTCAAAGACAAATTCCATCAATTGAGCCACGTCTTATATGTTGTCTACAAATAATTTTAAGGATAGGGCACCCTAATGGGATTCGTGTAACATCGCCTTTCACCGCCAAAATCGTACGGATTCGGCAAAAAATCCGTAATCGATGCGGGGAACCGGCGTGTATCAGCCGATCGATTACGGATTCCCCGAGTCTTAGCCGAATCCGTACGTTTTTTCGGCGATGAAAGGCGATCTTACAAGAATCCCATTAGGGTGCCTTATCCTTAATTAGGATAAGTCTCAAGTTCTGTGACGACAAAATTTTAGCCTTGCAAATGTTTAGCCTTTACCAAATTGAAAGCGATTGCAGACAAAAAAAAAAACAGACAATTCAAAACCTAAAATTTGTCGAAGAAAGGGTTAAAAACATCATGGGAAAAGGAGAAAATGCTGGTTACCAGCATTTTCTTCTTTTCCCATAATGTTTTTTTTTTAGAAACTTACTTCATCAGAGTTGTTTAGAGACAGGATTACTGGTATTTTGGAAAAGGTTTTAAAAACACTTAAAAAATGAATAGTGAATAGCGTTTTAAGGCCCGTCGACAACTTGGGTCACATTGGGCGCACTTACTTAGTAAACAATAATGCGAGGTGAAAATAACATACATGTGCAACAACATAAGACAAACATGATAAATGAGGAATGGACAAAACACAAAATGATGCCCCTTTTGTCGCCTTTTACGACATGCATGCTGTCACTTTTGTTCCGCCAGATGAAATGGCAGATGTGACGATCGCGGGACTGCAGTGGTTTATTCTTATACCCCCGATTAAACCACACGGGGTCCCACAGGCCAATTGATTCCCATTCCAAACCCTATTTACATCGAGAAAAAAATACAGGATTTGGAATAAGAACTACCCAGCCTGCTGCAATCCTACGAATTACGAGGAAAGCAGCCGTTTGTCTCTAATTTTAGTCGCCTTCTACGACATGCCATAGAGAAAGGCCGAGGTCCTATTCTATAAATTAAAAAAACCCGGGACCCCACGGGGACTTAAAAAATGAAGGATTCGTAAGTTTCCGTACCAGGAGATAACCCACTACCATAAAATTCAAACTTTTAACGACATGGGGTAAAAACAGTCTTTTTGAAAACATTTTGGGAAATGGAGAAAATGCTGGTAACCAGCATTTTCTCCTTTTCCCAAAATGTTGTCTATCCTATCACAGGCAGATCTCATAATTTGATTAATATCTCATTTGTCGTCTGCAAATGCTTTCAATTTGGACCAGTATAAAAAATTTTCGCGCGGTAAAGAGCTAATTAGTTTACGTTATTATACACGTGTCCTCATTTTCTGTATCTCCTTGTCCTCAATCTGCATCATGTTTTGAGTGATAATATTCAATGGTACTGTCAAAATGGTAATATAATTGGCCTACAACACGCGAAAAGGGGCATTCGGACATTTGCGTAAAGTATCGTCTCGGATCAGCCTGCGCAGTCCGCACAGGCTAATCCGAGACGGCACTTTACGACTACATTAAACTTTTTCCTACAGTAGACTTAAGCAAAACAGAAAATTTACATAAGAACGGAAATTGTCATTTCAGACTAGTTTGCGTGGAATGTGCAGGGTGATCCGAGACGATGCTTCACGCAAGTGTCCAAATGCCCCCTTTTCGCCTGTTGCAGGCCAATTAGTACTGTTTTGCATACATAATTATGGACGTTTATCAGAAATTGGTTGAATGAAATTAGATATTCCATTGTTTCCACATGTGTTGATGTGTGTTGAATAATTCAAATCTCTCGACTGTAGATTACAAATGATATTTTAACTCTTTCAGCCAAAAATAGATGAGTCAAGCTTTGTTAAAAGGGGGCTTAATGCATCTGTTAAAAAGTCTCGACCAAGGTCAGCCTGCGCAGGCTAGCCCGAGTCGAAACATTTGCATTTCGTAAATTTTCTTCATGTCAATGGACCAGTTTGCCTCATGCTTCAATCGGTTGTTTCACAAGTGGATTTTATGAATTCATATTAATTTGATTAATTGCTTGGTATCATGCACCACGGATATTCATTAAGGTGTACGGCACCTAACTCTCATATTAAAAGACGGTAGCTGCCGACATTGGCCGAAAAGCCTTTACCAAAACGTCGATGTTACACGATATTTACCGATAAGTTAGTGAGTCTACGGCCCCTAACTCTCATATTAAAGCTGCCGAGAATGGCCGAATAGCCTTTACGAAAACGTCGATGTTCACCGATGAGTTCGGGGCCGTAGACCTTAAACTCCCGTTTGCTAGAGCATGGCTCTCATACACTCGACCTCTAGCGAAGGCTTGAAATACCACCTACTGAAACGTAGATGAGCGGACGGCAGAGATCAAAGATCAGACTGCACGTACTGTGCAGTCTGATCTTGATCTGCACCGTCCGCAAAAGGTCCTGTTTTTGCCTGTAGGGCCGAAAACGTTAGGATGATTTATTGACGTGCATTGTCTGAATGCGAGAAAGACGCTTTTTCTTACTTTTTATACAAAAAGAAATGAGTTTCTTTAAATATCCTGACGTTACTAGGTCCTACCTATATTTTCCATAGGAGAAAATTATCGTTATCATAATCTTCTATTTAAACTATTTTCCCAAAAAGTAATTAAGTGTTAGCCACCCTTTGTCCTAACAGCAGAAATATTTCAATTTTCGAAAACATTTAGCCATTCTGTTCCCCCAATTACTTATTCCACCGCGCTAGTACCCTAACCAAACAACCGAACAACAATTTTTTCACCTTTGCAACAACACCTGAATGTACTTTTTCTTTTTTGCAAAACTACATTAAATATTTGAAATCAACCACAGCCTGTTAAAAAGTAGCTGTAGCAAACTAAAATTCTGGATTAAATTGGACTTGATCACTGTCTTTTAAGGCTTACTTTTCATGGCGGTAACACATCCTGTTCACAGTAATGCGTTCTGCACTTCCGTTTGAAAGCTTAACCACTTGATTGTTACGCCGTGAATTCAATACTTATGCAATACTAGCTGTCCAGACTTTAATACACACATACTCGAACAGCGGCTCAGACTGTCGGATCATGCATAACACAACTAGTTCCATACTTCTGTTTTTAAAGGTCAAAATTTTCATTTCAAATGTAATTTTATTGCAGTTAGGAAGGCTTTTATTATCCTGTCAAAATTCGTGACAATGCTGCACTATTGTCATACATTTAAAATTTTCCTATTTGAATCAGGTCTTTCTGACGTAGCACGTGAATACAGAACTAACCTTTTAGACTTTGAAAACAGATAAAAATGACAATTTCAATTATACGAAAAACTCAAATTTGGAGTTTTCGAGGCTCTTTTGGCCGGAATTTCTTCAGAAATTGTCAGACTGTGTAGATCCAAAGTCATCCTGCACATTTCTCTTGATCTATACACTATCTACAGATGATAGAAATCTTCCAAGCTTGCGAAGAGTTAATTTTAATATGTATGAACATGTACAATCACGACTGGGGCCATCTCGTATCCTGCCAAACAGGTGTTTGGGCGTTTGGCGTTTGAACTGTTTTCAACTCAACACAGTAAAGATTTACACCATCTGGAGACAGCTTCATGGCGAAGGCCGTGAATTTGTACGTTAGGATCCGGGTTCACATCTCTACATTTCAAGATAGGGCTGTAAACTGACGAGTGCGATTTATTACGCTCGTCAAAATTTCTCTAATATGTCTGATCGAGTGCTACATGTAAATAAATGAGCCATTGCTCCGGAAAAAGGGGACTTAACCCTTTACCACACGACAAATTTTAGACCTGTCCGAATTGAAAGCATTTGCAGATGACGGTTTCAATGTGGCTCATATGAAATGATTTTTCTTTGATAGGGTAGAAAACAGTGAGGGAAAAGGAGAAAATGCTGGTAACCAGCATTTTCTCCTTTTCCCACAATGTTTTCAAAAGCCTTCTCTATCAGGGGTGTTAAAAGTCGTCATTGTGTGGTAAAGGATTAATGCATCTCCGTGATGCATGATACCAGACAAGTCATCACATGGTCATGGATCCATACAATTTGTTGCATCTAACAACCAACTGAATCGCGAGGTACACTGGTCCTTGGACACACAGAAAATTGACCGATAGCGAAAAGTTTCGGCCAAGGTCAGCCTGCGTGGAATGCGCAGGCTGCCCTGGGTCGATATTTTTCGCAGATGCATTAAGTCCCTTTTTCACAGAGCACGGCTTATTAATGTAATCGACAACTTTGGTTGTGGAATCTTGCACTGTCAATTAAAGTTTCGGTTTAATTAAAACCACACAACCTGGAGCTTTCACGAACAATTTTTTGCTTCAAAAGCAAACGAATAACAACAAATGATTATTCTTATCACTTAAGAATAGGGTACCCTAATGGGATTCGTGTAACATCGCCTTTCATCGTCGAAAAAACCTACGGATTCGGCTATGACTCGGGTAATCCGTAATCAATCGGCCGATAGACGCTGCTTCCCCGCATCGATTAAGAATTACCCGAGTCTTAGCCGAATCCGTACGATTTATTTATTTATTTATTATTTGGTGTTTTAAGGCGCATCGACAGCTGTTGTCATTTAGCGCGCATGAAGGTAGTATTTAGAAATGGAATAATAAAATGTTAATTTGATACTTAAAATCTATATTAGTCTATATTTTATTATAAAAATCTATTTCTTTTAGGTATTCTAAAATGTTATTCTGTTGTACATGTAAAAATAAGTTTTGTAAGCTATCAACACTAAAATGTTTTGACCGTATACGGTCGAAATTTTTACAGTTTAATAAAATATGTTTTATAGTTAAAGGTTCATTACAGTTTATACATTGTGGTGCTCTCTCATTATTTAAAAGATGCACATGTGAAAACCTTGAGTGTCCCACACGACATCTTGTTAAAATTACTTGACTTTTTCGGTTACAATAAAATTCATATTTATCATTAAAATTTGGCTTGATCGCTAAAAGCTTGTTGTTAAAACATTGTTGCCATTTAATTTGACATTCAGACTTGATAAATTCATTTATTTGTTGTTTTTTGTCAGTATAAGGAATTTTTATGTTGGCTATGTTCATATTTACGGCATCCTTTGCTTCTTGATCAGCTATTTCATTACCTTTTATATTAATGTGGCTGGGTATCCAGCAGAATATGATTGACTTTGATCTACTTAAATAAACATATTTTCTGAAAAATTGTTGAATCAATGGATTTGGGTTATCAGGATGTTTTAAAGATTGTAAAACTGACATTGAATCAGAAAAAACTATGAATTTCTTGTTATTATTGTTTTGTATTGAACAGAGAGCAATGTTTAAAGCCACAGCTTCTGCTGAAAAAATAGAGCTATGATCTGGTAGTCTTATTTTGGCAGTTTCTTGCTTGTGTACTGAAGCGCAACCAACTTTATTATCTTGTTTCGAACCATCAGTATAAATTGAAATGTAATCTTTATACTGTGATTTGATTTCTAAAAATTTATTTTGATAAAATAATGGATTTGTAACTGATTTTTTATTTACGTTGAGATCAAAAATAATATTTGGTGGATCTATGGTCCACGGCTCTTTTACAGGAAGTTTAAAGGGCTTAATATTCTTTACATTTATATTTGATTCATCAAGAAGAGGTTCAACTCTTAGACCAAGTGGTTTGATAAAATTAGGTTTATTTTGAAAAAGTCTTTTGTTTGGTGAATTAAAAATGTCATTGTAAACCGGATTCTTTGTATTTGAAGCCAGTTTAGTTACGTACTGTAAGGACAGTTTTTTCCTTCTATCATATAAGGATGGCTCCTGGGCCTCTGAATACAAACTTGTGACAGGTGACGTTCGGAAAGCTCCCAAAGCTAACCGAAGACCCTGATGATGAATAGTGTCCAACTTTTTTAGGTAGCTTTTCCTTGCAGAGCCATATATAATACATCCATAATCCAGTTCTGTCCGTATTAGAGATCTGTATAGATTTAAAAGAGTTTTTTTATCTCCTCCCCAGTCAGAGTGGGAAAGTACTTTTAAAACATTCAAAGCTTTTTGACATTTCAGTTTCAAAGCATTAATATGTGGAATGAAAGAAAGTTTTTTGTCAAAGATAACTCCTAAAAATTTTGCTTGATCTACTATTGGAATTGGACTATTATAAATGTTCAATGATGGATCCAAGTGCAACCTGCACCTATTGTTAATCTTGATTTTGAACAGAGTAGGTGAGAGGATACTTCCTTGAGGAACTCCCTGTTCTTGTTCATAGTCATCAGAAAAAGATGTGCCTACCTTAACTTTGAAACATCTATTTGATAAAAAGTTTGAAATAAACTTGGGTAGATTTCCCCTTAATCCAATTTTATGAATATCTTTTAAGATGCCATGTTTCCATGTGGTGTCATAAGCTTTTTCTAGATCAAAAAATATGGCAACTACATGTTGTTTCTTTACAAAAGCATTTCTGATAAAAGATTCTAATCGTACTAACTGATCTGTCGTGCTTCTGTTTTTTCGGAACCCCGATTGATGTTCCGATATAATATTATTGGATTCGAGGTAAAAATTAAGTCTATTGTTTATCATTCTCTCCATGGTCTTACATATACAACTAGTTAAAGCTATGGGTCTATAATTTGTTGGATTTGTATGATCTTTATTTGGCTTAGGAATTGGAATGATTGTAGCTTTGGACCAACTTTTCGGGAAGGTGCCTTGTTCCCATATAATGTTAAAAATGTTTAACAGAGTTTGTAATGAAATACGAGGTAAATGTTTTAAAAGTTGATAGTGTATTTCATCTGCACCTGCAGCAGAATCATGAGCATTTTTTAGAGAATTTTCAAGTTCTGATAGTGTGAAAGGTAAGTTGTAGTTATCATTTGTATCCGTTTCAAAATTAAGTTCTTCCATTTCTGCTTCTTGCTTATGTTTTCTAAATTGTGGTTTATAATTTGCAGACGAGGAGTTTGTTTTGAAAGTTTTACCCAGGATATTAGCGATTTCTTCTTTACTTTCATAGTTTTTGTCATCTACCTTGATATGCGAGTGTTTCATGGTTTGATTCTTTCCATTTATTTTCCTTAACATATTCCAAATGGTTGTCATGGGAGTTCTAGCATTAAGTTTAGAAATGAAATCTTTCCAAGATGATCGTTTTGCTTGTTTAATAGTACGTCGAGCCTTAGCTCTCATAATTTTACAAACATTTAAGTTTGTTTTTGTTGGATATTGTTTGAAACGTTTTAAACTGTCTTTACGTTTTTTAATAGCTTCTTTACAATCGTCATTAAACCATGGCTTTTTCTTCTTAAAAGTATTTGTTGAAATCTTCGGGATGCACTGATTTGATATGTCAATTAAAGTTTCAGTAAAAGAAAGCATTGGATCTTCTGAATTTTCAAAATTGTCAATCAGTAATTTTTCATGGCAAAGAATATTGAATTTTTCCCAGTTAGCTTTTTTAAAATTCCATTTTGGAATTTTCTCATCTTCTGTTTTCTCAGTTTCTTGTATAATGATAGGAAAATGATCACTTCCATGGGAATCTTCACATACTTTCCATTCATAATCAAGGTACAAGGAAGGATGGCAAAGTGAAAGATCTATTGCTGTGAAAGAACCTGATCCAGGATGCAGGTATGTATGTTGATTGGAATTAAATAGACATAAATTATTCTCTGCAATGAAATCTTCAATTATTTTACCTCTATCATTGGTATCTGAACAACCCCATAATTCGCTATGTCCATTAAAATCACCACATATGATGTAAGGTTGAGGTAGTTGTAGTAAAAGATTTTCTAAATCATTTTGATCTATTCTTTTATTTGGTGGGATATAGATAGAGCATATTGTTATAGTTTTATTTAAAGATGCTTTTATTGCTATTGCTTGTAGATTTGTGTTTAAGTCTATCTTACGATGAGGTACCGTAGAATGTATTATGATAGAAGAACCACCAGATGCTCTTTGGCAATCATTATGTATGTAGTGATAGGAAGAATAATTGCGAACTTCCAAGTCATCATTGGGGGTTATAAAAGTTTCTTGAAGACAACAAATTTGTGGATTTAATAAAGATAAAAGAATTAGTAGTTCATTAAAGTTGGCTTTTAGACCTCTACAATTCCATTGTAAAATTGAGTTTTGACCCATTATACTTGTATATTGGGAGTTTGAATTTACTTAAAAGTTATTTGACTGAGGAGTCAATTTCCAATTCCATATCTTCTAAACTTTCAAATTTATTTGCCAGCTTAATAGGATCCTGTGACCCTTTCTTCTGTCTATTTGATTGTTGTTTATCTTTTTCTTTTTTATCTGGTTTATTTTTCTGGCTTTTATTTGGTGATGTAGGGCATGAATTAGCTCTAGAAGCTGATCTTGATCTACTAGAGTCTTTTGTTTGGTTAGATTTTGAACCTGTTTCAGATGTTCGAGGTGGTTGGACAGATGGAGACGTAGATTTCGAGGAAGGTTTAGCGCCTTGCTCGAAATCCACGGGGTCATACTGTGTTCCACAAGTTCTCGTCTGAGGTTTTGCTGTTGCTGATTTAACTATCTTAGAGTACCTAGGTTCAAAAGCTGTCTCATATTGTTTTTTTGCCTCAAAGTAAGAAATCTTTCTTATTGTTTTAATTCTCATAATTTCTTTTTCTCTTTTCCAGACTTCACAGTTGGTTGATCTTGCACTGTGATCTTTACCACAATTTACACATTTGAAAGGTCTTTGGCAGATGCTAGATGTGTGTTTGGATTCACCACATCTATCACAGATTACTGCATCTGTGAGCTTGCAGTTGTCTTCGTGGTGTCCAAATTTTTGACAATTAAAACAGCGCAAAGGATTTGGGATGAACTGTTCCACTGGTACTGTACGATAAAAGATTCTAATACTCTGAGGCAAAGTGGTGGTGTTAAAAAGTGAGGAGTAGTGTATTGGTTTCAAGTTGAACATTATCTTTTTTTATTTTGAATCTCTTGCACGCAACAACTCCTTGCGGTGCAAGATATTCCACAATTTTTTCCTCTGTTTCTCCTTTCAATACCCTGTCTTTCACAATTCCTCTGGATTTGTTAAGTGAGTTGTGTTCTGAGACTGAGGAATCCGTACGATTTTGGCGATGAAAGGCGATGTTACACGAATCCTATAAGGGTGCCCTATCCTTAACTGAATCCCAATAATTATAGGGCATGATATGTTCAAACATAGGCCTACATGTTCATGTGTATTGATAGATGAATAGATGAATAGTGTTTTAAGGCCCGTCGACAACTTAGGTCATATTGGGCGCACTTACTTAGTAAACAATAATGCGAGGTGAAAATAACATACATGTGCAACAACATAAGACAAACATGATAAATGAGGAATGGACGAAACACAAAATGATGCCCCTTTTGTCGCCTTTTACGACATGCATGCTGTCACTTTTGTTCCGCCAGATGAAATGGCAAATGTGACGATCGCGGGACTGCAGTGGTTTATTCTTATACCCCCGATTAAACCACACGGGGTCCCACAGGCCAATTGATTCCCATTCCAAACCCTATTTACATCGAGAAAAAAATACAGGATTTGGAATAAGAACTACCCAGCCTGCTGCAATCCTACGAATTACGAGGAAAGCAGCCGTTTGTCTCTAATTTTAGTCGCCTTCTACGACATGCCATAGAGAAAGGCCGAGGTCCTATTCTATAAATTAAAAAAACCCGGGACCCCACGGGGATCATGTGTATTGAAATTTACATGAAGCCTATTCGCTTCTTTGACAGGTGTGTACATCACGGACAAAGGATAGTCCAAAAGAAACTTGCAAATCATGATTTTGTATTGAATTTAAATATGATAAAATTCGCAGCTTTGCCACGATCATCTATTTTGTCATTTGATTTCACAAAGAAACCTGGGTCATCAATGTTTTAGAAATGAAGCGTTTCGCCGCATACGGCACAATCTGCTTATTTAAAACGTGTGTACGATAAGAAAAATCGTAATGGCTGCATTACATTGAGAATTAGGTTATTTACGTAATCAAAAAGTAGATCTAAGATCAGACGTCTTACAGTCCGACATTCAAACCGATCTTTCTACAAAAATCGACTACCGTTTCCCCCAACATGCTGAAATGAAGTTATCCGTTTGACGTCTCCGAGACCAGTGTTCTAGATACATTTGGAGTGTTGTCAGAATCAACATTATGTCAGCGATTTAACTTACCAAATACAAATCGAAGTTTTACATTTTTACTTTGCATTAATTATTAGAATTTCAAATAAACAGCATCGGAAGTTTGATTCAGGAAAATTAGATCGTTGCAATTTCGTTTTATGGCTTGGATATTTTGACATAGCGGTCAGTGCGGATCAAAGATCAGACTGCACGTTTTGTGCAGTACGATCTTGATCTACATTGGCAACAGAGGCAGCAAAAATTGTGAAAAACATTTTAATCCTCAGGCTGCTAAACGCAATTTGATGCTCAGAACGTGCAGTCTGATCTTGGATCTACAAGTCCGATACGGTGATTTTTTTTTCCCAGCAACAATAACTTTGTAATCGCAATGTTTCGGTATAAGCTTTTGGTTGGAAATCTTCATTCTATTTATTTAGCAGTTTAACTCATTACCAAACGACAAAATTTTAGGTTTGTCCAAATCGAAAGCATTTGCAGACGACAAAATAAAAGTGACTGAAAATTTGAAATTTGTTTTGTGAAGGGTAGAAAACATTGTGGGAAAAGGAGAAAATGCTGGTTACCAGCATTTTCTCCTTTTCCCACAATGTTTTCCAATGGTTTCTTTCTCAGGGTCGTCAAAAGTAGGGATTGTGTGGTAATGGGTTAAAGGTTAAGATTTAATATATAACAAGTCCGATAAGCCCACTTGGCAAACCAATTGTAATGCTCTCTGCATGGTAGTGGATCCCACGAGGAAAATTATCTTAAACTGATAAATTCTTCGTATGACCCGGTCACGGCTCGAACACAAGACCTATCACCCAGCAGACAGGTACGCACCAACAGTTTGTGATCGAAGCATTTCGAATTCAACTCGTAAATATGGTAAATATAGATATAAAACGGTACGAGATTTTAAGGGGCGACCAGGGCTGTACAAATCAAGATATCTACAGACGGGTTTTCACTTTATTGCCCAATAAAACTCTTTATACTTCATGACGCAGTCTATTTCTTTAACTGCATTTCGACATTTAGTACCTTCCACGAGATATTTCGGGTTTTTTCATTTCGTTCTCCAAATATTTCAATGACTCTTAACAAGAAAGATTATATTCAAAGAAATTTTGCATTCATTTTATAGCTTAACAAATTTTAATTTTTACTTTACATCTAAGAAGATTGCTCCAACCCAGTATGTCTTACTCTCTAAAAGTGTTCCAAGTGGACCGAGCAAGTGCTACCGTCAATATTCGAGTACTTTCAAAGATTAATTCAGCTAATCTCAGAGTTGGAGCCATTGCTATTTCGAAAATACGGAGTTTTACCCGAGGACCACAGTGCCAAACAAGGGAAATTCCATGAAAATCCTAATACGGCAGAGCTCTGTCCCAATACACATTTGTTAAGTACATTGAGGTCGTTACAGAGATTATATACCCCCCCCCCCATTCATGAACCCATTTTTGGTGCATTGTTTATCAAAGAACTGTTTTTGGGTTTAATCGGTCTTTTTTGGTGAAGCTGTTTAAGCTGGCTTTTGACCTACTTTTATTATATCGGTAAAGTCTTGAATGAATAAAATACTAATTTGCGATTGATGAAAAATGTGTAAATCTGTGGGCCTCTGTGGGCATTTTTCTTTTATCTGCGGGCCTATTTATGACACCAACATACCATTGCCACCATTGCTACTATTTATCGATATCCCTAGGCGCTTATTTACTCGCACACCATAGCAAACTTTTATAACAGGAAAAAAATAATATTAGCAACATTAATTCTAGTTTTAAAATTATTTGCTTTGCTAGTGACTGTAACTTTGATCAACCGTGCTTCAACACATCGTCAGACTTAAGGATAGGGCAGCCGAATTTGATTCGTGTAACATCGCCTTTTATCGCAGAAATCGTACGGATTCGGCTAAGACTCGGGTAATCCGTAATCGATGCAGAAAACCAGCGTGTATCGGCCGATCGATTACAGATTACCCGAGTCTTAGCCAAATCAGTACGTTTTTTCGGCGATGAAAGGCGATGTTACAAGAATGCCATTGGGGTGTCCTATCCTTAAAGTAGTCGCAATGCTTTAAATGGTATGAATGAAACTTACTTGTACATTATTTTATACAAAGAAATATTTGAGGCACGGTCTGTCCAAAGGGGGCTTAATGCATCTGCAAAAAGTATCGCCCCATGTCAGCCTGCGCAATCAGCGCAGGCTGTCATGGGGCGAAACTTTTTGCTACTTCTAATATTCTGCATGTCAATGGACCAATCTACCTCATGGTCAGTCAGTTGTTAGACGAAATTGATTTTATGGATCCATAATTATATGATGACTTTCTTTGTATCACGCATCACGGAGATGCATTAAACCCCCTTTTGCCAGAGCACTGCTCATTTACATTTGGTTGCTATTGGCTATGTTGGCGACTATGTGAGTGAAAGCAAACAAGACGCTGCAAAATAAAGGCTGCCAGAAGAATTGTTACCGGAAAAATACAAGTACCTTAACTCGAAAGAACCCAAAATAATGCATAGGCTGGGCTTTAGAGATTTATTCAAATGACACGGGATAACGAGTTTTAGGTTACCTGAGAATTATGAAAAAAAAAAATTAACGCTCGTAAATCAATTATTTAAAAAACAAAAGTATATCGAATAGCAATTATTTCTATGATTTTGCGCCACGATAATGTCAATTTTTAGAGGTATATGTAACATGATTTATGTTGCAGTCGGTGTTAATGGGGCAATGGCGATAGCAAAAGCCGTACTACCTCCCCCCATGTTTCTAGGTTAGAATACATGCTTGCGTGTGATTTTTAAACATTGCGTTTACCAAAGCATGAGCTTGCGCAAAATAAAGAGAGAGAGAAAGAGAGACAGACAGACAGACAGACAGAGACAGAGAGGCAGAGACAGAGAAAGACAGAGAGCCAGACCCTGTGCGAACATGGGTAGATGCTTTCGATAGATGTGTTAAACCCCTTTTGCAAAGAACATGACTGAATTACATGTTGTTTATTGACAGGACAACATGACAGACATTCGCCGACTTTGAACTGGCACTTCATCACATAAGGGCTAACAAAAAAAATATCTGTGTTTAGGGTTTCGGTCCGAGATGCTGTAGGTAGGGTAGGCAGCATTTTCTAGGTAGGGTAGGGAAACCCTAAACACGGATATTTTTTTTAGGCCTAACTAAATCTTATTTTCAGTGTAATACAGCCATTAAGAATCTTGTTCGCTTACACACGTTTCAGATAAGCAAATAGGGCCGTATTAGGTCAAATCTGGTTTTACTATAAACCTCGTTTATAAAACGCCGCTGATCCAGATTCCTCGGTAAAACAAACTGTCAAAATTTATGATCGTGACAAAACTGCCAACTTTATCACCTTTAGACTCAAACCAAAATCATTACATGCATTTTTGTGGAACTATTTTACGTCCGTGATGTACACGCCTGTCACAGAAGTGAAAAAGCTGCATGTAAATTTCAGTACAGATGTACATGTAGGCCTGTTTTTAACCCTTCACAACAAAATCCCGTGTTTCAACGACCCTGAAGAAAAAGCCCTTTGAAAACACAGCGGGGAAAAAAGAAAATGCTGGTAAACCAGCATTTTCTTCTTTTCCCACAATGTTTTCTACTTTTTGAAAGAAAAGTTTCCGGTTTTGAGTAACTTCTACTTTGTCGTATGAAAATGATTTCAATTTCGGCAAGTCTAAAATTTTGTCATTCGGTAAAGAGTTAGCACATCATGAACTGTAATTCTAGAGACAAGGTAATGTGATAAAAAGAATGTAATATTCCTTGGCTTTTGAGGTAAAATTTTATTAAGGCTCGCTCAATAAAATTTTATGTAGAGTCATTTGGTAAAATTTATCTCAATCGCTAACTATGTCCGATACTGTATGTATACGATAGAGGGGCGCTCTTTTATGCCGCTTGTTATTCATGAATGGATATATGATCTGAGATTATAATTACAGACAACGCCTTGATCGTCTTTTGTTTAACATTATCTACAATAATGCACTGACCTAGATAGTTCTGATATACTAAGATTGGAAAAAAAAACATACAATAATGGTGCATGTATTCACGCTCAAAAGAACACTAACAGAGAGAGAGAAAGAGAGAGAGAGAGAGAGACAGGGAGAGGGGGGAGAAAGACAGAGAGAGAAGAGGGAAAGAGAGAGAGGAGGGAAAGAGAAAAAGAGATAGGGAAAGGGGGAAAGGAGAGAGAGAGAGAGAGAGAGAGAGAGAGAGAGAGAGAGAGAGAGAGAGAGGGGGGAGAGAGAGAGAGAGAGAGAGAGAAAGCGAGAGAGACAGGGAGAGAGAGAGAGAGACAGGGGGGAGAGAGAGAGAGAGAGAAAGCGAGAGAGACAGGGAGAGAGAGAGAGAGACAGGGGAGAGAGAGAGAGAGAGAAAGCGAGAGAGACAGGGAGAGAGAGAGAGAGAGGAGGAGAGAAAGAGAGAGATCGAGAGAGAGAGCAGGGGAAAGAGAGAGAAAGAGAGGAGGGGAAAAAAGAGAGAGAAAAAGGGAAAGAGAGAGTGAGAGAGAGATAGAGAGAGAAAGAGACAGTGAGAGAGAGACAGACAGAGAGAGAGAGATCGGGTTTAAGACAAAGGTAGATTTACAGAAAGTACAAAAAAGAACGCAATGGAAAAAAGTGAGAAGAGAAAAAAAGCTTAAAACTCTCTCCAACAAAACAAAACTTTAATTGTATCGTAATGGGTTGATAATCAGACTTCAATTCAATAAGACAGGTATTCACAGAGCTCACTTTACAGACCTATCGTTTAGTTTCAGATTAGACCATGATTAGGAACTAATTTTGTTAAGAAAGGAAACGGGCCGATTTTCGGAAGTCGTTGACCCTTTCAAAGCCATAGGCGAAAAACAAGGGCTTTTGCAGACGGCATAGATCAAGATCAGACTGCACAGAATGTGCAATCTGATCTTGGATCTATGCCGTCCGGTTGTTTAGTCAAGCCTGAAAGATAACTATCTTTCAGAGTTAGAGTTGATTATATTTGCAGCCATCGAAAGAGGTCGAGTTTATAGATTTGTTGCTGAAGGAGTTAATAGCTTATACGAAATAATCTTAACCCTCTTCCAGGTGGCTTGTAACACGCGAAAAGGGGCATTCGGACATTTGCGTAAAGTGTCGTCTCGGATCAGCCTGCGCAGTCCGCGCAGGCTAATCCGAAACGACACTTTCCGTTTTTATGTAATTTTCTGTTTCGCGCAAGTCTGCTGTAGCACAAAACCTAATGTAGTCGTAAAGTGCCGTCTTGGATTAGCCTGTGCGGACTGCGCAGGCTTATCCGACACGGCAGTTTACGCAAATGTCCGATTGCCCCTTTTCGCGTGTTGCAAGCCTGACCTGTGAAATGAAATTTTTGAGTCGATAGTAAAAACCCAAATTTTGTTATCTCAAAAGTATTATTTGGGGGACAACATGTCCTTATCGGACAGTGTAGATCAAAGATCAGACTGCACGTTCTGTGCAGTCTGATCTTGATCTACACTGTTCGCAGAAGGTCAGTAAGTCGCGCTTAGCAGCCTAAGGGTTAAAACGAGCGTATCAAAATTTTTGTAAGATATCATCAGTTAATTAGCTGATTCCAGTCTGTAAACGATATGGTCCTATTTCTTCCCAATACAGACAAGAACAATGAATAATAAATAGCAAAAAAGTATTATTCAAATACCCTCAGTAATAACAAAGATTTGAGAAAATGTCGAAGTGTTCCTCTTGATAGTGAACAACTAGCCAAAGCTTGGAGTAAATGTCTTTATAAATCACAAAGTCAGTGTTTCCCCTTTTTGAGACTAAACAGCTAGTCCAAATTTGAAGCAAATTTACATAACCTCCCCTGTTTTCAGTGTAATATACCCATCACAAATTTTCTTGTCTTATACACGTTTCATTAATATCTCAATTATATTACGTCATTTTTGACGTCATTTAGTACACGTACTTCACAGAAGTGAATGGGCTTTATGCTTATCACCGCGCCTGCATCTATATGTGGTTTTGCATTTTCTAATCTTTAACTTGTGAAATATCGTTATGTGATAAAAAGAATCTGACATTTGATTAAACTTGTCAAGAAAAGAATGTTATAAAGCTCGCCAAAAGCTCGATTAATAAATAACATTTTCCCTAGACTCGTGTGATAAAATTTTATCTCAAACGACAACTCATGTCAGATCCTAAATATCTCCAGTAATAAGAGATTCTAGAGAAAGATTTTACATCATTACGATGATGCAGACGACGACAGGCCTATCACAATCCCCCGACGTTTTCGTCCTAAACAGCAAAGCTAAATGGGAAAACCTGATGAAATCTAAATTTTTTAAGACTGCTACAGACATAAACATATTCAGGGCCGGTCCATATTTTCAGAGCCGGTCGACATAATCGGAGCCACTGTTTATTTATGTCAATTTTGTGTTAATTCTTATCAATTCTTTGCCAACAGCGAACAGCAAAGTTCAAGAAATAATTCACGCTTTTGGAAAGCGAAACTCTTATTCGCTAATTTCATGGCAATATCAGTCTGAAATAAGGTCCTTGACGTATTATTTCGGCTACAGTCAACTCACGGCACAAAAGATTCAGACAGCACTGTACACATTCTACAATGTTCCATGGTGTAAAAAAAACATGTTAAAAGACCAGAGAATTGCATGACACTCTCTCTTTTTTCTAAATTCAAAGACATAAGAACACATTGGTACAAAAAAAATGACAAGCTTAGTTGATTTTCTGTTGTTTTTGAGCCGATATTTTCGGACGCGTAAGACCAACACAACATTTTCTTCTCAGAGCCACTGGCTCTGAATATGAAGTTTCCTATCCGTGATTATGATTAACAGCCGATTTTTTTTTTTACATCAATTTAGAAATAAAGCGAGGGGAAAGCTTCAACTTTTTCCGTCCAGCAAATGAATTCGATTCTTTTAGACGGCTAAAAACATCGATTTCACGAAAGAAGTAATTTCTTATTACACTTTAAACTCAAGTAGCGGACGGTGTAGATCCAAGATCAGACTGTGTGTTCAATTCAGTCTGATCTTAATCAACAATGTCTGCAAATGTATTCATGCAGCTAATAGTGCTGAAAGCGTTAAAACTTAATTCTTTACCAAACGACAACATTTTAAAATCAACGAAACTGACAGCGTTTGCAGACGATAAATTAAACCTGCCTCAAATGATTGGATTTGATTTTCAAATGGTAAAAAATTGTGAGAAAAGGAGAAAATGCTGGTAACCAGCATTTTCTCCTTTTCCCACAATTTTTTCAAAGGCCTTCTTCCCAAGGGATCGTTAAAACTCGGGATTGTGTTGTATAGGGTTTAACGGGGCAATCTCGGGCAATTTTCGACAAGATTTTTGTTTAGGCTACACAAATAGCACCTCTTTTCACATTGACAAATCGCATTAAAGGTCGCCCTTGGGCACTCAACTGCCTGACCATTGTCCGAAAAAGTTTATTCGTCGGTCGAGTGGGTTTTAAACTGGAGAATATTGTGTTTTAAGAGGGCTGATTATCCCCCATAGTTGAATAAGACATTTCCATTGAGGCACAGAAAGGGGAAAGTTTTGTAAACCGCACCAGGTGTATTGTGACCTGTGCTGCTTCTTGCGATGCCGGTAGACCAAGATCAGAGAGCATGTCTAAATTAACTGAATCATGCTTCGTGAATAGGGGGTTAAAGCAAAAATTACCGACTCGTGACAGCCTGCAAAGTCCGCACAGTTTGACATGGGACGGAATTTTTTTCTATTAAAAAAATTTTCTGCAAATCAAATGACCATTCTACCTCATGATCCAGTCGGTTGTTAGACAAACTGGATTTTATGGATCCATGACTATATGGCCTGCAACACGCGAAAAGGGGCATTCGGACATTTGCGTAAAGTGTCGTCTCGGATCAGCCTGCGCAGTCCGCGCAGGCTAATCCGAGACGACACTTTACGACTACATTAGATTTTGTGATACAGTAGACTTGCGCAAAACAGAAAATGACATAAAAACGGAAAGTGTCGTTTCGGATTAGTCTGCACGGAATGCGCAGGCTGATCCGAGACGACACTTTACGCAAATGTCCGAATGCCCCTTTTCGCGTGATGCAGGCCCTATGATGACTTGCTTGGTATAATACATCATAGAGATGCATGAAACTCCTTTTCCCAGAGCCTGTTTAAAAGGAGATTGCAAAAAAAAAAAACGTCATACAGAACAGACCGAAGAGGATTATAAGTAGAAAAGGGCTTTCTTCACAAATTCATTTCATATCTCTGTATTATGTGCACCATTCTTCTTCCTCCACCCCCCACCCCCAAATTCATTACATTTCCAAATTCGTTTTCATAAATTGACTATTCTCGTTGGACCTTGCTCCTTGTGGCTTCTGTATCTGTGCGTCTGAAATTGCGTTTATTTATCGTCGCCACCGATTGCCCATATGGGCGACGCCCCCCTTGAAGGCTGTTAGTATTGTTACGGGGGATAGTGGAGATAAAGGATGATACCAATCCTTAGTTTCGCCTGGTTCTTTAACGTGCTCCGAACGTGCGTCTAAAAGAAAGTACCCGTTCTTTTATTTAGATTCGCTGAATAGAAGACAAGTGAACAAAGATACCCGTTTAAGCATACATTTAGAATTGCACACTTGACCCAAGGTCAAGCAGCGAGCAAGGACACCCGGCGAACATCTGAAGTGCTTCTGTGTATACAACGAACAATGCCAAAACTTGAATTGGTAATTAGAGAGGCTCTGAATTTTCAAATTTTAAAAATAAAGCTCACCTGAAGTTTTACACCACGTTAATTACGTTTGAACAATGGTCTGGCAAATGGGGGCTTAATGCATCTTATAGATAAAACCAACTTTGTCATACAACTGACTGAATCATGAGCAAGAATTATCTTTTGGCATGCAGAAAATTTAAAGATAGCGAAAAGTGTCGGCCCATGTCAGCCTACGCGGACTGCGTAGGCTGACGTGGGTTGATACTTTTCGCAAATGCATTAATATAAATCCTCGTTTCACAAGGCATGGCTCATTCCTGTTCGTTTAGATAGACCTACATATTTTAACCCCGCATTTTGCATAGAACTACCTGATTTTAACCAGCATTTTCTCCCCTTCTTTTTTACAGCAATGTTTTCTTCCTCACGAAAGAAAACCCCTTGAGTTGAGCCTCATTTAAATTGTCGTCTGCAGAATGGTTTCGACTTGCACAAGTCTGAAATTTCGTCTGGTAGGCAGAGCTGATACGTGTTAAATAAGATTTGTAGGTTTGTTTGCGTATTTTTAATGCCGTTTTAGGCATTATGTCAGTTACTAGTATATTTCGGCTACCAGTACACCTGTCCATACTTTTCTAAAGTGTGTTTTACCAGTACTTCGCACAGTATTACTCCAAAAGCAACTGGCTGCTTTCCAACATAATCATTGTCGAAACAATTATCAGCTGAGGGACAGGAATGAATCCTGTCGCAATGACTATCATCAATCCTCGAACAGAAATTGGCCAAGCTAGGAACTTGAACCAGCGACCCCCGGGCCTCAAGTCCTGTGCGCTACCGAGGCTTGGCTAGTCTGGTAAAGAGAGAATACAAATGAGCACTGCTCTCTGAAAAAAGGGGGGCTTAATGCATCTGCGAAAAGTATCGACCCAGGTCAGCCTGCGCAGTACGCGCAGGCTGACCTGGGCCGAAAAATTTCGCTATTTGACAATATTCTGCATGACCAAAGCCCAATCTACATCACTGATTGAGTCGATTGTTAGTAAATGAGGCTATTATGGATCCATACTTAAGATGATATGTATGTGAACGCTTGCTTGGTATCGCGTATCACGGAGATGCATTATGCCCCGTTTGCCAGAGCACGGCTCAATTACAAGTCGTCAACGAGGAAAGGGTGGGTAAAAGAAAGTTCAATGTTTGAAAGAGACACTAAAGCTGTCAAATAAAGAAAGACTTTCACACCCCGCGGTAGATTGTAATCCCTCCTGCATTAATCAGGATTGAGTAAGCTGAAAAAAAGTAAGGGACTCCTGCAGGGAAATCGTTAAAAAAAAAGGTAACATAAAATGTCATCAAAGAACTGAAAGTACTGAGGCCTACATTGGTATTAACCCTTGTCCTTCTAAATAAGTGAAATAAAACTTTCAAGTCGATGTAGAAAATCAAGATTTTTTTTTACATCAAAGGTATCTCAGGAAAGATATCTCCTTATCGGACAGTGGAGATCCAAGATCAGACTGCACGTTCTGTGCAGTCTGATCTTGATCTTCACTGTCCTCAAAAGGTCCTTGAGTCCCATTTAGCAGCCTTGGGCCCAACTGAAAGGACAATAGAATGTAAGTTGATCGATCGATTGATTGATTGATTGATTGATTGAATGGTGTTTAATGCCACTTTTAACATTATTTCAATCATATCACGGCGACAGCTCACATATTCATGTATGGCCTGGGTTTCACCAGTTCTAGGCTAAGGCTTGGATCTATCTTGCCCAAGGACACTCTCGCGAAAAAGCCAGTGCTTACAGTGAGGCTCGAACCCTTGCCTTCTAGGCTACAAGTCCTACACTTTAACACTGAGTCACGCAGGTCCCCAGAATGTATGTGAGCTCTATTATAGCTGTCACTTAAGTTAAGATCAAATTTTCCTCTGGTCACAAATTTATGTTAAGCATTTTTCTCCTTTTCTCACAATGTTTTCAAAAGTCTTCTTGTTCAGGGTCGTAATAACTCGAGATTGTTTGGTAGAAGATTTGAAGAAAAGTGATGACTGCCACGACAGTATCAACAAACTATAGCTGTAGGTCATTAAAGATTGGTCCAGTCCATTGTTGTACAAATATGGTCTTTTAATATCCAAATTATTCCACAAAAAGCATTACTAGAAAAGGGGCAATTGATTTTTGTCCTTGAAAAGTTGAGCCTTTTTTGAACAATGATTTTTTTTTCCAGTATCATTCCTATAAAACATTTTCATTTCCTTCAAATATGTCTCCTTTAAGTCAGTTATATGCGTTTTTGATCGATCAGCCTATAAAAGTCATGGGTTTACACTTTGCCTGACGACAAATTTTAGACTTGTCCAAATTGAAAGCTTTTGCAGACGACAAAATAAAGTTGGCTCAAAATATGAAATTTGTTTAAGAAAGGGCGGAAAACATTGTGAGAAAAGGAGAAAATGCTGATTACCAGCATTTTCTCCTTTTCTCACAGTGTTTTTAAAAAGCCTTCTTCCTCAGGGGTCGTTGAAAGTCAGGAATGTACGGTCAAGGGTAAAACAATAAAGTAGTGGAACAGACTGATGTCGTTTTTGAGGAAAGTGTAGATCAAGATCACACTGCACAGAACGTGCAGTCTGATCTTGGATCTGCACTGTCCTTTACCTCACTTACGATACCCTGGCCGAAACAACCTTAAAATAATAATATTTCGGATGTTTTGCCTGATAGAAAAAAATTCCTTTTCATTA
Organism: Hippopus hippopus; assembly: GCA_946811185.2. Classification (NCBI taxonomy): domain Eukaryota; kingdom Metazoa; phylum Mollusca; class Bivalvia; order Cardiida; family Cardiidae; genus Hippopus; species Hippopus hippopus. The sequence goes on from OX328104.1 coordinate 10,848,775, forward strand.
ATTCAGCGATCCAAGGGTTAACCCTTTACCACACAATCCTGACTTTTAAAGACCCTGAAGAAGAGTGCTTTTGAAAACATTGTGGGAAAAGGGGAAAATGCTGGTAACCAACATTTTCTCCTTTTCCCACAATGTTTTCTCGCTTTCCAAAGACAATCTCGTCAATTGAGTCACATTTGATTTGTCTTCGGCAAACGCTTTCAATTTGGATGGGCATACAATGACGTCGATTGGTAAAAACGTTAAATACGACATAATCATCCAGCAAGGCTTGAGATCATTCTGACATATTTAACTCTTTACCAGACGACAAAATTTTAGACTTGTCCAAATTGAAAGCATTTGCAGACGACAACTCAACCCCTATCCTGCTAAATAACTAAAATGAAATTTTTAATTCGATGGTAAAAACCCAAATATTGCTATTTCAAAGTTACATTTTGGGGAATAATATTTCCTTATCGGACAGTGTAGATCCAAGATCAGACTGCACGTTCTGTGCAGTCTGATCTTGATCTACGCTGTCCGCAAATGGTCAGTGAGTAAACGTGGCTTAAATAATGGACATTGTCTTTCCAAGAATAATAAAAAAAAAAATGTTCGAAACGGAGAAAAATGCTGGTAACCAACATTTTCTCCTCTTCCCACGATGTTTTTAGAAGCCGTCTCCACCAGTCTTTGTCCTTATAATGTCACAGGGATGATTTGTACACGGTTAATATATGTAAATAATGGACAATGTCTTTCCAAGAATAAAAAAAAAGTGTTCGAAAAGGAGAAAATGCTGGTAACCAGGGTTTTCTTCTTTTCCCATATTTTTAAAAGCCTGTTTCACCAGTCTTCTTCCTCATAAAGTCACAGGGATGGTTTGTGCAGTAATACAAAACGTTGTTTGAGAAAAAAGAAAATGCTGGTAACCAGGATTTTCTTCTTTTCCCATAATATTTTTAAAAGCCTTTTTCACCAGTCTTCTTTCTCATAAAAATCACTGGGATGTTTTGTACAGGGTTTATTTATGTATACGCTTAGTTATTACCTTATTAAAACAGCACATCATAAACTTAGGTGAGAATGAACACATAAAGAAACTGAACTGTAGTAAAACAAAGCAAATACTTCTTAGCTTTTAAACCCTTACCAGACGACAAAATTTTAAACTTGTCCAAATTGAAAGCATTTGCAGACGACAAAATAATTGTAACTCAAAAATGAAAATTTGGTCTGGGAAGGGTAGAAAACATTGTGGGAAAAGGAGAAAATGCTGGTTACCAGCATTTTCTCCTTTTCCCTTAATGTTTTAAAAAGGCTTCTTCCTCAGGGTCGTTAAAAGTTGGCATTGTGTGGTAAAGGGTTAAACTTTAACTCTGGCTATAAAAAAATCGACATTTCTATCTTGAAAGCAGACGAGAAATTTAATGCGACGCAAACGATTAATTTCTGTTTTTTCAAATGGTAGAAACAATTGTTGAAAAAGGAGAAAATGTTGGAAAATGTTTGTCATCAGAATTTTCTACTTCATCCACATTCTTTGCGACAGACTTTTTTCGTCAGTATTGTTAAAGCACTAGATTGTTAGTAAAGGGTGAGATAAACGGTCCCGTATTTTTACAACCCTGTGGAGGAAGGCTTTAAAAATATGTTAGAAAAGGAAAACACTCTAGAGTCCAGGGTTTTTACGACCCCTAACTCATCGGTAAATATCGTGTAACATCGACGTTTTCGTAAACGCTATTCGGCCAATCGCGGGTACTTCCGTCTTTTAATATCAGACTTAGGGGCCGTAGACCCACTAACTAATCGTTGAATATCGTGTAACATCGACGTTTTCGTAAACGCTATTCGGCCAATCTCGGCAACTTCCGTCTTTTAATATCAGAGTTAGGGGTCTTAGACCCACTAACTCGTCGGTAAATATCGTGTAACATCGACGTTTTCGTAAACGCTATTCGGCCAATCTCGGCAGCTTCCGTCTTTTACTATGAGAGTTGAGGGCCGTAGACCTTAAATCCCCACAATGTTTTTACCCTCTCGAAGACATCGCGTATTATTTCAGCTACTCTAAATTTTTCGTCTACAATAAAAACGAGATTAAAAATCTTATCGTTTAATAAAGAGTTATCTCTTAAAACATTTAATAAATGGAATGAATTTATCAACTCTTTCCATACCATAGACGTCACCAGAGGCTTTTGTGGACTGGTTAGATCAAGATCAGACTGCAGTGAACGTGCAGTCTGATCTCTAATCTACATTGTCCATTGCTATATTCTAGATTATGACCAAACTGTCTCTTGATCTTGCAGAGGAAATATTTTTTTTAACCTTCGAGAAAATGCAATCTATTTACTCATTAGTGAAAGAGTTAATTGGGAAATACAGGGTGTCCAAGAAGTTAAGCACCATCCTGATTTTCATGTTTATTTATGTTTAAAACTTATTTCAAATCTTTTTCCCGCTTTCATATTTAATTATGGCTTATAAACTGACAACACGATAAAGAACTGAATTGCGTTTTATTATGATTATGATCAATAAAGTTGCTCTTCAAAAATAAAAGTGTTTTTTATGGAAACTTTGATCGTGTGCGACTTCTGAGACACCCTGTGCAACGCAAATATTGGAATTTCAAGGCTTTTTTTTTTTTTCATTATTCCTCTAGAAATGAAAAATAAAAGGGGGAGGGGTTAAGTATTCTTTGCAATATGATCTTGATCTATAGGATCCACAAAAGCACCCGAAAAAATCTGAAGTGGTGTAAACTAGCTTCCAGCTCTGATACTAGGAAAGAGATGGATAAATTCAGCCCGTTGGGGAGATTCAAACATTACCAAACTCATGTTATTCTACCAACTATCTAGAATAAAATCCCAATGGATCGGAAGATGCAGTTCTGTCATCAGACTGCACGATTTGCGCAGTCTGATCTGTAACACCGTTCCCAAGATCACATAAGAGTTAAGCGTGCAATTTGAGAGTTAATGAAATGTAAAAATTAAGATGCTACACACGCCGGCTAAAACAGATACATTATTCCTTTACTACACAAGATTCTATTCAATACTTATGCATACACATATACATACTTCAAATCTAATATGTCATTCAAAAATGAATATAAATACACGATCCGGAATTTTAACGACCGTGAAGAAGAAGGCTATTGAAAACAATTTTGGAAAAGGAGAAAATGCTGGTAACCAGCATTTTCTCCTTTTCCCAAAATGTTTTCTACCCTTGCAAAGACGAATAAAAAATTAAAGGTCAATTTAATTTTTCTCTTGCACTGGCTTTTAAATTGGACAGGTGGAAAATTTTGTTGTTTGTTAAAGGGTAATGAAGAGACAGAAAGGTTTTTCTAACTGATAGCGTGTTCGTCATTGCCCGGTGCTAAGAGCATGTACTTGCAGTGCAGACGGTAGCAGGTTCAATACAAGACATTGTCATTTCTTGACCAAACGACAAAATTTTAGACATCCAAAATGAAAGCATTTGCAAAGGACATATTAAATGTGATCCAAATGATTGGACCTGTTCCTGGAAGTGGGGGGAAAAAATAAGGAAAAGTGAAAATGCTGCTTACCTTTCTCTGTTTCCCCAAATGTTTTCATAAGCTGTTTGTTTGTCTTTGAAACACGTTATTGTGTCGTCAAGAGATACATAAAATGCCTATAGGATGTCATATAATTGCTGTCTCTCTTTGGCACCGTATCCAAGTCAGTGTCAGAAAAAAAATGTTAAAAGCCATCCATCTACAGGTACGTTACTATTGCATATTTAAGAAACGCCATTTGAAATTCAACACATTCAATACATGTCCAGTATTACACAACGGCTCCTTTGTTTGAACCAAGTCTATCTTTTTCAGAACGACCCGTCTTAACAATAGAATGCACGAGCGCATGTCTATCCATGCACGTGCTCAGGTTTTCTGTAGATAGAAAACCTGCCCACGTGCGAGAAAGATCTGCTCACGTGCGAGATAGACCTGTCCACGTGCATTGACGGACCCGCGGTCGTGCAGACAGGGTCGTGCCAGTACGTTGGTACCCTTGCGACATTTTTTATGTGCAAAAATTGTGATACAATGGAATAATTTTGCAAATACACTGTATGTTCCTGCCTTGCCCTACCCTGCCCTAGCATGCCTTGCAGCCCTGCTGAGCCTACCTGCCCTGTCAGGCCTACGTACCTGTTAGCCTGCCCTGCACGCCTGCCTGGCCTGCCTCCCTGCCTGCCTACCATTCTTGCTTTCCCTGTCTACCTGTTATGCCAGCCTGTCTCTCTTCCCTTCCCTTCCTTGCGTGCCTGCCGTACGTGCCTGCCTGTCCTGCCTGGCCTGCCTTTATTGTCTAACTTCCTTGCTTGCTTTCCCTGCCTGCCTATCTGACTTGCCTTGCCTAGCGTGCATTACCTTGAGTGTCTTCTGGTTTGCTCTTTCTTGCCCTGACTTACCAACTTGTCTTGCCCCCTCCTCAGGCTTGCCTGCCTGCACGCCTACATGCCTGTAGGTAAATGCATGTGAGCTTACACGTACCTTCTGTGTTTCTCAAGACAAACTTTGTACATGTACACATGTACATTAGCGATAATTGGCTAATTAATCAACGTACAAATTAATTTCTCTGTGATGTGTTCGATCATGCGATTTTAGTATCAGTTGCTGATTTAGAAAGGAAACTTGAGAGATACGAGTAAGTTAGCTGTGGTATTGATTGATGATTACTATATAACGTCAACACTGGATCATTTGGTAAAGAATTAAACTACGTTGACAGCTCACTTATTCATTTGTTTCCTATAATAGATTTATCCAGCTGTCCGTTGAAAGAATAAGACTTAGAGTATACGTTGAAAATGTCTAACAATTTCTTTTTTTTAAAGAGAGTTGAATACTAGTATCTACTATTGAATTCAATGATCTATTTTCTTAGGCCAAGTTTAGTATGCTTTTGTACGTGTACAGCCTTCGGAAAAGAAGAAGATTAATTATTTCATGCTTTCCGGTAGGTTATCGAGAAATATCGGTGAAATATTTTTCGATATTTCATGGTTACGACCAGTGAAAATACCGATCTTTATATTCTAACTCTTTAATTGAAGACGGAAACAGTTGCACTAGTTACCTAGGTAAAATACGCGTGCCTCACAACCAGATAGAAATATGACGTAATTTACCTTACGTTTCTTGCGCTTGACGTAATATTATTGTAATGCGTTGATATGCGGAGGGGGTACGCCACGGGGAATAACCGAAAAGAACTGTACTGGATTTTTATTAACTTCCCCACAGAAAGGGTTAAAAGCATGAAATAATTAGAATATTTGTATTTTTCGGTGAAAGATCGAAATTTATTTCACCTCGTGAACATCATTGGTAATATTTTCACTCGAGGCTGCGCCACTCGTGAAAATATTACCGATGATGTTGACTCGATGAAATAAATTTCGATCTTTCGCCGTAAAAAACAAATATCCTCTATATATTCGACAGAGGAGAAACAAAGATAATTTTGTTTACGATGATCCTTTCTGCTCAAAAGGTGCTTTAAGTTTGCATTACAGACCGTGTAAATCAAGATCGGACTGTAGGCTACGTTCTCAATGAAAACCATGCTGCACAGAACTCGAAGTCCGATCTTCCATCCACACTGCCCCGTTGTTTGTAGAATACTGTATCCTAAACAACTTTGAAACTGAACTTTCTGTGGGGTTTTATTCCCCTAAAGAATAACGTATTTTGGATGGAATAAGTAACCTTTACGCTGGTAAGTAAGTTTACCCTTTACAATATGACAAAATTTTAGAGTGGTCCAAATTAAAGGCATTTGCCAAAGACAAATCTTTAGGTCAAAAATGATAGAGTTTGTATCAGAAAGGATAGAAAAAATTGTGTGAAACGGAGAAAATGCTGGTTACCTGCATTTTCTCCTTTTCCCGCAATGTTTTCAATAGCCTTCTTCCTCTTGGTCGTCAATACACCGGACTGTTTGGTAAAGGTTTTATTAAGTAAAAATCTTCAGTCTAAAGTTTTAAGTCTAAAAATATAATTCCCTCTCCAAATGAAACTATTTGTTGTCCACGGACTTATTTCAAGTGGCGTGCAGTTTACATCCAATATCAAGCTGCACATTCTGCGCAAACTGATCTTAATCTACGCTTTAAAACAGGGTTACTTATTTCATCTATTACAGTAAGGGGCTCAACCCTCCACCTCCACAATTTCAAGTTTTAACGACTTCGACAGAGAAGGCTTTTGAAAATATTGTGAGAAAAGCAGATGCTATTAACCAGCATTTTCTCCTTTTTCCACAACATTTTCTAGACCTATCGGAGACAAATCAAATTATTTGAGCCACATTTAACATGTCGTCTGCAAATGCTTTCAATTTAGACGAGTCTACATTTCCCTAGTCTGGTATTTAGTTATAAGATTACCCACACCTGTGAACACCTGGTAAGCGAGATACTTTACGCGGGCTGGCGGAAATAAAATGGCGGAAAATGAAAATATTACTTACATCCGGGACTAGATGAAAGAATCACAGGTGATGTTTATTTTTCTCGGCTAGAAGGAGAAAATGACAAATATTTATCTCGAGCAATATATACCACGTGCGATTAAGAAAATAAAATGGGAGATGTGAAGAGATGTTTGCGATAGGCCTTCCATAGAAGTTTCTTTTTAGCCCTTACGCTGCTCAGCGCTATAGTCACTGACCTTTTGCGGACAGTGTAGATCAAGATCAGACTGCACAGAACGTGCAGTCTGATCTTGGATCTACACTGTCCGATAAGGACACAATGTTCCCCAAAAACTACATTTGAAATAGCAAAATTTGGGGTCTTACTATCGGCTCAACAGTTTCATTTCACTTATTCAGAAGCATAAGGATTGATCTTCTGTCTATGGGAGAATTCACGTCTTGCTATGATTATATTTTGAACTAGGAGGCGTTCGACCTACCGACTGCCCGCCCTATCGATTAACAGACCATCTGAACGAATAAACGAGCGAAAAAAAGAAAAAGGAAAAAAAAACGAACGAACAAAGGAGGAAACAATGAAAGAACAAAAACGAACGAACAAAGGAAAGAAGTATGAAGGAAGGAAGAAAGAAAGAAAGAAAGAAGTCTTAACCCGTTTACATTCAATCCCGAGTTTTAACAACTCTGTGGAAGAAGGCTTTTGAAAAAATTGTGGGAAAAGGAGAATATGCTGAAAAGTGGAATCTTCCCTTGTTCCCACAATGTTTTCTAACCTTTCAAAGACAAATCCATGCATTTCAGCCACATTTGAATTTCCATCGGCTTTCAATTTGTACGATTAAGAACTTGTGTTTTCTAGTAAAATGCTGCACCACTAAGAAGCTTATCGTTGGAACTGTTACGTCTAACTGGGTACTTTGATGGATTCATATGTCTCTTTATCATTAAGAATCTTTGATTCGTCCAAATGGGCCAGAGCCTGTCGATCGTGTTTGTTTTTATCTAGATTGCCCGTCCTCAATTATGATGTTCAGTTAGGAAGTTCAATTGGAAAACGGTAACGTTACAGTAGCAATACCAGTTTTTCGTAGAAGCAATCAAATCTGCTGCTGCAGTTTTTGCCCGTTTAGCACCTTTGTTATAGAATGTTTCTCAAGCTTACCGAGAGACAGATTCAACTAGTCTTTAGTATACTGAATGTTTGAAATCTTAAGCCTTGGTCACACCGAACTAACGGACGAGTAACGGATAAAAAATCATTTTATCCGTTCGTGTCCGTTCGTATCCGTTTTATGTCCGTTTCTTATCCGGTGAATCCGCTACTTGTCAGGCGATGTCCGTTCCGTCCGGTGGGAAGTTTTGAGCATGTTCAAAAATTTCCACCGGACAAAACGGACAGAGACATGCAAATGATAGACTTTGGATGCATCTGACAATTTATACCCTCGGCATGTCACGTGACCGGTACGTTCCTCGTACGTTGGTGTTCGGTACATTTCCGTTCATCGTACGTTGGAAGAACGTTTTGTCCGGTTCTCATGCGTTGTACTTCCGTTTTATCCGGTACAAGTCCCTTACTCGTACGGTGATATCCGTTAATAGACCGTTTATTATCCGGTACATATCCGGTAAACGTGCGTTTTTTCCCTTATATGTGCGGTCATTGTGTGGCTTCTTCACTCCACACATCGATCGAGTGAGCCTCGAGCGGCAGAGGAGATGGATTTTGTCACCGGATAACCAAATTCTGCATGTTTTTGTCCGTTTTCCCCCCGTTATATATCCGTTAGCCGGTCTGACCAATCCTTTAAGCTGTTCATTTTCAAAAACAGAACAGGGTCCGTAAGTTCACCAACCATTCTTGATACTACACGTATTCTTAGTCTTATTCTCAAGAATTTTCTGAATTCGAAACTAACGCGAATACTGGTTGGCAAAACCAAATGGTGTGACCAATTAGAAGTTGCGTTACTTTCAAGATCTAGAATAAGACCGAGAATATAATTTAGAAGATTTGTTGAACACGGGCACAGGACTTGTACCAAGAACTCTAGGCGGAGTAGTATACCAATGTCCTCACGTCCTGACCGAAATCAACCAAAGGCAACAGTGTAAATGACTATCTGTTCTCTACCATGACAAAATGATGATGAAAAAATATTTGGGCGGAAACAGCTTTAGCATGGCTACCAACACTAGAATAAACATTTGAAACCAAAACTCCTTTGATCTTCTACTGATAAAAACGAATGAATGAGCTGAAATGAATAATTAGATTCCCAGTACAATTGCAATATCATTAACTCTTTCCATACCATAGACGACACCAGAAGCTTTTGTGAACAATATCGATCAAGATCAGACTGCACAGAACGTGCAGCCTGATCTCCGATCTGCACTGTCCACTGCTGTATTCAAGGTTATGGACAAAATGTTTGCTGATCTAGCGGCGCAACTGTATTTGTAACCGTTGAGTAAATGCTATCTATTTATTCAGTAGTGAAAGAGTTAACGCAGATAGCGCTGCAGACATTTTCAGTTTGGAAATAAGATCTATAGCACTTTCAAGGTTGTTCTTATTCAGATTGTCTCAACGGATATTGTAAATCAAAGATAAGACTACATTTTTGTGCAGTCTGATCTTGATCTACAGTGGCTACAAAGGCAATGAATGTTGTTAAAGGCGGTCCACAACTTTCAAGCCGGTAGTAAAGACCCGAATAATCCTACTTCGAACTTACTTTTAGAAGAAAATATCTCTTTTATCGGACAGTGTAGATACAAGATCAGACTGCACGTTTTGTACAGTCTGATTTTGTTCTACACTGTCCGCAAAAGGTCTGTCCTTAATTTGCTCATGGGGTATCATAACTTTTGAAATAATTTCGTTCGGTTTCTTAGGTTTGTATTGGAGTTTAACGCCATTTTAATAGCATAGGTCATATCATGGCGGTCAGTGACACACCCATGTATTTCTTGGCTTTCTCACACCAATACTGACACAGCTTTCTTTCCAAAGCCACTGATTGCTTTTCTCACATGCATCAGATGCGAGAGGCGAAAGATCGCCCGAAAGAAGGTTCAGCCGCAAGCGGATATCCGGAGCCCACAACCTCCAGGTCACGAGTCAGTTACGCTAACCACAGAGCTACCCGGCCGGGTGAAATAATTTCATGTTGTCTTAAAGTAACAATAAAGGCCAAATGTAAACAAAGAGGGTGTTTAAATGCATTTGAATTTATATCATACCATTTAAAAGTATGGAAATTATTGTAAAGATGACAATCTGTCATTGTACGGTCGATCCAAGTGTTAGTCGCTGACAGAGAAATTAACTTCAAAACTAGGTTAAAACCTGCCAGGCGGCTGTGTCTTTTGTTTACTTTTTGCCTGATTTTAAAATTCTTTTTTTTCTCTCCAGCGACTAACATATGGCCCGACCACACGATAACAGACTGTCATCTCCACAGTATTTTCCGTACTTTTAGTGGTATGATTTAAATTTAAATGTATTATGACACCTGCTTTGATAATTTGGCCTTTACTGGGCCTTTAAGATGGCTGTTGGTGTCCTTTGTTCAAATTTTTTTCTACATAATTAAATTTCTTGTATCAGTAAATATGGAGGAAAATGGGTCTTTAGCGGGTCGAGAATATTTACCGACGATTCGGGGCGCCTTGCGATATGGAGATAACGCATGTTTTAGGTGTCAAATATGATAAATAAATCACCCCACTTAACCCTTAGGCTGCTAAGCGCGACTCACTGGCCTTCTGCGGACAGTATAGATCAAGATCAGACTGCACAGAACGTGCAGTCTGATCTTAGATCTACACTGTCCGATAAGGAGATATCTGTCGTCAAAAAAGTAAAGTTGAAATACATGTAACATCGATCGGGTTTTTAATCTCCTTTTGAAATGTTCCTGTTGATTAATTTAGCGTGATAAGGGTTACGTTACAAAGAAGCTAAATGATGTTTGTTTTCTCTCATATATTGGACTATAAGGACAAACTTTGTGTGCTGAGCTTAACTCTTTTACAACACGACCAAAATTTTAGACTGACCCAAATCGAAAGTACTTGCAGACGACAATTCAAATGCTGCTGAAATGATAGGATTTATCTTTTAATGGGTAGAAAGCAGTGTGGGAAAAGCCGAAAATGCTGGTTATCATCATTTTCTCTTTTTCCTACAATGTTTTCAGAAGCATCTCTTTCTTTGTTGTTTAATCCTTTATCACACAATCCCGACTTTTAACAAACCCTGAAAGAGAACGCTGTTGAAAACATTGTAGGAAAAGGAGAAAATGCTGGTAAACAGCATTTTCTCCTTTTTCCACAATGTTTTCTTCCCTATGAAAGACAGAATTCATGATTTTAGCAACATTTAATTTCTTGTCTTCAAATGATTTCAATTTAGTTCAGTACAAAATTTTGTCATTTGGAAAAGAGTTAAAAACAGGATTGTGTGGTAAAGAGTTAACCGTCTTTCCATACCATAGACACCAGAAACTTTTGTGGACAGTGTAGATTAAGATCAGACTGCATGGAACGTGCAGCCTGATCTCTGATCTGCACTGTCCGCTGCTATATTCTAGATTGTGATCTTGATCTTGCAGAGGAAATGTATTTTTAGACTTTGAGAAAATGCAGTTCATTTATTCAGTAGTGAAAGAGTTAAATGGTTTCCATTTTTGGGCGCGTTTTGGCTCATCCTTGATATTCTATGGGTTTTGAAACTTCTATGGAAAATTCATTGATTGCTCCATTTGCTATACTGTTCTCGCTGGATTATTGTAAAATATAACAATTTATTTCTACACACTCGGCAAAAAATTTTTACGTGTTCAAATTAAAAGCATTTTCAGGCAACAAATTAAGTGTGTCTCATATAATGGGGATTTGTTTTTCAATGTTAGAAAACGTTGTGGGAAAAGGATAAAATTCTGATAATCATAAATATAAGTTTCGAATTTAATTCTTTACTAAACAACTAGACCTTAAAATTTTGGGTTTTTTTTTTAGACTTTTTGCTGACAAGAAATCAAATGTAGCTTACCTCTTTCACTACCAAGTAAATTATTGACACTTTTTCATTGGCTATAAAATAATATAGTTCCACTGCAAGATGGAGAGACAGTTTGGCCTTACTCCAAAATAAAGTAGTGGACAGTGTAGATCAGAGATCAGACTGTATGTTCTGTGCAGTCTGATCTTGATCTACACTGTCCACAAAAGCTTCTGGTGTCGTCAACAGTAAGAAAAGAGTTAATCATTGATGACAATGAGTGTCTTTGACGGGTAGCAAGCGTTATGGACTAAGGGAGATAATGATTTATATCAATTTTCCAAAATGTGTAGAACAGAACAGAACAGAACAGAACAGAAGTTTATTTATGCCTATAAAGGATAGAGTAAACCAGTGCCTGCTGCAGACGACTTTTCGTATTGCAGAAGACTACTTTTCGAACCCCTTCGTATCTATACGAAAACTTGTTCGTAGCAACCAAATTCTCCTTTTGCCAGAGTTTTTCTTACATATATATGTTAGCCCTTTACCGTGCGCCCGGCCGGGTAGCTCAGTGGTTAGCGTATCGGACTCGTGACCTGATGGTTGTTTGCTCGATACCCATTTAAGACAAACTTTCCAGCGATTTTTCGCCTCTCACCTCTGATGCATGTGAGAAAGAAGTCAGTGACTTGTAAAGAAGGTTGTGTCAGTAATGGTGTGAGAAAGCCAGGAAACACATGCGTGAGTGCACTAACCGCCGCGATATGACCTAAGCTGTTAAAACTGCGTTAAACTCCAATTCAATCAACAGTCAACCATTAACGTGCAGTCTTGTGTTTTAAAAATCCTTTGAAGACTTTGGAAAACATTGTAGGAAGAGGAGAAAATGCTAGTAACCGGCATTTCCTTCTTTTCCCGCATTTTTTCTACCCTTTCTAAGACAATGCCTTCCATTTGGGCTTCTTTTCAATTTTTCGTCTGCGAATGTTATCAATTTAACTGTTTATTCAACTGCAAAATTTTAGACTAGTCCAAATTGAAAGTATTTTCAGACGAAAATTCAAACCTGACTCGAGTAATAGGTTTCTTTTTTTAAGAGCAGAAAACGTGGTGGGAAAAGGATAAAATGCTGGTTATCTCTTTTTTTCGTTTTCCAACAGTTTTCAAAAGCCATCTACCTCAAGGTCGTTAAAACTCGGAATTATGTGGTAAAGGGGTAATTAAATGCCTCAAATTTTCTTTCTTTAGATTGATTGATCGATTGATTGTACGGTACGTATCTAACCCCGTTTCGACATTATCTCAGTTATATCTCGCAGCGGGCAGTACACCTATTCATAATTACCGGAGTGTAACAAGTACATCGCAAAATATTCTTCCCAAGCCACTGTCTGCTTTCCCACATAACCATCGCTGAAATAATGATCAGCGGTGAAAGAGGAACGCGGCCTGTTGCAATAAATAAAACATCAATCTTTTTAAAGAAATTGAATATTCGAACAAGCGACTCCCTAGTCTTAAAGTCTACCCGCTACTGACTGCACTACCGGGGCTCAGCCTGGTCAACAGTTAAATCTCAACTCATTTTGATAATCCATTTTAACTAAGAGGACGTTTTCGGTGATAAGGGTGAAGGATTCGCAACCTGAGATACCCGGTCCGATTCTTAATTGAGGCATAGTTGTTCACGAAATGTCCTTTGGCAAGCCTCTTCAGAGCCCTAGCCTAGTACTGGTAAAACCTAGGACACCCATGAGTAAGTATGTGTATATTTTACCATGATATAACCAAAATAATGTTGGAGGCGGTGTTAAACACCATTCAGTCAATCAGATTAGTCTGCTGGAAACTTGTTTTAGGCGACACGGAGTCACTATTAGCCGTATGGATGGTTGAAATATTTCATTATTGCTTTTTACAGCTGTAATAAATTTACCAATATTGCCTGTATCAAACTCTAACCAATTACTGTATAGTATAACTGCAATAGTGGGTCCCTTGATAAGGGTGACATCATGCGGTTTTTCGGTAGAAATGTATACAATAAAACCTGTAATAAATCTTATAAATGACACTGTATATCCCTGGAATATACACATGAACCATGCTCAGTGAAAAGGGGGATTAATGCATTTGCGAAAGGTATCGACCCAGGTCAGCCTGCGCAGTCCGCGCAGGCTGACCTGGGCCGAAACTTTTTGCCATTGGTCAGTTTTCTGTATGTACAAGGACCAGTCTACCTCATGATTTAGTCGGTAGTTAAAAAGGTGGCTACTATTGATCCACAATTACGTGATGGATCTATTGGTACAATACATTACGGAGATACATTAAGCCCCCCTTATGTCAGAGCAGGCCTCATATGCAATAATCCAAAATTGCACAATACCTGTTTTGTGTTGTTGTTGTTGTTTTGGTTATTTTGCTTATATGAGGCATGCTCTATGAAAAGATGGCTTAACGCATGTGCAAAAAGTTGTTCAAGGCGTACTGATTATGTTTATACTTTTCCACATGGAAAAGAAGTCAATACCTTTAACCAATAGAGCACCGAATAAACCTAGAACAAGCATTTTCAAATAGATATGAGACATGTTCTGTGAAAAGGGGTTTTATGCATCTGCAAAAAGTATCGACCCATGTCAGCCTGCGCGAACTGCGCAGGCTGGCACTGGTCGAAACTTTTTGCTCTTTGTTAATTTTTTGCATGTCAAAGGACCATTCTATTATAAATTCGGTTGTTGGATAAAATGGATTTTACGGATTCATTGTGATGACTTGAATAGTATAATGCATCAACCCCCATTTTGCCAGAACATGAATTATTTTTAACTTCATTGTCAATTTTGCCCTCCGTGTTCAGAATGTCTCCGCAAATGGAAAAGTGTATCTAAAACTCCAGATTGCACGTTCTTGAGTACTGATCTTGATCTTCACTCGTGGAAAAGACTATTAAAGTAGGTAAAAGGCGAGTGAAGGCCGGTTAATATTTTTCAGTGACGAGCAAAGAGGGTGCAGAAAACATGATGCGCGTGCATGTGTAGGCCTACTGACCACCAAAAGTAAAGTAACGGCCGGTTCCTAGTGATAATAACAACTAGACAAACAACTGAACAGTTTTTCTGAAGGAGGAAAGGAATTTTTGTTGATGTTGTTGTTGTTTAACGACTTAGTGGCATACTGTTAAGTAGGAACTGTATTAAAATAGTTGGTAAGGCCAGGAATCGTATATATAGATGTATATAAGATCCCTCGTTAGGCGCTGTGCTTTATATCGTGAGAAAGTGTTATGTCTGCGATGTAATACGTACATTGGTGTAGGGGACGCAACCGTGAAAAGTCTAAACAGCAACTATCCCAATATGCCAAATGAATGCTATTCCAAGCGTTCTGAGATCAAAATTTTCAGTGGAAACCATTGAAGACGATTTATTTGGAAATATGGATTAGCACGTTTCACTTACTTGCTGTCTATGTTTTTTCTGGTAGTAGAGAAAAATCGTTAAGGAGAAATTTTAATAGCATGCATATGACCTTGCGAGCCTGGAGAAGAAACGTTAGTTGTTATATTTCTAGGAACCCGCAGAAAGAACTTTCCTGAATATTGGATCTCGTTTTGATCTTTGCGTAAATACAAGCGGGGAACTTATGCTACTCTCTACAAAGGAGAACTTAGTAATATTGTGAAACTGAACTTTACTCGAATTTTGACGTAAAAAGTGAACGATATCTCGTTTACTTCGCAATTATTCCATATGAATATAACAAAACGACGAACACGTTTTCTTCGCCCTTCTTGTAGATAAATATGAAATAGGGAATAAGTGTCATAAACTTTATCAATTAGGCCAAGAGCGAAACACCCTTTTCTTGAAAATATCGTGCGAAGTACGGGGCGAAATCGTCGGTTGACACCCCAAAAATAGTAACAACTTAGTAAGATTTATCGAAGTAGTGTAAGCCTATTGAAATTCAGGAGAACGTCGAAAAAGTCCTTTATTGGCTCTTTTGGTGACAGTTGCAAAAGCAGATAAAATGTCGATAAAGATCAGATAAAGATCAGATAGCAACGGACAGTCTTAGTACAGACAACTGTCCCCAAAGGCGATGTTACTCTTTTTACTGGTCGCCTCTGGGTACAGAGACAATCAAGACAAAAACAGTTGAAACAAGGATCTTATATACACATATCTACGATCCCTGGTTGAAATCTCTGCACAAATTTTGTGCGCAAGTTTGAACTCTCATAATTTCACAAATAGAGCACAAAACTAGGATTTGAACATACCTGTTGTTTGCATGTTCAATAATTCTTGGTTTGAACAGGGATATAGGATCCCTGGTTTGAAATACAAATATTTTCAATTTAAACCCAGAACATAAGAAAAAACAGTTCATTTCATCTGCTATTCGAGTAATTTACGTTCCCGAAAACACACAAAATGGCCACCACACATGATAGATTTCACCAGTGTTTTTTTCCCGAGATTTAAATGTTATAAATGACTTCTACAAGCTCTTAAAGGTAATGAAAGGTTTAATAGTTTGTCCTTGGTAATGTTTGTTACTAAAAGTTAATTGCATTTCACTGCAATACAGATTAAACCGACGAAAAAGAGTCAGTATAGCGCTCTATATTTGCTACCGGAAAATGTATAATGGACTTGAGATGGTATGTTGCACAATAAATGTCCAAGAATGAAAAAAATCACCGTAGCATCTCATTATTGAGACTACGGACAGTCTGAACTTGTTTGTATACAGTCCGATATTTGTGAAGTAGTCACACAATATGCAATTGAAATGTTGGGGCTTTTTACCTTTTACTGGTATTAGATATTTCCATGACTTGTAAAAACACTGTGGTACAAGGAGAAATTGCTTGTGGCGAGCAACTTCTCTTTTTGTCTTGTATTTTTATACAGTGTACACTAGATCTAGTAGCATGTTCCTTTTCTCACAACATACGAATTAAAAAATCTATACACAATGTTTCTTTACATGTATGAAGTGACCATAGGAGGTCATAATCTTAAGGTACAATGAGGTTGTCAATGAAATTTGAATATAAGAACCTTTAAAGCACCTTTCACAACTCTATAGTTGCTTTTGTGGCCACTGTAGATTAAGATCAGACTGCTAAAAATATGCAATCTGAATTTAGCCCTCTAAAGGTTAATGTGGGTATTGGATCAGTTGCTTTCATATCTTTGTTACAGAGTTCTGTTCTCTTTTATAGCTTGCCAGGACTACTGTCAGTGATGATGTTGGACACAACATCCACATATATGAATATTTAAATATTTAAATTTTCTTTAAGAGCTTACATTTTCCAAACCATGTGATGGTCCTGTTTCATATTTTATATGATAAAAGATAGAGACCTGTCCAAAGTTTCTTTCAGCAATACCTATGCCCATGATCTTGTGGTCAAGATGTAGACTTTGATATTTTATTAGAAATGCTTTCCGTTAAAATTTTTAAGAGCTCACATTTTCCAAATCATATGATGGATATTGTCCATATTTGTCGAGGTTGTAGACATTGATATTTTTCATTAAAGTCTTACGCCACAGTCTTTTAAGAGCTCACTTTTTTTCCCAAACTAAATGGATTGGTCAATATTTGGCTTGATGACAGATACAGGTAAAAAAGTTTCATTGAACAATACCCTAGCCATGCCCATATCTTGAGGTCATGTTCACAGATTTTAAAATAAACTTCCATGATTACGGTCACAGATTTTAAAATTTCATAGTGAAGTTTTTCTAGAGCTCCTATTTTCTTTACCAAATAATTGCCGTACCCAACAATTAAATTTTCCAGTTGAGCTGTGCTGTCTAATGACAGCTTTTGCTCTAGCCAATACATATTGTGTTACATTAACCCTTTACCAAACAATCCCTGGTTTTTACGACCCAGAGGAAGAAGCCTTCTGAAAACATTGTGGGAAAAGGAGAAAATGCTGGTAACCAGCATTTTCTCCTTTTCCCACAATGTTTTCTACTCTTCTAAAGTCAAGTTTCAATTTTTGAGTCATGTTTATTTTGTCGTCTGCAAATGCTTGCAATTTGGACCAGTCTAAAATTTTTTCGTCTGGTAAAGAGTTAACTATTAACTCTTATCCTGCTGGATTAAAAAATGTAAAACTTTAACACCGATAGTATAAACCTTACTATTGTGATTTCAAACTTTACTCTATCCTGCTAGATTAACTCTTTACCAAACGACAAAGTTTTAGACTGGTCTAAATTGAAAGCATTAGCAGACAACAAAATTAATGTGACTCAAAAATTGAAATTTCTTCTAGGAAGGGTGGAAAACATTGTGGGAAAAGGAGAAAATGCTGGTTACCAGCATTTTCTCCTTTTCCCACAATGTTTTCAAAAGGCTTCTTTCTCAGAGTCGTGAAAACCCGGGACTGTTTGGTAAAGAGTTAAAGAAAGTAAAACTTTAAAGCCGACAGTATAAACCTGAATATTGTGATTTCAAACTTATCTTTTTTTAGAAAAAGTATCTCCTTATTAGACAGTGTAGATCCAAGATCAGACTGCATGTTCTGTGCAGTCTGATCTTGATCTACCCTTTCCGCAAAAGGTCAGTGAGTCGCCCTTAGCAGCTTACGGTTTAAGAAGATAAATAAACAATGTAAAGCTAAAAGGAGATAGAGGATGCCAATGGGGATGGTGGGGGCCATCTACATGTAGATAATGTCCAATTTTTGTCTGTTTTGCCTCAAAACTGTGCTATACTTCTATATATCTTTCAAAACTTTGAGTTGCTGCAGTTAACACAAAACATATATAGCAAAGTTGTCCTGCCAAAATTTTTTTCTCTGTGCTTTTATCTCTCATCCTGCAACTTACAGTACCATGGATGTATTTTGCAGGAAATGTGGACCACCTTGTGTGCAGTTTGATCTTGGTCTAAAATCTCCACTACTTTTTGCAGATGAATTGAAAAGATTGAAAGAATAGAATACTACAACATTTTTGTACTGTTTTTTCATATTTTTATTACTGTCACTTAATCAGTAGACAACATTCAGTCATATACAATGATGTATGTTCGAAAATATACTGTACAAAATACTGACCAAGTTGGTTTCCACAAGATATACATAATGTTATGTTTAGTGATGTTTAAAAACAAAATCAATTCACAAGTTGAAAAAATTAATTTTACCAAAAACAAAAGCCTTGGCTTGCTCCCTCTGTCTCCCTCTATCAGAACTCTAAGAGAATATGTGTAATCTTAAGATAAAACTTACTTGCAGTAACTGTTCCAAACAACAAAATTTTAGCCATCCAAATTGAAAGCATTTACAGATGGCAATTAAATCATGGCTTTAGGGATGGGATATGTCTACAAAATGGTAGGAAACATAGTGGAAAAAGGAGAAAATACTGGTTACAACAGATCTCTCCTCTTCCCATGATGTTTTCAGAAACTCTGCATCATTTAAACACGAGATTGTTTTGCAGAGTTAATTGACAGGGTGTAACTGAAAAGATCATGTAAAAGAGAAAAAACCTGTTTTGATAATTCCTTCTTATGCCACTCTCTGTACTTTAGCAACTCAACTGACCGAGAAAACATGGAAAATTACCCAGAACTAAAGATATTTTGAAAACTTCTGTTGATGGGACATAAACTTTTGTCAATTTGATTCTTAATATTCACTTACTCTAATATATATATCTTGACCCTTAAACTGCTTAACAAGTCAAATGGAAGTTTCAAGCACGTACGAAAACCATAATATATGTATAGCCAATGCTGGACTGTTTCACTACTTGTACAGAGCAGATCCGAGATGAGGCTGGGATAAAACTGGAACTAAAAAAAAGCACTGCATGCAGGTGCCAGTGTTCCGCTGTAGTTGCTTTTAGTGAAAATTCTAAGTCTATGGGGCATGACTCTGTCAATTATACTATGATGGTTACCTGCCCCTGTTGTATGGGTTCCCTTTTGATGGTAAATAACTAGTTCGAGTTTGAAGTAAATATCTTCAGTAAGTACAGACTAAGAGATATTATTAAATGTCAAAATTTTTGCACAACTATGCCAGGGCTATGACAATACCCCTATGTTCTCTTTAAAAACATCCACACAAAAAATTAGTCTAGCATGGTTTGGGTACCTGGACAGTGAATGGCAAATTTGATGCAAAAATGCTGCAAGCACAGCTGTTGTCGTCGTTTGAAAAGTATTGCCACCTTGAATGCAGAAGGTGTTCCCTGAGGAGCCTTTTCCACGCTAGATTGACCCTTCACCAAACAATTTCGAGTTTCAAGGATCCTGAGGGAGATGGCTTTTGAAAACACAGGAAAAGGAGAGAATGCTGGCAAAAAGCATTTTATCTTTTCCCACAATGTTTTCTACGCTTTCTGAATGAAACACAAATCACATCTATTTGGTCATCTGCAAATGCTTTCAATTTGGACATGTCTAAATATTTGTTGTTTGGTAAAGAGTTTAAACAGATAAAAATGAGAAAAAAAAATAATGACTATACTCACACTTGACAAAAAACCTGAAACACAAAATCAGTCTATTGAGTTTGACCAAGTCCTATACAGTTCATTCTAGACACCTAAGACCTAATACATATCCCATACAGTAGAACTTTACCTGAAAATAAAATAAGTTTTCTGAGTGACAAAGAAAATACTGGTAATGACGGAATATTGATTTTTCCTCTGTGTTTTCATGAACAGTGTACTGCAGGGGCATAAAATATTTTGTTTGATAATGGGTACCGAGACATGAATCACAAAAGTCTGCATTCAAAACCTTCATCCACATAATCACTACAAAATGTACAAAACTGGCAAAAAGATAACAAGTCAATTCAGTTTATAAAAAGAAAAGTAAGCAACAAAATGAAGACAAATTGAAACTTCACCACCAACTTATATTCCACCAACAAAATTATATAAATAGTGCCATTTATTTCATTACTTGTCATTAAAATGTACAATGAGCAAACACACTAAATATACAAATGCTACAAAAATAACAAAGAGAAAAAGCAAAAGTTTCTTTTTTTTAAAATCTTTACAACGCAATCCTTAGCTTTAACGACCCTGAGGAAGAAGGCTTTTTGGAAAAAAATTGTGGTAAAAGAAATAAAGAAGCTTGTAACCAGCATTTTCTTCCTGTCCTGCAATGTCTTCTACCCTTTCAAGGACAAATACAACAATCTGAACCACGTGTAATATGTCTCCGGCAAATTCATGGGACTTTGAACAATCCAACATTTTGCCATTTAGAAATAATTGAAAGAAATCACAAATCTGTTGGATCTCAATTTTTTATCTAAAAAGCTTTTGGTCTAACAACAGAATATGCATATATGATGAATGGTGTTTCATGTCTTTCTCAAACAATTGAGATGGTGGGACTGGTCTTTGAAAGGGTAGAAAACAGTATGGGAAAAGGAGAAAATGCTGGTTACCAGCATTTTCTCCTTTTCCCATAATGTTTTCAAAAACGTTCTTCCTCAGGGTCATTTAAATTCCGGAATGAGAGGTAAACGGTTAAAGAACTGAGGTTTACGGTTTGAATTCCTTGGTCAAATGTATTCTTTTCATAGATAGATGCGAATCATTATAACAGGAATTACTATCTTATGGCTACAAAATGTACAGTTGTTTCTTTGTTAATATATGTACTCAGACAGTTGCTTGGAAAATTGTGTTTTTTGTAGAATAGTCTAATCCATTTGGTCTGTAGAGAAAAGAATTAAAACTTTGGGTATTACTCATTGACTGCCAATATCCGCTTCATTCATTTGGCACAACAAAGGTTAAGAAATGGCACAATAAGCAATAAAAGAAAACAAAATAACAATGTAACACAAGAAATTGCACATTGTAACAGAAAGAGAGAATGAAAAAGCTACACACAACCAATTGCATGTACACTCTAATCATTTTTTTCATACAATATACATATAAACATTTCTGTAATAACACAGACTACCTGCTCGCAGATGACATTTTCAAAGTTTTATACCCTCTTATCACTGTTTCGACGATGGTTATATGGGAAAGAAGTCAGTGGCTTGGGAAGAATATTGTGCAAAGTACTGGTAACAGAACTCCAGCAAAGCACGGATAGGTGCACTGGTCAATGCGACATAATTGAAATAATCTGTTAAACAGTACACAATCAATCCACCACATTCTATCAGCATATTTACCAATGACAGCAGTAAAACAAAAGAAGCAGTTTTACATATAACTACATGACATGTAAATATAATTATTTATGTATATTGATGAATTTGATATTCTTTATGTTTGTACAGATATACCTTCAGAACATGAGTATAGTAGCTATTCTGAGTGCTCATACAACAGGCCAAAATAAATACACCTTTGCAAAGTTGTTTAACCCATTATCACAGAATCCCATGTATTAAAACATGGTGAGTAAAGGAGAAAATTCTCCTTTATCCACATTGTTTTCAAAACAGTTCCTGGAGAAATACCATCATTAAACACTTTACCACACTATTCTGAGTTTTAACAACTTTGATTTTATTTGTTGTCTGCAAATGCTTTAAAACTTGCACAGGTCTTAAATTTTGTTGCTTGGTAAAGAATTAATGGCCATTAAAATAAGCTCATTTCAGCAATATGAACACCTGCAACACTATTTTCCATAAAATTTTATTTAAAATATTCATGTCTGAAGACTAAAGACCAAGCAGATGTGTGCATTAATCAAACTTACACATATTAAAGTTTCAAAAGATTTTAACCACTGAAGAGCGAGAAACAAACAAATGCAATTTTGAAGGTCTTTTTGTCAAAATATACTGCAAAGAAGTGGACAGTGTAGATGCAAGATCAGACTGCACATTCTGCTCTTGATCTACACTGTATGCATAAGGTATTAAATTACGGGTTCACTTTTAATTATTTAATTCTACAGTAACATTTTAGCTTTTTTTGGTGTTAACCTCAGAGGAGTGGGACAGTGTGAGAATAGCCATAAACAGAGACAAATCATGATAAAACCATGTGTTTTTATAGAAATTTCATCTATATTTAGATTTAATGGAAACTTTAAGTACACAAGTAACATCAACATACAAACAAACATATTAATTTCATGTTTCAAAAAGCTCACCTTTATGGCCATAGAAATACAATTATTTGAGTTGAATTTGAGTTATGAATTCATTTACCCTTTAATCGATAGCAACTTTTATCAATGTTCCCAGCCCAAAAGATGAGAAACAAGTCATCAATTTTATAGACTTATTTAAATGGAGCGCAAATTTTACTAAATAAGCTTGTGTATTTCTCTGTTACTCCTGGTTTCATATATAATTGTTATATAATTACATGTATTGTAATATTGTTACAATTCCGAATTGAGAGAAAATGTGTCTCTAGTACCAATCAGATTGTTTAAGGTAGAATTAAGTTTCATCCTTTACCAAATAATCCTTGTTTAAGTAACCCAGACAAAGAAACATTTTGAAAACATTGTGGGAAAAGGAGAAAATACTCCTTAACTGCATTTTCTCCTTTTCCAACCATTTTTCTATTCTTTAAAAGGCAAATCTGAGATTATGTTCACTAGAGCTACATTTGATTTTATGTCTGTAAATGCTTTCATTTTGGATACGTGTAAAATGGTTGTCTGGCAATGGGTGAAAATGGTCAACGACCATAGCCTTAAGATCCCAATATTAACCCAATCCCGATTTTTAACGACCGTAAGGAATAAGGTTTTTGAAAACATTGTGAGAAAAGGAGAAAATGCTGGTAACCAGCATTTTCTCCTTTTCCAACAATGTTTTCTACACTTTCAAAGACAGCTTTCATCATTTGAGCAATGTCTCATTTGTTGTCTGCAAATGCTTTCAATTTGGACCAGTCTAAAATTATGTTCTGTGTTAAAGAGTTAAACTCTTGGACTTTGGTCTAAACCCTTCAACATGTCCATGACTTGTCTGAATTGGAAGCATTTGCAGACGACAAATTTAATTTAATGCTGACAATCAGCATTTTCTCCTTTTCCCACAATGCTTTTAAAAGCTTCCTTTCTAAGATTCAGTAAAACTTGAGATAGTGTAGTTACAGGTTAATTCTGTGTCTTATTAATGTTACAGACTTTTTTATCCAGTACAAAAAGACTCAAATATTGAAATTTAAAACCTCTTTTGGTCAGAATATCTCACAATAGATTGGAAAGAGTAGATCAAATTTAAGACTGCACATTCTCTGCAGTCAGATCTTTATCCAAACTGTGCAAAGAAACAACTTTAGTTGTTCTAAACATACTATGGGTTAAATGTCTGTGCCCGACCTGCTCTCAACCCTCGCTGTCACTCTCTCCAAAAGAAACCCATTCTGATTCTGGTAAGAGTTGATGTTTGATAGCGTAGTCTATGACAGCCAGGTGACAGAAAACATACTGATCTGGCATCTGAATGCTGAATGCTCTCTGTGATCTGATCCTTCGCACTGTCTCACGAATGTTTACAGTTTTTATATGCTCAAGTCTGTGTAGAGAAATATCTGTTGTTATAAAGGTACCTGAAAGAGATGAAACAAAAAGGCTTGTTAATGATTTTTAAAGGTTGTCTAAGACTCAAGCTGATTATTGTGTAGTGCAAACATCATTGAAGAAACTTGGTGAAAAGGAAGTCATTTCACTGCTAAATCTCAGATTAGGATGATCTGTGATCTATTTCATAGAAAATCATGTTTGAACTGTGTGACAAGCAAAAAAGTTAATCCTGAAAGAAAGCAAAGGACCACACCTTTGTGAAAGGTTAGTAAACACAAAAAGAAAGCAGAAGATGTTGGTTACCAGTGTTTTCAAAGGTCTAAAAATCAGGTGATGGCTTGGTAGAAGTGTAACCATTTACTCATGTTTCCAAAATCCCTGAAATGTACAACTTTTGAAAATATCTTTGGAAAAGGAGAAAATGCTGGTTATCAGCATTTTCTCCTTTTTTCCCACAATGTTTCTACCATTTTTAAGGACAAATCACATTATTAGAACCATATCTTGTTGTCTGAAAGCACTTTCCATTGGACAAGTTTAAAATTTTGTTGTCTGATAAAGAGTCACAGCACAGTGTTTACCTGTTCGGCCAATTCCAGCACTGCAGTGTACTATGATAGGTGGTCCATTAGGGTGGCCTTGCCAGGCAGGTTCTAAAAGCAGAACAGAATCCTCTTGACATGCTCTCACTCGCAGAAGGAAATCTAAAAACCCAGCAGCTGGGGGAATACCATAGTCAGGCCAACTGGTAAACTGGAGATGTTTTATATAGCGGGATTCCCCTGTCTATAAATAGAACAAGAATTATACCTGTGACATGTATGTATTTGTTTGTGCTTTTATATTTCTTGGTCTGCTCTTATTTTTGTCCTTTAATCCGTACCAGTATATTTAATTTGCCTCACATAAGTCATCGTAAGCAGTTTGGTTCGGGAGGCTTTTTGTAACTTAAAGATCTTATACCACAAAAATTTAAGTAAAATTTTGTTTTCAAAAATGGACTTTCTTTCCTTTAGCAACTAGCATACACAGTAAAGGAGTCAAGCTTGGTGAAAAGAGGGCTTTATATATCTGCAAAATGTATTGATCCATGTCAGCCTGCGCAGGCTAACCTGGGTCGAAACCTTTTGCTAAAGATAGAATTCCTTTTTGCCAAAGGACAATTCTAACCTATGATACAACCTCTTTTCAGACAAAATATATTTATATTGTGTAAAAACTTGCTTGGTGTAACCCATAATGAAGATGCATTACACAACCTCTTCCCAGAGCAACACTAAAATGTTTTTCACTCTTGATAATTGCTCCTTGATAATATAACCAGTACTGCTGCTCAGCCATCGGTACTTTGATTTTTATCCCACTAATTAGCTATGTAACTCTACCAAACAACAAAATCTAGGACTAATCTAAGTTGAAAGCAAGTGCAGAAGACAACTTGGACCTTTACCAGACAATCCCAACATTTAAAGACCTCAAGAAAGAAAGCCTATGAAAACATTGCAAGTAAAGGAGAAAAATGCTGGTAACCAGCATTTTCTTTTCCCACAATGTTTTCTAACACCATTTGAAGACAAATGACATTACTAGAGCCACAATTTTTTGTTGTCTGCAAATGTTTTTAAGAAGGACAAGTCTAGAATTCTGTGTTTTGGTAAAGAGCTGACAGTTTTTTCTTCTTTTTCCAAAACTGTGTTTCACAGAATTCTTCCTCTGGTCGTTTGCCAAATTGGATAAAAACAGTAGCTCTTGCAGTAGTGACTCGTACATAACCAAAATATCATTAAATTCTTCTCACATATGGGAAGCAATACATTTTGGTTCAGCCAAAAAATTAGTTTAAAAATACTGAATAAGACATAAGACTGCAAATCTTTAGTCTTATTCTCAAAAATTGTCCAAATTTCAAACTGATGCATTTTAAGTTAAGTGCTTTAGCCAATCAGAGAAATTGTGTTAGTTTCAAAATGAACAATATGACTGACAATGCATTTTAGAAAGGCTGGTGAATATGGGCTCATTATGAGTTTCACCTGCACTAGGAAACACTGGGCTAGGGCCCTCAGATATTGGACTAAACTGACCTACCTGTGTGTTATGTACATGTAGACTAGTAATTGTGTATTCTCTGTTTTGTTCCATGCCAGTGTTTATAACAATGAACTCATCAAATTGTTCCTCCCCTTCCTCACCTTGGGGCCAGTACTGCCCACATTTGACACGCCCCCTTTCCATGGTCCTTAAAAGTAGCAGATAGAATAATCAGAAATTGCTATTGTAACTTCAGGAACAAAGAG
This sequence comes from Hippopus hippopus, assembly GCA_946811185.2. NCBI lineage: Eukaryota > Metazoa > Mollusca > Bivalvia > Cardiida > Cardiidae > Hippopus > Hippopus hippopus. The sequence continues at coordinate 10,875,105 of OX328104.1, forward strand.
AAAAGCATAAATTTCATATATACTGTTGTACATAAGTATTATTTACTTTTTTCTAACATAATTGCTAACTCTCTACCACACAACATAATATTTTACTTGTCCATATTGAAAGAATTTGCAGACGAAAAAAAAAATGTGACTACAAAATTGAGATTTGTTTTGGAATGGAAAAAAGATATTGTAGAAAAAGTAGAAAATGCTGGTTATCAGCATTTTTTCCTTTTCCTACAATGTTCTCCATACTTTTTTCTCAGGGTCATTAACAGTCAGGATTGTGGTAAAGGATTAAGTTTTTCTTAATAATATTTAATCATAACAACTTTGTACAAGATAAGTATGGTGATAATTATCAAGTATACATATGTGTTGAGACTTTTTTACAAGTGTTACAAATTTTAGAGTGTATAGAGTATTTAATGTCATTTTCAACATCATTTCAGTCATATCCCAGCTGCCAGTGCACCTATCCATGCTTTCCTGGAGTTTCTCTGACCAGTACTCCACACAATATTCTTTCAAAGCCACAGGCTGCTTTCCCACATAACCATCTAAGAAACAATGATCAGCGGTGAGAGAAGAATGTATCCTGTCACAATGACTATCATCAATCCTCAGAAAGAAACTGACCAAGCCGGGGATCAAATCAGTGACCCCCTTTTCTTGAGTCTTGTATGTTACTGACTGCACTAGAAGAAGTGTGAAGATTTTTATACGTTTCAAGACTCAATTTATGTATTTTGTCAAATCAGAATATCGTAACCCTTCCCATTTTTATCTGTACACATACTTAAAGAACAATAATCCATCTCTCTTAAAATTTCTATCACTCCTCCACTCCAGTCTTATCAGAGGACAGAAACATTGATTTTTCAGGACTGTTTTGGTTTGTCTCATAAAGTACCAGACAGGGTATATCCTTGATCAGACAGCTATTTTGTGTCATCTGATCTTGATCAACAGTGTCCACAGAAACACTTTTGTCCTTAGCTTATTAAAACTTAGATGCATTTTCTGAAAAAAAAAAAAAAAAAAGATGATGATGACGAGACATTCCCCCCCACCCCACCCCCCCCCACACACACTTTAAGTCCAGCAGGAAAAATCCACAATCACAAATACCTCCAAATGCAAGGCATTTTATCCTATTTTGGTCAGTGACAAAATCTTTTACCTGCGGTGTCCCAATATTCATATAGAAGTTACATTGCTTCAGAAACAGCCTCTTTATTTCAGTCTTCACACTGATTTCTAGTAACCTTGCGGCACAGTGACCTTGACCTTTATCATAAGTGACCCATTTTCACTGAGCTTCTTCACTGGTTTATATTGATATAAGTATATAAGCCCCTTCATCTCTTATAACAGGTCACTGTCTCGTACAGACGAAAAAATTGACTGAAACAGAGATAGATGAAATCAATATATGCCCCCTAAATTTTGTCAGCAGTTTGGTGAGGATGGGGTGTATCACAACAAATATCTCTCTACAGACTGTGCATACCTTGTTGTCATGACTATTGTCACACACTGTGTTAACCATACCATCTTCCAAAAATCTCCAAATGTTCTAGGTAGAGGACCTGTAAATAAAAAAGAAAAATGACATTTTCATTTTCAACCTAAAAAAACAACAAATCCAAATTTTCATGCAAAATCTGTACTGTTTCTGTTTGCTCCTACATCCTGAAAAATTTACTAAATCTTAAATAATACAAATTATGACCAACCAATCATTTATCTGATTCTAAAGCTCTTAATCCTAAACAAAGTATAATCTACAGGCATCTTTAACTTTCATTCTTTCCTTTATTTTTTTTTTTTCAAGGGGTGGGGGATTCTTACAACAGACTACTATCAAATTTGAAAACAATGTACAAAAAGCAGATAATGCTTGTACAGATCAATTTCTCAAATTTTCTGTTTTAACATATCTTCATGTATTTGACATTTCCTATACAGTATGCCACATATTAAAACTTTTAGATGGTTTTGAAAAAAAAATCATTATACAAGTACATAGTGTGTATTACTAAAACTTGAATTAGAGTGTAATGCCATTTTAACAGCTTCTGTCATATCAGGGCGGTCAGTGCACCTAAACATGTGTTTCCTAGCTTTCTCACACCAGTACTGGCACAACTTTCTTTCCAAATCATTAACTACTTCCTCACATGCATAAGAGGTGGGAGTCGAAAAATCGCTGAAAAGAAAGTTTGCTTCAATTGGGTATCCAACCAACAACCACCAGATCACGAGTCCAATACACTAACTACTTAGCTACCCGGACAGGCACTGCTACAAAAAAACTGCTAAAACTTGCCTTGAGTGGAAATATATGCACTTTTCTGCATGTACCCATCTACAAAATTTGCATTGATATAATCTGCTGACAAATCTCCATCTATTTGAGGAAGAAAAACTCTTGTGTGATCATAGCACAGGACATCGGAATATCTGTTCTTAGGAAGATTGTACTTGGCCCTGTAAATATTTGGATAAAAAAAAAGCATTTAATAAATATGAGAGCATTTTGGAGAAAGAAAATTAGCATAAACTCAATAAGCTATCAAATTAAATGGTAGAAATCTTCACTAAGAGCCCTTAATTCTCACTGAATTAGTATGTTGTTAATTTTTCTCAGCAAAATACATTTATTTTCTTATCTTACTACTTTGATATCATGCAACAAAGACTTTTATCAAGAATTGTAACATTGGTTTCAATTACAATGAACTACAACTACTTTTGCAGACAGTGTGGATCAAGATCAGACTGCACAGAAACATGCAGTGTGATTTTTGATCTACACTGTCCGATAGGGACATGTTTCTCATAAAAATTACCTTTGAAATAGCAAAATTTTGGTTTTTACTATCAGCTTAAAAGTTTGATTTCACTTATATAGCATGATAGGGGTTAAGGGATGGTCTGGCCACAACTGCCTTAAGGATTTTGCACCTGGCTTTGGTCAACTGCCAGACTGAAAATATATGGTTTATAAACTAAGCTGTCTAACATCTGAAATAAGATAACTTCACCCTTTACCAGACAACAAAATTTTAGCCTTGTCCAAATTGAAAGCATTTGCAGATAACAATCTCAATGTGGCTCAAATGATAAAATTTTCCTTTGATAGGGTAGAAAACCTTGTGGGAAAAGGAGAAAATGCTGGTGACCAGCATTTTCTCCTTTTCCCGCAATGTTTTCAAAAGGCTTCTTTCCCCGGGTCGTTAAAAGTCGGCAATGTGCAGTAAAGGGTTAACATAATCTGGATCTTGCACAAAATGTGATTAACACATACTTAGAGACATTGAAGGTGCCTGATGGCTGTTCCTTTCTAATGGCTGCATATTCCTCATAAAGCCCTCTCTTTCCTAGTGACTTTACATGATTGACTAGATTCTGTATGGTCATTCCTCCCTCCTCTGCCATGTGAATGGAATCTTCCAGAATATTTGAGGTCGCTGTGGACCCAGGTCTTTTTTTACATGGGTTAGGTGGGGGCATTTCTACATCATTTGTGTTCATTGCATCTGGCATGCTGAAGTCTTTACTCCCTCTGTGAGAATTTGATGAATTGGCTGGATCTGACTCTCGCCGCCTCTTTGCCATGTTTCTGACATCTTCCTTCTCAACATTGACTTCTTTTTCCACACCGTTTGTGTCAATTATTTCATCCTTTTCACCTTCCTCATTACTCTGTTTCTCAGCAATAGTTTCTTTTGAGTCTTCAGACTCGATCCCATTTAACATTAAAAAGTCAGAGTTGTCGCTCGAACTTCGCGACATAGACAATTGTCTGTTTTTCCGTGAGATGAAGAACGTGTCCACATCCACAACACTGGACTGGTGAGCAGCTGCACAAACCTGTAACCATCGCTCATGATTCACGACAAGGTTTCCACCAAACCTCTGTGGCAATGAGTCCTTAGGTATGTGCTGTAGTAACTGTTCCTTACTCACTGTGTACACCTTTGGAGAAAAAATTTCACATTACATAGAAACCTGAATGGATAAAAACAGGCACAAGTCATAAAGGTAGTTTCTATTAACTTACAACGCTTTAGAAAACAGTTCTGTATTTTCATGCTACTACAGTTGTTGGCTTTGAAAACATTGTGGGATAAGGAGAAAGTGCTTTAAATTCAGAGTAGTCCAAAATTTGCTGTCTGGTAAACAATAAAATTGCTACTTGACTAAAATCAAAAGTAATTGCAGATGACAAACTAAATGTTACTCAAAAGATGGTTTCTGTACTGGAAATGGTAGAAAATGAAGATTACTGGTTACTGCTCTGAACCGTTTCTCTGCTTTTAGCTACACAAAGATTAGTCCCTGCTAACATACTCCTTGTGTGTAAAATCATTTGAATTGTTGCCTGTCTGTCTAAAAACAAGAGGGCCATGATGGCCCTGTATCGTTCCACTGGCTAATAAGTAAAAACCCTACAAGCCAAACATGGCAAATTGGTTTTGAACATAAGACCCCTGAGACAGGACTAAAATTGAAAGCCCTAGTTCTTATGGTTAGTAACAAGAAGATTTCTAAAGTTTTCACTATATAAGCCTATGTAAAACTTCTGACCCCTGGGGTGGAATCAAATTCAACCCTAGGGCTATAATTTGGGCACTCTTGGTAAAGGCCCACTAGATAAAGCTACATGCAAAATATGGTAGCCCTAGGTTTTATGACTAAGTACAGGGAGATTTCTAAAGTTTTCATTATATAAGCCTATGTAAAAATTGTGACCCCTGGGGCAGGGCCAAATTTGACCCCAAGGCTATAATTTGGGCACTCTTGGTAGAGGCCCACTAGTTAAAGCCACATGCAAAATTTGGTAGCCACAGGCCTTATGGCTAGGTGCAGGGAGATTTCTAAAGTTTTCTCCATATAAGCCCATGTAAAATTTGTGACCCCCGGGACAGGGTCAAATTCGACCCACGGGCTATAATTTGGGCACTCTTGGTAGAGGCCCACTAGATAAAGCCATATGCAAATTTGGTAACCCTGGGGCTTAAGGCTAGGTAAAGGCAGATTTCTAAAAGTTTCTCTATATAAGCCCATGTAAAACTTGTGACCCCCCGGGGCGGGGCCAATTTTGACCTCAGGGCTATAATTTGAAGAAACTTGATAGAGGTCTACTAGATAATGCTACATGCCAAATTTGGTAGCCCTAGGCCTTATGGTTTCAGACAAGAAGATTTTCAAAGATTTCCAATATTTTCAAGTTTTGTTGCCATGGCAACCAGAGTTTTTGAAGGAATCAAATTCTTTCAAGAAATTCTGAAGAGGACCATGGCAGGATCATTTCTGTGAAGTTTCATCAAATTTGGATGGGTAGTTTCAGAGAAGAAGATGTTTGAAATAAAAGTTAACGCACGCATGGATGGACAGATGCACACACGCACGCACGCACACACGACGGACACCGGGTCATGACATAAGCCAGCTGGCCTTCAGCCAGTGGAGCTAAAAACTGTTTCAAAGGAATTTTGTATCATAAATAAACTGGGTTTCACAGAATTTTTTCAGGAATGATGAAATCATAACACTATGCAATACATAATTACAACAGAATTTAGTGCCAGGCACATTTCCCACTCATTTTATTCAATGTCATCAGCTGAGCCCCGGTAGCACAGTCTGTAGCAGGAATTGAGAACAGGGAGAAGCCGCTTTGAATCCCCAGCTAGGCTAACTTCTTTTCAAGGATTGATGATAGTCATTGCAACAGGATTCATTCTCATCTTACCCCTGGTCATTGTTTCAAAAATGGTCATGTGGAAAAGCAGCCAGTGGCTTGGGAGGAATATTGTGCAAGGTACAGGTAATAAAAACTCCAGTAAAGCATGGATAATTGCACTGGCCACTGTGATATAACTGAACTAATAATGAAAATGGCGTTTAACATCATACAATCAGCCAATTGATCAGTCAATGTCAACAAGGGGCTTCAGAAAGTTTTCAAGTTGTAATTCACCACCAATGTGGAATCATGTACACCCGGGTATGCATTCCTACCATTGCCTACTCCTGTACCACACAATCCTGAATTTTAATGACCCTTGAAAGAAAGCGTTTGAAACCATTATGGAAAAAGGAGGAAATGCTGGTAACCAACATTTTCTTCTTTTCCCACAATGTTTACTGCCCTTCAAAAAGCAAACTTAGTTTTTCAATCAAATTTTTTCCTCTGTAAATGCATTCAATTTGGAATTGTCTAAACTTACATCATTTGGTAAATAGTTATAACTTACAACCAGTAGTTTTCAAAGTGTGTATGATATGACTTGCCCTATTGTTATCCTACATTGGCTTCAAAATATGTCGATTGATTGATAGATTGAAATGGAGTTTAAAGCCATTTCAACAGCTTAGGTGATATCATGACGCTCAGTGCACCTACGCATGTGTTTCCAGGCTTTCTTACACCACTACTGACACACCTTTCTTTCCAAATCACTGACTACTTTCTCACATGCATCAGAAGTGAGAGGCGAAAAATTGCCGAAAAGAAAGTCTGCCTCAAATAGGTATTGAATTTACAACCACCAGGTCACGATTCTGATATGCTAACCACTGACCTACCTGAGCAGGCTCAAAATATGTGGTTGATTGATTGATTGTATGATGTTTCATTGTTTCAGTTATATCGCGGCAGCCAGTGCACCTATCCGTGCTTTCCTGTAGTTTCTTTTACCAGTACTCAGCACAGTATTCTTTCCAAGCCACTGGCTGCTTTCCCACATAATCACCGTCCAAACAATAATCAGCAGTGAGAGATAAATGAATCCCATCGTAATAATTATCATCAATCCTCGGAAAGAAAATGGCTGAGACGGGGATCAAACCAGCAACCCCCTGTTCTTGAGTCCTGCATGCTACCGACTGCGCTGCTAGGGCTGGGCTCAAAATATATGGAATTATGAGGCAAACCCTTCTAATTGCTCCATGTCAATCTATCTATAGTATTTTCTCATTTACTTGTATTTAGTTTAAACATATTTATTTTACATTGATTGAGATACAAGTTCTTACATTTTATACTAATCTCTCTCATATATTTATAAATTCTCTACTTCATACTTATTAAACCCTTTATCACACAATCCAAAGTTTAAACGATCCTGACAAAGACGTTTTTTGAAAACATTGTGGAAAAAGGATAAAATGCTGGTTACCAGCATTTTCTCCTTTTCCCACAATGTTTTCTAGCCTTTCCAGGACATATCCCATCATTTCTGAAGCACTTGGTGTGTCATCTGCAAATGTTTATGATTTCGACCAAAATCCAAAGTCCAAAATTTTATGGTGTGGAACAGAGTTACGGCAGACAACTCACCCTGTCTCTGAGTTTTTCTCGTACAAATAATCGTAGGATTTTAAAAGGTGCTTTAAACCACAATGGCGCTGTCACAATCAATACCTTTTTCAGTCTTGCTGGATAGGCACCCTGAAAAATAGAAGAAGACATTTAATAGAAACTATAATTTTCTTCCTTGACTAGAAAAGTAAAGTATTAGTTAGTAAGTGACTGGCCCTTCTTGTTAAATGCTTGACCACACAGTGAAAAGGTATATTCATCCAAAATGAAGGTGTTTGCAGACAACAAATTTAACATTTCTAAAATGATAGGATTTGTCTTTGAAAGGATAGAAGACATTGTGATGTTTCTGAAAGGCTTCTTTCTCAGGGACGTTTAATTCTTTACCAAACAGTCACGACTTTAAAATGACCCTGAGGAAGAAGCCTTTTGAAAACATTGTGAGAAAAGGAGGAAATGCTGGTAATCAGCATTTTCTCCTTTTCCCACAGTGTTTTCAGCTCTGTCAAGGAAAAATTGTGTCATTTTTGCCACCTTTGTCGTCTGCTATTGCTTTCAATTTGGACAAGTCCAAAATTTTGTCATTTGGTAACGAGTTAAACTCGAAATGTGTGGTAAGGGATTAATATACATTAGGGAAGTTAAAAGATTATCTTGTATGATTTATATTTAAGTACAAGTCATTTTTTTCTTCCTACATGTATTCTTGTTTTACATACAAGTTGCTACTTGAGAAAAGCAATGTTTGTATATATCATTATGTCATTTATTCATGTAATAAATAGCAAGAATGACTCAATGAATTAAAAAAAAAAAAAAAAAAAAAGAGAAATGGTTTGCACATCTGACAGGACAAGTTTAAGATAAAACGGAAAAAGTGCTCAATTCTATAGCACAGGAAACAATGAGCTTATCAAAGCCACTCAAAAACAAAAAGGAGTGGCATCCTTTAAAAGAATAACTGATTGAAGGTAACTGACATTTTAATCTCTAGATAGCTTAGAAGTTGAAACTGATTTTCTTTTATTTCAGTAAAAAAAGAGAGCAATATAACATTTCTATAAATGAATCATGCTCTGACAGAAAGGGGCTTAATGCATCTCCATGATGCATCATACCACGCAAGTCATTACATAATTAAGGATCCATAAAATCCATTTTGTCTAACAACGGACTGAATCATAAGGTAGAAGGGTCCTTGGACATGCAGAAAATTGGAAGATAGCAGAATGTTTTGGCCCATGTCAGCCTGCACAAACTGTGCAGGCTGAAATTGGTCGATACTTTTCACAAATGAATTAAGCTCCTCTTTCACAGTGCGTGGCTCAAATGGTTTGATCATATTATTTGGCTTGCAAATCGTGAAAAGAGGCATTCAGACATTTGCATAAAGTTTCGTCTCGGATCAGCCTGTGCAATCCGTACAGGCTAATCCGAAACGACTCTTTCCGTTTTTACGTAATTTTCCGTTTTACGCATGTTTTCTGAAGGACAAAATCTAATGTAGTTGCAGGATGATCCGAGATGACACTTTACGCAAATGTCTGAATGCCCCTTTTCGCGTGTTGCAAGCCATTTAATAAAACATAACTGTCAGTGAATGTCAAAATAAAAGATCCGACATTAAGCTCTGATCTTTTTCTATACCGTCAGCAAAGGCACCAATAATCAACTAAGAAGTCTTATACTTTAACTCCTTACCAGACAAAAAACAAGAGCACCACATGGGGGTGCCAATGCTTGGTTGCAAATGCTTTTAATACTTAACAACTTGTACAAGTTTGAAGCAAATATCTTTATTAATAACAAGAGATATAACAAAAACGTCAAAGTTTTTGCATGACAACAAAGCAGACAACGCAGACGCCAGGGCTGTGACAATAACTCCTTGTTTTCTTTGAAAACTGCCGAGCTAAAAATAGATTTGTCTACATTAAAAGCATTTGCAAAGGACAAATGAAATGTGGCTCAAATGATAGGATCTGTCTTTGAACAGTAGAAAAATATGGTGGAAAAAGGAGAAAATGCTCATTACAAGCATTTTTCCTTTTTCTCACAATGTTTTCAAATGGCTTATTCCACAGGGTCTTTAACCCATTACCACATCCATTATCCCGAATTGTGGGTCCCCAGTCAAGGACATTGGGAAATAAGACTTTTGAAAACATTGTAGGAAAAGGAGAAAATGCTGGTAACCAGCATTTTCTCCTTTTCCCACCTTGTTTTCATTTAATATGTCGTCTGCAAATGCTTTCAATTTCGACCAATCTAAAACATTGTTGTTTGGTACAGAGTTTAAAACAGGACTGTTTAGTATAGGGTTAAAATAGATGCATTCAAAAATTCCAAAGTTGAACTTACACAATAGGGAATGAATACCACACAAATTAGTCATTAAAGTCAAGAAAAAATGTATGCTCCACATATAGTTATGAAAACATTACAATGTCTTTGTACAACTAGAAACTGCTAAATAACTCTATCACACAATCTTAAAGTTTTATCAATCCTGGAGAAGACAGCTTCTAAAACATTGAGGAAAAAGGGAAAAATATCTACAAACCAGCAATTTCTCCTTTTCCACATTGTTTCTAAAAGCAATTTTCCTCGAGGCCACTAAAAGACAGGATTGTGTAGTAAATGGTTAAATCATTTTTACTATGCTTATTTTATTTCAAATCTTTACCAAACAACAAAATTTTAGACTGTTCCAAACTGAATGCGTTTGCTGACAACCATATAAATGTGGCTCAAGAGAAGGCACTTATCTTTGGAAAGGGTAAAAAACATTGTGGAAATAGGAGAAAATGCTGGTTACCAGCATTTTCTCCTTTTCCCAAAATGTTTTCAAAATATTTCTGTCAAAGGTTGTTAAAACCTGGGATTGTACAGTAAAGGTTTAAAAGGATGTCCTCATTTTTGTCAATTTTAACAACAATGTAAAAAAGGTCAGAATATGGAACTAACGGTAGGTAAAGGGTTGGACTTCAAAAGTATAACTGTTACACATAAGTATTTGCTTCCTTCTAACCTAATTACCAGATCTGTGACTAGACTAACTCTATACTACTGAAGACAAAAAACATAACTGAAGCTAAAATAATGGCAGCTGTTTTGGAGAGGGTAGAAAGCATTGCAGGAAAAGGATAAAATGCCGGTTATCAGCATTTACTCGTTTTCCAACCCTTTTTTTATGTAGACTGTTTAACTAGGGTCATAAAACCACAGGACTTTTTGGTCAAGGGTTATACATAACTTAATCCTGTCCTCTACAGAGACCCCTGTCGACAATTATCTACAGTGGAACACAAGAGAATACTTTATGACAACTGAACAAATTGATAAAACATCATAAATTTCTACTCTAATTTTGTCATTGTCATTATGCTTTCTTTGGTGCCTCATTAACACTCTTAGCACTGGAGCCCAGTAGAGTTGCCTTTGGGGACAGTGTAGATCAAGATCAGACTGACCTTAAATCTACACTGTCCTCTACTTTGCATATTCTGCTTGTGACTACCTTGAAATATCAAAACTTGGGCTGCTTCTCCTCAATGAAAAAGTTCAGTTCATGCACTCAGTATTTTGACCCTTTACCAATCCAGAGTTTTACTAACCCTGACGAAGAAGGCTTTTGGAAACATTGTGGAAAAAAGATCAAATGCTGGTAAGAAGCATTTTTTCTTTCTTTCCACAATATTTTCTAACCTTTCAAAGACATTTTCCACTATTTCAGCCACATTTAATTTGTTGTCTACAAATGATTTGGGTTTGGACAAGCTCAAAAATTTTTTCATGTGATAAACCAAACAATCCCTGGTTTTTACGGCCCTGAGTTAGAAGTCTTTTGAAAACATTGTGGGAAAAGGAGAAAATGCTGGTAACCAGCATTTTCTCCTTTTCCCACAATGTTTTCTACCCTGCTGGAAACAAATTTCAATTTTTGAGTTACGTTTATTTTGTCGTCTGCAAGTGCTTTCAATTTGGACCAGTCTAAAATTTTGTGCCCGCCCGGGTGGCTCAGTGGTGAGCGTGTCGGACTCATGACCTGGTGGTTGTGAGTTCGATACCCGGTTGAGGCGAACCTTCTTTCCGGCGTATTTTCGCCTCTCACCTCTGCTGAAGCATGTGAGAAAAGTAGTCGGTGGCTTTGGAAAGAAAGTTGTGTTAGTACTGGTGTGAGAAAGCCAGGAAACACATGTGCGTCACCGACCGCCATGATATGACCTTAGCTGTTAAAGTGGCGTTAAACCCCAATACAACCAATACAACCAACCAACTAAAATTTTGTCGTTTGGTAAAGAGTTAAAATAGTCTTATTTGCGCAGGTTCTAATTATCTTTCTTTTTTTTAAACATGTACACAAACAAGACTAACAGATATTGCAACTACAAGGATGTCCTGGCACATACTGTATGATACTTACATGAAAGTGCTATTACACTCAGCACTAGAATTACACGTAGGAATCCCGCATGGCTCCATGGTAAATTCTACAACTGAAAACCTGGGACTTGAGGCTCACTAGCATCACTGGATTTTATGTGGGAGTATATGTACTAGTGAAACCCAGGCAATACATGAATATTTCAGCTATTGCTAAGACATGACTCATTTCTGGTTAAAAGTGCTGATGAAACCCAGGAAATACATGAATATTTGAACTGTTGCCATGACATGACTCATTTAATACTGGAAGTACCCATGAAATCCAGGAAATACGAGGGCTGTCCCAAAATAGCGTGGACAACTTTTTATTTTCCGGAACCCAGTGTTTTTTTTTTCATGATATTTTTACCAATGTTATTTTAATCATTTGCGCATCTGAAGAAGAAATAGTGAGGTAGTTATATACAGCTGAGTCTATTTCACATGCAAATATTATTTACAGGTTACGTTTTGCGGCCCCACCCAAGATTTTATCAAAGGTTTTAACTGTGTGGTTACTTTAACCTTCAATATCAGAGGTTTTCGATAGAATTGCGCGAAACTGAATAATGCACGTTGCCGTTATCAAGTATGACATCATTCCTGAAAAGAAACCATTCACATGGCCTTGAAAAATTTCATAGCAAAAACGCGAATGGTAGCTTATTTGGAAAGAATAAAAAATGTCGACGTCAAAGGAAATGGCAGCCCACCGAAATGTGATCGAATTTTGTGTTGACCTAAAAATGACACCGACACAGACGTTTAAACAGTTGCAAACTACGGAGAAGTATAAATCTGTTTCTCGCTCGCTCATATTCAAATGGCACAAAAGATTTTTTGAAGGATGGAGAGAGGCAAAATGTGTGGAGTCGGGTAGACCAAAAGAAATAGACAGCTGTATAGTAGACAGCGTCAGGAACGTCATCGAAGGGGATTGGCAAATGGCTGTGCGAGAGATTGCGGAAACTGTCGGAATCAGCAAGTCATCTGTTCACAGGATTTTACGTGAGACACTAAACATGTCAAGAGTCTGTACAAGATGGGTGCCTCGCTTGCTTACTGCAGATGAAAAGGAAAGACGTGTATATGTTTCTAGGCGCTTTTTGAGACGATATGCGAGAGATCGGGACTTTCTGAACATAATTATCACAGTCAACGAAACATGGCTTCGTTATTATGATCCCGAAAGCAAGCAACAATCAAGTGTATGGAAACACCCAGATTTTCCACCTCCAAAAAAGGCCAAGGTAGTTAAATCCATGGGCAAGCATATGTTCATCGTGTTCACAGACAGACAGGGCGTTCTTCTTTGCCACGCTGTACCACTGGGTCAGACGGTAAACTCCACATATTACACGAAGGTAAAGTTTATTAATCTGTCCACACTTTATACTTATTTCCATTTCATTCATGAACGGAAACCGCTTCTAAATAACTTGTTCATTCAAACTATTTTTAAATCAAAATTATTGTTTACATAGTGTCCGCAGTTTCAGCTCGTTTTTACTTACAGGTCATCAGACGAGACTTCATGCGTGCGATTTGAAAAAAGTGACCGGGGCTTATTGACAACTTAGAAAATATTATCTTCCACCAGGATAACGCTCCGTGCCACACTTCTAAACACACACTATTGGAACTGGATCTTTTGGGTTTTCAAAGACTTGAGCATGCCCCTTATAGCCCTGACCTAGCCCCGCTAGATTTTGCCGTTTTTCCTTATCTTAAGTCACAGTTACGAGGACATAGGTTTGAAAACTTACATGAGCTTAAACAAGAAACAATCAGTGTTTCGCGGACTACAGACCAGCTGGTTTACCAACGTATACGACAAGTGGGTTGTGCGGCACCAAAAATGCATCGATCACCACGGCGAGTATTTCGAAAAGGAGTAACGCTAATGACGTTGACGTCTTAATTATTATGAAAGTCTGGGCCTGGGTTATATGATTGGTGCAAATTAAACTTGTCAGTGCTAATTGTATTTTAAGCTAGAATGTTGAAATTTCACACAGTCCGTCATAAATCCTGTGTTCATATGCTCTTAAGAGCGTTTGTCTCTAATGTTATAATAAACAATTTTATTAGAAGAGTCCACGCTATTTTGGGACAGCCCTCGTACATGAACATTTGAGCTGTTGCCAAGAAATGACTGCTTTGATGTTGAAAGCAGCGTAATATGCCATTCAATCAATCAATCAATCAATCAACAAGAAGTACAAAATAATGGTTGACTGATTGTATGGTGTTTAATGCCATTCTCAACATTATTTCATTAATATTGCGGCAGCAAGTGCACATATCAATGTTTTCCTGGAGTTTCATTTACTAGTACTTTTTGGACAATATTCTTCCCAAGCCACTGGCTGCTTTCCAACATACCCAGTGGCAAAAAAATGACCTGCAATGAGAGAGGAATGAATCCTGTCGCAATGACTATTGTCAATCCTCGGAAAGAAATTCATTTAGCTGGGGAACCATAACCAGCACCCACTGTTCTTAAGTAATTTACACTACCGAATCCACTACTGGAGCTTAACATGATAAAGTACTTATTAAAACATAGTGCATACCTTCAGCATGTTTAGTATTTTGATACTTAAATCGTAATCAAAGTTACTGTACTTTGACTCTGACATGTCATAAATGAACACAATACCATGACGCTGGGTCTCTCGACTGAAATACATAGAAAATAATACCGTATGATTAATCCTCCAAACATGTAACACATATTTATGTTTAACCCTTTACCAAATGATCAAAATTCGGACAGGACATTACTGAAAGCATTTGCGGATACCAAATTGACTGTTGTTCAATTGATTATTTTTGTCTTTGACAGGGCAGCAAAAAATATTGTGGAAAAAGAAGAAAATGCTGATACTTTGGGAAGGAGACCTGGTAGCCAGCATTTTCTCCTCTTCCCAGTGTTTGCAACAGGCTTCTTTTCCAGGGGGACTGAAACTTGAGATTGTTTGTAAAGGGCTTCATTACAGTATTCAAATAGTGCTGACCAAAATTAGAAGGTGCAGCCTGATCTTGGATCTACTTTTTTCAATATTTAACCATGTTCTGCATGGCTTACTCAGTGGTCAAAACCCAAGTTTCTCAACCTGAAGACCCAGGGTTTGATCCTCACTCCAGGCACCTGGATTTAAATTGGCATGTCCTTGCACAAGGCACTTCACAGCCCTAGCCTATTGCTGACATATCCCAGGACACATATGAATGAGAAAGCTGTTGCTGTAATATGACTGAAATAATGTTGAAAGTGACAAAAAATGCCATTCAATCAACACATGGCAAGATTATCCTCACCGACACAGATCTAAAACTTCAATATCTGGGGCTTTCCTACAGACTGCAAATATCCATTTCATTTATTTAGCATGACATGGCCAACATATTATTTTATTTTAAATCTTGTGATTTAATCCTTTATCCTACTATCTCCCGTTCAACTCTTTAACAAACAACAAATTTTAGACTTCACCAAATTGAAAGCAGTTGCAGATGGAAAATTAAATTGGGCTTAAATATTGGAGTTTGTCGTTTAAAGGGTAGAAATCATTTTGGGAAAAGGAGAAAATGCTGGTAACCTGCATTTTCTCCTTTTCCCAAAATGTTTTCAAACGCCTTCTTCCACAGGTTCGTTAAAACTTGGCATTATGTAGGTAATGGTTAAACAACCCTGAAGATGGCAGCTATTGAAAACATTGTTGGAAAAGGAAAACATAAAACTAATACTCAAACCTTTCAACTATGAAACCAAGAATTTGAGCCTAAAAAAGCTCTCAAAAAGGACCAAAGTCTAAAATTTTACTCTGTATTAAAGAGTTCAAGGTTTGAGGAAAAAGGATCTAAAAACACACTGTAGGAAAAGGAGAAACAGCAATTTTCTTCTTCTTCATAGGAATATCTCATTCATGAGTCACATCTCACCCTTTATACGACGACAAAATTGTGGACTAGACCAAAATGAAACCATCTGTATACATTAGACAACAAATAAAATGTGGCACAAATGATTATTTCTGTCTTTGGTAGGGCAGAAAACATTATGGGAAAAGGAGAAAATGCTGGTTACCAGCATTTTCTCCTTTTCCTACAATGTTTTCAAAAGCCTTCTCTTTTTCAGGGTCATTAAAACCTGGGATTGTGTGGCTTACAAATAGTTAAGTTGTGATCTGTAAAGGCTTTCAATATAGGAAAGTTTAACCCTATACCACAGAATCATAATCTAAGAAACCTTTAGAAAACAATGGCTTGTTAACAGCATTTTCTTCTTTTTCCCACAGTCTTTTCTACTCTTCAAAAGACAAACTTCAACTTATGAGACATAATGAATTTTTCGTCTGCAGTCAATGCCTTCTAAAATTCTTACCTCTTTACCACAGGACAAAAGTTTGGACTAGACAAAACTGAAAGTATGAGCAGAGGACAGAATAAATGTAGCACTAATGATAATTCATGTCTCTTATATAGTAGAAAACACATTGGTAAAAGGAGAAAATGCTGGTGACTGAAAATGCTGGTGACCAGCATTTTCTCCATTCCTCACAATGTTTTCAAAGGGTTTCTTCCTTCAGGGTCGTTAAAACTCGGGAATGTGTGGTAAAAGGTTAAAGTCTAAAATTCTTTTGTATGGTAAAGAGTTTCTGGGGATAAAGTTAGCTTCATAAACCTACCTTAGTAAAGCAGTATCAAGGAGGTACACAAGAGCTTTCAAAACCACTTGATGTGAGGTTTCCTGGGGGATATGGAATCTTGCGGTGAACAGAGCTATCCCTGCGCCATAGTTATCCCTACCCGACTGAAAAATAACAGAAATACACTATTTCTTATTTCATTTGTTCTACATAAACTGTCTTTATGTCTTGTTGGTTTTTGTTTTTATCATCCTTTACATCTTAGCAAACTTAACTCTTTACCACACAATTCTGAATTTTAATGATCCCTGTGCAGGAGAGCTGTGGAAAACATTGTGGGAAAAGGAGAAAATGCTGGTAACCAGCATTTTCTCCTTTTCCAACAGTGTTTTCTACCCACCTGAAAACAGATCTCAATTTTTTGGTTCACATTTATTTTGTTGTCTGCATATTCATTTACTTAGGATGAGTCTAGATTTTGCTGTTAGTAACGGGTTAACCCTTTATCAGAAGACAAAATTTTGGACTTGTCCAAACTCAGAGCAGGCGACAAATCAGATGTGGCTCAAATGGTGGAATGATGAAAACATTGCAAGAAAAGTAGAGAATGATGCTTACCATCATTTTTTATTTTTCCAACAATTTTTTCAAAAGCAGTCTATCTCAGGGTTGTTAAAACTCTGGAATATGTGGTAAAGGGTTAAATATGATGATCAGCATTTTCTCCTTTTTCCACAATGTTTTCTATCCTTTGTCACAAAGATTTCATCATTTCACAACATTTAACTTGTCATCTGTAATGCTGTCAGGTCTAAAATTTTGCGGATAGGTAAAGAGTTAACCCTTTACCAAACAATCCCGACTCCTAACTACCCAGGGAAAACAGGCTTTTGAAAACATTTTTGGAAAAGGAAAAAAATGCTGTTAACCAGCATTTTCTCCTTTTCCCAAAATGTTGTCTAACTTATCACAGACAAATCTCGCTATTTGAGCAATATTTAATCTGCTGTCTGCAAATGCTGTCAATTTGGACATGTCTAAATTTCTTTTTGTTGGGTAAATAGTTAAATATATTACTATAATTTGACAAGACTTACAGGCCATACTGCATTCGTTACTAAGGCCAAAACAAAATAAATATGAGATTCTGGTTACCCTACTGTGTCTAATTTTTACGCCTGACTCTAAACATTTTTTTTCACCTGTTGATCTTTTAATGTTTTATCACATTGGGAAATTTGGAAAAGTCTATGTCGTTTTACCTCTATTTGTCGCCAACAGGTCTGATTAGAACAAAAATAATTCTACAAACATAAAATATTATAATTTCCTGACCTACCGACCCTAATTCTCAAAAGTATGTAACCTGATCCACACATATATTTTATTTTGGCCTAAATGACAACCAAGACAAAAAGGGCCCCTCTCAAAACTTAAATTTACGTATTTCCCATCATAGTGTACTGTTACATGATTTGTTTCATGTTTACCCTTCACTTTTAACAACTTCGAGAAAAAAAGCCTTGTCTTTGAGTTAACCCTTTACCACACACTTCTGAGTCTGAACAACCAGAAGAAAGAGAGGATTGGATTGATTGATTCATCACTGAATGATTCTCTGGTGTTTAACGCCATTTTCAACATTATTTCAATTAGTATATTGTAGTGGCCAGTGCACCTATCCATGCTTTTCTAGAGTTTTTGTTACCTGTACTTAGCACAATATTCCAAGCTACTGGCTGCTTTCCAACATAACTATCATGGAAATAATGATAAAAGGTGAAGGGTTTTGAAAACATCATGAGAAAAGGACACAAGTTCAACAATACATGTATGACATCATGGGTAATGAAGGTACATGTAAAGCACCTTTGATAACAGAAACACCACATACTGGTTCTCAAGAACACAGAGCACAAATTTATACATGTATTTCAACACTAGTCAAGTAAACTTTTACCCAATTTACCTAGCAATCCTACCTTTCTATGACCC
The DNA here is from genome assembly GCA_946811185.2 of Hippopus hippopus. NCBI lineage: Eukaryota > Metazoa > Mollusca > Bivalvia > Cardiida > Cardiidae > Hippopus > Hippopus hippopus. Next base: position 10,893,507 of record OX328104.1, read on the forward strand.
TGCAAAAAAGGCTTTTGAAAACAATGTGGGAAAACAAGATAAAGCTAGTGATCTACATTGTATCCTTTTCCTACAATCTTTTTCTCTTTTTCACAGACATCCTATCATGATCAGCAAATTCTTTCAATTTGGACAAGTCCCAAATTTTGTCATCTGGTAAAAGGATAATCCATATAATTAAAAAAAAAATATTTATCAAAATATCTGACAATTAATCCTTTATCAAACAATCCCATGTTTTAACAACCCTGAAGAAATAAGCTTTTGAAAACATTGTGGGAAAAGGAGAAAATGCTGGTAACCAGCATTTTCTCCTTTTCCCACCTTGTTTTTTTTTTCCTATTTAAAGACAAATACTATCATTTATAACCATTGTTGGTAAATTCCTTCAAAATGGATGAGTCTAAAATTTTGCTGTATGGTAAAGTGTTAAGATAGGCTGTACAGGATACACAGTCTAATCTTGATTTAAATTGTCTGCAAGAGCAATTATAGTCATTCTAAGGCTTCAACTTTCAGAAATTTTCTTATCATAATTTGAATCCCTCAGCTTTGGACTGATGTAGCAAGGGGTTGTTGGTTCAATTCCCCAGCTCAGTCAATCTCTTTCCAAGAACTGATGATAGTCATTTGGACAGGATTCCTCTCTCACTGCTGATCATGATTTTGACGATGGTTATGTGAAGAAGCAGTAAATAGCTTGGGTAGAACATTGTTATAAGCATTGGTAAAGAGACTCTAGTAAAGCATAGTAGGTGCACTGGCTGCGTGATATAACTTAAAACAGCGATAAACATCATAGAATCAATACTTACCAGAACAGTAAATTTCCCTGTTTTCAATTCAGACTGGAGGCTTCGATGCTTCAAGTCTATGTCTAGGAGATTCTCTTTTTTTCTGATATCCTGTGGGAAAAAAAAAATACTCATCATTAGCTTGTTATCTATAAACCCTTTACCACACAATCCCAAGTTTTACGACCATGAAAAAGAAAGCTTTTGAAAAAATTATGGAAAAAGGAGAAAATGCTGGTAACCAGTACTTCTTCTTTTCCCACAGTGTTTTCTAATCCTTCCAAAGAAAAATTTCAGTTTTTAAGTTACATTTTCCTTGTCATCTGCTAATCCTCCCTAGTTGAAATAGTGTAGAATTTTATCGTGTGGTAAAGAGTTTAGTAAACTGCCTTGAGCAGATATGACATAAAAACAATGTGACAAAGAAAAACAAAAAAGTTTGAGCAGATCTTCTATTTACCATACTTTATATGGTTACTTTCCACTGTTTTCTTCACTTTTTCTTAGCCTCAAATTTGATCAACATTTACTGCTCAAAAAATACCACAATCTTTACCAAATGACAAAATTTAAGACTTGTCTAAATTCAAAACAGTTGCAGATGACAATTTACTAAGTGTGGTTCAAATGATAAACTTTGTCTTTGAAATATAAAAAAAATGTATGGGAAAGGGTGAAAATACTGGTTAAAGCATTTTCCCTTTCTCCCACAGTATTTTCAAAAGCTTTTTTGTTAGGATTGTTGTAACTGGGACTGTAAAATAATTGATTCAGAAGTATCCGTGTCAGCAAATTACAACTAAATGAGAACTTTTTGGTGTTACACTGACAAAATTTGAAAATATTGTAACAAAAGAAAAAATTTCTTTCCAAAAAAAAATTCACATGCATTCATACAATTACTCTTTTGAACATTTCAGACTCAAACAAACTGGAAGCATTTTCAGATGTCAAAAAAAAAAGCAGCTCAAAAAAGATGGTTTGTCTTTTAAAGGGAAGTAAACACTGTGGGAAAAATATGAAAGCAGACACAAGTGAAACTTGGAGGAAAATGAATATTCACTTGTAAGTTGTAGCAAGCAATGGCTCCTTCTCTCAAAATATTTTCATAGCTTGCCTGAACCCCTTATTAAACAATTTTGAATAATACGTCCCTGAGGAGGAACCCATTTGAAAACCTTGTGAGAAAAGGAGAAAATGCTGGTAATCAGCATTTTCTCCTTTTCCCACAGTATTTTCTACCTTTTCAAGGTCAAATTTCATCACTGGAGCCATGTTTAATTTCTTGTTTATAAAAGCTTTAAATTTTTGATGAATCTAAAATTTTGTCATCTGGTAAACCCATTACCACACAATCCTGAGTTTTAACAAGCCTATAGAAGAAGCTATTAATAACAAATTCCATCAACTGAACAACATTTACATTGTTGCCTGCAAATCCTATCAGTTTGGACAATACTAACATTTTGTCGTGTGGTAAAGAGTCAAGCTGGAGCATACTGAGTCATTTCCTTGTTTGATAATAAATTTACCAGTTTTAGTACAAAATACAACTTTAAACATTCTTGCCATACCCAATTTCTTTAGAAAGTTGCTGGAAAAGGAGAAATTGCTTGTAACGTAATGACTTGCTCCTTTTCCAAAAATATGTTCTTTATCAGTAAACAAAGTCATTTTGCTCATGTTTCTCCTTTAACCCTTTACCAAACAATGCTGACTTTTAACGACCCTGAGGAAGATGGCTTTTGAAAACATTGTGTGAAAAGGAGAAAATGCTGAAACTAGCATTTTCTCCTATTCACACATTGTTTTCTACCCTATAATAGACATTTTTTGTCCTTTGAGCTACTTTTCATTTGTCATCTGCAAATGGTTTCGATATGGATAGGGCTAAAATCTTGTTATGTGGTAAAGCGTTAAGTTACCTTCAACAGATTTCGGTATGTCAAGATAGCCTGTATTGAAAAGGATCAAGAAACAGTATCAATTCTTTTTTTTTTCTTACCTGATGAGCAAGGTACAGATCTACAGCTCTTTGGTAATCAAACTTTCTTGCCATAAGAAACTTGACAGATGTATTCCTGCCAATAGGTGGAAGATTTTCATGTTGTCTGTAATTATTCACCTTCTCTGTGAATGTACTTACAGTCTGAAAAGGAAAAAAATCCTATCCCATAATGTACCTTTCACAACTGTACATACCAGTGTGCATCAAGACCAAACCAAAAAACATGCAGTCTGATCTTTGACCATCACTCTCACCTTTACTGACAATTTTTTTTACAAAAACAAACTTGAAAATGCAATCACTTTGGTCTTATTTCAAGATCAAAAATGTCCTTTGGGTTTATTCGTCACTAAATATACATGCATGTACTGTCTCCATCTGTGGGTTAAAGCCACACTAGAAGCTGAATGTAAACAATGCTAGAGTCGAAAATACAGACAAATTTATACTAGTCAACCATACCATTTGAAAGTATGGATATTATCACCTCCAGTCTGACAGTTTGCCCAGATGTTATTTTTTTTACTGTTTCTCCACACACCTTCAAAGCAGCCATTTGTTAAAAGCTTCTGGAAATTTCAAAACGTTACCGGTCATCTTTCAGTCTGCTGAATGTGTCTTTAATCTGCTTGTCAGCTATGAAAATGGACACAACTCCATTGATAGATTATTTAACTTCATACTTGACACCAAGTTCAGAACAAGGTTTTCATTAATTTTTTTGTAATTTGCCTTTTATTTGACATAAAAACATCTGATTAATTTGTAAACTAACACTCATAAATGCAGTTAACTGAGCTTCTGCATTTAATTTAATTTGAAAAAAATAACAGTGTGATTCAGCAATTTAAGTGATAAGTATGAATCCTTGTAAATGAAATACATCCAGTACATTTTAGTTTCCCTTTCCATGCCCAAGCTGAGAAAACCCAAGTTGTGAAAAAAGCACTTTACTATACCAAAAATGACTTCCTAAACATGCTCAAGCTTCGTTTAAATTTCCTTTAGAAGTGGGTCAATGGATATTTACATTTCAAAATAATGGAATTACAAGGAGGTAACAGTAACATTTTCCAATTATTCCAATGTTTTTCTGAAGATTAATCATTAGTACTCAGTGCTAGCTCTGGCCCAAGTAAAATAATGGCCAAAAACTTTTCCCTGAAAAAAATAATAGACAGATTTCGTGCGCAAAGTTGGTTAAAAAAAAAAACACCCATTCACATGTAGCATTGAACAAACTTGATTTTTTACTCATAGTTTAAAACTTTCATTCACATAATTATGTCTATTACAAAAATAAAAAAATATGCTCATATACATTTAATCTTACTTTGTAGAAAATATTGTGAGAAAAGGAGAATTTGCCATATATCATTTCCTGGGATAGTGCTCTTTTTCCCACAATATTTGTATAAAAGCAAAAAGACTTTTAAGTGCTAGTTTCTTTTGATAAATGGTTACTCCTTTACCAAACAACAAAATTTTATTTTAATCTTACATTGTAGAAAATATTGTGGGAAAAGGAAAATTTGTTCTACACCATTTCCTGGGATAGTGCTCCTTTTCTCACAATATTTGCATAAAAACATACAGACCTCTAAGTCCTGGTTTCTTTCGATGAATGGTTACTTCTCTAACAAACAACATTTATTTTTTATTATTGCAATAAATGATGTGCACAAGTAATTGGAGAAAATTTTCTATTACATAATGATTTACCTCCCTTTACAGGGGTGTGGAAATCTTGGAATTTTCTACTTGTCCATGGACAAGTAAATCTAAAAAATCTACTTGTCCGTCAGAGAAGTTTACTTGTCCAAAACAAAACAATTTTAAATGGCACACAAAGACCTAACTGAATGTAGTTTGTAGATAATGATGTCCTTTTAACCATTTGAATTTGCTTTGTTTGGGTTTTTGATAATAATAATGAAAATAAATCAAGCAAACCTTTATGGGGCTTTTTTCCCAAAAATTGGGAAGGGGCCTTAGCCTTTAATTTTTTTTTTGATATTCAAGCGCGATTTTGGCCAAATTGGGAAAAAGCAGACTGACTTTCAAGGTACATCTATAAAAAAAATTAATGGCACTGTACATACATACAGTAAATAGACAGGTGCAACAATTTAATAATTGAAAAAGATTCAACAGTTACACTATAACTGCTTAAACCATGGCCAAATATCTCAGTGTTTGCCCTTACAGCTCTTTTTAACACTACTGTGGCACACCCATGCATGCCTGAGTTAATACTTCAGCATAACTGCTTACCAGCCATCATATGATACAAGGGAATCATTATCTGTGGAAGTTAAAAGGCTAGGCTTGGTTTTTGTGTCTGGAGATGTAGAGTTTGCATCATGTGCAATGATAATAATTGTTTAGTTTTCAGACAACGGGATATCGGCGATGCCAGACAGACCCGGCACTTCAGATTGAGACTCAGTATGCGGAGATTTGATTACCTGTAGATCGATCTTCAAAGAATTTAAACGTTTTACGCCGAAAGTAAAAAGGCTGCGCTGGCTTTTATCGTCTACAGTCCTTTTAACAAACTTTTTGTAATGTTTCCCGGTTTTTGACATGTTTTACTTGGATACAGCGTGTTTGGTTTTCTTTCAAATACGTTTACTGCAACCGAATAAAAGTGTGTTCCACAGTGTTAAATTAAGACAATTTCTTTTGTCAGCTGTAAGTTTTTGCGAACAACAAAAAAGAATTTTATATTGAATGATTGGGAAATGACAAGCGTGTCAAGTCTACGTGCGGTGTTATAATATGCAAAAAAATAACTCGTTTCGGTTATTGTTGCCTCCATTAAACAAACCAAATGGCGCCAAGAAACCACAGCATTTCGGCCGTACTGCAGTGCAGTCAAAATTTAAATAGAAGCCTGCGTAGGCGATAAAATCAGAGTCGGCTAAATTTTGTTTTGATTCCAGATGTAGGTACTGAATCGGCCAAGTTGTGACGAGTGATTCCAGGTATCAGGGGATAGTTTATCATAATTCAATTTAAAAATGTTCTTGTTTACGAAGTGAGACGGAGAGAATATTTCCATTTCACAAGGATAATGTTATATAATACAGATCTTTACTTTCAATTTCCCCCTCGTTTTCTACTTGTCCGCGGACGAGTAGATTGCAAAAAGCCACTTGTCCGACGTCAAATTTACCCGAGTCGGACGTAGGATTTCCACACCCCTGCTTTATGATCTGTTGGCCTTAATTATTTTCAAATAAGGTCAGTCAGGTAAGTAGGTCACACAATATGTCGAAAACAACTTTAAAAAAAAGTGATTCACTTTATGGCATCTTAACGGTGAAGGAGACGGAGTTTAGCTACCTTAGCTTTTAAACAAATACTTTTTTTGTCGCTAATACTTAAGAATCGGCGGTTTAAGAGAGCAATGAAAACGAATTAATGATATCTAATTTATTTCATTAACTCGCTATCGCCGTTATTAGCAGTACTGAAATCCAAGGCATTCTATCACTGCGTCGACTAAAATGGTCAATTAAAATGCAATAAACAATAATCGTCAATTGTTCTCCAAATAGCAGCTTAGAATAACGTGTTACATGACACACATTATGAAATATACCAAGTCATAATTTAACCCATTGTGACCTGTCAATTACCTAAGGTTGCCTCCATCAAGGTGTGAAACAAGCGATTACCACACATTTCCGGTGCAAATTAACGCATGATCTAGGCGAGTTAAAAAAAATTTACCCGACTTTTTTGGGAATGAATTAATCGACAATTTTTATCGACAAATGGAAGAATTAATCGACAGCTGAATTAATTAATCAACAATTGTCAATAATGTCGATTGGCAGCGCGAGCACTGAGTACTGATCAAGGACCTTATTGTTAGCTGACAAAGAAAAGATCGACACATACAGCCATGTGAAACAATGCCTGTATTTTCATTTTGCAGTCCAGAAAGGGCATCAGAATGGCTGCTGCGGTGGATAGAGGAGACATAATCACAAAAATAACATCAGAGCTAGCAACCGAATCGGGGGGTAGGATGTTATGATCCTGATAATGTCACAGACCAATCTGTCAAGGTTCCAGTTGCTGGTGAAAAACCTAGTACAGATTTATAACTGTCCCCAAAGGCGATGTTACTTTCTGACTGGTCGCCTCTGTGTACAGAGACGATCAAAACAAAACCAGTTGAAAGCTCCGCACAGATTTTGTGCGCAAGTTTCAACGCTTACAACTTCGCAAATAGAGCACAAAACTAGGAATTAAACATATCTGTTGCTTGCGTATTTAATAACCTTTCGTTTGAAATATAAATATTTTAAATTGAACGCTGAACATAAGAGAAAACCGTGCATTTCATCTGTTACTCGAGTTGTTTACGTTCCCGAAAACACACAAAATGGCCGCATGTACAATAAATTTCGTCAGTGATTTTTCCGAGATTTACATGTTATAAATGACTTTTACAAGCTCTTAATGTTATGAAGGGTTTAATAATTTGTCTTTGTTATGTTTGTTACTAAAAGTTAATTGCATTTCGCTCCAATACAGATTAAACCAACGAAACAGAAAGTCAGTATAGCGCTCTATCTTTGCTACCAGAAAATTTATGATGGTATTGAGATGGTACAGTGTACAATAAATGTCCAAATATGAAAAAAAAAAATCACCATAGCATCTCATTATTGAGACTAGTGAAAAACCTATTCTGAAAGTAGAAGAAAAGTCTCAAACAAAAGACATGATGACATGTACCATATGGTTTGCACTTTCCTGAAATCGTGGATATTGTCTGAAAAAATAATACAGAAAACATCTGCATAAGGTTTCAGTATATCTTTAAACTGACTGAAATCTTTTTCCTGAAAACAGAACTAATCTAGGTATTTCCAAATTTGTTTTAAAACAGACTATGGGCCTAAGTTGTCTTTTTTTGTATTTTCTGAGGTTCAATATTCATAAAAAACTGGAATTTAAAATATTAATGATCAGCGATTCCATAGGCCACTTAAGTCGAACACAAGAAATATTCCGCCAAATATTCCACCATGGATTTAATAAAACCTACTTGTTCCTCTTCTGCAGTTAAATCCGTAGAAGCCATCCTATTCAGTCAAATTCCAAGAAATAGTTAAGTTTTATCTTTCTCTATTCATTATCATATCCATCCCGGAAGTCAAACCAGGAAACTTGTTTATTTTGCGGGACTGTAAAAGCCATTTGCGGAATTCTGCACGGATATGTAAATCCAAAATGTATTTTCGTTGGATTATCGCCACTTTTACACAATTGTGTCCAATGATAGTCCTGAGTGCATAAATATGTCTTAGTTATCTGAAAATAGCCCTTTTTTCGGCCAAGTTTCTCGGGGCAACTGTCTCCTCTATGTTCAACCCACAGTGTAGATCATGGTACATGTTATCTTATTTCCGTTGAATGTTCGCGTAGGATTTCATTTCCGTTGAACGTGTCTTGTTTTTCACTATCACAAATTCGGTCAGGATAAGGTTTAATTGACGGGAAGCCAAACATCATGTCTCTAGAAGATTACAGTAAAAAAAGTTATGGGTTACCGTGCTCGTTTCTGAGAAATTTGAAAAGGGTATACAGCTCCAAAATTCAGCTTATTTTGGAATTAACACGCGTTTCTTTAATAGTCAGTTGAACAGGAAAACTACAAATATGCATCATCTTAATGAAAATTTATTTAGTTTTGTACAAAAAAATAAATAAAAGCTTGGTTTTTAGCATGGTAAATGTACAGAAGCGCATGTTATATACGGACCATTGAGTTACAAAGGGAGATAATTTGACCGAATTAAGCGTTAATTTTTAATAAATACTTTCTGATGAACTGATTTTTCTTAAAATTTCCACACTTATAGTATTTGTAATTCTAAACAATAAGAAAAAATAAAAATGGCACCTATCCGTGCTTGTTTCGTCAGAAAACAGGGATGAAGGTCACCGTGGAAGTTAATTTTTTCAAGGAAAAAATAGGATAAAAGCTCAGCAGACATAAATGGAAAAGGAGAAATTGTTTATTAGGAGCAATTTCTCCTTTTTCCAATGCAATTTTCAAAGTGTTAACAGCAATACTTCCACAGCTTTCATTTTGCTGCTTTTGTTTGCTTGATTTGTGTGTAACGCCGTGTCAACAGTATTTTAATTATTTCACGATGACAGTTCACAGATCCATTTTTTTCTTTTTTTTTTTTTCTCTTTACTAATACTACCAGAAGAAAGTGCTTATTGTTTCAGTGCATCAATAGTATTACTATATGTGCAAAAAAATACATAGGTGCACTTTTGATTCACTATCCATGACAAAAAGACATGCGCAGTAGGATGCCCACGAACATTTGTAATATACCTCGTTAACAAAGGTACATTCCATATCAAACACGCCTCATACATTTATCTGTGTGACTAATTGAGAAATTATTATAACCTCAATTTTTATCTACTTTGAAAAAATAGAATAATCAACAAACTGTCAGAAACATTTTAAGAGGGGTAAGCGATTTCTCCCCCCCCCCATCTTACTGAAATATTATTCCAGTAAGACTAAGTATGGGACATTTGGTTAAATTAGAATTTTGTAGTATGATTAAAGTCTCAGTAAAGTCCAAATGTAAAAAGGCCTGTTTATAAAATAAAAGTAAATTTCATTTTTACCATGTAAAAATATGGCGATTATTATGACTTGCACGATATGTAAAGGTGCAGTTTGTAAAAGTTCAAGTCAATGGCAGAAAAAAGAATTTTGAAACTAGAACAGTTCCGACCATGCCACATTATCTGTTTGTTTACATCGATGATCGCCGACGATTAGCCGATTTTTCGTCGTAAATCTCCGCAGTGACGTGTTAGTTACGTAAACACCACGTGATCATTCGAGGCGTCGAAACAAACCCTTCATTCACTTGATCGTTTAGTCCCCATTCTAGGTTTGAAAAACGTAAGTTTATCGACATTGTAAACAAAACGACGACACAGGCTGATAATCGCTTATTCATTTATCATCAATACAGGAAGTGTTTACTACATCTAAATAAGAAAACAGGTTCAGATCGAATAAGCAATCTTACTCTCCGATGACATACTTTCGAAGAGTAAACAGTAGTCCTGTGTAGCACTAATGAGATGCAATGGTATCACGTGACACCTGAAGGCCTAGTTCGAATATACACGAACGATAACGAAGGTTGTCTCGATCAATGGCGTCCCTGAAACCGACAGGCTTCTCCATGCATTTTCGCAACCGTTTTTCACGGCAACCAATGCAGTAACTGACACGTTCCAGTTTTCTCCGATCTTATATATGTGTGTTGTGATGGGTAATCCGATATATTTTCGAGTTATAAACGGTGAAAATTACCTATATTTGGACTTCACAGGGGCTTTAAAAAACACTAAAACGGTTTAAAAAGAAAATGAGTAAATTTTCATCATGAGGTCAAACGGTTTTGTCCCGAGGCAGAAAATCAGATGGGTAGGGAAAGAGAGAGTGATAGACAGATGAACGGACAGACCGTCCAATTGAATTCAAACTACCTGTATGTATACATGTACCCATACATAATATAAGGTTGTAGTAACTTTCATATTGTATTTGATTCGAGCAGCGTAAGAAAATTTGATGTTGTGCGAGACCAAAGGTTGAGCGAGATGTCAAAATTTTCTAACGCAGCCATAAAATACGATCACCAGGGAGGTCAGGGATCGTATATACACGTATATAAGATCCCTGGGAAGGTTAAGTACTATACTGTATAAAATAATATTCCTTTTATTATACACCTACAATTTCAATGATAAATTTGCTTTCTTTACATTTTATTCGAAAAACGGCGATTACAAAAAATGGTGAAGTGGCTAGTAGCTTCGTTTTTGATGAATAGCGGATGAATATTATTGCGTAACATTTTGACTAATCAAATCGCAAATCAATATTCATTTACGTGTGCTGGCCCCGAGATACGTCATCATATCATATTTTAGAAGGTTACCATTTTAGAACCGTATATCGCAGACTGTAGAGCTATACGGATTTTTTTTTCTGTCGTGTATGTTATTTCATCTGTGTGCGACGCGCGTGATTTTAGACGAAAAAATCACAGGTATATAATAAATATAAACATCTATAACTTCCAGTAGAATCGGACTCCAGATATGTTCATTACCGAGGACAATACAAGTTTTAGGGGTGTCATACTAAACAAAAAATAAAATGAAATATAGAAAATAGGCCTCCGAACAAAGTTCGTACGCTTTTATTAAAAAATTTCTTGATGACAGTGAATCACTATCACACGATACTGTAGTTTACTTTTGTTTAATTTTGCTGTCTTTGTATCAATTAGCACCTGTTGTTATTGAAATCGCCTGGCAGATTTTAAATATGCTGTAAGGATTCCCAGCGAAAGGATTCGCTACCTTACAAGTTCGCCACAAAGGACTACGCGCATGTGGTGCTCTTCTGGATTTGCGGTTGGAGGATTCACCAATTTTTGTCTTTCTGTACAGTTTGCATTTATTAGTTAACCCTGTACGAACTTTAGCAAGAATATTGAAAAAAAAAAAAAAAAATGCTACCGAAAACAATGCGTGAAAAGGATAAAATAATGTTTCCAGTATCTGACCCTTGACCTAGAATGTTTTTTTCACTTTGAAATACAAATCCCATCATTTGACTTGCACTGAGTTTGTCATCAGCAATTGCATTCAGTTTGAATGAGTCAAAGATTTTCTTATCTGGTTAAGAGTTAAGTCTTTACTTAAGGACAAAACTGGACAATTACAAATTATAGGCATTTGCAAGATAGAAGCAAGATAAACTTACGCTTACTCAAAACAAAAGTGAACATTATTTTTGGAAAGTTAAACAACATTGTGGAAAAAGAAGAAAATGCTGGTTACCAGTATTTTGTCCTTTTCCAACAATGCTTTCAAAAGCTTTCTTCAGGGTTGTTTTGGTCATTGTGGAAAAGCAAGAAAATTCTGGTTGCCAGAAGCTTTATTCTTCATGGTGGTTTAAACCAGGGATTGTTAACCCTTTACTGCACAATGCAGACTTTTAACAACCCTGGTAAAGAATTCTTTTGAAAACATAGAGAGAAAGGGAGATAATGCTGTTAACCAGCACTTTCTCCTTTTCCCACAATGCTTTCTACCTTACCAAAGAAATATTTTATTATTTGCCCCACATTGAAAATAACATCTGCAAATGCTCTCAATTTGGACAAAGTAAGAATTATTTATCTGGTAAAGGGTTTAGTAAAGGGTTAATAGATTAAAGCTGGAGACTTTGTATCATAAACAATAAAAATACACCCTTGAACACTTCAATTATTCTATTCCAATCTAGTCAGTCTCAAGTGTTTCTATTTGAGTATTTGTTTCAGTCAAGGACAGAAAAGAACTTAACTAATAATTCAATGTTTTTCAGCATCAAGTGTATATATTCAGGATCAGACAGCACAGTTTTCTGTACTGGCCACCAAAGCAACTGAAGTTGTGAATTGCACTAAAAGAGTCGAGCCCTGATTGACTGAAGAAAGCTGAGTGTGCAATGGTATGGATAGGAAGTAATTTTAGAATAAGACAATTTTGAGCAGTAATCTAACTGAATATTTCATATCAATCAATCCTTTACCACACACCTCTGAATGTGAACTACCCTGAAGAAAAAAGATTTTGAAAACATTGTGAGAAAAATGGATGAAGATGATGTTAACCAGCATACCTCCTATTCCCTCAATGTTATCTCTCCTATCTGAGATGGAAATTTTTTCTATCCTTTCAAGGATAAATTCAGTCATTTAAGACATTAAATTTTTTGTCTGCAAATGTTTTTCATGTACACAAGTCTGAGATTACAGTATGTCATTCGGTAAAGGGTCAAAACACCTGCCTTAAAAGTTAGTGTTTAGCCTTGCTTTCCCATTGTATCATTATACCACTATCATGTTTTACAGAACATGACTTCAAGTTTGCAGAAGAACAACAGATTTTTGCGCTTAAAGAACGCTCAAGGTAAAAGTGTGTGCGTAGTGCGAGAAGTGTACAGAAGAGAGGACATTCCATGTAACAGCAAACTTTGTCTTGGATCATGTAATGCAGAAATAGGTTTGTTTTACTTCATTCTTAGTAGTATTAGTAGTCTAATTCTAAAGAAATTTCAAAATTTGAAAGCAATACTAGTTCTAATTGGCCAAACCAAATGAGCCTTGCTCTGTGAAAATGGAGCTTGATGCTTCTGCAAAAAGTCTCGTACCAGGCTGACCCGCATTACTTGCTTGGTTAGCTCTTTACCAAACAATCCCTGGTTTTCATGACTCTGTGAAAGAAGCCTTTTGAAAACATTGTGGGAAAAGGAGAAAATGCTGGTAACCAGCATTTTCTCCTTTTCCCACAATGTTTTTTACCCTTCCCAAAAGAAATTTCAATTTTTGAGTCACTTTCATTTTGTCATCTGCTAATGCTTTCAATTTGGAACAGTCTAAAATTTTGTTGTCTGGTATAGAGTTAAGTGCATCACAGAGGTGCATTAAACTGTTTTTTGCAAGAGGATGGCTCAAATAGTTTAGCAAATCAGAAATTGTGTTAATTTCAAAATCTAGACTTCGACAAAGAATGCAGTTGAGAATGATTGGTGAAGACAGTCCAAGATTTCCTAGAACTCCTTAACTAGGTTTTTGAAAGGGCAAAGGCTTTTTGAAAACATTGTAGAAAAATCATTTTGGGAAAAAGCTTGTAATGCAAATTTTGTTTTCTCGCCATGCTTTCATCCCGTTCAAAAACAACTCCATCATTTGAACCAGATTTAACCCTTTACCAAACAACAAAATTTTAGACCTGTCCAAACTGAAAGCATTTGCAGACAACAAATTTACTGTGACTCAAAACTGAAGTTTTTCTTTGGGAAGTGTAGAAAATATTGAGGGAAAAGGAGAAAATGCCGGTTACCAGCATTTTCTCCTTTTCCAGCAATATTTTCAAAAGCTTTCTCTCTTTGGGTCATTGAAATTCGGGACCAAGGAATAAATTTTAGACCATTCAAAATTGAAAGCACTTACAGGTGAGATATTAAGTGTGGCTCAAAATGAATTTTTTCTTTTTAAGAGTAGAAAATATTGAGGAAAAAAGGAGAAAATACTTGTTACCAGCATTTTTGCTGGTTCTTAAATGCCTTCTTCTTCACGGTTTTTGAAAGTTGGGGAGTTTGGTAAAGGTTAGATACATGTATATCGTCTGTAGATGCTTTCAAAATGGAAGAGTCTGAAATTTGTAGTCTGATAAAGAGACAGTGTTTCTTCTGTCAGCTTGTCCCTGAAGAGAGCAGTTACTTGATGCAAAGCCTGGCCTGGTAGCTCAGTGGTTAGCATATCTAACTCATGACCTGTGTGGTTGTGAAGTTCAATACCCAGTTGATGCAAACTTTTTTCCAGTGACTTTTCACCTCCCACCTCTGATGCATGTGAGAAAAGTAGTTATGACTTGGAAAGAAAGTTGTGTCAGTACTGGTGTGAGAAAGCTAGGAAACACATGCATAGGTGCACTGACCGCCGTGATATGACCTAAGTTGTTAAAATGGCATTACACTCCAACACAGCCAATCAATCAATCAGTACCTGATGCAAAGTTCCTATTTAGCACGATCAATGTGACAAAATTTCTTTATGCTATGATGTCTACCTGTGAGCCTGTCATGAAATGAAATTATAGTCATTTCCCAAAAAATCGACTCTCAACAAAATAGCATTTGAAAATTTTGTTGTAAAAATTGAAAATGCTGATAACAAGCATTTTCTACATCATTCTTCTATTCTGGTACCTACCCTTTAACCCTTTACCAGATGACTAAATTTTTGACTTGTTCAGTACACTGAATCTGACTCTAAAAGTGAAATTTTTGAAGGGAAGAAAATACTTTGGGAAAAGGAGAAAATGCTGGTTACTAGCATTTTTTCCTTTTCTCACAATGTTTTCAAAAGCCTATTTGATCAGAAATGTTAAAACTTTGGATTGTGTGGGAAAGTGTTAACTCTTCACAACACACAATCCCAAGTTTTAACAACCCTGAGAAAAAAAGCCTATTGAAAACATTGTGGAAAAATGAGAAAATGCTGATGACCAGCATTTTCTCCTTTTCCCACAATGTTTTCAAAAGCTTTCTATCTCAGGTTCATTAGAACTGTGGATTTTGTGGTAAAGGGTTAATAGGGTTATTAAAAAACATTGTAACAAATGACAAAATTGCTTTTCTCTACACCACCACATATTTAAGCGCTTCACCAAACGACAAAATTTTTGAATTTGGACACCTTTATTTGAAGTCCTTTATACCAAAACTGGTAAATCTTTTAAATTGGTGGTCTGCAGATGCTTTCAATTTTGAAAAATAAAATATTTGTCATCTGTGAATTGGTTAACTCTTTACCAGACAACATAGTTTTAGGCCTTCCCAAATTGACAGCATTTGCAGACAACAAATTAAATGTGACTCAAATCATGGATTTTTTTTTGACAAACTAAAACACATTATTGGAAAAGGAGAAAATGTTGGTTACCAGCTCCTTCTCCTGTTCCAACATTGTTTTCACAACCTTTCTCTCTCAGGGTTGTTAAAACTCTGGCTAGTTTGGTTAAGAGTGAACTAATTTTGACCATACCGTTACAGATAAAGACACAGTGATCTTGTTGCCAAATGATGTGACACACTATGTAATGCCTGACCCTCAGAATGCTAGGGAATATCTGGAAATTTTTGAGAACCAAATCATCAGAGGAATTATATTCACACAGACTACAGTCCACAGTGTAAGTTTGTCTGTTTGTATAGTATTAAACACCATTTTCAGCACTATTTCAGTTTAACCATCATATTATAAGCATGGCTTAGGCTATGTCTTAACATCATCAAGAGAAGGTTTGCATTAATCTGGTGGCCTGAAACCAATCTCTGTATCAACAAGTAACAACAGTTAACACCCCAATGCCACAAAGCAGGAATGTACCTAATTCAATACTCCATGAGATAATGCGAGACTTGGACATTTAAATTTGGATAACATTTGTGCTCAAGATAGTCCTTATAACAAAAGATTGAATTCTTTAGCAAGTTTAATCAAATGATACTGGTCAGAATAATCTTTGCCTGTCGTGAAAATTTTAGTAGAAACAGAATTACTTTGTTATTTCAAAACAGAAACCAGGGTTTTCCCTCGGCCACAAAAATAGGGGGTCATTGTGACCCCCTAGTCAAAAATAATGGGGGTCATTTTGGAATTTGTGGGGGTCACAACAAAATGTAATTCGTTTAAACAAAAGCTACTATTTGTGAAAGTATGTGTATTTTTCATGTTTTCTATTCACTGTAAATCTTTGTTTACCCTATATATGAATTGTTTCATGGTTATAGATACATAATAACACCAGAGATTCTCTATATAGAGGGAGCTTACAGCCTAGGTGGCAACTTTTTCATAAAGACTATCTGGAGCTTGCTTTATTAAGCCTATTCTTAATGAGCAAATATGCTCTAGCTTCAGACAAGCTGTCATATCTCTAAGTAATTTTAATGTTTCAAGGGTATCGTCATGACCGCTAGTGTTTTGATGATGCACAAGGGTTGATTTTCGAAGTATGTGTAGCCTTTCTCTATGGTTAAGGGTTATTTTGTTTTTATTATCGACCGTTTCGTTGGCGAAGAGAGCTTGTTGTCGGCCGGAGTGGGAAGTCTGTTATTTTTCTTGATAAAGATTATCCATTTCGGCCGAAAATAAACTAAATGACCGATTCTTGTGTTTCGACCTGCGGGTCGCGTTCATGCCGCTGTTTTCAACGAATAACAAAGTGTATCTCTTTAGCTAATTTACAGTAAACCCTCGAGACCTAGAAATGTGATTCTGGGTGCTCTTACCAGGCGTTGTATCGTCTGATCTTTGTTTAAGGGCTCTTCTTCCTTGCAGACAGCAAGAATGACGTTGATTTTTGACAGAACTATATTGTTTTCATTAGAGATCGACTGGTTTAGTTTGAACCCGTTTAAAGACTGATGGTATTTTAGTAAAATCGATACACAGTCCACTGTTTCGTCCCATTTTCCCTTCGTACTCCAGATTTTTCATCTACTGGCGATGTAACAGTGTCGGAAGTATATCCGATCATTATTACCTCTTATCGTATTTGTGCGTCCACCATGACGCATTACTGAAAAAATTGCGGGTCATTTTCCTGAAAAGTGCGTCAAAACGCACAAAATCGTACATCAAGGAAAATCCTGCAGAAACTAGGACATTCTGGTATGCACTGCCCGACAAGTGCATTTGACAAGATTAACAACCAATGGCTGCCTTTGATAAATCGTTTGTTGCCAGTTTGTGTTGAACTGTTTCCGGTGATACAACCTGTAACAGTTTAGGTTTGCATTTGAACAGTCATAAAAATGAATAGAATCTATTTCTGTACATCATTTTGTAGCACCAAGCTGTTGGAAGGTTGTATCCATGCAAGACTTAATATGTCAACACTTTACTAAACGACTAAATGTAAGACTTGTCCAAATTGAAAGTAGTTGCAGAGGACAATTAAAAATGTGGCTTAAATGAAGGAATTTGCTTTTGAATGGATAGAAAACATGGTGTGAGAAGTCCAAATTGAAAGCATTTGTTCAGGACAATTAAAAACAGGACTTAAATGAAGGAATTTGTGTTTGAATTGATAGAAAACTTGGTGTGAAAAGGAGAAAATGCTGGTCACCAGCATTTTCTCCTTTTTTCATCAATGTTTTCAAGAGTGTTCTTTCTTAGGGTCATTAAAACTCTGGATTGTTGGATGAAGGTTACAAGAATGATTTACAGGTACAGCATGATGGAAGCAGAAGACTGTACAACAGACTAAAAGCAATTGTTCAGGACAGAACAAAGAAATGTGTGATTTTTCACAATGAATTTCAACAGTATGCTTGTTGTGAGAGAGAGCCAGGAGAGAGTCTTCAACAGTGGCATGTAAGGTATGTTGCTTAAACTTTTACCACACAATGCTGAGATTTAACAACCCTAAAGAAAAAGCCTTTAGAAAACGATATGGGAAAAGGAGGAAATGCCGGTAACAAGCATTTTCGCCTTTTCCCACAATGTTGTCTATCCTTCCACAGGCAAATTTCTATTTTTGAGTCACATTTATTTTGTCATCGACAAAAGCTTTCAATTTGTGCAAATCTAATATTTTGATGTTTGGGAAAGGGTTGAAAGTATGGCTATTTTATGCCCTAATGAAGAAAGCTTGTTGTGAGAGAGAGCCAGGAGAGAGTCTCCAGCAGTGGCATGTAAGGTATGTTGCTTAAACTTTTACCACACTATGCCGAGTTTTAATGGCCCTAAAGAAAAATCTTTGCGAGGATTGATGATAGTCACTGCGACAGGATTCATTCCTCTCCCACCGCTGACCATTGTTTCGACGATGATTATGTGGAAAAGCAGCCAGTGGCTTGGAAAGAAAATTGTGCGAAGTACTGGTAAAAGAGACTCCAGGAACGCATGGATAGGTGCACTGGCCGCCATGATATAACTGAAATAATGTTGAAAACGGCATTAAACACCATACAATCAATCAATCAACCTAAAGAAAAAGCTTTTAGAAAACATTGTGGGAAAAGGAGGAAATACTGGTAACCAGCATTTTCTCCTTTTCCAACAATGTTTTCTATCCTCCCAATGGCAAATTTCTATTTTTGAGTCACATTTATTTTTCTTGTCGACAAAAGCTTTCAATTTGTGCAAGTCTGATATTTTGATGTTTGGGAAAGGGTTAAAAATATGATTTTTTTATGCACTATTGAAGAAAGTTTCTGAAGAAATCATAGGAAAAGAAGCCATTGTTTGTTACCTTCTTTTGCTCCTTTCTCCCAAGGCTGTTTTTTGCAATAGTGAAATATAGGCTTTTTTTTTTTCACCTCTTTTGATGCCATTTGTCTTGAGTGGTGTTATGCCTGAAATTAACCTGTATGTGTATGGATTAAATTCTTTACGTAACAGTCCTGTGTTTTAACAGGGCTTTTGAAAACAATGTGGGAAAAGGAGAAAATGCTAATACACGTAATAAGCAATTTCCCCTTAACCCACAATGTTTCTACTATATTACAAGTCTCAGTTAAGTGTAATTTTTTGACATTCGTCTAATTTGTAGTCTGTAAATGCTTTTAATTTGGACAAATCTAAAAGTGCATCATTTGGTAGAGGTTTAATTTGCATATCATTGTCTTTTCTAATTCTTAGAGTATTAATTACAATACATGCAGCTTCCTTAGGGTTAAAACATTGTAATACATGTAATGAATTTCTGTATGGCATACAGTGTTTTATACATTTGAGCCACACTCTGGCAAAAGGGGTTTAATGCATCTCTGTGATACATGAATTCATGATACCAAGCAGTTCATCACATGATAATGATCCATAAAATCCATTTTTAGCTCCACTGGCCAAAGGCCAGCGGGCTTATGTCATGGCCTGTTGTCCGTCGTGCGTCCGTCCGTGCGTCCGTCCGTGCGTTAACTTTTTTTTAAAACGTCTTCTTCTCTGAAACTACCCATCCAATTTTGATGAAACTTCACAGAAATGATCCTGCCATGGTCCTCTTCAGAATTTCTTGAAAGAATTTAATTCCTTCAAAAACTCTGGTTGCCATGGCAACAAAACTGAAAAATTTTGAGAATCTTTGAAAATCTTCTTATCTGAAACCGTAAGGCCAAGGGCTACCAAATTTGGCATGTAGCTTTATCTAGTGGACCTCTACCAAGTTTCTTCAATTTATAGCCCTGGGGTCAAAATTGGCCCCGCCCCGGGGGTTACAAGTTATACATGGGCTTATTTAGGGAGAACTTTAAAATTCCTCTTCTACCTAGCCATAGGGCCTAGAGCTACCAAATTTGGCATGTAGCTTTATCTAGTGGACCTCTGCCAAGATTGTTCAAATTATAGCCCTGGGGTCAAATTAGGCCCTGCCCGGGGGTAACAAGTTTTACATGGGCTTATATAACAAGTTTTACATGGGCTTATATAGGGAGAACTTTAAAATTCTTCTTTGACTTAGCCATGGGGCCTAGGGCGACCAAATTTGGCATGTAGCTTTATCTAGTGGACCTGTACCAAGGGTGTCCAAATTATAGCCGAGGGTCAAATTTGACTTCGCTCCGGGGGGTAACATGTTTTACATGGGCGGGCTTATATAGGAAAATCTTTCGCATCTAGCTATAAGGGCTAGGGCTATCAAATTTTGCATTTAGCTTTATCAAGGGGGTCTCTATCAAGGGTGCCCAAATTATAGCCCAGGGGGTCAAATGTAGCCCCACCCCAGGGGGTCACAAGTTCTACATGGTCTTATATAAGGAAACTTTAATAATCTACTTGTACATAGCCATATTTAGGCCTAGGGCTACCAAATTTTGCATGTAACTTTATATAATGGGCCTCTACCAAGAGGGCCCAAATTTTAACTTTGGGGGTCAAGTTTGACTCCACACCAGGGGTCACAAGTTTTACATTGGCTTTTATAGTGAAAACTTGATAAACCTGTGTCATGGATCACATATTTTACAGGGCCTTTTATTCAGCAAACTTGTTTTACATGACTTTTTATTGGGCAAGATTAAAAAATCTTTTTGTTTATAACCACACATTCTAGTTTCATATTGTAGGTCTGGGGTCAAAATTGCCTTCATTCCAGGGATCGCAAGTTTAACATGGGCTTCAAAATATTGTCACTTCAATTTAAACATTAATCAAGGGAAATAACTCTTTTTATGAAAGATAAAGTTCGTTACTATTTACCTCCCTTGATTATCAAGCTGCAGTGATACATGATTGGTGCTAGACAAGTTTTTTAGCTCCACTGGCCGAAGGCCAGCAGGCTTATGTTATGGCCCGTTGTCCGTTGTGCGTCCATCCGTATGTTAACTTTTTTTACAGGGCTTTTCATTGAGAAAAATTTGAAAATCTTCTTGTTTATAACATTCAAGAACTGAATTATTTGGTATGGAGCTTTATATTGTGGACCTCCACCAGGATTCAAATAATTATAGCTTTGCGATCAAAATTGGCTTTGCCCATGGATCACAACTTTCTCGTAGGATTAGATAGAAAAATGTTTGCATGTCCTCGTGTTTGAAATCAATTTGCTGAATATTGTAATGTTTGGCTTGTAGTGTTTTTACTTAATAGCCAGTGGAGCGATACAGGGCCATCATGGCCCTCTTGTTCCAATGAACTGATCATGAGGTAAACAGGTCCTTTGAGCGGCAGAAAATTGACCTATAGCAAAAGTTTTGACCAAGGTCAGCCTGTGCAGACTGCGCAGGCTGACCTGGGTTGATACTTTTTGCAGATGCATTAAACCCCCTTTTCACAGAGCATGGTTCATGTGTATTCCAAAAGATTTTAGGTATTTGTGTGTATATCTCTTCAGGGCAACTTACAAAGCTGCTGATTGGTTCTTTAACCATCTTGCTGCTTCCATCCCTATTGTCATGGTTACAAATGATGAAAAGGTAGTAATTTTACCAGTTTTCTTGTAAGAGCCTCAGCTCTTATGATTTATCTTTGATGTCTGATTTTTGTGGTATCTGATATATAAACACTAAATATCACACCTATGCAGGAATGTATAAATACCTATATCTTTCAAATAACCTAATATCCATGCAATAACACCCATTCCATATTTTTTTGATATACCACAGATATTTATAGGACAATTTTTGATATACCACAGCTATTTATAGAACATGAATGAATTTTCTGCGGGTAAATGTTACATTTTATGATGTAGTCAACATCATTTGTGATGTCGTTATTACAGCTAATCCATATCCATTTCATCTGCAAATATCGCTGAATTCGCGTTTTCATTGTTAGAAATAATAAACGGCAAAAAATCAGACGTTAAAAGATAAATAGAACACATACATAGTGTTGTCGTACATCAACAATATCTAACTCAGTTGTAAGAATTGATAATTGTCTTGCCAAGGCTTGACAATTATCATTTCTCCCAACCTTGTTAGATATTTCTAATATACGACAACACTATGTACGTATTTTCGATATCTAGCATAGAATGAGCTGTTTCTAGGGCCAAATATATAGAAACCTGACATAAATTGGTGTGTGAGATAAACTCATTTTAAACAAGTCTAGAAAAGTGTTATTAAGGGAGCCTCTGGTGAGTTAAATAACTTTATTCCAGACAAGTTTAGCGAAATTTTTTCTCAAAACACAATGAATGTCATTTTTTTTTTAAATCACGTAACAATATATCACAAATCATAGGTCAAAATTTGCAAAACCTTCTACGAAAAAATTTCCTTGAATGAAACT
This sequence comes from Hippopus hippopus, assembly GCA_946811185.2. Classification (NCBI taxonomy): domain Eukaryota; kingdom Metazoa; phylum Mollusca; class Bivalvia; order Cardiida; family Cardiidae; genus Hippopus; species Hippopus hippopus. The sequence goes on from OX328104.1 coordinate 10,915,691, forward strand.
CTATTCTATTCACTGAAAAAAGTATGCATGTAAAGCATTATTTGTGACACATACTCAGCATACATTGATCTAGCTTTTCACCTCATAAAGGACGAATAGAACATATTAACTGCTGAAGGAAGAGTAAATGAAACAGTTATAGAAGATTTTTTCTGTTAAGGATAGGGCACTCTAATGGGATTTGTGTAACATCGCCTTGCCGAAAAAACGTACAGATTCGGCTACGACTCGGGTAATACGTAATCGATCGGCCTATAGACACTGCTTCCCCACGTCGATTACGGACTTCCCGAGTCTTAGCTGAATTCATACGATTTTGGCGATGAAAGGCAATGTTACATGAATCCCATTAGGGTGCACTATCCTTAAGATTAGAAAAGTAGCAAATAGGAAATCATTTCTAAGTGCACATTGAAGTTACCATTTAATTCTTGGGTTATACATGTATCAGTATGTTGGCGTTTGACCATTGAAAAAGCTCCATTTGAAACAAATATTTAAATGATAAAACTCTCCAATTATTGTTTGTCAATTGAATGAGTTTAATGTTAATTCATATTTGAATAGAAATGAGAAAAATTAAATCTATTGTCTAACTAAACTGGAGTAAAAAAACTTTTTTTTGAAGGGTTGGCTTTCTGTAATTTACATCTTTTTTTTTTAGTTTTATAATCAAGACTGATTTCTTTCACATTAGTATCATTATAATCATTGTTTTAATATTTTGTCACAGTTTATTCATGAACATGGGCACAAGACCAGAAATTTGTTTGTAATAAAGATGGAGGATTATTTGAAGGGGTTCTGGGCAAGTTTGATTCCTGGTGTATTGGACCTTTTTCATTCTATACATGAAATTACAAGTACAAAAACAAAAGGTTAGAATGCCTTACAAAATGAAATAAGTCATACTCTGTGAAAAAGGTGCTTAATACATCTGCGAAAAGTATTGACCCAGTCCGCACAGGCTGACCTGGCTCGAAACTTTTCGTTGTTGGTCAATTTTCTATATGTCCAAGGACTAGTCTACCTCATGATGAAGTCGGTTGTTAAATAAATGGATATTATGGATCCATAATCATGTGATGGTTTGCTTTGTACTATGAATCAAAGATGCATTAAGATGCATTAAGCCCCCTTTTGCCAGAGCATGGCTCAATTTTTTTTTTTTTTTTTTTTTATTATTACTTCTCTTCAGTAGTGCTTCAGTTCTTTAATCCTTTACTAAACAATCCTTTTATTTAACAATCCATTGGTCACAGTCCTTTGGAAAACATTGTAGGAAAAGGAGCATTTTCTCCTTTTCCTACACTGTTTTCTACCTTTGCTGAAACAAATGAAATCGTCTGAGCAACATTTATCATCTGCAGATGCTTTCAATTTGGCAAGTCTGTAATTTTAACATCTGGTGAAAGGGTTAACTCTTTACCATATGACAAAATTCTGGACTTGTCCATATCCCAAGCATATGCAGACAGCTAATCAAGGATAGCTCAAATCATGAAACTCGCCTATAATTGAGTAGAAAATATTGTGGGAAAATGAGAAAATGCTGGCTATCAGCACTTTCTTCTGTTCCCACTATGTTTTCAAAAGCTGTCTTTCTCAAGGTTGTTAAAACTGGGGATTTTGTGGTAAAGGGTCATAGGTGTGCTAGAGGCGCTATAAGGTGCTTTTGCAGACAATGAACATCAAAATTAGATGGAACAGAAAAGCTCATCTTGGACAAACTTGTCTGCAGATGGTTCTGGTTAAAATCTTTACCACAAAAACCCGAGTGTTAGCAACTGAGCAAGATCACTTTTGAAAACATTTTGGGAATAGAAAAAAATTCTAGTAAGCAGCATTTTCTCCTTTTCCCACTGTTTTCCACCCTTCAAAGACAAATAGCATTATGTACGAGGGCCATTCAAAAAATACGTAGACACTTCTGATATTTACACTTAGGCTCGATGGAAATTCATAAAAATTGGTATAGGTAAGGTGCAACTTAATTCCGGTGCATTTATTAACATGGTAATGATAATCCTTACATTTTACTCAAAACTATGGCTCATATCTACTAATATACAGTGGCAAAACGTTGTAAAACTAAACATACATTTAGCATGATCTTACATCATTGTTTGTCTTGAATTTCAAATTCGCAAGGGTTATTTGAAAACTGTTTATTGACCAAAGCAACCTGATTAGTTTTGGAGAAAAAAACATGACGTTGTCCGAAGCCACGGCGCAACGTCTGATGATAAAGTTCTGTGTTGCACTCCGAAAAACACCAACTGAGACGAGAAAGATGCTGGAAAAAGCAGACCTCAAGTCGAAGATGTGCCGAGCCTTAGTCCACAAGCAGCATTGACATTTTCAGAGGGAAGAACATCTGTAGAGGATGATATAGGCTAGGGAAGAAAGTGAAAATCGACAAAAATCTTAGCAATAGTATCAACAACGTGATGAATGCAATAGATGAATTGAAGTTTGAAACCAGAATCATGTCAGCTGGGATCGAAAATAATTGGTACAGAAACATTTGCCAGGAATGGAATCCACAGGTACAGATGTTTTGTAGAGTGCACAGGTGAAAACTTGGAAAAGCTGTAGTGTAAGTCTTCCGAAGTGATTTTGATAACGTCGGGCTATGTAATTTATACTGCGCCGTGGTCACTAAGGTAATGTAGCTTAACATGGTGTATTTAGACAACCAGCTAATCAATGTCTGAGATATTTTAGACCCAAGTTGTAAAAATGTTTGGTTACACTGTATTAGAAAGTCATGAAAATATCACATTAAACAGCTTGGTAATATGGCTTGTCTACGTTATTTTTTAAGTGCCCTCGTAACAGTCTCAGTTTTTACGGCAATTTCAGTACTTTGATTTAGTATTAACTCTCTTTCCAAAAAAGTGCTTTCAGCACTTTTATTTTTGAAAGAGCGTTAATACTAAATCACAGCACTGAAATTACCGTTAAAAAAACTGAGACTGTTACAATTATTTGATCGGCACTTACTATGCCATCTGTAAATGCTTTCAGTATGGACAGATTTAAAACTTTGTCAGGTGATAAGGGGTTAAATAGACAGTAATCAATCCAGTAATGATGTTGCAGATACAGATTATGTTGGTTACCTACCTAATGATGTTCTAGCTAGTGGTTTAAAGACGGGCAAATATGTACAGGGATTTCTACAAGTCAGCAAGTCTAATGCATCACAAGAGGCTTTCATAAAGAGATCCAAGTATGACTCTACTTTTTCTGATGTCTCATGGCTCTTCTGTGTATAACCCTTTACCGCACAATGCCAACTTTTAACAACACTGAGAAAGAAGACTTTTGAAAACATTGTTGGAAAAGGAGAAAATTCTGGTGACCAGAATTTTCTCCTTTTCCCAAAATGTTTTCTACACTATCAGAAAAAAAATTGCACCATTTGAGCCACATTGAAATTGTTGTCTGCGAATGCTTTCAATTTGGGCAAGTCTAAAATTTTGTTGTCTGGTAAATTTTGTTGTCTGGTAAATTTTGTTGTCTGGTAAAGGGTCAACCTGTATGAGAAATTTACATATGTTTCATAGTATTAACAATAATAGTGTGTCATTTGGTAACAATTAAATTGTTTTCAAGAGAAATATAATTATAAAATAAAAACTTAATTAAATCACATCGTTGATAAAATACAGTCCTACAATGTATATAGAGGATAGTCAACTGGTTGTGTGTGATATTAAAAATCTGTCACTCAAATGGACTGTGATGTGGTTGAAAAAAATGAGTCCGAAGATGAAAAACAAAATGTTGCACAAATTAGAAAATTTTTCTTTGAAAGAATAGAAAATATTGTGGGAAAAGGAGAAAAGGCTGGTTATTAGCAATATGTTTTCAAAAGTCCTTTTCCTTGGGGTTGCTAAAACTCAGGGTTGTGTGGTTAAGAGGTAACTGGTACCATGGATCCATTTTGCCCAAAAGCTGGATAAATCATAAAGTACCAGTAGAATGATTCTCTGACATGCAGAAAATTTTGCCTATACCAAAAGTTTTGACCAGGGTCAGTCTGCATGAATTGTGTAGGCTTACCTGGATCAATACTTTTTTTTTCAAATGCATTAAACCCCCTTTCCACAAAGCATGACTGTAATGTATCGAGTCCCACTTTATTGTAGGTCAGATATGACTGAGGAAAGTAGCTCGGACATTCTTATACCTGGGATGTCGTACAGAAACAGGGCTATACAAGGGGATATTGTAGTAGTGGAATTGTTACCCAAGTCACAGTGGCAGGGCAAGTCTGGAAGTATTCACGATCCAGGGGAAGGTGAGATGTTCTGCTTCTTTCTTTTTTACAAATCAATATACAAAACAGCTTGAACAACCTTGAGGACTTAAGCTTTAGAAATCATACTGAAAGAAGGAGAATATATTTTGCATCCTGTCAAAGACAGATCCCATTATTCGAGCCACATTCAGTATGAAATCTGCAATTGCTTTCAATTTGGACAAGTCAAACTTTTGGTGTGTGCTTCAGAGTTAGATGAATAATATCTAGGATTTCTTTTATAAGATAAATCCTTACAGCCAGAGAGAAAAAAACACTGTTAAAACTTGATAAACTGTAGAATGGTTCAGAATTTAGTCAGCTGTGTGAACGTAGATAAGTTACAGATATATATGGTGTAAGGTAAACTGTAGAATGTTTCAGAATTTAGCCAGCTGTGTGAACATAGATAAATTACAGATATATATGGTGTAAGGGGTAAATACATATATTCGAAATCTTCAATTTAAATCCCGAAACGTCACAAGTGATTTCTTTGACGGCCTGCAGCAAATGAAATGTATTTTCTATCAGTCATAATCTATGCAACGTTGCAACTGTCTGAGGCAACATTTAGCATGAAGATACAAGAATGATTTTTGTTTGATAAGATAAAGATGAAGTGGGTTAAAAACTGGCTGAAAATGACTTTAGATGTATCTTCAAACAGGTTAGAATATGCCATGAATATTTTTTCCAAAACAAAATGTAGTTGCATATTGCCCATAGAAATGGATCAGTAACATTAAAGAGACATCTTTAAGCCAGAGAGTTAACAAACGCTGTTAAAACTTGACGTTGTTATAATCTAGTCAGCTGTGTAAACATAGATAAAAAATCAATTTAAAGTTTATGGGGTAAAGAAACTGTAGGGATTTGTCTTTGATTTAAACCGGAAACTGTGGTTATGTCTATGGCTAGCCGCAATAGAATGAAATACATTTTCTATCTGCCGTAATCTGTGCAACCTTGCAATCATCTGGGGCAAGATTTGGCATGAAGATACAAGAGTGATTATAGTTTCATGAAATAAAGAAAAAAACAATTAAAAAACTGGATGAAAAAGATTGAAGATGTATGTTTGTACCTGTACAAACCAATCCTTAGTTGTAACACCCCTGAGGACTTGGACTTTAGAAAACATTGTAGGAAAAGGAGAAAATGCTGGTTACCAGCATTTTCTCCTTTTTCAACAATGTTTTCTATTCTGGCAGAGTGAAATTTTACCATTTGAGCTACATTTAATTTTTCATCTGCAAACAGTTTCAATTTGTCAAATATAGAATCGTGCTGTCTGGTACAGAGTTAAATGCAATAGAGAGGTGCTCTGTAAAAAGGGGATTTAACGCATCTTCATGATGCATTATACCAAGCAGCTTATCACATAACTATGGATCCATAAAAATCCATTTTGTCTGACAACCGACTGAGTTATGAGGTAGAATGGTCCTTGAATATGCTGAAAATTGATGAATAGCAAAAATATTTAAACCAAGTCAGCTCGTGTGGACTGCACAGGCTGACCTGGGTTAATACTTTTTAACAGATGCATTTATCTACCTTTTCACAGAGCATGGCTCAATTAGTTTCTACGTCTAGTCAAGCTATACTGTTCCCTTCTTAATTATTCTCTAGAAAAAGGAGATGGTGATGGTTTGAAGAAGGTCGATGATCTGTATGGCTCTGTGCCAACCGGTAAAGTGGTTGGAATAACACAGAGAAATTGGGGAGAATATGTTGCTTGCTTTTCTAAAGATGAGGTATGGCAATTTTACATGGTTTGGTTGTTTAGAACCTTTAGAAAACCTGTCACAACCCAAGCTGTGGACAGTGAAGATCATGATCAGACGACACAGCATGCAAGGTCATTATGACTATACACAGTGTGATTAAAGTGACAATAAAGCCCAAAAGTAAACAAAGCGGGTGTTTAAATGCATTTGAATGTATATCATACCATTTAAAAGTATGGAAATTATTGTGAAGATGACAATCTGTCATTGTAAGGTCGGTCCAAGTGTTAGTTGTTGACAGAGAAATTAATTTCAAAACTAGGTTAAAACTTTCCAGGTAGCTGTGTTTTTTGTTTACTTTTTGCCTGATTTTAAAATTCTTTTTTCTGCCAGCGACTAACCTATGCCGTGACAGCACAATAACAGATTGTCATCTCCACAATATTTTTCATACTTTTAAATGGTATGATCTAAATTTAAATTTAATTTGACACCTGTTTTGATATTTTGGCCTTTACTGGGCCTTTAATAGTTGCTATTGGAACATAAAAAGCAGTTTGAAATTACATATGAGCCATGCTGTGTGAAAACAGAGCTTAATGCATTTGCGAAAAGTATCAACCAAGGTCAGCCTGCACAGTCTGACCTTGGAAGAAACTTTTCGCCATTGGTCAATTTTCTGTATGTCGAAGGACCAGTCTATCTCATGATAAAGTTGATTGTTAAAAAGTGGATATTATGGATCCATAGGTATCTTATGGCTTACTTGGTGCAATGGATCACAAAGATGCATTAACTCTTTACCACACAATCCCAACTTTTAACGACCCCGATAAAGAAGCCTTTTGAAAACATTGTGGGAAAAGGAGAAAATGCTGGTAACCAGCATTTTCTCCTTTTCCCACAATGTTTTCTACCCTTCCCAAAACAAATTTCAATTTTTCAGTCACATTTATTTTGTCGTCTGCCAATGCTTTCAATTTCGACCAGTCCAAAATTTTGTCGTTTGGTAAAGAGTTAAGCCCCTATTGCAGGAGCATGGCTCATATATTTTTCAGGGTGTTGTTTTGGTTCTCAGTGTTTCAGCTGCATGTTTTTACTACTCGAAAAAAATTTCTGGACTTTTCTGTCAGTTACACTGGTACTGTACAATATTAGTTGTATGGTCAGGTGGCAGGGGACTTGGAAACTTGTTCACGGCTTTGGCGAATAATGTCGCCACCTCGCCTTTCGGTCAGGTGGCAGGGGACTTGGAAACTTGTTCACGGCTGTGGTGAATCATGTCGCCCCAAGCCAAAGGCGAGGTGGTGACATTATTCGCCACAGCCGTGAACAAGTTTCCAAGTCCCCTGCCACCTGACCGTACAACGAATTTATTATACTGCAAAGTTTTACCATTCCAACATGTATTAAGCTGATTTTACCTGTTTTTTGGTTTCAAAAATTGAGTACGCTGACGAAGTAGAATTTCCCTTCTGAGTGCCCTAATTCAATGAAAACTGACGTCACTGGGAACTGACGTCACTGAAACCTTGGTAAAACGTGCAGTTTGGTGCATTATCTTGATGTTAATCTTGACCGACGCCGCCATTTTGGATGTTGTGTTGAAAGTGTAGTCATGTATACGGGGCTTCCAAAAGGGAAACTGCTTTTACATGGGTTTTGCCAGTGTACATGATATATATGTTCGGGGCATATTATCCAACCAGATCACGAGAAATTTCTTTGCAGTATAATAATACATTTTCTAAGTTTTGAGGTACTGTTCTGATTTATTTTTCTGTTTAAAAAAATATGGAGAGGTGAGCTGTCTCAACATGTATGATTATCCATGGTGTTGGACAGAAATATTTCTTATCTCCTTGCACAATTAACACAGCTTTTGTGGACAATCTAGATCATTTTGACATTAGTGTTACCAAACAGTGAAATTGGTCTAGATGAGCATATGGCTCGCTGTTGACATGCAGTTCTCCTCCATGTGATAAATCTGTAACAGTATGAGTTTAACTCTTCACCAAATGGCAAAATTCAAAGCATTTGCAGACTACAAATTAAATGTTACTAAAATGTTTTGATTTGTCTTTGGTAGGGTAGAAAACATTTTGGGAAAAGGAGAAAATGCTGGTTACCAGCATTTTCTCCTTTTCCCACAATGTTTTCTAAAGCCTTCTTCTTTAGGAACGTTAAAACACGGGATTGTGTAGTAAAGGGTTAAATTTAATAAATTAGGTCTGACTGAATTTTTCTTGACCTTTCACCAAATAATCCTGATTTTTAACAATTCTGAGGAAGGAGGTTTTGAGAACATTCTTGGAAAAGGAGAAACTGCAGGTAACCAGCATTTTCTCCTATTTTTCGAAATGTTTTCTAACCTTAATCAAGTTTCAAATTTTCAGTCATATTTAATTTGTTTTCTGCATATGCTTTCAGCTTAGACAAGTTTAGACTTTTGTTGTTTGGTAAAGAGTCAGAACCCTTTGCCAAACAACCACTTTCTTACAACTCTGAGAAAGAGGGGCTTTTCAGGAGAAATTGCCATAAATCTGAGACAGAAATTGTATTTTTCTCTTCTCCCCACAACTTTTTTTTCATCCCATGATCCAAATCAGAATGAATGAATGTTGTTTTATGGTGCATCAACAGCTTTGGTCATTTAGGGCACATATCTTTATTAAAAGATGATGAAGGTAGAATTTTTGAGCTGAAGATATTTAAACAAAAAGATGACAGTAAAAAGGGATGAATTAAGAATGATTATGATATGTGTAATCTTGGTATGCATAAAAGACGTAATTGAGTGACAGTGCAATCCCTATCTTCTTAGAAGTTTTAAGTGATTAAGTTAAGGTTGTAATAAAAGGATTTGAGCAAAATGTTAAACTGATATTAAAAAATCTTTGAATGAAGAAGGATTATATGTAATCTTTAATGTGCACAAAATAAACTATTGAGTGACTGGGCAATCTCTGCCTACCCAAAATCCAAATCAGATAGCTTCAGCTTATCTGCACCAGTTTAGAATTTATCGTCTGCAGCAGCTTTCAGTTTTGACAGTCTTTAATTTGTTGTTTAGGAAAGGGGTAATTATCACTTTACCATACAACATTATTTCAGACTGGTCCGAATTGAAAGCATTTGCAGATGACAAATTGAAATATGGTTCAAATGATATGAGTTGTCTCTAATAGAGTAGAAAACATTGTGGGAAGAGGAGCAATTGCTGGTTACCAGCATTTTCTCCTTTTCTCACAATGTTTTCAAAAGTCCAATTTCTCAGGGTCGTTAAAACTCGGGATTGTGTGATAATGGGTTATTACTTCAGGAAACAGGCAGAGGCGACAAGAAAGCGGGAAAAGTTCTGGTGATACCTTGGGACTACAGGATACCTAAAATTAGAATAAGTACAAGACAGGTGGACGCACTAAGAGATCATAGGTGAGCTCAGTATGAGGTTGAAGTTGGTTGATTTTAACTTCTTTAGAGTTTGATTCTCTACCACATGATAAAGTATTAGACTTGTCAAAATTCAAGGCATTTGCAGATAGGAAGTTAAAGATGGCTCAAATAATGAAACTTGCCTTTGATTAGGTATAAACCATTGTGGGAATAGGAGAAAAATCCTGTTTACAAACATGTTCTCCTTTCCCTAGAATGTTTTCAAAGCTTTTGTCCTCAGGGTCGTTATAACTTGGGATTTTGTGGTAAAGGGTTTATGAAGAAGACCTCTCTCTCTCACTCTCTCTGTCTCTCTCTATCTCTCTCTCTCTCTCTCTCTCTCTCTCTCTCTCTCTCTCTCTCTCTCTCTCTCTCTGACCCGACTCTCTTTCCGTCTTACCCGATTCTCTCTCTCTCTGACTCGACTCTCTCTCTGACACTATCTGGTTTTTATCTCAAATGAAAAGTGAAATTATTTATACCATTGCTGCTAATTATGTTCAGGCAAGTAAACAGGTTTTAACATGTCTGTCTTTCTATCATACAAAATATGTTTTGTTGTGTGAGTAAGGAATCTTTATGGCTTAACAAAATGTCTATGACTATCAGAACTGTATGTCTAGGTTGCAGTAAGTTGGGAACTCTGTGCCACAGATAGAAAAAACAGCCGTACAAACTCTGTGTTTCAACTAGAATGTTGTTATAGTAGCAAAATGTGTTCCTGTTGATTGTCTTTTTAGAATTATAGTAAGAATAGACACCTGGGAACCAGACTCTATGTATCCAAATGGCCATTTTGTACGCAGTCTTGGTAAGATTGGAGACCTGGAGGCAGAGATAGCAGCAATTCTTGTTGAAAACGACATAAAAGTACCTCCTTTTACAGAGGCACAGGTAGGCTACTTGCCATTGATCAAGAATCTATCAAGCATCATGCTGAGGATGAAGTGAGTCTCGATTGTTTTGAAAATGAAATGATACACCTTAATAAGAAACAACTATGCTATTTTCTATGCATATTGAATAGTCTGAAATGAGTTGGCGCTTTGATAGGAATTAATATCTAAAGATTATAGTTACTGTTAGAAAAAGTGCTTTCATCCACTGAATAGCGCTTAGAACATCTGTTGTGAGTTACTGTTAGAAAAAGTGCTTTCATCCACTGAATAGCGCTTAGAACATCTGTTGTTTCTTCAGAGAGAAAGATAACAATTCAAATTAAAAATCAGCCATGTATATCCCAGTTTTTAAGTATGACCTCAAGTTAGAATTTTTTTTCAAGCTGAAGGCGTTACCAGAGGATACTTCTTTGAGGCCATGGAGAGTTTCTGAGAATGAAGTCAAATCCCGACGTGATCTGCGCAAGTCACATCTGATATTTAGTATTGACCCTAAAGGTTGTGAAGATGTGGATGACACACTTTCTGTAAGGTTTGTACAAATAACTGATCACTTAAATAAAGCCTTCACCAAACAGTCCAGAGAAGAAGCCTTTTGAAAACGCTGTGGGCAAAGGAGAAAATGCTGGTCTCTTTTTCTCACTATGCTTTTTACCCACTCAAAGACAAAAGTAATTGTTTGAGCCATACAGAATTTGTCTTCTGCAGTTGCTTTCAGTTGGGACAAGTCAAAGATTTTTGTCATTATGTAAAAAGCTAAATTCATTAGTTAAGATAGAGAGTTTTTCTGATTTTGACGTCGGACTGCAATTTGAAATCTTAGTTGTTAGACTCAGAATCTTAACAAAAGCAGAATTAATTTTAGAATATAGACATAACAATTTCTGTGTTTCTGTGTGCAGTGTATTTGCAGTAACATTTTCTTTATTGTAGGGCTGGTTAGGGTTAGTTATAGGTCATTTCATTCTGCTTGGCCTAGTCCAGGTAGCCCATTTGGTAGCATACAGGACTTGTGAATAGGAGATTACTGTTATAATAATGTTTAAAATGGTGCTAAACAACAACAATAAAAGTTAATGAATCATTCATTCCACCTAGGTATTTAGAGAATGGCAATATAGAACTAGGTGTCCACATAGCAGATGTGACCCATTTCGTGCCACCAGGCTCACTGACAGATACAGAGGCAGAAAAAAGGTCCACCACTGTCTATCTGGCAGATAGAAGATATGATATGTTACCTGGAATACTGAGTGCTAATTTATGTTCACTGGTCAGTGGTGTAGACAGGTAAGATGTATCTTATAACCCTTTCCTAAACCCTCATCCTGCGAAATAAATGAAATTTTTGAGCCTATAGTAAAAATCTGAATAATGTTATTTCAAGCTTATTTTTTTTTGGAGAAAAAAATATCCTTATCGGACAGTGTAGATGCCGCAATATCACTGAAATAATGTTAAAAACGGTGTTAAACACCATACAGTCAACCAATCTTTTCTTTCTGTTAGTTCCATCTACCCACAACATGACCAAGCCCGATAGCTTAGTTGGTAGCATATAGGACTTGAAACCAGGGGGTCACTGGTTCGAATCCCCAGTACAGCAGATTTCTTTCCTTGGATTGATCATAGTCATTGTGAAAGGCTTCATTCTGTTCTCACTGCTGATCACTGTTTTGACAATGTTTATGTGGGAGAGCAGCCATTGGCTTTGGAAGAATATTGTATGAAGTACTGGTTAAAGAAACTGCAGGCAAGCATGGATAGGTGCTTTGGCCACTGCTGTATAAATGAAATAATGAAAATGGCGCCAAATATGTACAAACAGTACCCACTATACCATTCCATTTAATAATTGGTATTTAGACTTCCCATCATTCAGCACTTCATAAGGGTCATTGAAAGTTGGGATTATTTGGTAAAAGATAAACAGATATTTGATACTTTATTTATGTGTCCTAGATATGCTGTCAGTGTGATATGGGAGTTGGGGCCAGATTACGAAGTGAAAGATGTTTGGTATGGAAGGACAGTGATACGATCTCAATACAAGCTATTCTACGAGGTACTGTACATCCTTTAACTCGTTATCAGACAATCCCTGGTTTTCACGACCCAGGAAAAGAAAGCTTTTGAAAACATTATGGAAAAAAGGAGAAAATGCTGGTATAAACCAGCATTTTCTCTTTTTCCCACAATGTTTTCTACCCTATCATAGAGCTAAAGCTCATTTGCACCAGTGGTGAATTTGTTCTCTGCAGATGTTTGAATTTAATAGAGTCTAAAATTTGTCGTTTGGGAAAGGGTTAATCTTGGATTGATCTTTACAAGATGGCAAAATTTTAGACTTCTCCAAATTGATAGCATTTACTGATGACAAATAAAATGTAGCTGAAATGATGGAATATGGTTTTGAGAGGTTAGAAAAGATTGTGCTGAAAGAAAGAGTGATAGCTACTTTTGTTTTCAACATTTACTGCATTGCTTTCAAGAGTTCTAGCTGAGCCCCGGTAGCTCAGTTGGTAGCATGCAGGACTTGGGAACAGGGTGTCACAGGTTTGATCCCCAGCTCGGCCAATTTCTTTACGAGGATTAATGACAGAGTGACAGGATTCATTCCTCTCCCACCACTGACCATTGTTTCGACAATGGTTATGTGGAAAAGAAGCCAATGGCTTGGAAAGAAAATTGTGTGGAGTACTGGTTAAATAAACTCCAGGAAAGTGTGGATAGGAGCACTGGCCGCAGGGATATAACTGAAATAACGTTGAAAATGGTGTTTAACACCATACAATAAATCAATCAGTTATAGGCTTCAAGGAAATATCTTAAAAATGTCATTTAAAAAAGTGGAAGGTTCAGCAAATATTTTAATTTTAGGTAGTTAATGTTAGAAGCATCACTTTACCAAACAATTCCATATTTGAATGGCCCTAAACAAAAAGACTTGAAAATGTTTTGAAAAATTGAGAAAATGCAGGTGACAAGCATTTTCTCCTTTTCCCAGAACATTTTCTAATCTTCCAAACACAAATTTCAATTTTTGAGTCACATTTATTTTGTTATCTGCAAATGCTTTCAATTTAGACAAGTCTAAAATTTTTTGGTTCGGTAAAAGGTATACATTTTTTACTAATAATGAAATCATTTAAGTCAACCTATCAACAAAATTTTAGATATTTTTAAATTGACAAAATTTGCAGATGATAAATTAAAAGTAACTCAAAAACTGAGATTTTTCTTTCCAAGTGTAGAAAACATTGTGGTAAAAGGAGAAAATGTTGGTCACCAGCATTTTCTCCTTTTCCCACAATGTTTTCAAAAGCCTTCTTCCTTAATGTCATTAAAACAAGGGATTGTGTGGTAAAGGGTGAAGTGAGATATATGAGATGTATAACTTTGAGCTTGCTTTCCTGTTTATTCCACTTTAGCTAGCACAGGCAGTACATGACGGTGAAGTAGATGCAGAGATAGTTAGAAATATCCCAGAATTACACAGTCTGTGGGGAGAAGAACTTGAGGACAAGTGAGTTACCCTATTGTGACTTTTTTTTGCACCAATAGTTGCAGTAATGCAGTAGATGCTTTCAGAAAACACTGTGGGGAAAAAAAGAGGAATTGAGTAACAAAAAAATTAATGTAAAAAATTAATGTCTGCTTTTACCCCAGTGTTTTCACATGAAATCATGTAAAGCACATTAAATCATTTAGATGACTTACATTTCACATGTTTCCTGATTTGTTCAATGGAAATTTGTTTAAGAAGATAAAAAGTTAAAGGTCTGTAATAGTCATGTATGATTTGTATTCTGTAATGCAGAGCCCTAGTAGCTTGGTCTGTAGCATACAGGACGTGAGAACAGGAGGTTGCAGGTTCGATCCCCTGCTCGGCTTATTTCTTTCAGAGGATTGATGATAGACATTACGACATTCCTTTCTCACCTCTTACCATTGTTTCAACGATGTTTATTTGGTAAAGTAGCCAGCGGCTTGGAAATTACTTGTAAAAGAAACTCTAGGAAAAACATGGATAGGTGCACTGGCCACTGCAATATGACTGAAATAGTGTTAAAAATGGCGTTGAAAATGATGTTTAACACCATACAATCAATCAATTATTGTATTCCATAAAATCCATTAAAAAGTTTTGAAAAAAATCAATATGTGAAGTCTCTGATGTTCATAACACTTGTTTTCTTCTTGCACAGACCAGTTAAAATCTTCAGGAATGTTTTTGACAACAAGATTCATATTTTACAAGATTTGAATACAGTATGTTTTCAACAAATGCTCCTAGTTTAACTCTCTACCAAACCTCATTTTAGACTTGTCCAAATCCAAGTAAATTGCAGATGACAAATTAAATGTGGTTTAAATGGTGAGATTTGTTTTTGAAAGGGAAGAAAACATTGTTGGAAAAGGAGAAAATGCTGGTTACCAGCATTTTATCTGACTCCCACAATGTTTTCACAAGCCTCCTTCCTAGAGGGGATTGTTTTAAACTAGGAATTGTTTCGTAAAGGGTTAAACCAGAAAATGGCATATGAATAGGGGTGTAACGATACATCGGACTATCAATGGATCGCGATGGCGAGCGTGTCGATGCTACTGCATCGATTGTTCAGTTGAAAATCGATAACTATCGCCGATAGTTACCTCAAATATCGATAGTTTGGATAGTTTCATTGACAAGAAAGAGAGAGAAAATACCGCAATTCGCTAATGTATTCGGACGCCCTAAAAGTTCGGACACGTTAAATTATTTACAAAAATAATTTATTTTTAATCCTTTCTCTGAGACACTTCCAAAAGCAAATTTTCCTAAATATACGGACATTCTGTAACGTAAATTTCCCAAAATAATTGACAGGTAATTTTTTTGAAATATGTTTTCATTAATGATCGGCTGCATAATATTCATTTCTGCATGGCAATGTTCATCATTACGAAAACGAATCCTTCGAGAGCTGATTAACTCAGCGGTAATTTTAAGTCATGAAATTAGACCAAAATGATTCCAACTGGTGTCTTTGTTAAAAACTTCACACCAAAGCGAATAGTGTGGATTTAGATCAAAGATCAGACCAAACAGTCGGCCTACAGTCTAATCTTAATCTACACAGGCCGCCAAAACAGCTAAAAACCATAACCATGCGTGTTGTCCCTCCATAAGCAATGAATAAATCAGCTATGAAAAATGAATACTAAACCTCGTTCTTTCTTTTCTTTATTTATCAATAATCCATTTCGAATGCATTCCTTTTTATGTCGGCTGCAAGGAATTATTTTTAGAAAACAGCCGGACTTTTTTATGCTGACTACACAAAACATGTGACACGACTGGGGTGTTCTTGAAACAGCTATATTACTAAATGCAAAAAGGCACTATCAGCTGGTCTAAATCGTGCATGAAATAGGCTTATTGCGTGGTCACTTTGAATTGATTGGAGGTCGACCTGCTGCCAGATATAAGTTTCTTGGAGCAGACCAGTTTAAGCGTGTAAATTAAACAGGCGCGTTACAACCCTGTCACTTCGAATGATTTGCATGTTACGTCATACCCCTTATCCAAGTTTTACTTCAAACATTTGTGTACCCACGACAGGCCTACAGGTATCTTGTAGACAGATGGCTTGTAATAAAGATCTACATTTATGGTCTTTCTAATTTACTCTACTGATGGCAAGATGGCGATTTTCAAAGCGTTGTCGGATGGTGTAGATAGACATCAGACTAAACAGAACATGCTGTCTGATCTTGGATCTATACCATCCACTTCTGTACTATGACTTAACTCGTATTAGAAAGCTACTTCTTTCTCGGGCTAAAAAGGGTAAGATGATGTTTAACAGTGTTCCCACTCGCGCAAATTATTGCGTAAATCACGTTATAGAATTGAAATTCACGTAACAAATTCTGGTTACACCCCAGACTTCACGCAAGAAAATGCATGGACAAAAAAGGCCATTATCTGCTTTTCTTGTGTAAAATGACAGGTTTTGAAGTTACTTGTTACCCTTATTGACAGAGTCACTTCAGATCGTCTTTTCAGCTTTTAAATGACTTTAAGCAGTAGATTTATACAAATATCTTAATATAACACACTTTTTTGTTGCCAATCATCAATATGGAATGCTTTACGTTTTGTTGGGAACCATTACTGTCATACCCTCTAATATGGAATCTTACCCCCAAATTCACAGCTCAGGGGGTAAGTGTACCCTTAAAATAGAAAGCTTGAGGGAACACTGGTTTAAATCATATGTATTTCAATATTAAAAATATAGCGAAACTATATGTATAGGTCTACTACAGTTTTGACTCCGTCACCGGTACTGTAAATAGATCTAAATTTGTCGGATTTCATCTTGTCGTTTTGGATACACATACAAGAAGGTAAAACCTATTATTTCGGCCACCCCCTTTTTTCAAAGATTTGGAGGCTAAACAAAAAAAAGTTTTTTTTTTCTGTCTGAATATATATACGCCAATTATGGGTAAATCTAGATAAATTCTATCAACTCAAAAAAAAAAAAAAAAAAACTTAAGGGCTCCTATTTAAATGGTGACTTCTTTAAAAGTTTAAAGTTGCTTTACAATTACCTTTTTATTAGGTATGTTTATGAACCATCAGCATTTGTCGGCATTTTGTGCTTTGTATGCTGTTGTATATCAATCAGACTTAAAAGTTGACTTCTTCAAAAGTTTAGAGTAATTAGGTATGTTAAATTGTTTGTGAACCATCTGCATTTAGAAAAAATAGTCCTTGAAATTTATTGAGCATCATGCATTTAACTCTATTTTCCCCTTTATTTGCTATTCAAAACATGTACTCAGGTAGAATTTAAACTACTCAGAGAAAGTATTAGTATAAAACTTCGTTTCAAGATGTCATTTGGTGAAATTCATCTCTTGCAATTCATCCAATAGTATTGCAATAGTATTGCAATAGTAACAGGCAATATCAATACTATTGCAATAGTATTTTGTCCAATGTCAATACTATCGCAATAGTAGATTTTGGCCTCAATAGTCAACCCTACATATGAATAGAATGTACATTTACATGAAGAAATGACTTTGATATTGCACATGTCAGGCTGTTAGAATTCATGTAATAATAATGTATGTGGACAAAACTGACGGTGAAGATCCAACATCAGACTGCAGGTTTGTTCTTCACGGGCATTAAAACTCGGGATTGTTTGGTAAATTGTTAAAGGTTAAAATTGTTCAAGAAAATTATGCTAGATTTTTTTTTTTTTCATTAGATTAAGTGAGCTAAGAGATGCAATCAATTTATTGATGAAAGTGGCCAGAAATTTGAAATCAAAGAGGGTGAAGGGTGGAGCCTTGGAACTAGAAAGTGTAGAAGTTCAGATCCAACTCAGTGAAACTAAAAGTATAGAAAATCTCAACCCAAAAGACGTAAGTCCAATGTTTTCTGGGTCCATGACATTTTGTCGAAACATTTTTGTCTAAGATCTGTCCTAGAGACGCTACATTTTACCAGATACAACTTTTTGTCAAAGCCACACTTTGCCAAATTTCATCAAATTGTGTCGAATTTCGATGAGAAAAAAAAACTGTCCAGAGCTATGATAGATGGCAAAAACATTTTCATAAAATTTCACTATAACTCCATCCCTGTAACTTTTTAATTTGATCTTTTGATTTTTTAACTGAAACTGTCTTACAATCGAAGTAGCTGTCCAGGTAGTGTATCATATCAATGGCATTTGGTAGTCAAATACAAGGTGAAGCATTTTGTTACTTGTTCATGTCTCTCAGCTGTCTAACACTGTAAACAAGAAATATCTTTAACCCTTTACCACACGGCAGAATTTAAGACCTATCCATATTGAAAGCATTTGCAGACGACAATTTCATAGTGGTTCAAATGATGCAACTTTTCTTTGATAGGGTAGAAAACTTTGTGGGAAAAGGAGAAAATGCTGGTTACCAGCATTTTCTCCTTTTCCCACAATGTTTTCAAAAGGCCTCTTCTTCAGGGGCGTTAAAAGGCGTCATTGTGTGGTAAAGGGTTAAATAGGATAGACAGCATTAGAGGTACTGGAATGTGAATATTGAAACTCTTGTGTGGCCCAATATGAAGAAAAATGATTAAAAGTGACATTGTCAACTACTGCCTTTCTGTTTTTCATTTTGTTGAATGGTGAAATTTTGAATTAGATGATATATTTTAAAAATCATGAGATCATCCCAATCATCGTTGAAAAAGGAAAAAGGTTATAAGTTATTTGTCTATATTTGCATCGGGACTGCATCACGCCTTGACCACCCATTGAAGCACTAACCTATCTCTGAACTCTTTACTAAACAACAAAATCTTTAGAATGGTCCATATGAAAAGCATTTGCAGGCAGTAAATTTAATGTGGCCCAAATAACCAGAAATGAATTTTTTGAAAAGTAAAAAAAGCTGATTATCAGCATGTCTCCTTTTTTCCGCAATGTTTCAAAAGGCATCTTCCATAGGGTTGTTAAAACACAGGATTATTTGGTAAAGGGCTATACCACAATGCTTTAACCCTTTTGGCACTATAGGCGAAGACAGTGACTTTTGCAGACGGTATAGATCAAGATCAGACTGCACAGAACATGCAGTCTGATCTTTGATCTATACCGTCCGCTTATTTAGTCAAGTCTATACAACCAAAATCTTTGTAAGTTTCAATGAATTGTATTTATAGCTGTCGAAGCAGGTCGAGTTTATT
This sequence comes from Hippopus hippopus, assembly GCA_946811185.2. Taxonomy (NCBI): domain Eukaryota; kingdom Metazoa; phylum Mollusca; class Bivalvia; order Cardiida; family Cardiidae; genus Hippopus; species Hippopus hippopus. The sequence goes on from OX328104.1 coordinate 10,934,807, forward strand.
TATTTGGTGCTGAAAGAATTAAGGGTTTTAACACATAATATGTGCACTAGTATGGCTGCTTCTAAAGTCTGACAATGGTGGCCAAATTACGCTCTTGTTGACATAATAATAATATAAGCCAGGGCATTCAGCTATGCAAAAAAATTATTCAGAAAAACTTCGTTTTTTAGGTTTATGGAATTATATGTACTAGGCCTATCTCTATAAAGAACAACCATAATCTGTGCCTTTAACTTGAAGGGAAAAAAGAGTAGGAGCCCAAACAATATGCTTGACCTTTTCACTTTCAGCATCTTGAAATACATGACACTATCGCTGAATGTATGATCTTTGCCAACCACTGGGTAGCAAAAAAAATAGCAGAAAGCTTTCCTAATCAAGCCTTAGTGAGTATTTCTTCTTGGCTTTTGATTTTCGATGTTTTGATTTAGTGTATGTATTCCAACATTTACTTATCAGGTTAAACCTATTACATGAATGACACAATCCTGAATTTTAATGGTCCTGAGAAAGAAAGCCTTTGAAAACGTGGTGGAATAAGGAGAAAATGCTTGCAACCAGCATTTTGTCTTTTCTCCACAATGTTTTCTACCTTTCTTTCAAAAAACTTCAATTTGGACAAGTCTGAAATGTTGTCATTTGCTAAAGAGTTAAGGGTATAATTAGACTGGCTAAAGCTTGCATTCTTTGTTACTTGCTTTTCAAAATTTGGTACAGAATAGTTAGGATCAGCTTCATGTAGCCTTTTCTGTGCCTGATCTAAAATGCATTAACCCGTCAGTTGCCAAAGGATGGCGTATACTTTATAAGTGTATTTGTATATTATGTACAGGCAGTCTAAAGTTACAACAGCACAGATACATAATGGGGTAACATAACCTATCAATTTATTATGTAGAACATGGTGATGCTGCCCTAATATCCTCAATGTGAAAATTTGACCATCACACCAATATGTTGTTGTATGTTCAACTAGCATATCAATTAAAACTTGGAAATACATCTAAAGATACACTGCTTCACTGTCAGAACATTTGAAGAGGAATTTAACATTTAGTGATCCATTTTCCTTTTTTTTAGTGTTTTTAGTTGGATCCAAATCCATACATAATGTAGACTGAATTAGCAATCTTCCAAATCCAGCAATAATGTAAATTGAATGAACCCTTTACCGCACAAGCCCGACTTTTAACGACCTTGGGAAAGAAGATTGTTGAAAACATTGTGGGAAAAGGAGAAAATGCTGGTAACCAGGATTTTCTTCTTTTCCCACAATGTTTTCTACTCTTCCAAAAACAAATTTAAATTTTTGAGTGACATTTAATTTGTCGTCTGCAAATGCTCTCGGTTTGAACTAGTCCAAAATTTTGTTGTTTGGTAAAGAGTTTAAAACCAGTGCCAGTAAGTTAGTCTGAATATTTTACCATTTTCTATTATGATCAATTATTCCAGTTACGACATCATCCATTGCCAAAGATGGACCAGTTTGAGAACTTAAACAACTGTGCAACAGCTAAAGGATATACCATAGATACATCGACAAATAAAAGTCTCGCAGAATCTCTGGATAGGTGTGTGGATAGGAACGATCCAGTGGTCAACAAGGTATGTACTTTTATTTCAAACTTATTTATTTTACAATGAGTGTGAAACAAGTTCTTACAACTCATATTAATCACTCTTGATCACTTCCTGGAAACCTTTACCAGTACTCATGCTGTGATGTTGGCTGTTCCAAAGGTTGACTTCACTCATCATGGAATTCGAACCCAGAACATTTTGTGCAAGAGACCAGCTTTCTACCACTACACAGCTGTCTCCTGTAATTATGAACTTTTGAATCCATATGATGGAGTGTTTTGTGCTACTGTTTCTGACCTTTCAAATTGAGTATTTCAGAGATATTTCAGAGTAGAATCAATCTACAAAAGGTGCTGTTTCCACTCTTAAATTGTGAGTCACTCTGGCAATTTATGTAGTTGATTTACATGTTATGACACTTTGTCAAATGACAAAATTTTAGACTGGTTTTACAGAGGACAAATTAACTGTTGCTGAAATGATGGAATTTGTGTCTGAAAGACTATGAAACATTGTGGGAAAAGGAGAAAATGCTGGTCACCAGCATTTTCTCCCTTTCCCACAATGTTTTCAATTGTTTTTGTTCTTCAGGGCCATTAAAACTTGGGATTGATTGGTAAAGGGTTAAACAGTTGGGATTTTTCTCTGGATCACAAATATCCGTTTCATTTTGACAATTTCAGGGTGTACTGTTTACTACTAATGTATGCTTTCTGTTTATATTATTACTCTGACATTAGCTCTCACCTTGTTTGCTAATGCACTTAGGACAGTACTTGCAAATCATTCTAAAATCAATTCTAATTCTTCACCCTTTACCACACAATCCTGAATTTCAACAATCCTGAGAAAGAAGGCATTTAAAAATATTGTGGAAAAAGGAGAAAATGCTGGTATCCAGCATTTTCACCTTTTGCCACAGTGTTTTCTACTTTTTAAAGCCAGATTTCCCACATTTTACCCACATTTAATATGTAGTATGCAAATGCATTTTATATGGACACGTCTAGAATTTTTCCATCTTGTAGTAAATTAATTCAAAGACTTGGACATCTATTTGGCTTGACAATTTTTTTTAATAACATGTCTTCAAAAATGAACCCAAGAGTTGTCATGAGTACAATTATGATTTAAGTGTAGCAAAATAGAACAGGGCAGATAATCACAAGTTTTAGCTAATTTTGTTGTGAGGTTCAACTGAAAAGTAATGCTAATTTTAGAAACAAGTTTATTTTATCCTATACCAAACAATCACAAGTTTTAATGACCCTGAGAAAGAAGCCTTTTGAAAACATAGTGGGAAAAAGGAGAAAATGCTGGTAACCAGCATTTTCTTCTTTTCTCACAATTTTTTCCACTCTTTCATGGACGAATCCCACCATTCGTACTGCATTTCATTTGTAGGCTGCAAATGCTTTGGATTTCGACAGGTCAAAAAGTTTGTCATGTGGTAAAGAGTTATAAAACTTTGATTGTAGGCAGTAACTCTTTCTGTAGAGCATCAAGTGTGATAGTAGTATAATTTTATAATCAGTTTTCATATGAAATAGTAGAATCAAAGCTAGAAAGCTTGACAGTTTTTAATTTGATGGAAATGTCAGTTGTTTGATACCGTTTTCAGCTATTGCGTTCCCTAGCCACGATGGCCATGTCCAATGCAGCTTACTTTTGTACAGGGGCTTTGCAAAGAGATCAGTTCTTCCATTATGGTCTAGCCTTGGATCTCTACACCCATTTTACTTCACCTATAAGGAGATATGCAGATGTCATTGTGAGTTAACAGATACTTAATGAGTCAGGCTCTGTGTAAAATGGGATTTAATGCATCTGTAAAAAGGATCGACCCATGTCAGCCTGCGCCATCAGCACAGGCTGACCTGGGTCAAAACTTTTTGCTGAATGAAAATATTTCTGCATGTCAAATGACCATTCTATCTCACGATTCATCCGATTTTTGATAAAATTGATCTGTATTATGCTATGACTTATTTCATATGCTGCATTACGAAGATTTATAAAATCCCCTTTTGCTGGAGCACTGCTCAAATATAAATTACACTAATGTTGTAAATGTCATAGTTTTAAACTGATTGAGATACAAGTTCTCCTGCGTGTCTAAACCTCTGTGGATGACAGATTTCTAGACACCTAGCCATTACTTTCATCAAGGTATGGATAGTTTCAAACATTCATTTGGCTCATCACAGGATTTGAACATCATAGGCTGGCCCTCTGTCTTTTTCATCATAGGCTAGCCCTCAGTCTTTTTCATCATAGGCTGGCCCTCTGTTCTGACACAACTTTAAGCCATGTGTGTAAATACTGTTTTAGCTGTTATCATTGTTACTTTATCAAATCTCATTTTTCAGTCTGCTATTTACTGAAATCAGTTTACGCGTTATTTCTTGTAAATAATTTGACTTTGAAAATATCCTGGTAGAGTATGGGTTATGTGAATTCTTTACCACACAACAAAATTTTAGACTAGTCCACTTTGAAAACACTTGCAGATGGCAAATGTGACTCAAATGATTGGATTTGTCTTTGAAAGGGTAAAAAACATTGTGGAAAAAGGAGAAAATGCTGGTAGCCAGCATTTTCTCCTTTTCCAACAGTGTTTTCAAAAGCCTTTTCTGCCTTGGTTGTTAAAACTTGGAATTGTGTGGCAAAGGATTAAGCTACTTTTACAGACAGTGCAAATCAAGATCAGACTGTGAAGAAAATGTGCAAGTTTATGTTAAATCTACATCTTCACTGTCGAACATTGTATGGGAAATTCTGACTAAAGAAAAATTAAAATCGAAATGCCCAGGGTTTTTTTCACTGTAATAATGAATATATGTGTAGTTTTATCAGTTTACTTGTAACCTCACTGTCCTGCCTCTTAACGACTCCAAGGAAAAGAGCTTTTGAAAAAGCTGTGAGTTAAGGTGAAAATGCAGGTAAAGAGCATTTTCTGCTTTTCCCACAATGTTTTCAATCCTTTCAAAGACAAACCCCATAATTTTAGTCACATTGAATTAATCATCTGCAAATGCTTTGGAATTTAAGCAAGTCTAAAGTTTGTTGTATGGTAGCAGTACTCTATGGGCTAATTCCTATACACATATCAACATCAGGTACACAGACAACTAATGGCAGCTGTCAATAAAGAATCAACCAAATTGCCATCATCCACACAGCTTGATACTCTTTCGCAGCATATAAACAAAAAACACAGGGTAAGTTAATTTCAGTAGCTGTTTTAGCCAAATGAGCTGAGCTGATTAGTTCAATCAGCAATATGGCAGGCTTGCAACCGTGGGAATAAACCGAGTTCCTGTCCATTAATTTTTTTTCCTATCATTTGGACATTACAATGTCAAAAATGGCGGCCTGGGGACATTCGAAATCAGATTGCAGTGACATCTACTTTATTCCATCTAACAGTGGGGTAAAGTAGATATTGCTTCAATCAGATTTTGAGCATAAACGACCAGAAATAGATACTGAAATTCCAATAATCTTGGTTTGATCACTTACTGTTTGTGAGCCATCTTTGAAAATATCCATTACAAAATTTCAAACACATTATTTACAATGACTTTGGAGGATAGTTTAACGATAGCAAGGTTTGTTGAAGATCGCGTTGTATTTTTGATTGCAAAAACCGGTTCGGGAAAGTTATTCTTGTATGAAATCACCCCCTTTGTATTCAAATTGGTCTAAAAATGCTCGAATCCATCGTTTTCAACATTGTGACGTCACCCGTTAAACAAATCTATAACTAGATTAACTGCACAATTCATGACCATGGGGAGATCCTCGAATGTCTCCAGGCGGTAATAATAATGGAAGCGATAAACAGATAGCTACCAAAGATCTATAGCAGACAGCGATTAAGAGAGCATGATACAGAGTAATTAGGAAATTATTACCCCCTGGACCCAGCCTACCATGGGAATGGCTGGCTCCTGAATCCTGAGCTCGCCCAATTTTGTTCAGAGGATTGATGATAGTCATTGTAACAGAATTTATTCTCTCACTGCTTATTGTTTTCATCATTGTTATGTGAGAAAGCAGCCAGAGGCTTGGGAAGAATAAAGTGCAAAGCTCTAAGAGAAACTCCAGGAAAGCATGGATTGGTGCACTGGCGGCTGCAATACAAGAGAAATGATGTTGAAAATAGCTTTAAACACCACCAAATGCATTTAATTCCATGTTGAGAATCAAAGATCATTCTGTAGTTCTCTGTGGTCACTTTTTTGCTGTAATTGTTGAAATATGGATTAATTATTTTTCTTCCTCTTCACCAAAGGACAAAAACTTTTGGCTTGTCCAGAGGACAAATATGGCTCAAATGGTGAAACTGGACAGGATAGAAAAGGTTTTGGGAAAAGGAGAAAATACTGCTTATACTGTATTTTCTCCTTTTCCCATAACATTTTCAAAGTTCCTGCCACTTAAGGATTGTTACAACTAAACACTGTTTTGTAAGGCGATTATGAGGAGCTGCAAATTTTGTATACATATACATTAGTTGTTATTAAATTCCAATGTTCCTTTGGAATTGACATTACAATGCTATGACATATTGTAGTAGCTTCCAGAAAAATTTGGCTAGGAAGATATTTATGGCTCTATTATTTCCAAAACCATTATATCATCATGAAAACCTCTATTGTGGGTACTCACTAGAATTGTGTCAATAAGACAGTGTCGATCAATATCCACAACAGTTTAGGTCTTATGTATATGGCAATATTCAGTTTGAAAAAGGAAATACATGTATTGGCATAGATTTACTGTTTTATCTGTTTATTTTATCTGTTTGAGATTTGTTATCGAAATAAATGATTGATATATACATGATGTAGTTGCTCTCACAGACTTTTAATCTCTCCATCTCTTCTCCATTGCTGCCTCCTTTCTTATACATGTATTGATTGATTTTCAGGCTGCCCAATATGCACAGAGAGAATCTCAGGAACTATTTCAATGTTTGTATTTCAAAGGGAGGGGCACTGAGGATGAAAACTGTATTGTTGATGCTGTTATCTATCAACTTAGATCAAATGGTGTATTTGTCTTTGTGCCAAGGTTTGTTATTCTTACTTGATTTTGGTAGGTTTTTTTTTTTAACCCTTTACCGCACGATGCTGACTTTTCACGGTCCTGGGAAAGTAGCCATTTGAAAACTTGTGGGAAAAGGTGAAAATACTGGTAACCAGCATTTTCTCCTTTTTCCACAATATTTTCTAACCTATCAAAAAAAAAAAATTGCTTATTTGAGCCACACTGAAATTGTTGTCTGCAAATGCTTTCAATTTGGACAAGGCTAAAATTTTGTCGTCTGGTAAAGGGTTAAGAAGACACCTAAAGCAGTTAAATGTAAGAAAAGAATTCTTCCTATGTTTAATTTCTCTATACCAGAGAATTAGTTTTTAGACTTATTACTTTGAAAAAAATTGCAAACAACAGTTAAAATGTGGCACCAATGATATAGAGGATATTTGTTTTTTATAGTGAAAGATCAAAATTTATTCCATCGAGTGAACATCTTCGGTAATATTTTCACTTGTGGCTGCACCACTTTTGAAAATATTACCGATGATGTTCACTCGATGGAATAAGTTCAATCTTTCACGGAAAAAAACAAATGTTCTATTTATTTCATGCTTTTAACCCTTTCTGGGGGGAACTTAATCAAAATCCAGTACAGTTCTTTTCGGTTATTCCCCTCCGCATAGCAACGCATTACAATATTACTTCAAGCGCGAGATGTGTAAGGTAAATTAATCATATTTCCATCTGGTTGTGAGGCACGCGCATTTTACCTAGGTAAATAGTGCACGGGATCAACTGTTTCCACCTTCAAATAAAGAGTTAGAATATATTTTCACTGGTCGTAACCATGAAATATCGAAAAATATTTCACCAACATTTCTCGATAACCTACTGGAAAGCATGAAATAAGGGATTTGTCATTGATAGGGTAGAAAACAATGCTTTAGGAGGGAAATGCCAGTTACCAGTATTTTCTTCTTTTCTTTATATGTTTTTAAAAGCCTTCTTCTTCAGGATTGTAAATACATGCAATCGTTTTATGAAGGGAACTCGGACGAAAAGATGATTTCTAGAACAAATTTCGTGTGATGTTAGAAAAAAAATATGTTCAAAAAAGTAAAGTTTGAAATGTCTCTTAAATGTGAAGAAGAGGAGAAAAACACAATAAGAGTTCCATTTTAGATAGAAAGAAACTGATCGTAACAGTGGGTAAAACGTTTTATACGTCATCTAGAAGTTGTTGCTATTTTGACCATTTTTTGATATGTATTTTCTGTGTATTTGTTGTAGGTACGGAATTAAAGGACTAGTGTACCTTAAGGATAAGCAGGGTCAGGTGGTTTACTTAAGGGATGAGGGAGAACCAGAATGGACCACTGGACAGATAGAAAAACAGGACACATGTGTCATAGTTACCTGTAGTTATGGGAAACAGAAATATACCTTGCTGGATCATATCACGGTAGTCAATTAGCCACGCTCTGGCAAACTGTGGCTTAATGCATCTCCATGATGCATTATACAAAGCAACTAATTACATTATTAGGGATCCATAAGAATCCATTTTATATAACGATAGACTTAATCTGGAGGAATAGCTGTCCTTGGACATGCAGAAAATTTACCAATCGCAAGAAGTTTAGACCCAGGTCAGCCTTTGTAGACTGTGCTGACATGAGTCGATACTTTTTGCTGATGCATTTAGCCCCCCTTTCCACAGAGCATGGCTCATTAATGATCTTTTAGGTCCTAGACATCAAAATTTTGGACTAGTGCATATTTAACCTATTAGCAGAAGAAAAAATGTTAGACTTGTCAAAATCAAGAGCATATGACAACATATACACTGCTCAAAAACTAAAGTTTTCTTTGGAACGATTGAAAACATGGTAGAAAAAGGAGAAAATGCTGGTTACCAGCATTTTCTACTTTTCCCACCATGTTTTAAAAGGCTTTTTTATTTGGGTTATTAAAACGTCGGATTGTGTGATAAAGGTTGAATTAGGAGTGGCTGAAATAATGAGATTTTTCTTCAACAAGATAGAAAACATTGTTTACAGTGGTTACCCACATTTTTTTTCTTTTCCAACCATGTTTACAAAAACCTTCTTTGTCAGCTTTGTAAAGGATTGAAAAAGTAGGTAATGGCACAGTAGGCATAAAATCCACAAAAGTTTTCAATTTTGAGGAATACAAAGTTTTATCACTTGGTATAAAGATACATGTAATTCTATCATTACAGGTGAGACTCAGTTTACAAGATTCTTGGGCTCATGCATCATCTTTGAAACTACAACTTGTTTGCAATAGACCCATGCACAAACCTAGTACAGGCACAGATATAGGTAGTATGGCTAAACAACAGAAAGATTCCATTATCAAGGTACGTGAATGATTCTTGCTAACACCTCACGAGGTGACAAAATTCAAAGCTATTGAAATTGAAATCATTTGAGCCATGCTCTGGCAAAAGGGTGCTTAATGCATCTCGGTGATATTTTATACGTATAAGAGCCATCACATATTTAGAGATCCATGATAGCTATTTTCTTATGTCTTAACAACCGACGTAGTCATGAGATGGAATGGTCCTTGGACATACCAAAAATTAACCAGTCACGAAAAGTTTTGGCCCAGGTCAGCCTGAGTGGACTGCGCAGGCTGACATGGGTCGATACTTTTCGCAAATGCATGAAGCACCCTTTTCACAGAGCATAGCTCATTTGTAAGTGACAAAGTACCTGTGACTGAAACGATAGAAATTATTTTTGAAATGGTGGGAAACATTACCAGTATTTTCATCTTTTCACAAAATGTTTTCAAAGACCCTCTCCCTCAAGGATGTTAAACTTAGGATTCTTTGGTGAAGGGTTTTCTCATTACCAGATGTCAATACTGGCTTAATTTGACAACATTTGAAGAAAAACAAATTAAATGTGGCTTAAATGTTAGTATTTGGCTTTGAATTGGTTGAAATCTTGGGCAAAGGAGAAAATGCTAGTTAGCAACATTTCTCCTTTCCCACAATGTTTTCTGTAGGCTTCTTTTGCAGCGTTGACGTTAAAACACAGGTTTCTGCAGTAAAGGGTCAAGCTTGCTTTCTTCTTACCACCTTGACAAAATTATGAAAACATCGTGATAAATGGTGGAATTCTCAATTTCTCTATTTGTCAGTATGGTGTAGAAAATATTACACATATACTGCAGAGCATCAGGAATGTAAGAATGAGAAAATCCGTAATTGTAGTTGATACTAGCACTTGGGTTAATGGTCAGTGACTTTTTGAACTCTTTACCAAACGACAAAATTTTAGACCGGTCCAAATTGAAAGCATTTGCAGATGACAAAATAAATGTGGTTAAACAATTGAAATTTGTTATTGGAAGGGTAGAAAACATTGTGGGAAAAGGAGAAAATGCTGGTCACCAGCATTTTCTCCTTTTCCCACAATATTTTCAAAAGGCTTCATTCATAGGGTCTTTAAAAGTCGGGATTGTGTGGTAAAGGGTTAATTCTGAATACCTGTTATTAACCCTTATCCTGCTTAATAACTTAAATGAAACTTTCAAGTCGATAGTAACAACCGGAATGATGCTTTGTCAAATTCATTTTCTTGGAGAAAAATATCATCTTTTGTGGACAGTGTAGATCCAAGATCAGTCTGCACATTCTGTGCAGTCTGATCTTGATCTATACTGTTCGCAAAAGGTCAGTGAGTCGTGCTTAAGCTGAATCTGCAGTGTTTAGCTACAACAACATGGATGTGTGCCAAATAATGATATGCTTAGCTGCAATTTATTCTATAGTATAACATTGTTTTAGTTCTAATCAATAGGAAAGTAGTTTATTAATTTTGACAGGATGTTTACAATTTTAGAATATGCATATACAAGAATATATACTAGACCTCTTTTAACATTTTAGGAAGTATCGGCTGCTGCTATAGAAAAGAGACTCCAGCTTGAAGCCCACGATCTGGGGGAAAATTTTGACGAATTAAAAAGACAATATGGTCAGACAGACACTGAAAACTCATTATACCATATGTTTCTGTTGTTTAAAGAAAGTGCTCTCATAGTGAATAGATAGCACTAACTTTGAACCTTACACCAAGCACATATTTTAACGTCCCTGTGGAAAAAAATTATGTGGAAAACGTTGTGGGAAAAGGAGAAAATGCTGGCAACCAGCATTTTCTCCTTTTTCCACAATGTTCTCTCCTCTTTTGAAGACAAATCCCGTTATTTGAGCAGTATTTGATATCTGGTCTTTTCTTATATGGTATTTTGTCTTTTTTCCCATCACATGTTTTCAATTGGGATAAGTCTGAATTTGTTGTTGTCTGGTTAAGAGGTAAGCAATTCCTTTTCAAAGCAGCTGCATTAAATCTTGGCTTTTTGTGTGTAGAAAATTGTTTCTTTTTCCTGTGTGACAGACCCTTAGAGTGCCAAGGACAACTGAATGCTTTCCAGGACAGTGATGATCAAGATCAGACTGCCCACAACTTGCAGTCTGATCTTGCATCTACTGGTAGATTGTGTAAGCCTTTACCTCAAAGTCTTAATTTTTAACAACCCTTAGGAAGAAGCTTTTATAAAAACATTGTAGGAAAAGGAGAAAATACTGGTAACCAGCATTTTCTCCTTTTTCCACAATGTTTTCTGTCTTATCAAATACAAATTCTATCATTTTAGCCACAATTAAATTGTGATCTGCAAATGCTCTCAATTCGGACTCATCTAAACTTTTGGCTTGTAGTAAAGAGTTAGTATTTTTCCATATTTTGTCAGTGAATTTTCAATTCTGTGATCCTGTCCAGGACTGACAATGTTTCTTTGATGCTCAATAGGTAAAGATGATTTTCAACTTTACTTTAAATATGTTACAGTAGCCATTGACCTATTCATGTTTTTGCAAAGTTTCTTTAAAATTCTTTTAGAGCAAGAGGCTTTGTTCTTACATAAACAATGTCAATAAACAATTGGACAGTGAGACAGCATAATTATAATTCCTGCTGCATTGACTGTCATCACGCCTTGGAACTGATTTGTTTGTTTGTATGGTGTCCAATGCTGTTGCAACATCATTATTCAATGAAAATATTAAGGTATTTGACATTTTATATTTGTATTATTTCTAAAGATATTTATTTCAAACTGAATTGAGTTTTTTTAATATCAAGGGGAACCCATAAAACAAGGGCAGATAACCATCAAGTCTTTTTGACATAGTTATGCCCCTTTTTCAACTTAGAAAATCAAGCAACTGCAGCTGAGCATTGGCACCCGCATGCTGTGCTCTTGTTTCAGCTACATTGTGGCAGCCAGCACATGCTTTCTTTTACCAGTACAAACTTTTTACCCTGCTACTAGCTGCTATCGGCATAACTGAATTGAATTTGAGCTGGGTTCTAACTCACAACCTCTATATCACAAATTGTTTACAATAATTGAGCTACATGCTTGGGATGCACAGATAAGCAGAATGGATGTTGAAACTCAAAAATATATTTAAAAGAATGTCTTGATTTTTGTAGAAAAATTGATAGGAAGGTTTTTAGATATGTTTATTATATGTCTTGTTTTGCCTTGCTCCATTGTATGTTTATATATTTGTAGCCTACTTTTATTAAATCATTTAAATTATTCAGATTTCTAAAATTGTCATTTCACTACATGAATACATGTATTGCCTAACTGATCTGTCTTAATGGGCCATAAAGGAACATTCAAGTATTCATAAAACTATAGTACTCATTTTGCAGTTTTACAGTCAAGATTAAAAAAAAGTATCTCTTTGAGTGATGTTTAACACTATTCTGATGTTGTTTATGTCATAAAGCAATCAGTGTCTTGAACTGGGTCTTGTGCAGTGAATTAGTTAGAATATCCAGGAGCATGTTGATGGGTGAGCTAGCCATAGTGATGTAACTGATATGCTCAAAACAATGTTCAGGGAGGATAAAGGAATTAATTCTGTCACACTGACTATCATCAATTATAGAAAAGAGTCTGGCCAAGCTGGGTTGGATCTCATGACTTCTTGAAAACTAGCCCTGTAAGTAACCAACTGAGATGCCAAGCTCCAGCAACGTTTTCTACCTGTTCGAAGATTAAAGTAATTACTTGAGCTCTTTTTTTTTCCGAGTTTTTTTTTTCTGCAGATACTTTCTGTGTGCATGAGACTAAAATTTTGTTATCGGATAAAGATTACGTTTATACCACATTATCTCATGTTCTAATAACCTTGAGGCAGAAGGCCTGAAAATATTGTGGGAACAGGAAAAATTGTTGGTTACCAGTATTTTCTCTTCCCACTTTGTTTTCTACCCTTTCTGATACAAATCTCATCATTTGTGCCAAATTTGTTATCTACAAATACCTTCTATTTGGACCATTCAAAAATTTTGTTTGGGAAGTAGTTACAGCTTTCTGTACAGTTTCCATAGCCATTCTTTAAAATACATGTATTGTAGATAACACCATAATTTAGAGAATTGACTACAAATCAGACGTTGGTAGTTATAAATGGGCTGTGGCTCATCTTTTTTTTTTCCTGTGGCGTAAATTGTTGCTGTGGTGTGATCGGATTATTGCTACTGTATAAAAATGGATGAATTTTGATATAGGATTCTGCATTATTACAAAAATGTAAAGGGCCGACATTGTAAAAGGCCGACATTGTTATGGGCTGAAATGTCCCGGAATTTCCGAAAAAACGATTTTTAGTCTATACCGGAAACTGATACTCAGTACAAGGGAGATCACCCTCACATCACGTCTGTCAAAATGGGAGGAGAGCTGAGGTATGACGGCAAAGTTGTTTTGGTCACGGGAGCTGGACAAGGCAAGTATTCAGATTTAAAGGTGTTTGTACGAAATTTTCAAAGAGACAATTTGATGTTTCGCAGGTTGTCAAGTGTGAACATCGTCTGCTTGGAGTTCGATTCTAGGCCTTTTTAGGGTCATTATCTAGATTGTTGAATAGATTTCATGCATTTCTGGTCGCCTAACAACTTAGCTATGCAAAGATTTCTTTGCCGCCGCCCACATATATTGACTTCAAGTCTCAATTCCAAAAACAAACCTGATTTTGAGTATTTTTCGTATTGTTTCACTTTTCTATTGTACACTCTATTGTCTCGCGACCTAGCTAGGAAGTACAGATAACTGTCCCCAAAGGCGATGTTACATTTTGACTGGTCGCCTCTGGGTACAGAAACGATCAAGACAAAAACTGTTGAAATCTCCCCACAGATTTTGTGTGCAAGTTTGAGTTCTCATAATTTCACAAATAGGGCACAAAACTAGGATTTGAACATACCTGTTGCTTGCATATTCAATAATCCTTCATTTGAATATTTTCAATTTACATGCTGAACACAAGAAAAAACAGTTCATCTGTTACTCGAGTAATTTACATTGCCGCCATACACAATAGATTTCATCAGTTCTTTTCTGAGATTTACATGCTATAAACGACTTCTACAAGCTCTTAAGGTAATGGAAGATCGAATAATTTGTCTTCGGTCACGTTTGGTTTTGAAAGTTAATTGCATTTTGCTGCAATACAGATTAAACCGACGAAACAGAAGGTCAGTATTGCGCTCTGTCTTTGCTACCGGAAAATTTACGATGGACTTTAGACGGTACGGTGAACAGTTAATGTCCAAATATGAAAAAAATCACCGTAGCGTCTTATTATTGAGACTACCTAGCTAGGTAGCTAACTTGATGGAGAGAAAAAGAGACCGACTATATAATTCATGGATGAAACAATCAATATCACTACAGCAAATTTATACATGTTCTCATAAATCACACATTTTATGTCTCAAATTTTCCCAATCCAAAAAACATTCATATTGGATCAGTTGTCAGATTTCTTACAGTATAACTTCTGCAGCTTACCATACAATGGCAGAGGGAAAGCTGTTGCATTGTATAGGCACATCTCTTATTAGCTCTTTACTAAATTACAGAATTTTAGACATATACAAATTGAAAGTATGTTTATATATTTGTAGCCCACAAAGGTGGCTCAAAAACAAAATTTGCCCTTGTTTAGGTGGAAAACATTGTGGGAAAGGGATAAAATGCTGATTCTCCTTTTCCCACATTGTTTTTTAAAAGCTTGACTTCTCAGGGTTGCTGTAAAAGTAGGGACTGTGTGATAAAGGATTAAATGATTTCGGACAGAATTTTTGTGAGTGGTAGAGCTAATGTGTATTCAGTTTGATCTTCAAGGTATTTGCACTGGTAGGACTCACAACTTTGTTGGGTAGGGCAATCTACTTATCAACCACTGTATAATACATAAATGCCTTTTTTTCTGAACTCATTATCAAATGACAGATTTAATATTCATCCAAACTGAAAGCGTTTGCAGGCAACAAATCAAATGGAACTCAGATGAGGGGATTGTCTTTGGCAGGGAAAGAAACATTAATTGCTAGAAAGAGGAAAAATGATGGCTACCAGGATTTTTTTCTTTTCCCATGTTTTTCAAAAGCCTTCTTCATTAGGAATGTTAAGACTCGTGATTTTGTGCATGGTAAGCTTTGTTATTGTATTATGAATTTATTTTCATTGTGATTCCTTTGGTGCTTTTGTTGGTATTCAGTTTTAGAGAATGTTCAGTTGATTTTTTGTATACTGATAGAGAACTGAAAAATTCACATCATGTCAGCTGTGGTTCTTCAGTCTTAGATTGTTGGTAATCTCGAATAAACAGATCTTTCTGTTTTACGTCTGACGGTTAAATCTAAGGTTATTGCTCTTTTTTGCATGTTTTCAGTTTAGCTATGTAATGTTTCCTCAACCCTGTACTGCACAATCCCAAATTTTAACAACCCTGAAGAAGAGCACTTTTGGTAACAAGCATTTTCTCCCTTTTCCACAATGTTTTCTACCCTTTCAAAGAGAACTCTTGCAATATGAGCCATATGTAATTTGTTGCCTGCAAATACTTTGAATTTGGAGAAGCTCAAAATTTTGTTATTTGGTGACTACATCTGTACAGGTAAATTCTACATTGAATCTAACTACTGACTTGTAGAAGAGAGTCAAAAAAAAGTTTTGTCCAAATGTCTAAGAGTCTGATGATTGATGCTAATAACTTTTGTTTGTACTTTTGATTTTTGATACAATATATGGCTGTTGAAGTTCAAATACTGCTCATCAATAACCGGTAAATCTTTCTCTTTCTTTACTTGTCTGATTTTCTTTTTTAAGCTCACCAAAGCACAAAGATTATGCTCTGTTGGTTGTCTGTATACTCATGAAAGTTGGTCAGAATGTTTATTTGTATGATATCTGTATGAGATTGAAAATGGGTAAGGTGGGGTCAAAAACTATGTCACTAGGTCAAATCCTAGAAAAACTGTATGCTCTAGAGGTCACATTTTCTATTTGATACTCATAACAGTTTGTAGAAATGTCTGTCTTGATGTTATAACTTATCTCAGATGCGTTTAAAAATGGGTGACATAGGGTCAAAAAGTAGGTTACTGAGACATTTCAGAAAAAGTTTGCATTCACTGTAGAGGTCACAGTCTCAGTCCAATATTTTTGTAAGTTTTCTAGAATACTTGCCTTTGTAACTCAAAAGAGATTGGAAATGGGTCGTTTTGGGTCCAAGAAGCTCAGGTTAGCGACTTCGGGACTATCATGGCCCTCTTGTCTCATTAATCTTGTCTGCCATGAAATTAATCTAGTACCGGTAGTTCTTGCTGTGTTCAATGTGCAGATGTTTGTATTTTAGTTTCACCAAGATGTATTCAAATTTCCAAACTGCAAAACTTGTTTGTATAGATTGATTGATTGATTGTATGGTGTTTAATGCCGTTTTCAACATTATTTCAGTGCACCTATCCATGCTGTCCTGGAGTTTCTTTTACCAGTACTCCGCACAATTTTCTTTCCAAGCCACTGGCTGCTTTCCCACATAATCATTGTCGAAACAATGGTCAGCGGTGGGAGAGGAATGAATCCTGTCGCAGTGACTATCATCAATCCTCGGAAAGAAGTTGGCCGAGCCAGGGGTCGCAGCCAGGGATCAAACCCTGGACCCCGTGTTCTCAAGTCCTGCACGCTACCGACTGAGCTACCGGGGCTCGGCTGTTTGTATAGAAGCTTTTAGACTATTGTGATCTACTTTATTTCTAACCGTGGAGTTTGTTGAGATATTTTTATTACAGCTTTTGCCATTCTTAGGAGGTTATTTTTGAAAAGTATGAATAATACTGGTCCAAGCAAGCCTCACCATCAGACACCACTTGGTTCTTTGACAGCTTTAGATATTTTTCTATTGATTGTAGCTGCCAGTATCCTTTTTGTGAGAAAGACTTATATCAGAACTAATGCCTTCATGGTCATAAAAATAGTGTAATAGTGGACAGTGTAGATCAAAGATCAAGCTACACATTTAACAACCCAAGGAAAGAAGCCTTTTGAAAACATCGATGGAAAAGGAGAAAATGCTGGTAACCAGCATTTTCTCCTTTTCCAACAATGTTTTCTTACCTATCAAGGACAAATTCTACCATTTGAGCCACTTTTGATTTGTCGTCTGCAAATGTTTCCAATTTGGACAAGTCTAAAATTTTGTTGTTTGGTAGAGGTTAAACAACAGCAAATAGTTTATCATTCTTGAAAGGTCAAAGTGGAAGACGTGATGTTTACTTTTGGAATAGATACTAGTTCAAGGTGAAGCTTGTCTTTACTCTTTACTCTTGAGGTCCTGTTCCCAGTAGATTATATTTTAGAAATTTAAATGTAGAAAATTGACCTATTTCACAGAATTGTATTTGCATCATTATGATCATGTCTTTCAATGAAGTCCATTTTTTTCCAATTTCTGTTTGTAGTTTGAAATCTATACTGCTATCAGACATTGTACTATTATGAATTTGAGTATCATTATGAAGGTTTAGAACATAGCTTTATCTCAGGATGTAAGGATAACTGATCTGTGAATGGATAATCAAACTTTAGACATGCTTATGGGACATATCTATTTTCTTATTCTTTTTCACTACCAAACCCTTTACTAGACGACAAAATCTTGGGCTTGTCCAAATTGAAGGCATTTGCAGAATACAGATTAGACCTAACAGAAAAATATGTGTGTTTAGGGTTTCGGTCCTATGGAAGTTGTCCCACCCAATCAGGAATTGTGTTACTTTCAAAATTTAGAATAAGACTAAAAATGCGATGTAGATTAGTCGGTGATCCCTCATATTTGATGTTCTTCTCACAGGTCTAGGCCGAGAGTATGCCATACAATTTGCGGAAAGAGGGGCAGCTGTAGTTGGTAAGTCTGTGTTTACTAAAGCTAGCAAAGAAACTTGTAGTGAAATATCAGCTAAGTTAAGTCCATCAATGATCATACATGATAATTGAAATCTTACATCATGCAGAACTTGATAATTTCTTAATCAGTCTTCGAACTTTTCCGAGTAGTTATCTCTATACCAGACAACACAGTTTTAGACATTTCTAAATTGAAAGCATTTACAGATGACAAATTGATTGTGGCCAATATGATGGAAGTTGCTTTTGAAAGGTAGAAAACATTGGTGGGAAAAGGAGGAAATGGTGGTCGCCAGCATTTTCTCCTTTCCTACAATGTTTTTCAAAAGCCTTCTTCACTGAAACACAGGATTGTTTGGTAAAGGGTTATAGAAGTGAATAATGCACTAGTACTATGTTTGTCATTGTTTTAGTTTTACTTTACATGACATTCCAATTTCAATGATTATGTGAACTTGTAAGAAACTTAGCAAATAAATGCAAACTTCTTTTTCTTTATGATCATCCCTGTGCAGATATTTACCATAATTTACCATTTACTTTTCCAGTCAATGACCTTGGAGGTTCTTTCAAAGGTGAAGGTCAAAGTACAAGACCAGCTGACAAAGTTGTAGAAGAAATCAAAGCCAAAGGAGGGAAGGCTGTAGCTAATTATGGTATGTGGGGCTTCCTTGAAAGGGAAGGGTTAATCTTTAAAGCAGCATAAGACTGACAGTTTTTCACAAGTTTTTGAGAAAATCTTAATAAAGACAGCTGATTTCATTCACATGCAAAGATGGTTTTAAAAGTTAAACACAGATAGAAATATATGTAGAAAACATGAGGAGTAACTTTTGTATTTTTACTCGTAAATTTCCTATTCAAATACTGACAGTATAGCCATTATTGCATAACAAGGGATAAATACATTTTAACTTGGTTATAAAGTGGTTGATTCCATTGCTGAAATGGTAAAGCTGCTGACTTCCATTTTGAAATTGTGGGTTTGCATCCAACTGAAAGCATTTTTTGTTACTGCAATTTTATGTTTTTTCCCCAGCTAAGTGTAAATATATCCTGTCGTTATGACTTTTCTAAAATAACAACTCCTCCCTTCTCCCCCCCAAAAAAAGATTAGGGTAAAAATCTGGTTCAGTGCCCATTTCATAGAACAGTGCTCCAGCCAGGGTAAAAAAAGGGCAGGGTGCTGTGGCTGAGAAGGGCACTTTGAGGCGTAAAGCGCCGGGGGGCATAAGAGTGGGAGGTTTTGTCTCTCTCTCATGGGGGAAGGGATAAAAATTCTTTTATAACCTGCATGACAGTTTCTTCTGCAATTTCTTATGTAAAATTAAGGATTTTCACAACAGAAATAAATCTATTATATTGGCTTATATGGATCTTCCAGCTTCATCTAAACAAGGAAACTATTTTTCAGTATGAGTAGTTTAGCTAAGTCCAGGAGTAATACAAGTACAAGTAGTTCATAAAAAATTCCTCATTAGCTGTTTACCAGATAACAGACTTGGCAAATTAAAAAGCCATTGCTGAACAGAAGGAGTTACCAGCATCTTCTCCTTTGCACACAATGTTTTCTAAAGCCTCATGCCATTCAGCTACAGACTTGATACCAATACAATTCATATCTTTATATTTAACAGTGCTTTGCAAGACAAGCAAGCCACAAAATACTAACAAATACAAACTCTCAACCCTTTCTTTCTTTCTTTTAGTGCAATGTAACTGTGTCTTTGATTTTTCTGATACTTATTTATTCAATTTAAAGGGTTTAAAATCTGTACAGTTTGGTGAATC
The DNA here is from genome assembly GCA_946811185.2 of Hippopus hippopus. Taxonomy (NCBI): domain Eukaryota; kingdom Metazoa; phylum Mollusca; class Bivalvia; order Cardiida; family Cardiidae; genus Hippopus; species Hippopus hippopus. Next base: position 10,954,538 of record OX328104.1, read on the forward strand.
GAGGAGAAACAGGTCTTCATAGAGTAAATCCTTACTTTACATGCCATTCAACATCGTGGATAAATGATGAATGTTACATAAATGTTGCATTCCTCCTATCATTGCAATTGATTCTACATGCCCGTGTGGTAAGGCAAGACTCCCCCCCCCCTTCCCCCCCCGCCCGATTTTTTTTATTATAAATAATAAAGAGGAGATTTTAGCTTCTTCTTTATCTTTAATGCAGTGAATAAGCAAATCTCTTTTTAAATTCATCATTCAAGCTGGAAAGACAGTTTGAAAAGTCTGTGATCAGGTTGATGTGAAGTTGACATTTGTTCTGTCATGGGTTTCCGTGTTTTTGCATCGGTCCATTTTGCATGTATTTTAATATTTGGACGGTATTTATGGAAATTTTGACATATATACTACAAAATGTAAGTCAACAACATGCTGTGGTGTTATTCTCAGTCCACTTTAGGAATGCGCCACCTTCCGACTTAGGCTATGATAGATTAATTTGCTGACTCATCGATCCTAACCGAGTGTTAACATAACTTTATCAGTTAATATTGAAACCAAGAGTAAATCTAAGAAAAAATAATTTGTTTATGAACAGAAAACACTACATAAAGGGTAATTTTACTAATCATGCACCTTAAACTCTGAACATGTAACTTGATACGGGAAATTAAGCAATATCTTCGACATTAATGATAAATCGCGATTGATAGCAAACTTTAAAAGAAAAACTAGTCCTCGGAGACAGCCTCCAATATTGTTGAATAAATACACCTATCGTACAGATACGATAAACTGTTTAAATAGAACATAAAAGACAATGATGGATTCTCTATTGTTCTCAGCACTTGTGTACTCTGACGGACGTGTAATATACAATTGGGGTCGATCTTTTCACACTTCGCTGCCTGGAGGGGATTAGTGACGCGCTGTTAATTGGATTGTATATTCGAAGGCGGATATTCATGATGTCTTCGACATACTCTTGGCAAAGTTTAGATTAGAGGTTACAATACTGAACATAAGGCAATCCAGGTCGCAATTATGCGGCAGGGTTTCCAGAAAAAGGGCAGGGCGTCCAGAAAAAGGGCAGGGCGTCTAGGAGGAGGGGCAGGGCGCTGTGCCCTTCTATTCCCCGCTAGCTGGAACACTGATAGAATGATGATGGACTGCATCTAACGCTTATGACGTACATCTTGTTTTTAGAAAATTGGCTTTTTTAAACGGTGTGGTGGGACATCAATCCCAGATCAGTTACATTGTACTTGAAATAACCTGTTTCGAAAGTCATTGTATGCTTAACTGTGTGCTGCACAGAAAAATTTTAGACTTTTCTATATTGAAGGAATTTACAGATAACAATCCAAATGTTTTTCAAATGATAGTACATGTATTTATTCTTGACTAGGCAAGAAACTTTATGGGAAAAGGAGAAAATGCTGGTAACCAGCATTTTCTCCTTTTACCACAATTTTTCCAAAAGGTTTCTTTCTCAGGGTTGTTAAAACTTGGGGTTAAAAGGAGCAGATTTTCTTGTCCATTGCTACTTCAGTTATAAAACTGTTCTTCAGAAAATGTCAGTAATCTGTTTACTTTTATGATATTATGATACAGATTCTGTGGAATTTGGTGAGAGGCTGGTGGAAACTGCTATCAAGACCTTTGGCAGACTAGGTAATTTTATGTCACCTGTTGTTTACTCATTACTAAAAGACAAAATTTTCTAAGTTCAAATTGAAAGCATTGGCAGACAACAAAATTAAATGTGGCTCAAGTGATAGTGTTTGATTTTGAAAGGATAGAAAACATTGTGGGAAAAGGAGAAAATGCTGGTAATGAAAAGTTTCTCCTTGTCCACTTTGTTTTTAAGACCTTTCTTCCTTAGGGTCATTAAACATGGGATTGTTTGGCAAAGGGTTCAAACTTTTCACTTTGAACCCTTTCACAAACACCAACTTTAGGTGCTTCCAAATTAAAAGCGTCTGCAGATTACAACTCGAAAAGTGGTACAAGTGAGTTTAAGTTCTTTGACAGGGTGGAAAACATTGTGGTAAGGAGTAGAAAATGCTGGTTACCAGCATGTTTTTCTTTTCTCACAATATTTTCAAAAGACCTTTACCTTGGGGTCGTTAAAACTCAAGATTACTTGATAAAGGGTTTAGCACTTACTGTACAAATACCAAGACTTTTTATGGAGTTGGAAGTACATGAAATGTGCAAATGGAGGATTTACTTGTTACAAGTTAATGATCAATTGTGGCCATTGTTTTTCAATTTATTGAATATACACATTTTTTTTTTCTTTTCTTTTCACTGTTTCTTCTTTGTGTCAATGGTACAAATTATCAGTGTGTCAAAAAGTGTTTTAACCCTTTGCCAGATAACAGAATTTTAGACTTGTCCAGATTGAAAGCATTTGCGGACAATAAAGTAAATGTTACAAACAAAACATGAAATATGTCTTTTAAATGGTGGAAAACGTTCTAGGATAAGGAGAAAATGCTCATTACAATAAACAGAATGATCAACTTCTTATGTGTGATGTTAAAAATCTTTCACTGGAATGGAGTGTGATCGGGTTAAGAAAAAACCCTCACTTTTTGGACTTGGTTTAAATGTTCTCACATAACAAGTTGATAGTCCTTTATGTAATCTACTGGTAACATTTTGGGCACTTGTTTTTCACTACTTGTCTAACTATTCTAAAATATTTACATAGATGTTTTCAGATGTGCATTGCTTAGATTAGCAGACGAATATCTTTGTCATTGCAGACATAGTTATAAATAATGCTGGTATACTGCGAGACAAGTCCTTTGCCAGAATCAGTGATCTGGACTGGGGTAAGAATCAGCATGTATTTTTAGCTGTCAGACACCTAGGATGAATTAAGATGCATTTTCTGACAGATCTTTGGTGTATATTGATTTGATCTACTGTTTAGTATATACCGGTAACTCTTTACCACACAATCCTGAGTTTAAAGACCCAGAGAAATAAAAGTTTTGAAAATGTTGTCAGGATTGTGTGGTAAAGGGTTAAAACAGTGCAGATCAGAGATCAGACTGCTGTTGATCTTAGATCTACAATTTCTGATATTTATAGAATATTCAGGAAAAAATAGGGTTTTTAATTTTATTATAAATACATGTTTGCCTGAAAATTTTGTGGCTCAAATACATGTTTGATACGCAGATAAAATATCACACACGACAGATAAAAAATCTGTATTGACACAATGTCAGATATGGTCTCAAATATGGTATGATGATGTACTGTATAAGTGGAAATTTTTGCGAAGTGGAAATTTTTGCGATTTCGCAAATTTGTAAAATTCGCAAACTTTTCTATTCGCGTATTTCACAACAAGTATACCAACAAATAAAGAGTGTCTTGAATTGGCAAACATTTCCGTACACAAAGTGTTCGTAATCAGTAATTCGCAATTTTTTCAACACGCATATATATCCACATATACAGTATCTTGTGCACAGAATACACCTGCATTGATTTGCAATTTGGTTTGTAAGAATGTTACGCTATGATAGCCATCCACCATGCATAAAGACAAAGTCATTAAAGGGTAATCCTTTACTTGTTTTATAATTTTTTGTTGAAAGTATTGGGTATATGATAATAGGAATATGATGTTGTGGTTTCCTTGTACTTGTATTTTAGGGTACAAAAATTTTGACATCTTGCTCGGCTCTTGGTCTTGCATAATAAATTTTCTCATGCTTCTTGAGTTAATTACAAGGACCAGGAAAGTTACTACAACATGATATTCTGTAAATATAGGCCTATTTGTTTTCAGACTAAAATTTTGCTTTATGAATTCTGCTTAGAAATTTCAGCAATTTCTGCAAGTGAACGTTTCTGACATCACACACAGGAACGGTCATTGCCACAACAACATTCAAACAGATGTTAACTGTCATTGAGATGAACATAACATAGACCCCAAAGTCATGAATAGTAACTAGAAATTGAACCTTCTTACGATCCACGGCCATGCTTAGCTGACTCAGAGTTAATAGCCGTGTAATATTTCAGTTATAGTTTTAAATCTTTACCAAACAACAAAACTTTAGACATTTCTAAATCGAAAGCATTTGCAGATGACGAGATAGATGTGATCTATAAATTTAGATTTATTTTGGAAAAGGTATAAAACATTGTGGGAAGAGGAGAAAATACTGAATACCAGTATTTTCTCCGTTTTATCCACAGAGTTTATCCAAAGTCTTGTTCAGAGCCATTAAAACTTGTGATTGCATTGTAAATAGGTTTAAGCAGTCCCAAACCAATTATATATTTTATATTTTTGGAAAAGGTATAAAACATTGTGGGAAAAGGAGAAAATATTGAATACCAGCATTTTCTCCGTTTTTCCCACAGACTTTATCCAAAGTCTTTAGAGTCATAAAAACTTGTGATTGTTTGGTAAGAGGTTAAATCAGTCCCAAACTAATTATATACAAGCCATGCCGAGGCAAAAGGGGGCTTAATTCATCCCCGCAATCCATCATATCACACAAGCTATCACATACTTAGGATCTTAAGCAACCAGTTTTTTAACAACCGACTTAATCATGAGGTAGACTAGTCCTTGGACATACAGAAAATTGAGCAATGGCAAAAAGTTTCGGCCCAGGTTAGCCTGTGCAGACTGCGCAGGCTGACCTGAGTCGATACTATTCACAAATGCATTAAGCCCCCTTTTCACAGAGCATGGTTCGTATTTTACAGATCTTATCCACAAGGTTCACATGAGAGGCTCTTTCTCTGTGACCAGAGCAGCCTGGCCTTACATGAAGAAAAACAACTATGGAAGGTAGACATTTTTTTCCCTCCCAAGTCAGCAATTTACAACCTTCTGCAGAATGATCAGTCTGTACAGATTATATTTGATTGATTGATTTTATGGTGTTAAATGCTGTTTTCAACATTATTTTAGTTATATTGCTGTGGCCAGTGCACCAAACCATGCTTTTGTGGAATCTCTTTTACCATGCTCTGCACAATTTTCTTTCCAAGCCACTGGCTGCTTTCCCACATAACCATCATCAAAACAATGGTCAGTGGTGGGAGAGGATTGAATCCTGTCGCAGTGACTATCATCAATCATGGAAAGAAATTGGCCGAGCCGGGGATCGAACCCATGACCCCCTGTTCTCAAGTCTGTACGCTACCGACTGAGCTACCGGGGCTCAGCCTGTACAAATTAAAAGTGTTTGATGGAAATGTATGTGCACAATAGGGGTTTGCCCTAAAGACCAAAATTCCTTAAAAGTCCTTTAACCCTTTACTACACGGCAAAATTTTAGACCTATCCAAATTGAAAGCATTCACTGTCGACAATTTCATAACCACTTTAATGACGCAATTTTTCTTTCATAGGGTAGAAAACTTCGTGGGAAAAGGAGAAAATGCTGGTTACCAGCATTTTCTCCTTTTCGCACAATGTTTTCAAAAGGCTTCTTCCTCAGGGTCGTTAAAAGTCATCATTGGGTAGTAAAGGGTTAATTTTTGTAGTAATATTTGAATCCTGTCATGTATCAGTAAAAATTTCAAATGTCAGCACAAATATCAAAATCTTTCTCAAAGCAGGTGAAATATTTCCATATAAGATTGAATTCCTTTTAAGCTTTGAAACTTTTCAGATGGTAGAGATAACAGGTAAAATTAAAAGGGGAAAAAAAAAAACACAGAATTTTTAACAGTTATAGACAAAGGCTTTTGAAATACTGGCTGCATCATTTCAGAAATCTGTATCACCCTTCCCCCCATTTCTCCACATTCAATACTCATATACCTGTGTAACTTTCAAAACAATAAATTATGATGGACATAATTATTTTCTACACCTTTTTCTATTTTCAGAATAATCATGGTATCAAGTGCAGCTGGTATCTATGGCAACTTCGGTCAGGCAAATTACAGTTCAGGTGAGTTTTGTGGATCAACCTTCCTTCCCAACTGCACTTTAACTCTTTACTAGACGACAAAGTTTTAGACTTGCCCAAATTCAAAGCAGTTGCAGACAACAAATTATATGTGACTCAAATGATGAATTTGTCTTCGGTATTGTAGATATCATTGTGGAAAAGGAGAAAATGCCGGTAACCAGCATTTTCTTCTATTTCCACAATGTTTTCAAAAGTCCTTTTTCAATAAAAGCAGGGCTTTGTGGTCAAGGGTTAAAAGAGGCTGATACATATATTACAACAAACTGAAAAACTCATGAAACTCATTTGTCTGTATTGATATGTTTATATGTTGTTGTAACAATGTTTTTAGCATTGTTTCACTTAGATCTTGGCAGCCAGTGCACCTATCCATAGTTTCTTGCTGATTCTTGTACTAGCTCTTCACACAATATTCTTTCCACATCACGGACTGCTTTTCCGAAATAACCATTGTCAGAACTATGGTCAGTAGTGAGGAATGAATCCTGTCACAGTGATAATCATCAGTTCTGGGAAAAAAATTAGCCAAGTGTTAGAATCAAACCAGCAACCCCCCCTTGTTTGGTGATCTTGTTCCTCTGAAAGTCTTTGAGGAAATGCAAATATTAGTCATGAAAGTAACTCTTTACCAAGCAGTCCGAAGTTTTGAGGATCCTGACATAGAAACCTATAGAAAACATCGTGAAAAAAGGAGAAAATGCTTGTTACCAGCATTTTCTCCTTTTTCCACAATATTTTAATTTGTCGCATGCAAATGCTTTTGATTGGACAAGCACAAAATTTTATGGTTTGGTAAAGACTTAACACATCAACCTCCCTGCAGACACTTGTGTTTCCTTTCAGCTGACTACATTTAAAAATATTTTGGTAAAAGGAGATATCACTCTGACATAATAAGTAATTTCCCCTTTTGCTATAGATTTTTCACATGTATTCTCATACAAATCTTAATTTTTGATCATCAGACTTTGAAATTGATGTTTTCAAAGTTTAGTGCACAATAATAAGGTTTGTCTTGGTTTTTTTACAGCCAAGCTAGATTTAGCAACACACTGGCCATTGAAAGCAAAAAGTACAACATATACTGTAATGTTATAATGGTTAGGCTTGCCTTTCCTTGTTTACAGCCAAGCTGGGTTTAGTTGGTCTCAGCAACACTCTGGCCATTGAGGGCAAGAAGTACAACATATACTGTAATGCTATAGCCCCAACAGCTGGCTCTAGAATGACAGAAACTGTTATGCCACCAGGTAAGGAGGTTTTTTTTTTTTTTTTTTTTTAATTTTTGTTTAAGATTTAATGATTTGTATGTTTTATAGATTCGTGAAACTTTATATCTTCATTCTGTTAAAAGTTACATCAAGTACTGTAAGACTTTAAGGTAACCAAGATGTTTGTATGTCTGGATCACAGAGGCTTGTATCACAGAAAAAATATACTTTCTTATAAGGTACATGTGACAGTATTTTCTTCCCGTCAATCTGACACTAGCTCCTTAGATTCAAATAAGGTTGAAATAGATGTTTTGTTTTACGTTATGTAAGGGTGTGATTTTTCCTCCTTTCATAGGATTTCCTGCCTTTGAAGCTGAAACTAAAAGTTCAGAGCTGTCAAAGCTCATAGGGATGTGCTCAGAAATTATAATTACCATATAAGCATTTTATTCTGTGAGTGTTTAATTTCTGCTTTTTCAGCAGACCAATTCAAGGCCGTAGAAAATAAACAGGCAGATTATTATGTTCAATTTTGCCTTTCAACAAAACAGCATCAAAATCATGGATGACTTCCAATCATAAGGTCATGTATAAAACACCATTGGATCAATCCTGCTATAAAACAGCAATAATCATTGAATTACATTGATCTTCAGGAAATGTTGATTAGATATGACTTCTTAATACTGGTAAATGTCAGATTAAATCTTTTAATGAAGATTTAACATCTACTCAGCAGGCCGCATTCCTCCACTCAAATATTTCATCAATCACACCCCTGGTTATGTGATGTTATACATGTAAATATAATGTATGTCTTGCATTGTGTTTCAGAACTTGTAGCAGCCCTAAAGCCTGAATATGTGGCCCCTCTTGTTCTGTATCTATGTCATGAAAGTTCCACAGATACTGGAGGCCTGTTTGAGGTTGGTGCTGGCTGGATTGGAAAATGTAAGATACTTAACCCTGTAACACTCTATCTGGCATTTTCAAGACTCAAAGGAAAAGGACTTTTGAAAACATAGTGGGAAAAGGAGAAGATGCTGGTAACCAGCATTTTCTCCTTTTCCTACAATGTTTTGTACTCCCTCAGACAAATTTCATAATTTGTGCAACATTTACTTTGTTGCCTGTAAATTCTTCAATTTGGATCAGTTTAAAATTTTGTCGTCTGTGAAAGAGTTAAATTATTTGGCAGTTCACAAAGTTTTAGACCCATCCATTTTGAAAGCATTGGTATTGACTCAACTAATTGGAAATTTAATTGGTAGAAAACATTGTTTGAGAGGTAGAAAAAGCTGATTTTTCAGATGTTCTTCTTTTTCTACAGTTTTTAAAAAGCTTGTTCCTCAGGGTCATAAAAAACAATTAACAGGTTAAAACAAAATTACTCCCTTTTGGTATGGAAAAAGACATTACTCCCAATGTCATGTACTCAAAAGCTGCCCCTTTGTTTGGGTTTTTAGTCCTTCTCTGTTTTATGGTTTCAGTTTGATTGTTTACTTCCTTTATAGGTTTTCTTAATTGTTTATCAGACAACAAAATTACAGACTGGTCCAAATTCAAAGCATTTGCAGATGACAATCAAAATGTGATTTTAAAACTGAAAATTGACTTGGGAAGGGTAGAAAACATTGTAGGAAATGGAGAAAATGCTGGATACCAGCATTTTCTCCTTTTCCGACAATGTTTTCAATGGGCTTCTCTCTCAGGTTCATTAAACTCGGGATCGTGAGGTAAAAGGTTAACTCTATACCAAATGATAAAATTTTTGACTCACCTAAATTCAAAGCAGTTGCAGATGACAAATTAGATGTGGCTCAAATAATGAGATGTGTCGCTTATGGAATAGAAAACATTGTGGAGAAAAGTGAGAAAATGCTACCAGCATTTTCTTCTTTACCCTCAATATTTTCACAAGCTTTCCTTTTCAGGGTATTGGCAGAGCCCCGGTAGCTCAGTTAGTAGCATGCAGGACTTGAGAACAGGGGTTGCTGGTTTGAACCCAGGCTCGGCCAATTTCTTTCTGTGGATTGATGATAGTCATTGTGACAAGATTAATTCCTCTCTCATTGCTATTTTTTCAATGAGAGTTATATGGGAAAGCAGCCAGTGGTTTGGAAAGAATATTATGCGGAGTACTGGTAAAAGAAACTCCAGGAAAGCATGGATAGGTGCACTGGCTGCCACGATATAACTGAAATAATGTTTAAAGTGGTGTTAAACACCATACAATCAACCATACAATTTTCAGGGCATTACAACACGGGATTGTTTGGTAAAGAACTAATCAACAGGACAGTTTTAATGGCAAGCTTGTCTGTTCATCCCATAAATGTAAAAATTGAATTTCACCACATAAATTTTGTTTCTTAAAGATTAATTTTTTCTGGGAAAAAAGTTTCAAAAGTTCATTATGCTTTTGTTAATGGGATATAATTTGTTTTCCTTATTGAAAACAATTCTTTATCTCCATTGTTTCAGTAAGGTGGGAGAGAACTCAGGGAGCAGTCTGTAGAAAAACTGGGGTGAAAATGACTCCAGAGGAAGGTAGGTAATTTTGCTTATTTCAAGCCATCATAATATGACTAATGTAAATTTAGGTAAAATTAAATGAGATTACTTTTGTAGGTTGTTAGGCCTGGTACTGGGTCATTGGTTTGAATCTGAAGTTTGGCTGATTTCTTTCAAAAGGTCGATGATTTTCTTACGAACAAGGTCCGTAACAAAGAAACAGATGAACAAATGCATAGCAGAAATACAGGGACCGGGCAGGATTCAAACCTAGAACGCCCGGACGAAAGGCCAACACCATAACCACTGAGCTAAAGAGAATTCTCCCTAATGCAGTTGTTAGGTATTGTATTTAAATCGGGATGAAGCCATGCATGAAGGAGTGGCCTCCTGTAACACACCCCCTCTTAAAGTCATCATTTATTGATGACTCAAAGCCTGATTAGGGAGAAGGTCCATTTTTGGACAACAAATGGGATTAATGGCTCAATGGCCAATCCCGGACGAGCTCCCATCTTACGAACAAAGTCCGTAATAAAGAAACAAATGAACAAATGCATAGCAGAAATACAGGAACTGGACAGGATTCAAACCTAGAACGCCCAGACGAAAGGCCAACACCATAACCACTGAGCTAAAGTGAATTCTCTTTAGCTCAGTGGTTATGGTATTGGCCTTTCGTCCGGGCGTTCTAGGTTTGAATCCTGCTCGGTCCCCATGTTTCTGCCATGCATTTGTTCATTTGTTTCTTTGTTACGGACTTTGTTCATAAGAATTGTCATTTGAAAGGATTAATTTCTCTCACACCGCTGATTGTTTGTTTTGATGATGGTAGCTTTGGAAGAATGTCACGCAAAGCACTGGTAAAGGAAACTCCAGGAAAGCATTGATAGGTGGTGCACTTGCTGACATCATATAACTGAAATAATGTTGAAAATGGCATAAAACACCATTTAAACAAACAAGAATCTTTAACTTGTTACATGCAAATGCTCTTTTACCCTTCATGTTTTCAAGCACTGTCCTTTTCAGGGAAGTAAAAAGTCATGTTTATGCCTTAACTCTTTACCACATGACATGGATTTATATCATGAGAAAAGGAGAAAAAAAGAAAATGCTGGGTTATCAGCATTCACTCCTTTTCCTACAATGTTTTCAAAGGCCTTCTCCCACCGGGTGGTGAAAACACATGACTGTGTGTAAACGGTTAATGGCATAAACTATTTTTTGGCAATTTAAGTCAACATTAGGAAAGTGTTGACAATATCTTGATACATGTTTTTTATAGTGAGAGATAAATGGGATGAAATATCAGACTTCACGGATTCCACAAACCCGACATCTACCTCGGATTCCACCCGTCATTTAATGGGTGTTTTGGGCCAGCTTGATAGTGAGAGCCAGTCTGCTTCCTCTGATAAAGACATTGATGTGGTAAGTGGATTACATGTGTTATGCGAATAACCCTTTACCAAACAACACAGTCTTTGATTTGTCAAAATCCAAAGCATTTGCAGACAACATTTTAATTTAGGTTCAATTAGTCGAATTTGTCTTTGAAAAGGGTAGCAAATGGTTTTGAAAGGATTTTCAACAGCCTTCTTTCTGAAGGTCATTAAAACTCTGGATATTTTTGTTAATGGTTAATGTTTGTTTTAGTCAGCCCGTCACAAAGTTATCAGATATTTTTCTTTCTTTAACCCTATACCACTCAATCCCAACTTTTAACAACCCTGACAAGCAAGGCTTTCGAAAACATTGTGGGAAAAGGAGAAAATACTGGCAAATATCGTGTAACATCAATGTTTTCATAAAGGTTATTCGGCCAATCTCGGCAGCTTCCATCTTTTAACATGAGAGTTTGGGGCCGTAGACCTTAAATCACTCTAGCCACATTTAACTCTATACTGGGGGACAAAGTTTCAGACTTAATCATATTGGATGCATTTGCAGATTCCAATATGAATTGAATCAAATGATGGATTTTGTCTGTTAAAAAGGTCTTGAAAATATTGTGTGAAAAGGAATATATGCTGGTTACCAGCATTTTCTACTTTTCCCTCAATATTTTCAAGACCCTTTTTTTCCAGCCAGGGCCTTTAAAACTTGGAATTGTGTGGTAACAGGTTAATTTGTTGTCTGCAAAATGTTTTTTGAGGGTTGTCAAAACACAGCGTTGTGGAGTAAAGCGTAAGTATGAAAAGTTGATACTGTTTCATCAAACAAAAACGTCTCCTTGTACTTACAAAAACCACATGTATTGATTATTAAGCCACACAATTATCAAACATGAAATAGAATTTGTAATACAATTCAGAAAATCACAGTGATGTAAGGTTTATTCTTGGTGTTCTACTTTATTCTGTACAGGAGATGGCCAAAGCTGCAAAGTTCAAGGCAACAACTTTTGAATATACCCCAAAGGATGCCATTCTATACGCTTTAGGAGGTAAGCTTTGTTGCAACACAGATTTGTGTGTTTTCCTTGCCCTTTTTTTTTTTTTTTTTTATTCATTGTTTCACTTAACTCTTTACCATAGCAACCACATGTTAAAATGACATTGGGGAAAAGAGGCTTTTTGCAAAAATTGTGGGAAAAGGAGAAAATGCCACTAACAGACAAATCCTGTCCTTTAGGCTGCATCGAATTCATTGTGTGCACATGCTTTCAATGTAAAAGATTTTATTAATGGCTAAAGATTTAATCATTTGTCACACAGTAACATCTTTTTTTTATATCTAAGCAGGTTACTGTTTTGAAAATTAAAGCAAGCGAAAAAAGGAGCAATTGCCTGTAACAAGCTTTTTCTCAACTTTTTCAATATCATTTCTTAAATGTATTTTCTTTTTCTATTATTTCCTCTATGAACAGTGCTAGATTTATGTATTGTTATCTAAAGACATTTTCACTGCTTATCAGATGACAGACTTGTCTATATGGCAAGCATTTGCGAACAAATCAAATGTAGCTCAAATAATGTCTTTGTGTTTGCCCATTGAAAGTGTAGAAAAGATCACTGAAAAAGGAGAAAGTGTTGCTCAGCAGCGCTTTCTCTTTTTTCCATAAAGTTCCCAAAAACGTTTTTTTTCAAGGTTCGGAATGTTTAATAAAGCTTTAAGAAGTTAATGTATAAAGCTTAGAATTTGAATTTTATAAAGTTTACTTAAAAAAACAATCCTATGTTTAAAAAACCCTGAGGAGAGAGTCTTTTAAAAACATTGTGGAAAAAAAAGAGAAAATGCTGGTTACCAGCATTTTCTTCTTTTTTCCACAATGTTTTCTATGCTGTCAAAGACAATTTTCCATAATTTGAGCAATTGTGATTTTTTTTTTTTTCCGCAAATCGTTTCCATCTGGATCAGTCAAAACTTCTGTTGTTGGTATAGGTACATATTGTATGTTGGTTTCTGAAATTCCCTTTTTACATTATATGTTAAAAAATCTCTTTAACAGTTGGTTACACAACAAAAGATGAAGACTACTTGAAGTTCTTGTTTGAAGGCTCAACAGATTTTAGTGTAGTGCCAAGTTTTGCTGTTATCCCAGCTCAGGCTGCTTCAACTGGAATGTTTACTGGAGGCATACCAGGACTCCGAGTAGACCCAACTAAGGTATATGCTATTGGTACTATACTGATAGGCCTGTAATATTTAAGCTCTCCCAACCAATACATACTCAAGCTGCGCTGTTGTGATTTGTTGCCATCTGCCATCCATCTCTCTCTCTTATCTACCTTCTCAGAAACTACTGGATCTAAAGTAATGAAGTTTCATCTACAAACACCCTAAGACAAGAACAGTAAAAGTTGCACACATTGACCAATATGGCCAGCAGTGCTAAAAATAGTAAAAAACCTTAAAAAAAATCTTTCATGAAATTCTGATGTAGAGAACTTAGACATTTAAATTCCAACTTTATTTTAATCAAGACTGAAGGTGTCCTTTTCATTTATATAGCTCCGAAAAGGAGTTAAGAAAAGTTCCTTTTATAAGTGAGCCATGCTCTGGGAAAAGAGGTTTTAATGCATCTACAATATGTCAGCCTATGCAGTCTGCTCAGGCAGACATGGTTAGAAACTTTTTGCTGTTTGTAAATTTTCTACATTTCCAAAGACCATTCTACCCACAGATTCAGTCCCTTTGGCTTTCATTGGTCCATAAGTATGTCATGATTTGCATTATTTAATGCAGTACAAAGATGCATTAAACCCCCTTTTTAGAGAGTGCCTATATGTTGTAGATGCAGACATAAATATGAATGATACAACAGAAAGACGATCATGTAAAAGTATGTGAGCTAAAAGAAGTATAGATAACTTGTCTGTTTTCTTTTTATGATAACAAAATTTTAGACTTGTCCTTTTTGAAAATATTAGCAGACAACATATGGCCTGCAACACGCAAAAAGAGGCATTCAGACATTGGTGTAAAGTGTCGTCTCGGATCAGCCTGCACAGTCCACGCAGACTAATCCGAAACGACACTTTCCATTTTGATGTAATTTTCTGTTTTGCGCAAGTCTACTGTAGCACAAAATCTAATGTAGTCGTAGAGTGCCATCTCAGATTAGCCTTTTGCGGACTGCGCAGGCTGATCCGAGAGGACACTTATGCAAATGTCCGAATGCCCCTTTTTGCGTGCTGCAAGCCATATTGAATATGGCTCAAATGATGGGATGTTTTTAAAAGTTGGACAATCAGCTTTTTTGCCCATTCCCACTATGTTTCAAAAGCCTTCTTGCCAACGGTAGAATTTTTATCAAGGAATTAACACCTGGCTGGTTTTTATCATTGTTTTTTAGATTTTACATGGAGAACAATACATGGAGCTACACAAGCCTTTTGCTCCAAGTGGCAAGTTAACTTCCAGAGCTAGAATTGCTGATGTATTGGACAAAGGGTCTGGAGCTCTGATATTAACTGAGGGTTTGTACATTGTCTCTGCTCCCAGGTTGCTGGGAACTATTTTCTCTGTAGATAGTGCAGATTGAGATAAGACTGCTGTTAATGTAGTTTTATCAGAGATCTTTTGTATATAGTATTTACATAGATATTCTGGCTTAAACATTTATGACATTTCTAAATGTCAGAGGGTTTTCTTACTAATTACAAAAATAATTTTGCAGTCTGAAGATTGAAACGATATTTGAGGGGCATCTCTATGATGCATTATACCAAGCAAGTCATCACAAAATTTTCAATACATAAAATCCATTTTGTTTAACAATGGACTGAACCATGAGGTGGACTGGTCCAGGAAATGGACCTAGAGCAAAAAGTTTTGACCTAGGTCAGCCTGCGCCGGCTGACACGGATCAAAACTTTTTGCAGATGTATTAACCCCCCTTCTTGCAGAGCATGGTTCATTTATTTTACAGTTGTTACCTTGTACTATTTTTTGAAAGATTTGAATGTAAGGAGAGGTTTTTTTTTATGTCTCCCCTTAAGGGTCGGGAGACATATTGTTTTTCCCCGTGCGTCCGTCTGTCTGTCTGTCTGTCTGTCACAAATCGTGTCCGCTCTATAACTTGAAAACCTTGTAAGATATTTTGATAGAACTTCACACATTTGTAAAGCACCATGAGACGAAGTGTCATGCACAAGAACCATAACTCTGGCTTGTATATTTTTTGAGTTATTTCCCTTTGATTATTTTCCTTACTCATTTTATGTACAGTTTTGTGTCTGCTCTATAACTCGAAAACCGTTAGAGAAAAATGACCATTATTTCAGTTATAAATTGCCTTGGTGACATATCAATCCTTCTGACACCAAAAAGGGGGGAGACATCTGTTTTTTTATAGAAAAACAAGTTCTAGTCTTTTTTATTAGTTTTGATGAATCCACATTTAGTTTTCGTTACTAGAGACAAATCATTAGCACAGGATATAAAATATTCCTTATATTGGAGAAAAGTCTAATTTTTCCACACTCTCTATGAAAAAACATCTGCTGTAGATGTGTTTGAAGTTACTGGTCTTAGGAAATGATTAGAAACTGTGATTGAATAATTTGAAGGTATGGACATTTTTTGCTGATAGTATATAAGAAATTTCATTAAAATGCTACAGCATGATTGGTTGCTATGGTTTTACTAGAGTTTCAAGGTATATCAAAGTGATACTATTGGCAAATGGAGTGAAACATGTAGATAACATTGATCTGTCCATTTACAGTTGAGACAATAGATGAAAAGAAAGACGTTGTGGCTTTCAACCAGTTTGCTATATTTGTTGTTGGAGCGGGTAATTTTGGTGGTGTAAGATCATCCCCAGCCATGAAGCAGCCTGTAAACCCACCCAATAGAGCTCCTGATGCCTCAGTGAGTGAAAAAACTGCAATTGATCAGGTATGTTTACTTTTCCCCTACACCAGATGACAACATTTCAGACTCAAAGCATTTGCAGATCACAAGTTAAATGTGGCACCAATCAAAGTGTTTGTCCTTGAAAGGGAAGAAAACATGGTAGGAAAAGAAGACTATCAGGATACCAGCATTTTCTTCTTTTCCCACAATGTTTTCAGAAGGCATTTTCCTCAAGGTTATATAAAGACAAGAATGTCCTATCTGTAGTTCTACAATAATCCATCTCTCATACACCTAGGCATTCTGAAAAATATTATTTAGTAAACACTAGTCACAGACTAGACAAGATGAAACAATACCAATTACATGTTTTATTATACAATTTAACTCTGTACTAGACAACAAAATCTTAGACGTGTCCAAATTGAAAGTGTTTGCGGATAACAAAATGAATGTGACTTAAAAGTTGAAATTCATTTTGGGAAGGGTAGAAAACAAGGTGGAAAAAGGAGAAAATGCTGGTTACCAGCATTTTCTCCTTTTCCCACAATGTTTTCAAAAGCCTTTTGCATCAAAGTCATTAAATGTCAGGATTGTGTGGTAAAGGGTTAAAGAAAGAACAAAGATTATAATTGAAAAGTAATTAGGCTGAAAAGCTCATGTTGCATTACTAATGTGCCATTTAACAATGCTGGTAGACCTCTATGAAGCCTCTACCTTTATCAAACAATTCAGTATTTTTATGACTCTGAAAAAAAAAAAGAAAAGGCTTTTTAAAACATTGTGGGAAGAAGAGAGAATCCAATAACCAGTATTTTCTCCATATTTTCACCTTTTAGTGACAAATAACATCATTCTAGCAGTCTTATTTGCCATTTGCAAATGCTTTAAGTATAGATAAGTCTTAATATTGTGGTTTAGTAAAGACTTAACTCTCTACCAAATGACAAAATTTCAGACTGATCCGAATTGAAAGCATTTGCAGATGACTTAGTGAATCTGGCACAAATAGAGGGATTTTTCTGTGAAGTGTAGAAAACATTGTTGGGTAAAGGAGAAAATGCTGGTTACCAGCATTTTCTCCTTTTTCCCAACATTGTGTTCAAAAGTTTTATTTCACAGTGTTGTAAAATCACTGGAGTGTATGCTAAAGGGTTAAGAGGATGGTTGTTTATTTCAGGCTGCCATATATAGACTTACGGGTGATCGAAATCCACTGCATATTGATCCAAGCTTCGCTGCCATGGGTGGTATGTTTTACCTTCATTGTGCCTTGTTCTACTTTAACCCTCTACCACAAATTTCCAAGTTTTAATGACTCTGCAGAAAAAGGGTTTTGAAACATTGTAGGAAAAGGAGAAAATACTGGTAACCAGTATTTTCTCCTTTTACTGCATTGTTTTCCACTCTATCAGGGACAAAAGTCATCATTTGAGCTACATTTGAATTGTTGTCAGCAAATGTTTTCAATGTGGTCGAGATTAGATTTTTTTTTTTTGTGAGTTAATGACGTATATCACAAATGTTTGCGCGCATGCTACTGCGCATGTTTTTTTATCAAAGACAGTGAATCAAAAGTGCATGTATGTATTCTTTGCACATATAGTAATACTATTGGTGTACTGAAAACGTCGAAACTTTTTGCTTTCTGTATATTTTCTGCATGTCCAAGGACAATTCTATCTCTGGATTCAGCCTGTTGTAACACAAAATGGATTTTATGGATCTATAATCATGTGAAAACTTGCTTGGTATCATGCATTGAGGAGATGCATTAAGCCAGCTTTTGCCAGAGCATGGCACATACATGTATTTGTTTATTGTGTAAATCCAGGATTCAAACAGCCTATTTTACATGGTATGTGCAGTTTTGGCTATGCCACCAGACATGTAATGAAGACCTATGCGGACAATGATGTTGCTAGAGTAAAAGCGATAAAGGTAATATGTCCTCACCATCCCAAGTTTTAACAACCCTGAAAAGGAAGGCTTATGAAAACATTGTGGGAAAAGAAGAAACTGCTTATACCACAATGTTTTCTGCCCAATCAAAGACAGATATCATCATTTATGCTACATTTATTATCTTGTATGCAAATGCTTTCAATTGGTCGAGTCCAAAGTTTGATGGTTTGGTGAAGAGTGAAATGAGCGATGAAGCAAATAAAGCCATTAACTTTTTACCATACAACAAAATTTTAGACTGGTTCAAATTGAAAGCATTTGCAGAAAACAAATTAAGGGTGGGCCAAATGAAGAAATTTGTCCATGACAGGGTAGAAAATATAGTGGGAAAGGAAGAAAATGCTTCTTACCGGCATTTTCTTCTTTTCCCACAATGTTTTTGAAAGGCTTTTTGTGAAGAGTTGTTAAAACTCGGGATTGTAAGGTAAAGAGTTAAAATTGCTTGCCTTGTCAGATTTTTACCCCCATATTTATTTTCTTTTTTTATGACTTTAAAAACGGTGTTGCCAATAAGTTGAAAATTGTAATTGTAATTCATCATTTTCTCAAGTTAAAATGTTATGGTAGCTTTGCAGGCATCCATATAATTATATATAATTATATTACTTTCACTTTCTGCAAGAGTGAGAGGCATGGAAATATTCCATTATCCAGTTCACCCCTTTACCAAGCAACCACACGCTTTAACAACTAACCACACAATCCTGAGTTTTAATGATCCTGACAGAGAAAGCTTTGGAAAACATTGTGGGAGAAGGAGAAAATGCTGGTAACCAGCATTTT
The DNA here is from genome assembly GCA_946811185.2 of Hippopus hippopus. Taxonomy (NCBI): domain Eukaryota; kingdom Metazoa; phylum Mollusca; class Bivalvia; order Cardiida; family Cardiidae; genus Hippopus; species Hippopus hippopus. The sequence continues at coordinate 10,973,289 of OX328104.1, forward strand.
CTCCTTTTCCCACAAAGTTTTCAACCCTATCAGAGACAAATCCCATCATTTGAGCTTCATTTGAATTGTCGTCTGCTAATTCTTTCAATATGGACAAGTCTATTACTTTGTGTCGTGTGGCAAAGAGTTAAATCTTTACCAAATGGCAAGTTTTAGACTTACCAAATCCAAAGCACATGCAGACAACAAATTAGTCACCAGCATACTCTTCCTTTCCCACATTGTTTTCAAAAGCCTTTTTTCTCAAGGTCATTAAAACTCAGAATGGTGTGACAAAGGGTGAAGGCTTTTGATAGCTGGCTCCAGTATTTTCTGCTTTTCCTTCAAGGTTTTCTACCCTTTACAGGACAAATCTCTATGTTTGAGTCATATTTAATTTGTTATCTGCAACTTGAACATGTCTACAATTTGCCATCTTGTATAGAGTTACCTGGAACCATATATAAAATTGTACTAGATAATGGCATGGTATACACAATTGCGCCATGCTCTGTGAAAAGGGGTTTAAAGGCATCTGCAAAAATTATTGACTGAGGTTAGGCTGAGCAATCTGCCCAGGCTGACCTTGATCAAAACTTTTAGCTATTGGTGAATTTTTTGCACATCAAAGGACCAGTTTACCTCATGATTCAGTCATTTGTTTGAAAAATGGATTTTATGGATCTATTACCATGCAATGACTTGCCTGGTATCAAGCATCACTGAGATGTGTTAAACCCCCATATTCTAGGACATGGCTCAGTTTTTTTACAACGTTTTTTTTCTAGGCCAGATTTTCTAAGCCTGTTATACCTGGTCAGACTCTGCAGACAGACATGTGGAAAGAAGGAAATAGAATTTACTTCCAATGTAAGGTATGAAGTCCCTTCTTGTAGTTCTAGTAAATTAAACCAGTAAGTCAAAGATTTAGTCTCATCTTGTCTACTTTTCTTTTACAATGCATTTAGAAAACATTGTGACAATTAGAGACATGGCTCAAAACAGGACTTTCGCCATAATTTGCATTATTTTCTGGATTTTTGTTGTATTTTTATACGTACATGTATTTATATTGTATAATTTTGATCTTCCTTTATTTGGATGCCTTCAACTTTTGACCATTTGAAACATATAGAAACTGTATATTGTGTTTACCTTTAGTGCATAGAATATAAACCAACAGACATTTTCAGTTTAGAAATTAAGACCCAAACAATTACAAATTAAAGTTTGCTTGACTCATTGCTCTATGGCTGACAATGCAGATCAAGATCACCCTGCACAAAACATACAGCCTGATCTTGGACCTTTACTGTCCATTATGGTGGGATTATTCCTGCCATAAGAACTTTGAAATCACAATTTGTGGGTTTTTTAACAGTGAGCTAGAAATTTTGGGTTTTTTTTAATTCGGCTGTTTTTTGAAGAAAATGACGTTATTGTCATAGCCTTGGTGTCCTCTGCGTCGTCATCACGCAAAAACTGACATTTGTAACATCTCTGAAATTGACAAGTTGTTAACTATCAAATGTGGAATCCGTACAACAAGGGCAGGCAACCATCAAAATATTTTTGACACAGTTATGGTCCTTTTTCGACTTGGAATTTTTACTGTAAATCAAGCACTCACAGCCTAGCGTTAGCACCTGCATGCCGTGCTCTTGTTTTAGTTTAAAGATTAAAAGATTCAGAAAGAGGTTAACCCTTAGCCTGTTGAATTTAATATGTTAATGATTTCAAAAACAGATTTCGCTGAGTTTACTGGCTTTGAATGTGGTTTAAATGACAACAGACTATTGATAGAGTAGCATAGAGTGTAAAGCAAGATAAGAATCCATATATGTGCAGGCTGACCTTGCTTTACATTCTTTGCAAAAAACACATGCTTTATACTCTCTTTAAATCACTTCAATAGTCCCAGATGGCAGGAAAAGAGTTGCCCCTTTTACCAAACAATCCCATGTTTTAATGCCACTGAGGTTTTAAGAAGCCAATTGAAAACAGTGTGGGGAAAAAAGAGAAAATGCTGGTAACCAGCATTTGTTAGTTTCCCACAATGTTTTCTATTCTGTCAAAGAACTAAAGCTCATTTGTATGCTGCAGATGTTTTGAATTTGGGAGAGTCTAAAATTTCTCATGTGGGAAAGGATTAACCCTTTACCACACAATCCCGACTTTTAATGATTCTAGGGAAAGAAGCCTTTTGAAAACATTGTGGGAAAAGGAGAAAATGCTGGTAACCAGCATTTTCTCCTTTTCCCACAATGTTTTCTGCTTTTTCCAAAACAAATGTCAAATTTTGAGTCATGTTTATTTTGTTGTCTGCAGATGTTTTCAATTTGGACAAGTCTAAAATTTTTCTCATTTTGTAAGGTTTAAGCTTGTTAAGAATTTATTACAGGTAGTTGAGAATGGAAATGTCTGCTTGTCAGGGGCCTATATAGACATCAAGGAAGCAGCCAACCAGACACAGGGAACAAGTCAGGTACATGTATTTGTCTTTAAGCATGTTTCAAGTGAAAAAATTTTAAACTAATTCAGATTAAGAGTGTCTGCAGCAAGGGATTTAATATGGTGAACATCATGGAAGTTGTCTTTAAAAAGGTATTGAACATTGTGGAAAAGGGAGAACATACTGGGTGCCAGCCACTGGGTCATTAAATATTGAAAAGTTGACCATACCAAACAATCTTCAGTTTCAATGACCAAGGGGGAAAAAAAAGGCAAACATTGAAAACGTTGTGGTTAAAAAGAGAAAATGCAGGTAACCAACATTCTTTATCCCTTTTCCAACAATATTTTACATCCTTTCAGACATTTTTTCACCTTTTTAGCCACACTGAATCTGTCATCAACAAATTGTTTCAGTTTGGATGAGTCTAGCATTTTGTTGCATTGGTATTATAAGAAGAGAAGTAATCTTTTTCTGGAATGGACACTTTAAGGTAAAACTTTCAAAAAAACACTCTGTTAACTTTTGTACTTTCTCATGAAAGCAGATACCAATCTAAATTTTGACACTGCAATGACCTATCCAGCATTTTCTCCTTTTCCTACAATGTTTTCTACCCAACCAAGTAAAGAGTTCAGGGTTCTACAAACAAGGGGTCATTTGGTATAGAGTTAAAAAAGTATAATTTATTACTCTTTTCACTCTGATTCAGGGAGGAGCCCTAAAGAGTGATGCCGTGTTTGAGGGGATGATAGCCCAGTTGAAGGGTAGAAAGGATGTTGCCAAGAAGATAGGGGCTGTGTTTGGTTGGGTCATTACAAAGGATGGCAAGGAGGTGGCTGAATGGAGTAGGTGTTTTTCTCTTATTATTGCATAAAATGTGTCTTTTCGGGCCGTTATAAGCATGTGTTAACGGGTAAAAACCGGGCGTTAATGGGAGAAAACGTGTATTAATCAGTAAATTCACGCGCCGTTAACGCCCGGCTTTGTACTATCAATATCCTCGATTCGGGCCTGCCTTGTAAACAACATTTGTTCTTTCAGATTTTCCCTAGACTTCGACCATCGAACTGTAGGAACTTGTACCATATTAGATCCTTTTCATGGCTTATCTTTGATGATATTAGTACACCACAAACAAAATTTTGCACAGGATCTCAATTTAATCGAGATCTGAACAAAAAATCACTCGTGAATTGTACTCTAAACCAGCTACATCCCACCCACTTTTTTAACATGATCGGTAATTCCCTCGCTTGGTGTAGATCGATCCCTCTGACGTCTTTCAGTTACAGAAATTCATATCCACTCATTCATCCCAGTTGTAATCGTCCAAACGTGTGCAAGTTTATGCCACATAGGTCCACTTTGTATTAAAAATCATTAGAAGTAAATTTACACCGAGAGAATCAAAACTGGCAACAGGACTAATGGCCCTTCACTGCTCGTAACAAAAACTTCTTCGCCGACTTCCGGTTTTGACCCATTTAGGTACAGTACATTTGAAGTTCGCTTATTTGTATTTCTATGGAAATATTTTTGCTATCTTTGCAAATTATTGCTAAAATACCTTTACTTTATGCAATAATAGCATTAATTCACATTTTTGAGGTCGTTAACATTTGCAGAGGCCCTCAAAATACTTTAACACCCTCGTGCTTCACACTCGGGCGTTACAGCATTTTTCAGGCCTATGCGAATGTTAACGACCTCAAAAACGTGAATTAACCCTATAGTATTGAACTGTATGACCCATTAAATCTTTACCGAATAATAAAATTTTGGACTTGACCAAATTAAAAGATTCTGCAGACAACAATTTCAGAGTAGTTTAAATGATGATTTCTGCCTTTGATAGAATAGAGAACATTGCGAGAAAAGGAGAAAATGCTGGTTACCAGCATTTTCTCGTTTTCCCACAATGTTTTCAAGATGCTTCTTCAGGGTCATTAAAACTGGGGATTGTGTGGTACAGGTGTACTAGTTATATTGAGACCTACCAAAATATTAGTATAAATGGTAAAAATGACAAACATTTGAAGAAAAGGCAAAACCAATCTGCATCAGATATGGGAGGGGGAAAAAAATTTGGGAAAAGAAGTCATTGTTTGTTTCTTTGCGGAATTTCTGTCCAAAGTTCTCAACCGCAGAGGCATGAAAAGTTAAAATTGTGCCAAAATGTTTGCAAAGGTGGTCGTCACAAAGGACAAATTGTAGGTAACAGGTGGCAATTTGGTAAAATAAGAAGTGTCTCACTTCTGACATACTTTGCTATTTTTGCCGAGTATAATGCTTTAACCCTTTACCAAACGACAAAATTTGAGCCTTGTCCAAATTGAAAGCATTTGCAGACGACAATTTCATTGTGGCTCAAATGCTGCAATTTTTCTTCGATAGGGTAGAAAACATTGTGGGAAAAGGAGAAAATGCTGGTTACCAGCATTTTCTCCTTTTTTCATGATGTTTTCAAAAGGCTTTTTTCCCAGGGTCGTTAAAAGTCAGCAGTGTGCGGTAGAGAGATAACATATTGGAAAATCTTAGCTTTGATTAGATTAAAAGCATTTGCAGACAACAAATGAATTGTTTTTACAAAGCCTTCTACTTCAGCGTTGTTATAAGTAGGGTTCGTTTTGAAAAGGATCAACAAAATGGCAGCTAAATAAATGATTTTTTTTTTTCTTTTTTTTTTTCATATTTTCAGTTGATGGGAAAAAAAGACTCATTTTTTTCAAAAGTAGGTTTACTTTGGCCAGAAATTATTGTTGTATAATGCGAACATGATACTGATTGTATATGTTCACCAATACTGGCTCATTCAGTGTTATTTAAAACATAAAGCCATAAATCATGAATACAGTTGTTATGATTATTGCCAGCTGTGTATCTACTACAGTGTACCCAATAATTTGCCTGAAGTTACTTCCCCTCTTTGAATATGGATTGATCCTGCTGAATGTCAAATAGATCAGATTTAGGTACACTATACATAAATGCTCCCAAAGGTGTTCGCACCATTCTTATTCTTGTCCTTACCTCTTTACCAAACAATAAAATGTTGGTCCTCCTTACCAAACAATAAAATGTTGGGCTGGACCAAACACAAAGTTCTTGTAGACAACAAAATAAATGTAGCTCTTATGATGATTTCTGTCTTTAACCCTTTACCACACAATCCCGAGTTTTAACGACCCTGAGAAGTAGGCCTTTTGAAAACATTATGGGAAAAGGAGAAAATGCTGGTAACCAGCATTTTCTCCTTTTCCCACAATGTTTTCTAGACTATCAGATACAAATCCTATCATTTGTGTCATATATATTTTGTTGTCTGCAAGTGCTTTCAAATTCTACCCATCTAAAATATTGTCGTTTGGGAAAGAGTTAATAGGGTAGCAAACATGCTGGTGACCAACATTTTCTCCCTTTCCCACAATGTGTTCAAAAGCCGTCTTTGTCAGGGTTGTTAAAACTCAGGATTTTGTGGCAAAGAGTTACCATAAAATCATAGTGTTATTATGCTCCCGCAAAACGAATGTTTTCGGGGGTATACTGGAATCAGCCTGTCTGTCCGTCCGTGTGTCCGTCTGTGTACAAAATACTAGTAATTTTGTGTCGCGAACTCCTTCTACAGTTTTGCTGCTGTTGTATTGAAAGTTTGTTGATACATTGATCGTATACTGAAGTTGTGCAAGACGCAGTTTTCAATCACCTACTCCCTATGATTCAAGGGTAATCTCCCCTTGAACTTTGAAATTTTTTTGTTAAATTGCCTGTTTCTGTCAAAGCGCTGGCGGGGGTATTAGTGACAGCTCTAGTTTTATATATAATTATTTGTAGCTGCAGACTTAAAGAGTGGTGAAGGTTCTGTATACAGGGGACCAGCTAAAGGCGTTAAAGTGGACTGTACAGTTATCATATCAGATGATGATCTTATAGACTTGGTTTCTGGAAAACTAAATGGACAGACGGTTAGTCACTTTACATCTTTCCTTTTACTTCTGTATGAATTATCTATTACTGCGCCTAAAAATCTGTGAAAATTTGGTTGATGGAAGAACATGCTGGTATATTTGTTTTTTTCTTGTATGATTCAAGGAATACATGTGTATTTGGATCTATACAGGTCGCATGTTTGGCATCATTTGAATAAATAATAGGGGTGATAAAAAAGATAGGAACACAAGTTCTCTCATTTCCTTATTTTACATGAGATGTTTGTGAAATTGCTGCCAAGTATATATTGATTTAATACAAGTATAATTCCCAAACCTCATTAATTTCACACATCAAATAGATAAGTCTACGTAAAAATTTTTGACACAAATTTTGATTGCAGATCATTGTTCAGTGCTCATTATTGCACTTGTTGGAAACATGCCTCATTTAGGAAAAATTACATCAAAATTTGTAAATGATGGCATCAGTGTCATGCTAAATATTAGTGAAACTTGTGTTATTATGTGAAATAAAAAATGAGAGCCATATTCTGCAAACTATTTGATCATCCCTCTTAGATACTTGTGAGTTACAACTCTGTCTTCCTTAGTTAAGAAATTATCTCCTCTTCAATTGCAAAAAAAAAAAAAAATGCTTCTTCGGACCGTAACTCCTAAACCATAGCAAATTATATTTCACTGGTGCATGGGGGTGGGGGGGTTGATTGTGCTGAAATAAATACCATGAATTGCCTGAAAAAAATATATTGAACTCTTTACCAGACGACAAAATTTTAGGCTGGTCGAGATAGAAAGCATTTGAAGACGACAAAATTACTTTGACTTAAAAATAGAATTTGCCTTGGAACGGGTTGAAAACATTGTGGGAAAAGGAGAAAATGCTGGTTACCGGCATTTCCTCCTTTTCCCACAATGTTTTCTCAGGGCCCTCAAAAGTCGGAATGGTGTGGTAAAGTGTTAAAAGAATGCTGAACTATAATTTTCACAGAATATGCTAAAGAATACTGATCTCTGTTTTTCAGGCTTTTATGTCTGGAAGAATGAAGCTGAAGGGAAATATTATGCTGGCTCAAAAACTGGGAACTCTGTTTGCTGAACAATCAAAATTGTAATTGTGATGATACTTGCTGTACTTTGTGATATGTTTTGAAAATGTGTTTAAGTGAAAAAACGCAACAGACTGTACATTCTTCCACATTACATTTAGTACATGAAAGAAAAGCTCAATGCTTGTAGCAACCATTTACTAAATAATCCCATCTTTTAACGATCACAGTGAAGACAGCTTTCTATAACATTTTGGATACTTCCAACAATGTTTTCTATCCTTTCGATAGCAAATTTCATAATATGGGCCATATTAACCATATCTTCTTCAAACACTTTCAATTGGGATCTGTCTAAAATTTTATAACTTTGTAAAGAGTTAAACTAAGATGTATAATAAATAAATATGATATTTATTCCCCCTAGAAAAAAAAACAAGAGGGCCAAGATGGCCCTGTATCGCTCCACTGGCTTTTTAACCCTTTACCACACAAATCGAAGTGTTAATGACCCTGAAAGAGAAGGCTTTCAAAAACATCGTGAGAAAAGGACAACATGTTGTCAGCCAGTATTTTCTCCTTTTCCCACAACATTTCCTAACCTATCAAAGACAGAAATAGTCATTTAAGCTACATTCAACTTGTCTTTTTGCAATGGCTTCAAACTTGGTACAGTGAAAAAAAGATGTTCAATATTTTTTAGTTTTGTTGCCATGGCAACCAGAGTTTTTGAAGGAATCAAATTCTTTCAAGAAATTCTAAAGAGGACCGTGGCAGGATCATTTCTGTGAAGTTTCATCAAATTTGGATAAGTAGTTTCAGAGAAGAAGAAGTTTGAAAAAAAAAAGTTAACGGACGCACGACGGACACCGGGCCATGACATAAGCCTGCTGGCCTTCTGCCAGTGGAGCTAACCAGGTATAGAAATATCAAGGCTTTTGTGGCCAGTTGATCTCATAAACTTTCTTGGAGTGTATATCCAAGATCAGTTTGCACCTTTTGTTGAGTGATCTTGGTCTTCTCTGTAGGGTACAGCAATAAGGAATATGCTCCGATAGTACTGTAAGGGTTGTATACATGTAAATTTACCACCAAAAATCTTATCATAGCATTCAAAGCACATGTAATACTACTTTGCAATCATTTCATTCATAGCATTCTGAACAGTTAATCGTGATTACATATTCTATGAGTATTTTGTCATTTAAAATTCAAATAATTGTACTACAGAATTTTGTTATGATTGCTGTTTTCGGTGTAATATTGTTCCGGAACAAAATGATAAAAGATTATATAATTAACATTCAAATGTACATGTCTTGAATGTTTCTTAAATCTTTTACCACACAATCTCGCGTTTTAACGACTCTGACAAAGATGACTTTTGCAAACATCATAGGAAAAGTACAAAAAATGCTGGTAGTATTTTTCCCTTTTCCTACATTGTTTTCTACCCTTTCACAGACATATCTTTAACTGTAACCCTTCACCAAACAATCCCGAGTTTTAACGACCCTGAGGAAGGGGCCTTCTGAAAACATTGTGGAAAAAGAAGAAAATGCTGGTAACCAGCATTTTCTTCTTTTCCCACAATGTTTTCCTACCTTTTAAAAGACAAATTTTATGTTTTGAATAACATAAAATATGTCGTCAGCAAATGCTTCCAATTTGGACCAGGCTAAAATTTTGTTGTGTGGTAAAGAGTTAAACCATGTTTTATTTGTCGTCTGCAAATGCTGTTGATGCAGACAAACCTAAATTTCATCGTCTGATAAAAGGTTAACCCTTTACCAAACGACAAAGTTTTAGTCTGTCCAAATTGAAAGCATTTGCAGACGAAAAAATAAACGTGACTCAAAAATTGAAACTTGACTTTAGAAGAGTAGAAAACATTGTGGGAAAAGGAGAAAATGCTGGTTACCAGCATTTTCTCCTTTTCTCACAATGTTTTCAGAAGGCTTCTTCCTCTGGGTCGTAAAAACCAGGGATTTTGGTAAAGGGTTAACCCTTAACCCTTTACCAAACAATGCCGACTTTTAACAACCCTGGAGAAGCAGCTTTCTGAAAACATTGTGGGAAAAGGAGAAAATGCTGGTAACGAGCATTTTTTTCCTTTACCCAGAATCTTTTCTGCCCTACCAAAAAAAAATTGCATCAATTGTGCCACATTGAAATTGTCGTCTGCAAACACTTTCACTTTAAACTAGGCTAAAATTTTGTCGTCTGGTAAAGGGTTAACAAACAATGCTGTGTTTTTATGAACCTAGTGAAAAAGGCTTTTGTAAAAGTTGTGAGAAAAGGAGAAACTGCTAGTGACCTGCATTTTCTTTTTTCCCAAAAATGTTATCCAACCGTTCACAGACAAATTAATCCGAGTCACTTTGGTGTTGATATTGACAGGTCTAAACTTTTATTCATGCAATCAAGGATTAAATTGTATACTTACATTAATGATTGAACAGCATGCACATATTTCATAGTACCAATTTTTACAAAGGTAAGTTACTGAAATGAACGTTTTCAGTCAGTATTGCACTTTCAAGGCTGTTGTCAAAAACTTCCTTCCCCAGGGTTAATAAAACATGGGATTGATTTTATGGTTAATGGAAACATATAATGTAAAAGCCAAGCTCTGGCAAAAGGGGGTTTAATGCATCTCTGTGATGCAGTATTCAAAGCAAGTTATCACATAATTATGGACCCATAAAATCTATTTTGTGAAACGACCGAGTCCTGATGTAGAAAGGCCTTTGGACATGCATAAAATTACCATAAGCAAAAAGTTTCAACACAGGACTGCCTCCGTAGACTGTGCAGGCTGGCCTGGGTCGATACCTTTTTGTTTTTTTTTTTCTCTCTCAGATGCATTAAACCCCCTTTTCATAGAGAATGGCTCACACATATAACATATCTTTTCTCAGGGTAGAAACTATCAAGTTTTATTTGAATAACATGCCTAAATTACCTCGCGGAATTTTTGTTCATTATTTTTTGTATGAAAAGAAGATGTGTGTGGGGAGAAATATAAATTCTGGAGAGATTGTTTAAACTTCGCATGCATTTGCACAAAATGGTCTTTGTTCAAGAGTATTTAACTCTTCCATGCTAAAAGCCCAATTATCTTATAACAGCATCTTGCATATCTGCACTTTGTGTATAAAAATTGTAGATACTTTCAAGACCAGGGACTGTATTCACCAACTATCCTTAAGAATATTCTTAGTCTTATACTTAAGACCAAATGGTTTAGCCAATCAGAAGTTGGGTTACTTTCAAATTTAGTAAATTCTGGAGAACAAGACTTAAGTATGTTCTAAACAATGGTTCTTGAATATGGAACCAGGAAAGTATAGCTGTTGGAGTTTGCAACAAAATAGACCTGTGTGCATATAAACAGACACAGACAGGCAAATTGAAGTATAACCCCAAAAAGCTTTGGAAATAACAAAATAACTATGATGGCCCTGTATTGCTCCATTAGCTAATAAATACAAACCATTCGCACTAGACATTACAATCTAGGCAAAAGGGTTTCAAACAAGAAGACTTCTAAAGTTTTCTCTAGGAAAACCCATGTAAAAGATGTGAACCCAGGGCAAGTCCATTTTTTACCTGTAATTATGAGCTTTTATTATTATACTTTCAGCCACATTCCAAATAATACACAAAGGTTTCAAAGTTTCCTCAATAAAACATGAGAGGTGAGGCTCATTTCAATTCAAAGGTTAAATTTTGAACAAATTCAAGAGATCTACTAGATGAAGCTAGGTGCCAAATATGGTAGCCCTGGGCCTTACATTTAGAAACCAGAAGAATTTATAAGTTTCCACTATAAAATCCCATGTAAAACTTGTGACCACCAGGACAGGGCCAATTTTGACCCCAGGTCTATAATTTGAAGAATCTCAGTAGCAGTCCATTAGGTGAAGCTACATGCTGAATTTGGTAGCCTTACAACATATGGTTTAAAACAAGAAGATTTTCTGAGTTTTCACCATATAATTCCATGACAAACTTGTGATCCCCAGAACGGGGCCAATTTTGACCCCAGTGCTATAATTTGAATAATTTTAGTAGAGGTCCATTAGATGAAGCTACATGCCAATTTTGGTAGCCCTACGCCATATAGTATAAGCCCATGTAAAACTTGTGACCCCTTGGGTGGGGCAAATTTTGAATACAGGGCTATAATTTGAAGAAATTTTGTAGAGTTCCAATACATAAAGCTACATACCTAATTTCTTAGCCCTAGGCCTTACGGTTTCAAACAAGAAGATTTTCAAAGATTTCCAATATTTTTCATTATTGTTGCCATAGTTTTTCCAGGAATCAAATTCTTTCAAGAAATTCTGAAGAGGACCATGGCAGGATCATTTCTGTAAAGTTTGATCAAAATTGGAAGTTTCAGAGATGTTTGAAATGAAAATGAACGCAGGCACCCAAATGCTGATGGACACAGGGCCATGACATAAGCTTGCTGGCCTTTGGCCAGTGCAGCACTTCCTGTTGACACAAATCAACAGATGATCAATGCCACCAATGTATAACAAGGCAGTTTAAGGATTTTTCTCTTTAATTTACACAATTATATAAGAATTAACGAGGCTGTCTGTTAAATCCCCCTTGTTGAAGACCACCTTGTCCGGCACCCATCTGTGTTATTGGAGTTGTCACCTGCAAACCCTGGATGTTGGCAAATTCCTGCAAATATAAACCACATACCCTTGGAATATTAATGGTAGAATAAGGTGCTGTTGTAAGTAGTGTTGGTCAAGTTCAAAATTCCCTTAACATGCAGTCTGATAACTTATCACTGTGATAACTGATATATACGCTGGACAAAATGCAACAACAGCGGTGAAAGGGGTAAAACAACTTCATGCTGAGGGTTAAAAAAAACAAGAGGGCCAAGATGGCCTGGATCGCTCACCTGAATTTTTGAGAGGACCATAGCCAATTTTTTATGAAGTATTGAAATTTTGGAAACAAAATCATTATTTTGCCAAGCAATTTTGAAAAGGTCACCTGTAAAAATAATTTCAAAATCTGTGACCACCCTTACAACCATCACCACAGCCATGTTTTTGACGAATCAGAATTCTGCAAATAAATTTTGGGATAGGTCATCCAAGGACCATTTCTTCAACAAGAGCACATGCCCGATAGTGGCTAAAAATATTAAGTCGAACAAGAGCACCGCATGCGGGTGCCAACAACTGGCTGTTGGGTGCTGGATAGTAAGTTAAAATTCTAAGTCGAAAAAGGGGCATAATTTGGACAAAATGATTTTAGAGTTATCTGCCCTTGTTGTATGGGTTGCTCTTTTACATATCTGCATTTCTCGCCAGTGCATTCACCTGGTATAGGTTGACGTCTGCAATGGCCCTTTTCATCAAAATACCTATACAGTCTTTTGATGAAAATTAAAAGGTCACCAAAGGATCATTTCTGTGAAATTACTTCAAAATCTGACCAGTGGTTTCAAAGAAGAAGAATTTTTAAGAATTTCTTCATGTCCATATGGTGCAAATATCACCCCGCCACCACAGCCATGTTTCTTGACGGATCAAAATTTCGCAAACAATTTTTCAGAAGGGGCACCCAAGGAACATTTCTGTGAAATTATTTCAAAATCTGACCAGTGGTTTAAAGGAAGAAGAATTTCAAAGAATTTCTTTAAGCCCATACAGTGCAAAGAGCACCGCCCCGCCATGTTTTTTGACAGATCAAAATTTCACGAACAATTTTTGAAAAGGGTCACCCAAGGAACATTTCTGTGAAATTTTTTCAAAATCTGACAAGCGGTTTCAGAAGAGAAGATTTTTAAAGAATTTCTTATAAAATTCCATTTTGTTGCCAGTGCAACCAGAGTTTTAGATGAAATCAAATTCTGTGAACAGTTTTTAAAGAGGACCTCCCAAGGCACATTCCAGCCAAGTTTGCTCCAAATTGGCCCAGTGGTTAAGGAGATGTTTAAAGAGAATTTCTTCATGTCCATATAGTGCAAATAGCCCCCCTACCACCTCAGCCATGTTTCTTGACGGATCAAAATTTCGCAAACACATTTTCAAAAGGGGCACCCAAGGAACATTTCTGTGAAATTATTTCAAAATCTGACCAGTGGTTTAAGAGAAGAATTTCAAAAAATTTCTTTAAGTCCATATAGTGCAAAGAGCAACCCCCCCCCCCCCACGGCCATGTTTTTCGACGGATCAAAATTTCACGAACAATTTTTGAAAAGGGTCACCCAAGGAACATTTCTGTGAAATTATTTCAAAATCTGATCAGCCGTTTCAGAGGAGAAGATTTTCTTTGAAAATTCCATTTGGTTGCCATGGCAACCAGAGTTTTAGATGGAATCAAATTCTGTGAACAATTTTTGAAGAGGACCTCCCAAGGAACATTCCAGCCAAGTTTGGTCCAAATTGGCCCAGCGGTTTGGGAGGAGAAGATGTTTAAAGAATTGTTGACGACGGACGATGCATGACGGACACAGCGTGATCCTAAGAGCTCCCCTTGAGCACGTTGTGCTCAGGTGAGCTAAAAATCAAAGGATTATAAGGTTTTTGTTTGGTCTTTTAACATCTTTTCTGACGTAATTTCAGGAATTCAAAGTGATCAGTTCACCTATCCATGCTTTCCAAAAGTTACTTGTTACCAGACGTTTAAACAATATTCTTTCAAAGCCCTGACTACTTTTCAATACAAACATCTCTGAGACAATGTTCAGCTATGAGAGAGGTGTAGATCCTACAATGACTATAATCAGTCCTCTGAAAGAATTTGGTCAAGCTGGGAATCAAACGAGTGACATTGAGGTTTCAAGCAACTGAGCGTTTCCAACTGATCGACCAGGCTTGAAAAGTTGTAGGCTAAATACTTTACCAAAGCACAAAATTTAGACAGTTCCAAATTGAAAGCATTTGCAAAAGACTAAGTCAAGGTGGCCCAAATGAAAAAGTTTGTCCTTGATAGAATAGAACAAGAGGGCCAAGATGGCCCTGGATCGCTCACCTGAATTTTTGAGAGGACCATAGCCAATTTTTTTTTTTGAGGTATTGAAACTGTGGAAACAAAATCAATATTTTGCCAAGCAATTTTGAAAAGGTCACCTGTAAAAGTCATTTCAAAATCTGTCACCACCCCTACAATCATTACCACAGCAATGAATTTGATGAATCAGAATTCTGCGAATAAATTTTTGGATAGATCACCCAAGGACAATTTCTTGAAGAAGAGCACATGCTCCATAGTGACTAAAAACATAAGTCGAACAAGAGCACCACATGCAGGTGTCAACAATTGGCTGTTGTTTTTTGACGGATAAAAATTTCCCCAACAATTTTTGAAAAGGGTCACCCTAGGAACATTTCTGTGAAATTATTTCAAAATCTGACCAGCTGTTCCAGAGAAGAAGAATTAAGAAATACCTCTTCATGTCCCTGTAGTGCAAATAGCCCCCACCATTTGAGCCATGTTTCTTGACATCACAATTTTGTGAACAATTTTTGAAAAGAGTCACCAAAAGAACATTGCTGTGAAATTATTTCAAAATCTGACCAGCGGTTTCAGAGAAGAATTTTTAAGAATTTCTTCATGTCTGTATGGTGTAAATAGCCCTAAGCCATCAGAGCCATGTTTCTTGATGGATCAAAATTTCTCGAACAATTTGCAAGTTCAAGTGCCCCCCCCCCCCCCCCATCAGAGCCATGTTTCTTGACGAATCAGCATTTTGCAAACAATTTATGAAAAGGGTCACCAAAGGAACATTTCTGTGAAATTACTTGAAAATCTGACCAGCGGTTTCAGAGAAGAAGAATTTTTAAGAATTTCTTCATTTCTGTATAGTGCAAGTAGCCCCCGTTCACCAGAGCCATGTTTCTTGACGGATCAAAATTTCGCGAACAATTTTTGAAAAGGGTCACCCAAGGAACATCTCTTTGAAATTATTTTAAAATCTGACCAGTGGTTTCAGAGAAGAAGAATTTTTAAGAATTTCTTCATTTCTGTATAGTGCAAGTAGCCCCCATTCACCAGAGCCATGTTTCTTGACGGATCAAAATTTCGTGAACAATTTTTGAAAAGGGTCACCCAAGAAACATCTCTGAAATTATTTCAAAATCTGACCAGTGGTTTCAGAGAAGAAGAATTTTTAAGAATTTCTTCATTTCTGTATAATGCAAGTAGCCCCCATTCACCAGAGCCATGTTTCTTGACGGATCAAAATTTTTGAAAAGGGTCACCCAAGGAACATCTCTGTGAATTATTTTAAAATCTGACCAACGGTTTCAGAGGAGAAGATTTTTAAAGAATTTCTTAGGAAATTCCATTTGGTTGCCATGGCAACCAGAGTTTTTGATGGAACCAAATTCTGTGAACACTTTTTGAAGAGGACCTCCCAAGGAACATTCCAGCCAAGTTTGGTCCAAACTGGCCCAGCGGTTTAGAAGGAGTTGATGTTTAAAGAATTGTTGATGACGCACGACGGACACCGGGTGATCCTAAAAGCTCCCCTTGAGCACATTGTGCTGAGGTGAGCTAAAAAAAATTGTGGAAAAAGAAGAAATACTTCTTACCAGCATTTTCTCCTTTTCTCACAATGTACTCAAAAGCCTTCTTCCTTAGAATTGTTTAAAGTCTGGATTTTGTGGTAAAAGGTTTTCCCCCCGCAATGTTTTCAAAAGGCTTCTTCCTCAGAATTGTTAAAAGTCAGGATTTTGTGGTAAAAGGTTAAAGGTCAAAGAGAGACAAATAGTTGGCACAGAACTTACAAGCATCTTCAACATCTCTTTAGTGTCAGGATCAACCTCAATGATGTCATTCTGCTCCAGGACAGAGATCTGAAAACAAAACAAACACAGAGAAATGGGATAATCATTACCACACTGCTTACATTCTGCATTCTTTAACCCTTTACCAGATGTCACAATTGCCTTGTCCAAATTGAGAGCATTTGCAGACAACAATTTCAGTGTGGCTCAAATGGTGTAATTGTTCTTTGATAGGGTAGAAAACATGGTTGGAAAGGAGAAAATGCTGGTTACCAGCATTTTCTCCTTATCCCACAATGTTTTCAAAAGGCTTTTTTCAAAGGTTCGTTAAAAGTCGGCATTGTGTGGTAAACCACACAACAAAATTCTAGACTTGTCCAAATTGAATGCATCTGCAGACGAAAAATAACATGCAGCTAAAGTAACAATTTCTGTGTTTGATAGGGTAGAAACATTGTTGGAAAAGGAGAAAATGTTGGTTACCAGCAGTTTCTCCTTTTCCAATAATGTTTTCAATAGGCTTTTCTTGAAGGGCCATTAAAAGTCCGGATTGTGTGGTAAAGGGCTCACCCTTTACCAAATAATCCTGTGTTTCAAAGACCCTGAGAAAGACGGCTTTGGAAACATTGTTGAAAAAGGAAAAAATGCCAGTAACCAGGATTTTCTCCTTTTCCCGAAGTATTTTCTACCCTTCCAGAAACAAATTTTATCAACTAAGCTGTAATAAATTTATCATCTGCAACAGCTTTGAATTTGGACAAGTCTAAACTTTTGTCGCTTGGTGAAAAGCAAAAGCCATTTACAAGACTTTAAAGCAAATCTATGACCACTTCAAGAAAAATCCTCAAACTATATACTTTTTTTTATATTGTTTTATGACACCATATAGACTACATAATTTTTTTTTGCACAGCTGAGATTAAGATCAGACTGCACTGAATATCTACAAGTACAATGTCTGACAAATACCTGTTTTCTTCGCAGTGTCAAACTGATTTTATCGTGCTGCAAAAAAGGTATCAGTTTACCTATTACTAGTGTCTTTTCAGCTTTTTTCATAGTTTCTTAATTTAAAATGAGAGAATGGTCCTGTTTAACTCTACCAGACTACAAAATATTAGATATTTCCAAATTGAAAGCATTTACAGACGACAAATTCAATTATAAGGGACTTGTTCCGGAAATGGTAGGAAACAGAAAAGAAGAGAGAGCTAGTTACCAGCATTTTCTCCTTTTCCAACAACGTTTTCATAAGCCTTCAACCTCAAATACAAATGTACCTATTTCTACCTCAAAAATTTGGACAGAAAAGAAACAAAATTGACAACTTGAGTATTTTTTTTTTTCATTCTGCAAAAACAGATAATTATTATCTCAACTGCAAACTTGTTGTCAATTCTCTTTTCATGGTAAAACTACAGATTTTACACACTTCACCGTTCTCTCTTTAGAGATTAATTGATAATAATTATTCAGAATTTGTGACAAAACCAAACTTGTGACAGAACCTGTACTCTTTACAATTATCATTGATTAATTCATTAAATGGTGTTAAGTCAGTGAGTATCTTGCCCACTGACATTCCCAAGAAAAACTTAATGCCTCGTGTGAGTATTGGACATGTGACCCAATTACAATTCCTCATCTTCACTAGTAACAGTTGTTCTGTTGTATTCTTGATATATTTAAGGTGTATAAAAAGAAAAAAGAAACAGAAGAAAGAAATGAAAGAAATATCAACTTGAGTTCTGGGGGGGGGGGGGGGGGGGGGGGTTTTCAAACTCTGTGAAGTTTGACTCTCCAGATAGATTGGCATTTTGAATCCAAGGATTCAGACCTAGTGAGAACGCTAATCTTCCCCACTGAGCTATACAGGATCCCTTCAACGCAATTGTGATTTTCCCAAAACATTTTGTCCAAACTGAAAATTTTTGCAGATGACAAAATAAATGTTATTCAACAATTGAAATTTGTATTTCGAACAGTAAGATACCATTGCAGGAAAATGAGAAAAATGCTGGTTACCAGCATGTCCTTTACTCACAATGCTTTCAAAGTCTTCCAAAGGGTCGTTGAAAGTCGTGATTGTATGGTAAGAGGTTAAGTGTGTTTCAGTTCAAGTCTTTAAATTAGGATACCCCCTTCAATCCCATCCCAATCTATTGTGATCCCTGTGAGCATATTTAGATACTTTCATAGCACAGCTTTAGATATTTTATTGTTTTACTTCACTTTGAACACCTGAGTTTTATAAAAATTATGTACAACTATCTCAACAGTAAACTAGTATCCAATACATTCAAACAATTAAGCATGATTACAGAAACCTACCTCTGGAACATAGTTATCTCTACGTTCTCTCTCTTCCTCTTGAAGTTTGATGGAAATACCACGAACTGGTCCTCTCTGAATACGCTTCATCAAATGTGTGACAAACCTAAGACCAATAAAAAACAAAAACAAAAAAAAAATGCTTCGCAGTTAAAATACAGTGAAACTATACATGTTGTATTCTAAACCTATCAATGTAATCCAGCAAATATCATTTGAGTAAAACTTTGTATCTATAAATGATTATCTGTGTAAAACATGTTTTATGGATTTTCTGCCTATTTTTTGCAGGGCCGAATTTGGGCCCCATTCCCACTAAGATATTGCATCATCATACAGATATGAACATGAATCCTCGTAATCAATGTCTGTTTTTGTTAGTGTGACATTCCCACAAGTCAAGAGAAAACTCTCAGTCTGGTGCGAGGTTATAAAAATCTGAATTATTTCAGTAGCTCCCTTTAACTCTTTACCAAAGGACAAAATTTAGACTTGTCCAAATTGAAAGCCTTTGCAGCTGACAAAATAAACGCAACTCCAAAATTTAAATTCATTTTGAAAGGTTAGAAAGCATTACGGGAACAGGAGAAAATGCTGGTTACCATCATTTCCTCCTTTTCCCACAATTTTTTCAAAAGGCTTCTTTCTTAGGGTCGTTAAAACTCAGGGTTGTATGGTAAAGGGTTAAAGGACGTTTACTAAAATCAGAAGTTGGTCAAGATACTGATACTCACATATCTATAATTTGGTCATGGTCATGCCTATGTCCATGTATTGGCTATTTCATTTAATCTGACCAAGGTCATCATCATTTACATAAATTAAAATGGCTCGGCATTGCACTGAGCTGCCTTCAGCATCTGTCCAAAATGGTCACAGAAATATTTCGTACAGTGTGCAGGAATTAACTTGCTTACCTATATATATAAGTACCTTTCCGTGTATATATAACCATCCAAATAATTGTCGGAGTTCTACGTATTTGCCTACTTACATATTCAGCATAAAGGTCATGATCAGGTTAAATGAAGTAGGCAATAGTCTAGTGTCAATCACAGAATCAACTTTATTATTTTCTGTCAGTTAAGATGTAGACTACAGTTAGAGGCCATAAATATTTCATTGAAGTCTGAATCCCCTTTGACTTACATGTATTTCCAACTTTACCTTTTAATTTATTGTGGGTTGAGAAAAGAAGCTATTATTACGAAAATTATATGAAAATAAAGCTAAATGATTTCTTCAAAGAAATACACATTTTTAGACTAATAAGATGTAAAATTATATCCATGCAGCTGTTTAAAAGTGATCAACATTTTGTAAAATGTTTTTTTACATTGCCATCAACGGCAAAATTGCCAAAATTCAGCAGAAAAGTCCTACCACTTAGACTATATTTTAGAGAGCTAAAACTTTGATATCCAGCGACAATAGTATCATATTAATATATACACATGTAGCTCCAGCAACCTTGCTTTCTAACAGTATAGTTTTCTTTGTGATTGCTTATTAAAAGCAGCCTTATTAATTTTCTTGCACAAAATACAATTTTCTTCCACAAAATACATGTAAGTCATTGATATCAGGAAATACTAATGGCCACTTACTATTAGTTTATCTACTATTTGTTATCTGGGCTTTCCATTACCCAGTTTTCATCTGTTTTGACATGTATCATCTCACAGGACATATCAGTTGATAAAACGTGCTCTTCTGGACACACATTAACGTACTGATTTTTCAGTCAATGGTGTGGCTAAATATTGTCTTCAGATAATAAAATACTATTAACATAATATACAGAGCATAATATATCAAACAGATACCCGTAAAAAATACACTTTTATCATCCTTCTGACCTCCAAATGAATCTATCATTTTGTAGTAAGGCCTACCAAAAAAATATCCCTGTTTAATGCTTCTCGACCCTACCTAGAAAATGCTGCCGACCCTAAACTTTTCATGCTACGATTGAAAAAAAAAATCTGTCAGGTGTGAATTAAGTACAAGGTCCATGTAAAAAGTTTCTGGGGGGAAAAAAAAAAACCCTACCTACAGCATCTCGGACCGAAACACATATTTTTTTGTTAGGCCTAATTGACAAGTCAACACAGTAAAGACTCAATGTGCTGTACTCACTGAGACAGAAAACAATTTCATGATTTTGATCTTTCACTGAACCATTATGACAAAGAAATGATTTGTCAAGAATTTTCGGGAGAAAATTAATTGTTCAGACTCCAGTCTTGGCTCAGGCTAAATAACTTGCAAAAAGTGCTTTTTCCTACATGCCCTATCATCAGTGCATACTTTCAGTGGCATATATAGTGCCATGAAATAATTCCCACTATATTCACAAAATGTACAAATTTGAAAAAAAAAACTGAAAACAAGCCTTACCCTGCAACTTTGTTCCTTAGCTTCTTGCTGGGCAAAATGGCAATTTCCTCACATACTCTCTTATTGGTATGAAAGTCAAGAGTCAGTTTTGTGTAGTACTTCTCGATGATGACTCGAGAAGCTTTCTTAACTGTCTTGGTTCTGACACGACCCTGCATGTAAAAAAAGGAACAGTCATAAATTAGGATTGAAATTTACAAATAAGTCGTGCTAGTAACTTAGCAGTTTTCACTAGCAGGAATCAAAATTTACTAGCCCAAATTAAAATCTATTTTATGTGACAAAACTTTTAGTAAGCCTACAAATTATAACATCCTAGAGGTGACGAAAAACAATGTTTCTCCTCTCCCCCTCCAGAATCCCAACACCATTCGCTAAACATGGTCCCATAACCCTTTCAGATGCATATCTTGTTTTTCACATTTCTTTTGTTAAAGTTTTAAGTTAAAGTTTTAAGACCATCGAAGAAATTAATTACAGCAAGTACAAAACACCTTTTTACCTGTATAGTTCATTAAATATCTATTCTTCAGTGTCAAATTTTAGCAATAAATTTTACTTCCCCCCCCCCACCATCTTATTTGTGGGTTGTTCCAATATTTTCATTTCATAAAATCACCCAGGTTTTTACTCATTATTAGACAGATATTTAGCTACGAATTATTTTCTTACAACAAGAGGACCATGATGGTCCTATATCGCTCACCTGAGTACTGAGCAATAAAGGTCTAGAATGAAGATAAATACCAAATATTGAGGTTCAAGGCCAAATGATAATGAAACAAGAGCGGCAAATTGTCACAAGATATGCCCATCCCACAGCCAGTTGTCGAGGAGGTATATTAATTGCAAAGGGCAGGTAATGCAACAAACATGTTTACTAAGTCCCAAGTCAATGTGACTTGAGACTTCAAAGTTCCATTCTGGACAAGCAAGAAATACTGTAACAAGAGCGGCAAATTGTTGTGAGATACGCCCGTCCCACCGCCAGTTGTCGAGGGTGGATAATAATCGTAAAGGGCAGGTAGAGGAAAATACCAGTGCAGCAGAAATCATGTAAGTGATTGAAATAGGCATGAATGTCTCCTCTAATGTTAAGGAAACATGCATATAAAGTTTCAGGTCATTCCAACATGAAATGACAAAGTTATATTGTAGAGAAGCATGAAAAGCTGGAAAAAAAAAAATGAATAGGGAATAATTCCAAAAGGGCATTAGGTAAGGTTACGGCTCCAGTGCATTGCACTTTTCATAACTGCAACAAACATGTTTACCAAGTCTCAAGTCAATTTGACTTGAGGTGACAAAGTTACGTTCCGGACAAGCAAGAAATACTGTAAAAATGATGATCAAAGTGGAATTACTCAAAATCCGTGCTAGGTAGAGTTATTGTTCTTGTGCACTGTACTCCATAATATTACAACAAACATGCATACCAAGTTTGAAGTCGTTC
This sequence comes from Hippopus hippopus, assembly GCA_946811185.2. Lineage (NCBI taxonomy): Eukaryota > Metazoa > Mollusca > Bivalvia > Cardiida > Cardiidae > Hippopus > Hippopus hippopus. The sequence continues at coordinate 10,995,674 of OX328104.1, forward strand.
TGATGTGAGATGACAAAGTTATATTCTGGACAAGCACTAAATGCTGTAAAAATGACTATCAAAGGGAAATAATTCAAAGACAGCACGAGGTAGAGTTACAATTCTTGAGCACTGCACTTCCAAATATTGCAACAAATAAGCATACCATATTTCAAGTCATTCCTACTTAAGATGACAAAGTTATGCTCCGCACAAGCAAGAAATGCTATAAAAATGAAGATCAAAAGGGAAATAAGTCAAAATTCGTGCCAGGAAGAGTTATAGTTCTTGTGCACTGCACTTCGTAATTTTTCAACAATCATGCATACCAAATTTAAAGATGTTCAGACAAGAGATGACAAAGTTATATTCCGGACAAGCAGAAAATGCTGTAAAAATGACGATAAAAGGGAAATAACTCAAAGACAGCACAAGATAGAGTTATGGTTCTTTCGCACTACACTCCGTATTATTGCAACAAACACAAATGCCAAGTTTCAAGTCAATCTGACTAGAGATGACAAAGTTAAGCTCCGGACAAAGAACAGGATGGTAAAAATGAAGATCAAAGTGGAATTACTCAAAATCCGTGCTAGGTAGAGTTATTGTTCTTGCGCACTGTACTACGTAATATTGCAACAAACATGCATACCAAGTTTGAAGTCGTTCTGACTTGAGATGACAAAATTATGTTCCGGACAAGCACTAAATGCTGTAAAAATGACGATCAAAGGGAAATAACTCAGACAGCACGAGGTAGAGTTACAATTCTTGTGCACTGCACTTCCAAATATTGCAACAAATAAGCATACCATATTTCAAGTCATTCCTACTTAAGATGACAAAGTTATACTCCACACAAGCAAGAAATGCTATAAAAATGAAGATCAAAGGAGGAATAACTCAAAATTTGTGCTAGGAAGAGTTATGGTTCTTGTGCATTGCACTCCATAATTTTTCAAAAATCATGCATACCTTATTTGAAGATGTTCAGACTAAAAATGACAAAGTCATATTCTGGACAAGCAGAAAATGCTGTAAAAATGACAATCAATGGGAAATAACTCAAAGACAGCACGAGGGAGAGTTACAATTCTTGAGCACTGCACTTCCAAATATTGCAACAAATAAGCATACCATATTTCAAGTCATTCCTACTTAAGATGACAAAGTTATGCTCCGCACAAGCAAGAAATGCTATAAAAATGAAGATCAAAAGGGGAATAAGTCAAAATTCGTGCCAGGAAGAGTTATAGTTCTTGTGCACTGCACTTCGTAATTTTTCAACAATCATGCATACCAAATTTAAAGATGTTCAGACAAGAGATGACAAAGTTATATTCCGGACAAGCAGAAAATGCTGTAAAAATGACGATAAAAGGGAAATAACTCAAAGACAGCACAAGATAGAGTTATGGTTCTTTCGCACTACCCTCCGTATTATTGCAACAAACACAAATGCCAAGTTTCAAGTCAATCTGACTAGAGATGACAAAGTTAAGCTCCGGACAAAGAACAGGATGGTAAAAATGAAGATCAAAGTGGAATTACTCAAAATCCGTGCTAGGTAGAGTTATTGTTCTTGCGCACTGTACTACGTAATATTGCAACAAACATGCATACCAAGTTTGAAGTCGTTCTGACTTGAGATGACAAAATTATGTTCCGGACAAGCACTAAATGCTGTAAAAATGACGATCAAAGGGAAATAACTCAGACAGCACGAGGTAGAGTTACAATTCTTGTGCACTGCACTTCCAAATATTGCAACAAATAAGCATACCATATTTCAAGTCATTCCTACTTAAGATGACAAAGTTATACTCCACACAAGCAAGAAATGCTATAAAAATGAAGATCAAAGGAGGAATAACTCAAAATTTGTGCTAGGAAGAGTTATGGTTCTTGTGCATTGCACTCCATAATTTTTCAAAAATCATGCATACCTTATTTGAAGATGTTCAGACTAAAAATGACAAAGTCATATTCTGGACAAGCAGAAAATGCTGTAAAAATGACAATCAATGGGAAATAACTCAAAGACTGCACGAGGGAGAGTTATGGTTCTTTCGCACTGCACTCCATATTATTGCAACAAACACAAATGCCAAGTTTCAAGTCAATCGGACTGGAGATGACAAAGTTATGCTCCGGACAAGCAGAAAATGCTGTAAAAATGACATCAAAGGGAAATAACTCAAAGACAGCACGAGGTAGAGTTATTGTTCTTTTGCAATGCAGTCCATATTATTGCAACAAACACAAATGCCAAGTCTCAAGTCAATCGGGCTGGAGATGACAAAGTTATGCTCCGGACAAAAAACTGGATGCCGGCCGCCCACCCGCCTGGATGCTCGCCCACCCCTACGCCATGGGTGATCCCATAATACGTCCCGTCTTTGACGGGCATATAAAAATGAAGATCAAAGTGGAATTACTCAAAATCCGCGCTAGGTAGACTTACTGTTCTTGCGCACTGTACTCTGTAATATTGCAACAAACATGCATTCCAAGTTTGAAGTCGTTCTGACTTGAGATGACAAAGTTATATTCCGGACAAGCACTAAATGCTGTAAAAATGACTATCAAAAGGAAATAACTCAAAGACAGCACGAGGTAGAGTTACAATTCTTGTGCACTGCACTTCCAAATATTGCAACAAATAAGCATACCATATTTCAAGTCACTCCTACCTAAGATGACAAAGTTATGCTCCAGACAAGCAAGAAATGCTGTAAAAATGAAGGTCAAAGGGGGAATAATTCAAAATTGGTGCTAGGAAGAGTTATGGTTCTTGTGCACTGCACTCTGTAATTTTTCAAAAATCATGCATACCAAATTTGAAGATGTTCAGGCTAGAGATGACAAAGTTATATTCCGGACAAGCAGAAAATGCTGTAAAAATGACGATCAAAGGGAAATAACTCATAGACAGTACGAGGTAGAGTTATGGTTCTTTCACACTGCACTCCGTATTATTGCAACAAACACAAATGCCAAGTTTCAAGTCAATCGAACTGGAGATGACAAAGTTATGCTCTGGACAAAGAACTATTCTATAGAACTTTCTAATTCAAGGGCAAATAACTCAAGTCATTCTGGTCCGATTAGACCCATAATCAAACTCATCCGAGATCTTATGGTCATATATATTTTGACCAAGTTTGATGCTGATTGGTTAAAAATTGTAGATGCTAGAGTGTAAACAAAGTCAAATATAGCAATTTTTCTAATTCAAGGGCAAATAACTCCAGTTGTTCTGGTCCTATTAGACCCATTATCAAACTCATCTCAGATCTTATGGTCATATATATCTTGACCAAGTTTGGTGCTGATTGGTTGATATTTGTAGATGCTAGAGTGTAAACAAAGTCAAATATAGCAATTTTTCTAATTCAAGGGCAAATAACTCCAGTCGTTCTGGTCCAATTAGACCCATTATCAAACTCATCCGAGATCTTGTAGTCATATATATTTTGACCAAGTTTGGTGCTGATTGGTTAAAAATTGTAGATGCTAGAGTGTAAACAAAGTCAAATATAGCAATTTTTCTAATTCAAGGGCAAATAACTCCAGTCGTTCTGGTCCGATTAGACCCATTATCGAACTCATCCCAGACCTTATGGTCATATATATTTTGACCAAGTCTGGTGCTGATTGGTTAATATTTGTAGATGCTAGAGTGTAAACAAAAAAATGTGAACGGACAGACGACCGACGGACGGACGGACGGACAGACGCCGACGGACGGTGAGTGATCACAATAGCTCATCCTGAGCACTTCGTGCTCAGGTGAGCTAAAAGTAACTTTGTAAATTGTGTAAATTTACAGCTAAAAGTCATTATTACAAGCTATAAAAAGAGAGTTAAAAGTGCCTCTGATCGGACACCAAACTGACATTTTGTTGTGTCATTGGTTTTTGCGTTATTTGCAGCAATCTATCTTTCATGTCAGATAATTTTGGGGTAGATATTTCCACATGATTTTACATAAATTTGTCAATAAAGGTAGCGGTTAACTTCAAAATCTGTTATTTTGTACTAGATTATGATACGCGGATTAACATCATGGTCAAATTTTTCGTTAATGACATGCCAGCTTGTTAAGCTGTGCTAATGGCGACATGTGTGTCCTTCACAATTGTTATGCCAGAGAAATATGAAGAATCATTTATAGGTAACGATGCTTCTTTGGCATTTCTTTTTTCATGTGGACACAAATGTTTTAAAAAGAATAGCTAATTTTTTCTGTCGCCATGATCAACATCGTATTCATCCACAGTTGCTACATGTAGGTAGTGGATCCAAGAATCAGTTTACATTTCTTTTGAATTCCAGAGTTCATGATAAACCATCGCATAATTTGCTCAGTGTGCAATTACCCCTGTGTAGAACGAAAAGGATTCACATGTACAAATTATTTCATTTGCATACTTGACCTTTCATAGATTGCGCTTTTTTTTTTTGAGTGATTGAAAATTCAGCTTGCATTTTCCAATTCTGCCTTGCATTTTGCAGATAGAAATATGGGAATTTCAAACCCTGCCATCTACCAATCTAAAATTCATGGTTAAAAATTTCTTGAATTGGCTAAAAATATATTTGTACTAGATACAGCCTCGCGACTGTGCACTCATCGCCATTGTGCACTCTTCAAAATTTCAGCTAGCTGGCGAATCTAAAGGAATACACTCGCCCTTAACCAGCCAAAATCAGTGTATACTGGTCTGGAAATCAAGTTTACCCTTTGGCCCAGCTGATGCTATTTCAGTATAGAACTTAATGTTTGCTGCAACCATAACCCCACGTAATTACTGCAGCACAGTAAACAAGAGGGCCATGATGGCCCCGTATCGCTCCACTGGCTATTAAGTAAAAACACTACAAGCCAAACATTACAATATTCAGCAAATTGATTTCAAACACGAGGACATGCAAACATTTTTCTATCTAATCCTACGAGAAAGTTGTGATCCATGGGCAAAGCCAATTTTGATTGCAAAGCTATAATTATTTGAATCCTGGTGGAGGTCCACAATATAAAGCTCCATACCAAATAATTCAGTTCTTGAATGTTATAAACAAGAAGATTTTCAAATTTTTCTCAATGAAAAGCCCTGTAAAACATGAAACCCATGAGACAGGGCTAAATCTAATAGCCTTAGTCTTTATAATGGTTAGTAACATGATGACTTAAGATAGTTTTCATGACAAAAGCCCATGTAAAACTGGTGACCTTGTGTTCCGTGGTGTGGGGACAAACTTGGGTCAAGGACTATAATTTGGGCCCTCCTTGTAGAGGCCCACTAGATAAAGCTACATGCAAAATTTGGTAGACCCCATGGCTATTATTTGAAGGAACTTGGTAGAGGCCCACTAGATACAGCTACATGCCAAATTTGGTAGCCCTAGGCCTTACAGTTTCAGAGAAGAAGATTTTTGAAAATTTTCTATATTTTTCAGTTTTGTTGCCATGGCAACCAGAGTTTTTGAAGGAATAAAATTCTGTCATGGGATTCTGAAGAAGACCATGGCAGGATCATTTCTTTGAAGTTTCATCAAAATTGGATAAGTAGTTTCAGAGATGTTTGAAATAAAAGTTAATGCACGCATGGACAGATGGACGGACGGACCTTCAGTGCCAGTAAAAAACAAGTATATACATCAATCTCAGTTTGAAATATATCTTTTTAACCTATTACCAGACAATCCCTACTTTTGATGACCCTGAGAAAGAAGGCTTTAGAAAAGCATTTTCTCCTTTTCTTACAATGTTTTCTACTGTTCACAAAACAAATTTCAAATTTTCAATCACTTTTATTTTGTCGTCTGCAAGTGCTTTCGATTTAGACAAGCCTAAAATATTATCGTTTGGTAATGAGTTACATGTGTGCTAACAATTGTCATAATAAATCACTAAGATTTTTTTTCGAACTTATTTTATTAATACTTTTTCTAAGCTAGTCATCATCAAACAGTAGACATGGTGTATTAATATGAACACTTCATAGTTTGTAAACACAGTCAGATATGTGGAGGATAATTTTTTGTTTTGGTGTATGATTGAAAATTCTTTTATTGAGTTGAAACAAATGCTAAAAGCTCCCCTTGAGCACGTTGTGCTCAAATGAGCTAAAAAGTTAACATACGGATGGACGCACAATGGACAACGGGCCATAACATAAGCCTGCTGGCCTTCGGCCAGTGGAGCTAAAAAACTTGTCTAGCACCAATCATGTATCACTGCAACTTGATAATCAAGGGAGGTAAATAGTAACGAACTTTATCTTTCATAAAAAGAGTTATTTCCCTTGATTAGTGTTTAAATTGAAGTGATAATATTTTGAAGCCCACGTTAAACTTGCGATCCCTGGAATGAAGGCAATTTTGACCCCAGACCTACAATATGAAACTAGAATGTGTGGTTATAAACAAAAAGATTTTTTAATCTTGCCCAATAAAAAGTCATGTAAAACAAGTTTGCTGAATAAAAGGCCCTGTAAAATATGTGATCCATGACACAGGTTTATCAAGTTTTCACTATAAAAGCCAATGTAAAACTTGTGACCCCTGGTGTGAAGTCAAACTTGACCCCCAAAGTTAAAATTTGGGCCCTCTTGGTAGAGGCCCATTATATAAAGTTACATGCAAAATTTGGTAGCCCTAGGCCTAAATATGGCTATGTACAAGTAGATTATTAAAGTTTCCTTATATAAGACCATGTAGAACTTGTGACCCCCTGGGGTGGGGCTACATTTGACCCCCTGGGCTATAATTTGGGCACCCTTGATAGAGACCCCCTAGATAAAGCTAAATGCAAAATTTGATAGCCCTAGCCCTTATAGCTAGATGCGAAAGATTTTCCTATATAAGCCCGCCCATGTAAAACATGTTACCCCCCAGAGCGAAGTCAAATTTGACTCTCGGCTATAATTTGGACACCCTTGGTACAGGTCCACTAGATAAAGCTACATGCCAAATTTGGTCGCCCTAGGCCCCATGGCTAAGTCAAAGAAGAATTTTAAAGTTCTCCCTATATAAGCCCATGTAAAACTTGTTATATAAGCCCATGTAAAACTTGTTACCCCCGTGCAGGGCCTAATTTGACCCCAGGGCTATAATTTGAACAATCTTGGCAGAGGTCCACTAGATAAAGCTACATGCCAAATTTGGTAGCTCTAGGCCCTATGGCTAGGTAGAAGAGGAATTTTAAAGTTCTCCCTAAATAAGCCCATGTATAACTTGTAACCCCCGGGGCGGGGCCAATTTTGACCCCAGGGCTATAAATTGAAGAAACTTGGTAGAGGTCCACTAGATAAAGCTACATGCCAAATTTGGTAGCCCTTGGCCTTACGGTTTCAGACAAGAAGATTTTCAAAGATTTTCAAAATTTTTCAGTTTTGTTGCCATGGCAACCAGAGTTTTTGAAGGAATTAAATTCTTTCAAGAAATTCTGAAGAGGACCATGGCAGGATCATTTCTGTGAAGTTTCATCAAAATTGGATGGGTAGTTTCAGAGAAGAAGACGTTTTTAAAAAAGTTAACGCACGGACGGACGGACGGACGGACGGACGGACGACGGACAACAGGCCATGACATAAGCCCGCTGGCCTTCGGCCAGTGGAGCTAACAAAACTGATGATTCATGACAAGTTTTGATACAAGCCACAGACTGAATGATATTAGTGGCTCAAAAGGTCTGTTTACAAAGTGAAAATAAAAATAGAATCGTCTCCCAATGATCTGCATTTTACGAGCCCATCGGGCGACTATATTAGTAATTTTTACAAGCCGAAGAAAAAAATCTCCTAGTTTTTTTGCTATCAAACTAGTGCTAATTTCGACCACTGATGGAATTAAAAAGAAGTAAAAGTGACATTTTTTAATAATTTAGGCGTATTTGTAGTAAAGATTAATCATTCATTTAACAATTTGTGCCCGTATCATGAGCAGTCAATAGTCCACATATTTAGACGTACACATGCTTGTTTGCCGTTCAACATTTATCTATCGGACATTTCACATTTTACTTTTCTTTTGCATGTTACGTCTAAACGGGCCCCACTTAGTTCTATGTAGCAAATTCGATTTCCTAAAATCCGAGATAATGTTGAAAAAGCACTGAACTTAACATGAAAGATGACTTAACTGGATACAAATTTACTTTTTTCTCTCTGAAAAAGGGCCACATTCATGATATATTCATCTAGAATTCAATCGTGTAACTTTTTCAACAAAAATGCAGCCATATTTACAAGCATATTTCGGGTTAAATAAAAAACCGACATTCCGAACGGTTTTTAAATGAAATCGGGTTACGCCCACCCCCGACCGGATTGTAACAATGGTTTTGGCAACCAATTTTTTTTTAACCTTTTAGATATTTTGAACTGCATTCAGTAACGATTATGAATTCACTGGCTCTGTCAATTGCATAAAGGTCGGTGTTTTTGCACAATTTCCTGTGGCCAACATGCATTTCAGAATACGAATAAGTGACAGGGTGGACCAACGATTCGAAGGGCTTAATTGACGGTTTTATTTCACGAACATTTAAATGAAGTTCTGTTTACCAAAATTATTTTCATAACCCCCACATAATTTAATGTGAAATGCCTGTATAACCGTAGTCCCTACTTGAATCATATATATTCAACGGTAAGAACATATTCAGCCTTCGGTCTTGTGCCAGAAGCTGAATTTAGACATGGGAAACCCGACCTCATTGCGTGGCTTTAAATATCCATTGAACAGTTCATGAAAAAACACAATGTATACCAAAACTCAACTAAAATGCTTCCTATCACTAGAAGTAACTGTTCTGGTTAATATAAATGAACAGTTCTTAGTTAATTAGCTTCAGTTTTTGCAGCGCAATAAACGGGACGGACGAGTGTAAAATTTAGCGTCCCTTGGCCTCTTGCAGCACTAGAATTCCAGAAAATAAAAAATAAAGCATTTTGCAGTATTTCTGCTCAAGCAAATTAATGCGAAAATCAAGTTGTGGAATTAAAATTCACGTAAATTTTGGCTACACGCGAAACCTCACACAAGAAAAAAAAAAGAGAACCATTTTTCCGTTATCTTGTGTAAAATGACAGTTTTGCAGTAAATTGACATCCTTATTGACATTTTCTTTGTCAAATCATGCGGAAATACCTATCCATAAATTAACAGACACGAAAAACTGATCGGTGCAAAAAAACGCAGAAACCCATGACACAACAGAATGTTCCGTTAGACTTAGCCCGATAAGAGACTTCAGACCGTCTTTTCAGCTTTTTAATTACTTTAAACAGAAAATTTTCACAATTATCTTGAGCTAACAGACCTTTTTTGCTGCAAATCATAAATGTGGGTTGCTTAAGCTGTAGCTGAGAACCATTATTGTCCAACCCTCTTAATATGAAATCCTAACCACAGATTTACCGCTCAGGGGGTAAGTGTACCCTAAGCGGAAATACCGGTTTTGGTTCCTTCTATCAAATTTATTAGCAGCTGTGAAGAAGGACCAGGAATTTTCTTCAAAACTACTTTATCATAAATCACCTGAAAATATTCAGTGTCGTAATAAAAGGGTAGGAAATATTCACTCTCAATAATAACAGCGAGTGGTCTGGAAATTTTTTTTTTCCGTCGTAGGAGACCAAACAAAACAAAAAAAAAAAAAAAACTGATCCAAAAAAGGTCATAAAAATGCCACTAAAACCGATCTTTCCTTTAGAAACATGCATACGGTCTTGTTTTGGTTGCAGTTCCTAAATTAACAGCAGTGAAACAACTGTTTGCATTCAAATAAGGGGTTCATACAAAAAGGTGACGTCTTTCACTTCATAGTACGCAAGAAAACTGGGATGCATTTCGGGTTCATGCACCCCTCGAAAACACGTCGATCGACGATAGATCTAATTCCTCTTTCATGAAATGAAGCTTTTCAATATTTGCCAAAGTTATAGTTTACATAAATACTTGCAGCCTTACAGCCGTACGTTCATTTATGTCCATGTCGTTATCTACGTAAAATAAAGCCATGCACATAAAACATCTCAAAATCCGATATGTAACACTTAACCAATCATTCAGGAAAGTCATCATTCTATTTAACATACCAACTCCAGAAAGTATCAGAAACTCATGTTGGACGAGGAATCCTGGGCAATCGATTCAGAATACGTGGGAACGAACTAGACTTGGGACAAATTACTAGGACATTCTCTCGGCGTTTCTTTTCTTTATAAATAGTCTTAAAACTCTATAACCGTCAGTTATGGACCATTAGACGATTCAGTACTTCTTTCTAGGCAAAGTTATGTTTGTGAATGAGGGTTGCCCTTTTCTACAACATTTTAATGGAGGTATAGGAATTTCGTTTGAAAAAATTCTTTTAGTTGCGTTAACTACACTCCTACACACCGGTTTCACTTCAAAAATAGGGTAGTGTGAAATAGAAGCTGATTTAACTCATAAAACCTAAGTTTTTTACAACCAAGTCTTTTAAATCGGTTCAATATTGATTTATCTTGTTACCGATATAAGTTTTATTGGGCATTTTGTATTTTAAGTGTCCGAATTTGTTGCTCAAACAGCGACAAAATTCGATGTCGGAGTTTGCTAAAGAAACCTAAGAAGGAACCGATAAGACCCTACGTACACGATGAATGTCAAAATGTGAAATAACGTACGTAGGGTCTTATAAATAGGACTAGAGCAGTCAACAAAAATATTGCCACATAAAGCAGTTAGAAGTGATGCTGGTGTGATCAACTTTGGCATAATACCGGAAAACGCCCCTCCACTATATCGCGAAAACCCATGAAAATCTAAATCATGTGTCAAAAGAATTTTGATTTCTTATGGATTCAATTTGTATATACATCAAATACAATATTGGTCTATAGAATAAAGCACAGAATTTCATTATCTGTTAATTCGTAAAACAATACCACATGTATGCATAGGGTTGTATAGTGGAGGGGCGTTTGCCAGTATTATGCCTTAACTTTTATTCCAGAAGCTTTTTATGAATGGCTGACATGAAGGCAAGCAGAGAAACATTCACAAAAATAACATCGGAGCAAACCCTCAGACTGAAGGTAGCAACTACATGTTTATGTTTAAGCACCACAATACTTTAGCCCGGTTTGTTGACAAAATTGAAGATCATGCTCAGACGAGACATTAAATACTGGGCCAAATACCGTTGGGTCAACTGTGGGATTTGTCTGTGAAAGTGCAGAAAAGATCGTAGGAAAAGACGAAAATGCTAGATGCAAGCACTATTTTTATTTCCCCACTATATTTCTCTCTGAAAAACAGATGTTGAAAACCGAAATACATCAAATGAAATTCAGAGAGCCATATTATTTCCTTCTATATCTTGTCGGGCATGGTAAATGCTATTAATCATCCGATGAAAGTTGATTTTGTCAGGGCATATTCAGAAATCTAACGTACCATCTTGACCGGAAGTAGAAAAAGAACGTAAGAAGGGAGATAATAAAAATATGTGTAAAATTTTATGGGCTTTTTCTCTCCCCTGCATGTCGTACTCTCCAAAGATTGACCGACGCATCACTATCCTGTACAGGATAAAAATATTGATACGCGGTGTGTAAACTTAAATTCTGCCGCTGAAATAGGAGCGATGTAGAAAATGGCTATCAAAAATGTTTCAGTGGAAAAATCTTTCGAGCGTGTTTTTCGCTACAAATATCTGAAAATGTCGGACATCTTAAGGCGTTCCTCCCCTGAAGCTTTTGGTCAACATGGCATAAATTTTTTTGTTGTTAGATTATTGAGAATTTATAGTGATTCAATAATTCTTAACACTTTTAACCGCCCAGCATTTCTTTAAATGTCTATCCAAAAAGTTTCTGTTCATACCTCTATTACTTTTTTGTAAAGGGAGGTAATAATAGTCTCCCTTCGAATTGAGGATATAGTGATTTTAGAATCGAAAATGATAATTCTATGAAGGCAAAACCTCCAAAAGTGGCTCGGTTAAGATGCTACAAATAGTGATGATTTTTAATGTTATCATATTTTCCAGAGCAAAATTACAGTGGAAATAGATGTTCCGCTTCAGGATAGGAATACCTTAAACGGGAAAAATAAGTATTTTCTCCCTTTCCCAGACTGTTTTCTACCCTGCAAAAGACAGCTTTAGTGTTTTCAGTAACATTTGATTTGTCCTCTGCAAATGCTTTGAATTTGTCAAGTCTAAAATTTTGTCATTGGTAAAAAGTTAAACAGCTGTATTCCAATACATGTACATGTATTTTCTTTCATGTATGAAGGCTTTTTGCACACTGGATTTTGGCAAGGCTCTGGCCTGGCACTAATACAACCATGGAAAAGACATGATTAAGTCAGCTGTTTCTGTGAGAGCGATGAAATACTGTTTAAAGTGGCTAAACACTATTGTAGGCCTTTCATTGTAACAAAATAGTTTTAGCCCAGTACATTTGATTAACCCTCAACCACACAATCCCTGGTTTTAGTGACCTTGATGAAAGACTTTTGAAAACATTGTACAAAAAGGCGAGCAAGAGCGCGACATGCGGATGCCAACGCTTGGCTGCAGTTGCTTGATTTTCAAGGTAAAAAAGGGGGCATAACTGCATCAATAACACTTTGGTGTTACCTGCCCTTGTTGCGTGGGTTCCCCTTTTGATAGTTAACAACTTGTCCTAGTTCAAAATAAATATATTCAGTAATAACCAGGGATCTTGTATATACGATCCCTGGTAATAACAGAGATATGTAAAATGTCAAAAGTTTTTGCACCAGGACAGGGATCGCATATAACATGTTATATAAGATCTCTGACCAGGATGACACTGCAGACGACGTCAGGGCTTTTACTATACCTCGTTGTTTTCTCCCAAACAGCTTATCTTAAAAAATGCTGGTAACCAGCATTTTCTCCTTTTCCCACAATGTTTTCTTCCCTACAAAAGACCTGTCTCATAATTCAAGAAAAGATTAATTTGTCATTTTGCAAGAGCTTTCAGTTTGGTCTAGTTCAAAATTTTGTCGTTTGGTAAAGAGTTGATGAAAAGGCTCTACGGAGTGCTAGCCCAGAACTAATTAAACCCTTGAAAAGACACGAATGAGCTGTTTCTGGATGGTGGAAATCCCACTCAAAGCAGCTGAACACTATTGTAGGCCTATCATCATGATCAAGAGTATACATGTAGATTGTTTAAGCCCTGCACATTTGACTTACGAGACGCTATGGGATGGTGAAATCCCGCTCGAAGTAGTTTAACATAATTGTAGGCCTTTCATCATCATCAGAAACATAGATATAAGACCCCTGTCTTGTCGTGTGGAAATTCTTTTTTACAACACCAAACCACAAAACTTTAATATTCGTCCATCTATTAAATCTTTTTACCAGATAAAAAAAATAAGACTTGGCCAAATTAGAAGCATCTGCAAATGACACTTAAAATGCGACTCATATGATTATATACTCAGTTCCATAAATAAGTGTGCTCTTAATTTTCTTTTATTTCTCGTCGCATGTTGTACTGAAGACCAACAGATTTGGTATCATACTTTTGTTCAGAGTCTGTAGAAAATGCCAGGCTAATCAGATTTTGACTAACAGAAAGTTTAAGTTAGGTTTTTGCAGTTTAAATGAAGGTGGTACTAAACTCAAAGTTGCAAAAGTACTCAAAGACTAAGGTAACATTAAAGTTAGGTTTTTCTTAAAGTTCTTGTAATTTTTCAATCAATATCTTGTACGGCCATCCCTGCTGTCGATACAGGCAATTATTCGACGTCGCATAGACCTTACATAACGTAAAATCATTGCATCAGGAATGTTATTCCATTCCTGAACGAGAGCGGTGGCTCTAATAAGACCCTAATAAATGCAATCTCAAGGTCAATTTTTTCTAGAATGTCTCAGCAAAGCAGGCTGTGTAGATAATTGATTGAATGATTGATTGATTGAAACACGATTGTTTGAGGCCATGTTCATGAGCAACAATTCGCGTTGACCGTTATCCTTTGCAACAATATTTTCTTGTATCAGTTATTTTACATGTAGAATCTGTTTATGTTTATAAAGCACTTTTTTTTTTTTATTGTTTATTCAATTAAGCCACAAATGAATTGATAAAAAATGTCTTAACTTTCCTTAACTCCTTACCAAACGACAACAAGTAGGCTCATCAAAATTGAAAGCATTTATAATTGAGCCATCCTCTGTGAAAAGGGGGCTTAACGTATCTCTGTGATCCATGGTACCAAGCAAGCCGTCACATACTTATGGATCTATAATATCCACTTTTTTAGACAACCAACTTAATCATGAGATAGACTGGTCCTTGGGCATACAAAAAAATTGACAAAAAGCGAAAAGTTTCGGCCCAGGTCAGCCTGCGCGGACTGCGCAGGCTGGCCTGAATCGATACTTTTCGCAGATCTATGCATTAAGCCCCCTTTTCACAGAGCATGGCTCAAATAGTTAGCCAAATCTGACATGAATAAGATCATGGGTTTTGTCTTCGCTAGAGTAGAAACCTTTGTGGGAAAACGAGAAGTGAGCTGAGCCATTTACCAACGACAAAGTTTTTGACCAGTCCAAATTGAAAGCATTTGCAGACGACAAATAGAAAGTGGCTCAGATGATGGAATTTATCGGTGAATGTAATATACATTTAGGGAAGGATGAATACATGTGTGCTGGTTACTTCTGCTGTGACTTAAATAGTTCTAATTTAAAAATTAAAGTCCATACGTAATTATGAGCACTTATTATCACTTTGTCTTTCGCAGTAAACATTGTGTATGTCTAATGCAGTAAACTCTTTGGATATTATTCATTGATCATGTAAATGCATGCTTCAAAATCTAAAGTATGTTCAGAAAATATGGTTTTGAATCATATACATTTCAGACATTTCTTAACTATTACATCAGGATCATAAGCGATCTTTTCATAGTAGACCATGATCATACTACACTGAGCCTGCAGACTTGCCGAATCAATCTAAATTTGAGGCAGCAAATCTGTTCAATCAATGTGTGGGTAGTTTAGTCAAAAAACATAGAGGTAATAAGTTATACGAATACAACTGTGTTCTTTTTAGCATCATTTTATAATTAACTGATTAAATATATGATAGGTAAAAGCGATGAAACCTGAAAATTTATTTGCTGAAAGGGGACCCCAATCCCATGATACGAGCGAAACTTTTTGTTGCGAACATGCGAGATAGCGAGCTGGCTAAGTATTCGGAATACTCAGAGGTTTACCTAGCATACTCATACCAAAATGTTGCGGGATTAGCGCTACCAAAGAGCTTTAAATAAATGACAGATGTCCGATATTCGGTTAATTTTACTTTTTGAAAGGAAAGGTATTGGCTTATTCAAAATAAATGTTCTTGTTCAAATACTAGATTTACAAAAGTACATTAACTGTGTATCTATGTCCTTGAATAAGCTTGTATGCAAGCACTTTCTTATGACTTGTAGGCCTACTGAGTAAGTATACTCCTTCAGGATGATTTTCTTCCTTCAAAGCTATTAAACTAGTAGCATGCCATCAATCTTTGTATCAACAACAAGTAGCAAGCAGTGCCACAACTTGTACAAGGCAGATATCTGCCCGGTTCATTGTACAGGTAACTATCAATGTCTTGAAATGCGATTTTACGTTTTGAATGGTTGCATCCTGATACAAAGATGATTGCAAAAACAAGGTTGAAATCCCGGCAGATTTTGTGCGCATGTTTATACTGTAGTCACAATAATGAGACATTTAGGGATCTTCTTCTCATATTTGGACATTTACTCTGCACCGCACAGTCTCAAGTCAATTGCAAATTTTCCGGTTGCAAAGCTACACTGCTGAACTGACTTTCTGGTTCGTCGATGTAATCTATATTGCAGCGAAATACAAATAATTTTTAGTGACACACATGACCAAGGACAAATTACTATAGTTAAAACATTTCATTACCTAAAGCGATGGTGAAGTTGTTAGTAACATGTAAATCTGAAAAAAAAATATTTCTTGCTTTGTGGCCATTTTGGGCATATGCCTTTCGCTGTTCCGAACACTGGGAACATGTTCTAGGTGAATGGAGTATTTCGGAACACTGTTCTATGTTCTTCAGAACATGTTCTGACTATTCTAATTCAGTCGAGGTGCAGCGCACCTGCTGAATGGTTGCTAGGTGATACAAGATGGCTGAAAGACGGACAGTTTTCATGGCGAAACTTGCAATTGCCTTTTTTACGATATGAAGGCCATAAATAGGAGCAATGTAGGCTCGTCAATGTCAATCTCTACTCCCTCTTCGCAGCTAATCATATCCTCTACTAGCACAGCTAAGACAGTAGCTCTTGCAACAGCCATCATGGGAATGTACATTCATTTCGGTACTGATTAGAACAATGTTCCGAAAATGCACCATTCCAGAACAGTGCACTCGTGCTGAAATACTCCTTTCGCGCATTTCAGAGGAGCATTCTGGAACACTGTAAATTGCGCCAGAACAGGTGAATGGAATACGCCCCGAGTGTCTACTTTGGGGGGTGTAACCATCTTGAGTGACAGATGAATTAAAATCCATAGAGAAGCATATGTTTTGCATGGAATTTGAACATGAGATACCAGGCTTACAGGGCAAGTGTTCTGCGTACAAGCTAATTATTTTTCACTGCTATTGAATTGCATAAAAATGATTACATCTCTGTTAAAACCTGTCAAGCTACGTGATCTGGTATAACTCTTTAGTTACCAAATAACCCATATCCACGAAAACCTAGATGATAAGGACTTTTGAAAACATGGTGGGAACAGGAGAAAATGTTGAAGAACAGCTTTTCTCAGTATAGACTTAAATTGCCCCAGAGATATGATTCTAATGAAGAGAAAGCATAGCTTTTAGTAACTAAAAAAACGTTAACCCTTTATCAAACAATAAGTAACATTTGATTTGTTGTTTGCAAAGGTTTTCAATTCCGACAGGTCTTAGATTTTGTTGTGTAGTAGAAAGGTAAACCCTGCTTTCCCAGAGTGCAGCTCACATGTATATGGAGAACTTATGATTACATTTCAGGGACGCTGCCATGACAACTGTACGAAGCTTTGTGGAAGCAGTAATGAGGAAACCGACCCTGAAGACAATACTTTTTACATGTGTTCTCATTACAGTTCTTCATTATGTCATTAAATTTGAACAAATACGTGATCATGGGGACTACAAAAATCTCATAATTCCTGTAGAGGAAATAGACCTATCAAAATATCCCCCTCTGGGTCTCAGCCATTTTGAAACATTTCCTTTGTCGGGACCTTTACGTGTGCCGAGAATAATTCATCAAACATGGAAAAACACAGAGATTCCAATGAAACTTACGAAATGGGTGAAATCGTGGGTCTTAAAAAATCCAGATTATGAGTATTGGCTGTGGACTGATGAAAGTGCTAGAGCCCTTATTGCAGACAGACACCCATATCTCTTGCCAACATTTGATGGCTACACAGAAGGAATAAGAAAAGCAGATGCTCTACGCTATGTGGTGTTGTACGAGTTTGGTGGCATTTATGCAGACATGGATATGGAGAGCCTGAAGCCGTTGGATCCCATCTTACGCAAATATGCTTGTATCATACCACAGGAGCCATATGAACATCCAATATTGTATGGAAATTTTGAAAATTTATCCATCAATGCAGTCATGGCCTGTAGAGCAAAGCACCCTTTCATGAAAATGCTGATGGATAACTTGGGATATTTTTCTCATATGTGGGATGTGTTAGATAGCACTGGACCTCACTTTGTGTTAAATAATTTGAAACGATATAAGGACAGCAACAGAAATATCAATGATACACATGATGACGGAATCTATCTGGCTCCAGCAGAATATTTCTTTCCAACAATTGATCCTACAAAACATTTTTGGTTTCGAATACAATGTTCAAATTTTGATAAGTTAACAACTATTCAAAAAAGGGCTTGTGTTAGTTTGAAATATCATGGCGAGAAGAAAAAACCTCTTGCTGTTTCATTTACAACTCATCACTGGATTCATACATACATCGACTTCAGGCTGTCTCTAAAAGGTCCTGTGAACATTAAGGAAATAATTCCAAAAGTCAGAATGTACCACAGTCAAACAGAAATCAATGGTACTCACTAGTGCATGTAGTATGAATCATCAAGCTCACAAAATTTGGTTCGATATTCAGCAATCATTCTAAATAGTGCTTATACCCTTACCATGTAACCCTGAGTTTTAACAACCCTTCTATAGGAAGAAAGACTTTGAAAAAATTGTGGGAAAAGGAGAAAATGCTGGTAACCAGCATTTTCTCCTTTTCCCACAATGTTTTTCAACCTTTTTTACAGTTAGACTTCAATTTAGAATGATTCATGGATGGAGACCAAGGTCTTTCTGACCAGAATTCTTTTAGTCTTCACAAACACTTTTAGCAGTATTGCTTATGGAGTTAAAGGCCCAATAGCAGCCAAAGACAAACAATTCTGGTTGGGTATTAAATACAGGTAAATTTCATTCATATCAATTAAAAGTATCATGGTGTTATTTTTAGTCTGATGGTCTGTTAGACTATGTTTGGTCAAAATTCCAGTTGCATGGAGAACTATGAATGTTAAAACTAGAATTAACACATGTATTGGCAAAATTAATTTGTTTTCATATATCTCTGTTCTGCTAATTACTGGAGCCTTGACTGACTGTTTTTTAAACAGGTAGTCATACTTGCAACTATCGCCATACCTTTAATTGTTATGAATGAAATTTATCTGTATTTTATACAGAGAATAATTTACATTTGGCTGCTATTAGGCCTTTTACTTTTTACCACACAATCTTGAGTTTTAACTACCCAAAGGGAAAAAGCATTTTGAAGATATAGTGGGAATTTGCAGTCGACAAATTAGATGATAACAAGGAAATTTGTCTTTCATAGGCTAGAAAACATTGTGGGAAAAGGAGAAAATGCTGGTTACCAGCTTTTACTTCTTTTCCCACAGTGTTTTTGAAAGCTTATTTCTCAGGGTTGTTCAAAGTCAGGATTGTGTGGTAAAGGGGTTAACAGTACTCATAGTCTAGTCAGAAAAGTTATAATTACCTGTACACAGGCACTTGTGGGTTTTACAAATTTTGCCTGCTTTAGTCTTATTCTCATGTGAATTTTGCCTACTTCAGTCTTATTCTCACATGAACTTTGCCTACTTCAGTCTTATTCTCATGTGAATTTTGCCTGCGTGAGTCTTATTCTCATCTCAGTTTTGCTTGATTTAGTCTTATTCTCATGTATCATATTTGTATGTTAAATTGTGTTTATAAAGCTATTAATACCTTACCTTTAAATAGTCTAAAATTCCAAATTGAAAGCATTTGTAGACAACAATTTAAATGTGACTCAAATGATGGAGTTTGTCTTTAATAAGGTAGAAAACATTGTGGGAAAAGGAGAAAATGCTGGTTACCAGCATTTTCTCCTATTCCCAGAATGTTTTCAAAAGGCACGGTTGTTCAAAGCTTGGCAAATTTTGTTAATACACGAGTGCCTGTGAGTTGTACTACATGTACATACTACATAGCTATAGTTATGTTTAATGAATGGATTTGACGGGACATGATCACACCCCTCAGAGCACTATGGAAAACAAACTTGATGGGTTTTTGTTCGCCAGGAAATAGATCAAAACAGTTTGATTTCATCATTTTCTTTTTTATCAACATGTCTCAAAATAGCAGAAAATGTAGATAAAGAGATTTCTACAGTCATGCTTTGTGTAGTCTAATCTTGATCTACACTTGCAGCATTAGCAACTAATATGAGCCATGCTCTGTGAAAAGGGGGCCTAATGCATCTGAAAAATGTGTTGGCCCATGTCAGCCTGTGTGCTCCGCACAGGCTGACCTTGGTTGTAATTTTTTTCTATTTGTTAATTTTCTGCATGTCTAAGGACCATCCTACCCCTGAATCCAGTCAACTGTTAGACTAAATAGATTTTATAATTATATGTCTTGCTTGGTATAGTGCATTATAGAGATGCATTAAATCTCCTTTTGTCAGAGCATGGCTCAGATGTTTGAATGCACTCACCAGGAGACTGAAAGCTTTGTATAAAAGAAAGTGTTCTCTTTTTGTAAAGGCTTTACACTGTGTATATCTAGTCATATGCTATATATTTGCTAATTATGCTCCCCTTCAACGAAGTGGGGGTATATTGCTTTGCACATGTTGGTCGGTCAGTCGGTAGGTCGGTCGGTAGACCTTACCTTGTCCGGATGATAACTAGACACAGAATTGGCCTAGCTTCGTCAAATTTGGCACAGACATGTGTCTCGGAGTGTAGATGATCCCTATTGATTTTGAGGTCAATTGGTCAAAGGTCAAGGTCACAGTGACCGTCAACATGTTGATATATAGACCAAACCTTGTCCGGATGATAACTAGACACAGAATTGACTTAGGTTCGTCAAATTTGGCACAGACATGCGTCTCGGAGTGCAGATGATCCCTATTGATTTTGAGGTCAATCGGTCAAAGGTCAAGGTCACAGTGACTGTCAACATGTTGATATATAGACCAAACCTTGTCTGGATAACTAGACACAGAATTGACCTAGGTTCGTCAAATTTGGCACAGACATGCGTCTCGGAGTGTAGATGATCCCTATTGATTTTGAGGTCAATCGGTCAAAGGTCAAGGTCACAGTGACCATCAACATGTTGATATATAGACCAAACCTTGTCCGGATGATAACTAGACACAGAATTGACTTAGGTTTGTCAAATTTGGCACAGACATGCGTCTCGGAGTGCAGATGATCCCTATTGATTTTGATGTCAATCGGTCAAAGGTCAAGGTCACAGTGACCGTCAACATGTTGATATATAGACCAAACCTTGTCCAGATGATAACTAGACACAGAATTGACCTAGGTTTGTCAAATTTGGCACAGACATGCGTCTCGAAGTGCAGATGATCCCTATTGATTTTGAGGTCAAAGGTCAAGGTCACAGTGACCGTCAACATGTTGATATATAGACCAAACCTTGTCCAGATGATAACTAGACAAAGAATTGACCTAGGTTCGTCAAATTTGGCACAGGCATGCGTGTCGGAGTGCAGATGATCCCTATTGATTTTGAGGTCAATCGGTCAAAGGTCAAGGTCACAGTGACCATCAACATGTTGATATATAGACCAAACCTTGTCTGGATGATAACTAGACACAGAATTGACCTAGGTTCGTCAAATTTGGCACAGACATTCGTCTTGGAGTGCAGATGATCCCTATCGATTTTGAGATTAATCCATCAAAGGTCAAGGTCACAGTGGCCTTCAACTTAATGATATATAGACCAAACCTTGTCCAGATGATTACTAGACACAGAATTGACATAAGATCTTCAAATTCTGTACAGATATTCATCTCGGATTGTAAATGATCCCTATCGATTTTGAGATTAATCCATAAAAGGTCCAGGTCACAGTGGCCTTCAACTTCATGATATATAGACCAAACCTTGTCCAGATGATAACTAGACACAGAATTGACCTAGGTCCTTCAAATTCGCTACAGATATTCATCTTGGAGTGTAAATGATCCCTATTGATTTTAAGGTTAATCCGTGAAAGGTCAAGGTCACAGTGACCACCAGATGATTCAGGGCCCGCGCTGCCGTTCGCCACTTGAGCCATTTGCTAAAAAAAAAATTAAAGTGTCTCAAAAATCATCATATGTGGCTCAACTCTTGGCTCCAACATTTTATTCGCATATTATCAGGGACGTAGTAAGCATCGAAGTGGAAAAGTGGAAGTCGAACGTGCGTGCCGAAAAGAAAATCGATAACCCAGTCTGTGTATCGGCGACTGTTTACAATCTTGTATGTATATACACGGCGGTGTGTATAATTATGCGAACTGTTGACAGATTATCACGTTTAACAATTGAAGTGGGCTATAAATCAAAAAGATGACATCAATATTTCCCAATCAATTCTTTTGATATCAGTTTATGAACTGTGCCACTTCCTGTATCAATGTGGCAGTAGGGGGGCATGACTGTTTTACAAACAGACATCTTGTTTCAAATTTAGCCAGTATTCTATAGACCTATTATTAACCCATAAAGTAACAATAGCTGCCAAAAGGAAACAAAGTGGGTGTTAAAATGCATTTGGATTAATATCATACAATTTATAGATATAGAAATTATTGTGGAGATGACAATCTGTTTTTGTAGGGTTGGTCCCAATGTTAGTTGCTGGCAGAGAAATTAATTTCAAAACTAGGTTAAAACCTACAAGGTCACTCTATCTTATGTTTATTTTTTGCCTGATTTTAGAATTTATTTTTCTGCCAGCCAATAACATTTGGACCTACCACACAATTAAAGATTGTAATCTTCCAAATATTTTCCGTACTTTTAAATGGTATGATTTAAATTCAAATGCATTTTAACACCTGCTTAGATTTTTTTGCCGCTGTTGGGCGTTTAACACACTAAATAAAGGCCCCAATAGTTGTGAGTTTGCAGTTCCTCATGTCTAATGTGTTTCAGTAGAACAGACACTGTTGATCAAAGATCAGACTGCATGTCTTGTGCAGTATGATCTTGATCTGCACTGGCCACAAAGGCAACTAAAATTTTGAAAGGTGCTTGAAAGATTACAGTAATTGGTCTATAGTATAGACTTTTATAGACTTGCCAAAAACTAAGCAATGCAAAGGGTGAATATTTAACTTTTTCCACAGACAACACCAGAAGCTGTTGTGGACAATGCAGATCAAGATCATACTGCACAGAATGTGCAGTCTGATCTCTGATTTACACTGTCCACTGCCATATTGTAAATTATGACCAAACTGTCTCTTGATCTTGCAGAGGAAATGTATTTTTAGCCTTTGAGAAAATACAATTGATCTATTCAGTAGTGAAATAGTTAAAAGAAAGAAAAATCATATTAGTTTTTCTTTTTCAACACAATAGAGCATAGTGGGTCAGCGGCATTCTCTCCTAATCTCATCTTTTTCGAACTTTCAAAAGCCAAATCCAATCCTTTGAATCACATTACAATCATCGTCTGCAAATGCTTTCTGTTTCGTTATTTGACTGTTTGTTGATAAAAAGTCAAAGCATTTACCCTTACCCTGCTAAGCGTGACTCAAGGACCATTTACAGTGTAGATCAAGATCGGACTGCAAAGAATGTGCAGTCTGATCTTGGAGATAGATATTTATCCTCCCTAAAATACCATTGAAAAATCAAAATTTTGGCTTTTACTACTGGCTCAGAAGTTTCATTTCACTTATTTAACAGGTGTCTGGTAGTGAGAAAGTGTGTTGGCGTCTCATAAGGTCCTGAGTTCAATTCCCAGGAGAGGGTGTCAACTTTGGAACCGTTCATTGGCCCACACACTCGGTGCGAGCACTGGCGTGGGTTACAGGAAGCAGAATTGGGAGAGAATAGTATATGTTGCAAGAACTTTGCAAATCAATGTAAAAATTAATCTGCTTAATCTAAATTAAGCAGGTTAAGGGTTAAACAGAAAAGCTAGATTAGGGATCCAGGGTCAGTGCTTATAAAACTTGTTTGTGCTCAACTTAACTGAGTAAGAAATTTCAAAGTTGAACAGAATTATTTAACAACCCTGAGAAAGCTTTCTGAAAATATTGTGGGAAAAAGAGAAAATGCTGGTAACCAGCATTTTCTCCTTTTCCAACAATGTTTTCCGCCCTTTCTCAGACAACTTTTCCCTTTTGACCTACATTAAAGTTGTTGCCTGCAAATGCTTCCATTAAGACAAGTCCAAAATTTTGTCAATTGGTAAAGAGTTAAAGTTTGAGCACGAACTCAGTTGAGCACGAACTCGGTTGAGCACAAACTCGGTTGAGCACAAACTCGGTTGAGCACAAACTCGGTTGAGCACAAACTCGGTTGAGCACAAACTCGGTTGAGCACAAACTAAGTTGAGCATGAGCTCAGTTGAGCATGAACTAAAGTTTAATAAGCAAGGGCCCAGAACCATCAAAGTCCTTTAGTTAGATCCTGTATTCTTGCCAATGATTTTAAAGTATAGCATTCTCTGTTTATTTTAAACAGCATTAAAGTTTTATTAGAAATTGAAAAGTTTACATTTTGCTCTGTATTGGCCTTTTATAATATATTGTCACTTTTTTATGATTGCCCAACAAATGACACTTTTGAAAAATTAATTTGAAAACATGGATATTTAATACGGATGAAGTTATAGTACATTAATACGTGTGAAAACGAGAGGGGCATAATGTCCCTGTATCACTCCACTGCATAATAAATTGCATGTGCTTAATTTGGCCTGCAACATTTGAAAAGGGGCATTCAGACATTTGTGTTAACTGTTGTCTCTGATCAGCCTGCACAGTCCTGTGATTTTCTGTTTCACTCAAGTCTACTGTATGACTAAATCTAATGTTCCTTAAAGTGCTGTCTTGAAAAAGCCTGCGCAGACTGAGCAAGCTGATCCAAGATGACAGTATACGCAAATGTCCGAAAAGCCTCTTTTTGTAGACCATACAGTCATTAAACTGCTAAAATTTTTATAACAATAAAGTTTTACAGAGAAAACATGCTTAGCTCTCCCCCCACCCCCATTGCCCAGTTTCAAAAAATACAAACAGATCTATTCCAATGTCATCAATGTAATTCATACGAAATATTAATGAACTCTGAAAAAGAGCATTTTTACAAGCAGATTTCCAACAAGAATGGCCCTACAATTTGTGACACCCCCACCTCCCCCAGCAGGACCAATTTTTGAATAATTTGAAAATTCTAGGTAGAGATCCCCACTATCATGCTACACACCAAACATTAAAATTCTAGGCCAAGAACAAGAAGATTTTGTAAGTTTTTTCTCGAAAGGCCTTTACGAAAGTTGTGCCCCCCCCCCTTCCGGACCGATTTTAATTAGTTGTATCCTGATAAGTCTACTAGATGAAGCTACGTACCAAATGATACAGGCCTAGGCTAAATTTCTATAAACAAGATATTTAAAGCTTCTGCAACAGAAAGTCATTGTAAAATGTGTGACTCCCCAGGGAGAAGCCAATTTTAATCCCAGGGCTAAATTTTGAAAACACTTGGAAGTGATCCACTAGATGTTGTTACATGCCAAATTTGGTAGCATCAGGTTTTATGCTTAGATAGAAGATTTTCAAAGGTATCACTAAATACAAAGGTATCACTATACAAAGATATGTTAAACTTGTCACCCCTCAGTGGGGCCAATTTTGACAGTAATTTAACTAGTCTAGGTAAAGGCATATTAGACAACACACACAATATTACAACTCTAGCTGTAATGGTAGGAACAAGAAGATTTTTTAACTTTTCACCATATAATCCTATGTAGAACTTGTAACCCAAGGGGTGAGGCCAATTTTGACCCAGGGACTGTAACTTGGACAAACTTGGTGGAGGTCTACTTGATGAAGCTACATGCCAAATTTGGTAGATCTAGTTCTAATTCTTGAGACAAGGTTTTTAAAGTTTTCACTATGTAAGTTCTTATAAATCTTGTGACCCCTTGGGTGGGCTCAGTTTTAACCCTAGTGCTATACTTTAAACAAACTTGGTAGAGGTCATCTAGGG
Organism: Hippopus hippopus; assembly: GCA_946811185.2. Classification (NCBI taxonomy): domain Eukaryota; kingdom Metazoa; phylum Mollusca; class Bivalvia; order Cardiida; family Cardiidae; genus Hippopus; species Hippopus hippopus. Next base: position 11,021,302 of record OX328104.1, read on the forward strand.
AAAGGTGTTATGTAGATAGGATATACAGTGCCCTGATTTCAGAATATTCTAGAAACATGAAGAACATTTATTGGTTTTCCATTGTGGTTATTTTTAGAAACAGGTTGTTAGTAAACAAGCCGTTTACCAATCGATGATGTCATCTTTCTAGAAAAGACTAATCTAGAATATTCCAAGCTGATATAAATAGAAGTGACTTACTTGGTGATTTGGATTTTGAAGTTAGACTTGTGGCTTGGAAGATACAGAATTAGTGCAAAGTGTTGGATTTAATTTGGAATATACATCCGTAAATTGGAATTATCTTCTTATTAAACAGGTTGCTCATATCTATCTGCAAGTTAAAACTATTGTTATTTTAGGTTTTAGGAACCAGAAATTTCATACTTTTTGTAGTCTAAACTTAATTCTTAATTTTGACGGACTTATTCTATTTCTTGTTCTAAGATTAAAAATTGTCAAAATTTCAAACTTAAGTCTTATTGTACTCTTTTTGTCTTTGTTCATTAATAAATATTGTTAATTGTTAAAGGCTTGTTGCTGGTTTTCTTTCTCGTTACGCTTGGCTCGTAACAAAGCTACATGCAAAATTTGGAGCCCTATTCTTTATGGTTGTGAACAAGACATGTTTATAAGTTTTTATCATAGAAGCCAACATAAAACTTGTGATCTCTGGGGTGGGATCAATTTTGACCCCAGGGATACAATTTGAAAAAAGTCAATTAGACAAAGCTACATGAAAAATTTAGTAGCCCTAGGCCTTATGGTTTAGGACAAGAAGATTTTCAATACTTTTCAGTTTTGTTGCTATGAAAGACATTTAATGGTGTCTTACACTGCTTTCAACATTATTTCAGTCTTATCATGACAACAGCTCACATACTCCATGAATTTCCTAAACTCCACTCGTACCAGGCTGGGGCTCTGAAGTGTCTTGCCAAAGGACACTCCCATGACAAACCTGGTGAGGCTAAAACCCTTGGCCTCCAGGTCACGAGTCCTGAATCAATACTGCCTGCTTTGCTGAAACAATATAGACAAAAGGAGCCTAGAAATTGAAATTATTTGGGTCTACTCTCTAAACTGAAAATATTTGTTGGTTTTTTTTTTTGTGCAGGCTGACCTTGGTCGATACTTTTCGCAGATGCATTAAGCCTCCTTTTCACAAAGCATGGCTCGTATATCACTAAAACACAAGACAATGAAAATTTAGAATGATTTGTTTAATCAAACATGACACAATGTCACAGCAACTGCTGAAACAATAAAGTATAAAGCAAAACAGTTCAAGGGTGGTGTTACTTTTACTTAAACTCTTTACGATACTGAAAAATCTTTGACCTGTCCAAATCAAAAGCATTTGCAGATGATATATAATTTGGCTTAGAGCCTAATTAAATTTGGCTTAGAGCCTAATTAGCGGTCAAAAGTTAACAAGGGTGTTAAGATGCATTTTGATTTAAATCATACTTTGTAAAAGTATGGAAATCATTGTGAAGATGACAATCTGTTATTGTACAGTCAGTCCAAGAGTTATTCGCTGGCAGCTGGCCTGAATTTTAAATCTTGTTGAAATGTAAATAAAAAACAGAGCAACTTCTGACCTACTTTGAAAATTCATTTTTCATCAGTGACTAAAACTTGGACCAACCGTAAAATGATAGACTGCCATCTTTACAATAATTTCCAAACTTTTAAATGGTATGATTCAAATTTAAATGCATTTAAACTCCTACATTATTTACCTTTGGCTGTTTTGGGGGTTTTAAGTGATGGGATTAGTCTGCTACGGAATAGAAAACATTGTGGGAAAAGAAGAAATACTGATTGCCAGTATTTTCCCTTTCTACTAGGGGGTTTTCAAAATAATTTTTCTCTAGGGTCTTAAAACTTTCGATAATTTGGTATAGGGTTAATTTGAACCATGCTCTGTAAAAAGGGGTTAAATGCATCAGTAAAAAGTATCAACCCAGGTCAGCCTGCGTGAACTGCACAGGCTGACCTGGGTAGAAACTTTTGGTAAATTTCTGCATATCCAAGGACCATTCTACCTCATCTGGTTGTTAGACTTATAGGATTTCATAATTCCATGCTTGTGTGATGACTTGCTTAGAATATTGCATCTCGAAGCTGCATTAAACCCCTTTTTGCCAGAGTATGGCTCATTCACCTTAACACTATTTTACCCTTCACTAAACAAACCCCAGTTTTAACCATTCTCAGGAAGAAAACTTTAGAAGAAATTTTGTCTGGTAAAGAGTTCACATGAAATGACCTAAAACACATCATCAGGTTCACTGGTCCTTTGACATACAGAAAATTGACCAATATCGAAAAGTTTCGGCCAAGGTCAGCCTGCACGGACTATGCAAGCTGACCTTGGTTGATACTTTTCGCAGATGCATTTAGCCCCCTTTTCACAGAGCATAGCTCATATCATTTTGATTGGTAAGTTATGGTGTTTTGATAAAAAATACACACTGAATTCTTTATAAAAGTTTTCATCTGTTTTTGATTCAATCTACTGAGAAACTAACGAAAACTCCACAAGCTGCTATGGAAAATATCACTTTTCATTTGCATGGAAAAAATGCTAAGGACAGGAACCGTTACGTGTAACGTGTTACATGCAACTGCTCCATTTCAGCACAATCTGTCTTTTTCAAACCTTTCAACAGCTGGAGGTGTGAAAAGTCATACAAAAATGGTCTAAAAGTGTTGAAATTCAGCAATATTACACTCAATCCCAAGTGTTAAGGATCCAGTAGAAACAATCTTGCTTATAACCTGCATTTCCCCTTTTCCTATTCTGTTTTCTTGTCTTTTGAAGACAAAGCTCATCATTTGAGCTACATAAAATTTGTTGTCTCCAGATGTTTTGAATTTAGACAAGTCTTATATTCTGTTACTTGATAAAGAGATAACATAATGACATGCCAACCTATCGACATCTCTGATTTGACTTATTCCAGTGATCTGTCAAAGCACAACTCAGTAAAGTCAACCTATGCAAGAAAGGATAGAGTCTACATCAAATTTAAAATTTCTCCAAGCCTCTGGCATAAACTGATCAGGCTTGTTTATCTGTGAAGCTGTCCGTCTGTCACTGTAGCCTTTTCTTTTGGATAGATGAGATCCTGAAAATAAACAGACAAGAAGATGATGAGTTTGCGTTTATTTATAGTCGCCACTGGTTGCCCTTATGGGCAATGCCCTCCTTGAAGGCTGCTAGTATTGTTACGGAGGATAGTGCAGATACAGGACGAAACCCATCCTAAGTTACCCCTGGTCCTTTAACGTGCTCAGTGTATAGCACCGTCACAAGGAAGCTCAGTTAAACATCTCAAGGATTTTTTTGATCCATAATTATGATGATTTGCTTGCCGTCATGCTTCATGCAGATGTCTTGAGCCCACTTTTGCTAAAGCATGGCAACATTTGATATAAAATTTGACACAGAAAGTACCATACTAGTACCTTGGTTATCAAACTGAGTTGCTAAGCTTCTTCTAGGCTTTCCTACCACCGTTCCATCCCGATTCTGAAAGAAAAAATTTATATAGTCGTGATGTCAACTGTTAGAAAATGTTTTGGATGGCCCTTAACTAAACAATCCTGTGTGTTTATTTAGAATTTTCTCCATTTTCCAGCATTTTCTCCATTTTCCAGTCTTTCTTCCATTCCCAAAAACAAATCCCATGGAATAAAACACATTTAATTTGTTGTTCAAAATTTTTATTTCAATTTGAACATACTTAAGGGAAAAAAATGTAATTGATAAGCCATTAAAAAACCTTTTAAGTTTCATGAAAATCTGGCCTCAAAAACAGAAAAAGACTCATGGAAGGACCGAGGGACAGACAGATGGAAAATATACCATGACATAAACTAGTCCGGCCTTTGGCCAGTAAACTTAGTCAATCGTAATTGTTTTTCACCATCAGCTCTAAGCTGTGGATGAAAAATCTCTCATGTTGAAGTTGTAACAGCTAACCCTCACATTTTAGGATTCGATGCACATTACGATGCAAGTAGACTTAGATGCCTCCTTCTTCATGTTTGGTTAAGGGTTATAAAATGGACTTTAACAGGAATAAGGACACAAACATAGCATTGCCATTGATCTTTTTTGCCACAATATTTCATCAAATAATTGACCGTGTAGATCCAAGATAAGACTGCACAGAATGTGCAGTCTGATCTTGACCTACATTGTCTACGAAAAATAAACACAATTCTTATTCTATACTTCCTTCAAATGCACAGCTTTCTGAGATTTAGCATGTTCTTTGTGTCCAGTAATTAAATATTCCGATCCATTTCAGTCAATTTTTTTCCTTTTCATACGAGCCATGCTCTGGCAAAAGGGGGCTTAATGCATCTCTGTGATGCATGATAAGAAGCAACCGATCACAAAGTTATGGATCCATTCTAGCCACATTTTCTAATAACCAACTGAATCATGAGGTAGACTGGGTCCTGGACATACAGAAAATTGACCCATAGCGAAAAGTTTCGGCCCAGGTCAGCCTGTGCGGACTGCACAGGCTGACCTGGGTCGATACTTTTTGCAGATGCATTAAGCCCCTTTTTCACAAAGCATAGCTCATACATTTTTGTTCATGGGTTTTGTCTCAAACAGGAAATGGGCAAAGCATTATGAAACTGACCAATATTTGAAACTGTTCTTTTTTGTCTTGTTTAACATTCGGTGAACCATAAGCTTGAGCCCCTGCAACATTGCCTTTCTCTTGGTCTGTCCTTTGGTGGGTCTTTCGCTCGTGACTTTCCCTCTGTCGTGGTTTTGTTTCCTTGAACTGTAACAATTCCTGATATGCACTTTGGTTCATTTGAGCAAAGTATTGCTGTTGCTTTAATTTCTCTTTATCTCTATACTGTTTGGTGCTGCTGTTCTCATGTTCTTTCGTAGATTTGTTGAAATCACTTGGACCCCTTGGATGTGATCTTGGCCTTGCTCCAAGTTGTACCTGTCTGTTGGCTATCCACTTTCTCAAGGGTCTAAAGAACAAAGGAACAGACATAGAAAATATCTGGTTTTGAAACAGTAACATTATCTGATGTGACTGATTTATTGTACAGTGTTTAAAGCCCTTTTCAACATTATTTCAGTTATACTGCGCCAGTCAGTGCACCTATTAATGATTTTCTGGAGTTTCTTTTTACCAGTACTTTGCATAATATTCTGCCCAAGCCACTGACTAGCTTTCCCGCTTAACCATCATCAAAACAATGTTTAGTGGTGTGAGAAGAAGGAATACTGTCACAATGACGATCATCAATCCTCAGAAAGAAAGCCAAGCTGGGGGTTCAACCAGCGACATCCTGTTCCCAAGTCCTGTGTGCTCCTGACTGCGTTACTGGGGCTCTGGTATCAGGTATGAACTCTCAGATGATCTGTCTTGATGTTGCAAAACTAATGAGGATCCACTTCATTTCTTGTAAAGAGTGTTTTCTATTTTTCTAGGATTTTTCTCCTTTTCCCATAATGTTTTGAAAGCTTTCTCTCCCAGGTTCTTTAAAACCCAGGACTGCTGAATAAAGAGTTAGATACCAGCTCTTATGTGATGTGGATACATTTTCATTCTAGGTAAAAACTGAAAAGTCTGATGTAGCTGTTTTCCTAGGCTGTTTCTTGCGGTATATGTATATATTTAAATGAAACTAAAAGTGTTGCATTTTGATAAGTGTCCCCCCCACCTTGCCTTGTCACCGGATCAGGTAAAAAATTCAAAGGGCCCTAACCCATGTAAAAGTCAACCAGTTACATGTATACTGAAAATGCAGGTGCGCAAGTTCCCTTGGAATGAAAGCTTCGATAAAATTTTTTTCCCAATTCTGTCAGACAAAAGGAGGACACCAAATGGGATCTTGGGGCCTCTGTTGTTGGAGTTATAACAAGTGAACCTTTGAGCATTTTTCATGACTACAGTTGCCTTTGCTGTCAGTATGGATTACACAGCAGACTTTACAAAACATGCACTCTGATCTTTAATCTACACTGTCTCCTTTACTGAAACACTATAGATAAAAGCAAGCAGGACATTGTGATTACTTGGGTCTCATTTCTGAACTGGAAAAGTCTGATGGGTTTATACCCGCTCTAAGGATTACTATTGTGAATCCAAGATTCCACTGCAGGTTCTCTGCAGTCTGATCTCTTTCCAGATTAATGACAAAAGCATCTAGAATTGAGCCGGGCTCTGGGAAAAGGGGGCTAAATGCATCTCTGTGATGCATTATACTAAGGTACATAATTACGGATCCATAAAATCCATTTTATCTGACAACCGACTGAATCAGGACATAGAATGGTTTATTGAAATACCAAATATTGACCAATAACAAAAAGTTTCAACCCATGTCAGCCTTTGCAGACTGTGCAGGCTGACATGGGTTGATACTTTTTGCAGATGCATTAAGCCCTCTTTTTCACAGATCATGACTCAATTATTCTCAGCATCATAGATTCAAAGCAAGTACACAAAATTTCAAGCATCATGTGGATAAAGTTGCGTTACAACCTCTTTCATGTGTCTAAGAATACGCATAGTAGATTACAGGATCATATTTCACCCACTACTATACTGGCAGTATTTCCCATAAACCAAAAATCAACATATATCACAAAGAAATCCTTTGAAATGCAAAGGTTAAAATAGAGGCCATACAACTATTAACTGGCAAATGGGACTTACTTTACAAATGGAATAACCATAAAAAAGGTATTTGGGTTCAGACCAAGTTGAGTCTTGGGAATCTGATCCCGTTTGTGTGCTGGTAGTGAATCAACTGGGAACCACTGTAAACTCTGTAAAACAATTGCAGTTTCATAGAATTTAAATATGAACAAAAACATCACATTTGGTTGCCAATGCTGTCGATCTTTTCATTTGAAATTTTAAAGGCGAAAAAGGGCCATAGATGTATTAAAAATATTTAGAGGCTTACCTGTCCAGTGATAGACAAAATTTAGTCTAGATGTGAGATAAATGTCTTCAGCAATAACAGCCCAATGAGAAACATTCAAAGATTTTGAGCGACAAAGACATAGACGTTAACAATGAAAGGGCTGTGATAATGTATCAATTTTTATTTTTTGGAAACTTTTTTTTCTTCCAGCAAAAGATTTGTGTGATTCATAAAGGTAGCTAAGTCTAGCAATATTGGCCATCAAAGATTCTTGAGTATAGGAAATGATATTGCATGTAAGTAGAAAAGACATCACCTGTATCCTTTCAAGGATAATACGTCAATCAAATTATACTGAACTAGTAATAGTTGAAAATTAATCTAATCCATCAAATTATGTATGAAAACTAGGGTTAAATGTTGCTAACACAACATTATAAATAAAAAGAATGAAAACCTTTATTTCCTTCCTTGTTTTTGGCTGAAACTTTGTGTCGAGGGGAACATTCTGTACTATATATAGCCTCGAGACTTGATCATTTAGCTTGTTTTCCAGGTAATCATCTTTGTCAATCATGGATGTGACATCAAAGCCAGTCTCTTCATGAACCTAAAATGTTGCAGCATGGACATGTGATATTTAACTCCTTACCAAACAACAAAATTTTAGACTAGTCCAAATTGAAGGCATTTGCAGACAATAAAATAAATGTGACCTTAAAATTGAAATCTGTTTTGAGAAAGATAGAAAACATTGTGGGAAAGAATGCTGGTTATCAGCATTTTTTCCTTTTCCCACTATGTTTTCAAAAGGCTTCTTTCTCTGGGTCAAAAAAAGTCGGGATTAAGTGGTAAACGGTTAAAACTTTGCCAAGATTTAAAAGAGTTAACCACCCAAGTGAAAGAGGCTTCTGAAAACACAATGAGAAAAAGAGAAATGCTTTGATCTTGCAGAAGAAATGTATTTTTAGCCTTTGAGAAAATGCAATTTATTTATTCAGTAGTGGAAGAGTTAAAAACTCTGGATTGCTTGGCATAAGGCTATTTAAAGCAATATCTGCTAACAACAAGATATGAGAAAGTCTGATTTCCAAAGTCATACATAATGATCCATCATAGGCAAAGTAAGGTCTGTATCTCTTAATGCAGTAGGAATGATGGGGGGGGGGGGGGGTTGAGATTTTTATAACCTTTACTAAATATAACCTTTACTAAATTATACCATGCATGAACCACAATTAAGTTGCCTTCAAATTCTTTCAGTACCAACAACCAGGACAAGTCTTGAATTTTGTCGTCAGCTAGGAGACAGACATCTACATTTAAATTTAAAAAAAAGACCAATTTCAGTCCAGACAATCAAATACATGTACTGGGACTGAAATAGACAATGGGACCCCTAACCAATTTTAAATGGGTGTTGGCCTCTGCTGGATCATTTATGCTAGTGTAAAAATCCAACAGTAATACTAACCTCTCTAATGGCACACTCAAGTGGAGCTTCCCCTTCATTTACTTTTCCTTTTGGAAAGCCCCAACTAGCTTTAGCCCAAAATCCTTGAACCAGCAAACACTGCAAAGACAAAACGATTACATGCACCAGGGCGCGGTTTAGCAAAAAACTTAAGTCTCTTATTTTACTCAAATCCATCAATTGTCTCAGGTTCTGACCTAAGTTATGTTTACTGATCGAGACACACTTTACTAACATGAACACTGAGCAGACTTCAGTAACTTTCTAAACTTCTGAGTTGACACAATGTTTCAGACTCAACAAAATAAACACTTAACTCTTCACCATACAACAACATTTAACATCAAACAAACAAACAAACAAACAAACAAAAGTTAACCCTTACCAAATAATGCCTCATTTTAACTGTCCTGGCAAGGATGGTGTTTTTAAATATTGGGGGTAAAGAAAAAAAAAATTAAATACCAGTAAACAGTATAGAAGATGTTCCAATTTGTACCAGTTTATGATTTTGTTGAGTGGGAAAGAATTCAACATCACAATTAAATGACTAAACTTTTGATTCTTCATAAAAACCGCATGGCAATATCATTCTTTTGACACGATTTCAGAAAATACCAAAGATGACACATGCATATATTTGCAAAAACTAACATTATAGTGTGTAACAACAAAATCCCAAGCAGACTTACATATTTCATCTCTGGATCCAACATTATCGTGCCATAGGTTGGAACACTCATCTTGTAAGATTTCCAGTTACCTAGGATCTTGTCTACTTCTGGTGCATGTACACTCAGCGACGGACAATGTGCAAAGAGTGATTCATAGTCAAAGACAATACTCTTTTAATCCTTTACCACAAGATTATGAGTTACTACAAGACAATGAACATTTGAAAACATTGTGAGAAAAGGAGAAAATAATGGTTAGCAATAGCAGCCTGTTGAAAACCTTGTGGGAAAAGGAGAAAATGCAGCTTACCAGCATTTTCTACTTTCTCACAATGATTTTAAAAGTCTTTTTGTTTAGGATCAATAAAAGTCAGCATTGTTTGGTTAAGGAAAGTACTTTCTAATATGAGATGACCTTTGTACTAATATGATGTGCAAAAACAGCCTACAAGTTTGTGCTTTATCTACATTTTCCAGGTACATACGGAATGTAACAATGAAGATTTCTCAGAGCAGATAGTTTCAAATTCAATTACAATCTGTAAAATATCTTTTAAATTACACAATAGTTATGCTACATCATGTACATAATGTATTACATTACCATTTAAAAGATTAAACTAGAGGCGCTTGAGCGCCTGTATCGCTCCACAGGCCTGATATTTCTATAATGGCGAAAGGAAGTTTTTAACAATTATCATTCAATCCTGCATTTTAGCTCACTGAAGAAACAATTTGGTAGACAACCACCATAGGAACTTACCTGCAAAACAACAATGAAATCCAATGAATAGTTTTAGAGAAGAAATTTTTCAAAGATTTTACTTTATACCATAAAAGGAAAATGAGTCTCCATAAAAGCCATGTTTTTTGACAGATCTTTTTTTTTTTTTAAGGAATTCTGTAAACCTGTATCTAAGGAACATTCCTGCAAAATAATAATGCTATCCAAATAGCGGTTTGGGAGGAGAAGATTTTTAAAGGTTTTTTACTTTGGTTGCCATGGCAACCAGAATTCTTCATGGAACACAATTATTTGAAGGAATTTGAAAGAGGACCACCAAAGGAACATTCCTGTGAAATTTGGTAAAAATCCAGTCAATAGTTTCTGAGGAGAAGTTTTTTAAAGAAAAAGTTTACGGACGCACGCACGGACGAACGGACAAACGAACGGACGGACGGACGGACGGATGGACGCACGACGGACACAACGCCATGACAATAGCTCGCTGGCCTTCGGCCAGTGGAGCTAAAAATTAGTATTCCGAAATCCAGTTTCAGTCCAATTATCAAATAAAATTAACTTCTGTGTTTTTTTAAAAAATAGTTTACTTAATGCTTAGGGTGTTGGAATTGACTTAAGTTGGTTGTGCGGACACTGTAGAACAAGATCAGACTGCTCAGAACACGCAGTTTAATCTTAGATGTAAACTGTCCGCTACTTTGATACACATCCTGGCCAAAAGAAGCTTGAAATCGCAATATTTCGGACAGTTTTCCAGTTTTTCCTGATTGAAATAGTCCATGTTATCAACTCTACCAAAACAAGAATTTGTAGAGGACAAACGAAGTGTGGTGCATATGATGTGCTTTGTCTTTGAAAAGATACAGAAAATTGTGGGAAAAGGAGAAAATGCTGGCTACCTGCATTTTCTCCTTTTCCTATAATGTTTTCGAAAGACTTCTTCCTAAACGTTGTTAAAACACAGGATTGTATGGTAAAAGGTTAAATGAAGGATCTAAGGGTTTAGAAATAAGGCAGACATAAAGGATATTTTGTGCAGAAAAGTCCTTGATGCCACATGTTTGAAGTTGTTGGTTTTCTGCACAGTAAAAATCTAGGTAGAACCAATGTGCAAGTTCAATCTGGAAAAAAATTCGGATTAGGTCCTGCCTTTCTTCCTCTGGAATATTGATGATAAAACGACTGAAAAATTAAATTAACAATAAAGTATATGAAGTATACTGGTCTATCCCACAGACAGATGTAAATGTATAGCTTGTGTTTGTATAAGGGGGCACTTATACTGCCTTGCTATAGACAGGGTTCTCCATTGACCCGGGATTCCGGGTTTTGACGCATGGAAATCCGAAATGACCAGTTTTTGACGCTCAAAAATATCTGCCTAAGCGTCAATATGACGCATGAGATTACGAGCCAAAGGGTCATATAAATTATGTCGCATGCATCGGGCAGGAATGTAGCCTATAATAAACGCGATCAGTGTCAACTGTGTACAGACGCACGCAGCTCTGTTTATCACACGTAATCAAGCTGGCGAGTGGCGAGTCATTTTTGAAAACATGATAAAGGTGTTAGTCCAATTATCTAGTGTAAAATGACAGGTTTTCAAGTTAACTGCTACCCTAATTAACAAATTTATATCAAATCATGCAGTAATATACTTGTAAAAATATTAACTGATTTGAAAAAAAGATAGCTGGAAAAAAACGTGAAAACCCATGACACAACAGAAATCATTTCGACATCGTCCGATCGGAGGCACTTCAAAATATCTTTTCATCTTTGGTGACAAATTTAAACAGTGAATTTATACTTATTTCTTTATGAAACAATAAGTGAAAGCTAAAATCTCTATTTAAACATTAGGAAAAACTTTTTAAGATGAAAATAAACAACAACCTATAGGTTAGATGGGGTAGATGGGGGGGGGGGGGGGGGGGGCGAATGGGAACAAGTGTGACAAGTGTGAAAGAAAAAGTAATTGGACAAGAAAAGAAGACTTAAATCTTAAGAAATAACACTTTAATGGATGTGACCTTTATTTACTTCCTTTTCCACAATGTTCTGGGGTAAGAAAGACAAATCAAGTCGTTCCAGCCACATTTGAATTGTCGTCTGCAAATGTCTAAAATAATTATGAACAGTTCAAAAGTTGTTGGCGTCCATTTATTCATCAAGATGAACTGCATGCTAGGGCTGCAATTTAAAATTCTTCTGTCCACTTCATTCCAACAAGTCTCTACATAAGATAGGGTATTTTCTTATCTAATTCCTATCCATAAACAAAGAACATAAATGGAAAGTTTTCATTATTTCACCCTTATCTCTCCATGATAATTTCGACCCTTGGACATTTCTATTAGACTCTTGGAAATTCAATTTTGACTCTTGAAAATTTGGGCCCAAGAGTCAATGACTCTTGGGATTCTGGACCTAGGGAGAACCCTGCTATAGAGTTAGCTTTTGTAGCGACGTGGTAGAGCATTTGCCTTGGGACCTGGAGGTCCTGGGTTCAATCCCCACCCTGGGTGGTTATTTTTCAGAACTGTTACATTGGCGCCCATCGTAAAAAATCCACTTATTCGAAAGATAGAGTAACGGTAATTGAAAGATTCGTGGGCGAATCTTCATTTGGCAGGGAAGTGTGTAGTATACTGGTCTATCCCACAGACAGATCTAAATATATAGCTTGTGTTTGTATAAGGGAACACTTATATACTGCCTTGCTATAGAGCTAGCTTTTTTAGTTACGTGGTAGAGCATTTGCCTTGGGACCTGGAGGTCCTGGGTTCAATCCCCGTCCAGGGTGGTTATTTGTCAGAACTATTACATTGGCGCCCACCGTGGGATGTTAACCATTTACCAAACAATCCCAACTTTTACTAACCCTGATGAAATGGTGTTTTGAAAGCCTTGTTGGAAAAGGTCTAAATGCTGGTAACCAGCATTTTTGTCTATCCCCACAATGTTTTCTACGCTTCCAAAAACAAAGTTTAAATTTTGGAGTCACTTTTATTCTGTTGTCAGCAAATGCTTCTAATTATTTAGTAGCTGACAAGCAGATTTAAGACACCCAATATATATATGTCTGAAAGATTACCGAAAAGATCTTGAAATTTCCAAAAGTAATAGAAGAATGACTACCACGAGGGGAGCGAAGAAAAGATCACAAAAATAACATCGGAACTATCCTTCGAGTCGAAAGTTTTACCTAACACAGTAACATATCATCCGCGAAAACCAATAACAATGTACGATATAATTATGTAACGCCGCAACTTACCTGCATAAATCATCTAGAACATAGTCCGGTATTTGAAAGCTAGGAGTGCCCGGTGGCGCAGTTGTGTGACTTTGATGCTGCATTGTGAAGATGTTGATCGAATTAATTTACTATTGTAAATAGTGAATAATACTACTTTCCGTTCGCCCTTGGTCTGTTCGATCTGATTAATATTCGCCCTAGGTTTTTTCGCGCTCCCTGTTTTCCCAACTGTTATACATGTGTGAAATTCGGGTAAATCTTCTTACCTGCATTCATACAGCTTACTGGACGTAGGCTGACTATTTGTGTGTGTGTGTGTGTGTGTGTGTGTGTGTGTGTGTGTTTATTGTTTAAAAAAAACAAACAAAAATAATAATAGATAAATAAATAAAAAAAAAGTGAAAAAGTGTGTACGCATATGCTTTTTTTGTAAGGATACTTTTTTATGGCAGAAAACCTCTCTGAGAGCATATATCTAAACACTTTTTGGAACAAAAAAAATTCCCAGAGAGGGCGCCAGTTAAGTCTAGATTATGAAAAAGAATCCGTAGGGATAGCCTACGCCCTTTACAAAGGAATGCTGTCTAACCAGCCGTGTTTTGTTGTTAAATTATACTTTACGTAATGATTTGAGGTTTTCTTTTGACACAGCAGTAGTCTCAATATCTGAACCCTGTATGTTTGACCTTAAAAAAAAAACTTAATTAAGTCCTTTTCTTTTTTTTTTAGAATAAGCCATTCTCTAGTTAAACTGTACTACAACAGTTTCTGTTACTTCGCCCGAATTCAAGTTTCATTCCTATCGCCGAAGGTATACATTGGACATTAATTACATTTTAGTAAACGTTATATAGAAAGGGGTTCCGCAGAAAGACCGCAAAACACCTAATGACCGAACAACGCAGGAAAACGCCGAAAAACGCAAAAAAAAAAAAACCCAAACAAACGGAAAACATCACCCCTACACTGGAAGGGTATTCGGGTTATTTAGAGTGTTTAGAGTGTATTGGTAATAGAGTCAGCAGACATGATCGAAGATAAAATGGACAAGTTGGCTTCTTTACAAAAGAAGCCAGGAGAGGTCAGCATCAATGTTTTCCAATAGTTATTGGCTTTTAATTTCAATATATTTTGGTGCATGTAAACAAACAAGTAAAAAAGCCGCCGCGTAGAAACCTCATATGCTTTACATCACGCTCATTTGACCTTCTTGTCGCGTTTTCAAGTCGCATGATCTTGTCCAGCGGTCTCCTTTCTCTTTTTTTTAACGAAATTCTTCTTATTTTTTCTTCTGCTTAGATTTATTAGCTTAATGAAAAATTACAATTATTTGAGAGGTCATTTGCAGCCATGGCAAATTAATATAACAAATATTTTCTGAAATTTGTCACATAAAAATAAACCACGTCTATGTCCTGTTTCGGTTTTTTGATTTCGCTTTATTTACAAAACCATGACGAAACAGACTGTGTATCAGTACAATTTCGCAAGAAAAATGGATTTAGACAACAAATTCTGTGGCAGTCTGCCTTTTAAACAAACCACTGTTGGAGAGGTCTGATGAACTCTCCAATGAAAATATAGTGAGGGGACAGAAAAAACTTACGTAATTTGGGGTAGACCTGTTTGAATTATTCTATGGAAAAATGATTTTTTAAAATTCGAATCGGGTTATTTTCTGTAGATTTGTAATGCATTTAGGTTTTTTTTTTTTTATAATATATATATGATCACTAGAAGTAGATGTATCATCAATGCATGGTGTTTTCCGGCGTATAAAACAGGTTTTTGACGAAACGATTACTAGAGATGAGGTATCATCATTGGTGTTTTCCTGCATATAAAATTTAGGTGGTTTCAGGTATTCCCGCTCAGAATTTACCCTGCTTGCGACGCATAAGCCTATAATCCGGTTTAATAAAGAGGTATTTAACCCTTTACCACAAAATCCCGAATTTTTATGGCCCTGACCAAGACGGCCTTCGAAAACATTGTGGGAAAGGGAGAAAATACTGTTAACTAGATGTATTATCGATACTTAGTGTTTTTCGGCAAAACGATTACTACAGCAGATGTGGTATCATTAATGGTGTTTTCCGGCATATTTCTGAAGGTGGTTTTAGGCGAGTAAAGGGTAACATCCTACACCCATACCCCTAATGACTAGAATAACCAAACCAAACGACACTCATCAACCAATTATTTAGGCTTTTTATGTAGGTTTTGTGCTATCCGATGGTTTTCGGCGAAAAAATTTGAAAAGGATGAGTTAGCATCAATGTTTTTTTTTTTGCGAATTAGGAGTGGTTTTCGGCGAGTATAGGTTGATAACTTCTTTCTCCAACATCCCTAATTAACATATAACCCCACCCTCTCGACTCCACCTCCCCCAAATCTGTATGTAGTTTGCTATATTTGGGTGCTCTCCGGCGTTTGTAGGCATTTTCCGGCCTTTTTCGGCGTTTATCGGTCATTAGACCTGTGTTTTTCGGTCTTTCCAGGGACCGTATAGAAAGCACTTTACAAAATGTTTGTCTTATAAGTATAAAAAAAAAATATACAAATTACTGCTTATGATATGAATTAATTACAAATATTATATCTTCGATTCCCGTTCATTTCTTACTGGGTGCAACTGAACTGTATCAAAAGCTTGGTTACGAAAATGATGTTAGCAGACGGGACTCGTCATTTCGATCCAGAATTATGAACATCACTTTCAATTTCTCACTCGGTCGAAGTGATCATGTGCTTCCTACAGCCCCTTCTCGATTGGAGTGCTACCAGTTTAAGACGGCATGCAACACTTTTTAATCAGCTGCACGACCACTCCCATGACGTATTGCGAGCTGTCACAGTCATTGCAGTGTCTCAAGCGGTCGCAACCGATCGGTTTAGACTTCTGAACATGTTCAAAATTCTGACCAGACTGCATGCGATCGAAATACTCGCGCTTGGTCGCACTAACAGTCCTACGAGTGTTCGGGGATCGTATATACACCATATAAGATCCCTGGAGTGTTGCAAAACGTTGCAAACCATTGCTCGACAAGACGCACAATATTTTATCGTTTAGGCGTCGTGCAACAGTCGTACGTGTATTAGGGATCTCTAGCTATCAGTCAAGCGTTCGGTTGCGTTTTGAATGTGACTATTTGATTGTTTTAAGACAACTCACATCAACTCGTCCAACACTGTACTACCGTTGTACGACTTCAAGAAACTTTATGCGATTATTTTAAAGAGACAAACCAATTAGCAACTAAAATAGTCTCCAGCCCTTTTTGAAGGACGTTGAAAGCTGCTGCCACTGACTTCTCTTTTTGGTTCAATGTCTCTTGCTATTTTTTTTGCACGGTTGTCTGCGCATGTCACATTCTTCGAAAATTTGACCTGTCCGCTATGACGCATCACTATCCTGTACAAGAACGCACGCAACAGTTGTAATAAGACAAGTTGGATTCTTTACAAAAGAAGCCAGGAGAGGTCAGCATCAATGTTTTCAAATAGTTTATTGGCTTTTAATTTCAATATAATTATTTTGGTACATGTAAACAAACAAACAAAAAAAAAAAAGCCGCCGCGTAGAAACCTCATATGCTTTACATGACGGTCATTTGATCTTCTTGCCGCGTTTTCAAGTCGCATGATCTTGTCCAGCGGTCTTCTTTCTCTTTTTTTAACCAAATTCTTCCTATTTTTCTTCTTCTTAGATTTATTTGCTTAATGAAAAATTACAATTATTTGAGAGGTCATTTGCAACCATGGCAAATTAGTATAACAAATCTTTTCTGAAATTCGTCATATAAAAATAAACCACGTCTATTTCCTGTTTCGGTTTTTTGATTTCGCTTTATTTACAAAACCATGACGAAACAGACTGTGTATCAGAACATTTTCGCAAGAAGAATGGATTTAGACAGCAAATTCTGTGGCAGTCTGCCTTTTAAACTCACCACTGTTGGAGAGGTCTGATGACCTCTCCAATTAGTATCTGAGCACGGTTCGATTGGAGATGAATCAACCCTGTCACAATGATTAATACTATCAATCCTCGGAAAGAAATTTGGAAATCGAACCAGCGATCCTCTGATCTCTTATCACAGCTCCGTACCGTTAGACATGCCTATCTCAACAGCAAGCCAGTGTTAAGTAATTGTATAATCAGGGATCGCTGGTATAACCGCAATCCGTGGCACTTGTATATAAATACAGAAATTGGTTAACATACAGGATAACGCTTAGAAGAATGTTACTTTACTAATTTACTTTACCAATTAGTTAAAAAAAAGTATTATCCCTTATCATATTAACTTGCCATAATATCGATAAGCTCCAGTCGCATCGATTAGAGGTAGCAACGCTTGTATGTTAACTAGTGTCATATATGTGCCCTAAAAGTTACATGTAGGCATGCAGGAGTCCGCCGAATAAACATGTTCAGTCCCCAACCCAATCGCAAATTACTATTTTATTCACTCAAATATGCCCACCCGGGTAGATCAGTTGTTAGTGTATCTGACTTGCGACCTGGTGATTGTGAATTCGATACCCGCTTGAGACAAACTTTCTTTCCGGCGATTTTTCGCCACTCACCTCTGATGCATGTGAGAAATTAGTCAGTGACTTGGAAAGAAAGTTGTGTCAGGACTGGTGTGAGAAAGCTAGGAAATACATGCGTATGTGCACTGACCGCCGTGACATGACCTAAGCTGTTAAAACGGCGTTAAACTCCAATTCATTCAATCAGTCAATTCACTTAAATATATACTGAACAAAACTTCTGACCGAACACTTTTTGAACTAGGATATTAAACGCAAAAAGACATATTTTTATCTTTTGTTTTGCATGCCACAATCTTGTGGAGCGTTCCCATGCAGTGCACACAATCTCCAGCATAATCTACTTGTAATCATTCATTCACAGGGTTGCAGGTTCAAATCAAAGATTTGCTTACGATTTGCTGGCTGATGTAGGCTATCTTTGACCTTTTAGCAGTTAACAAATTTTTAGACTTGTTTATATAGAAAGTATTTATAAACGACAATGCAAAAGTGGCTCAAAAGATGAGGTTCATCTTTGAAAGAATGAAACACATTGTTGGAGAAGAAGAAAATGCTGGTATGCAACATTTTTGTCCTTTTCGCACAGTTTTTTGACGGCCTTATTTCTGAGTGTCGTTTTTAAAACGTGGAATTGTTTGATAAGTGGTAAAGTGCCTTCGACATATTTATTGGAAAATACCATGCAAGAAATCTGCTATCATAGAATTGATAATTTCATATGATAATGATACACGTGAAAATCAAGAGCATAAACAAAAATAGAATTGGGTTCGTATTCACAACCATTCTTAAGAACGGTCTATATGTCTTAATCTCCAAGATTTTCCAAAGTTGAAAGTAACACAACTTCCGATTGGCTAAACCATTAGGTTTAGCCAATCTGAAGTTGTGTTACTTTCAACTTTAGAAAAATCCTGAGAATAAGACAAACGTTCTTAAGAATGGTTGGTGAATACGGATCCAGGTGCTCATAAAGTATGTTATGTGTGGTGTCCGTGGTTGTGGGGTAAAGCATCGACCTCGTAACCAAAAGGTCCCGAGTTCGAGATCCGGGAGCAGGTGTCAACTTTGGGATCTTTCTTTGGCCCACACATTCGGCGCGAGTACTAGTGTAGTTCCCAGGAAGCAGAATCGAGAGAGATTAGTATAAGTTGTAAGAACTTGTTTCTCAATCGATGTAAAATAAATATATTTAAAACTTAAGAAGTGTGTTATTTTCAAGGAGAAAATTAAACAAGCATAAGTATCGTTATTTTCATAATTGTTTTGAAACAGCCTGAAAAAGAAATTAGACGATAGTTTGCTACACTTGTTTTATACCCCATTTTTTTTAAAATACATGTTTGGGTAAATACTGTTTACCTGCCACTATTTGGACCGTCATTTAACGATATCTTAAAAGGTAAGACTGGAGGTTTTGACGGTAAAGTACCATTTTGCTTAAACTGATTAGATCACAATTATATGAGCCGTGCTGCGGCAAAGGGAGGAAAGGGGAGTTTAACCCTATACCAAACAATCCCTGGTTTTCACGACCCAGAGGAAGAAGCCTTCTGAAAACATTGTGGGAAAAGTAGAAAATGCTGGTAACCAGCATTTTCTCCTTTTCCCACAATGTTTTCTACTCTCCTAAAGTCAAGTTTCAATTTTTGAGTCACTTTTTTTTTTTTGTCGTCTGCAAATGCTTTCATTTTGGACAAGTCTAAAATTTTGTTGTTTGGTATAGAGTTAATGCATTTCTGTGATGCATTATACAAAGCAAATCATCACATAACTATGGATCCATGAAATCCAGTTTGTCTAACAATTGACTCAATCGTGATGTAGACTGGTCCTTTGACATGAGGAAAAGTTTTGCCAATAGCAAAATATTTCGACCAAGGTCACCTTCTCGGATTGCGCAGGCTGACCTTGGTCGATACTTTTTGTAGATGCATTAGACCCCTCTCACAAAGCATGGCTCATACAGAACTACATGTACTTAAAATAGTATCTCAAACCGATAAGGGATTTCTCATTTTCATACATTTTAAATTGTAGATTTGTACAGAACTAATTATTATGCTGCAAAGAAATTTCTCGTGATCTGATTGGATAATATGCCCCGAACATATATATCATGTACACTGGCAAAACGAACGCAAAAGCAGTTTCCCTTTCGGGAGCCCCGTATATAGAGAATAGATGGTTGGTGTCTTGGATGGGTTAAGTTTATCGGGCAAGGCGGAGGAATTTATCTGGTGAGCCGAAGGCGAACCAAATAAATTTCGGAGCCAAGCCCGATAAACTTAACCCATCCAAGACACCAACCATCTATTCTATTTATCCTGTCACTCACTGTATCGGAACAAAACAAAACAAACAAAAGAAAAAAAAAACATGATAAAGACCGTACCTTTAATGAATTTCCGGAGCCGAGCCTGATCGACTTTCCGAATCCAAGACACCAACCATCTATTTTATTTATCCTTTTTCTCAATTATAGTCCAAAATCCGACTAAATTGAACATTTCGCTCGAAATAAGGCACATATTGACATCTTTCTCACTAGATCTATGAGAAACTTTTAAAGATGCCCGTCTACAGCCGGTGAGCAGAAACGCTGTTAAATTTCAAACAATTTAGAATGGTACAGAAATCAGTCCTTTGTGTAAACATGGATAAATTACTGACATATATGGTGTACTTGAAAAAAAGAAACAAAGAGATTTGTATTAGAAACCGAACATTGGTCAGAAGAAAACTGGCTGACGATCGGAGCTGTAAACAATGGCGGTGCGTCACGGAAATTTATCGTTGGTTTCCGCCTAGAATCGGATACGGTGTAATTTGCATATATAGGCCGCGACCTCCGTCTGAAAATCGAGGCTGCAACAGAGAAGCCTCTATTTTCCTTCGTTTACCTCATTAGACACAGGGCGAAGGTCAAATATAGTTACGTGACAGAATGCATGATCATCATATGAATCAACCCGAGTGTATAACGGACATATCGAAATCTTCGATTCAAAAACCGGAAACGACGAGTCTGTTTACATGGAAGGCCGCAACTCAGCGAAATGCATTTTCTATCGACCGTAATCTAAGCAACCTTGCAACCGTGAGGCGCAATATTTGGCATGAAGATATGAGAATGACTATAGTTTGATAAAATAAAGACAAAATGAGTTAAAACTGGCTGAAAATGAGTATCAGGGCCTCTTTAAAAAGGAAGAACCGTGTTTACAACACCCTCTGGATATGCAGCTGCAATAATGACGTCATGAATGATATTGGCTCCGTAATAATTATTAAACGTGACGTATATCCACAGAAAAACAATGTGGCGAAGAAGACAATGTGTTTTAACATAACAGACTATTAATTAAACGAGCAAAAGTATTCGCTAGCGATTGATTAATTCATTACGGCAGGAAGACGCTTGGTTGAAAATAGTCCCAGTTAGGTGCGCACTTAGCGGTCACGTGACCAACTGACGGATATCAAAAAAAATATACGGCACCCTGCTATGGGGTCGAAATTGTAGAAGGTGACAGGATAAACATGACTACACTTTCAACACAACATCCAAAATGGCGGCGTTGATCAAGATTAACATCAAGATTATGCACCAAACTGCCCGTTTTACCAAGGTTTCAGTGACGTCAGTTCCCAGTGACGTCAGTTTTCATTGAATTTGGGTACTCAGAAGGGAAATTCTAAGTCGTCAGCGTACTCAATTTTTGAAACCAAAAAACAGGTAAATTTCGCTTAATACACGTTGGAATGGTAAAACTTTGCAGTGTAATAAATTCGTTGTACGGTCAGGTGGCAGGGGACTTGGAAACTTGTTCACGGCTGTGGTGAATAATGTCGCCACCTCGCCGAAGGCAAGACGAGGTGGCGACATTAAGGCGAGGTGGCGACATTATTCACCACAGCCGTGAACAAGTTTCCAAGTCCCCTGCCACCCATCTTTGCGAGCCAAGGTTACGATCACTACGTGGATCTTACCTTGGCGGATCGAGCCCGATTTCGAAATTCCCGGGATTGGATGCTGGTTATTATCCCCCTTTACATCTCATTTCTGATAGCCAATGAAATATCGTTTTACAAACCGCTTACGAATACAATAATTCAACATGAAGCAATAAATACAAACGTACTTCGACATTCCATCGTCAGGTGCTGGAATAGAGCCTAAAACCTCCGATAATTGATTGGTCACACTGAAACTTTCTGTAAATATTGTTTGTCTTTTTTCGATAATAAATCATTACAGATCCTGCACACATCCACGGAGGTATCAATGTTTACCTTCTATTTTTATTCGAAAGGTCGCGACCTTGTTTCTATTTTTATCAAAGATGAAATGCTACGAGCGATTTGATTCGTGCAGTTAGAGCTAGCTGCAACCAAAGAAAATGCGTATCGCGGGAATGTCGAAATCAAGCTTGATCCGCCAAGGGTAGAGTAGCGTAGTGGATCGTCACCCTTGGCTTGCGAAGATGCCTGCTACCTGACCGTACAACTAATATTATAAACGCTTAGACAGAAATATTTTCTCCAAACGATAAAGGAGTTCATATATACATTTTAGTTTTTTGTGGGGAGCATCCTGCTTTAGGCTATAATAAAAGCAATGCGACACGTACACCAATACTTTCATGATCCATATCTTCATACCTCAGGTAAGTATACGATATCGACTGAGTACGAGGTCTTTCCGTATAATAACGACCTGGGCACGAGCTTCACGTAACACCGAGAGCGCGAAGCGCTCGAGGTGTTTTGTGAAGCTCGTGCCCTGGTTGTTCTTATACGGAAAGACCGATGTACGAAGTCGATATCCGACTTACATACCGGCCACCATCAGTATTCAGAAGACGACTTAACAATCATGTCGAAAAGTATGGACCTGTTCGATGAAATAAGAAGGGTATAACATGTTTTATGGTTTTATAACTTTTGCGTATTTTTTCTTATTTATTTATCAGTTTTACTTTCTCACTTGAACATTAATGAACCATGGCTTGAAAATGACACCTCGTGAGCATCAACCTTTGGGTCTTTTTACTTGGGTAGCTTTGTTGATGTTGCACGAGTGAGTTCATTGCTCAGTATAGGTTCGAATTGTTTGAAATATTCATTGATTTCAGCTTTTGCCGTTAACGCTCTCGTGTTTTTAATTCTACCGTCAGTCCGTTTGCACTAATTCACCAGGGCCGTATGGTAGTTTTCATTGATTGCTTAAATGATTGGATGGTGTTTTACGCCGCTTTCAACATTATTTCAGTCATATTACGGCGGCACTTCCAGTGAGGCTCAACCTCGATCCCAAGGTCCCGGGTTTAGGACAGCTGCTCTCAAAGGGATTCTGATCATTCGACTATGGGAATGATCGGACCCCTCAATTGGCATTACGTTTGATTTCTTGAGGCTAGCTGTGCCGAGTCGGCCATAAAAGGAGAGTGCTCCTATGTTAGTTTTGCTGTCTCACAATAAGAAAAAAAAAAGAGGGCTTTTTCGCTCCAGAGGCCAAACTGGGCTAATACGGACAAATCAAACAGTCGGTCTCATAGGAAATAGGGTGTTTTAGAACATGCATCCGTCATTAATTTTTTCTCACTTTTGCTATTTAACTTATATGAAAACTAGAAAAATACGAAATAATAAGTTGGGTTTAGGTATGAATGAATTACATGTATGTAACAACAGAACTTAAGGAAAAAGCATTTTATCAACAATGTTTTAGATATTGGCCTTAATGTAACAGCACATTTTGTAAATAGGAGGGGATAGATTTTTCAATGATCGCTTTGAAAGAAATTGTCAAAGAATTGCTGAGTTAGTCACTAATGAAAATCAAGATTAAAATCTGTCTTACCAGAAAGAAGCATGTTTGCAAGATTCTTCCTGTTATTTAACAAATTCCTGAAAATTAATATCGCGCGAGTACCAGTGTCCTTCACGACCCTGTCTGTACGACCCAAGGTCCGTCATTTGCACGTGGACAGGTCTTTCCCGCACGTGGGCAGGTTTTCTATCTACAGAACAACCTGCGCACGCGCATAGATAGACCTGCGCTCGTGCATTCTATTGTTAAGACGGGTCGTTCTGAAAAAGATAGACCTGGTCCAAACAAAGGAGTCGGTATGTAATTTAAAATTAACCCTTTCCCAAACAATCCCTGGTTTTTACGATGCTGGGAAAGAAGGCTTTTGAAAACACTGTAGGAAAAGAAGAAAATGCTGGTAGCCAGCATTTTCTCTTTTTTCCACAATGTTTTCTACCCTTTCATAGTCAAAATCATCATTTGTATTACTTTTAATTTGTCATCTGCAAATTCTTTCAATTTGGTCCAGTCCAAAATTTTGTCGTTTGGAAAAGGGTTAAGCAATACATAACTTGGGTACCATACAGGTATCCATCCAAGGATGATGAACCTATTACTTGAGCAAGATTATTTTGATTTTGTATGAGGCAGATTTTTGTAACGTTTCTTGTAATATATTGAGTTAAATCTCCATCGGAGGGAAATGCAGTGGATGGATTATTGTAATTATTATTACTACTATTTCAAAAAATGATTACAAGTATTACGCACCATACCCAGTCAGTGGCCATATATATTTCAACAAATTCAGAATTCATACCAAATTGTTTAAGAGTGCAAGAAAATTAATTACGCTGTCTGATCATTGGATGATAGGAAAAACTATACCAGTTGGTGGATAACAAGAATTTGTACATTTGTACACTAATATACTATGAGTGTTCATCGCCTGAATTCAAAGTTGCAGCCCTCTAAAACTCTGTGGTGTAATTTTTCCGCTTAAGTGTCTGTATCTCTGAATTTAAGTGACATAAACGCTTTTCCCCAACGATCCCGTATTTTAGTACATTGTGGAAGAGGGCTTTGACAACAATGAAGAGAAAGGTGAAAATGATGATGGAAAAAGGAGAGAATGGTGGTTAGTTGTAACCCACTCGTTTAAAGGATATCTTAACTGATTATCAGAAAGTTGTCACAGAATCCATTGGGAGAAAAATGCAGAAGTTGCTTGTTACTTTGTGATGATTATTTTCTAAAAAAGAGAAGAGATATAGCTTTACCTTTCATACACCTCCATGATACATCTCATTTTACAGCTTTCAAAAGTAGCTGATACATGTAAGTCTTCAAGGAGCAAACAAATCACCGTGTACAGACGGCTTTCAATTTTAGTGCAGACCTGTTTTGAAATCATTGTGTACAGAAATACGAGAATTTTCCCCTTTTAACAAAACCATTGACAAAATATTGATGTTTTAACAGCAATGGGGATGCCTTGATCAGTTGACCACATCGGAAAATATATAAAGAGTTTCTTTATTTATATTTAGTGAAAACATGTCAAGGTTTGTTAACAAAGTGGACTACAATCTTCATTATCCTTCGTTTAAAATAGCACGTTAAGAAATTTTCGGTTGTACAGTTACCTTAGATCTATTAACCGCTTACAAGTGACTGTACAAATTTCTTTTCTCAACATGCCATTTTAAAAGAAGGATCATAAGGAATATTGCAGTCGGCTATGGCGTTAAATACGTTGCAATATTGTATCTGGTAATACATGTCTTCCATATTAAAAATTTATATTCTATATTAAGATATTTATTGTCTATAAAATAATGTATGAATGATTTATATATATAGTTTATAAGATATATTCATAGTGTATAAAAATATTTATTGAGTAAAAAATTATATATTGGGTATAAAATATGTTCATTGTGTAAAAAAATATTTATTGGGTTAAAAGATATATATTGTGTATAAAAATGTTTATTGTGTATAAAAAAATATTTATTGGGTAAAAAAATATACCTTGAGTATAAAATTATTGCGTTTAAAAAAAGTATTTATTGTGTGAAAAAATATATATTGTGTATAAAATAAATTTATTGTGAATAATATATATATATATATCGTGTATTAGTCACGAAAATATCTATGTGCGAAATTAAAATTCATTTGCTGGAAAAAAATTATATATGGTATCAGGAGAACTCGTACCCTGGAGAACTCGTACCCTTAGCTGGAGGGTAATGAGTTTTCGTTCGTCTTCCGATCTCCTGTCGAACGGGCATCTCACTCAGACCTCTGAAAACATTGGTAATCAGCATTTTCTCCTTTGCCCACAATGTTTTCTACATGTCTAGTAACTTTCAGTTTTTCAGTCTCATTTATTCCATTCTCTACAAGTCCTTCAAAGCTGGACAAGTCTAAAATGTGTTATTTGGTAAACTGTTATTGTTGTAGCAGTTTTCACAACTGTAGTGAGGTTGCAGCCTGTAAAGATCATGATTAGACTACACAACCTTGCAGTCTGATTTGTGATCTACACTGTCCTCTTTGAGACATCGTGGGTAATAGCAACACTGAAATTCAATTATTCGGACCTTTAGAAGACTGAAAATGTTGGGTTACTTTTGAGTTCTAAGGGTTCATATGATAACATTATAAATATATCTGGAATAACTTTAACCTTTTCCAAACAATCCTGAGTTTTCATGACTCTGAAAAAGGCCTCTGAACACATAGTGGGAAGAGGAGAAAAAGCTGGTAACCAGCAATTTCTCCTTTTCGCACAATGATTTCTAATCTTTAAATACAATTCCTGGTAATTTGAGCCACGTTTAATTTGTCATTTACAAAGATTTTCATTCGCATTATAAAAATTTTCCACCTTGTAAATAGTAAATCTTTATCAGATGGCAAAATTTTAGATTTCTCTAAATTGGCTGAAAGGATAGATTTTGAAAGGGTGGAAGAAGGAGAAATGCTGATAAGCAGAGTTTTCTGCATGTCCAAGGATCATCCTACCTCTTGATTTCGTTGGTTGTAAGACATAATGGGTTTTATATATCCATAATTATTAAAAGACTTTGCTTGACATCATGTATCACCGAGATGCATTTAGCCCCCTTTTACCAGAGCGTGGCTCATTTATTAACACATCATCGCATGTGTATTTCAAGAGTTGTTATAAAGTATGTTGAATACATCGCATTTGTTTGTTATAATTTAATGGATAAATAAATATGACGTAGTATTTTTGGTCCTTCGGTGTTATTGTTTATATCTCTGCAGGATCCTGCGTGGCACATAGTTGACGATGTAGGATGTAAGATGTAAGCAAAAGATCCTTGCATTCTTAACTCATGAGTCACTAAGTCAAATTGTAGAATACGTCTCTGGAATAGAAATCATTATTAGAAAACGAAAAAATGCTGGTTTCCAGCATTTTATCCGTTTCCAAATATATTCTCAGAAGCCTTTTCTCGTTTTCTAATAATGATTTCTATTCCAGAGACATATTCTACAATTTGAACCATATTTGATATAAAGTCTTTAAATGCTTCAAATGCATTTGGACAAGTCCAAAATTGTTCAGCCAGAGATACTGGCATTTACCATGGAAACTAAAAAACTTAGAGCACGAAAGGGCTTGTAAGAAAATGTGTCAAAACATAGAAATTCCCCTTATTTGGTAATTTATCTGTTTGCCATAATGTATTTTGAAGTTGTGTGCTGACTTGCTCGCTCTGGCTTTGGAGCCGAGCCCCAGTAGCTCATTCGGTACTCGGTAGCGTACAGAACTTGAGAACAGGAGGTCGCAAGTTGGATCTGTGGCTCAGCTAATTTATTTCCAAGGATTGATGATTGTCCTTGCAACAGGATTCATTCCTCCCTCACCACTGACCAATGTTTCGACGATGGTTATTTGGGAAATCAGCAAGTGGCTTGGGAAGAATATTTTGCAAGCACGGATAGGTGCACTGGCCGCCGCGATGTAACTAAAGTATTGTTGAAAACGGCGTTAAATACCATATAACAATCAATCAACGCTCTGCCTTAGGTGTTTGTGTGTGTGTGTGTGTGTGTGTGTTTGTTGATGATAACCACTGAATCCTGATCCTAGCAAAGCATTGCATTCTTTCTGAATTGCAATTTTGCATGTTAAGACTGCAGGCCTTGTGGCCGAGTCAGACGCCCATTCGACAGGAGATCGGAAGACGCACGAAAACTCATAACCCGCGAGCTAAGGGTACGAGTTCTCCAGGGTACGAGTTCTCCTGATGTATAGCATAATTTATATAAATTTTTTCTAGCAAATGAATTTTAATTTCGCACATAAATATTTTCGTGACTTATACACGATATATATGTTTTATACACAATAAATTTATTTTATAGCGGTACACAATATATGAGCCGTGCTCTGGCAAAAGGGGGCTTAATGCAACTCTGTAATCCATCATACCAAGAAAGCCATCACATACTTATGGATCCATAATAGCCACTTTTTTTAACAACCGACTCAATCATGAGGTAGACTGATCCTTTGACATGCAGAAAATCGACCAATAGCGAAAAGTTTCGGCCCAGGTCAGCCTGCGCGGACTGCGCAGGCTGACCTGGGTCGAAACTTTTCGCAGATGCATTAAGCCCCCTTTTCACAGAGCGCGGCTCATATATTTTTTCACTCAATAAATATTCTTTATACACAATAAATTTATTTTATACACAAGGTATTTTTTTTTTTTACCCAAAAAATAATTTTATACACAATAAATATTTTTTTATGCAAAATATATATCTTTTAAACCAATAAATAATTATATTATATTTCATGTGTCTATTTTTAGAAATGTTATGGGTAAAGAAATGTCGTAATTTAAGCTGGGGGGAATTATTTCCCCGTCACAGTGAATATTTTCCTCCTGCCGAAAATCTGGAACTACTTTTTTAAGTTTTTTAAGTTTTTAAGTTTTAAAAGTGGCATTCGTTGACAAAATAATCAGAGGAAATATAATATATAATTTATTTCATCAGCTTGTGGTTAATATGGGGAAATATTTGCCTCAAAAGGGAAAGGTCCGCGAAAATAACTCATGCCTTACGGCACTCGTTATTTTCGCATACCTTTCCCTTTTTCGGCAAATATTTCCCCATATTAACCACAAGCTGATGAAATAAACTCTATTTTTTACACAATAAATATATTTTATACCCAATATATAATTTTTTACTCAATAAATATTTTTTACACAACTAATATAAGATAGGTAAAGTCAGCTACTGGTAGCCAGCTACTAGTAGCCAGCTACTTGTTCAGGTAAAGTTAGCTTCTAGTAGCCAGCTACTAGTAGCCACTACTTGAGCTGGTAAAATTGGTTATTGGTAGCCAGCTACTGGTAGCCACCTTCTAGTAAGCGGTCACTTTTAAAGGAAAATCTGGCAATTCGTACCCAGCGACCAATGTATAGGTAATTAAAATGGAGGTTTTTATTAGTTTCCTAAAGGTACAAGTAGCTGGCGAACCAAATGTCGACGCCTTAAACGAATAGAAATGCTTTTCTTCCATCCAGAATACTATATAAATGCATGAGAAAAATCAATATCAAATAGTTTCCTGTATTAAAGGGTCAAGCTACGAGATGTGTCAATAGGAATTTTTTTCACATTTGATTTTAGTTAGGGATTCAAAATGTACAAGTAGGTGACGAGATTAAGACAGACATTTCAAAATATTTCAAAGAATCACATTCACTGTACTACGGAGAAATTGAAAGTATCATTTTCAATTAATTTTTAATTATTAAAGGGGCCAGCTACTCGTCATGAAAATTGGGACATTTTTCAATGTCACTTAGAAAGGAATTCAAAGGCACAAGTAGCTGGCGAGTCTAAGAGCTGTTTTTGTAATTAAGTACTTGTTTTGAATAAATTAGACTATAAATGCGTCAGAAAACTCAAAATTGAGGCATTTCCTGTTATTAAAGGGGCCAGCTAATTGATCTATAAACGGGACAATTTTGCACTTTTGCGAAATGATGATTTAAAATGTACAAGTAGCTGGCTAGATTTAGAGAGATTTTTGAAAATATTTCAACTAATCATATTGAGGATACTTAGGAGAAATTAAAGATATCAAAATCAATCAATTTTTATTCATTAAAGGGGGCAGCTACTTGTCAAGAAAATGCGGATATTTTTCAATTATACTTAGTGAAATCAAAAGGTACAAGTAGCTGGCGAGCTTAAGAGTGAATTTTGAAATTAAATGCTTGTTTTGAATACCAGAGACTATGAATGTATGAGAAAACTCAAAATTGAATCGTTTCCGATTATTAAAGGGGCTAGCTACTTGATTAAAAAAACGGGACAACTTTGCTGTTTTTCGAAATCTTGATTTCAAATGTACAAGTAGCTGGCTAGATTTAATGAGATTTTTCAAAATATTTCAAAAAATGATACTGAAGAAATTTAGGGGAAATTAAAGGTATCAAAATCAATCCATTTTTATCATTTAAAGGGCGCAGTTACTCGCCAGGAAAATGCGGATATTTTTCAATTTTTACTTATAGTGAAATCAAAAGGTACAAGTTGCTGGCGAGCGTAAGAGCGACTTTGAAAGTAAATGCTTGTTTTGAATAACAGATACTATGAATGTATAAGAAAACTCAAAATTGAATCATTTCCGATTATTAAAGGGGCCAGCTACTTGATTTGAAAACTGTACAACTTTGCTGTTTTTCGAAGTAATTATTTCAAATGTACAAGTAGCAAGCGAGATTTAAAAGAGATTTTTCAAAATATTTCAACAAATCTTTTTGGAGACACTTAGGAGAAATTGAAAATATCAAAATCAATCCATTCTTATCCATTTAAGGGGCCAGCTACTCGTCATGAAAATGCGGATATTTTTCAATTTTACATAGAGTGAAATCAACAGGCACAGGTAGCAGGCGAGCCTAAGAGCGATTTTTGAAATTAAATGCTCGTATTCAATAAAAGAGAGTATAAATGCACGAGAAAAATTCGAAATTGAAGCATTTCCGGTTATTAAAGGGGCCAGCTACTTCATCTGAAAATGGGACAACTTTGCACTTTTGCGAAATCCTGATTTAAAATGTACAAGTAGCTGGCTAGATTTAGAGAGATTTTTCAAAATATTTCAACAAATCATATTGAGGATACGTAGGAGAAATTAAAAATATGAAAGTCAATCCATTCTTATTCATTTTAGGGGCAAGCTACTCGTCAGGAAAATGCAGATATTTTTCAATTTTACTTAGAGTGAAATCAAAAGGTACAAGTAGCTGGCGAGCCTAAGAGGGACTTTTGCTTTTTCTAAATAGAGTAGAATATAAAGGCGTCAGAAAGCTCAAAATTGAATCATTTTCGGTTATGAAAGGGGCCAGCTACTCATCGTGAAAATTGGGACATTTTTCAATTTCACTCAGAGAGGAATTGAAAGGTACAAGAAGCTGGCGAGTCTAAGAGCTGTTTTTAAAATAAATGCTTGTCTTATAAAGGGGATGATAAATGCACTACCATAGTCAAAATTTAAGCATTTCCAGCCATTAAAGGGGCCAGCTACTGATTTGAAAATTGGACAACTTTCCACTTTTGCGAAGTAATTATTTCAAATGTACAAGTAGCTAGCGAGTTTAAAAGTGATTTTTTTAAAATATTTCAACAAATCATTTTGAGGACACTTATGAGAAATTAAAAATATCAAAATCAATCCATTCTTATCCATTTAAGGGGCCAGCTACTCGTCATGAAAATGTGGATACTTTTCAATTTTACTTTGAGTGAAATCTAAAGGTACAAGTAGCTGGCGAGCCTAAGATCGATTTTTGAAATTGAATGCTTGTTTTGAATAAAGATGACTGTAAATGCATGAGAAAACTCTAAATTGAAACATTTCCGGTTATTAAAGGGGCCAGGTACTTGATCTAAAAATGGGACACCTTTCCACTTTTGCGAAATAATGATTAAAAATGTACAAGTAGCTGGCTAAATTTAGAGAGATATATTTTAAACTAATTTAACGAATCATATTGAGGATACTTAGGAGAATCTAAAGATATTAAAACCAATCCATTGTTATTCGTTAAAGGGTCCAGCTACTCGTCATGAAAATGCGGATATCTTTCAATTTTACTTGGAGTGAAATCAAGAGGTACAAGTAGCTGGCGAGCCTACGAGGGACTTTTGTAATTAAATGCTTGTTTTAAATAGAGTAGACTATAAAGGCATCAGAAAACTCAAAATTGAAGCATTTTCGGTTATTAAAGGAGCCAGCTACTTGATATGAAAACGTGACAATTTTGCACTTTTGCGAAATGATGATTTAAAATGTACAAGTAGCTGACTAGACTTTGAGAGATTTTTCAAAATATTTCAACAAATCATATTGAAGATACTTAGGAGAAATTAAAGGTAACAAAATCAATCCATTTTTATTCATTAAAGGGGGCAGCTACTTGTCATCAAAATGCGGATATTTTTCAATTTTACTTAGAGTGAAATCAAAAGGTACAAGTAGCTATCGGGCCAATGAGCGATTTTTGATATAAATTGCCTACCTTTCATATGGGGGTCGAATGATAATTCGACACCGGTTTACGCTATTGTGGGTCTGCAAAACTTTCGCTTTGAAAGCTAGGTCTGTTCGATACAATCAGAATTTGCCGGAAGTTGTCGTTCATGGCCTCTCCTCATTCGGAACCCTTCTGTGTTTGACCAACTGCTGTCGTTTATGGAGTGACACCACAGCGAACTCCTTCCGGGTCGTAGTAGTCAAAAGTATTCCCATTTGAAAATTTGACAGCAACCACTTCTGCTGCATTGTTTTATCAGAGAAAATGAAAGGACATGCTTAAAATGTGTTTCTGTTGTTAATTTGATGATTACTGTGGAAACTGAGTGCAAGTTTGTTATTTCATGGGGAACTATTTTGTGTCCGTGCCCACGTAAAGGAACATGGTCTACACCAGAAAGGGCCTTTTTCCACTGTGATTTTTCAAGGGTAGTTGTGTTTGAGATGGAATAGCAAAAAACGCAATCGGTTGAGGTGCCAATTTTTGGTAGATGAAAGACATTTAACTCTTTACCACACAATCCCGTGTGTTAACGACCCTAAGAAAGAAACCTTTTAAAAACATTGTGGGAAGAGAAGAAAATGCTAGTAAAAAATGTAAAAAAAAAAAATTACTAGTATTATTATCTCCCGTCTACGATTTTGTCATTGCCCATCATTCGCTAAAAGCTTTTGCAATATCTCTCTTAATCCTTTACCACAATGCCGACATTTCACGACCCTGGGAAAGAAGCCTTTTGAAAACGTTAGTGGAAAAAAGGAGAAAATGCTGGTAACCAGCATTTTCTCCTTTTCCCACAATGTTTTCTACCTAATCAAAGAAAGTTAGCACCATTTGAGCCACATTTAAATTGCCGTCTGCAAATGCTTTGAATTTGGACAAATCTACATTTTCGTTGTTTGGTAAAGAGTTAATAACGCAAGCTATTTGTACATTTTGAATCATTATTTCCCAAAAGTGCGAAATTGTCCTGTTTGCAGATCAAGTAGCTGGCCCCTTTCATAACCGGAAATACTTTAATTTGAGTTTTCTGGCGTCTTTTTAGTCTTCTACATTCAAAACAAGCATTTAATTTAAAAAATCGCTCTTAGGATTGAAAAATATCCGAATTTTCATGACGAGTAGCCGGCCCCTTAAAATGATGAGAATGAATTGATTTTGATATCTTTAATTTCCCCTAAATATCCTCAATATGATTCCTTGAAATATTTTGAAATATCTCTAAAAATCTAGTCAGCTACTTGTACATTTGAAATCATGATTTCGAACAAGTGCAAAGTTGTCCCATTTTCAGATCAAGTAGCTGGCCCCTTTAATAACCGGAAATGATTCAATTTTGAGTTTTCTCGTGCATTTATAGTCTCTGTTATTCAAAACAAGTATTTAATATCAATATTCACTCTAACGCTCGCCAGCTACTTGTACCTTTTGATTTCACTCTAAGTAAAATTGAAAAATATCCGCATTTTCCTGACGAGTAGCTTGGCCCTTTAAATGATCAGAATGGATTGATTTTGGTATCTTTAATTTTCCCTAATTATCCTCAATATGATTCGTTGAAATATTTAAAACAAAAAAAATATATATATATATATATATATTTTATTCTCGCTAGCTACTTGTACATTTGAAATCATTACTTCGAAAAACTTCGAAGTTGTCCCGTTTTTAAATCAAGTAGCTAGCCCCTTTAATAATCGGAAATGATTCAATTTTGAGTTTTCTCATGCATTCATAGTATCTGTTATTCAAAACAAGCATTTAATTTCAAAATTCGCTCTTAGGCTCGCCAGCTACTTGTACCTTTTGATTTCACTCTAAGTAAAATTGAAAAATATCTACATTTTCATAACGAGTACCTGGCCCCTGTTATGAATAAAAATGGATTGATTTTGATATTTTTAATTTCTCCTACGTATCCTCAATATGATTCGTTGAAATATTTTGAAAGTCTAGCCAGCTACTTGTACATTTTAAATCATGATTTCGCAAAAGTGCAAAGTTGTCCCATTTTCAGATGAAGTAGCTGGCCCCTTTAATAACCGGAAATGTTTCAATTTCGAGTTTTCTCATGCATTTATACTCTCTTTTATTAAATACGAGTATTCAATTTAAAAAATTGCTCTTAGGCTCGCCAGCTACTTGTACATTTTGATTTCACTCTAAGTAAAATTGAAAAATATCCGCATTTTTATGACGAGTAGCTGGCCCCTTAAATGGATAAGAATGGATTGATTTTGATATTTTCAATTTCTCATAAGTGTCCTCAAAATGATTTGTTGAAATATTTTGAAAAATCTCTTTTAATCTCGCTAGCTACTTGTACATTTAAAATCATTACTTCGAAAAACAGCAAAGTTGTCCAATTTTCAAATCAGTAGCTGGCCCCTTTAATAGCTGGAAATGATTCAATTTTGACTATTTTAGTGCATTTATCATCCTCTTTATGTAAAACAAGCATTTATTTTAAAAACAGCTCTTAGACTCGCCAGCTACTTGTACCTTTGAATGCCTCTCTGAGTGAAATTGAAAAATGTCCCAATTTTCACGACGAGTAGCTGGTCCCTTTAATAACCGAAAATGATTCAATTTTAAGTTTTCTCATACATTCATAGTATCTGTTATTCAAAACAAGCATTTAATATCAAAATTCGCTGTTAGGCTCGCCAGCTACTTGTACCTTTTGATTTCACTCTAGGTAAAATTGAAAAATATCTGCATTTTCCTGACAAGTAGCTGGCCCCTAAAATGAATAAGAATGGATTGGTTTTGATATCTTTAATTTCTCCTACGAATCCTTAATATGATTCGTTGAAATATTTTGAAAAATTTCTCTAAATCTAGCCAGCTACTTGTACATTTTAAATCATGATTTCGCAAAAGTGCAAAGTTGTCCCATTTTCAGATGAAGTATCTGGCCCCTTTAATAACCGGAAATGTTTCAATTTCGAGTTTTCTCCTGCATTTATACTCTCTTTTATTAAATACGAGTATTCAATTTAAAAAATTGCTCTTAGGCTCGCCAGCTACTTGTACCTTTTGATTTCACTCTAAGTAAAATTGAAAAATATCCGCATTTTTATGACGAGTAAATGGCCCTTTAAATGAATAAGAATGGATTGATTTTGATATTTTTGATTTCTCATAAGTGTCCACAAAGTGATTTGTTGAAATATTTTGAAAAATCTCTTTTAATCTCGCTAGCTACTTGTACATTTAAAATCATTACTTCGAAAAACAGCAAAGTTGTACAGTTTTCAAATCAAGTAGCTGGCCCCTTTAATAATCGGAAATGATTTAATTTTGAGTTTTCTTATACATTCATAGTGTCTGTTATTCAAAACAAGCATTTAATTTCAAAATTCACTGTTAGGCTCGCCAGCTAATTGTACCTTTTGATTTCACTCTAAGTATAATTGAAAAATATCCGCATTTTCCTGACGAGTAGCTGGGCCCTTTAAATGATAAAAATGGATTGATTTTGATACCTTTAATTTCCCCTAAATTTCCTCAGTATGATTCGTTGAAATATTTTGAAAAATCTCTCTAAATCTAGCCAGCTACTTGTACATTTGAAATCATGATTTCGAAGACAGCAAAGTTGCCCCGTTTTTAAATCAAGTAGCTAGCCCCTTTAATAATCGAAAATAATTCAATTTTGAGTTTTCTCATACATTCATAGTCTCTGTTATTCAAAACAAGCATTTAATTTCAAAATTCACTCTTAAGCTCGCCAGCTACTTGTACCTTTTGATTTCACACTAAGTATAATTGAAAAATATCCGCATTTTCCTGACAAGTAGCTGCCCCCTTTAATGAATAAAAATGGATTGATTTTGATATCTTTAATTTCTCCTAAGTATCCTCAATATGATTAGTTGAAATATTTTCAAAAATCTCTCTAAATCTAGCCAGCTACTTGTACATTTTAAATCATCATTTCGCAAAAGTGCAAAGTTGTCCCATTTTTTCAGATCAAGTAGCTGGCCCCTTTAATAACTGGAAATGCCTCAATTTTGAGTTTTCTGACGCATTTATAGTCTAATTTATTCAAAACAAGTACTTGATTACAAAAACAGCTCTTATACTCGCCAGCTACTTGCACCTTTGAATTCCTTTCTAAGTGAAATTGAAAAATGTCCCAATTTTCATGACGAGTAGCTGGCCCCTTTAATAATTAAAAATTAATTGAAAATTGTATTTTCAATTTCTCCGTAGTACAGTGAATGTGATTCTTTGAAATATTTTGAAATGTCTGTCTTAATCTCGTCACCTACTTGTACATTTTGAATCCCTAATTAAAAACAAATATGAAAAAAAATCCTATTGACAGATCTCGTAGCCTGATACAGGAAATTATTTGATTTTGATTTTTCTCATGCATTTATATAGTATTCTGGACGGAAGAAAAGGATTTCGTTTAAGGCGTCGACATTTGGTTCGCCAGCTACTTGTACCTTTAGGAAACTAATAAAAACCTGCATTTTAATTACCTATACAATGGTCGCTGGGTACGAATTGCCAGATTTTCGTTTAAAAGTGACTGCTTACTAGAAGGTGGCTACCAGTAGCTGGCTATAAATAACCAATTTTACCAGCTCAAGTAGCTGGCTACTAGTAGCTGGCTACTAGAAGCTAACTTTACCTGAACAAGTAGCTGGCTACTAGTAGCTAACTTTACCTGAACAAGTAGCTGGCTACTAGTAGCTGGCTACTAGTAGCTAACTTTACCTATCTATGAATATATCTTATACACAATATATATACATCATTCGTACATAAGAAATTATTTTATAGACTATAAATATCTTAATATAGAATATAAATTTTTAATATGGAAGACATATATTATCAGATAGAATATAGCAACGTATTTCACGCCATAGTCGGCTTTGTTATCAGACTTTGACATGTTTTCAAAAAGATATGAAAAAAGAAACTGTTTGTACATTTTCCGTTGAGAAAACAGGTTTTTAAGGCGGAGTAATCGAGTAAAAATGGCATTGTTTCGGGACAAAATCATCTGTATTTTTAGCACGGTCAACTGATCAAGGCATCCTCATTACTCTAACGAAGGCTCACAGCGCACATAAGTATTTCTGATATGTTCTATACCTAACAAACAAATAACTGGATATGAATTTTTTTAATAACAAATTAAAATACAATGTAAATGAGAAAGCATCAGCTTGACTTACCATGTGAACACAATATTTAAGACTAAGTGACATATCGTCACTGTACAGAATTCCAAGTAACATATACAATGCATACTTCCGGTCCTGCACTGTGAGGATAAATCTGATCCAGTTAACCACAAAATATTGTAAGTCTAAAATTTGTCGTTTGGTGAAGAGTTAATTCATACATCTTCATTAATCCTTTACCACACAATCCGGAGTTTTAACGACCTTGAGAAAAAGGGTCTTTGAAAACATCGTGGGAAATGGAGAAAATGCTGATAACCAAAATTTTCTCCTTTTCCCACAATGTTTTCTTCCTGTCCAAAAACAAATTTTAATTTTTTGAGTCACATTAATTTTGCCGTCTGCAAAAGCTTTGATTTTGGACCAGTCTTTAACATTGTCATATGGTAAAGAGTTTTATTCAAAACACATCCGAATAAATAGACTACAGGCTTTTTTCCTTGTTTTTGTTCTTCATTTGAAACAGGTTTGGAGTATGTTTCGGCATTTAAAAAGAACGATCGTCGCTGTATGTCTTCTACATGTAATTCTTGGTACAGCACTTTTTAGCCTTATGACGCATACACACCTGTGTAGACAAATTTTGAACAAGACTTTTTTGGAACTGGGAGCTTTCTCTGCGGTATCTAGTGATCAAACCATTTCGGGTTGTTCCAGTAGGCTGTTCGATGAGTTGATAAATTCGCCTATCCAAACCATGATGGATGACAGTATAGATGTCAACTTTTTCGAAAGATCTGGTTGTTTCGTAATAGATACGGAGAAAACTGGTCTCTACAGGATAGTTCACGAGAACAATTTTAAGCGTGCTATTTGTGATCGGACACGAAAGAAGTTTCTGTCACCAACCATCAACGAAAAACGTGTAAGTATGAGTGTTGTGGTCCGGGATCTTTCATGATTCACCAACCATACCCAAGAATATTCTAAGTCTTTTTCTCAAGAACTTTCCAAGTTGAAAGTAACGCAAGTTGTGTTATCTCTTTAAATCTAGAATAGAACTAAAAATGAAATTAAGAATGGTTGGTGAATACGGGTCCAGTTCATCATCCATTTTAAATTTAATTCTTAGTCATACACAGTGTAGGACCGGAAGTATGCATTGCATGTGACTTGGGATTCTGTACAGTGACGGTCTGTCACTTGGGTGTTAAAAGTTGTGTCCACACGGTAAGTCAAGCTGGTGCTGTTTCATTCATTTTGATAGTTATTATAAAATATTCATATCCAGTTATTTCTTTATGTACAGACCATTTCAGGAACATGTATGTGCGCTGTGAACCTTCCTTAGAGCAATGGGGATGCCTTGATCAGTTGACAGTGCTAAAAATACAAATTTTTTTTCTCAAACCAATGCCGTTTTTATTCGATTTCTCAGCGTTAGAAACCTGTTTTCTCAACGGAAAATGTATGAACAGGTTTCTGTATTAATATAATTTTTTTTGTGTGAAAACATGTCAAGGTTTGGTGACATAGTCGACTACAATCTTTTTTATCGTTTGTTTAAAATGGCACGTTGAGAAAGTTATGGTTGTGCAGTCACCCGAGATTTATTGACAGCTTACTTGTAAGTGTCTGTACAAATTTCTATTCTAGGATGATTGTAGTCAACATTGTTACGAAACCTTGACATGTTTTCACAAAAATACGAATTTTTCTTTTAAACTTCATGCCGTGTCATGAAAAAAAGGGGGCTTGATGTATTTTTCCATTTACATGAAGTACCAATATCTCTTTAACTACTGGACAAAATTTTGGGAAACTTCATATTTATATTGTTTATCATAAGCCATGGACAATCAGTATTTGTTTTAATTTATTGAAATGCCATGTCATGGAAAAAAGGGGCTTAATGTATAATTTCATTATAGACCAATAACTAAAAGGCCACGCAAACACGCAAAACACCTGTTATATGTTTCTATCAAAAAAAGGTCTTTTTCTGCGGGGGATATCATTTCAACGTAATTACTTATTAAACCCCCCCCTCCCTTCTTGAAAGGAATTGAGGTACTTATTATACACGAGACATTTTGGAGTACTTGTGAATTTTGCTCGAGTCCGGATTTTAACGTCTATTTTTCCTTCAATCTCCACTAAAAGTGTCTTTTTTCATGAGTGAAAAGGGTCGCGCAAACCTACCGATCCTGTAACATTTAGCCCTGTAAAATAACGGACAACAAAAGTTTATAATTGTCCAAATTTAAAGCCTTTGAAGACGACAGAATAAACATGCCCGAAGCTAAATTGAGAGCCATCTTATTTTCATCAGGGTCGTGCGGTGTAGGGTAAAATTGCTGAACCATTTCAGAAGTCTCTTTTTTTTTCAGACAGCCCTCGCGAGTGTACCAGGATCCGGCAATACATGGACGCGACACCTTCTAGAGGAACTAACCGGTATATGACACAAGTTTAACGTTATCATTTATAAATGATATACATGTACTCGTATATAGATTGTATCATTTTTTTTTTTTTTTCAGATGCACCAAACCCCTCATGGGCTTATAATAATACATATTATTATGAGTTTGATAAAAGTACAAAAATTAAATACCATAATTGTTACGGGAGACGACTCCTTCATGCATGGCTTCATCCCGATTTAAATACAACACCTAACAACTGCGTTAGGGAGAATTCCCTTTAGCTCAGTGGTTATGGTGTTGGCCTTTCGTCCGGGCGTTCTAGGTTCGAATCCTGCCCGGTCCCTGTATATCTGCTATGCATTTGTTCATTTGTTTCTTTGTTACGGACTTTATTCGTAAGATGGGGGCTCGTCCGGGATTGGCCATTGAGTGATTAATCCCATTTCTTGTCCAAAAACGGACTTTCTGCCTAATAAGGCTTTGAGCCATCAATATATGATGACTTTAAGAGGGGGTGTGTTACGGGAGACCACTCCTTCATGCATGGCTTCATCCCGATTTAAATACAACACCTAACAACTGCGTAAGGGAGAATTCTCTTTAACTCAGTGGTTATGGTGTTGGCCTTTCGTCCGGGCGTTCTATGTTCGTATCCTGCCCGGACCCTGTATTTCTGCCATGCATTTGTTCATTTGTTTCTTTGTTACGGACTTTGTTCGTAAGATAATTCACTAGTGTAATAACATGCAACATGTAAGGTATCCATGAGGTCCCAAACTCGATGACATAAGCGGTACAAAATCAAAGCCCCTGACGTCATGAGATTTATAAAGTTGAATCAAAAGATGGGTGATTTTACGTTACGTTGACAATCAAATAACACATTTTTTTCCATTAATTAATCCCACTGCTCACTTTATTTTAGTCATTTGATTTCCATTTAAATGTGCTTCAACTATAGAGTTGAAAAGCCCGCCATTCAAATTAGTAACCTTTGATCAATGACGGCATAGGTAAACAGGAAGCAAGCAAAACTAAAGTAAGATAATGGTTAACATCACGCTAAAATACTGACTCATAATCTCTGTACAGTAGCAAAGTTTTGACAAAACACTTACACCCACATTTTTTTTTAGATTTAACAAACAAATTGAACAATGAGGGCAAAGAAAAGTTTCCCCTTTCCTGACAATCCGAGCAGGTGTGCAGAACTTCCTTTCATTCACTCACAATTTTCTTAGTATACAATGTTTATAATTCTCAATGCATTTGTTGCGAACTTTCATGTTCGTAAGACCCTTAAAATGGTAAAGTGCCAGTGTCTTAAACCAATATTAGTGCCAGACGCATGTAGTAACCCAGGTGATGTGATAGTGGTGAAAAAATGTTGCCTTGTTGTGTGAGAAGTGGACTCCTGCAGAGCTTAAAGTTTTTCTCTGATATTAGTTAAATGGGTGCAATGTTATGCATTTGTTGCGGACTTTCATGTTCGTAAGAAGAGCCTAGCCAGGGGTTCAAATCACCGAATCGAGAGTGCTCATAGTGTGCTTTTGCAATGTAACTAAGGATCAGACTGCATAGAACGTACAGTTTAATCTTGATCTACATAGTCCGTTATGTATACGGTGAGATTTTCCATCTAAAAGAAACAGGATAAAATCGTAATCGTAATATTTGGCTTTTGACTATCGGTTGGATTTTTTTTTTTTTTATAGTTTTAGGCTTAATCATGAAGATGAAACTATTCTGTAAAGTGATAAAAACATGTTTCTCCTGTACCCATATTTTCAATAATATTATACACTTGTGTATTGTGAATGATGGACCCTACGCCCTTGAACTTCAACCATTTTCAATTTCTTTGTATAGGAAGAAGCTTGCTTTTTGGAACTTTTTTTGTATGAGTCCTCTCTGTTTACTATTATTTGTCTGTGTCTGAGTTGGTTTACCTTTTTGTTTACTTGCATGCCCTACCATTTTTTCTTGAATTTCTTTTGTTATTCCTTTTCCAGCAACAATTTTGCTTATTATATCTCATTGTTTTGATTTTACTTCACTTTTTTGTTTGTTTCAAATCTGTTTCGATTCTTTCGAACATACTCATTTCTATACCACCTTAAACTGTTTCCTGGCTACTTGTGTCACCATCTTGGGTACTTCTGCCATAAACTGAGGAGGGGATAAGGTATTCTTTTTTAGCTCACCTGAGCACTTCGTGCTCAAGGTGAGCTTTTGTGATCGCCCAATGTCCGGCGTCCGTCGTCCGTCCTGCGTCGTCCGTCGTCCACAATTTCTTTAAACATCTTCTCCTCCTAAACCACTGGGCCAATCTTGATGAAACTTGGCAAGAATGTTCCTTGGGTAAAGCTCTACCAAAGTTGTTCAAGAGATTGAATTCCACCCATAACTGTGGTTGCCATGGCAACCAAAAGGAAAAAAATAGCAAAATCTTTGAAAACTTTCTTCTCTGAAACTAGAAGGCGTAGAGCTTTGATATTTGGTATGTAGCATCTCCTAGTGGACCTCTACC
The DNA here is from genome assembly GCA_946811185.2 of Hippopus hippopus. Taxonomy (NCBI): domain Eukaryota; kingdom Metazoa; phylum Mollusca; class Bivalvia; order Cardiida; family Cardiidae; genus Hippopus; species Hippopus hippopus. The sequence continues at coordinate 11,063,483 of OX328104.1, forward strand.
AAGTTTGTTCATGTGATTCCCCTGGGGTCAAAACTGGCCCAGCCCTGGGGGTCACAAGTTCTAACATAGAAACAAGAAGGAAAAATTTAAAATTCTTCTTTTCTAAAACGGGGAGGTGTAGAGCTTTGATATTTGGTATGTAGCATCTCCTAGTGGACCTCTACCAAGTTTGTCCAAATGATGCCTCTGGGATCAAAACTGGCCCAGCCCCAGGGGTCACAAGTTTGAACATGGGAACAAAAAAGGAAAACTTTAAAATTCTTCTTCTCTGAAACTAGAAGGCGTAGAGCTTTGATATTTGGTATGTAGTGAAACTGTTCTTAGTTTGTTAGCCCACCTGAGCACAACATGTTCAATGAGTTCAAAATTGGGTCACCTGGGGTCATAAACTAGGTCACTGGGTCAAATTAAAGAAATACCTTGTGGGCACTCTAGAGGCCACATTTATTGCTCAAATGACCTGAAATTTATTCAGAATGTTTGTCTTGATGAAATCTCGGATTGGTTTGGATTTGGGTCACCTGGGATCATAAACTAGGTCACTAGATCAAATTAAAGAAATACTTTGTGGGCACTCTAGAGGCCACATTTTTGCTCAATTTACTTGAAAATTGGTCAGGATATTTGTCTTGATAAAATCTCACATGAGTCTGAATTTGGGTCAACTGGGGTCATAAACTAGGTCACTAGGTCAAAGAAATACCTTTAGGGAACTCGAGAGGCCACATTTATTGTTCAATTGATTTGAAAATTGGTTAAAATGTTTCTCTTGATGAAATCTAAGATGAGTTCAAAATTGGGTCACCTGGGGTCATAATCTAGGTCACTAGGTCAAATTAGAGAAATACCTTTAGGGCACTCTAGAGGCCACATTTCTTGCTCAATTGACCTGAAAATTGATCAGAAAGTTTGTCTTGCTGAAATATCGGATGAGTTTGAAATTTGGTCACCTGGGGTCATAAACTAGGTCACTAGGTCAATGAAATACCTTTAGGGAACTCGAGAGGCCACATTTATTGTTCAATTGATTTGAAAATTGGTTAAAATGTTTCTCTTGATGAAATCTAAGATGAGTTCAAAATTGGGTCACCTGGGGTCATAATCTAGGTCACTAGGTCAAATTAAAGAAATACCTTGTGGGCACTCCAGAGGCAACATTTATTGCTCAATTGACTTGAAAATTGGTCAGAATGTTTGTCTTGATGAAATATTGGATGAGTTTGAAATTGGGTCACCTGGGGTCATAAACTAGGTCACTAGGTCAAATTAAAGAAATACCTTGTGGGCACTCCAGAGGCAACATTTATTGCTCAATTAACTTGAAAACTGTTTAGAATGTTTGTCTCCATAAATTTTTGATGAGTTCTAAATTGGGTCACCTATTGAGATAAAGTAGGTCACTAGGTCAACTTACGGAAATTCCTTGTGGACGCTCTAAAGGCCACATTTTAAGCTCAATTGACCTGACAATTGGTCAGAAATTGAATTATTGCATGTGGAGTGAAATTTCGCCTATTGACTCAGGTGAGCGATCCAGGGCCATCATGGCCCTCTTGTTTATTATATTCCTATCAGTTAATTACTGGGATTTCACAGTGAATAACACAACTAGTGATGATAATTATGGTATCATCACTAGTGACGGTATAGGTTTAGAATGTTTGCCGGAACTACTTTTTTCCTATATTGCTCATATTGTACCATTCTTTATGATAATTAAGATAAATATGTAATGAATAAGATAATCAACTGGTTGTGTGTAATATCAAAAGTCTGCCACTGGAATGGGGTTTGATGCGGTTAAAAAACTCGTCCTTCGGACTCGCATCACACCCCATTCTAATGACAGATTTTTAATATCACACACAACCAGTTGATTGTCCTCTATGGAATGGCAGATTTGCTGAGGGGGAAAATTCCAGTCCTACGGAAACCTGAAATCCTATTTTTTGGTATCAAAATTTTAAGGTTTGTCTTGCTTACAATTTCATATATTTTCACATTTGGTTATGTTTGCACTTGTTGGCTTGATAGATTAACGGTAGAAAGCATTGTAAATATTTTGAAATGGACCATAACATAATTCATCAATTGGTTGTAGTACATGGCTTGTATGAGACCGAAGAATGAAAAAAATGATACTGGCTTTTGCCCAATCAGACAGCCCAACCAGATATAAGTGACTTGTGGACACCAAGCATCATCAGAATATTCTGGTCTGCTTGACAAGAAACAAATTCTTGATTCTCGATAAATTGCCGGAATATATTATCATTTAACCAGCTCGACTCTCCATCTGCTCCGGGAGATGCACCTTTCCAAAGCTCTTGCTGCATCCGTTTTCCAGGAAATATGAAATAAGGCGATATAGGTCTGTTATTGTATGGTCCGTCCAAATGTTAGTCGCTTTCAAAGAAATGAATTTTAAAATTATGTAAAAAGTTGCCAAGTCGCTCTACCTTTTGTTTTCTGTTTGAAAGGTTTTAAAATGCATTTTTCTTGTTTATGGCCATAATAATTATATGGTGTAATCAGTGACGCCATTACAACATCGAACATGGCTTACATAATATTTTATGTATATATCAGTGTTTAAAAATAATTTTAAATTGCAGCAACGGGCGACAATGTAAAATTTATCCCGTTGTCATGTTTTGTAAAAGTGATACTAGTATTTAATGTGGCCTAAATGGTATTCCGTGAATTTCATAATTGGACATGGGCCGATTATATAGGGCTTTGCGATTTGTCGAGCAGGCCGCCATTTGACAGCTCTTTTTCTCTCTACAGGAATCTACACCGGAAGTGTGTATAACAACCAAATACTAAAACAGGTGTTCCTTGGTGAAGGCATGGTCCATAATGTCATCGCTGTAAAAACGCACCGAAGACGTGATATTTTTGAGGGAAATTTTAGCCACGCTATACTTATTGTCCGCGATCCTTTAGAAGCTGCACGAGCTGAATACAACAGGCGTAAAGCAAAGAGTCAAATTGGTATTGTAAATGAGGAGGATTTTAATAAAACTGGTAAATGTCTTAAAGTCACACCTTTTTGCTCATTACAATTTTGAGTTTGGTAAATTTAGACTTATTTCAAAAGAATAATTGTACTAGAATTCTTATTTGTAGCATATAGTTAGGCTTTATTGAACTGAAACAATAACTCGATAGCTCCTGTATTACAGCCGTCCTCCGTGAAAAGGGGGCTTAATGCTTAAAGTATCGAACCAGAACAGCTCGCGCAGCCCTCGCTGAAAACTTTTGGTCAATTTTTTGCATGTCCAGGGACCTTTCTACCCCAGGATTCAGTCATTTGCTCTAAAAAAGGGACATAATTGATCCAAAGTAATGTGATGACAGACTTGCATGATATGGCTTGCAACACGCGAAAAGGGACATTTGCGTAAAGTGTCGTCTCGGATCAGCCTGCGCATTCCGCGCAGGCTATTCCGAGACGGTCCTTTACGATTACATTACATTTTGTCCTGCAGTAAACTTGCGTGAAACAGAAAATTACATAAAAACGGAAAGTGTCGTCACGGATTAGCCTGCGCGGACAGCGCAGGCTGATCCGAAACGACACTTTACGCAAATGTCCGAATGCCCCTTTTCACGTTTTACAGGCCAATTATAATGCATCACGGAGATGCATTAAACCCACATGGCTCATTTCTAATATGCCTTAATTTTAAAGCCATAGCTGTATGCGAATGAAAGTAGCAGTCTTTGGAAAGATTTTCTCAAAAAAAACTTTCGAAACGAATTCCGGTATTATGCCCCTTTAAAATGTATTTATCCCATGTAATGTAATACCGGCTATACCGTTACTAACAAAAAAACTTAGTAATTCCTCGCGTTTTCTACATACACGTACATGTTTTAAAGCTTTCTTTGCATGCAAATGAAAGTTAGCCGTCTTTGTTTAGATTTTCTAGAAAGCTTTCTAAACGAAATTTAGTTTAAGGCCCCTTAATTATAAATTAGAAAGACAACAACTTTTTAAGGTTTTAACCCTTTACCACATGGCAAAATGTTAGACCCCTCCAAATTGAAAGCATTTGCAGACGACAATTCAGTATGGCTCAAATGATGTGATTCTTCTTTGACAGGGTAGAAAAATTTGTTGGAAAAGAAGAAAATTCTGGTTACCAGCGTTTTTTGCTTTTCCAACAATATTTTCAAAAGTCTTCTTCCTCAGGGTCGTTAAAGGGTTAACTGATGTTTTATTATTATTATTATTATTATTGTAGAATTCATGCAGCTTGTTGATAAAGAGCTTGGTACCCCAGGAAATAGTTTCAGCGTTGAATGGATCAGCAGATTTAAAGGAGAAATGCTGGTTTTGTTTTATGAAAAACTCAAAACCGACCTCCTTAATTCACTAAACAAAATGGCGGCTTTCACCCAGTCAGAGGTGACTTTGAAAAAATTGTGGTGCGTACTTCAAAACCAGGGAGGCCTGTTTCACCGAAAAGAGGGGCCACCATGGCTGTCAAGAGAGAGTCTCACAGACGAGAATTTAGAGAATGCCACCCAAACTTGGAAAACAGCCGTTCAAAATGCTATCAACGAACGTACATATATCATTGCCAGTAACTAAGACAATTAGTTGTCGTTTTATAAGTTGTACCAATGTTTCACAAAAACTTAAAGGCCAAGCAAAGGCTAAAATATCAAAGCATGTGTCATAATACATTTAAATTTAAATCATACCATTTAAAAGTATGGAAAATATTGTGGAGATGACAGTCTGTCATTGTGTGGTCGGGCCATATGTTAGTCGCTGACAGAAAAAAGAATTTTAAAATCAGGCAAAAAGTAAACAAAAGACACAGCTACCTGGCAGGTTTTAACCTAGTTTTAAAATTAACTTCTCTGTCAGCGACTAACACTTGGACCAATCGTACAATGACAGATTGTCATCTTCACAATATTTTCCATACTTTTAAATGATACGATTCAAATTCAAATTCATTTAAACACCTCCTTTGTTTACATTTGGCCTTTATTGTTACCTTAACAACGGACTCCTACTTTTCACCATAAAACTTTTTGTCCTGCTGTTTCAGAAACAGATCACATCATTTAAGTCATATGGCCTGCAACACGCGAAAAGGGGCATTCGACTATTTGCGTAAAGTGTCGTCTCGGATCAGCCTGCGCAGTCCGCACAGGCTAATCCGAAACGACACTTTCCGTTTTTATGTAATTTCTGTTTTGCGCAAGTCTACTGTAGTACAAAATCTATTATTATACTGCAAAGAAATTTCTCGTGATCTGATTGGATAATATGCCCTGAACATATGTATATCATGTACACTGGCAAAACCAACGTAAAAGCAGTTTCCCTTTCGGGAGCCTCGTATACATGACTACACTTTCAACACAACATCCAAAATGGCGGCGTCGATCAAGATTAACATCAAGATTATGCATCAAACTGCACGTTTTAGCACGTTTTACCAAGGTTTCAGTGACGTCAGTTCCCAGTGACGTCAGTTTTCATTGAATTGGGGCACTCAGAAGGGAAATCCTACTTCGTCAGCGTACTCATTTTTGAAACCAAAAGACTGGTAAAATTCGCTTAACATACGTTGGAATGGTAAAACTTTGCAGTATAATAAATTCGTTGTACGGTCAGGTGGCAGGGGACTTGGAAACTTGTTCACGGCTGTGGTGAATCATGTCGCCCCGAGCCGGAGGCTCGGAGGCTCGGGGCGACATGATTCACCACAGCCGTGAACAAGTTTCCAAGTCCCCTGCCACCTGACCGTACAACTAATAATGTTCATGTACTTGGAAGCATAACACTTGGATAGTTTAACCCTTTACCAAACTATCCCTGGTTTTCATGACCATGGGAAGGGAGGCTTTTGAAAACATTGTGGGAAAAGGAGAAAACGCTGGTAAACAGCATTTTCTCCTTTTCCCACACCGTTTTCTACCCTATCAAATACAGAAATCATCATTTGAGCCGCATTTAAATTGTTGACTGCAAATGTTTTCAAATTGGTCCGGTACAAAATTTAGTCGTTTAGTATAGGGTTAAGTTAAAACATTTATTTGGTCATTAACTTTATTGAGGCACTCACACTTTGTATATGTTGAATTTTGTCTTTCTTCACTTTGGTCTTATTTTTATTTTCTTACCTTTTCTACAGTAGAGCTGAGTGTCTTTAATTCCGAGTATCGCAATATTCTAGCTGTGAGTCACTACTCTGTGAACATGAACAACGTATTTTTCTAAATGCCTCATTTACTTCAGAAATTGGCGTTGCATTTCTTTCAAGTCTTGATTTCTCTATAAGACTTTTTGCAAGCCCTTTACAAAAAAATGATTTTAATTCCCTTCCATTTATCAAACAACTGTTCGACGTATGATACGTATTCAGTGAATATGCTTTGCGATTATCAAATAACTTAAATTTTTGTTTCTACTAAGTTACACTTATATCTAAACCAGTGGGAATAGAAGAACAACGTTTCCCTAGGTTTAAGTTCTGTTACAGCGCTGTACATTTTGTACAGAAAAGCCTGAAATAGAAATTATTAAAATATCCTCAACAATCTTGAACTATATACTATGTGCAAGACAAAAAATAAAAAGTCTACTAGTGTGTAACAACAGAATAAAATCCACCAGAATCAACAGTTGCAAGAGATATTTATATTAAACAAGTTTTATCATCTGGGTTAGCCGTAAGCTTCCAGGTCAAAAAACATTCGTCTATCCTTGTTAAAGATCTTAGAAGTCAGAGTGAAGACAAAGAGTCAGTCAACAGTGGCATGCAGAATTAGGTTGGTGAATCTCTCTCACTGAATCTCACCTTCCCTTAACTTTCTCCTAACTTTCCCTTAACTCACTCTTAACTCTCCTTTAAATCACTATTCGGTCTGTAAAGAATAATGAATGCATGAATATATAAAAATGACAAACGGTATTAAAACACACTGGTTACATACATTCCGATGTTAAATTCAATTTTGTTCCTCCTCCCGTTTCCGATATAAGTAATATCATCCTTGCCTGTTGACATTAACCTTTTCTGTTAATATTTTTGTTGATTTTAATCACAATCTCTTATCTCTGCTTCATCCGTAGTACATGTATCTTCTTCGCCATTTTTTAACAAATCAGTAATGGCAGAATATTCATTTCCGCTAACATCTATAAAAATCGCCCTCTGATTATCAAGAAATATATATTAACGTGGTCAGTCTTTCATTTTCCATCATTTTTTCATAGTTTTCTAGACGGATCTTCCTAAATTGACAAGATTATTGCAGAAATTTTGCATTTTTAACGTTCCGCTTTTGGAAACTTGTGTTCATTTTGTGACTTCACTTCACCGCAATACCATGAAAGCCTCCTCAAGCAATGTATTACTTCTGGTGAAACTTGTGTTAACAATTTATACCAATCAAAGTTCAACAGTTCAATGATAGGCCTATATGTTGCAAAAAAAAAAAAAGACTCGGGTATATTGGTATTGCCTTAGTGAGCTGTTCTAACTAGTAGAAGCATGAAGGAAAAGAAATCGACGACATACGATCAACGCATAATTCGGAACCAAATATTTTTTCTTAGACCAAAAACAACTTCAGACAATATTTTCTCGTGATCTGAAGCTGTGAACTTTGGTGTGTATGAAATCGTTTCTTTCAAGAATTTAATAAAAATTCAAAATTAATCTAAATTATGTTACACATAAATTTTGTTTTCTTCTGTTCCTGTTTTTTTTTTTTTTTTTTAATAGACATTAATTCTGCGGCTTTAAGTTGAGGAACGGGGATAGACTATCGAGGACATTGTATCTAGGGATAATCTCAAGAACATCTAAAAAGTTATGAATACCACAAGTGCGTAGCATTAACTTTATTGCTGATTTACTATCTATTCACATCAATGTCAGTAACATTTAAGTGGTCAGTCCTTCTTCTTTTCTACAACACACTAGTCCACCACAAAAGTGCACAACACGAAGCAAAATATTTTATTTTTTTCTCCACGTACCAACGACTGACATTATTAGTTGTACGGTCAGGTGGCAGGGGACTTGGAAACTTGTTCACGGCTGTGGTGAGCCGAAGGCGAGGTGGCGACATGATTCACCATAGACGTGAACAAGTTTCCAAGTCCCCTGCCACCTGACCGTACAACGAATTTATTATACTGCAAAGTTTTACCATTACAACGTGTGTTAAGCGAAATTTACATGTTTTTTTGGTTTCAAAAATTGACTACGCTGACGAAGTAGAATTTCCCTTCTGAGTGCCTCAATTCAATGAAAACTGACGTCACTGGGAACTGACGTCACTGAAACCTTGGTAAAACGTGCAGTTCGGTGCATAATCTTGATGGACGCGGCCATTTTGGATGTTGTGTTGAAAGTGTAGTCATGTATACGGGGTCCCCGAAAGGGAAACTGCTTTTACGATGGTTTTGCCAGTGTACATGATATATTTGTTCGAGACATATTATCCAATCAGATCACGAGAAATTTCTTTGCAGTATAATAATAGGATTTAATTCTTCAAAAGCACAGTGCTGTCTGGAAATTCTAAGTCTATGCCCACTTGTCACATCATTCGACGTTTTTGCGCATCGTGTTGGTGACCTAAAAAGCCAAGTTTCAAAAAAACGAATAACACAAGAATTGTCAACGATAATTTGCGTATGTATTGCGTGATAATGACCGTGTCCTGAATAATTGTTCCTGTGGCTCTACTTTAGGTCTTTATTCTGTGAGATGTCCCATCAATAGCTCTGACCGCCATTGGTTGTTTGTTCTAAAGGTACATCATCTCAGCCTCTTCGACCAGTCTTGGATGGAAAGCCAATTTATATGCCATTTTGTTTTAATTGAAACATGGGAGTAGAGCACGGGTCTCGCCTTTCACTGTCGATACACTGATATCAAGTAATGATTAAATAGCAATATCTTTATATAGCGAACAGAGCTTATTAAGATATCGTGACACATAATACCAACAGCATAACGAATTACTTATTTACAATAAGGCCTTCGGTAAAAACATACACACGCGCAACATTCTCTCCTACAAACCTGCACGCACACACACAGGTGTACATACTCGTACTTTGACATAAATATTGGTTACGCACTAAGAAAAACGATAGTTTCAACAAGCACATGTAGCAATATCACGAAAAGTCATTTACAGACATCAAAAACTTTTTAGATTTCTTTTGAAGGATTCGTTGTTGGTGATTGACTTGATATGCAATATAATCAAATTCCAATACTTCATGCCACGCATAGAAAAAGAGTGTTTCTTATACCCAGTTTTGGGAATGCATTGATGAAAAGTTTATTGGTTTGTGTCTGATCTAAGTTTGTAAAACTGATTACTTCCCCGTGGGGTCCCGGGTTTTTTTAATTTATAGAATAGGACCTCGGCCTTTCTCTGTGGCATGTCGTAGAAGGCGACTAAAATTAGAGACAAACGGCTGCTTTCCTCGTAATTCGTAGGATTGCAGCAGGCTGGGTAGTTCTTATTCCAAATCCTGTATTTTTTTCTCGATGTAAATAGGGTTTGGAATGGGAATCAATTGGCCTGTGGGACCCCGTGTGGTTTAATCGGGGGTATAAGAATAAACCACTGCAGTCCCGCGATCGTCACATCTGCCATTTCATCTGGCGGAACAAAAGTGACAGCATGCATGTCGTAAAAGGCGACAAAAGGGGCATCATTTTGTGTTTTGTCCATTCCTCATTTATCATGTCTGTCTTATGTTGTTGCACATGTATGTTATTTTCACCTCGCATTATTGTTTACTAAGTAAGTGCGCCCAATATGACCTAAGTGGTCGACGGGCCTTAAAACGCTATTCATCTAAAACTGATTACTACTTAAATTGATAAGACTTCACATGTAAGGAGGAATTAAGTCAATTATTGCTATATAAATCATCAAAATAGAAAAGTATGTGAAACGAGTTTTAAATGTTAGCAAAATTTTTCTTGGAAGAGGATCTCCTGGGTTTGTTTAGAATTATCCTTGTAGCTCTTTTTTTAGTTTTCGTCATTCTGCTTGCAAATGCAGATTTGCAGTGATTCTATGTTACACCCATAGTCGAAATATGGGGTTATATATGAATTATAAACGATTTGCCACATTTCTAGAGTCAAAAAAACAGTTAATTTGTTTACGCAGATGTAATTTCGTTGATAACTTCGCACATGTTTTGTCTAGATATGAATCTGCCAGGACAGTGTACTGTAAATAGATATTCCTAAAAAATTCTGTGAACTAACATTTTCTACTCTTGCCAAGTACTTTTAAATTAAGATTCTGTGCCAGATTAGCGACGTATATCACAAACTTTTTCTAACGGGCAGATTTTTTTAAAACTTTGCACATACAAAGTTCATCATGTCTCTAGGAGATTAAAGTAAAAAAAAAAAAAAAAAAAATAGATATGGGTCACCTTGCTCGTTTCTGAGAAATTTGTTTTAGAAAAGGGTATATACAGTTCCAAAATTCAGCTTCTATTGGATTTAACGACGTATATGGCAAATGTTCGCGCGCATCCCACTGCGCATGTATTTTTGTCGTCGATATTGAATCAAAAGTGCACCTATGTATTTTTTGCACATAATGGTAATACTGTTGGTGCACTGAAACAAGTGGCACTTTCTTCGGGTAGTATTGTTGAAGAGAGAAAAAAAAAAAAAAAGTGGAATTTTGAACTGTCACCGTGAAATAGTTAAAATGCTGCTGACACGGCGTTACACACCAAACAAGGAAACAAAGGCAGAAAGTTGAAAGATGTGGAAGTATAGCTGTTTCCATTTTGAAAATTATTGTTGGAAAAGGAGAAATCGCTCCTATTGAGCAATTTCTCCTTTTCCCACCATGTCTGCTGAGCTTTTATCCTATTTTTTTCCTTGAAAAAATAACTTCCACAGTGACCTTTAACCTTGTTTTCTGACGAAATAAGCACGGATAGGTGCCATTTTTATTTTTTCTTATTGTTTAGAATTATAAATACTATAAGTGTGTAAAGTTTAAGAAAAATCTGTCCGTCAGAAAGTATGTTCTTTTTTAAGATTAACCCTTAATTCGATCAAATTATCTCCCTTTTTAACTCAATGGTCTATATGTAACATGCATATTTGTACATTTACCATGCTCAAAACCAGGCTTATATATATTTTTTTTTGTGCAAAAATATATGAATTTTCGTTAAAATGATGTATATTTGTATATTTTTCCTGTAATCTTCCTGTTTTACTGACTATTAAAGAAAGGCGCTTAAATCCAAAATAAGCTGAATTTTGGAACTGTATGTACCCTTTTCAAAGGCGAATTTCTCAGAAACGAGCACGGTGACCCACATCTTTTTTTTACTGTAATCTCTTAGAAACATGATGAGCTTTGTATGTGCAAAGTTTTAAAAAAATCTGTCCGTTAGAAAAATTTGCCATATACGTCATTAAGTCGCTTTTCTTTAATATCCATAATTAGAGTATTTATAATTGTAAACAATAAGAAAAAATAAAATCGGCACCTATCCGAGCTTATTTAATCAGAAAACAGGGATGAAGATCACTGTGGAAGTTAAGTTTTTCAAGGAAAGAAATAGGATAAAAGCTCAGCAGACATACTGGAAAAAGGAAAAAATGCTCATTAGGTGCAATTTCTCCTTTTCCCGCAGTAATTTTCAAAGGGAAACAGCTTTACTTCCACAGCTGTAAATTTCCTGCTTTTGTTTCCTTGTTTGGTGTGGCAACAGTATTTTGTTACAGTTCACAGATCCATTTTTTTTTCCTCTCTTTACTAATACTACCCGAAGAAAGTACTGCTTGTTTCAGTGCACCAATAGTATTATCAGATGTGTGAAAAATACATAGGTACACTTTTAATTCACTAAGGCTTGGAAAAAACACACGCGTAGTAGGATGCGCTCGAACATTTCTGATACATGTCATTAAATCTGTATATACTCGTAGTTCCTATCTGCATACAAATAGCCATCTTAAGTAAGCATTTCTTAAAGAAATGTTGTAAGGTCGTACTTATTTGTCTCACAGAAGAACTAGAATTATGCAGAGTTGCATCATCAGCATACATGTCAAGGTTTGAAGAAAGATTTGACGGCAAATCATAGATATACAGTAAAAATAGAATGGGTCCAAGAATAGGGTCCTGTGGAACCCCTGATACAACAAGTTTCATGTCGGACACCGAGGTTTTATTTTTAACCGTTTCAAGTCTGCCATTTAAATATGACCAAAACAATTTACATGCAATATCCGAGAAACGATACAATTTTAACTTGTGCAGAAGTATGTCATGGTCAACGAGATCAAAAGATTTCCTGAAATCAAGGAATACATATCAAATACCATTTCTTTCATCAATGTCTGTTAACGATGTATCTATCAAATGAATTTTGCTGTTTGGCACGAGTGGTTTTCTGTAAAGCCAGATTGATGAGAATATAAGACATCTGTTTTCTTTTAGAAATGCTTATTTAAGACGGTTGGCTATGTCTTTCGAATATTTTCGATAAAGTTGGTAAATTTGAAAGTTGGTAAAATGTGTCTGTAACTGTTAGGATCACTTTTGTCACCACCTTTAAAAATAGGCGTGACATTTGCTATTTTGAATTCTGTCGGGAAAATGCCCTTTAAAATACAATTATTGAAATTACTACTGAAATAATATCTTTACATGATTTTAATGTTTTTACTCCAATTCTATCATATCCTGACGACTTTTTAAGGTCAAAATTTTCTGTGATGTTGTTTTTACCTCTAATGCTGTTATGATTTATGAATCTTAAGTAAAAAAGTTTACCTGATAATTTATCATCAAGACGCAGAGCTCCAGATAGAAGGAGTGATTTTGATTTCAAAATTGAAAATATTAATTATTCTCCAAAAAACCCTATGTTATGTGTACGCATTAGAATGGTCTAATTGAGACGATTCTAATGAGTACCCACAACATAGGGTTTCAAAGAAAAATAACGACTTTAGAATACCATCACTCCCCCTTATCTGGAGCCCTGAAGACGAGTATAAGTTTTTTAACTTCTCGGTATCTCAAGGGACCCTGTTACATTGTTAGAATACCTGCTAAGTGTTTATTTGGGTTAATTTAGCACATTGTCATTTCACTCCACCACTGTGTCATTAATGTATAATTTAGAATGTATTTGGTGAACAGGCACATCATTCGCCGCAACTGTTCTCAGATTTTGTCATAATATTTTTGAGTCAGATTGATTCTGTGCGGTCTTCTTGAAAAATTCTTTCTTGATTTTTCTTATTTTTGCGGTTACTTTATTTCTCCAAATTTTGTGCATTTGACAGTTGCGAGTGCGTTTAAATTTTTCCTTTGTAGAAATTGCAATTTTGGTTTCATCATTGCACAAATCTGGTTGTTTAAGCCTTTTTACCCGTTTTCTTTAATGGGAACATGTTTCATTGGAAGGCCATTCAAATAAATAAGTTCTATAACATTTCTGTCATCGAGTCTAGCTTTTTTTGTAGTTTCTCACTCATGGTCCCCAATTGTTCGCTTAAATCGTCTTTCTCCTTAGTCATGGTAGACAATTTACAGTCTGTCATTAGATTTAACCTCTGTTTTAGTACAAATCGAACTCAAGTCATCAGATTTTTTTTTTTCAATTTTTTTATTGTTGAAGCGATTTCCAGGTTTTTTCGCAGATTTTCTACGTCCTTACCTAAATTATGCAGAATTCTGACTATATGCGTAATTGCTTGGGTGTTCTCTCCCTCAATCGTAGAGCTTACTGTTTGTCTGCTCCACTACACTAATACACTAACCAAAAGCCGACGACGGGTCCCATGTTATGGGAATGAATTAGACCATCGCTGACTTCAAAGGGGAAGTGGGAAAAACTGCAAAGATATTCGTGTAGATGCCTATAGGCAAGAACGCAGTTGCGTACACAATGAAAAAAAAAAAAGGAAACGGCAAATTTGCCAAAAAAAAAAAAAACCGTCACCAGTGGACACAAAATAGCTTCTACAATTCAGAAATTGTCTGGAAGAAGATGCCTCAGACCCTACTGGGAAATCCTCCTCACCTCTCTCGGCGCGCCTCGGGTAATACCTTCAGTATTATTGCGTACACTTTACTTTGGGCTAGCTAGTTACGCCCCTGGATGTTTTATTCACTTTGATGACAGTCAGTTTTCAGCGGCTCATGTAGATCTACGTATTACAGACTTAAGATGCTATATGGCTTGCAACACGCGAAAAGGGGCATTCGGACATTTGCGTAAAGTGTCGTCTCGGATCAGTCCTCGCAGGCTAATCCGAGACGGCACTTTACGACTACATTAGATTTTTTCCTACAGTAGACCTGCGTGAAACAGAAAATTACAAAAAAAAAAAACCGGAAAGTATCGTTTCGGATTAGCCTGCGCGGACTGCGCAGGCTGATCCGAGACGAAACTTTACTGAAATGTCCGAATGCCCCTTTTCACGTGTTGCAGGCCAATTATATACAAACGGAAACATGTGCTCAGTCCAGACATTTCTGTATATGTTGCAAAAACACAATGTGCAAACATTAAAACTTGTTTTCTCGAAATTGACGATCTCATGCTAACACTAAATACACTTCTTAAAAAAAAGAGACGGCGAATTCGCTGGAGACAGAGTTTTCTGCGGTATGTATATCAGAAGTAGGCCACTAGTACTACTAGTAGTAGTTTTTTCATGCTTGTCATAATCTGAGAAATATTAACATAAATTGAGGAACATGCGCAAAAATCTAATTGGTCACTGTCTGTTTGTGTGTCTTTTTCATGGTGATGTAGCATTTCTAAGCAACAGATATATTAAAGAGGAATTTTTCGTCGGCATGCTTCATCTAGTTGAAATAAAACAACCTATATCTATAACACGGCAATGAACATGTACAGTTAAAACTAACTTGTACGAAAACATGTGCATTCAGTGCGTCTGCACTTTGATTTTATATTCCAGTTCAAGATAGAAGTATACGGTTACTTCCCCTGATTAAATGTCCGCCATGTAATTCCCGCCATAATATACGTATTTACGAAGATCAGACGTGTGTCATTGTCTCTCTCTGCGATCTGACCTGCCCATTTCTCCTGTATGAATATCGCTTTAACCTGGTTTAAAACGAAATTTACGTCATTTCGATTTGAATTACAGATGCTGACACCGTATGAGTAGATACAGAAGAAACAACACTTGCGTGGGTATGCCCTTTTCTCATATTTTCGTGAACCTAACGGGTCCTACTAAAATACGCCATGGAGAATTTATACGCCATGGATACGCCATGGAAGTTTTTGCACGCCACAGCTGTTCCGTAGCAGTGAAATAATATATTACCTAGTAAAATATATTGAGGTATGCATTTTAAATCAAATACATTTATGTTTCACCGAGGGAATAATCGTACTTTGCAAGATATTTGCATTTAAAAATTCGATAAATAACAAAGGGAGGCAACTCTTATGACATAAGTATGATATATCAAACTTTGCTCGCCATAGCAATAATTTATCGATTAAAAAGGACAAAAACTTAGTCAGATTGTGTAAATATGCTATATTACCACCATAATTCAATCTAAATACGTAATATATCATAATTACTGTGAAATTTGTTCTTCTTTACACTCGAAGATCGGGAGGTTACGTATTTTCGGCACGCCATGGGAGAATTTCCTCGCCACATTACATTTCAAAGGCGTTTTCCCACAATGTTTTCACAGGCTTTCTTTCTCAGAGTCAGATGATTTCAGTTTTTGTTTCAGAAAGTGTAGGTTATAATCAGATAGTACACTTCAATAATGTCCTGTGTGTCTGTAAATACATGGATTGTTTCCCTTATTAATAAATATTACTTCTCTTGTTTCACTCGTCAAGTAGGATTGTTTGTAATACCAAATTTCCTGCAAAATACAAAATAAATCTTACTGAAATTTAAAGATGTAGTAATCAACAACCAATGAAACAAGTATTTATGGTTATTTACTCGTTGTTATTTAGTTGAAATGCTGTGGCGAGGAAATTCTCCCATGGCCTGCCGAAATACGTAACCTCCCGATCTTCGAGGGTAAAGAAGAACAAATTTCACAGTAATTATGATATATTACGTATTTAGATTGAATTATGGTGGTAATATAGCATATTTACACAATCTGACTAAGTTTTTGTCCTTTTTAATCGATAAATTATTGCTATGGCGAGCAAAGTTTGATATATCATACTTAAGTCATAAGAGTTGCCTCCCTTTGTTATTTATCAAATTTTTAAATGCAAATATCTTGCAAAGTATGATTTTTCCCTCGGTGAAACATAAATACATGATGTAAAATGCATATCTCAATATATTTTACTAGGTAATATATTATTTCACTGCTATGGAACAGCTGTGGCGTACAAAAACTTCCATGGCGTATAAGTTCTCCATGGCATATTTTAGTAGGACCGAACTTGACTGGTATTTTCATACCATCCAAGAGATAAACAAGGCATAGATTTAATTTAGGCACATTAATAGATTGGGAAAGTGTCAGAAATCATTTTTGGACAAGGGAAAGAACACCTAACTTCTTTTTCGTGGCGAAATCATCCTAGAAATACATTTTATCACTGCCAGAAATTGACCAGACGATTTCCCATAACTTCGTGAATTGTTCTTGAAAAACACTAAGTCATTCCAAGTGTAGTCAAATGATGTCACACATGGGGATATTCCTGAAGGTCACAGTCTCTACACTTAACACAGATGCATTTTCTGTGTCATACTTTAAAATTATGGGCATTAAGTGTAAATAAATGTTGTGATGTAAAGAACAACTGATGAATTATGGGGGAAAAGGTGGTTTTCGATAAAATAATACTTTTTTTAATGTAATTCTGTTTTGACCCATTTCTTTGGCGTAGAGAGCTTCTCTGGAATGTTTACGTCTGTAATAGGTTTCACAGGAGCCACAACAAAAAAGTGAGCAAAAAATATTGATAGCAAACATAGATTCACGAAGATATGAGAATTTAAGAAATAATGAGAATCAACAATATGCATGAGGCAGTCGTATGCATAATCAGTCTGAAGGGTTGCTCCGATGTTATTTTTGTGATGGGGTCTCCGCACCCCTTCACTGCAGCAGTGTTTCAGCCAGGATGCGCCCTTGCGGGATTCCCGCAAATAAATTTGGATTCCCGCACATTTCCAAACATGGCACACCAGATCTGGTGCATAAAAATCATGTTTGGCCCCGAAAAATCAATTTGCCAGTATACGGCCGCGCCAAGGTACAAAAGTGTATGGGACGAAACTGCATTGCGTACGAAAATTAATGGAATGAAATCGTGACTGGCTTAGTGTGTATTTTAACCCTTTAGTACCACATAAACTATCGAATGCGCAAAACCAGTCATAATTGTTTTGTACTGGTTCCTCGCCTTTTACATCAAACACTGGTAAATTTAGAAAAAGCTACAAAGAGCGGGTAATCTGTAGCAGAGAAACGAACTGCGAAACAACCGGTGGAAAAATGAAAAGAAGAATAACTGACTTTTTCACATGCCCAAATGAAAGTGAAGAGGCAGGGCCATCAAATACTGGAAAAATATCAAAAGTAACACCATCACAAACTTCAGGTGATCGAAAGCCTGATTAATCTGGTGATATATCAAAGGTCCCAACGACAAAAGAAACTTGATTTTGAGTTGTTTGACTTAGGCAAAGCTGTATGGAAATGGACAAACTTGAAGGAATGGCAAATCTTTAGTTCCTAAGGTATTTTAAAAAATGTTATAGACATGTATTCAGTCTAAAATTGAGAGAATACAGTCCCTTCCCAACCCCTTGCTAATGATGATTGGCCCCTGTTTAGGACTTCAGGGGGCCAACTGGCCCCTTTTTTAGCTCACCTGAGCACGAAGTGCTCAGGATGAGTTATTGTGATCACTCACCATCCGTCGGCGTCCGTCCGTCTGTCCGTCCGTCCGTTCACATTTCTTTGTTTACACTCTAGCATCTACAAACATTAACCAATCAGCACCAAACTTGGTCAAAATATATATGACCATAAGATCTTGGATGAGTTCGATTATGGGTGTAATCAGTCCAGAACAACTGGAGTTATTTGCCTTTGAATTAGAAAAATTGCTATATTTCACTTTGTTTACACTCTAGCATCTACAAATATCAACCAATCAGCACCAAACTTGGTCGAAATATATATGACCGTAAGATCTCGGATAAGTCTAATCGGACTAGAACAACTGGAGTTATTTGCCCTTGAATTAGAAAAATTGCTATATTTGACTTTTTTACACTCTAGCATCTACAAATATCAACCAATCAGCACCAAACTTGGTCAAAATATATATGACCATAAGATCTCAGATGAGTTCGATTATGGGTGTAATCGGACCAGAACAACTGGGGTTATTTGCCCTTGAATTAGAAAAATTGCTATATTTGACTTTGTTTACACTCTAGCATCTACAATTATTAACCAATCAGCACGAAACTTGGTCAAAATATATATGACAATAAGATCTCGGATGAGTTCGAGTATGGGTGTAATCGGACCAGAACAACTGGAGTTATTTGCCCTTGAATTAGAAAAATTGCTATGTTTGACTTTGTTTACACTCTAGCATCTATAATTTTTAACCAATCAGCATCAAACTTGGTCAAAATACTTATGATCATAAGATCTCGGATGAGTTCAATTATGGATCTAATCGGACCAGAAAGACTGGAGTTAATTGCCCTTGAATTAGAAAGTTCTGTAAAATAGTTCTTTGTCCGGAGCATAACTTTGTCATCTCCAGTCCGATTTACTTGAAACTTGGCATTTGTAGTTGTTGCAATAATACGGAGTGCAGTGTGAAAGAACCATAACTCTACCTCGTACTGTCTATGAGTTATTTCCCTTTGATCATCATTTTTACAGCATTTTCTGCTTGTCCGGAATATAACTTTGTCATCTCAAGCCTGAACATCTTCAAATTTAGTATGCATGATTGTTAAAAATTACGGAGTGCAGTGCACAAGAACCATAACTATTCCTAGCACGAATTTTGAGTTATTCCCCTTTGACCTTCATTTTTATAGCATTTCTTCCTTGTCTGGAGCAAAACTTTGTCATCTTAAGTAGGAATGACATGAAATATGGTATGCTTATTTGTTGCAATATGTGGAAGTGCAGTGCACAAGAATTGTAACTCTACCTCGTGGTGTCTTTGAGTTATTTCCCTTTAATTGTCATTTTTACAGCATATAGTACAGTATAGCAGAAAGGCTACTTAAATCGTGCTGTTCATGACTATTTTTCTCGATAAAATTCCGGAAAAATATTTCTATCATATGTTTCTGCCGATGATGAATTCTCAGTAAATATCTATGCTTACTAATTTACACAATTACGGGGGCTACGGACAATGAAATAGATCTATTTGTTTTAGCAAAGTTTTGAACTTCAATGGTCTCGAAAGAATAAAACACATCAACAAACCTCCGTTTTGCCACAGAATGTTAGAATTAAAGATTCTTATTGTTTTTCGTAAGGCTAGTAAAGTCATCTCAACTAGATCTACTTGTGAGCATTTCGAAAAAATTATAGTTTGTCGGATTCTACAGACAAGTGTACGTTTATGAAAAGTTTCAACTTCAGGTTAAGGGAAAAGGGTTGTATGATGATTTTAAAATGCGTTAAGTGTGCTGTCAATTAACAAATTTGTTAATATCATTGATGGTAGTTTGTTTTATCTTATGATATACTAAAGACAACGGGTGGTCAAGTTGATTAGAGCGGCAAATTAGTTTGCAATCAAACACACTTCCTATCAATTAACAGTTTACCGACACATTCTTTGAAATGACAGATGTGCTAATCCTCCTCAATACGACTAAGTCAAAGGTTTATTTAATCAACGTAAGTTGCCTTTCGAGCTGAACTTCGACCAGTACAGAACAGAAGTTTGGCTTTTTTCATAACTGGATTCTGCTTTTAGTGAGGAATATGTAGTGAGGAATACACGTCAATATGCTTATTGTAAACAGCAAATAGTTTTAATCCAAGATTAAACTTCATGTTATTTGCAATCTGATCTATTTCTACACATTCAGCATATTCTTCATGCACCAAGGGTTAAGATAAACGTCAAACTGAAACATTGATGACAAGTGCCACTTTTTGGATGTGCATATAGGTTATTGAACAAGGTTAGATATTCAAGTAAACGTATTTTCTTTTTATTAGTATTTCATATAGATCTATTTTTACCTTTGTTCTCCACTTAAAACGTTTTTGTCTCTTTCAGAGCGGAAAAACTATAACATTTATTAATCCATTGTGTAATGTAACGCTGATCAGAACACATATGTCCCATTTCAGTCTTTATCATAATTCAAACTTGTCTACAGCCTCTGCGTGATCTCACGTCTGCGGTACACGTTCTCAAAGCACATATTTTAAACTTTTGCTCAAATTTAAACGTTTAAAACACAAAATAAATAAATATCATCGCACCCCTCCAACGATAACAGTTGTTTATTTGGGAGCCGAAATGGCAGACAGCAAGGCTGCACATCGGGTAAAATAAATTATTATAACCTGATTGGTCAAATATCGATTTCCACGGATCCATGTATTGACTTGAGGCTTGGTAAACATGTTTGTTGCATTACCTGTCCTTTGCGATTATTATACCTCCTTGATAACTGGCGGTGGGATGGGCTTATCTTGCGACAGTTTGCTGCTCTTGTTTCATTATCATTTGGCCTTGAACCTCAATATTTGGTATATATCTTCATTGTAGACCTTTACAGCTTAGTACTCAGGTGAGCGATATAGGACCATCATTGTCCTCTTGTTTATTAAAGCTGGCTGAAACACTGCGGCAGTCCTTCTTTCATACTATCTGGAAATCTCAAAATCTTACCTGTCATTTTCCATTCGGCTTAATGTGTCTTTAATCTGCTTGTCAGCTATGAAAATGGACATGAATCGATAGATAAATGATATAATTTCCCGTTGACACCAAGTTAAGCGCAAGGTTTTCATTGATCTTTTTGTAATTTACCATTTATTTGACATAAACACATCTGGCTAATTTGTAAACAAACACTCATTATAAGTTCAGTTAATTGCTCATGTGTGGTCAATTTGATTTGAAAAAAATGATATTATGTGATCGGCAGTTTAAGTGATAAATGTGACTCGTCGTAAATGAAATACAAATCCAGTACATTTAGTTTTCCTTTCAATGCCCAAGCTGATAACACAGAAGCTGATAAATTCTGAAAAAAAAAAAGAACTTTACTGTACCGGAAGTGACTTCCGAAACATGCGCAGTAAATGTCAAGCCTAGTTTGATTTCCTTGGAAGTGGGTCATTGGATATTTACATTCTTAAATAATGGAATTACATGGAGGTAACACTGTCATTTTTTTAATTATTTCGGTGTTTTGGTAAAGATTAATCAATAGTCTATTGATTAAGGACCTTACTGTTCACTGACAAAGAAAAGATTGACACATAAGGCTATTTGAAATGATGCCAGTATTTTAATTTTTCACTCCAGATGGGTCATAAGAGGGGCTGCTGTGGGGGCTAGCGGAGAAACAATCACAAAAATAACATCAGAGCTAGTCCCCGAATCAGGGGTAGAGGCAGTTGCTATAATCAAGGGCAGTAAATGCTACCCAGGGTGTTATCCCATTCTCAAACCCTCCCCCCACTCTCCCTGTGCTATGTCCAAGATGGTTATTTATCCAATAAATATTTGGAAGGAAGTTTTAAGTTGATAATATAAAGGAAATCATTGTCCATTGAGGATTTGATGTCATCATGTGATAAAATTTCTAGACTAAATGCTAGATACTAGAGGTGACTTGTGCATTACCATATTACCAAACAAAAAATAGGAGAAGACTTGTCCAGCTTGAAAGCAGTTACATCGGATATATTAGATTTGGCTGAAATAACGCAATTTGTCATTGAATGGGTAGATATCATTGTTAGGCCTAACGAAAAAATTTCTGTGTTTAGGGTTTTGGTCCGAGATGCTGTAGGTAGGGTAGGTAGGGATTTATTTTTTTCCAGAAACTTTTTACATGGACCATGTACCGAAATCACACCCAACAGAAATTTTTTTGTTCAATCGTAGCGTAAAAAAGTTTGGGATCGGTAGCATTTTCTAGGTAGGGTAGGGAAACCCTGAACACAGATATTTTTTCTTTAGGCCTTAGTACAGATAACTGTCCCCAAAGGCGATGTTACTTTTTGACTGGTCGCCTCTGCGTACAGAGATGATCAAGACAAGAACAGTTGAAATCTCCGCACAGATTTTGTGCGCAAGTTTGAACTCTCATAATTTCACAAATAGAGCACAAAACTAGGATTTGAACATACCTGTTGCTTGCGTATTCAGTAATCCTTGTTTGACATATAAATATTTTCAATTTAAATGCTGAACATAAGAAAAAACAGTTCATTTCATCTGTTACTTGAGTAATTTATGTTCCTGAAAACACACAAAATGACCGCCACACATGATAGATTTGTCAGGGTTTTTTTTCTCCGAGATTTACATGTTATAAAAACGACTTCTACAAGCTTTTATGATAATGAAAGGTTTAATAATTTGTCTTTGGTCATGTTTATTACTAAAAGTTAAATGCATTTTGCTGCAATACAGATTAAACCGACGAAACAGAGAGTCAGTATAGCGCTCTATCTTTGCTACTGGAAATTAACGATGGGCTTGAGACGGTATTGTGCACAATAAATGTCCAAATATGAAAAAAAATCACTGTAGCGTCTCATTATTATTATACCCCTGCAAAACGAATGTTTTCGGGGGTATACTGGAATCAGCCTGTCTGTCCGTTTGTGTGTCCGTCTGTGTACAAATAATTGCCTATTTCTGTCAATGTGCTGGCGGGGGTATTAAGTCACATTCAGTGACAGCTCTAGTTGAGACTAAAATCATTGTAGGAATATAAAGAAACGCTTATTTCGAACATTTTTAGCATTCCTGAACACAAAGTGTGATCGGGCTGTGTGGGATGTCCATAGTCTGTTGTGCTGTCATCAACATTTATCTTGTGTACACTCTAGAGGCCATAATTTTCAATCATGAAACTAGGTAAGAATGTTTAACGTGATAAAATCTTGGACATATACAAAATTGGATCACGCCAGGTCAAAAAGGAGGTCACTAGGCAAAATCTTAGATAAACCTTGTGTACACTCTAGAGGCCACATTTTCAGTCTGATATTCATGAAACTAGGTCAGAGTGTTTGTCTTGATGCCATGGACAGGTTCGAAATTGGGTCATGTGGGGTCAAAAAGTAGGTAACTGGGCCAGATTTAAGAAAAACCTTGTCTGCACTCCAGTGGCCACATTTTCAGCCTGATTCTCTTGAAACTAGGTAAGAGTGTTTATTACATTCTGTTACTAATAATAGTAACATTTTCTACTGAAAATGGTGAAATATCAGTGTCATGCGAAGGCAGATACGGAGGGGCAACGGGCTGATATCTGATATCCTGCCCGTTGACAAGATATTTGTTCTAAATCTATAGCAACAGAACACTCACTCGTAAACTAACGTTCTCAAAACATCCAGTTTGAAAAAAAATGTCTGAATCAGTCCGTCAGTGGCTAGTGGACAAATCTTGAGAACTACAGACAATGACTGAATCATAAAACCAGCAAAGACATGACAAATAGAGAATAAATTGTTGTTGTCTTGGATTGGGAAAGTTTATCAGGCAAGGCATAGTGTCTATAGGCTAGTAGTTCTACAAATTTTATACGTTGAGCTGGGGTAACCGAGCCTGATTAGGTTCCCAAAGCACCAACCATCTTTTCTGTTTATCCTGTTTCTCCTTTATAATCTGTTACAAACTAAATTGAATATTTGGCTTGAAAAAAAAAAAAGCATATCGACATATTTTTTAACTATGAATAAAGATGAAGAAATGTTTATTTGAAAAAGTACTTGTACTGTATATGTAACTGCGATAGTAATGATGAATGATGCATGATTACCTCATGAATGTGATGTTTAACTGCAGAAAAAAGTTTTGTTAAATGAAGACAAGAATTCCTCTGTTTTAAGTGTTTAAACATGTTGGAAAACAAAAAAATTTAGCAAATGATCCATGAATGTAATAAACAGGTTATTACAGTGACATCGGCCCACTACCTCAAAATCTGCCCTCAGGCTAAAGCCCTTGGGACAGATATCAAGATGGCGGGCCGATGTCCCTCTCCCGCCCTCATCAGCCGTGTAATAACCTCTATTTATCTTAATGAAAGTTGAAAGTTAAAGGCCTAAAAAAAATATCTGTGTTTAGAGTTTCCCTACCCTACCTAGAAAATGCTGCCAACCCTAAACTTTCTATGCTGAGATCGATCAAAAAAAAAAAATCTCTCTCGTGTGATTTTGGTACATTTTGCATGTAAAAAATCTTTTGGGGAAAAAAAATAAATCCCTACCTAACCTACAGCATATCAGACTGAAACCCAAAACAGATATTTTTTTGTTAGGCCTAATGTTGGGTCTAAAAGTAGGTCACTGGGCCAGATCTTAGAAAAACCTTGCGTGCACTCTATACTAGCCCACATTTTCAGCCTGATACTCATAAAACTAGGTCAGAGAGTTTGTCTTGATATCTTGGACATGTGTGAAATTTGGTCACTATGGGTTAATAAGTAGGTAACTGGTCCAGATCTTAGAAAAACCTTGTGTGCACTCTGGAGACCACATTTTTAGCCTGCTACCCTTGAAACTTGGTCAGAATAGGCCTAAAGGGATCTGTTCAGATTTTTGTAATCTTACAAAACTTGACAAAATTATTTATCTCTGAAGAAAGGCCTAAAAAAAAATCTGTGTTTAGGGTTTCCCTACCCTACCTAGAAAATGCTGCCGACCTTTAACTTTTTACTCTACAATTGAAAAAAAAAAATCTGTTGGGTGTGATTTCGGTACATGGTCTATGTAAAAAGTTTCTGGAAAAAAATAATAAATCCTGACCTACCCTACCTACAGCATCTCGGACCAAAACCCTAAACAAAGATTTTTTTTGTTAGGCCTAAGGCTTAGGCTGATAAATGATTAGTAAAGAAGAAAAACAAAGGTAGGAAATTTTTTTCGATGGTATTTCCTAATACCCCTATTCCACTGGGCGGTGATTCCTCTATCCTTCTAAATTTTGTCAAAACGCCGTGAATCGTAGGAGCAGCGGCAGCAGCGCAGTAAAACTCTATGATCGTAATAGAAGCATATTCGAAGCTTTGTGATCGCTACTTTAAACCTCCATTCCATCGAGCGGCAATTCTGCTCTGCTTCAAAATTTTGGCTAAATTGCCATGAATCGTAGGAGGAATGGCAACAGCACAGTAGAAAGGCCTTGATCGTAGAAGAAGCATACCGAAAGCTTCATGATTGCCACTTCACGGCCCTTGTTTTGACCTTGCTCAAAATTTATGAGGCAGGATTGCCATGGGCTTGAAGCACCACAAAAATGTAGCAAAAAATTCATGAGCGCAGCAGTATCATGGTTGCAGCGTGATTAACTTAGTGCAAATGCAGTACATCGTAACAAAAAGCAACACCAAATCCTATCAATCTATTGATCATAACCTTAAGCTTGAACACAGCTATTGCAACAATTCAATCTATTTTCATTAAAGGCTGATGGTCAACTGCTGCCAAAGCAGTTAAATTGCTAATTCGATATAGAAACGTTCCAAGGCGCAACAAAAGCACAGCTCCTGCACATAGGTTGTAGCAAGGTTGCAGCAGCAATCAGCATGAGTAAGCCTGAAATAACATGCAGTGTTGTTCCTAGGTCAAAAATTTTGAGGGACACCAGTGTCCCCCTGGGTAAAGTCTAAGGGGACATTCTGTAAAACAGAGGGACAAAGACCTCTTCAGGTTAAGTTGACTTAAAGGTGGCCCTTCAGATTTTTGGACGAAAATTTTACAAAAATATAAAAAAATCATCCTTATACTCCCTAAGCCTTTTAATTTTCATTCATAAAACCCCAGTAGTCGAAAACCATCCGACAACAAGAGAAATTAGAGATTTACTACGGCCCAGGACGAGACCGACGGGAAATACGGTCTATTTTTACATGAGCAACTGGCTCATTTACATACCAGAAATACCCCCGGAAATACAGAGACGAAGCTTCAAACATAGCGTCCGAAGAAGACATTATGGAAAATAATTGCATGTTTGTTATGTTATGGAATTTAAGCGTCATTAGTCACGTGCCAGTCACTTGACATTCCCACAATGCTTTTTTGATTTCTGGCGCGAAATCTAAAAATACCTTAAGAGGCTACGTAGCCTTTTAAGGGAACACCATCGAAAAAAAATTTTTTTGTAATTTTATGATTCTTAATTATTGATGATTTGTATTGTTTTTTCATATAAATTTCAGTGATATATATATTTTTTAATTCGGTGAGATGTGAAAAATCTAAATACCCACCTTTAATGCCTGTAAAGTATACTTGTATGCATAATATTAGTACAACCCACCTTGGTTTTGAGTTTGAAAGCAGAATCGCAACAAAACTGACACATACCCATTGGAATCATTCACTCATAACCATGTCAATTTGCCAGGCCACTCCCTAAATTTCCTATTTTTCTGTTTTGATTTAATGCAAGATTCATTTTGAGACCTCTTCTTTTGTTATTGTGGCCAATCCTGTATATAACAGAAGAGAATGTGGAAAAAATCGAGAAACAGTCTATGATTCGCTATCCTCTATATAACAGAAGAGAATGAAGTAATGTACTGCATGAATCAGACAATGCAGAGTGAGAAAATTAAGAACTTGAGCGCACCCAATGTGCAACCTAGGCCCGCTTTCCTGTATTTTTTGGGGGACATTAGCAAAAAAAATCGTGGGAATCCCACAATGGCGCGGCAAAGCGTGATGATCGCCATGAGCACAGTTGAATAGCCGCTCAGTGGAATGGGGGTATTAACTGGTTACGTAGCCTCTTAACCCTTTACCAAACAATCCCTGGTTTTTACGACCCTGAGGAAGAAGCATTCTGAAAACATTGTGGGAAAAGGAGAAAATGCTGGTAACCAGCATTTTCTCCTTTTCCCACAATGTTTTCTACTCTTCCAAAGTCAAATTTCAATTTTTGAGTCACGTTTATTTTGTCGTTTGCAAATGCTTTCAATTTGGACAAATCTAAAATTTTGTTGTTTGGTAAAGAGTTAAGGTATTTTAGAATTCATGCAAGAGTTTCACAAAGACTCACTGGAATGTCACCTGATCAGTAGCATGTGTTGATTATAAGGACTTGTATTTAAATCAGTGCTATGATGACAAACCTGATGTAATAAAAATAGATGTAGTCATCTATTGCCACTGTATTTAGACCTATGAAAGTAATTGAAATTTCTGAAGGATTTAAAAATCTTATTTTTATCAGTGTTTTATGGGAAAAAAAATACAAATGACAGCATTTAACAAAATAGGCTCCTTTAAGGTAGAAGATACTTTTGTCAAAGGCAAATTTTATTGACATAAAGACTATATAAAAATGGTATGTTTGTATTGGAGGTTTATGCCATTTTAACAGCTTAGATCATATCACAGCAGTCAGTGCACCTACACATGTGTTTCCTGGCTTTCTCACACCAAGTTCTTTCCAAGTCACTGACTACTTTTCTCACATGCATCACAGGTGATAGTTGAAGAATTGCTTGAAAGAAAGTTTGCCTCAAGCGGGTATTGAACTCGCAATCACGTCACAAGTCAGATACGCAAACCAATGAGTACCATGCAGGGCAA
Organism: Hippopus hippopus; assembly: GCA_946811185.2. NCBI lineage: Eukaryota > Metazoa > Mollusca > Bivalvia > Cardiida > Cardiidae > Hippopus > Hippopus hippopus. The sequence goes on from OX328104.1 coordinate 11,091,332, forward strand.
ATAAAATTGGAAACGGAAAAGGGTTTTGAGGTGTCATGCAGTCCTTTTTTAGCTCAGCTGTTTTTGAAGAAAGGGTCTAGTGATTGTCAAAGTCCTATGGCTATTGTAGCCATCTGCATTGTCATGAAAGTACTTTAGAATTTATACATGTATCTCTGATATTCCTGAAGATATTTATTTCAAAACTCTGTGGTTAATTATCAAAAAGGGGAGCCCATACAGCAGGGGCAGGTAACCATCAAAATATTTTTGACAGTTATGTCCCTTCTACAACTTGGAATTTTCACTAAAAGCGACTACATCAACACATTGGCACCTGCATGTAGTACTTAAGTCTACATTTGGGCCCATTTTCAGCATCCATTCTCTATAAAACATTCTATGTCAAATTTTGAAGAATTTTCCAAATTTGTAAGGTACCAAAATACTCGAAATAGCCAATCAAAATTGTGTTACTTTCTAAATATAGAAGTACACTAAGAATGCAAACTAGAAATGTTAACTTGGTGAATATGGGCCTTGAGAAAAGAAAGGCCTATAACTGTGATGCACTTCAAAGGTCATGAACAAAGGGTTTAGGGAAATAGTTTGTATGTTTTACAGAGAAGAAATGAAAAAAAAACTATGACCTCATATCAAGTTATTTTGACACATTTTGACTGGAAATTGCTCATTTATCGCTACAAGGAATGAGGCAAAAAGTGAATAGAGGGGGAAAAACCCTCTCTGGCAGACTGCCAAACATTTAAGTAGACAGACTCCAGTCTTGCAGGTGTGTGGTTGTATGTGTGTAATGTATAAGTGGTGTATACCTACTTACAAGAAGACACTCTGTACAGGATTGGCTGTGTTGTACTTGTCTCGCTCTGTCTACCATGAATAGCTCAAAGCAATATAATATTGATTTACATAATACAGAGAGGTCTGACATCTAGAGACAAAAGCGTACTGTTGCTAGTGGTTACTGCTCATGATTAGTTTAATCTGGCTCAATATTAATCAATGCTTTAAAGCGGTTCCACGCAGAAGTGTTTAATTCATCATTTTTTCTTTGAACAGTTAGTTTTTTTATGTCTGCAGCTAAGCATTATTTGATGCTGTTCAATATTTTGAAAACTCTGCATAAAACAACGTAATTGATGAATTAACACAGAGCAGGATAGACGCTTCACTTATCACATTCTGTACAAACCAAGTAATTGATGAGCAAACAAAGGGCAGGATATACACTTACCTCACTGTGTACACACACTGTCATAGTGTAGTGTCAAGTCACATCTAGGATGAAAAAAAAAAAGGTCTTTTCAAACAAATCTCTTATCATATTTCATATTCTTTCAGTTTATGTTTGAAGTGTACTTTAGAAAATAGGCACTATTTATGAATTTTTTATCTGTGCAAACAGATTCCCCAAAAATAAAAGAGAAAAAAGAAATTTAGAAAACGGTGGAACTTTATAGAAGGCATTTGATCTAGATTTCTCTTACACTATAATATAACTAAGCTAAAACGGAGTGACCTTTATTATGTGATGTGTGCTTCTTATCTGTGTGTTGCTATGACGACTGTCTTATCAGTATAGGATTACTGTGTAGAGTGTAGAGACTTGAAATCTGATAACACGAAGCTATGTATTGATTATTTAGTAGTAACGTCAATACACATCGTCGCTTGTGCAGGGCACTCGGGACTTTGTTTGATTTATTGGCTGCATGCCAAATGCCCCCCCCCCCCATCGGTGTATATTGATTTAGTTTTTACCGGTGTGTACCTTTTACACTCGGGGGACAGTTGTACAAATGATATTTGTGCGTGTACATTCGATGTAAGAAAAACAACCAATAGGAACGAAGGATAAACGATCATTACACAAAATAACACTTACCGCGTGTGTTAATGCGCGGGGTGTGTGTAAGGGACATAAACACAAGTACAGATTTCCTGTGCTGTACCGGGTTAATTGGTAATAGGAAACGTTTCTATGGTTTCAGTGAATGATTTACATTGTGAAGGATTTGTAATTGAAGTGAGTAGTCCATTGTCTTATTATTTATTTGTAAATTGTTTTAATTCAGAATCAGGGACAGAATAAATAATAAAAATATGGATTTGACCTCCTTCTTTGACATCTAAACTTTGAAGGCCCAGCATGGATACATTAATTAACCCCTGAGTTTAAACAGCCCTAAAAAAATACAAATTTTAAAAACAGTTTGAGAACTGGAGAAAATGCTGTTAACCATCATTTTATCCTTTTTTTCCTCATTGTTTACTTTTCTTTCAGACAAGTACCATCACTTGACCCACATTTTATGTCGTCTGCAAATGCTTTTAGTTTGGACCAGTCCAAAATTTTGTTGTTAGGTGAAGTGTGAACTCCTGAAACCACTTTGCATTTTAACTCTTTACCAAACGACAAAATTGTAGACTTGTCCAAAATGAAAGTATTTGCAGACGACAAAATAAATGTGGCTCAAAAATTGAAATTTGTTTTGGGAAGGGTAGAAAACATGGTGGGAAAAGGAGAAAATGCTGGTTACCACCATTTTCTCCTTTTCCTACAATGTTTCAAAACTCAGCATTTTCTCCTTTTCCCACATTTTCTACGCTTTGTAGGACAATTTTTATTTCATAGGTCACATTAAATTTTTATTTTTGGACTGGAAATGCTTTCAAGTTGGACAAGTCTTAAATTCTGTCATTGAATATAGAGTTAAACCTTTACCACACATTCCTGACTTTAAACAGCTCTGAGAAAGAAGACTGAAGAACAATGTGTGAAAAGGAGAAGTGCTGGTTGTCTGCCATTTCTCATTTTCCCAATATGCTTTTTAACCTTTAAAAAATTTTAATTCATGAGTCATGTTCATTTTGTGATATGCAAAAACTCAGTTTGATCAAGTGTTATGTTATGCTCTTTGTTAAAAAGTAAGAGCAATTTCTCCTATTACCACAGTTTTTCTGAAGTTGTCTTTGGCTAGACATTAAAAGCCTGAAGGAGGCAATGCATTAATAATGACCACAGAAATAAAGGTTTTTTGCAAGTTTTTGCACCCTTATTAGCTCTACTAGCCAAAGGCTAGCACAGATTATATCATGGCATGGTTTCCATCCTTCATCTGTTAGTTTTTTCTTGTTTACGCAATAAAGTCGCTATTTCTGGTCTGATTGTCCTGATGTAAATTATCAGTGCCAATGAAGTCTTCAATCTCAGCATACAAACCTTATTTTGCCCCCTAGTTTTTCAGCTCGAAGTCTTGGCATGTATGATAGACTTTTGTTTGGATTGAACTGATATTTTGGTTGCGTCAGAAAAAATGCATGTTTACATCCAATTTCAGTGCGTCGGCAGAGAAATCATTGCGTCAAAAATGCAAGAAAAGCGCTCTAGAGGAAACACTGAATATGAGAGTATCACAATGTAACAATTAGCTTGTCCCATGCTGAGAATTTGAATCAGAATTCCATTGAGCTTGGGTTCGAATGTAGAACAATGGTCATCAACAAAATTCATGGGTCAACTCTTAAATCCCCTCACACACTTACAATAAGACAGTACTATTGATCTCATCAAGAGGGACATTTTTTTTCCGTAATAAGGACAAATTAATTTGTTTTCAATGTTAAGAATTTCTAATACTTTAAATAACTGAAAGTATCCATTATAAATAAACAGTAGCTTGATTCTATGTTTATCAGGAAAATTCCTGATTTTTAGCTCCACTGGCCAAAGGCCAGCGGGCTTGTGTCATTGCCCGGTGTCCGTAATGCGTCTGCGTGCGTGCGTCCGTCCATCCGTGCGTTAACTTTTATTTCAAACATCATCGTCTCTGAAACTACCCATCCAATTTTGATGAAACTTCACAGATCCTGCCATGGTCCTCTTCAGAATTTCTTGAAAGAATTTGATTCCTTCAAAAACTCTGGTTGCCATGGCTACAAAACTGGAAAATATTGAAAATCTTCTTGTCTAAAACCATAAGACCTAGGGCTACCAAATTTGGCATGTACTTTTAACTAGTCCTATATCAAGTTTCTTCAAATTATAGTCCTGAGGTCAAAATTAGCCCTACCCGGGGGGGTTAGGGGGCGGGGTCACAAGTTTTATATGGGCTAGCTTATATAGAGAAAACTTTAGAAATGGTATAGCCGTACAAATTGTGGTGCCGAAGGGCAAAAGTGTTACAGGTCTGTATTACTGAGATGTTAAACTAAAAAAGCTCAAGAAATATTATCTTAAACGACGCCCTGTGGCAGGATTTAGGCATGTTCGTCTACTTCATAATAATGCTCCATCACATACATCTGAGCTTGTGAAGCAATTTTTGAAGTCGGAGAAGGTTACCGTCTTGCCACACCCACCATACTCTCCAGATCTAGCCCCATGCGACTTTTTCTTTTTTCCAAAACTTAAAAAGTTGTTATCTGGTCATCGTTAAAGTCCCGACAAGCCCTTGGCTCAGTCATCAGTCAGTGCCTCAGAGGTCTACCTAAATCAGCATACCGTGACGCATTTCAGAAATGGATTCAGAGATTGTAATTATGTATTTCAAACCGCGGAGAATACTTTGAAGGGATATAATGTTCATTTCACTATTTGAGTGGAATGCTTTTGAGATATCGTGCAATACACGTTACATATCGAACAACCCTCATATTTATTAACGGACTGAAATAAACTTCAAAAAAGTATATGACATACTTACTAACTTAAGTTAAACTGTAAAGCTGTTCTTTGACAACACTGTATTTTCATTTTGCAACCTTGAATGTTATTTGAATTTCCTGAATAGATTTTGCAGTGTGATACAAGTTTTGGTTTTATTTAAGCAAGTAATCGAATGTAATCATCCTGTAATCACGATTACTTTAGTCAAAGTAATCAAATGTATTTAATTACATGTGAAAATTAGAGTAATCGATTATTAATTGATTACATGACATTACCCAATGTAATCGATAAATAATCGATTACAGGTGACAGTAATCGAACCCCCATCCTGGTCACAGGTTTTACATGGGCTAGCTTATATAGAGAAAACTTTAGAAATCTCTCTATTCTTAGCCATAAAGCCTAGGGCTACTAAATTTTTCATGTAGCTTTATCTAGTGGGCTTCTAACCCGAGTGCCCAAATTATAGCCCTAGGGTCAAATTTGATCTCACTCAGGGGGTCACAAGTTTTACATGGGCTTATTTAGTGAAAACTTTAGAAATCTTCTTTTACTAAACATAAGAACTAGAGCTACCAAATATGGCCCTGTCTCAGGGGTCTCATGTTTTACAGGGCTTCTTATTGAGGAAACTTTGAAAATGTTCTTGTTTATAACCACACATTCTAGACCTGTATTATTTGGTGTGCTGCTTTATCTTGTGGACCTCTACCAGGATTCAAATAATAGCTCTGTTGTCAAAAATCAAAATGGCTTTGCCCTGGGGTCATAACTTTCTCATGGGCTTTTATACAAAATTTTGTATGACTACTAGTCTACTAGTTCAAAACCAATTGGCCAAGTATTGTAATGTTTGGTGGTGTAGGGTGTTTACTTATTAGCCATCATGGCCCTATTGTTTGAAAAAATGATGCGTTTTTTCCGGTGGACGGACGTTTTGGCCACAGACGTTTTGGCCAGGACGTTTTGACCATGGACGTTTTGACCATGGACGTTTTGGCCAGATAAATGTGCAAAGTAGGACGTTTTGGCCAAATGCTTTTGAAGACAGAAAATGCAATAAATGAACTATGCTTTAAAGTATACATTTTTTGAAGCAGAAAAGCATATTCAGTTCATTTCATACGTTTTTTGCTTTAAATAGCATTTGGCCAAAACATACTTTGACTTTGATTTGCAATCTTTTATAACAATCTGCTTAGATATTTTATACTTTGTAGCAATTTTTTGTTGAAAATAGAAATTTTAAGTCATTGTTCAACCATCATTAATTGACAGAGTTGATGGCAATTAAAGCAATCATCAAATAAAGTTTAGACCTTAGTTGAGTATAAAAGCAAAATAACATTTGACAGTAAGTAATTCTATTCAGTAACACCAATAAATTAGAAAATGAAGAAGTTAACAATTTGAAACTTCAATAATAAAAAAAAAAACAATTAACCCAATCCTCCATATATGTCAACTATATTAATTTCTCATTCTCCTACAATGTTTATAAATCATGTTAAATGAAGCAAAAAATCACAAAAAATCATTTGGCTAAAACGTCCTACTTTGTATTTTTAGCTGGCCAAAACGTCTGTGGCCAAAACGTCGTGGCCGAAACGTCCTACATTCGTTTTTGCCCCAGTTTGCACAGTTTTGGACCTGTCCCCAAAACGGGGGAAAAAAAAAACCGCTGTAAGCAGTGTTTTCAAAATATGCCGATTGGCGATCGAAATCATCGCTTAAAATCGCGTTTGGATCGGTTAGTTTTGCCGTAGATGCGATTTTTTTTTTTTCCGCCTGCCTTGTTTATATTCGTTTAAATTCCTTTAGGATCCTTGAATTTTTAAAACGATTTATAATAATTGCAAGCTTAACGAGAAACCTTTACATGCTGTGTCCTTAAAAAATATTTGGAAAAACCAGTCTAAAAATAAATACCACCTGTATCACAATCGCAACGTCTTGTAACCTACTAAGTCTTTCAGACGCTCTATAAAATCAAATTGCTGTGTCAAGCGTCCAGTTGTTACGTTTTTTGCCGATAATTGTCTTGAGTTTTCGCGGCGCGGATTTTTTATTTCTAGAACATATCTCAGCCTGCTGAAAAAAGAAAGAATACACCTGAAGCGCATCTAGAAACGCAAAGCGTATATGAAACAAAGCGCCAGGGCCCCTATCAGCAAAATTGGTAGGATGATTTCAAAAGGATACTTTATAACGAATTTTGATATTATCAGTCTTCTTCGTCACTGGATTAATACAGTAACTTAAAACTATGTACATGCTAGTAAAAACATGATAAACATAATATACTGTTTTTGTACCATTTCTATAGCTGCTCATTTGTTACTTTTGTCATAAATTTTGGCGTATTCGAGATGGGAGAAATATTGAGACTTTAGGCCCCTGACCATTTAGACCCCATTTTTTTTCTTATGTTGTGGGACTCTTTGGACACTCAAACCCATATTTCTGTTTTTCAGATCCCTATAATATGTCTCTTACATGCTTGGCTGATGTTTTTAGTGCTTTATAGGAATGTGGCCATTGCTGTACACGGTACTTATCCAGTTGTCAATACTGAATTTCTTGTGACACAGGCCTAAATCTATTTTCTTTTCACATGTATACATTACATGCTTTGCTGATAGCCCATGTATATTTGGTCATTTGTGATTGTATCGCACAAAAAAGTCCATAATTATCTGAGTCATATTCGCAGGATTTGCGTGATCTGCATCCAATTTTTTTTATACGTACAATAGATTATTGATGCAGAGGAGCAGGATGATGATCTGTTGGCTCATGATGTTGCCATTCTACAAAACAAAGCATACAAAATGCTGATGAATCTAATATATAAAAAAAAAAATCCCTGATAATCAGGAGGGCACCCAGATAATAAAGTTACGGATTCCTGCTGGATTCCAAAGAAAAAAAAAATTGTGTCTAACCCTGGAAAGCCGATGAATTTGCTGAATTTCGGCTTTACAGTTGATTGTTATGACTCAGGTATGTTGTTAGAAATTTTAAGGTTGCTTAATTTTTTCACAAACAGATGAAAAAAAAAAATAAGGAATAAATTGCACAAATATACAACTCCTTTCAAGACATGTAACAGCACTGATACCTTTCTTACCCAGTTAGATCTCGGCAGCAGTAAAGCTTGACCAAGTACATGTATATTTTGTAACCTCAAGGGTGATTCTGATTTATTCTTTTCTATACATGCAATGTAGGCATGAGAATATGCATTTATAACAACAAAGATGAAAGACACTAAAAACCAGAAATGCAAACTAAATGAATGACAAAATTAGAGTCTATAAACATTATAATTTTTAAACAACACTCTATTATAAAAATTCTTTGACTTGTATTATCTAATGGCAGTATTTTTCTCTAAAAATCCACTTTTTCCAAGTGTAAATATATTACAAATGATCTATTTTAATAAAAAAAGTTTAATATTATTTTCTCCAAAGAGCAAATATAATATATTTTGGCAAAGACTGAGAAAGAAGAATGAAGGGATTTGCATGCAAGGAGATGGCTTCCAAGCTGTTTAGAATTGCTGAAATTCAATTTCGGCCGGGGGGGCTTTGCCCCCCTGGTCCCCCTACCAGGGCATTGCCCTGGACCCACAAGGGGGCCTAGGTGGCCCCCCTGACCCCTGGCCTCATCTGTTAGAATTCAGTTTTGATCGGTTATTTTAAAACATTTTGACAACCCTGTGTAAGGTGTGTTGGATATTGAAGCTAGGGCGTAAAAAGCAGACACAGCAGGGTTCCAGCTGGGCTTTGCATTTGGGCCATTTGCGATAAATTTTTAAATGTGGCGCCAACAAATGCCGATTGGCGAAAATGACTGGCGCCGATGTTTTTCATATCGGGATGCCTAACATTTTAAAACTGGCCCCCTTCACTGCAATGCATGGATGCATGACCGCCAATCCATCGATAAAAGTGAAATAAATCAGCTGGAATAAACAACGGCATCGAAGTAATCAACATTACTTCACAAATTGATGTCATTTACACCTATCTATCCTAATATACATACACTTTCGATAACATAAACGTCCGGCTAGAAAAAAATTGTAAATTTATTCAGGAAAACTGTCCGAAAGTGAAAGTATCGAAGACCAGTGGCCTATTTCAATTGTGAATGTTACTAAATGTCCAAATGAATCATGATCTCAGGTAAAATACAGCAGGTTTCCAAAATGGTGACGGCATCGCCGTCGGCGTTGACTAAAACCCGGACCGCAATGTTATCTTCGTCCTCGGCATTTTCTATGTCGTTCTTCCTCCGTTAATCGCCCACCTTTTCGGAAAACTTGTTAGGTTTTTTTAAAAATTTTAACTTTTTATACTGTTACAGATAAAAAAAAAAGTCCTACAGAAGCAATTTCTTTCTAAAGGAGAAATTTCTTCTTGTTTTTTTAACTTTTTTTTGTTACATATTGACTTGATTGTTTTGTTTGTACAGGGATCGTATATATATAGGATCCCTGGTTTGTACAATTTAAACTTCTATATGTTTCAAAAAGTCTTTCTTTAAAACTTTGTTACAAAAGTAGAAATTGCTCTCAATGACCTATATCTGCTTTTGTCTCAGTGGTTTTACAAACATTAAAGATAGATCTACTTAAGCCTAATAGATGTTGTTTTTTCCATTGTTCACAAAAATTTTTTTTTACTATATTCATGTAAAAGACATAGATATAAGTTAAGAAATCTGATGAAAAAAAATGTTTTCTTGTTTGTTGTTTTTTATTGACACAACCATGCGATGAAAATTTGTAGACCAATTCTTGATTATGCCTGAACCCCGGTACTTTCATTTTAAAATTGGCACCAACTGGCTCTAATTATTTCAATTTGGCGCAAACTTTTCTCATTTGGCGAAAGTGATGGCACAAGAAAAAAAGAAGCCAGAGGGAACACTGCACAGTCTGGTAACCTGAACCACATATATATTTTGTTTTGGTCTTATGAGCAAGGAATGACTTGCAACCTCAGTGTGGCCTACTGATCGGTTATCTTCCTTCCTTTAAAAAAAAATTTGGTGTATGATAGTAATTATATTTGATTTCTGGTACTATCCTTGCATTTTCAAATGTCCTTGATTTCAGTGATATTTATTTGAAGTGAGCCAACGGCTCTTTGAATAATTCTTAGCAAAACACATATCTATATTTAAAAAATAAGTTGCCATGATTACCGTTTAAAATTGGTTGTGTATCTTTTTATGCCTGGCAAGGATGGATTGCTGTTTGAAAGGGAGTGATTTCTTGTCACCAGATCTTTTTCCATGATATTCTGCATATCATAATCATGATTTAAGTTTTTATGAAACTACAAAACTTTGCTCTTGTCTGAATTGAAACTTGTCTTGAAGGATAGAAATCAGTGTGGGAAAAGGAGAAAGTGCTGGTTACCAGCACTCCCCTTTTCTCACAATGTTTTCAAAGGCTTTCTTTCTTAAGGTTGTTGAAAGTTGAAATTTGTGGTTAAGAGTTAACTCGTGCCATACCGCAAAATTATAAAATTGCTGGAATTGAAAGCTACAGACAACAATTTGAAAGGAACATTGTGGAAAGAAGAAAATACGTGGTTTGCATCAATTTGTCCTATTCCCGTATTTTTTAAAAAGACTTTTGCTTCAGGGTTGTCAAAATTAATAGTTGTTTTGTAATAGTCAAAAAGGGTCCCAAATTTCTGTCAAATTTACTTTTTCCAGTCATTTTTTGTTCTAGAAAGTTATGACGGTCAAGCAAGCTATCGTTGCAGTCTTATGGGAGAAAAAAGTGAAAAATCAAATTATCTCCCTTGTTAGATAAAAACCAAGTTGACCAAATTTCAACTGGGTCCTTTTATTTGATTTCCTTTGTTTTTATTCTTGCTTTTCTTAGAGATGTAGTGATTATTATAATTTGACTATGTATATGAGCCATGCTCTGACAAAAGGGGGCTTAAATTTAATGCACCTCCATGATCCATGGTACCAAGCAGGCCATCACATACTTATGGACCTACAGTATCCTCCTTTTGTAACAACCAACTTAATCGAGAGATAGACTGGTCCTTGGACATACAAATATTTGACCGATAGCTAAAAGTTTTGGCCCAGGTCAGCCTACAGACACTGCGCAGGCTGACCTGGGTCGTTACTTTTCGCAGATGCATTAAGCCCCCTTTTCACAGAGCATGGCTTATATGCAAGGTCTTCATAATGTTTGCAAATCAAATTTCACACACTATTACCATCGAAATGCATCAAATAGATCAAATTTGTGATTTGATGAATTTTGAAGGGGATATTTAAACCTGAACATTCCTAAATGATGCAAAGGATATCAAGGATAAAAAACAAGTAATACCTTATTCAGGACCTGGTAAGCAGTGGAGAGCTTTCAAGGGAAGTAACTTTTTTCTCCCATTTGACTGGTCTGATTTTGAACAGTGAGGCTAAATTGTAGAATACTTCCAAATAGTTCCGGTGTGTGTGTGTGTGAGTGTGTGTGTGTATATATCTACACGGCATTTACATCTTGGTCTGTTACAGAAGAGATCTGGGATCTGTATGTCTTCACAGTGTTTACAGATTGTTCTATTACAGAATAGATCTGGGATCTATATATCTCTACACAGCGTTTACAGCTTGGTTGATTACCAAATAGTTCTAGGATATATATATCTACACAGCCTTTAAAGCTTGGTCGATTACCAAATAGTTCTAGGATATATTTATATCTACACAGCATTTACAGCTTGGTTGATTACAGAAGAGATCTGGGATCTATATATCTACACAGTGTTTACAGCTTGGTCTATGACAGAAAACAGGTCCGACAAATCATCGAAATACTACCGAAACACTGAAATAACCATTAAGTATGCAGGATTTTTCTTCCCCTTTTTTAGCCCCACTTAGGCTTATGTCATGGCCCAGTGTCCGTTGTGCGTCCGTCTGTCTGTCCGTGCGTGCGTGTGTTAACTTTTATTTCAAACATCTTCTCTGAAACTATCCATCCAATTTTGATGAAACTTCACAGGAATGATCCTGCCATGGTCCTCCTCAGAATTTCTTGAAAGAATTTGATTCTTTCAAAAACTCTGGTTGCCATGGCAACAAAACTGAAAAATATTGAAAATCTTTGAAAATCTTCTTGTCTAAAACCATAAGGGCTACCAAATTTAGCATGTAGCTTTATCTAATAGACCTCTACCAAGTTCCTTGAAATAATAGCCCTGGGGTCAAAATTGGCCCCTTCCTGGGGGTCACAATTTTTATATGGGCTTATATAGGGAAAACTTTTAACCCCTTCTGGTACCTAGCCATAGAGCCTAGGGCTACCAAATTTGGTATGTAGCAATATCAAGTGGGCGTCTACCAAGAGTGCCCGAATTATAGCCCTGGGGTCAAATTTGGCCCAGCCCCGGGGCTCCAAATTATAGCCCTGAGCTCAAATTTGTCCCTGCCCAGGGGCTCACAAGTTTTATATGGGCTTATATAGGGAAAACTTCGAAAATCTTCTCGTACCTAACCATAAGGCCCAGGGCTATCAAATTTGGACTGTAGCTTTATCTAGTGGGTGTCTACCAAGGGTGCCTAAATTATAGCCCTGGGGTCAAATTTGGCCCTGCCCTTGGGGTCGCAAGATTTACATGGGCTTATGTAGGGAAAACTTTAAAAATCTACTTGTACCTAGCCATAAGGCCTAGGGCTCCCAAATTTTGCAGTGAGCCTTTACCAAGAGGGCCCAAACTATAGCCTTTAGGTCAAGTTTGTCCCACACCAGCAGTCACAAGTTTTACATGGGCTTTTATAGTGAAAACTTTATAAATCCTCTTATTACTAACCATAATAAGACCTAGGGCTACTAAAATTAGCCCTGTCTCAGGGGTCTCAAGTAATTATAGATTTGTGGTCAAAAATGGCTTTGCCCTGGCGTCATAACTTTCTCGTAGGATTTTATAGAAAAAAATTTGTATGTCTTCTAGGTTGAAACCAATTGGTCAAGTATTGTAATGTTTGGCTTGTAGTGTTTTTACTTATTAGCCAGTGGAATGATACAGGGCTATCATGGCCTTCTTGTTCTTGATATCTCTGACAAGTTTGAAATTAGGTCACATCTAGTCAAAAAGTAGGTCACTGTGTCAAATCTTAGAAAAACCTTGTGTGCACTCTAGAGGCTACATTTGCAGTCAGATATTCATGAAACTTGGTCAGAATGTTTGTCTGATGATATCTTGCACAAGTATGAAATTTGGTCATGTCTGGTGAAAAAGTAGGTCACTGGGTCAAGTCTTAGTAAAACATTGTTTGCTCTCTAAAGGCCATATTCAGCCTACCAAATACTCATGAAACTCCATCAGAGTGTTTGTCTTGATTATATCTCTGATAAGTTCAACTATAAATCAAGTCGGTCTAAAAGTAGGTAACCAACACTCACTTGTTTCGGACCATTACAACCAGAATCTCTTCAGCTTTGTCAATCCTAGATGACATTACTCAGGTGAGTGCTTTAGGGCCAGTAGCCCTCTTATTAACTTTTACTTTTAATACCACACTGTCACATAAAACATTTAGCATTCTGTGACATCTACAAAAAGGAACAACATACATGTGGGGGGGAAAATAGGTTAAAGAACATGACCCTTAAAATTTCTGAATGACCCCTAGAAATTCCAAACAGGGAGTCGCAGATGAACCCCAAAATTCATGGGCTAGCAGAAACACTGATCTGTGAGGTGTAGTCAATAAATTCAAGGACTAATCCTGTAAATGAAAACATAGTGATGACAGCAAAATAAATTTTCATGAGTAACTTCAACATCATGGGCATGGTTTAAGAATAAATAAACAATTTGAGCTATCCTTGTCAGATTTGTAGGACTTTATTCCAACCGACCATGTCGGCTACAGTGCACTTTAAATGTTACACTAGCAATGTCTGCCGATGAAGTTCTGCCTGCTGTTTGCCAATATCTATCCTAGATATAGATCCTATCTACGTAAGTTAGTTATCACAGCATTCACAAACATTCACCTGCTGCTGCCACACGTTTCTGATACCTTTCCACCTACTTCTAGTAGATTTCTCCATACCATTATGCTTGATATCTTCTTACAGCAGTCCTCCTTGTAATTCTTAGTTCATGAAAAGATTTATACTTGCACCCTTGTAAATCTACTTTCACTTTCAGTCGAAAAACACAAATGTCCATCGAAGCAAGGTCAGGTCTGTTGCGGGGTATTGATAATTCTTTTGTGATCCAAAGAGTCAATAATTGCCAATGTCCCTCCAGCCTGATGAGATGGCCTGTGGTATCAATGTAGGTTGTTAGGGTCAGTTTCTGCTGAATCACCTATAACAAGATAACAAACAACTATAAACCTAGCAAAACATGGTTCATCAGAAATTGTTATTATAGCCTATTATTGATAAGAAAGTGAAGCATATTTTTCTGAAATAAAGTGACCTTTTGATAATACTCTATGTTTGTGGTCTGGTTATATGGGACTGGCTGTTGAAGCATCTCTCAACTGTCCATGAAGATTGATTGTATAGTGTCTAACACTGTTTTCAACATTATTTCAGTTATATCGCTGCGGCAAGTGCACCTATACATGCTCCCCTGGAGTTTTCTTTGTACCAGTACTCTGCACAATATTCTTTCCAAGCCACTGGCTACTTTCCTGCATAACCATTGTCGAAACAATGATCAGCAGTGAAAGAGGAATGAATCCTGTCGTAATGACTATCATCAATCCTTGGAAAGAAATTGGCCGAGCCAGTTTCGAACCGGCGATCCCCTGTTCTCAAGTCCTGTATGCTACTGACTGAGTTACTGTGACTCGGCTGTCCATGAAGAAGATATTCAACACTTTCTTTACCCTTACCTTTTAAGGTGGCAGTAATGAACTTCTTTTTGAAACCTTTGATTCCCATTTCATAATTATCTGAATCTTAAAATTTCACCCATGTTCCTGTCGTAATAATCCTGTTTAGAAATCCTGCCTCTTCTTTCCATCCGAGGCAGAGAAATGCATTTGACAGTCTAACTCTTGGCGCTTTCTTTTTTACAGAAAGTAGACAGGCACGCATCTTGCACTGACCACAGTCATTTTAATCTTGTCCTTTAAAGTAACAATAAAGGCCAAATGTAAACAAAGTGGGTGTTTAAATGCATTTGAATTTATATCGTACCATTCAAAAGTATGGAAATTATTGTGAAGATGACAATCTGTCATTGTACGGTCGGTCCAAGTGTAAGTAGCTGACAGAGAAATTAATTTCAAAGTTAGGTTAAAACCTAGGTAGCTGTGTCTTTTGTTTACTTTTTGTCTGAATTTAAAATTCTTTTTTCTGCCAGCGACTAACTTAATGGCCTGACCACATGATAACAGACTGTCTTCTCCACAATATTTTCCATACTTTTAAATGGTGTGATTTAAATTTATTATGACACCTACCTTTATATTTTGGCCTTTACTTAGCCTTTGAAATGGAATACATAGTCCCATGTCCAACTCCAGTATCATCTGCTATGTTGTCAGTGGATTGGTCTGAAGTAATGATGTCAAGCATTTTTTTTTTCAAACATTTTTACAATTGTTTGAGAGCCTCCAGGATCTCTTATTGTCTGTAAGTTCTATGCAGCCTTCCTTAAATTTTTTTTGCCTTTCAGAAACTAATGTCCTTGAACCAATAGAGCCCTCACTTGGTCTGTTTATAAACTTCCATATATCCATTGGGGTTATTCCCTCCTTGACCCATAATTTGATCACAGATCTCAGCTCCATAATTATGTTGTTCTGACATCTACATTTTTTCAAATCAATTTTTGTGAATCCTTAGCTTTAATTTTAAATTATAATGTTAACATTTAATGTAAAAAAAATTGCACCATTTTCTTACAGTCATAATAATTGGATGACACATCTTTTTTTTCGATGACGTACTGCAAAAAAGTCGCATTCCAACCAAATAAAAGTAGCAACTTGATGTTGAAAACGACAATAATTCCAAATGATCTGTAAATGGGTTGCTATGGGTTGGCTACGAAAGAAATTGTGTGAAAATTTACAGAGATCTATATGCACTTTGTCACAAAGCTATTATGCGCAAAATTTCAGAAGGGTTGAACACTTGGTTTATCTCTAGTTGTGACAATAGGGGAATTTATTGACTATTCCTCATACATCCACCAAAGTTGAAAAATATTTGAGCTGTGCTCTGGCAAAAGGGGGCTTAATGCATCTCTATGAAACATGGTACAAAGCAAGCCATCACATAGTAATGGATCCATAATGGCCACTTTGTTTTAACAACCGACTTATTCATGAGGTAGACTTACCCTTGGAAATACAGAAAATTGACCAATAACAAAAAGTTTTGGCCCAGGTCAGCCTGCGCAGGCTGACCTGGGTTGATACTTCTCCCAAATGCATTAAGCCCGCTTTTCACAGAGCATGGCTCATTTCATTTTTCCCTGTTTTATATTAAATGAAACCATTTCCTTTGAAAATGATAAACTTTTAGTATTTCGTTTTTGTAACGGTCAGATCTGCTGATCAGAGGGACAGTGTCATAACTACCTTTGCAGGAGCTAAATCAATATGCTATGACTGGAACTAGATCTAGTTTTTCTTTGAGAAGACGAACTTTGTCTCTGATCTTCACCTAAAGTAGATTTAGTGCAAAATCAGCAATTGCTAATCTTCATCACTTTACATGTACCCGGTAAATGAAATTTATGATTGGGTTGAAAACAAAGTTTAGAATATTCTTTTGAAATTATTTATTCAAGTAAAATGAATGAGGATTTTTCCAGAATGAATTGTGTACGGTGTTAAAAGATAATGATTTTATAACCTGAATATACCAACTAAGTTCTCAATGTTTGATCGTAAAGAGGATTTGAATTTTTTCTGTTCTACATAATTTTGTGCCAGTGATGTAAAAATAAAACACCTGTGAGATCTACTAGTTGTCAGGAAATGTAATTGGGTTTCTTCCCTTTAGTGTTTTCAATTTGTTATGATCCATTAAATTTCGTAAATTTCCATTCAAGTATTAATTATTTTAGTTCACTTGAGCCTAAGTGATCATGCTGTGTCTAGCATCAGTTGTTTGTGGTGGGGTGGCCAACATTTACCTTGTGTGCACTCTAGAGGCTACATTTTCAGTCTGATACTCATGAAACTTGGTCAGAATGTTTATCTTGATGAAATCTTGGTCAAGTTTGAAAATGGGTCACACAAGGTCAAAAAGCAAGGTTTGGCAGTCGAAACCAGAGCTTTTAAGACCAATTTAGAAATAAGACGGGCATGTACGCTAGTGAATTTATCGACACAATCAACCTCTTCAATCAACCACTTGTGACCAGTATTGTCAATACTCATATTGACCCGCTTTTTGTCAACGGTTGTTTTGAACTCTTTCAAAGACATCTTCCATAATTTTAGCCACATTTCATTTGGCATATACATTTGCTTTGGGTTTGCTCAAGTCTAAAATTTTGTTGTGTGGTAAAGTGTTTAAAAGAAACATTTTTTTCCCTGTCAACAAAATGACTTGCTCTCAGGTGGTGATCACAAGCAGTTTTGGCCCTCTTGTTTTGCCAGGGCATAAAAAAAATCAATTTACAGCTTATTTTACCGCATGTTATTTCTGGACCTTTGCCAACTTCATACTTGGCAAAGTATCAAATCCCCAGATAACATCCAAGGAACCCAGTTATATGGGATAAATCAATACCAATTTCCCTGTATTAAATTTTCCACTTTTCACCCGAGTCTCTCAGTTTAAATAAGGTAACTTTTGATGTGTGAATTTATGATTTTTGCAGTTTTTGTTGAATTGAAATGTTAATCAGGAGTAGAATTGCTACACCAAAAGTGAGCACTGACCAATTCTGAAAGAAGTAACGGTGTGGCTTTAGGCTAAAGTCTAACTTTTTAGCAAATATCCCCATGATTTTATCTACCTGTGGGAGAATGTCTTTGTGAACTTTGTAGGACAAGGAGAACAAAAATATGCTAATATAACTCTAACGTGATAAAGCTTTCATTAACATTTTACATTATTTTTGGTTGTTTGGAAAACAATTTTAAGAACATGAACATTGACAAACATTATTGACTGGGGCTTATGAGTAATCTTGTTACGGTAACCGATTTCTAACCTGTTATCCCACACACAAACAATAATATAAACTGATAATGAAAGGTTTAGTGAGTGAAAGGTATAACCAGCGTTGTCTCCTTTAAAGCACATTTTTTCCTACCCTTTTAACCCTTTGCCATCCAGTCCTGAGTTTTAACAACCTCGAGAAAGACAGCATTTTAAAACATTGTGTTAATAGGAGAAAATGTTGGTAACCAGCATTTTCTCCTTTTTTTTCCACCATGTTTTCTAACCTTTCATAGAAATATCTAGTTGTTTGAGCTACATTTGTCATCTGTTCATTGATTTCAACTTGAATGAGCCTGAAATTCTATTGTTTGGTAAAGTGGTAGGATAAATACCATCATTTGAGCCAGCTGCAGAATTTAATGTGTTCGGTGGATAAATGTTGTTTGACCCTTTTCAAGATGTTCCCTTTTTAGCTCACCTGAGCACGAAGTGCTCAAGGTGAGCTTTTGTGATCGTGCTGTGTCCGTCGTGCATCGTGCATCGTCAACTTTTACCTTGGGTACGCTCTACAGGCCACATTTTCAGTCTGATACCCCTGAAACTTGGTCAGAATGTTTGTCTTCATGATATCTCGGACGAGTTTGAAAGTGGGTCATGTTGGGTCAAAAACTAGGTCACTAGGTCCAATCTTAGAAAAACCTCATGTATGTTCTAGAGGCCACATTTTCAGTCCAATACTCATGAAACTTGGTCAGAATGTCTTGATGATATCTCAGACAAGTTCAAAAATGGGTCATGTTGGGTCAAAAACTAGGTCACTAGGTCAATTCTAAGAAAAACCTGGTGTACGCTCTAGAGGCCACATTTTCAGTTCAAAACTCTTGAAAGTTGATCAGAAAGTTTGTTTTGATGACATCTCGGACGAGTTCGAATATGGGGCATGTCAGGTCATAAACTAGGTCACTAAGTCAAATCGTAGAAAAACCTTGTGTATGCTCTGGAGGCCACATTTTCAGTCCAGAACTCTTGAAAGTTTGTCAGAATGTTTGTCTTGATGACATCTCCGATGAGTTTGAAATAGGTCATGTCGGGTCAAAAACTAGGTCACTGGGTCAAATTGTAGAAAAACCTTGTGTACGCTCTAGAAGCCACATCTTAAGTCCAAAACTCTTGAAAGATGGTCAGAATGTTTGTCTTGATGATATCTAGGACGAGTTCGAAATTGGGCTATGTTGGGCCAAAAACTAGGTCACTAGGTCAAATCTTAGAAAAACCTTGTGACGCTCTAGAGGCCACATTTTCAGTCCGATACTCATGAAACTTGGTCAGAATATTTGTCCTGATGTCAACTCGGACAAGTTTGAAAATGGGTCATGTGGAGTCAAAAACTAGGTCACTAGGTCAAATCTTAGAAAAACCTTGTGTATGCTCTAGAGGCCACATTTTCAGTCTGATACTCATGAAACTTGGTCAGAATATTTGTCTTTATGACATCTCAGACGAGTTCGAAAATGGGTCATGTCATCGGGTCAAAAACTAGGTCACTAGGTCAAATCTTTAAAAGCTTTGTGTATGCTCTAGAGGCCACATTTTCAGTCCAAAACTCTAGAAAGTTGGTCAGAATGTTTGTCTTGATGACATCGTGGACGAGTTCCAAAAGGGGTCATATCAGGTCAAAAACTACGTCACTAGTTCAAATGTTAGAAAAACCTTGTGTACGCTCTAGAGGCTACATTTTCAGTCCACAAATCTTGAAAGTTGGTCAGAATGTTTGTCTTGATGATATCTACAATGGGAAAATGGGCTATGTTTGGCTAAAAAGTAGGTCACTGAGAGAAATTCTAGGAAAAGCTTGTGTACAAGCTAGAGGCCAAATTTTCAGTCCAATAATTATGAAAGCTTGATAGAATGTTTGTCATAATATCTCGAAAGAGATTAAAAATGGGTCATGTTTGGTCAAAAGACTCGGGTGAGCAACTTCAGGGCCATCATGGAGGAGTTACTGAAAAGTAGCACTCTCTTTTTTTAGCACTATGTTTTCAAAACTTATTTCATAGGATCCTTTGTAGACCTGTGATTGCCCTTATTTGGAGGTAATCACCATGGTTTGCAGACTATTAATTTGGATACATGGAACATGAAAGAAAAAACAAAGCTATGCTTACTTATTAAACAACCATTGACTTTAACTGGTGCATTCTTCAGTCTTAAGATCTTCATTTTCTTCTGTTTTTAATGTATCGTATTTCAATTTTCGTCATGATCAATAGAACTTGCTACTTGCATACAAAACAAAGTCATATTTCAAAAGTACAAAAAACACCTACATATTCATATAGTGAAATAAATAACAGAGCCTTCTAATATTAAATATATTAGTTTTATAATACCATTAATAATAGAATTAGTAAATTTTATTTACTCACAAAAATGCTTCAAAAAGTCGATACATGTATTTCAATTCTTTTAATCTTAGACCTAATAATAAAAGAAGCTTGTGAAAACAATGCAGTTACAATTTCTGAAATAATTATTAAAGTGGCTAAGTTACAGACTTACTATTTTTTTTTGACCAGCTTTAATTATTGAAGTCTTCGTATTTAATTCATAGTTAAACCACAGTATTCAGAATTTTAACAATTACATTGTTTAGGCAAGCTTCTCTTGTTACTGGTATACATTAAGATTAAACATTTAATTCATACATGCACCCTTTTCTATGCAATGCAAATCATTAATTTGGGGGAAAATAATGAAAAATTGTTACTTTAAAACCATGTAAAAAAAGGTAAAAATACATGAAAACAAAGGGAAAAAGGCAGGTGGGCAGATGTTTTGGTTGCTACTATTGTGGGTGAGCTTTTGTCCAGGTGGCAATTTTCCTAGTGGGCAAATGTCAAAGTGGGCAGTTGTCCGTACACCGCAAAACACAATACCTGTTATATGTTTCTATCAAAAAAGGTCTTTTTCAGCAGGGGATATTGTTTCAACAAATAACTTGTACTATGGTGTGTACATTATGTTTATTATACCCCCCCACAAAACGAATGTTTTCGGGGGTATACTGGAATCAGCCTGTCTGTCCGTCCGTGAGTCCGTCTGTGTGTCCGCCTGCGTACAAAATACTAGTATTTGCCTGTTTCTGTCAAAGCGCTGGCTGGGGTATTAAGTCACATTCAGTGACAGCTCTAGTTCACTCTTTTTTCTCTAACGTAATGACATATTTGAAAACATCCTCATTAAAATATGAATAATCAAAAGAAAATAATGTTTAACCCTTGTTCAATTGAAAAAATTGTAGATTAGAAGACATTGCACACTTTTATTAACATTTTTTGCACATCACTAGATCTATTTGAATTCATTACCAGACAAAAAAAATTGTAAACCAGTTTAAATTAAAAGTATTTGTAGGCAACACTCTAAGCTTGGCTCCAATGATAGATTTTTTCTCAGAAAGGGCATTGTCTTCTGTTTTGCTTAAAATGTTTTCACATGCCGTGTTCTTTTAGGTCCTAAAAACTTGGGATTGTTTGTTAACCATTTACCACACAATGGCTTTTGAAAACATTGCAGGAAAAGGAGAAAATGCTGGTTACCAGCATTTTCTCTTTTTCCTACAATGTTTTCTATCCTATCTAAGACAAATTTCATCTTTTGAGCCACCTTTAATTTGTCGTCTACAAATGTTTCAATTAGGACAAGTCTTAAATTTAGTCGTCTGGTAAAGAGTTAGAGGGTTAACCCAAGTGATGGAATGTACAGGTGACCTTGGTACTGAAATTTTGCAGTTTAATGAAAGAAAATGAAAGAATATGAAACAATGTGGAAAAAGACACTGTTCATTACAAGCAATTTCTCCTTCTAAGGCAATGATTTCAAGTGGTTCTCAGTTGGTAACTTCAGGTTTTGTTTGTTAAAAGGTCAAAAATGGTGTTTTCTTGAAAAGCTGGCATGTACATGTACCACCTGTTTTTGACCAGAATCATGTATTTCTGCATCTGTAATATTGCTTAAGTCACTGTCATACACAACATCCATATTGTATCTTCTACATCTGTATCTTCAGAAATCAAGGGACACAACACAGAACTAAGGAAAATAAGCATTGTAAAAACTATAGAGCAGAAAAAGAAGAAAGCACTTCCATTTTTTTATACGCCCGTCAAAGACAGGACGTATTATGGGATCACCCATGGCGTACGGGCAGGCGGGCGGGCGGTGTCCAGTTTTTTGTCTGGAGCATAACATTGTCATCTCCAGTCCGATTGACTTGAAACTTGGCATGTGTGTTTGTTGCAATAATACGAAGTGCAGTGCGAAAGAACCATTACTCTACCTCGTGCTGTCTTTGAGTAACTTCCCTTTTATCGTCATTTTTACAGCATTTTCTGCTTGTCCGGAGCATAACTTTGTCATCTCCAGTCCGATTGACTTGAAACTTGGCATGTGTGTTTGTTGCAATAATACGGAGTGCAGTGCGAAAGAACCATAACTCTACCTCATGCTGTCTTTGAGTTATTTCCCTTTGATCGTCATTTTTACAGCATTTTCTGCTTGTCCGGAATATAACTTTGTCATCTCCAGTCCGATTGACTTGAAACTTGGTATGCATGTTTGTTGCAATATTACGGAGTACAGTGCGCAAGAACAATAACTCTACCTAGTGTGGATTTCGAGTAATTCCACTTTGATCTTCATTTTTACAGTATTTCTTGCTTGTCTGGAACGGAACTTTGAAGTCTCAAGTCAAATTGACTTGAAACTTGGTAAACATGTTTGTTGCATTACCTGCCCTTTACGATTATTATACCCCCTCGACAACTGGCGGTGGGACGGGCGTATCTTGCGACAATTTGCCGCTCTTGTTTGTTTTTACTTACATTACTAGATCTAGTTTACTATGAAGCCTTTGAAGTTAGTAATATCCGAAACCTGATTATTTGCCTTTTAAATAGAGAGCTTTTGAAAACATGAGAAAAGGAGAAAATTCTGATGATCAAAATTTTCTCTGTTCCTGTAAGGTTTTCTAACGTTTCAAAGACAAAAACTATAAATGGTGGTGTATTGAAGAATTTTTAGCTTACCTCAGCATAAAGTATTCAGGGTGAGCTTTTGTGATCATGCTGTGTGTATCCTGCTTTGTCTGTCAAGCAGTTACCTTTGGTGCACTCTAGAGGCTAGATTCTGCTATTCATGAATTGTAGTCATCAGTTGTCATGATTATATCGCATGGATTTCGATTTAAGCACATCAGAAAAAATGAAATTTGAAGAACTTAATTGGGACAATTGAGCAAAAACGCGTCGAGCAAAAAGCATGCTCTTGAGAAAACACTTCTTTATAGCCATAAACAAATTTGAGACACACAACTCTGAAACAACCTTTTTAAAAGGATGTTAAACCAGATTTTGACTAAGGAAAGATGATATTTGTTTGGAAAAAAGATAAACAGATGACGTTGAAGAAAAACAAAAAAATTGCTGAAAAAAGAAACTCACTTGTGTGGAACTCGAGCCCATTACCTTCACAACCAGGGTCAGCCACTTTACCAGCTGTGTGGCCATCGACTAATTTATTGTGTTAAAAATGTGCATGTTTTGGAAAATGCTGCAGGAGAGAGGAACATCTACAGGAAGTAATTGGTTAAGGCTGTATTAGACAACAAAATTTCAGGCTTGTCCTCATTGAAAGCATTTGCAGACAGCAAACTGAATGTGGCTTGAAAGAAAGTGTTTTTTGAAAGGTTAGACAGAAACATTATGGGAACAAGGAGAAAATACTGGGTACCAGCAATTCTGCTTCTTTACTATTTGTGACCAGTCGCGCAAAAAGGGACCTTCTGGGAGCTGCAAAAAGTATCAACTCTGGTCAGACTGCGCGAATTGTGCAGCCTGACCAGGGTCGACACTTTTTGCTTTTATGATACTTTCTGTATGAAAAATGGTCATTCTACTTTGTTACACAATTACTTTTGAACTATCAACTTAAATTGACCTGCACTATCGTTGATCTGTTTTCATCTAATTGATGCACGGAATTCCCAGATGGTCCCTTTTTGCGTGACCGGTCACATTTTCAAAAGTTTCCTTCTGTAGTGTTAGTAAAGTCCAGAACTGTTTGGTAAATGGTTATTGCATGATTTTTTTTCTTTTCAGATACGGGACATGTCGAGATAGCTGTACAAGCCAGGGTGAAGTCAAAAAAGGTGTTTGCCAAGAAGAAATGTAACATGTTTTCTACAAGTGGACAATGTTTTGAACAAGTCTAACGATGGTATGTGGCTTATAATAGAAATTTAGAAATAAATTAATGTGGAAGTTCAATTTTATTCCAGACAGAAACCATCATTAGATTACCTAAACAAATAATAATTCCAGCACATTTGCAATCAAAATTTTACTCTTCTTCTTTCTTTGAAATGGGAGAAAATATTGTGGGAAACTGAGAAATTCTTCTTACCAGCATTTTTTCTTTTACCAGCAATGTCTCCAAAAGTATTGTTGACCAAGGTTGTAAAAAAATGGGTTTTGTGGTAAAGGACCAGATATCCTGGTATCTTTGTGTAGGTAGTTATGTCAAAATGAAAGCGGTTGCTAAATGCTGAGGTTCAGTACTGTTATATTTTAGCCTTTTCAGAATGCCTCCCTTCTTGTTGGTTTGAAGCTTTGTAGTTGTATTCAGAGCCCCAGCCTAATACTGAATAACACATTATATACATGATAAAGCGAGCTGTCCTGGTAACATGACTGAAACATGCTGAAAGCATCATTAAACAGCATTCAATGAATCTGTAGTTGTACCATGCCACAGATAAATGTTTTTATGCCAAATGGTATTTTGAAATCTTCTACATGTGACTTGTCAAAAACAATGTGTCATTTTGATATCTGGCATGAAAAACCATTAGTACATCTAACTCAGACATTTTGGTTGCATATTGTTACGGCACATGTTAAAGCATAGGCGTCTTTTTTTTCTACATGATTATTTATGCTATTATTGAAATCTTGTCAAGAACTGTTGCCAGTCAGCAGTTCATGGATATTTAGGATAAATGAGGCGTAGATAAACCTGTTTTACATCCCTTGATTGGATTATTCAAGAAAAGTATAACTGTTGTTGGCCATGTTGTATACGTGGGTTACTTCTGATGAATAAATGTCACTGTGAACAGCTTATTTGTTAAGTTCAACAGTGGAGCAACACAGGGCAATCATGACTCTCTTTTGCTTCAAATTAGATTGTTTCCTCTGTTAGTCTGTTTCCTCTGTTAGTCTGTGATAACGTATCAGACATTTTGTTGCTTTTGTATACTGTAGTTAAGAGCAGACAGCATAGAACATGCTGTCTGATCCAGGATCTTTGTTACAATCTGTGGCAAGATATTGTGCACATTGTAAGTCATTGAATTAGTACATGTATGTTGAATTCTTTGTTCCCAGCACGAAAATCTTGCCTCTGTTAAACTTGCATTTAAAAAAAAAAAAAACTATTTCTTACAACATGTGTGGAAAATTTAAGAACAGGGTTACCTTATTTTTCAGATGATATTTTTCAGTGTATTGAAACACGGTTCACACTTGAGGAATTTCACATTATGTACAGACAGGAATAATTGAAAGAGAAATGGCAAGTCAGGGAATAGAGACCAAACATTTGCTTTGATCAGGGCCTAGCCTGGGGTCCAGTCCGATCATTTTTTCCTTTTTTATATAATTATGGACGTTACTTTGTCAAATATGTCATTCACCAACCTGTCTATGTTGTACTCTTACATTTAGGAATTGGTGCACAGGCTGAAGCCACGTAATTGAAATAATGTTGCAAACAATGTTAAACAACAAACAAACAAAACAAAACAAGTAGTGTTAAAATCAGCTAAATGTTACTTGCATTTCTCAACCTGGCCAACTGCCAAGTCAATAAAACAATGTATGGGAGAAAATTCTTTGGCAGTGTTCCAACTCTAGTGTTTTATTTTATGGTGCAGTTAAAGTCTGGCAAAATGCCCAGATGTCTGATATACTGGGAAAATTTGTGTTTTTATCTGCATTTTGTTGCGGCAGCAAGTGCACCTTTATATGTATTTTAGGGATTTGTTTACCTGTGGTATTCGTAAAAAATTTTGCAAGCCACCGGCTGCTCTTTCCACATAAAGTTGAAGTGCATGATTAGCTTTGAAAGAGGGGAGAATCTTGATGCCATGACTCATCCTCCCATAAAAGAAGTATGGGTGAGCCAGGATTTAACGCTACCAGATAACAAAAAGTTGTCCTAATTGGACTCATTTGCAGACCACAAAGGAAATATGGTTCAAATGATTGGGTTTGTCTGGGAAAGGATAGAAAATATGAGAAAAGGAGAAAATGCTGGTTTCCTGCATACAAGTACTCTGCCATTCTGGATAGGGACAGTCTGTCAATTTTTACAGCATCTGTACAATTCTCTGATTTTAACACAACTTTGATCAGAATAAATACACTTTATGGTAACGATTCAGGCATGAATTAACCCTATGCTACACAATCCAGACTTTTAAAGACTGAAGAAAAAGGCTTTTGCAAACATTTTGGGAGAAGGAGAATGTACTGGTAACCAGCAGCTTCTCCTTTTTTCCCCCAATATTTTCCTGTATGAAAGACAAATTTCAAGTTACATTTAACTGGAAATCTTTTCCTTTTGGACAAGTCTAAAATTTTGTCGTTTTGGGTAAGAGTTAATCAACAAGTAGTCATCTATTATAATGGGGTATCTGTTTAACTCTTTACCAGATGACAAAAGTTCATCCCAGTCCAAATTGAAAGCATTTGCAGACAACAAATTGTATGTTATTTACAGCATAAAATTTGTTTTTCATAGGTTAGAAAACATCGTGGGAAAAGGAGAAAATGCTGGTTACCAGCATTTTCTCCTTTTCCCGCAATGTTTTCAAAAGCCTTCTTCCTCAGGGACATTAAAAGTGAGGATTGTGTGGTAATGAGTTAACTGACTGAGCTTATAGAGATATTCCATTATGACTTTTTTATGAAACTGAGGAAATACGCTTATGAGAACATTGTGGGACAAGAAGAAAATGCTGGTTACAAGCATTTCTCAATTTTTGCACAATGTTTTCTGTCCTTTCAAAGACAGATTACATAGTTACAGCCACATGTAACATTTCGTCGGCAATAATGCTTTGAATTCGGTAATGTGTTAAAATTTGTCATCTTGTGACAGGTTAAACATCAAAATACGTGTGATCATATGATGAGGCCCCACTGAAGAGGTAAGCTAGATAATATGAGGCAGATGTGGTGAACATACTGTGTAAACTTGAAAAATGGATATGCTTGAACAAGGACCTGCCCTATCATTTTGATTAAATATAACCTGCAAAAGTGTACATTTGCCTTTTTCAACCTTTTTCTGAATTGAGGTGTGAAACACCATGTAAACGAATAATTCAGTGATGAATCACTTTTGAAAAAAGTGAGGCATGTTGGACATTATTGTAAGAATTTGTGATTTGTCAATGAGTTGACATTAAGATCACGAAGCCAAGCAATAAAAAGGATGCTTCACATACTGAACTTGGATCAAGTTGAGAAATGAGCCATTCTCTGTGAAAAGGTATATTTATATGCATCTGTAAAATGTATTGACCCACGTCAGCCTGCTCAGTTCGCACAGGCTGTTCTCGGTTAAAACTTCAATATTCTACTTTCCAGTATGTCCAAGGACCATTCTGCCTCATGATTCAGTTGGCTGTGAGACAAAATGGATTTTATGGATCCATAATGATGTGATGTCTTGCTTGATGTAAGGCAACACAGATGCATTAACTCTTTACCACACAATCCCGACTTTTAACAACCCAGAGAAAGAATCCTTCTGAAAACATTGTAGGAAAAGGAGAAAATGCTGGTAATCAGCATTTTCTCCTATTCCCACAATGTTTTCTACCATTTCCAAAACAATTTTTAATTTTTGAGCCATATTTATTTTGTCATCTGCAAATGCTTTCAATTTAGACTAGTCCATAATTTTTTCGTTTGGTAAAGAGTTAAAGCCCCTTTGACAGAGCACCACTCAATCGTAAGATTAAAGAATTATTTTTATTATATTACAGCAGAATTGTTAATGCAAAGTTAATTCTGCTAAACAAAAAGGCCATGTTGAAAGTAATTGCACTCCTGTCATTTTGAGATACATTTAATTTGTTGTCTGGAAATCTTTTCAATTTGGACCAGTCAGATTTTTATCCCTTTGGTATAGAGTGAAAGATCTATTCAAGACCTATCTCTGTTTCAGACTATGCAGAACCAGGCCTATATAAAGCCAGAACGTGTTGACACGTCATACCATCATCCAAGTTATCAACCCCCAAGACAACCACAACCACAACCACAGCCACATAGACTGTATAACCAACTACCCCAGCAACAACATGGAGTTACACAACATGGTGTTAGCAATCATGGAACTCAACAAAAAAGTGCAAAAACAAACTCAGAGGCAAAAACTGATACAAATATCGAAAGTTTACCCGACTTTCCAAGTATTAAGGGAGTATTTGGTTGGACCACAATAGATGATGTAAATGTACCTTACATTCTAAGATCAGACAAAAAGTTTGTGTCGGTAAGGATAGTTGAAATGAAATTGTTAAGTCGCTACCCAAACTCGTACCCTGATGACCTTGGAAAACATGCACCTCTTACCAGTTTTTTCATCACAGAAAATGAAGCTAAATTATTAAATGAAATCAATATTCAACATTGTGATGGGGATTATGGCAAGAAAGATTTTACCACGAAGGATTTGATAGTTTTGTTATCAGATTTTATCAAGTTTTTTGATCTAGTAAAAAAGACATTTCCAGATGCCCACACTGCCAGAACTGAATATCAGAAGGCTGGTTGGCTTCAAATTAAAAACACAGTTACACCATATCTTAGTCGTGAAGATGGAAAGTATGTACCTTTATCTGTGATTAAATACGCTGCAGGATTACTCACAAATGAGAATATTCATAGTGTAAGTCCAACTAAGAGAGAATGTGAATCACTTAACAATGCATGTAAAACAGCTGGAGTAGAGTTCACATTTTCAGAAGCAAATAGACTGATAAAGATCAAAGATCTTTTGAAACTGAACCCAGTGGACATCATAGCTCTCCCATCCTCCAACCCTTTAAAACATGCCACTTACATGGAACTACCTACTAAAAATAACAGTAAAGCTGACAATAAGCCTCATTCTTCTCAGAAAACTCAGCAACCATACAGATTTCAACCAAATTCACAGCTAGACTTGAATCGGTTGGCAGGTCAAGGGAAAAACCCAGCTGGAAGGGAACAGACTGAACGATCTAGGGAACAAGTAACAATACCTTCTCATATGAATATTCAAGGTGTCCCTATGTTTGATCCTCGGCTTGCAGCCATGTATCGGCCTCCGTACACCATACCAAGATACCCTCCAGCTAATCATCAGCCTACTCATGGGCAACAGGGTATGCATGGACCATTAATAAACCCTTTAACTCAGTATTACTTGCATCTCCAAGGGGCTCAGAACCATCAAGGGCAGGGACCACCAAATCAACAAGCACCACCTGGTGTAGTTATACCAGGACGAGATGCCCACAGTAGATCACCAGGCTCTAATTCATCAAATAATCCTTCTCCAAGGTCAAGGCCACCATCACAGTCAAGGCCACCTTCAGGACCATCCCAGCCATCAGCATCCCCTTTAAGTCCTACACAATTAGCAGGAAGAAGTCCAAGTTATGGAACACATCCAGAGGTGCCCATGATGCCTCATCCTGCAAACCAAGCACCTCCACCTTATCCAGGTTTGAACCTCCATCAACTGCAGGCTATGTTTCAACAGCGATTCCCCTTCCACTTTCCCCAGACTGCCCCTCCCCCAGCCCATAAACAGTCAGTGTCGCCCAGACAATCCCAGGGTAATGAGCTTGTGAATGGGAATGGGCAACCCTCTTTGACAACCACTCCAAGTGTAACATACACCAACCCAGCAAATATACCTCAGTATGTAAAGCCAACTACACAGACAGTGTCTCAACACCCAAGTGTTAATGCCCTTCCCCCAAAGAGTGATTCACAAAAGTCTCCAGGGCGTCCTCCACCTCTCATTTTGATGGGCCCAACAACTCAGACTGGAGCTGTACCAAAAAATGGTTTAGTAGATGCTGTGCAGAAAACACCTCATGAAAAAGACCGTACTAGAAACGCTGATGGTGTATCGGGTAATGATACAAATCCTGTGAATCCGACTTCAGTTCGTCCACAATCCCCTCCAGCTGTCAATAACACATCACCAGTTCCTGTAACACCTGTCCACCCACAAACAGTCAGTGTGTCAACTACAAAACAAAAATCTCCCTATGTGGACAAAATACAGGGTTCATGGCTGAATAACAAAAGCATATCATGTTTACATTTGGATAGTTTGGACAGGCAAGGTCGCTATTGTTTGGTAGAAGCTGTGTGTAAATTGTACTTCAATGGTTGTAGTGTGAATGAGTTCTTATTCGCGTTGGAGAAAGTTTTAAACGTGCCACTGTTAACATGCAATGACGACGAGGAAAAAGCATTTATACAGTACTACAATCTTCCTGTGGATGTATTGAAATGTAACAAAATGATAAAATTTGATGATTTAGAAACATTTTTTCCTCAGTTATCATACATGTTCCCTGATAAAAACTCACAGGAATTTTTAATTGGACAGGAGGAGGGATCTGGTTTTGATTCTGACAATAACAATTTGAATAAACTTGTGAACAGTGGCCTAACTCAAGCTGATATTGAAAGTTCTATGCCTGTAGCTTTAAGTGATGTGGGAACAAAGAGATCCAATGACACACTGGATGGGGACATGACCCAGAAAAAACTTAGACTGGAAGACAGTAAGTCACTTGACCCTCTTCCACTTGACAAAATTTTAGACTGGTCCACATTGAAATCAGTTGCAGACAACAATTTAGTTGTTGCTCAAATGATCATTTCTATCTTTGATAAGCTAGAAAACATTGCGGGAAAAGGAGAAAATGCTGGTTACCAGCATTTTCTCCTTTTCCCACAATGTTTCCAAAACGCTTCTTCTACAGAGTTGTTAAAACTCGGGATTGTGTGGTAAAGGGTTAAATAGCACACTTCAACTCTTTACAATACCATCTCGAGTTTAAATCACCCTGTAGAAGAAGGTTCTTGAAAACATGGTAGGAGGAGAAAAGGCTGGTCTCCTTTGTATTTTTCCCTTTTCCTAGCATGTTCGCTTTCCTGTCAAAGAAGTTTGACTCATTTACTTTCAAATTTGTTGTCTGCAGATTTTTTCAATTCTTTGTGAGTCTAGAGTTTGTTGTTTGGTAAAGAGTTGACTCTTTACCACACAGTCCGGACTTTTAACGACCCTGAGAAAGAAGCCTTTTGAAAACATTGTTGGAAAAGGAGAAAATGCTGGTAACCAGCATTTTCTCCTTTTCCCACAATGTTTTTTACCCTTCCCAAAACAAATTTCCATTTTTGAGCCACATTTATTTTGTCGTCTGCTAATGCTTTCAGTTTGGCCAAGCCCACAATTTTGTCATTTGGTAAAGAGTTAAGCTAGTTTTTTTTTTTAAAGAAATTTACATCAGACAGCTTTCTAAGCAACCTTTTCAAGTTAAACCCTTGCGTCTGTCCCATGTTTTAGCGACACTGGCAAAGGAAGCTTTTTAAAACTTTGTGGGAAAAGAAAAAATGCTGGTAACCAGCATTTTCTTCTCTTTGCAAGATGTTTCCTACATTTTCAAAACAGGCCCATATTGATGGTAATTTCAGCAACATTTGTTATCTGCAAATGCTTTCTATCCAGGTAAGTCTGACATTTTGTCTGCTTGTAAAGGTTTTAACATAAATTTAGTTTTTGATGCATGTATAGATCTATAACTGGTAGGTTAACCCAAATACCACTTAATCATGACTTAAATGACCTGGAGAATGGAAGGTTTTGGAAATTTTGTGGAAACCAGTATTCTGTCCTTTTCCAACAATGTGTTTACTTTTCAAAAAAAAAAAACCCTCATTTTTAGTCACATTTTTGTTGTTTTCTGTAAATACTTTGAACTCGGACATGTCTAAAATTTTGTCATTTGTTAAAGGATTAATAGGACACATTTATTGTAACAGGGAAATGATGGGTTTATTATGTAATTGAAAATGTTCAGTCTTCATCGTTATCCAGGGATAAATTTGATTAGCTTTGTACAACAGAGCACAATTCTTGTCTGGTCCAAATTGAAAGCATTTGCAGATGACAAATTGAATGTGGCCCCAAGTACGGAATTTGTTCTGGAAAGGATAGAAAACCTTGTGGAAAATGGAGAAAATGTTGATTACCAACATTGTTTTTCCACAATGTTTTCAAGAGCTCTCTTCCTAAGGGTGGTTAAAGGTTGGGATTGTGTGGTAAAGAGTTAAGACATACCTAAAAGTATTACGCTGAAGAAAAATTTATGATGACAAGATGGTTGAAAAGACAGTCAAGTACTCTTGCATTGTTGGCAAAAAATCTTTTGAGAAAAGTAGCAATTGCATGTAACATAAATTTTTCGTTGGCCACTTTAGTTATATAAAAGGTTTCTTAGCATAGTCCAAAAAAGAAGTGCTTTTAAGCTCCACTGGCCAAAGACCACCAAGCTTATATATGTAGATCTGTGCCTGATGTGTATCTCAGCAACTTACCTCAGATTTCATTTATCAAACAATCAAAACCCATTCATGTATAAATGCCAAGCAAAATAGGTCTATCATCTATTGAATCTTTGGAGTGATTGTCAAAAACAATTTTATCAGAGTACATTAACATTTTGTATGAATGTTTTTACAGTAGGCATCTTTAATACAAGTATTCGATGATGTTACCTTTGTATATGGAAAAGCATAATTTGTGTGGGATTATTTTATCTATGAGTATGAAATTCTAAGTGGGCAAAAGAATTCTGATGGTAAGTATTATGCTAGTTGCAGCTCAATAGCCTGTTAAGCAGTTGAGTGATATAAGGCCATCGTGGCTCTCTTGATGTTTGTTTGAAGGGTGCTTTAGTTGGCCCAAGATATTTGTAATTACGGGTACTATGGTATGGTATGATCACAACAGAACTCTGCATCATGCCATGATGTATTGAAATTATCTTACTAGAAATTGTCAGTTTATGACCACAATGTTGCATGCAGATGAATGATGAAAACATTGTGGCAAATAGAGAAATTGGTTGTAATTTGTAAATTTTTGTTTTGTGACAAGTTTTCATGCAATAAACCACAGTGATAAGCCATGTTTCTACATATTTTTGATACTAAACTCTACCCCACAATGTTTACTTGTGTGAATTTATCATTGACAGTAATAAGTGAGATTTAATTCATTTCTTCTATTTTCAGCTGAGGATGATGGGGTGATAATACTTGACTGAGGAGAGAGCACAGAAAAGCAAAGTTGATACACAGTTCATGCTTTAAATACGAGCTACACAATCTTTTACTGTTTACATTCTTGGATAAAGCTTTCAAAAATATTGTGCTAAAAGAAAAAAATGGGGTTCAACAGCAGTTTGCTTCTTTTCCCACAATGTTTTCTACCTGTTCAAAGACTGATTCCATTATTTACACCACACTTTTATTGTGTCTGCAAATAGATTCAGTATGAACAAGTCTAAAACTTGATAGTAAATACATGTACTGATGTAGTCCATGTCCATTTACTGATTGTAATTGGCTATAGTAGAGCAAAACAGATTTTCAATTGCAGATGACTCTTGATCTCTTGAAGCAGACCAAACTTGACAATATTATGGCAGAGGGAGCAGTTCCCCCTTTTCTTCAATGTTTTCATGTTATTATGCTGAACTCTATACCAAAAAAACCAATTTTTTCCTCTACCCTGAAGAAGGAGAACATTAACTCTACCAAATGATAAAGTTTTAGACATGCCCAAATTGAAAGCAGTTGCAGACAACAAAATTAATGTAAGTCAAAAATTGAAATTGGTTTTTGGAAGGGAAAAAAACACTGGGAAAAGGAGCAAATTCTGATTTTTTTTTTTTTTTTTTTCCCTTTTCCTGTAAAGCCTTCATAAGCTTTCTTTCTCAGGTTTGTTAAAATTCAGAATCGTTTTGGAAAGGGTTAAGGAAAATGAGAAATGCTTAGTGGGTAACCAGCATATTCTCCTTCTTGCGCAGTTTATGATGTCCTTTCAAAGGGAAATCTTAAAACTTGAATGGTATTGTATTTGTCATCGACAAGTATTTTCATTATTCATCATCCTATGTTTATACCAGCAGACAAAATTTAAGATTCGTCAATGTTATTGGCAAATCTTAACTCTTTAGCAATATTAGACAGGTCCAAATTGAAAGCATTTGCAGATGACACTGTAGATATGTCTCAAATGATAGAATTTGTTTATGAAAGGTTAGGGAACATTTTGGGAAAAGGAGAAAATGCTGGTTACCAGCATTTTCTCCTTTTCCCACATGTTTTCAAAACATTTCTTCTGCAGGGTTGTTAAACCTGGGATTGTTTGGTAAATAGTTAAATTATGTCTTTTGGTATAAACATAAAATGAAGGTGACTCAAAAAATATAGCTCATCTTGTTCTATACCGATGTAAATTTCTTTCACCCTAGAAAGCTGGATACAACTGATGATATTTATATGCAGACTTTATAGATGAGGATCAGACAGATCAGATTGTGTGGTCTGATACTGCACTTACATTCTTTGATGTTTTTTATGCTTCATACAGCCTTATTCATAGAGTTATCTTGATCTTCATATGATTTATTGATCTTGTGTGGCTGTATTGTTTATTTGACTTTTTACCAAAAGACCTCACAATCTGGTTTCATGACCAAGCAGAAAAGGGCTTTGAAAACATTGTGTGAATAGGAGAAAGTGCTAGTAGAGGGTAGAGCATTTCTTGCTCTGGTTATTCAGCACACACATAATGTTTAATCCCTTACCACAGTCCCCACTTTAAACCACCTTGGAGAAGAAAGCTTTTGAAAATATTGTAGGAAAAGGAGAAAATGCTGGTAAGCAGAATTTTCTCCTTTTCCCACAATGTTTTCTACCGTATCACAGACAAATTTCATCTTTTGAGTCACATTTAATTTGTCGTCTGCAAATGCTTTCAAATTTAGACAAGTCAAAAATTTTGTTTTTACCACACAACCAAATTTTAGACTGTTCAAAATTGAATGCATTTGCAGATAGCAAAATAAATGTTACTCAAAACAGGAAATTGTTAGTCATTGGGTAGAAAACATTGTGGGAAAAGGAGAAAATGATTGTTTCTGGCATTGTCTCCTTTTCCCATGATATTTTGAAAAGCCTTCTCTTTCAGGGTTGTCAAAAGTTTAGATTGTGTGGTAAAGGGTTAATTATATTTAGTTTCTTAAATTTGATACTTTATAGTGATAGTCTGTCGAGTTCTATATTGATAAAAAGACAGTTGTTTGATGACATTTATTTCTATAGAAAATTATTGTGTATTGGTATCTATTTGCTTTCCAATCAAAGACAAGCTTACATGTACATATGTATTTCATTGTCCCAAAGAAATCTCTTATTTACATGTTAACAGGGCTCGTAATCAGGACATTTTCAATAGCTTTCTTAGTACAAAATAAGAGAGTAAATCAATTTCTGATTTGCTAAACCGATTGCCTTTCCCACAATGGTTTAGCTAATCAGAAATTGTGTTACTTTGAAAGTCAGACAATTCTTGAGAATAGGAATACAAATTAAAGTTGTTGGTGAATATGCCGCCAGGACCATTCTGAGTTGCATTCTTTTTAATCTTATTTAGAAAGGACTGTAATTCAGTATCTTAGAACCAGTCTGTTTCATGAAGCCACTTGGAGGTCATGTTACTTTAACCCTTTTCTTGCCAAGTAACTAACATGAAACATTCAAGTCAATAGTAAAAACTCAAATGTTGCTATTTCAAAGTTATTTTTTGGGGGAAAATATATCCTCATCTGACAGTGTAGATCCAAGATCAGACTGCCTGTTCTGTGCAGTCTAATCTCGATCTATATTGTCCGCAAAAGGTCAGTGAGTCGCATTTACCAGCCTAAGGGTTAAAATTCAGAAATTTCTCAGCAATAAGATTGCCAGTTAGGGTGTTGGTGACTACAGCTCCTGGTTTTTGATTGTTTTTTATATTCTGTTCAACAGATCGTGTTCTTCAAGTTTCAGATCAAAGGTAGGATGAATCACATAACCCTTCTTACGAACATGAAAGTTCGCAACAAATGCATAGCTCAAATACAAACCGCATCTGGCGGGATTCGAACCCGTGCGGACAAATATCCTCGTTTCTCGAGGTTTAAAAGACCAACACCATAACCACTGAGCTAAAGAGAATTCTCCCTAACGCAGTTGTTAGGTATTGTATTTTAAATCAGGATGAAGCCATGCATG
The DNA here is from genome assembly GCA_946811185.2 of Hippopus hippopus. NCBI lineage: Eukaryota > Metazoa > Mollusca > Bivalvia > Cardiida > Cardiidae > Hippopus > Hippopus hippopus. The sequence continues at coordinate 11,127,627 of OX328104.1, forward strand.
AAGGAGTGGTCTCCCATAACACACCCCCTCTTAAAGTCATCATTTATTGATGACTCAAAGCTTTATTAGGCAGAAAGTCCGTTATTGGACAACAAATGGGATTAATGGCTCAATGGCCAATCCTGGACAAGCCCCCATCTCAGAACAAAGTCCGTAACAGAGAAGCGAATGAACAAATGCATGGCAGGAATAAAGGGACCGGGCAGGATTCGAACCCTAGAATGCCCAGACGAAAGGCCAATACCATAACCACTGAGCTAAAGAGACATCTCCCTAACGCAGTTGTTAGGTATTGTATTTAAAATCAGGATGAAGCCATGCATGAAGGAGTGGTCTCCCATAACACCCTTTACCACACAATCCCAACTTTTAACGACCCTGTGTTAGAGGTCTTATTGAAAGCATTGTGGGAAAATGAGAAAATGCTGGTTATCAGCATTTTCTCCTTTGTCCCACAATGTTTTCTACCCTCCGAAAACAAATTCAATTTTTTCGGTCACATTTATTTTGTCGTTTGCAAATGCTTTCAATTTTGACCAGTCTGAGATTTTGTTGTTTGGTAAATAGTTAAGCCACTTGAAGGTCATGTTACTTTGAAATTCAGAAATTTCTTTTTAAATAAAAATGCCATTTAGAGTGTTGTGACTACAGCTCCTGGTCTTTGATTCTGATTTTTATATTCTGTTCAACAGATCGTGTTCTTCAAGTTCCAAATCAAAGGTAGAATGAATCAAATAAAGCCAATATTGGCATGTCTATGTAGGTATTAAAAAAAATCTCTTATCTCTAAATCTCTATACCAAACAACAAAATTTTGGATGTCAAAATTCAAAGCATTTGCAGATGACAAATGAAATGTAGCTGAAATGGCGAAAGTTGGCTTTGAAAGGATGGAAAACATTGTGGGAAAAGGAGAACCAGCATTTTATCCTTTTCCCACAATGTTTTCAAAAGCCATCTCCCACAGGGTCATTAAAACTTGGAATTATTTGGTAAAGGGTTTACTCTATACCAAGCAACGAAATTTTACACCTGTCCAAAATCAAAGCCTTTATAGATGACAAACTAAATGTTGTAAAAATAAGGAAATTTTTCTTCGAAAGGATAGAAAAAACATTGTGGGAAAAGGAGAAAATGCTGGTTACCTGCATTTTCTCCTTTTCCCACAATATTTTCTAAAATCTTTCTTCTTTAAGCCTTTACCATATAATTCCAAATTTTAATAACCCCAAGAAAGAAGACTTGAAAACTATGTGGGAAAAGGAGAAAATGCTGGTAATCAGCAACTTTTTGCTTTTCCCACAATGTTTTCTTCCTTTTCAATGACATATACCATCATTGGAGCTGTTTTTTAATATATCATCTGCTATATTCTTGATTCTGTCATGTGATTAAGAGTTAAGTTGTTTACCAAATGATAAAATTCTAAACTCGTAGTCATTTGAAACATTTGCAGAAAGTAAATGTGGTTCCAATAATGAATTTATCTCTAAAAGGATGGAAAATATTGTCTCCTTTTCCCACAATTTTTTGGAAACCTTTCTTTCATAGGGTCATCAAATCAGGGGATTGTTTTGTAAAGAATGCAAACAAATCCTGTTTATATCCTAGCCTGCTACATATGCCTCCAGATTTTGGTTCTGAACTGAAGAAAAGTTACCACTTCGACTCTTCACCAGACAACAAATTTTTATATTCGTCCGAGTTGGAAATGATAGTAGATGACAAATCAAAATGTGACTCAAATGATGGATTTTCTTTTAACCCTTTACCACAATCCAGAGTTTTAACGACCCCGTGAAAGAAGCCTTTTGAAAACATTGTGAGAAAAGGAGAAAATGCTGGTAACCAGCATTTCCTCCTTTTACCACAATGTTTCTACCCTTCCCAAAACGAATTTCAATTTTTCAGCCACATGTATTTTGTCATCTGCAAATGCCTTCAATTTGGACCAGTCTAAAAATTTTGTTGTTTGGTAAAGAGTTGAAAATAGAAAAGATTGTTGGAATAAGGAAATGCTGGATACCAGCCTTTTCTCCCTTTCCCATGTTGTTTTCAAAAGCCTTCTTTCTAAAAGATTGTTAATGATGGGATGGGAGTGTGTGGTGAAAGGTTGAACCTTTATCACACAATCCTGAATTTTAATGGCCATGGTGATGAAGGCCTTTGAAAACAAACCTTCAAAAGGAGAAAATGCTGGTGACCAGCATTTTCTTCTTTCCCTAATATGTTTTCTATCCTTCCAAAGGTAAATTTTAGTTTGTGGATCACATTTGTGGCCTGCAAATGCTTTCAATTATGACCAATCAAGAATGTTGTCGTTTGGGAAAGAGTTAACATGGAATGTACAGGTATCTGATCATGTAGATTTATTTCTTGGCATTATTTGATTTCTAGTCTTTCATTTATCATCAGGGTCTATACTCACCAACTATTTTTAAGAAAATTCTTTGTCTTATCTCCAAGATTTTCTAAATTTGAAAGTAACACAACTTATTGGCTAAACCAAATGGTTTAGCCAAGCAGAAGTTGTTACTTCTTAAGAATGGTTGGTGAAAACAGACGCAGGACTTCGAGAAAAAAATAGTATGTGCTTCTTTTCTGAACCATTTTACCTCTTTTTCAGTGCCAGGTACACAGCCTTGGTCTAATCATAGATTTAGAAAGTAACACAACTTCTGAATGGCTAAATTTGGTTTAGCCAATCAGAAGTTACGTTACTTTCAAATTCATAAAATTCTTGAGAATAAGACTAAGAATGTTCTTGGGCATAGTTGGTTAATACATGCCCAGAACTTTTAGGAAAAGAGTATTGTGTTTATTTCTCAATTAATTTACTTCCATTAGTGCCAGATATCACACCTCTTTGTATGGCTGAAAATAAAATACACTGAAACTCAGACAGATTTATATCTTGAAGGCTATGCAGTCTGACCTTGATCTATGCTGTTCACAAAAACTCATTTTTAACTCCACTGGGGGGAGGCCAGCAAGCTTTTGTCTGTATGTCTGCCTACCCGTGTGTTAACTTGTATTGCAAACATCTTATCTGAAACTACCCATCCAATTTTGACCTAACTTCTCAGAAATTATCCTACCATGGCCCTCTTCAGAATTTCAGGAAAAAAAAGTTTTTGACTCCTGTAAAAAAAGGCTCTTGTTGCCTTTGCAACAAAATTGAAATCTATGAAAAAATTCTTGTCTGAAACCATAAGGCATAGGGCTGCCAAAGTCATGTAGTTTTGTCTAGTGGACCTGTACTAAGATTGTTCAAATTATGGCCCTGAGTTAAAAACAATGACACTCTAGGGGATCACAAGTTTTACACTAGCTTATAAGGTGAATTTTTAAAACTCTTGACTGTTCATATTACAGCACCAGGACGAAATTTAGCCTAGACCCAGGGATCACAAGTTTTACGTGGGCTTATATGGTGAAAACTTTGACAATGTTTTTGTTCCTATCCTCTGGCTACCAAATTAAAAAGGGCTTTTATATTGAGGAAACTGAAAATCTTCTTTTTTATAACCTTTTGGGCTAGACCTGTAGTATTCGATTGGTAGCTTTGGATAGTGGACTTCGAAATCCCTTTTGGGTCATAATTTTCACATGGGCTCTTTCAGAAATCTTTGAAAATCTTTTTTGTTTTGTTTCGAAATTATTTGAAATCAATTGTAATGCTTGGTATAATTGTAAGGTTTGTATTTATCAGGCAGTGAAGAGATACGGAGCTATCAATACAGGGCCATTATGGCCCTTTTGTTGCTGAAGGGATTAACTCTATACCACACAATCCCGACTTTTAACCATGCTCAGAAAAAAGGCTTTTGAAAACATTGTGGGAAAAGGAGAAAATGCTGGTTACACCAGCATTTTCTCCTTTTTCCACAATGTTTTCTACCCTATCAAAGAGAGAAATCATCATTTTAGCAACGTTTGATTTGTCGTCTGCAAATGCTTTCAATTTGGACAAGTCCAAAATTTTGCCATGTGGTAAAGAGTTAATTGGCATTCAAGGGATTAATTTGGTCATTTGTCCCCTGTAGAGAGAAACATGCAATAGATAAATGAAAACATCATGTAAAATAAGGATAACAGACATGAACTAAAGGATAATGTGATAATGAAAATATTTATAAACATTGTGGAAAATGGAGAACTTGCTTGTTACCACAGTGCTTACTTGAGTGATCTGCTCTTTGAGGGAGAAGTTTACATGAGGTAATAAAGCTGATGGGCATGATGTCGTTGTCTGCGCATGTCATATCCTTCGAAGATTCGACCTGTCTGCTATGACGCATCACCCATCCCCAAATACTTGGGAAAAGTAGGGCTTATACTGAAGCTATTAGCCTATTACCCAAGCATGTAGGGGCTGTTTTAATAAATGGCCGATGCATAGGTTACATGCTAGCCGATCATAGCTGAATGAATTGCACCTGGTAGTGTTTTATGGAGTAAACTTTTATTTGATTTTGAAATTCAAAGTAACGGTTGTTGTTTTGAAAAGTAATCCGGTTCTATACCCAGAATGCCCAAATTAGATAGATGTGTATTTGTGGAATGCCATCTAGCTGGAGATAAAATGAAAATTTCAATTGAATTGTAAAAACCCAAATATTGCTATTTTAAAGATATGTTATGGGGATTAATATCTCCTTATCGGACAGTGTAGATCCAAGATCAGACTGTACGTTTTGTGCAGTCTCATCTTGATCTACACTATCTGCAGAAGGTCAGCGAGTCACGCTTAGCAGCCAAAGGGTTAACAAACTCTGAAACCGTGTTGAACACTTTACCCAGTGGTCAAGTGTTTTAGCCTTCACCACACAATCCAGAGTTTTAATGACCCTGAAAAAGAGGGATTTTGAAAACATTGTGGGGAAAGGAGATTCCAATGTAAATTCCACTATTTTAGCTACATTTCATTTGGCCTGCTACATGCGAAAAGGGGCATTTGGATGTTTGCACAGACAAATCCGAGAAGACACTCAGTTTTTATGTAATTTTCTGTTTTGTGCAAGTCTAGTGAAGCACAAAATCTAATGTAGAGTGAAGTCTCTGATTACCCTTCACGCACTACGCAGGCTGATCCGAGATGACATTTAACGCAAATATCCGAATGCCCCATTTCGCGTGTTAAAGCCATTTATCATCTTCATATCATTAAGGTACAATTTACCCTTCTTTTTGTGAGTTTGTGCATTTTGTCTTGCTAAATTTGATTCTGTTTGATTGTGAACACAATTTTTGAAACCTTGTGGCCAATGATACATGTAAATTGGCAGCTTCTGCACTTGTTCAGATGTTTTCAAAAGTTGTGTCCTGCAGTTGCTTTAAATTCATACTCATATTGGCCCAACTTTTTCAATCTACTGGTGATATTTTCCAATATTTGTTGTTGACCAGCATTTTTAAATACTACAGTATATTGTATATGTGGGAATTTTTGCAATCTGGAAATTTTTGCGATTTTGCAAATTTGATAAATTTGCAAACTTTTCTGTTTGCGTATTTTACCACAAGTATACCAACAAAAAATGGGTGTCTTGAATTCACAAACATATCCGCACACAAAATATCCATAATCTGTAATTCGCAAATTTTTCGACAGCATATATCCATATATACAGTATACCTGTCATCTCTAAATTGATAGAAAAATGTTCATTACAAATGTATAAAATTGTTTTTAGTTTTGAATTACTGGTAAATATACATGTGCTATAGTAAATGTTTTTGTCTTTGTTTTCTGCCAATATACTGTTGTGGGAGGGATAGACCTATGAAACTGACAAAAAGAGGTCAGTCCATTACTACACAGACTGCCGATTGGCAAACTATCATCTACTCGCCTTAACTCTTTACCACACAATCCCGAGTTTTAACGACCTTGAAGAAAAAGCCTTATGAAAACATTGTGGAAAAAGAAGAAAATGCTGGTAACCAGCATTTTCCCCTTTTCCCACAATGTTTTATACCCTGCTGGAAACAAATTTCAGTTTTTGAGTTACCTTTATTTTGTCGTCTGCAATTGCTTTCAATTTGGACCAGTCTAAAATTTTGTCGTTTGGTAAAGGGTTAACTCTTTACCACAAGACATGGTTTTTGGACTTGTTCAAGTCAAAAGCATTTTTAGACAACATATCAAATATCATTCAGAATTTGTCTATGGAAGGGTAGAAAACATTGTTTACGAGCATTTTCTCCTTTAAGATGACTGAAATGACAAAATTTGTTACCAGCATTTTCTCCTTTTCCCATAATGTTTTTAAAGTCCTCTCCATCAGGGTGGTTAAAACTTTTAATAAGCCTGAGAAAGAAAGCTTTTGAAAATATTGTGGGAAAAGGAGAAATGCTGATAATCAGCATTTTCTCCTTTTTCCCCCCACAATGTTTTCTGCCCTATTGAAGACAAATTTTGTCATGGGCTACTTTCAATTTGTCGTCTGCAAATGCTTTCAATTTGGACCAGTCTGAAATGTTGTCATCTGGTAAAGAGTTTACCTTTTATCTGTACAATGATCAAATGTTTTCACAACCTGAAAAAAAGCTTTTGTAGACATTGTGGGACAATATCTGCCATCTTGACCATGTGTAACCCTTTTCCACACTATCATGACTTTTAACGACCCTGAGAAAGAAGCCTTTTGAAAACATTGTGAGAAAAGGAGAAAATGTTGGTAACCAGCATTTTCTCCTTTTCCCACAATGTTTTCTCCCCTTCCCAAAACAAATTTCAAACTTTCAGTCACTTTTATTTTGTCGTCTGCAAATGCTTTCAATTTGGACCAGTCTAAAATTTTGTTGTTGGGTACAGAGTTAACTGGTTTCCAAATGGTGTAGTTTTGGACTTGACTAGATCCATAGTATTTGCAGACAACCACTTAATTATGGCTTAACCCTTTCCCACATAATCCCTAGCTTTAACGACCCCTGATGAAGAAATCCTTTTGAAAACATTGTGGGAAAAGGAGAAAATACTGGAAACCAGCATTTTCTCCTTTTCCCACAATGTTTTCTACCCTTTCTAAGACAATTTTCTCCATTTGAGGTACAACAGTATTGTGGTATGCAACTGCTTTCAATTTGGACCAGTCTAACATTTTGTCGTATGGTAAAGAGTGAAACGGAAGAAAATTTGATAGGACAAAAAATTATGGAAAAAGAAGACAATGCTGGTTACCAGTGCTACAATATTTTGGACTCGACCAAATTTAAAGCATAGTAAGACAAAATGAATGATGATTCCTGTCTATGATAGAGCAGAAAACATGGTGAAAAGAGGAGAAAATGCTGGTTACCAGCATTTTCTTCTATTTTCACCCTGTTTTCAAAAGCCTTCATTTCTCAGTGTCGTTTAACTCCTAACCTTAAAGCAATAAACGCATTTACAGACAACACATTAAATGTGGCCCAAATGACAAAATTTGTCCTTAATAGGATAGAAAACATGCGGGAAAAGGAGAAAAATGCTGGTTACCTGCAAATTCTCCTTTTCCCTCGATGTATCCAAATGCCTTTCTCCTAAGGGTTGTTAAAAATTGTGTTTGTGTGGCAAGGTTAAACTCAGGATTGTGTGGTAAAGAGTTTAACCCCTTATTTCATGCTTTCCGGTAGGATATCGAGAAATAGCGGTGAAAATATTTTTCTATATTCCACGGGTATGACCAGTGAAAATACCGATTTTTGTATTCTAGTTACCTAGGTAAAATGCGCGTGAATCACAACCAGATGGAAATATGACGTCATTTACCTTACATTTCTCGCGCTTGACGTAATATTGTAATGCGTTGCTATGCGGAGGGGGTACGCCACGGGGAGTAATTGAAAAGACTTCTGGATTTTGATAAAGTTCCTCCCAGAAAGGGTTAAAAGCATGAAATAAATAGAATATTTGTTTTTTTCGGTGAAAGATCGAAATTTATTTCATCGAGTGAGCATCATCGGTAATATTTGCACGAGTGGCTCAGCCACAAGTGAAAATATTACCTATGGTGTTCACAAGATGAAATAAATTTCGATCTTTCAGCCACTTGTGAAAATATTACCGATGATGTTCACGAGATGAAATAAATTTCGATCTTTCACCGAAAAAAACAAATATCCTCTATATCTCCCAGACAGCTGTCATTGTCTGCTGCAATCCTGCCCTGGCTGTTTTCCAACATTTTCAAAATTGATACTGACAAATGTCTAAGCCACTGGCTGAATTTCAGTATTTTCTGCAATCAATACATGTACTAAATATCTTGCCAAGTCAATAGAAATTTGCTATTCAACATTTGTTTTGCAACTGTCTCTCAATTTTGACCGGCCTTTCTCTAGAACAGTGGTTTGTTGCTTTTCAATAACCTGTAAGTCTATTTTTTACACTGAACCAAATTGAAAGGGCCGAGCCCCGGTAGCTCAGTCAGTTGCATGCAAGACTTGAGAACAGGGGGTTGTGGGTTTGATCCCTGGCCCGGCCAATTTCTTTCCAAGGATTGATGATAGTCATTGCGACAGAATTCATTCCTCTCCCACTGCCAACCATTGCCTCAACAAAGGTTATGTGGGAAAGCAGCCAGTGGCTTGGAAAGAAAATGGTGTGGAGAACTGGTAAAAGAGACTCCAGGAAAGCATGGATAGGTGCACTGGCCGCCGCAATATAACTGAAATAATGTTGAAAACGGCATTAAACACCATACAATCAATCAACCAAATTGAAAGGATTTGCAGACAACAAACGAAATTTAGCCCATAAAGTGATTTCTATTTTTGGAATGGTAACAAATGGTACAAAACATGGTCACCAGCATTTTCTCCTTCTCCAACAATGTCTTTAAAAACTGTCAGGATGGCTAACACATCAAATTGTTTGGTAAAGAGTTGAAATAAACTTGAGTTGCCAAGTCTTGGCTGCTTTTCAGCATTTTCTAAGTTCTGGTCTATCTAATGCCAAGTAACTGGCTGACATTTCCTCTTTGTGCCAAAATATCTCTTGAAAGATAGCTTGCTGCTCTTCAACACTTTCACTATCTTGTTATTCTTGATTGGAAATTATCAGTATAAAGTCATTGGCTATTTTACATCTTCCCTACCTACTTTTCTAAATCCAAGGAACAAGGTACAGGTAGGAGTAAAGTTGGCTTCCATTAACTCTTTACTACACAATCCCAACTTTTAACCACGCTGAAAGAAAGCCCTTTGAAAACATTGCGAGAAAAGGAGAAAATGCTGGTAACCAGCATTTTCTCCTTTTCCCACAATGTTTTCTACCCCTATCAAAGATAGAAATCACCAATTTAGCAACATTTAATTTGTCGTCTGCAAATGCTTTCAATTTGGTCCTGTCAAAAATTTTGTCGTTTGATAAAGTGTCAACTCTGTAACAGACAATACAATTTTGAGACTTGTCAAAATTGAAAGCTTTTTTAGACGCCAACTAAGATGTAATAGAGATTATTTAGAATTATCAAAAAAAAAATGTAAAACAGAAAACCTTTGTTGGCAGCATTTTCTCTTTTTTTTTTTTGCACCACGATTTCAAAAGCTTTTTTTTTCCCCGAGGCGAGAAAGACAGGATAATTTTGACGAAACAAGAAGACCTTAATGGCTCTGTATTGCTCAACTGCTTTTTAAATTTTTTTATCATGTGCTTAATTAGCAATGACAGAGATACTACTCATAAGAAGTCTGTATGGCAATATATTTTCATATAGAAAACAGCGTATCCTCCCCCTTCCACAGAGTGATCACATTTTTTGTGGCATTTGTCAAAGACAATGCCACTATGAGTTCAATATTGAATTTTGAAGAAGGTGTATCACATTTTGTGCAGAGCCGAAGGAAATAAACCCAATTAAACTCAATTTCTCTCAGACAAATGAGTTTTTCGATCGCACTCATGTATGTAATTGGAAATGGCATATTAAAATACACTGGGTGAGGCCATCAATCATGGAAATACGAGGGTTGTTCAATTATGTAATGCGCATTGTACGATATCTCAAAAGCATTCGACTCAAATAGTGAAATGAACATTACATCCCTTCAAAGTATTCTCCGCGGTTTGAAATACATAATTTCAATCTCTGAATCCATTTTTGAAATGCGTCACGGTACGCTGATTTAGGTAGACCTCTGAGGCACTGACTGATGGCTGAGCCAAGGGCTTGTCGGGACTTGTAACGACGACCAGATAAGAACTTTTTAAGTTTTGGAAAAAGGAAAAAGTCGCATGGGGCTAGATCTGGAGAGTGTGGTGGGTGTGGCAAGACGGTAACCTTCTCCGACTTCAAAAATTACTTCACAAGCTCAGATGTATGTGATGGAGCATTATCTTGAAGTAGACGAACATGCCTAAATCCTGACACAGGGCGTCGTTAGATAATATTTCTTGACCTTTTTTAGTATAACATCTCGGTAATACCGACCTGTCACACTTTTGCCCTTCGGCACCGGAATTTGTACGGCTATACCATCACATGAGAAGAATATGCAATGAAGAACCTTCTTTGTGCTTATGCTTCTTTTGGCAACTACAGGCCTTCTACCCTGTTTAGTTAGCCATATTTTGTTTCCAGTTTTTCTTACTGGTTCGAAATAGTGAACCCATGTTTTGTCACCAGTAACAATGTTTGCAAATTCTCTTTGATTGAATTTGGGAAACATTTTGAGCAATTGCTTAGCGGTTTGTACTCGTACCCGTTTTTGGTCATCTGTCAATATATGCGGTATCCATCTGGCAGAAATCTTTCGTATTTTCAAAATACGCTTCAAAAATGAAATGCACACGCGATAGCGATATGCCAACATCGTTGGCAATATCACGAATCGTGTATCTGCCATCACTTTCAATTATTTCCCTGACTTTTGAGACATTTGCCTTGCCTGTTAAAGTCACAGGTCGGCCAGATTTTGCTGCATCTTTGACAGACTCTGTGCCAGTCAGAAATTTCTTTCTCCAACTACGAACTGTCTCATAAGATACCTTATCAGACCCATAAACTTCCCCCAATTCAGTAAAAATCTGCATTACCCAATGACCGGGTTTTGTGCGAACTTTTATATAAGCTCTAATTTCTTCAATATTCTTAATCCGTTTCCCAACCATTTTTACAACAGTGGTCAACGACTAGCTCTATTGAAATGACTATAAAACTATGTGGAGCTGAAGGCTCGTGTTTATATCGTTGGAAAGGTATTGAATAGAGCTATTCAAGCGTATCATCATCCACGAAATCGTGCAAAGCGTTATCGCGCTGTGGTACAATACACATTACATATCGAACAGCCCCCGTACTTCTTTTTGATTGAAATAGCTTCACCAGCTTATAACCTTCTATATTAGCACAATGATATACACAAAATTTGTCTACTGACTGCTTGGTCCCGGGCTTTTTCGTTCCAAAACCAGTTTGTCCCTGGGCTTGTTCGTCCCATGATTGCGTGCTACTCCATTTGATTGTGCATGAATATTTATAGATTGAAATAATTTATTGTAATGTTGGGAATTAGATCTTTATGGCCAAAGATAACTCAAAATCATAGTTTTCAGGTAGAAGTTTAATTTCATTTGATATATTTATATGGTTTCTCTCTCTACCCATCATGCATTCTACTGTCAAGGGACATTACTCCTGACTCCTCCTGAATCATTAAAGGGAGACCACCAACACATAATCCTAACTTTGTCATGAGTACTCTCCCTTCAACCAAAAAAGGTATTAATTTGCTTAGTAGGTTGACTTTCAATCCAATATTTGAATAATATTACTCTTTTTCTTTCAAATTATTAATTCCACACAATGGTTTCCTTGACAAATGCCACTCCAGCATTTTAAATGCTTTGATTTTGAATGCAAAGCTAATGTGAATAAATAAAAGCAGGTCCAGTTAAATTTCATCCTCACCAAATATAAATAAACTCTAACAGAGTGCTTTTACAAGATTTCTAAAACTTTAGAAGCAGAAAACATTTTTGCAGTGATGTGAATGGTAAAGTTCTAAAATAAAAAAACTGAAAGATGCATATCTCCGGTCATATTTAATATTCAACTCATCTGAACATTTTTTATCCAAAACACTTGAATACCCAACACCAATCATGTAATAGTTCATTTTGATAATCAAGGGAGGTAAATGGTAACACACTACAAATACCTGTTATGTGTGAACAGGAGTCATTTCCATTGATCAGTTTATAGGCTTGAGTCATACTGACTTTATGTGATACCAGAAGACTTCTAGTTTTCACAATATAAGCCTTTGTGTAACATGTTTTTTCTAGACATGACCCCTAAAGTTATAGTTAAAACTATCTTGCTACAGGTCTTCTAGATGAAACTACAAGTAAAATTTGGTAAACCTAGACCTAACAGTTAGGAACCAGATGATTCAAGTTTTCAGTTTATAAGCCAATGTAAAACTTGAGACCCCTGGGGAAGGGACAACTTTGGCTCCAGGGCTTTAATTGGGACAACATTGATGGGGATCTGGTAGATGAAGCTGCATGGCAAATTTGGTAGCCCCAGGCTTCACTGTTAGGAACAAGAAGATTTTTGAAGTTTTCGCCACATAAGCCTATGTAAAACTTCAGGCCCCCGGGTTGGAGCCAATTTTGACAAAAGGGCTGTAATTTGCATAATCTAAGTATGGGTCCACTTAATAAATAAATGTACATGCCATATTTGGTAGCCCTGTGCTTTATGGTTAGGAACAATGATTTTTAGAGTTTTTACTACATGTATACGAGTCCATCTAAAACTTGCGACCCTGGGGCTGGGCCAATTTTCACCAGGGCCATGAATTTGATGCCTATTAGATGAAGCTAAATACATATTTTGAATTTGGTAGCTATAGGCCTTACATTTTCAAACGAAGATTTTTTTTAAAGATTTTCGATATTTTTCACTTTTGTTGTCATGGCAACCAGTTTTCACTGTAATCAAGTTCTTTGAAGAAATTCTGAAAGGGCCGTAATAGATCATTTCTGTGAAGTGTGATCCAAATTGGACAGGTAGTTTCAGAAAGGATGTCTAAAATAAAAGTTAAAGCACAGATGATGGACTTCAGGCCATGATATTAGCACACTGGCCTTTAGCCAGTGAAGCTAAAAATTATCATGCTTTTTTTTTTTGGCCCATTTAAAACACACCCAAGGACAACACATTTTAAGGACAGAAAATGACTTTTTAAAGCTGAATTAGGAAAGGAGAAATTGCTTGTTACAAGGCACAGATGGCAATCTTGGTATTAAATATGACATGACCAACTTGGACAGCTTTTGTTTCATTTGTCCGAAGGATTTTGCAAACAAAATCTCTTTTCATTTCACCAAGTTATCCAATAGCATATGGAGAGAAGTTGTTTATAACAATGTTTAAACATTTTTGCAGGACGGAAAGTGCCCTTGAGCACCTCACACTTTGTTGAGTCAAAAAACATACAACAATTATATTGTACTTCTTGACAAGTGAATATGATTACAGAGAAAAACGTGATAATGGGGGGGAGGGGGGGATGCAACTTAATGTTACCATTTCATCCACACAAAATGGATAAGGTGAGGTTGGGTGAAACTATCATCAAACTTCAGGAGAATTATAAAAAGTACTTGGAACATAGACAACCGGTTTATAAAAAGCCTTTTGTATAGAACTGACTTAGCTCTTGTTTGATTGGTCTGTTATGCCATTCACTTTCAAGAGTGCATCCATTTCATGGTAGAAATTACTTTTTGTCTTCCATGGATTTTATCATTACAATGCTTGGGCTTTGTAGCATCCAGGGACACTCCGGACAAAATCAAAGTACTGAAAGTCCTGAAACTGGATTCCTCCTCTGAAAAAGAATATCTTGTAGGATTTTTTTCTTTTTTTTAAGCAAGAGATGCAATATTGATCCCAGTGATTTGAATAATCTTCATCCTCGCATAAGTTAATAGGACAATGAAACCGAGCATGAGCACTCAGTATCAGACTAATTCCATTTGCCCCCTTAACCATTCCTTTTGGTTGGATATGTAATAAAGATAGTCATAGCCAGGGTATGTTTGTAGCTGGTATAATGAGCCAGAGGCCTTCATTCTTCACCACACGATCCTGTGTTTCACCAACTGTTAGGAAAACGTTTTTGGTAACATTGCTGTTGTGGTATAAAGCAGTGGAATTACCTCTCATTGAGCTATCTTGAGCTTATTTGGTATGAGAATGAACATGTCTGGCAAGACAGGGAGATATTATCAGGACATCAAGGGCAACCCATGACAAGAATAACATATAAGAAACGAAAGTCAAAATATTAGATATCCCATTGTAACGAAATGTGATTTCTCAGAGGCGACGTTTCTATGTAAGGAATGAAGAGAATTTTTTGTTTTCATGGAGGTATGAAAAAACAAGAGGGCCAAGATGGCCCTGGATCGCTCACCTGAATTTTTGAGAGAACCATAGCCAATTTTCTTTGAGGTATTGAAACTTTGGAAACAAAATCATTATTTTGCCAAGCAATTTTGAAAAGGTCACCTGTAAAAGTCATTTCGAAATCTGTCACCACCCTTACAATAATCACCACAGCAATGATTTTGATGAATCAGAATTCTGCAAATAAATTTTTTGATAGATCACCCAAGGACAATTTCTTGAAGAAGAGCACATGCGCGATAGTGACTAAAAACATAAGTCGAACAAGAGAACCACATGCAGGTGCCAACAATTGGCTGTTGTTTTTCGACGGATAAAAATTTCCCTAACAATTTTTGAAAAGGGTCACCCTAGGAACATTTCTGTGAAATTATTTCAAAATCTGACCAGCCGTTCCAGAGAAGAATTGAGAAATTCCTCTTCATGTCCCTATAGTGCAAATAACCCCCACCACCAGAGCCATGTTTCTTGACAGATCACAATTTTGTGAACAAATTTTGAAAAGAGTCGCCCAAGGAACATTTCTGTGAAATTATTTCAAAATCTGACCAGCGGTTTCAGAGAAGAAGATTATTTTTTAGAATTTCTTCATGTCCATATAGTGTAAATAGCCCACAGCCATCAGAGCCATGTTTCTTGATGGATCAAAATTTCTCAAACAATTTGCGAAAAGGGTCACCCAAGATACATTTCTGTGAAATTATTTCAAAATCTGACCAGCCATTTCAGAGAAGAATTTTTAAGAATTTCTTCATGGCTGTATAGTGCAAGTAGCCCCCAGTCACCAGAGCCATGTTTCTTAACGGATCAAAATTTTGCGAACAATTTTTGAAAAGGGTCACCCTAGGAACATCTCTGTGAAATTATTTCAAAATCTGTCCAGCCGTTTCAGAGAAGAAGAATTTTTAAGAATTTCTTCATTTCCGTATAGTGCATGTAGCCCCCAGTCACCAGAGCCATGTTTCTTGACGGATCAAAATATTGCGAACAGTTTTTGAAAAGGGTCACCCAAGGAACATCTCTGTGAAATTATTTCAAAATCTGTCCAGCCGTTTCAGAGAAGAAGAATTTTTAAGAATTTCTTCATATCCGTATAGTGCAAGTAGCCCCCAGTCACCAGAGCCATGTTTCTTGATGGATCACAATTTTGTGAACAATTTTTGAAAAGAGTCACCCAAGGAACATCTCTGTGAAATTATTTCAAAATCTGACCAGCGGTTTCAGAGGAGAAGATTTTTAAAGAATTTTTTAGAAAATTGCATTTGGTTGCCATGGCAACCAGAGTTTTTGAAGGAATCAAATTCTGTGAACAAATTTTAAAGAGGACCTCCCAAGGAACATTCCAGCCAAGTTTGGTCCAAATTGGCCCAGTGGTTTAGGAGGAGATGATGTTTAAAGAATTGTTGACGACGGACACCAGGTGATCCTAAAAGCTCCCCTTGAGCATGTTGTGCTCAGGTGAGCCAAAAACCCTAATCACGCTGTATGAAACCACTTTGTGGTTTCATACAAAAGTGTAATTAGGCTTTTAGCTCACCTGAGCACAAAGTGCTCAGGATGAGCTATTGTGATCACTCACCGTCCGTCGGCGTCCGTCGTCCGTCCGTTCACATTTATTTGTTTACACTCTAGCATCTACAAATATCAACCAATCAGCACCAAACTTGGTCAAAATATATTTGACCATAAGATCTCAGATGAGTTCGATTATGGGTCTAATCGGACCAGAACGACTGGAGTTATTTGCCCTTGAATTAGAAAAATTGCTATATTTGACTTTGTTTACACTCTAGCATCTACAATTTTTAACCAATCAGCACCAAACTTGGTCAAAATATATATGACCATAAGATCTCGGATGAGTGTGCTTATGGGTCTAATAGGACCAGAACAACTGGAGTTATTTGCCCTTGAATTAGCAAAATTGCTATATTTGACTTTGTTTACACTCTAGCATCTACAAATATCAACCAATCAGCACCAAACTTTGTCAAAATATATATGACCATAAGATCTCGGATGAGTTCGATTATGGGTCTAATCAGACCAGAACAACTGGAGTTATTTGCCCTTGAATTAGAAAAATTGCTATATTTGACTTTGTTTACACTCTAGCATCTACAATTTTTAACCAATCAGCATCAAACTTGGTCAAAATACTTATGACCAAAACATCTCGGATGAGTTTGATTATGGGTCTAATCGGACCAGAACTATTGGAGTTATTTGCCCTTGAATTAGAAAGTTCTATATAATATAGTTCTTTGTCCGGAGCATAACTTTGTCATCTCCAGTCTGATTGACTTGAAACTTGGCATTTGTGTTTGTTGCAATAATACGGAGCGCAGTGTGAAAGAACCATAACTCTACCTTGTACTGTCTATGAGTTATTTCCCTTTGATCGTCATTTTTACAGCATTTTCTGTTTGTCCGGAATATAACTGTCATCTCTAGCCTGAACATCTTCAAATTTGGTATGCATGATTGTTGAAAAATTACGGAGTGCGGTGCACAAGAACCATATCTCTTCCTAGCATGAATTTTGAGTTATTCCCCCTTTGACCTTCATTTTTATAGCATTTCTTGCTTGTCCGGAGCAAAACTTTGTCATCTTAAGTAGGAATGACTTGAAACATGGTATGCTTATTCGTTGCAATATTTAGAAGTGCAGTGCACAAGAATTGTAACTCTACCTCGTGCTGTCTTTGAGTTATTTCCCTTTGATCGTCATTTTTACAGCATTTTCTGCTTGTCCGGAATACAACTTTGTCATCTCTAGCCTGAACATCTTCAAATTTGGTATGCATGATTGTTGAAAAATTATGGAGTGCAGTGCACAAGAACCATTACTCTCCCTAGCACGAATTTTGAGTTATTCCCCCTTTGACCTTCATTTTTATAGCATTTCTTGCTTGTATGGAGCAAAACTTTGTCATCTTAAGTAGGAATGACTTGAAATATGGTATGCTCATTTGTTGCAATATTTGGAAGTGCAGTGCACAAGAATTGTAACTCTACCTCATGCTGTCTTTGAGTTATTTCCCTTTGATCATCATTTTTACAGCATTTAGTGCTTGTCCTGAATATAACTTTGTCATCTCAAGTCAGAACGACTTCAAACTTGGTATGCATGTTTATTGCAATATTACAGAGTACTGTGCACAAGAACAATAACTCTACCTAGCGCGGATTTTGAGTAATTCCACTTTGATCTTCATTTTTACAGTATTTCTTGCTTGTCCGGAATGGAACTTTGAAGTCTTAAGTCAAATTGACATCAGACTTGGTAAACATGTTTGTTGCATTACCTGCCTGCAATTATTATACCTCCTTGACAATGGGCAGTGGGATGGGCATATCTTGCAACAATTTGCCGCTCTTGTTTCATTATCATTTGGCCTTGAACCTCAATATTTGGTATTTATCTTCATTGTAGACCTTTACTGCTTAGTACTCAGGTGAGCATGGTCCTCTTGTTTTTTTTCATACCTCCGTGAAAACAAAAAAAAAAAAAATTCTCTTCATTCCTTATAATTCAATATCACATACAACAAATAAGCACTTAAATAATATTAACTGCTTTTTTTTTGCAAATCCAACATTGCTTATTTGTTTAATGTCCTTTTCATTGATATTTCATAGCGCGGTAAAACTGCTTGTTCATGACGTAAAAATGACGTAATTCATGACTTCATTATAGTATTGAACATTTGCAGATTTAGTAGATTCATTAGTAGAAGTTCAATATGCTAGAATTAAGTTGAAAATAAGATTGTTTAAAGCCAGCAAAGTGAAAATGAGTTTTAAGCTCTCTCTTTGAATTTACTGTTGATATTCTTTATTCAATATTCAGAGAAAATAAATTCAGCTAGCAATTTGAACTTTGGACTCGATATAAAATTAGAACCAAACACATAATGTAATCTCGAATACATGTTTGTTTACATTAGTCTGACTGCAAAAGTAGTTCCAGCACTGCTTAATTTTTTTTTCATGGAGCTATGAAAAAAAATTCAGCCAGTCAGAACTCGCCCATGTTCGTGAAAAAAACTAATATTGAATTATTTGATTATGATCATATTTGATGCCATGACCCTTTGTTTGCATGTTGCCCTGGGAGTGAGTCCACATGTGTTTCTGACTTGAAGACTTCCACTTATGGAATTCGGAAGTATTTCAACAAGTCTACAATTTTGTTATGTGGTAAAGATATGTGGTTATGCTGTAAATGGTTGTGTATAAAAAAAAACATATCTATAATACCATTTTGGGATTGAAATTAAAAAGCTCTACAACATTTGATCATATATAAATTTTATAGGAATATTACAAAGATATAAACATAACTTGGTCTGATACACACTGTTTAATAAATACAAATTGGTCTTGAAATGACAAAATACATAACAGAACTAAACAAAAACTGGGTTTTGAAGAATAGAACAACAAAATAGAAAGAAAACTGGAGATAAAAATTCATCCAAAACAGTAATGGCAAGAAAAACAATTGTAGTTAAAACATAAAGAATTGACTTAAACCCTCTTACCAAACAATCACAAGCTATAAAGACCCTAAATAAAAAGACTTTTGAAAACATTGTTGGAAAAGAAGAAAATGCTAATGACCAGCATTTTCTCCATTTTCCACATTGTTTCTACCCTTCCAAAAAACAGTTCAATTTTCAAGTCAGTTTATATTGTCATCTGCAAATGCTTTTAATTTAGACAGGTCTAAAATTTTGTTGTTTGGTAAAAAGTTAATATCTAATAGAAAAACACTAAATTTCATTCAACCATTCCATTTCTACCATTGCCATTGTAGTCAGTGTAGAATATAGAGATCAGACCAAACAAAACATGCAGTCTGATCTTTGATCTACAATGCTCCTCTACGACAACAGTAACCTGAAAATTACACTTAACCCTTCATTACACAATCATAAGTTTTAACAACCCTGAAGGGGAGGGCTTTTGAAAACATTGTGGGAAAAGGAGAAAATGCTAGTTAGCAACATTTTCTCCCATTTCAATGATAGAAGTCATTGTTTGAGCTATGTATAATTTGTGGTCTGAAAATGCTTTCAATTTGGACAAGTCTAAAATTTTGTCGAGTGGTAAGGGGTTAAATTGCTGTCTCTCTTCAAGAATGGAAATGTCTCCAAGGATCATTTGGCCCTTTTATGGGCAAAGAATTTTGACAGACTTTTTTTTATTTCACCCAAAACGTTATTAAAAGGGGATAACTGTAACTTAAGTGAAACACCATTTAAAAAGGGGATTACTTTAACTCAGGAGAAACCTGGCCTTATCCTCTTTACCACACAATCCCCACTTTTAACAACCCTTAGAAAGAAGCCTTTTGAAAACATTGTGGGAAAAGGAGAAAATGCTGGTAACCAGCATTTTCTCCTTTCCCCACAATGTTTTCTTGCGTTCCCAAGACAATTTTAAACTTTTTAGTTGCTTTCATTTTGTCGTCTGCTAATGCTTTCAATTTGGACTAGACTAAAATTTTGTCATTTGGTAAAGAGTTAAAAATCTCCAAAATCCATTCCAGTAGACCATGATCAGCCCACATATTTGTACAGTCTAATCTTGGTGCACACTATCTTACAAAAATTGATTTTCAAAATTTATATCAGTGAGCTGTTTCATTCCACATGTTTGTTATTGCAATGGATCATCTGGATCCAGTTCTTGATTAGTATCACTAAAATATTTCCTTGGATAACTGGCCTAAACAGGGTTGGGTTTGTTGTAAAATTCTGTGACTGACTTTTGGGTGAAGCCAAAAATAATGATTGATGCCCAGAATATTATCAAATACAGTCATGTATTTGCATAGGTTCAAAACAAAGACATAATGAATATGTGCAACCATGATGGAAAAACCATCCCATAATATAAAAAACGCTAAGACATGTCTGCATATTCATAAATACCAAGCATATCCCACAATTCCACTTAACTAATGAGAGGAAAGTATTTAAATCTTTACATAAGAATTTGCAGTTTTTATGACCCTCGAAAATAAAAAAAAAAATAAAAAAAAAAGCTTTATAACCTCTATATATCCTGAATAAATTTGTAGTAGATCACTTTACCATTCACCAGACAATCCACAGTTTTAACAAGTTTGAGGAAGAAGTTTTTGAAAACATTGTGGGAAAAGGAGAAAATGCTGGTATTCAGCATTTTCTCCTTTTCCCAAAATGTTTTCTACCCTATCAAAGACAGAAATCATCATTTGAGCTACATACAGGTTGTTGCAAATGCTTTGAATTTGGTCAAGCACAAACTTTGGTTGATTGTTTTGTTAGTAATGAGCTAAAAGAGAAAAGAAAAATAATCCACATGAGGCAACCCTCAACTAAAGAATCCAGTGTTCTAGAAAGAAAGCTTTTGAAAAACATTGTGGGGAAAATGTTGGCAACTGCATTTTCTCCTTTTCCCACAAAGTTTTCTACCATATCAAAGACAAATCCCACCAATAGAGCCCATTTAATTTGCCATCTGCAAGTGATTTCAATTTGGACAAGTCTAACATTTTGTAGTCTAGTAAAGAGTTAACTCTTTACCAAATATTAAAATTTTGAACTCCTCCAAATTGAAAGAATTCGCGGATGACAAAATGTGACTAAAATCGTGTGACTTGTCTTTGATATGACAGAAAACAATATGGGAAAAGGAGAAAATGCTGGTTACCAGCATTTTCATCTCTCTCTACAATATTTTAAAGCTTTTTTTTAGGGTTGTTAAACCTCCAGATTGTATGGCAAAGGGATTAGAAAAATAACAAATACATGCAAATGTCAACATTACCTGTAATATTTCCTTTACCTACACTGGCTTCACCGTTTTACCGTTTGACCAAACTCCAAGCATTTTTCAGTTTGAATTCAAAATCAAAATTAATTTGTATACCATGAGCCCTTTAGGAGCCATATGCAAAAACAGTAACTTTTGCGGATGCCACAGATCAAGATCAGACTGCACAGAACGTGCAGTCTGATCTTTGATCTATGCCGCCCGCTTGTTTAGTCAAGCCTATACAATCAAAATCTGTGTAAGTTTCAATGAATTGTATTTAGAGCCGTAGAAAGAGGTCGGCTTTATTTATTTGGTGCTGAAAGAGTTAAATAAGGGCTTAGTATAACTGGCAAGGTTAGTAAAGTCAGTGATTGTCAATTTGAGAAACAAACTAAAAAAAATTTTGATTTCTATTGAAAAATACTATCATCTGAACACTTTATGGCTTCCTACCTGCTACATATAATATGATAGATGTTTCCTTTAGTAAGTCACACTGTCGTGAAAAACCCAGCGTCTTGAGTAAAAACAAACCCAAGGCCCTCTCATTTACAAATCCTGCACCTCACCAATGAGTCAATTGGACACCCAACTTGGAGTAGAGTCTGCAACACAAATTCGTCTATGAGTAGGCCCCTAGAAGGACAGTCAGACACATGGACAGACAGGCTAGTACAAGTATACACACAACACCGTCCTTTTAGTGGATTTTGATGAAGAATGTCCTAGCCAGAATATGTCCAAACAGTTGCGTATTTTAGATCAAAGTATGCAAATTACTTTCAGTTGCAAGGTTTAGCAAAAGAATGTATGGGTCTCTTCTGTCTCATGTTTGTAATCTTTGTTCATGATGATAATCAACTTTTCACACAACCAACATTTCCGACAACACCAAATTGAAAGCATTTGCAGACGACAAAATAAATGAATCCCAAATGATGATTTCTGTCTTATGATAGGGTAAAAAACGTTGTGGGAAAAAGAGAAAATGCTGGTAACCAGCATTTTCTCTTTTTCCCACAAAGTTTTCAAAAGCCTTCTTCTTCAAAACTTGGGTTTGTGTGGTAAAGGGTTCAGATTTCATATGAATATTGTCAAGTTGTTGCCGAGATTTGTTTTGGGAGGTTAAGTTCCAAACTAAGAGGAGAAATTGGTACAGTTTTCTACTTTTGCTCTCTGTTTGAAACAGGACTTCAAAAATGAAAAAGAAAACAACATAAGATACAAATATAAAAAGAAAAGAGTACATAAAAACTCATTATGCACAGAAAAAGTAATACTTTAAAGTATACATAAAAAAAGCATATTATATAACATTGCATAACATAATTTTGAGCCATGCTCTGTGAAAAGGGGCTTAATGTATTTGCAAAAAGTATTGACCCATGTCACCCTGAGCAGTCCATGCAGGCTAACATGAGAGGATACTTTTCACTTTCTTCAAATTTATTGCATGTCAAAGGACTATTCTACTTCATAATTCAGCTGGTTGTTAGACAAAATGGATTTGATGGATCCGTAATAAGGTGATGCCTTGCTTGGTATAATGCATCTCGGAGATGCATTAAGCCCCTTCTTGCCAGAGCATGGCTCACGTATTGTAGATATGATAACCTCATTATTTCCCATCATCACACAAGCTGACCCTTGCGACCCTACATCAGTAACCAAGCCCTGCTAATTTGACCCACAATATAAGCCCATCTAATAAAACCCAAGAAATCAATTAAGTTTAGATCAAGGGAGAGCATAGAAAATATTGTGGTAAATCAAAAAAGTACACTTATTTGCAATTTCTTAAATTGCCACAATATTTTCAATATCTAACTCAAACATTACGAGGTAAAAACATACACAAACCCTTTACCACACCATCCTGAGTTTTAAAGGCCCTGAGAAAGAAGCCTGTTGAAAACATCATGAGAAACGGAAGAAATGCTGGTTATCAGCAATTTCTCCTTTTCCCACAATGTTTTCTTTCCTATGAAAGACAAATTCCATCATTTGAGCCTCATTTTAAATTGTCTTCTGCAAATACTTTCAATCTCAACAAGTCTACATTTTTTATTGTATGGTAAAAAAGCTAACCCTTAGGCTGCTTATTGCGATTGAAGGTGCTTTTGCAGCCAGTGTAGATCAAGATCAGACTGCACAGAACGTGCAGTTTAATCTTGATCTACACCGTCCGGTAAGAGATATTTCCCACACACACACATTCACAAATTGAAATAGCAATATTTGTGTTTTCTACTTTTGGCTGGAAAATTTCATTAACCCTTTACCACACAGTCCTGAGTTTTAACGACCATGGGAAAGAAGTCTTTTGAAAACATTGTGGGAAAAGGAGAAAATGCTGGTAACCTGCATTTTCTCCTTTTCCCCCAATGTTTTCTACTCTATCAAAGAAAAATTCCATCATTTAAGCAACACTGAAATTATCATCTGCAAATGCTTTCAATTTGGACAAGTCTACATTTTTGCCGTCTGGTAAACAGTTAAAGTAATTTAGCAGCATATGGGTTAGTTATAGTAAAAGTAGTCAATGTATCTCCTCAGACCTGCATGAAAATGGCATCAAATGACTTTTTAGGTAACTTTATACATGTAATTCATTTCTTTACATGTCATCAAGGAACACATTAAAACATAAAAAAGTACACTGCAGGTCATTATGCAAGTGCCTATCTTGACCCTTGCAGTATAAATTGAATGAAAGGACATGAAATAAACACAGTACTTGTAACACATGACTGTACTTGTAACACATTTTCGTAAGTACGTCTGTCCGTCCGTCTGTCTTCTGTTGTTCGTTTGTTTGATTGGGTATATATGAATACATGATATTGTTGAATGTGAGGGTTCTGTGCGTATATGTAAGTTTAATTTTATGTATGTATTTATAATGTATACGTGACTTTTTTTTTTTTTCTATGTGTGATTTGTTTGTAATCTTCAATTATGGAGGAAATAAAGAATTAATTAAAACCTATTAATCCTGTACCAGACAACCTGAGTTCTAATGACCCTAAAGAATCAGGCTTTCAAAAAACCTTTGAGAAAAGGAGAAAATGCCAAAAACAAGCATTCTCTAGTTTTCTACAATACTTTTTCTACACTATTATAAGACAAATCTAACCAGCTGAGCCGCACATAATTTGGAATCTGCAACTGCTTTTGATTTGGAAGAGTTTAAATTTTGTTGCTTGGTGAAGACTTAATAAATTGTGGGTCCCCACACTATTCATAAAAATATCATGAAAATATCAGTTTTGGGTTTCCATCAGTGAAATAAATATCTTACTCTTGTTTCAAAACAAAACTTGATTTTATTCTCAAAAAAGTAAACTCTAAATATTGCTAAACAAGCAGAAATTTCAAGAAAATCAAACTGATATCATTTGAATTCTTTACCACACAATTCCATGTTTTCAAGACTCTATGGAAGTAACCTTTTCAAAACATGGTGAGAAAAAAAAGAAAATGCTGGTCACCAGCACTGTCTCTTTTACCCACAATCTTTTTTTACTGTTTCAAAGATAAATACCATCTTTTAAGTCACATTAAAGTTGTGGTCTGCAAATGCTTTCAATTTGGACAAGGCTAAAATGGTGTCGTCTGGTAAAAAGTTAATATAGTAATACTACAAAATTCATGTTTTTCATTGTTAGAAATAATTAACAGCAAAAGATCAGACATTAAAAGATAAATATACATACATAGCGTTGTGCTATATCAAAAATATCTAACTTAGTTGTGAGAATTTATAATTGTCTCACCAAGGCTCGACACTTGTCAGTTCTCCCAGCCTCCTTAGATATTTCTGATATACGTCAACACTTATGTACGTATTACATATGTACTTCATAATTACATGCTGCAAGTGATTTTTGTTATCGTCCAATAAGCAGATGACAATTTCAGTGTGCCTCAAATGGTGCAATTGTTCTTTGATAGGGTAGAAAACATTGTTAACAGCATTTTCTCCTTTTCCCACAATGTTTTCAAAAGGCTTCTGTATTAGCGTCGTTAAAAGTTGGCATTGTGTGGTAAAGAGTTAACTGATGAGCTTCACAAATAGAAATAAAAAGTATTGCATTTAGGCGCTGTGAGTATGTAACAAAAAATATCCGTTTACAATAAATTCCCTCAACCCAAGCACATACAAAAACAAAATTACAATGGATTATGTTGGATATACAAAAAAGAAAAACATATCAAAAATATTTTCAAGCTCATTTCCTGCATAAATACCAGTAACATAACAAGGAACAATGCTCCATAACACTTTATCAAACAATCCCTTGTTTTAACGACCCTGAAGAAGAAAGCTTTTGAAAACAGTAAGGGAAAAGGAGAAAATGCTGGTAACCAGCATTTTCTCCTTTTTCCACAATGTTTTCTACCTTATCAAGTACAGAAATCATCATTTTAGAAACATTCAATTTGTCGTCTGCAAATGCTTTCAATTTGGCCCAGTCCAAAATTTTGTCATTTGGTAAAGAATTAAAGGATTCTCTTTTGGGGCATGTCTGTCTGTCTATCTTTCATTGAAAAAAGGGGTGTCCATGTACCCAAGGCTGTACCTTTCAATCCTCTCATTCAACCTAAGTCAAAAATCTCTCTACCACATGGCAAAATATTTCACTAATCTATACTGAAAGCATTTGCAGACAACAAATCACATGCCTTCTTCCCAGGGGTTCTCAACACAAAGGATTGTCCGATAAAGAGTCTTTATATTGTGTGCTTTATTGACACTATAAATCAAGATTGCACAGCATACAATGTTCTGTCTGAAATGTATTCAGTCACAAAAACAACCTTAACTCAAAACTACGAAAGTTTAGACTGGTCAAATGGTCAAAACAGAAAGCAATTGCAGACAACAAATTTGATATATTTCAAATGATGGGAAATGTCTTTGAAAGGATATAAAACACAGTGGAACAGGGAGAAAGTACTGGTGACCAGCAGTGTTTTTAAAAGCCTTCTTCCTCAGAGTCCTTAAAACATGGCGTTATTTGGTAAAGGGTTGACATTTAACTTATCAGGAAGTGAATTCTGAAATTTCATTCATCAAAAGCTTAATCTTTTACAACACAATCCGGAGATTTCATGACCTTGTGTTAGAAGGGCTTTCAAAAGCATTTAGGGGAAAAAGGTAAAACTTTTGTGACCATCATTTTTTCCTTTTCCCACAATGTTTTCTGCCCTTTCAGAGGCAAAGTCTATCATCTGAAGTAAGTGAAAATGGTCATCTGCAAGAGCTTCCAATATGAAAGAGTTTACAATTTTGTTATCTAGTAAAGTGCTTAAGACCTAGTATAATGCCACAACCTAGTATTCTGTAACATGAATACAAATATATTTGAGCCATGCTCTGGCAAAATGGGGGTTTAATGCATCTGCAGTCCAAGCAGTCAGACCTGGGTCAAACATTTTTGCTTAGCTCCTTACCACACAACAAAATTTTGGTCTGGTCCAAATTGAAAGCTTTTGCACAGGACATATTAAATGTGGATCAAATTTTAGGATTTGTCACTGAACAAGTAGAAAACATTGTGGAAAAAGGAGAAAATGCTGGTTACCAGCATTTTCTCCTTTTCCCACAATGTTTTCAAAAGCCCTTTCTTTCAGGGTTGTTAAGACTAAGGATTTCTGTTGTAAAGGGTTAAATAAATGTTCTGCATGTCAAAAGACCATTCTGCCTCAGGATTGAGCCTGTTGACAGACAAAATGAATTTTAAGGATACATAATTATACCAATGACTTGCTTGTTATAATGCATCACAGAATAAACATTACACCCCATTTTGCCAGAGCATGGCTTATATTGACATGAAACACAAATGGTGTTATCATTAAAAAAAAATCCCTTTTCCCTCACAGTTTTTCACCGTTCATAAAATGGTGCAGGGCAAACCATTACCATACTTCCACACAAGTATTTATGCTCTGCAAATGTGATTTATGGTCTCCAAATGCTTTCAATTTGGACAAGTAAAAAGTTTTGGCATTTGGTATGGAGTTAATTCATCATTACTTTTCCTTGTAATACTCCTTTCCAATAAGAAATAAAGGAAATTTGTTTATTTCTGTGAAAGATCGAAATTTATTTCAACAAGTGAACATCATCAGTAAGTAATATTTTCACTCATCGCTTTGTGCCACAAGTGAAAATATTACCAATGATGTTCACTCGATGAAATAAATTTCGATCTTTCATAAAAAAATATTGTATTTATTTCATGCTTCTAATCCTTTTTTGGGGGGACTTACATTAAAATCTCGTACATTTCTTTTCGGTAATTCCCCGTGGCGCACCCTCTCTGTATAACAACACGTTACAATATTACGTAAAGCGCAAGAAATGTAGGGTAATTTACGTCATATTTCCATCTGGTTGAGTAGCATGTGCTGTTTACCTGGATAACTAGTGCCCAGGAACTACTGTTTCAGCCTGAATTGAAGAGTTAGAAATAAAATCGGTATTTTTCATGTAATATCGAACAATATTTTACTGCTATTTCTCGATAAATTACCAAAAAGCATGAAATAAAGCATGATATTACTGCTTGTGAGGGAAAGGGAGAGATACCATGTGACTAGAAGCCATCAGGATTTCTTTGATACTCACAAACTAATATTTGAACACTAACTGTTAAACAGTAAACAGTTTCATATCTACATTTATTGTCAAAATATTGTGACAAAAGAAAAGAAAAAGAAACCAATTCTCAAACAGAAAGCCATGTTGCTCATCTGCTGAAACAAACTTGAAGCAGAGAAGCAGAAATGGCTTGCAACACACGAAAAGGGGCATTTGGACATTTGCGTAAAGTGTCGTCTCGGATCAGCCTGCGCAGTCCGCGCAGGCTAATCCGAGACGGCACTTTACGATTACATTAGATTTTGTGCTACAGTAGACTTGCACAAGACAGAAAATTACATAAAAACGGAAAGTGTCGTTTCGGATTAGCCTGCGTGGACTGCGCAGGCTGATCCGAGACAACACTTTACGCAAATGTCCGAATGTCCCTTTTCGCGTGTTGCAGGCCAAATGAACTATGCTGACATGGGTCAAACCTTTTTGCTATCTATAAATATCATGCCTGTCAAAGGACCTTTCTACCTCATGATTCAGTTGTTTGTTACACAAAATGAATATTATTTCGTGATTATGTGATGACTTGGTCGGTATCATGCATCACTGAGATGCATTATACCTTTTTTGCCAGAGCACAGTTTAAATATTTAGCTCCAATCTCTAAATGTGTGTCAGAATGAAAGAAGCTCTCCTTCTTAACACTTTAACAGACTGCAAAATTTTAAACTCGTCCAATTAAAAGCAATTGCAGGAGTCAAATCAAAATTAGCTGAAATGATGAATTTGTCTTTTAAACATATCTATTTTACATCGATTGAGAAACAAGTGCTTACAATTATACTAATCTCTCTTGATTCTGCTTCCTGGAAACTACACCAGTACTCCACCGAATGTGTGGGCCAATGAAAAATCCCGAAGTTAAAACCCATCCCCGGGTATCGAACTTGGGACCTTTAGATTACGAGGCTGATGCTCTACCTCACAACCACGAACACCACACAATGCTTGTCTTCTCTTTTAACAGGTATAAAGCATTGTAGGAGGTGGAAATGATTGTAACAAGCATTTTCTCCTTTTCGTACAATGTTTTCCAAACAAAGGATTTTTGGAAAAGTGTTAAAACATTGGTGTATAAGTTACATGCAACATAACCTGCTAATGTTTTGAGCATTTTCGGTCAGGGCTGAAACACCAGATACTTAATAAATGTCTGACAGTTTACCTCAGAGAACAGCATAGCAACAGTTCTGATTGCTTGTGGGATAGTGGAACATCTAAGTTTTGAAAAAAACCTAACAACTACATGATATGTTTTACATGTTCATGTCATAAAAGTAATAAAGATTTCACTGCATAAAGTCAAAGTCTTATATTTTGAAGAGAAATGAGTTCTTTTTCCAATATCTTTTTCAAGTCATCATCTCTTGAAAAAGGGTACAGCAGACCATTTTGAAAACATCCAATTAAAATATGGTAAAAAACATGTATTAAAGTTTGAAACATGAATGCATGGAAAAAAAGATGAACTAAAAAGAAATTACTTGTTTACAAAAATTCCTCCACTTGTCATGATGTTTTTAAAATCGATCTGCTGGAGGCGCTAAATGAACAAGCCCTTTACCAAACAATTCTGTTTTTCAAGGATCCTGGGGTATAAAGCTTTTAAAAACAATGTGAGAAATGGGAAAAATGCTCCTGGCCAGCATTTTTTCTTTTTCCAATAACGTTTTCTACCCTTTAACCCTTTACCAGACGACAAAATTTTAGCCTTGTCCAAACTGCAAGCATTTGCATATGACAAATTGAATGTGACTTGAAATATAATTTGTCTTTCATAGGGTAGAAAACATTGTGGGAAAAGGAGTAAATGCTGGTTACCAGCATTTTCTCCTTTTCCCACTATGTTTTCAAAAGCCGTCTTCCTCAGCGTCTTTCAAAGTCGTCATTGTGCAGTAAAGGGTTAAAACCGAAATCCTGTCACTTTGGCAGCATTTAATTTGTTGTCTGTAACAGATTCCATTTCCAACTGGTCCCTAATGTTGTTGTTTGGTAAAGAGTTACACACAAATGAAAGACCTGTTTGATACTCCAGTATGTAACCAAAAACATGTACAACAGTGAGCTATCTATATGAATAAACATAAAAGTTTCAGTAAATTGCATAGATTTCATTGATTATGTGATCACAAAAACTTGCCTTGACATTCTCCTCTTAAAGTTTATATCTATACAGATATAAGAGATTTTATGGTTTTGAAAAGGTGATAAATTCAGATTGAAAGCATTTATACAGAAAGAATTTGTTAACTTTTTACCAGACAGCAAAAATTTTTTACTTGTCCAAATTGAAACCATTTGCAGATGACAAATTACTGGCAGTTCAAAGGGCAGAACTTGTCTTGGATAGAGTAGAAAACAATGTTGGAAAAATGAGAAAATTTTCTCCTTTCCGAAATGTTTTCAAAAGGCTTCTTTCCCAGAGTTGTTAATTATTTGGTAAAGCAGTTAATGCTCAAATGATGGAATTTGTGTTTAAGCGTTTATAAAACATTATATTTCCTTCAAATATTTCTCCTTTGTGTAGATTTTTAAATGTCAGCTAATAGCCAAGGTGTGATTTGTTGACCCCCACTCCCTACCCCCGCCCCCCATAAAATGATATGTGATCCTCACAAAGAGGAGGTAAACATCATGGGAAAGAAAAAATGCTGATAACCAGCATTTTCTCCCATTACCAGATTTTTCTACCATTTTAAGGACAAATTGCATCATTTGACTAATGTTTTCTATCTTTCCAGTGAAAAATGCTATCACTTGAGCTTGACTTGATTCGTCCTCTATAAATGCCATCAAATGAATCAGACAAACACTGATAAAATGTTAAAAAAACATATAGGCTTGAGTTTGTGATTAACAGAAATAATCATTATTAAAAAAAAAAAAAAATTCCTTAAAAAGCATTATCTAGAAGAAAAACCTATCTAGAAATATGCCTTCATCAATCCGTGAATAGGTGTGGGTGATATTTCTCCAAAGCCCACTGCATAGCCCATATTGCCAGAGCCCGCATGTAACTCAGTGAACGGAAATGTTTTGTTGTCATGTAGGCTTCGGGACTTTGAAACATCAGGCCTAGCCATTCCCAGCATACATTGTAGTTACCCCAGGCAGTCTTAAAACCTTCCTCCAGCATTCCCTGGAATAAGTACATGGAAATACAAAAATCACAAGACTATAGTTGATTTCCTTTACTAAATACAAATATTACTTTACTCTTTACCGAAATTCGTCCAAATTGAAAGCATTTGCAGACAACAAATTCAGTTTTATTAAAATGATGTGATTTCCCTTCAGAAGAGTAGAAAAATATTATGGGAAAAGGAGAAAATGCTGTTTACCAGCATTTTCTCCTTTTTCCATCATGTTTCCAAAAGCTTTCTTTCTGAAAGCTGTAAGACCTAGTGGTTGTTTGAAGAGTTGGTACAGTCTAGCAGTAGCCAACTTGAAAGAAGCAACGACTCCTTTTTCCAACATTACCTTTATCATTAAATAAAGATATTTTCCTTTCCTTCACTTATTTTACTCAATCTATGGTACATGATCATATTGAGTTGTAATTAATCCTTTACTAAATGGCTTGCAACACGCGAAAAGGGGCATTCGGACATTTGCGTAAAGTGTCGTCTCAGATCAGCCTGCGCAGTCCGCGCAGGCTAATCCGAGATGGCACTTTACGACTACATTAAATTTTGTGCTACAGTAGATTTGCGCAAAACAGAAAATTACATAAAAACGGAAAGTGTCGTTTCGGATTAGCCTGTGCGGACTGCGCAGGCTGATCCAAGACGACACTTTACAGAAATGTCCAAATGCCCCTTTTCGTGTGTTGCAGGCCAAATAATCTTGTGTTTAAACTGATTTCTATGTGAATGTCATAAAGAAAAGTCCATCTTTGAAGCAAATCAGTATTTGCATTTTTTTTTTCATATTTGATGATACAATAGCCGTCTCTGCAGCCAAATAGGTTTTGATCAGTATTTGTCATAACTTTTCTTTTCAAACTAGGTAAAACAAAAGCCAGTTAACTGAATGAAGGAAAGGAGCATCCCACAAACCTCTTGAATCATTTGGGCAGCTAAACCATAAGTAACTCCAATCCAGAATTCCTCAGACTGACAACTAGTGATATCCTTTTTTCCATCTGGTCTGGTCCCATTGATGGCCCCTATGTTTCCATTTGCAAACCCCATCACATTGTACTTGAAAACAGTTTCTAGAGCCTTCTTCACTTTCTCTGGTGGAAATACCTAAACCAAAATAATCCTTGTCACTTGAATCCATATCCATAACTCTTTTCATTTATAGCATAAAATATCTTTTAACCTTTTAGCAATGAATGAATGAATGAATGCTGTTTTATGGCGCATCAACAGCTTTGGTCATGTAGCGCACATATCTGTCTTAAAAAATGAGTACAGTAGAATTTTTGAGCCTAAAGATATTTAAGCAAATAACGACAGTCAAAAAGGGTTGAATTAAGAAGGATAATGATTTGTGTAATTTACATACACATAAAAGACAAATAATCCCATGTTTTAACAACCCTGAGGAACACCACTTTTGAAAACATTAATGGAAAAAGAGGATTACCAGCATTATCTCGTTTTCTCACAGTTTTACCCTATCAAAGACATATTCATCATTCAATCCGTATTTAACTTACATTAATCCCTTTTATAGATTGCTTCCTGGAAACATTAACCAGTGCTCCCAACATGATGTTGGTAGACAGATCTCAATTAACACTTCACCAAACAATCAAAGGTTTTAACAACCCTCAGGAAAGAGGCCTTTTGAAAACACTGTGGGAAAAGGAGAAAATGCTGGCAGCATTTTCTCCTTTTCCCACAATGTTTTCAACCATATCAAAGATTGAAATCATCATTTGGGTCACATTTGATTTGTTGTCAGCATCATGCTTTCAATCTGAATGAGTGTAAAATTTTGTTGTGTGGAAAAGGGTTAAAAACATCAAACAAAATTAATTTACAGCAGAAAAAGAAAAATTTGTGCAAAATATGAAATCACTCTACATGATTTCTGTATCAGTAACAAGGTTCTGAAAGAAGTCTGCTACACAAATATACCTGAACTCTGTAACATTAGCAAAAACCTAGATTTAACACAGAGAATCGTTTTCTATTCCTGAGGCCTGCAACCATCAGTTTTGCTTGGTTCCTATCAATGATTTTATCCAAATACAAACAAAATTATGATTTAAATCTACTAAATTGTCTTCTATTCCCTAGGCTCTCAACAGTGTTGCATCCAGGATGACCTCTGAGAAGGGGGATATACCCCAACATATAATCAAAAAGGGGGGACTGAAAGGTTTAGGCACATTACAGATGCAGGGGTAAAAGTTAAAAAATCTGAAAATACTGAAAATTGAGCTGGGGGCCTGGGGCCCGCTGGGGGCCTGGGGCCCGCTAGGGCCCCCGGTGGGTCCAGGGCATTGCCCTGGCCAGGGGTCCAGGGGGCCGGAGGCCCCCGGAAGCTCCTGAGATTTAGCTATTTTATAAGCATCAAATTCCTCTAATGAGATCCAGTTTTAGCATTTTAAAGTTGAAAAAATCTTGAAATGAATGAAAGATATGATATGCTAAAACCTAAGAAAATCTCAAAGTTTTTAGCACCCATGTTATTTTTGTCCTCTTTTATCTCCATTTTGTATACAGGACCTAATCAGATTAGCCCTACATCAGTTTTGTATTGAAAGTACAACAAGTAAGAGAAAAGGACATATCTAGTATTTAATATTTGATTCATTAAAATGCAATCACATGTGCTAAATTTCTGTCAAAAGAATAAAATCAAATCTGTCAAATAGGAAAACAACACTCTCTTTAAGAATGGCTAATTTATCAGGGAGAATGTGACAGAGTGTGCTGTGCATTTTCTAGCTTGAGCTTTTTGTACCCTTTGGTAACTGGAGTTTGGGGTACACAAACAAGGATGGGGGTTCAGATCTAAACAGCATATTAATTTCATTAAAATATCAAGTTTTAATGACAGCCTATTAAAAGATAGACTGTTTTCATGTGATATGCACAAACAAGATTTTATAGATAGATCTACATGTTCACTGTTAAAAGCTCTTCAAACATTTTAAGAACCTTTCCTGAAGCTGTGCAAACATTTTTGGCAAAATCAATTCTAATGTTTGCTAAAACAAGCAGGTAAGTGATATACCATGGAACTGGTCCACTTCCTGTAAAAAATCTATCAAATCGGCAGTGTGGGGCAATCAGTTTAAATGCAAAATTTTATTATCACTTTGTAACTGGAAGAGCAAACCAACTAGCTATTGGTTGTACAATCGGTTTCTCCACTGAACTGAGAATGCCTTTTTGCTTTGAATACTTTGACAATTTGTCTACATGATATAAAGTTTATAAAGATGTGGTGTTTTGTACTTTAAATTTTTTTTACTTTATTTAATATGATTTATTTGATCTTTAAATTTTAATTTCCAAACCAGTTAAAAAAAATTCAGACATATTTCAAGCATTTGCAGACTCCCCCCCACCCCCTTTAGATCTATATTTTCATTTCATAACACAATTTTTTCACTCATGACAGAATTTTAGATTCCACTTATTGTTTTATTCAGAGATCTGTGTAAATTCAGTTTAAATTCATTGTTAAAGATGAGAAGATAGTTTGAAGTCCCTCTGATCGGACGATGCCACGCTGATCATGGTAGTGTCATGGGTTTTCACGGTTTTTTTTGGCGATCAATTTTTCGTGTCAATTAATTTCTGGAGAAGTATTACCACATGATTTGACATCAGTTAGTCATTTTGAATAGCAGGTAACTTTAAAATCTGTCACTTTACACTAGATCAGAGGATTAACACCGTTATTACGTTCTCGTAAATGACTCGCCAGCTTCATTAGATCACGCGCGTCCTTCACATTTTATACTGATCGTGTTTAGCCCATATTTCTGCCGGATGCGCACAAGCTAGGTTATATGAAGCTCTAGACGATAATGTCATGCGTCAGATTAACAATTAAGCAAATATTTTTCAGCGTCAAAGACATGTCATTTCAAATTTCCAAGCGTCAAAACCCGGTCTCAGGGATCAAATAAGAAACTTGCCGAGTTGTCGAGTTTTGACAAGACATCGATGGACAAAAATTTCTTTCTCATTTTTCCGGCCAAGTTTCGTGTTTGTTATCACTATATTGAATCCTAGAGTGTGATTAATATCAGTCACAAAACCAAGCGCTACAAACCAGTATTCACGTCTCACGACCGAGCGAGCTTCGGTACCGACTGCAATCGATTCCGGGATTTCTCAAGAGCTAATCGCAATCGGAAGCCAAAACCAACTGACTTTCGACTATAGTCAATCATTGGCCCACCACTACAAATCGGACTACAGTGTATGAATAAAACTTTTTCCCCCTTTTTCGGTCGCTTCGGCATTTGAGTAGCACGTACTGTCAACTTCAGAAGATAGTTGCCGATCCCCAGCTCTGACATCCATTTGTTATTGAAAAGAACAAAGATAATTTAAACTGAGCCATCTTTCGCTAGCAAATAATCAAATTGCAGCCAGTATTTGTTCCCTAAAACGAAGGGCTTTGTTAATGCTTTATTTTGTTTTACAATCCTAGCGGCAAAAATGTTAAAGTCGGCAAACCGATCAAAACAATCAAAACACAGCCGCAACATTTTGGACACGAACAATATAACATCAAGCAATAACCTTAGAACGTTCCAGTTCAGCATCTATATTTAGAATCGGGAAACCCTAAGCAAGAGTGAGTGACTGTAAACATTTCGGTGCAAATTATCCCCGAAATTACAAAATTCTTTGAATTTCATTGTTTTTAGGACGAGTGCGTTTGACGGGAGACATTAATGACCGAGATCAGCCCCGGACAAAGCAAATGCAGTGGGGCAATAACTTTTATTGATACGGCATCTGGAAATCTATTGACTTGCAATAGATACGAGATAAAGGGGTACCCCCCCCCCCCCAAAAAAAAAAAAATTTTTTTTTTCTCCTCAGATTTAAACGATTTGGAAAAATGACCTGGTCGGCCCCTGAAAATACGGAATTCCGTCACAATACGGAAAACTTTTACCCCTGCAGATGAAACTTATCTCAAAAACCTTAGTTTAGCGTACCTTTTCCAAGCTACATATTCAGCAAGTTAACACAGCTTGAACAACCTCCTCTGCAACACACATGTGTTTGAATTACACCCGAGGTATTCCTCAATAGCATTTATGTCCCTAGGCCTGATGACATCATGGTCTCTTATTATCATATGGATATTTCCACAGCTACACTTGTTAGGTACTATTTTTTCAGTGAAGGAGGCTATTTTTTATTTATATGCTATATGATTTTAATCTAAAGACTGTAGACTGCAAGATTTGCTCAATCGTGGGCTCTGGATGCAACATTGCTCAATCATCAGTTTTGCTGGGGTCTTATCAATGATTTTATCAAAACACGAACAAAATCAAGATTTAAACCTACAGAATGGTCCTCTATTCCTGAAGCCTTTAACCACCAGTTTCCTGCCAGCTGATCCGACATGATACTGTCATGTGTCCCATTAGTGCTACAGTCATAGTTGTAGTACTCACCTTTAGAAGATATCACAATATAAGTGACCCATGCTCTGTGAAAAGGGGGCTTAATGTATCTGCATAATCCATGGTACCAAGCAAGCCATCACATATTCATGGACCAATCAAAGCCACCTTTTTAAAAAACTGACTCAATCCTGAGGTAGACTGGTCCTTGGACATACAGAAAATTGACCAATAGCGAAAAGTTTCAGCCTAGGTCAGCCTGCGCAGACTGCGCAGGCTGATGACCTGGATTGACACTTTTGGTAGATGCATTAAGCCCCCTTTTCACAGAGTATGGCTCAAGTTCTTTAACCCTTTACCAAAAATTCCTGGATTTTAATGACCTTGAGTTAGAAGACTCTTGAAAACATAATATGAAAAAGAGAAAATGTTGATAACCACCATTTTCTTCTTTTCCCACAAAATTTTCTGATCTGCAAGACAGGATTCTCATTATTTTTGCCACATTCAATTTGTTGTCTGAAAATGCTTTAAAAATTTTGTCATTCAGTATAGAATTGAAAAAAGATCCATGTGTTTTAAGGCCCTAGGCTAGAAGGATCTGAAAACAATGAAGGAAAAAGAGAATACCCTGGTAAATAGCATTTTCTTCTCTACAAATAATATTTATACCAT
This sequence comes from Hippopus hippopus, assembly GCA_946811185.2. Taxonomy (NCBI): domain Eukaryota; kingdom Metazoa; phylum Mollusca; class Bivalvia; order Cardiida; family Cardiidae; genus Hippopus; species Hippopus hippopus. The sequence goes on from OX328104.1 coordinate 11,164,747, forward strand.
TTGGACCCTTTATCAAACAACCCTGTGTTGTAAAAACTCTGAAAAAGTCAGCTTTAGAAATCATTGTTGGAAAAGGAAAAAATGCTGGTAACAAGCATTTTCTCCTTTTCTAAAAAGTTTTCTACTCCTTTAAACACAAATACTTGAGCCAAAACTACCTTGTTGTCTGCACATGCTTTTAAATTGGACAAGTCAACATGTTGCTGTTTGGGAAAGACAAATCTCGTCATTTGAGCCACATTTAACCTTTTACACCACAATCTCCAGTTTTCATCTCAAGTGAGGAAAAACAAAAAAATACTGGTAAACAGCATTTTCTCCTTTTCCCACCATGTTTTCTACCCTATCAAAGACAGAAATTTTTATCATTTGAGCTACATTCAAGTTGGCATCTGCCAATGGTTTCAATTTGGTCAAGAACAAAATTTTGTCATTTGGTAACGAGTCAATTTGTCATTTGCAGATGCTTTCAATATGACCAAGTGTAAAATTTTGTTGCCATGTTTAGATTGCTAAATGAATCTAATGAAAAGTTTTAGTCATGTATAAAAGATACTTTTACTTTCAAGGCTGTTTTTGGTATAAATATCTCATGAAATTCTGCACAGTGCAAATTTCAAATCAGACTGTGTATTATATGCGGTCTGATTTTAATCAGTACTGTGTCTGTGCACAAAAGCAACAGGAGCCATGTGCGATGCATACATCTTTACCAGACATAAAAATTTGGTCACATTTACTTTTGAAGCATCTTCTAATGATAAATGTGGCTCAAATCATGAGGGTATAATAGATTAGTATTTGTGAGAGTATAAAACATTGTGAAAAAAGAAACAAATCCTGGTATCCTGTATTTTTGAAATGGCAATTGACAAGGGGTAGCCAAACAGGTTCTTACCATTCCACAGCTTGATGTCATATGATTCCTTTGCTTTGTCCAGTATTGGCTGATATTTTTCAACATCTTCATCTTTTTTCAGAATTTTGGCCATCTCCAGGAACATCCTCAATGAACACAGCCATAAACCTCCACAGTAGGCACTGGAAAAGTGTAAAAAAAAAAATCCTATCAAAACACTGAGAGTACAGAGCACTTGTGTGTTTTGTCAAACTGTAAACTTGTAGTAATTTGTCGAAAGTGGATACAGGCTTCAAAAAGTCCATTATTTTGACCCTTTCTCAACAACAAATTTTAGACATTTCTTATCCTTACTCAGGGTTGCTAAAACGAGGGATTGTTTGGTTTTTGGTAATTGGTTTAGTCAGCTTGATTAAATCCATTAATTCCTTACAACACAATCTCGAGTTTCAACAATATTTAGGAACAGGCCTCTTGAAAACACTTTGAGAAAAGGAGAAAATGCTGGTTACCAGATTTATCTTCTTTTCCGACAATGTTTTCTCCATTTCTGACAGCAAATTCCATCATTTTAAAGGTCTTTAATTTTTAGTGTGCAAATGCTTTCAATTTGTAGAAGTCTAAAATTTTGATGTGTTCGAAAGAGTTTAAAGACCACCTGCTGTAAGAGACCGCCTCTCTTACTGCCTTTGGGTGGATTTATGATACAGGTGACTTCTACTTGGAACCTTACTAACCTTGCTCCATGTACAATCCATGCATCATAGGTCTGATCTGCAAAACCTCCATTCTCTATCAAACCGTCCTTGTCTACATCCCAGCGTAAAGAATTATCAATCAGTAACTGTATCCAAAATAAAATTGTGCACATTCACAAATGCAATTATTTGTACATAATATTTCATTTTTCAAAATTTGCTAAAAAAAGAAAAAGTCTTGCAAAAAGATTCTGTAATGTATCTATTTCACATACATGCACTCAAAGTTGCTGCTACATTGTTTTCTGATTTGTTGATTGACTAAACAGACTTTTCAACATTATTTCAGTCATATCATGGCCACAGCTTATACATTCATATATGTCCTGGGTTTTAATAGTCCTAGGCTAGGGCTCTTACGAGGGATGTTCGATATGTAATGTGTATTGTACGATATCTCAAAAGCATTCGACTCAAATAGTGAAATGAACATTACATCCCTTCAAAGTATTCTCTGCGATTTGAAATACATAATTTCAATCTCTGAATCCATTTCTGAAATGCGTCACGGTACGCTGATTTAGGTAGACCTCTGAGGCACTGACTGATGGCTGAGCTAAGGGCTTGCCGGGACTTGTAACGAGTACCAGGTAAGAACTTTTTAAGTTTTGGAAAAAGGAAAAAGTCGCATAGGGCTAGATCTGGAGAGTATGGTGGGTGTGGCAAGACGGTAACCTTCTCCAACTTCAAAAATTGCTTCACAAGCTCAGATGTATGTGATGGAGCATTATCATGAAGTAGACGAACATGCCTAAATCCTGACACAGGGCGTCGTTTAAGATAATATTTCTTGACCATTTTTAGTATAACATCTCGGTAATACCGACCTGTAACACTTTTGCCCTTCGGCACCGGAATTTGTACGGCTATACCATCACATGAGAAGAATATGCAATAAAGAACCTTCTTTGTGCTTATGCTTCTTTTGGCAACTACAGGCCTTCTACCCTGTTTAGTTAGCCATAATTTTTTTATTTTGTTTCCAATTTTTCTTACTGGTTCGAAATAGTGAACCCATGTTTCGTCACCAGTAACAATGTTTGCAAATTGTCTTTGATTGAATTTGGGAAACATTTTGAGCAATTGCTTAGCGGTTTGTACTCGTACCCATTTTTTGGTCATCTGTCAATATATGCGGTATCCATCTGGCAAAAATCTTTCGTTCTTTCAAAATACGCTTCAAAATGAAATGCACCCACGATAGCGATATGCCAACAGCATTGGCAATATCACGAATCGTGTATCTGCCATCACTTTCAATTATTTCCCTGACTTTTGAGACATTTGCCTTGCCTGTTACAGTCACAGGCCAGATTTTGCTGCATCTTTGACGGACTCTGTGCCAGTCAGAAATTTCTTTCTCCACCTACGAACTGTCTCATAAGATACCTTATCAGACCCATAAACTTCCCCCAATTCAGTAAAAATCTGCATTACCCAATGACCGGGTTTTGTGCGAACTTTTATATAAGCTCTAATTTCTTCAATATTCTTAATCCGTTTCCCAACCATTTTTACAACAGTGGTCAACGACTAGCTCTATTGAAATGACTATAAAACTATGTGGAGCTGAAGGCTCGTGTTTATATTGTTGGAAAGGTATTGAATAGAGCTATTCAAGCGTATCATCATCCACGAAATCGTGCAAAGCGTTATCGCGATGTGGTACAATACACATTACATATCGAACAGCCCTCGTAAGTGTCTAACCCACAGACAGTCCCATGAAAAACCCAGTGCTTCCAACATTATTTTCTGAGGGGGTAAAAACTCTACCACATTTTTATGGAGAATGAATGACCTGAGTTCTCTTTAGATGCATACAGGAATTGCTTGAGCAGTTTTGGTGCAGGGTCACCAAAGAAATGTTTCTGTGAAATTATTTCAAAATCCTTTCACCAGTTTAGGAGAAGTCATATAAAAAAAAAAAAAAAAAACCTGTGGTGGCCGTCTTGTTGAGTTGGGCACTTTTTGAGAAGGGTCACCTAAGGCACATTCCTGTCAAATTATTTCAAAATACTCTCCTTGGTTTAAAGAATGAAGTTATTTAACCATTACAACAAAAGTTTGGACTAGACCAAACTGAAAGCATGTGCAGATGACAAATTAAATTTGGATCAAATAGTGATTTCTGTCTTGGGAATAGAAGAAAACGTGGGAAAACGAGAAAATGCTGGATACCAACTGGTTACCAGCTGGTTACCAGCATTTTCTCCTTTTCCCACAATGTTTTCAAAAGCCTTCTTTTTCAGGGTCCATAAAACTGGGGATTGTGTGGTAAAGAGTTAAAGGTTTTCTACGTCAAGTTCTGGTGGCCATCTAACTCAGGAGCAAAAACAAAAAATTTTGTTTGTCAGTTAAGGAACATTTATGTGAAATTATTTCTTAGTCGGGCATGTAATTTTTTAGATGTTGTGCAACTCTTTACTACCCTACAAAATTTTTATACTTCTCTTAACCCTTTACCTAACAACAAAATTTTAGCCTTGTTCAAATTGAAAGCACTTGCAGACGACAATTTCAATGTGGCTAAAATGGTGCAATTTTTCTTTCATAGGGTAGAAAATATTGTGAGAAAAGGAGAAAATGCTGGTTACCAGCATTTTCTCCTTTTCCAACAATGTTTTCAAAAGGCTTCTTTCCTATGGTCGTTAAAAGTTGGCATTGTGCGGTAAAGGGTTTTAATTCAAAGTATTTGCAGATTGCTGATAACATTTTGCTCAAAACATTAAATATATCTTTCAAAGGATAGAAAAAATTGTGGGAAGATTGTTACTTGCATTTTCTCCTTATCCAACTATTAAATATATCTTTCAAAGGATGGAAAACATTGTGGGAACATTGTTACTTGCATTTTCTCCTTTTCCAACTATGTTTCTAAAAGTCATTTTCTTCAGAGTCTTTAAAAATCAGATTGTTAGGTAAAGCTGTAGCATAAGTTGACCTAGGTTTGTACTCACTGACCATTCTCAAGAACATTCTTTGTCTAATTCTAAATTCAGAAATTAACACAACTTCTGATTGGCTAAACCATTTGGTTTAGCCAATCAGAAGTTGTGTTACTTTCAAATTCAGAAAATTACCGAGAATAAGACAAAAAATGTTCTGAAGAATGGTCAGTGAATACGTACCCTGTCCACTTAGTGCTAAGGTGAATGAAAAAAGGGAACATTTTCTACCTTTGTGACTGGGTACATGTAATCCAGATAATCCCTGTCCTCAGTTACATGATAGTCCCTGTATACTTGTAGGATGAACTTGAGGTTCAAATCTTTCCAGTTGTCAGTTGGGTGTATGTTATAGGCATTCAATCTCACCCACGGTTCATCCTCTAGAAATGAGGAAAATGTCTCTTTTCTAGAATGTCTTTATTTATGAGATATATCTAAACTAGTCATTAAAAGATGTTTTCAATATTAAATTCAAGTAATTGACAGAAAAACATATCTGTTTTAAGCCATTTTCTTCCTGAGAGATAAAGAAAGTAGTTCCGTCAAACCATTCTAAGACTATATCGTCACTAGTGATGATACCATAATTTTCATCACTAGTGGTGTTATTCACTGTGGAAAATAATAATACACTGAGAAATCCTTGCAATTCACTGATAGGAACTTAATTAAAGTTCTTCATGAATGAAACTCTATATAACTGACCTGGATCCCCGATATCATGTGGTACTGTATTGCTGACCTTTCTCACCCCATGAACTCCGCCCATACAGAATCTGATTGGCTCATGATGCTCTGATTTGACAGCTTTTACTGTAACAATATTTGCATACAAAGCAAGTGATTAATATCACCTTTACAAAAAAATCTGTGATTAAGCAACCCTTTGGAAAGGTGCTTTGGAAAACAATGCGGGAAAGGAGGAAATGCAGGTAACCAGCATGTTTTCCTTTTTCCTACACATTTTTTTCCTTTCAAAGTCAACTCATGTGAGCAACATTGATATGTTGTCTTCAAATACATGTACTTCCAACTTGGAAGTCTCAAATTCTGAAAATTAAACTATAACCAGACTTAAATCTACATGACATTCTTGTGGATGAAGCTTTTAACCCTTTATCACACAATCCTTACTTTTAACTACCCTGAGAAAAAGCCTATTGATAATATTGCAGGAAAAGAAGAAAATGCTGGAAACCAGCATTTTCTTCTTTTCCCACAATGTTTTCTACCCTTTCAAAGATGATCCATCTTTTGAGCTCTATTTAGTTTGTCCTATGCATAATGCCTTCAATTTTGACAAGTCTAAAAATATGTTATTTGGTAAGGAGTTGAAAAGACTGCGGGCAAAGCATCTCAGCTTTCTGTTTTCACCATGTTTTCTTCTCTTACAGTCGGTAGAAGAGAAAATACTAGTAACAAGCACTTTCTCCTTTCCCAACGATATTTTCTTCCCTTCAAAAGGCATATCACATCATTTGAATAAAATTAAAATTGTTGTCAGCAAATGCTTTCAATTTGGACAAGTCTAAAATTTTGTTGATTGGTAAAAATTTAATAGAACAGTTGCACTAAGATTCAGTGAGCAGCTGGTGAGTTGCTCAGGAAACTTGAAACACAGAGCTTAAGGGTATAAATCATTTCTTCACTAAAATCTGTTGTGGGTACAAATTAGAATCATTCACAAATACAATTCTAATAAGAACCCACAAAATAGATTTGACAGACAAATAATATCAGTTTTTTTATTCCAAAATATTCTACTTATGTGTACCCCCTCTTTACAACCATGAAGAAAAAGGCTTCTGAAAACACTTACGGAAAGGGACAAAATGCTGGTAACCAGCATTTTCTTCTTCAAGATGTTTTCTACCCTTCCCAAAACAAATTAAAATTTTCAGTCTAATTTGTTTTGTCGTCTGCAAATGCTTTCAACTTGGATTTGTCTAAAATTTTGTCGTTGGGTAAAGAGTTAAGTAAACAATTAACCCTTTCCCAAACAACAAACTGTTGACCTTCAAAAATTAAAGTAACTACAAACCACAAGGTCGAAACTGACACAAATGAGCTGCAGTTCTCTGATAGGGGGGAAACACTGGGAAAAGGAAAAAATACTGGCTACCAGTATTCTCTCCTTTCCCGCAATGCGTTGAAAAACCTTTTTCCTCTGGGTCATTTAAACTCAGGATATTATGTAAATAATTAAGTGGCAATTTACCTATGTCATACTGTAGTGACAGCTGGATTTTGGGCCACAACATAATAAGAGCAAAACTGGCATAGAAATGAACATCGTAGGTGTTGTACATCCTGTACTCTTGACCTGAAAAATAAATTGGTGGCCCTTTAACCCTTTACCGAACAACAAAATTGTAGACTTGTCCAAATTGAAAGCATTTGCAGATGACAAATTAAATGTTGCTTATTAATAACATTTGTTATTCAAAGGATAGAAAAGTTTGAGGGAAAAGGAGAAAATGCTGGCTACAAGACATTCAGTCTGGATCAAATGATAGGATTTGTCTTTGAAAACATAGAAAATATTATGGGAAAAGGAGAAAATGCTGGTTACTAGCATTTTTTTTTCTTTACCCACAATGTTTTCAAAGGCTTCAAACTTGGATTCGTTACAACTCAGGATGGTGTGGTAAACAGTTAAGGGATAGGAAAAATGGCGATAAAAAGAATATATTGGATTAAAATATTTCCTCCTTTTCCCACAGTGTTCCAGAAGTCTTCTCCCTCCAGGTCATAAAAACATGGGATGGTTTTGTATAGGATTCATACGTAGACACAAAAATGTGCTTCCCAGTTGACTGTTAAGAACATTTTTTTTTTCTTTTCTCTAAATGCCTTCATTTTGTGATCGGTCAAAAAACTAGTTGGAATAGAAAAGTATTTCATTAGTTATTTTTTATTCAAATACAGCGGGAATATGCCAAGAAAAGACTGCATGAAAGCTCTATCCAATATTTACCTTCAAGATATGCAAATTTTCCATATTTCTTGACCATTGGATGATCATTGTTCTCTGAATGACTTCCTTGACCATTAGACTGGCCATGATAATGGTCAAGCCACACTGTTCCCCCATCACTAACAAAGTATAGTTCATTGAACAGTAAACTCTTGTACCATGATGGCAAGGCACTAAAATATAAAAAATGTAATCCTTAATCCTTTAGCAGAGACAGTATAGTCTAGATTGTAAAAAGTTATCTGAACAGTGATGGACTTGTAAAAAAGCAGTTTGAATAGAGAATCTTATATGACCTTTTACGAATTATTATTTTTATCAAACAAGTTAATCAAAATTATATGACATGAGCCTTAGCGAGTGTCAAACACATATTAGTCAGCAAAGCCTGCACAGTCTGCTCAGGCTGACATATATCGATACTGTTTGAAATTTGTAAAATTTCTGCATGATGTCAAAGGACCATTCTACCTCATGAATCAGTCAGTTTTCAGATAAAATGGATTTTATGGATCCATAATTATGTGATGGCTTCCTTCAAAATGGTATAATGCATCACAGAGGTGCACTGAACCCCTTTTTACATGAGCATTGTTTAAATATTTTCTCTAACACCAAAATAAGAAAATGTCAAAGGTTTTCCATGACAATGACAGGTCTATGACAACAACTCATCTTTTTCTATGAAAACAGCCAAATAAAACAGCACCCCCCCCCCACTACTAACCTGCAGATTAAGACTTTGGCTTGCCACTTGTCAATTTTCTCTTCCCACATTGCATAGTTTTTCAGGCAGTAACTAGCTAATGGTGAAACTGCATCACATTTTGATCCAAACCATTGAGTGTATCTCCTGAATAAAACAATAATCTTGACCTTTGTAGTGCTCAACCTGGAGTTAATTGCTTATGCTGACAGCGTAGATCAAGATCAGACTGTAAAGAATGTGCAGTCTGATCCTGGATCTACAATGTCTGCCTTTTTTGCAAAATATTCTGGCAAAGACCAGTTAGAAACTGCAATATTTGCATATCTGGTCCTGACTTAAGAACGTCTACGTCATTTAGTTAGCACTGCAAGGGTTACCTATTATCTCAAAACAAAAAGACAACCTAACATCATTCAATAACCCTTTACTAAACAATGGAAGGTTTTAACGACTCTACAGAAGAAAACTTTTAAAAACATTGTGGAAAAAGGAGAAATTGCTGGTAACCAGCAATTTCTCCTTTTTCCACAATGTTTTCTACCCTCCCAAGAACAATTTTCATTTTTTTTCAGTTTTTGAGTCTCTTTAATTTTGTCCACTGCAAATGCTTTCAATTTGGACAAGTCTGATATTTTACTGTTTGGTAAAGAGTTGAAGGCTGCATTATAGGGAAAAAATCTCCTTTTCCTATAATGTTTTCAAAAGCCTTTATCCTGATGTGGGGTTCATTAAAATATGAGACTATATTGATAAACTACTTAAGTTTATACACATTATAATCATTCCAACCATAAACAGGATTACAATAAGGAACATTCCTGTAAATTAAATTGTCTCCCTTGCCAAATAACAGATCTGTCCTTTCTCCTGTATTCCTTTGTTTTTATCCTTGGTTCCCTTGTATGTCGATTTGTAAAACAATCTAACTAGATTTACTTCAAATATTATCTCAAGAACATAGCAGTTCAGTGCAAAAAAATCAAGGATAAAAACCATAATCCCCTTATCAGGACCAATGTAGTACTGGGAGGAATCAAGGGAAATAACTGAAGAATGGCCCTCATTCTGAATCACTTACCTTGTATATTGCACAGCTTTTGACCTGAAATGAACCACAGGCATATCCCAGACCAGGGCAAATTCTAGGGTCTGGGAGGAGCCTGGTTTACATGAACACATCTGGCATATTGCAACACCCACATCCTGCCCCTTTGGGGTCTCTGCACCTGTACCTACAAGGGAAGACAAACAGATATGCAATCACATATGTTTCTTGTGAAACTTAATTTCAGGAAAAACTGCATTTTTTTTTTTTTTACTTATTACGATACTGGCAAATTATAGTTCTACAAAACAAAATCCAGTTTTAAATTACTTAACCCTTTCTCAAATAACAAATTTTAGATTTTTCCATTCTGAGAACATCTGCTGATGACAAATTCAAAAGTATTAGATTTAAATTGGAGTTCTTTGACATGGAAAACGGTGGTGGGAAAAAGGAGAATATCCTGGCTACCAGCATTGGAAAGAGTTAACTGCTATCTACAATCTGAAAGAGTAACTATAAAGCTTTTCTATATTAAGCACTAGGATTAATTAGTCACAAGCCTAATCAGTGCTAGTTTCTCAGGAGGAGATCTTTGAAACTGTTGACAGACAGACAACATATGACAGCTAACCACCACTTTATACATATGAATACTAAAGTATGAACACGAAATTAACCCCTAAAGGGCCTTTCATAACTACATTTGCCTTTGTAACCTGTCCAGATTAAGATCAAACTGCACAAACAGTCTAATCTTTGATCTAAACTAACCGCTTTCATGAAACACTCTAGACAAGAGCAACCTTGAAATTGTAACTATTTATGTCTATTTCTAGACTTAACCCTTTACCGAACAATGCCCACTTTCAATGACCCTAAGAAAGAAGCCTTTTGGAAACATTGTGGGAAAAGGAGAAAATGCTGGTAACCAGCATTTTCTCCTTTTCCCACAATGTTTTCTACCCTATTAAAGACAAAATGCACCATTTGAGCCACACTGAAACTGTCGTCTGCAACTGCTTTCAATTTGGACCAGGCTAAAATTTTGTCGTCAGGTAAAGGATTAAAATGTCCATTGGGTTTATTCAGTTCTCTACGGGTTGAAAAACTCTAGATAGGATATAAAGTATACAACACTGGATATCAAAACATATGAGACCAAATATTTAAATACAATAAAAAGGAAATTAATACATGTGATGCTAAATACAATAGATAGTAAATTAAGATATGTGAAATATGTAAAATAAGTGAAATACATAGGAATTTAAGATATGTGATACTCACTATCATTACTGTTAAGCTGTCCGGTCTCTGACAGGGATCCCCATATCTCTCCACCATTGCCTTCAGGATCAAACTTTAAGTAGTGACTAGTCTCTACACCTTCCTGAATGAATAAGTAATTCCCATTAATCCCTATACTGCTAAATAAGTCAAACAAAATTTTACAGAAAATAGTAAAAACCCGAATAATGTTGTTTCAAACTTATTTTTTAGAAAAAAAAATCTCCTTGTCCGACAGTATCTATCCAAGATCAGACTGCACATTCTATGCAGTCTGATCTTGATCTACACTGTCCACAAAAGGTCAGTGGGTCACGCTTAGCAGCTTAAGGGTTAACTCTTTACCTAACAATCAAGAGTTTTAACAACCCTTATGAGGATAGCTTTTTGCTGGTAACTAACATTTTTTCCCTTTTTACTAATACTTTCTTCCCTTTCAAAGACAATTTCTTCATTTGCATCGCATTTACCTTGTTGTCCACAAATCAATTCAATTTAGTGGACGAGTGTAAAATTTTGTTGGTTGTCAAAACTTGCTGCCAACACTTTTGTCTTGAAGCAAGGACTTTTACAAAACATTCTGGTAAGAATCCGAACGGAAAGCAAACTACAATTTAAAATCTATGGAGGTCAGAAAACTTAGTGGGAAAAGGAAAAAATGCTAACTACCGGCATTTTCTCCTTTTCCCACAACGTTTTCCAAAAGCATTATCTCCAACAAAATTCATTCAAGGCAGTCAAATATACAGCTTTCAGCCTTTGATGGGATTCAGAAAGTTAAGACAGAAGATGAAATTGCCTCCCTAGTGAAACTTCACAAATTAATAGTTACAATGTCCGGTGTTTATTAACATTAAATACATATTTACATACACTACTCCTGAGATCTATGTATATTTCAACCATTCATTATAGCAATGTTTTCAGTTCTTGACTGAACATAACATGTAACATATAATACTTATGAGCTTCGACTGTATAATGGACAGAAAATCATTTTGTTTGATTGGGTCATTAAGACGGTTTTTAAAACAAACTGACATCTGTGATTTTAACCCTTTACCACACAATGCCGACTTTTAACGACCCCGAGAAAGAAGCCTTTTGAAAACACTGTTGGAAATGGTGAAAATGCTGGTAACCAGCATTTTCTCCTTTTCCAACAATGTTTTCTACCCTTCCCAAAACAAATTTATAATTTTTCAGTCACATTTATTTTGTCGTCTACAAATGCTTTCAATTTTGACAAGTCTAAAATTTTGTCATATGATAAAGAGTTAAACTCACAAACCCTGAAGTTAAAGCCTTGTTCCAAAGCGGGGCCTGCAAAACTTGAGGTGATCCCAACCGAGTTTGTACTCAAAATTTCAATTTCATTAGTGCTTCTGCAAGTACAACAATGTGAAATAAAGACTTTCATTTATTAAATTTTAGAAAAAAAAAAAAAAAAAAAGAAATTGAAAAGTTGCTCTGTAAGGTGTATCCAATCAATTATGCATAATTTTGAAATTTGATGCTAAGCTGAGTTAAGCACGATAAAGGGTTTTCTAAGCTCCAATCCAGTTGTGCAACTAGGCTCAACTTCTGGTCTGATGAAGAATGTCCATTCATACCTTCTTGTGCACAGCTAGACCATAAGTACAGGACATCTCTTTCAAAGATTGTCCAATAGCAACACATCTCATGTCTTCTTCGTCATACAGCTTCGTCTGGCATCCACCCGTGGAATCTCTTTTGCTCCCTGTTCCATTCTGTAATTATGCAACTTTAGTTTAACCCTTTACCACACGGCAAAATTTAAGACCTATCCAAATTGAAAGCATTTGCAGACGACAATTTCATAGTGGCTCAAATGACGCAACTTTTCTTTGATAGGGTAGAAAACTTTGTGGGAAAAGGAGAAAATGCTGGTTACCAGCATTTCCTCCTTTTCCCACAATGTTTTCAAAAGGCCTCTTTTTTAGGGGCGTCAAAAGGCGTCATTGTGTGGTAATGGGTTAATCCTTTAACCCTTTACCAAACGACAAAATCTTGGTCTCAACCAAATGGAGCGTATTTGCAGACGAAGAAATAAATGTGGCTGAAGTGATCATTTCTGTCTTTGATATGGTAAAAAGCATTATGGGCAAAGGAGAAAATGCTGGTTACCAGCATTTCTCCTTTTCTCACAATATTTTCAAAAGACCTCTTAACTGAGGTCGTTAAAACTCGGGATTGTTTGGTTAAGGGTTGACAAACAGGCCTCAAGTTAAAACGACCTTGACGTAGAAGGCTTTTGAAATCAGGGTTCATATTCATAAAACTATTTATACCAGTATTTAATCCCTGATTCTGACTCTTTGGGGTTTTTTAACATCATAACAATAGACAGGTTCACAGTAGTGATTTGCAACTTAATTCTCTTACATCCTTTTCAACCTTTTTTTTAATGGTAGACAGGAAATCTTTATAAAAGCTGGCATTTACATAAATATGTGATGAGAAGAAGTTGCAACTATTCATTGTAATATGGGAAAATTTATGTATATCATAAATGTATTCTTCAGCTATTAGACACCTTTTTCAGATAAATAGTTCCAGAATGAACCGTTTCTTTGAACCTTACCCTCCGCCACTTTTAGTGTGTATCTACTTCTTTTTTTCCTTTAGCTACTATGTGCCACTCGTTGACCTTTTGCAGACAGTGTAGATCAAGATCAGACTGCACACAATGTGCAGTCTGATCTTGGATCTACACTGTCAGAGAAGGAGATATTATTCCCAAAACATTTTTTTGAAATAGCAATATTATAACTAAAACAAAAACCCTGGTTTTTACTGCCGAACAGAAAATTTTGTTTTAATTACATGTATTTAGCAGGATAAGGGTTAATTTTCTAACTGCATTTCAACACACAAGACTGAAAAGTAATAACAATTGATTACCAAATTCTGGCGCAAATGACCTTGGCTGCCAATGGGGCTAACATAGACCCTTTACCACACAATCCCGAACTTTAACAACCCTGAGAAAAAAGTCTTTTGAAAACATTGTGGGAAATGGAGAAAATGCTGGTAACCAAAAAAAATCTACATTAGCCCCACATTTTATTTGTCGTCTGCTAATGTTTTTAATTTGAACAAGTCCAATTATTTGTTGTTTAGTTAGGAGTTTATCCATTACCAATAAAAGTATGTAGACAAAAACAGAATGTGTGTCAATATAGTCGAAATTTTACCTTAAATGTAAATGTGATACTTATATCCAGCTCCTCAGATCCATTGTTCTCTATCGTCCAAATGAAGGCTGACATTGGGAAAGATGAATCCTGAGAAATACATTTAAAGAAAACTTAACATTAGAGTCTGTGTCACCAACATTACTAAAATTTGAATCTGAAGTTAAATTCAAGGTAAAATGGTTTATGAATATGACCCAATACATCTAAATGCATCTTTTGCAAATTTAGCACTCACAGCTTTAGTCATTTTTGCAGCCAGTGCATATAAATAAAGTTCACTGTGCATAATGAGGGCACACTTCCAGTAATTTGCAAGATATTCTCACCAAAATTGCTTTGAAATAGATTCAAGATCTACAATATCTGTTTTACACTAATTCGGTACTCACAAATTAGTTGCTTTTTGGCCAGCATAGATAAGAGTCAGACTACACAAAGCTTGTAGTCAAGTCTTGTCTCTGCACTATCTACAGATATGCAGATAATTTGCATAATTCTTACCAAAGCAGCCTGGAAATAGCAATTTATGAGTTTTTATTTGACACTAAAATATCTTTTTCACTAATATAGCAACCATAGCTATGATTGCTTTGTGGTCAGTGCATAATCAAGATCAGACTGTACAAAACATGCCATCTGTTTGTGATGGGTCCAGTATACTTCCTGAAAACATTTCATCTGCATGGATAGAAATAACTAAAAATTACTTATTTTTATCCCATAACCTCCTTTGTTTTCAGGGTAATATACCCATTATGAATTTTCTTATCCTATACACGTTTGATGTCGAAAGTGTGTAACGTCAGTTTTGACGTTATTTTGTACTCATCTCACAGAGGTGAATGGGTTATATGGATATTACAGCAGGTGCATCTGTAAAGGTTTTGCATCTTCTGATCTGTAATTTGTGAAATAGCCTTATGTGATAAAAAATTTTATCTTAAATGCCAACTCATGTTAGATCCTATATATCACAACATGCAAAATTACCTTGTAATCATGTGGAATGATTGGTGAGACCTGCCGACAGATTAGCCTCACAGAACACTCGGGTATATTGTAGACCGTCCATGCACGAGGGTACAGGGCCTGATAGGTTCCTTGATTCAATGGGAAACTCCAATCCCACGTGGACAGGGATCTCTTTGTTCTCTGACCAGTCAGGACTTTCTGGTAAATGGTTTTGTTGTCCTTTCGAATACACACTATAAACTGCAAACAAATAATTGAAAAATAAAATCTGTCACAAAATGACAAAATTTGGGACTGGTCCAGATCCAAAGCATTTGCAGATGAAAATATTGAGCTAAAAATATGGGATATGTGTTTGAAAGAGTAGAAACCCTAATGTGAAATAGAGAAAATGCTGGTTACCAGCATTTTCTCACCATGTTTTCAAAAGGCTTCTTCCTCAAAGTCATTTAAATTTGGGATTATGTGGTAAAGTGTTAAGCAACATTAATTTTGTGTTAAGCAACATTAATTTTGTCATCTGGACATGAAAGAGGCTCTTGAAAACATTGTGGGAAAAGGAGAAAATGCTGGTACACAGCATTTTCTCCTATTCCCAACCTGTTTTCTAAACTTTCAAAGACAAATCTCATAACATGGCCCAGATTAAAACTAGAACTTGTTTTTCTACAACAAAAAACAGATGTCTCCCTCCTTTTTGGTGTCAGAAGGATTGATATGTCACCAAGGCAAATTCTAACTGAAATAATGGTCATTTTTCTCTAACGGTTTTCGAGTTATAGAGCGGACACGAAATTGTACATAAAATGAGTACGGAAAACAATCAAAGGGGAAATAACTCGAAAAATAAACAAGCCAGAGTTATGGTTCTTGTGCATGACACTTCATCTCATGGTGCTTTACAAATGTGTGAAGTTCTAACAAAATATCTTGAAAGGTTTTCGAGTTATAGAGCGGACATGATTTGTGAAGGAAAATAATGAAAGGGAAATAAGTCAAAAAATATATACAAGCCAGAGTTATGGTTCTTGTGCATGACACTTCATCTCATGGTGCTTTACAAAAGTGTGAAGTTTTAACAAAATATCTTAAAAGGTTTTCGAGTTATAGAGCGGACACGACTTGTGAAGGAAAATAATCAAAGGGAAATAACTCGAAAAATATACAAGCCAGAGTTATGGTTCTTGTGCATGACACTTCGTCTCATGGTGCTTCACAAAGGTGTGAAGTTTTATACAAATATCTTACAAGGTTTTCGAGTTACAGAGCGGACACGATCTATGAAGGAAAATAATCAAAGGGAAATAACTCGAAAAATATACAAGCCAGAGTTATGGTTCTTATGCATGACACTTTATCTCATGGTGCTATACAAAAGTGTGAAGTTTTAGCAAAACATCTTAAAAGGTTTTCGAGTTATACAGCGGACACGATTTGTGACGGACAGACAGACAGACAGACGCACGTGGAAAAACAATATGTCTCCCGACTCTGACAGGGGGAGACATAATTGTCATCTGCAAATTATTTAGGATATCTAATATATGAAAGGCAAATTTCATGTTTTGTGTTACATATAATTTGTTGTCTGAAAATGTTTTCAGTTTGGACAAGGCTAAAATTTTGTCGTCTGGTAAACAGTTTAGTACCATTTATCAGAACTGAACATTACATGTTTCAGCTGCTGCATATTGAAATCATATCAAGGCAATAAAATGTGTTATTGATTTTCCCTCCTCACACGCTTTTGTTTATCCCTTTACCAAACCATCTCATCTTTTAACGACCCTAAGGAAAAAAAGCTATTGAAATCATTGTGGAAACAGAAGAAAATGCTGGTAAACAGCACTTTCTCCTTTTCCCACAAGCTTTTGCTACACAATCATTGATAAATTTGGTTATTTGAGCCACCCTCACTTTGTTGTCAGCAATTGCTTTCAATTTGGACTAGTGTAATATTAAGTTAACCCATTACCACACAATCCCGACTTTTAATGACCCTGAGAAAGAGGCCTTTTGAAAACATTATGAGAAAAGGAGAAAATGATCGTAACCAGCATTTTCTCCTTTTCCCACAATGTTTTCTACCCTTCCCAAAGGAAATTTCAATTTTTGAGTCAAAGTAATTTTGTTGTCTGCAACTGCTTTCCATTTGGACCAGTCTAAAATTTTGTCGTCTGGTTAAGAGTCAAGTAATAAAAGGTACTGTAAGTTGATTGTTGGACATGCAACCTATGAGGTAGACTTACCGAGTCTGCTTGAACAATCTGGTTTTCATACATGCCAGGTACCATCTGAAATCTACAGAATTCCCCTCGGTAACCTCGTCCAATTGTTCCGGTACCAATACCTCCTATTGGACAACCTTTTGATAAAAAAAAAATCATGGTTTTGACTCTCACCAAACAACAAAATTTTAGACTCCTCTTGTAATTGTAAGCAATTGCAGATGACAAATCCAATTTGGCACAAATGATGGTATGATAGGGTAGAAAACAGATTGAAAAAGAAAAAATACTTGTTACTAGCATTTTTTTCTTTTTTCCCACAATATTCAAACGCCTTCCTGCCTGAGGTAGCAAAAACTTGGGAATTGTTTGATGATAGATTTTAGACTCTTTCATAATAATGACATCAGCAGACAACAATTTACGTGGAATTCATCTGTTATAAAGTAGAAAACTTAGTGGGAAAAGGAGAAAATGATGTTTACCAGGATTTTCTTCTTTTCCCAAAGCATCTATAAAAACTTTCTTCACAAGATGACAAAACTACATACATGTATCCCAAACAGAAAGCATTTGCAGATGACATCCTTTTTCTGATTCATAAACCTTTTACCAGACAACAAACTTTTAGCTTTGTCCAAACTGAAAGCATTTGCAGATGACAATTTGAATGTTGCTCATATGGTGAAGTTTTTCTATGATAGGGTAGAATACATTGTGGGAAAAGGAGAAAATGCTGGCTACCAGCATTTTCTCTTTTTCTCTTTTTCCTACAATGTTTTCAAAAGGCTTCTTTCCCAGGGTCATTAAAAGTCTGCATTGTGCTGTAAAGGGTCTACATGATAGGTCTGAAAATACATGGAGATTTCCAGCAGTAGGTTATAGGGTAATACTAAAGTCATTAAATTACCAGTAAAAGGTAAGAAAAGGATTAGCCCCATCATATATATTTGGCATAAATTAGGGCTCAGGGCTTAATGGTAGCAATACCTTTATAAAATTGTCGTAAATGGGCCTGCAAATAGGCCAAGAAGAGCTGAAGAAAATACATGTCCACATTTTTGACCAATCACAAACTACTATTTATTAATTTTTATTAATTTGAGAATATAAATACCAAGAAGTAGGTAAAAAAAGCCAGCTTGTTCAGCTACACCTATAAAACATATATATAAAAAGCTGTAACTATGCATGCTCGAATGAACATTGGTGGATGTGAAAAAAAAAACTTATTACCTTTTTATGACTGAAAAAGAATATCCGATTTCATTTATATTTTACCACCTGATGACAACTCAGACCACTTTGAAAGACATAGTGGCATAGAAGAAATTGCTTCCCATGACTTTTTTGTTTTTCTTTTTGCTGCAATGCTTTCAAATTATTGAAGTAATAACTTTTTATAAAACAAAAAAAAAATCGTAGACCAGTCCAAAATGAAAGCATTTGTTGATGACAAATTTAGTATGACTCATATAATGGGACTTGTCTGTGAAAGGATTGAAAACATTATGGGAAAAGGAGAAAAAGCCTACCCTCTTAGGGTT
Source organism: Hippopus hippopus (assembly GCA_946811185.2). Lineage (NCBI taxonomy): Eukaryota > Metazoa > Mollusca > Bivalvia > Cardiida > Cardiidae > Hippopus > Hippopus hippopus. The sequence goes on from OX328104.1 coordinate 11,183,304, forward strand.
GTTAACCCATACCACACAATCCTGAGTTTTAACGACCCTTAGGAAAAAGCCTTTTGAAAACATTTTGGGAAAAGGAGAAAATGCTGGTAACCAGCATTTTCTCCTTTTCTCACAATGTTTTCTACCCTTTTAAAAGGCAAAGTTTATCATTTGAGCCACATGCAATTTGTCATCTGCAAATGCTTTCAATTTGGACTCGTCCAAAATTTTGTTGTGTGGTAAAATGTTAATTATCTGTATTTTGACAGAATGTTTCAATTTGTCTGCTGTAAAATTATCTCATGTCTCTATTGTCATATAAGAATTAACTCTCTAATAGTGACTGATTGAATTTGCATTTTTTTATCGTCACCACTGGTTGCCCATATGGGCGGCGCCCCTTGAAGACTGTTAGTATGGTTACGGGAGATAGTGCAGATACAGGACGAAACCCTACCTAAGTTTAGCCTGGTTCTTTAAGATGCTTGGTGTATAGCACTGTCACACCGGACCTCGGTTTAACATCTCATCCATTAGATCTAAGATATTTGTGATTTTAGATGGCCAGCCATGGGAATCGAACCCACAACCTCAAGAGACCCGAAACATTATGTTCATGAGTCCTTCGCTCAAACAACTGAGCTATGCGGACTGGTCTCTAATAGGGATCATTTATGAAATTCTAATTAAATAAAAGCCAAAGGTAACAAAACTGAAGATTGGTACCACACTGGTCCCTGCTGTATCTCCCATAAATGTCTGATAGACAACAGGCAACACCATCTCAGTTTCTATTGATGACAGCCATTGTGGGGCATAGTACATGTATGTTTGAAAAAAGGTTGTAACAGTAAACTTACTAACAGAGCTCCAGATAAGAAGGAGTGATGTTTTTTTTAAATCCATTATTTCTCTTCAAAACCCTATGTTGTGGGTACTCATTAGAATCGTCTCGATGAGACGATTCTAATGAGTACCCACAACATAGGGTTTAGTAGAGAATAAATAGTATTTTCAATTTTGAAATCAAAATCACTCCCTCTATCTGGAGCTCTGTTACTACTGACCCTACTTTTGTATTTAACCCTTTACAACATAATTGTGTGTTTTAACATCCCTGACAAAGAAGGCTTTGGAAAACATGGTGGGAAAAGGAGAAAATGCTAGTAATCAGCATTTTCTCCCTTTCCCACAATGGTTTCTACCCTTCCTGAAGCAAATTTCAATTTTTCAATCACATTTGTCATCTGCAAATGCTTTCAATTAGGACTAGTCTAAAATTTTGTCATTTGGTAAACAGATAAAGAAACAATGTTACCATATATTGGATTGTGAGGAACTGGGTTTGTAAAGTCCATATGGGGACGACGGTCCTTCAGTCTGCATTTTGTCATATGATACCAGTACCTAAAATAGCAAAAACAAGCAATTTCGTTGAAATGATATCCCCCGCCGAAAAAGAGCTTTTCAAAAATTTACGCGACCGCATAACTCAAAATCGCTCCCAATTGGCCACTTTGCATCAAATCAAAAAAAAGAAGGAAAGCATATCAGCTGAACAGGTTATTGTACACAAGTATAAAGTTTCACAAAAATCTGTCCAATGGTATTAGAGATATTGTCCCGGATGGACAAACAGACGGACACATGAACAATCACGTTTTAATGGTCCTGTCCTGAGAAAGTTCTCATAAGCTTTTCTAACCATGAGAAAAGCAGAAAATGCTGATTACCAGCATGTTGTCCTTTTCTGAAAATTATTCACATAATGTGCAGTCTGATCTCCAATCTACACTGTCCACTGCTATATTCTAGATTATGAACGAACTGTCTCTTGATCTTGCATTAGAAATGAAGTGACCTGCTTTTTGACCCCACATAACCCAATTTCAAAATTGTTTGAGATATCATCTAGACAAATATTTTGACCAAGTTTCAAGAGTATCAGGCTAACAATTTTACGCTGAACTAATGGTTTTCCAAAGATTTTAGCTCTGTGATTCACTTTTTGACCCAACATGACCCAATTTCAGTGAGTTCAAGATATCATCAATACAAACATTCTGACAAAGTTTCATGGATATCAGGCTGGAAATATGGTCTGTAGAGTGCACATAATGCAAATGTTGACGACTGAATACCACACGACTCACAATGGACACAGCATGATCACAATAGCTCATCTTGAGCATTTGTGCTCAAGTGATCTAAAAAGAAAAAAAAAAAACTTCCATCTTGCAAGATTTTTCTCAGATTTGGCCTGTAACCTAATTTTTGACCCAACATAACTCAATTTCTAATTTGTTTTAGATATCAACAAGACAAACAATCTGATGTAGTTTCATGAGTAACACGCTGAAAATGTGGCCTCCAGAGTGCACACAAGTTTTTTTTAAAGATTATATCCTGTGACCTCTTTTTTGACCCGACAGGACCAAATTTCAAACCCGTCAAAGACATCATCAAGAAAAACATTTTGACTAAGTTTCATAAGTATCAGGCTGAAAATGTGGCCTCTAGAGTGCACACAAGGTTTTTCAAAGATTAAGCCCAGTGACCTTGTTTACGACCCGACATATTCCAATTTCAACCTTGTCCACAATATCATCAAGACAAACATTCTGGCCATGTTTCAAGAGTATCTGGCTGAAAATGTGGCCGCTAGAGTACACACAAGGTTTTTCTAAGATTTAGCCCAGTGATCTACTTTTTGACCTCACAGATATGGCTTCTACGTTGCACATAAGGTTTTCCTATGATTTAGCTCTGTGATTTATTTTTTGACCCAACATGACCCAATTTCTGACTTGTCCAATATATAATCAAGGCAAACATTCTGATCAAGTTTCAAGAGTACTGGGCTGAAAATATGGCCTCTAGAGTGCACACAAGGTTTTTCTAATAGTCCTGTGACCTACTTTTTGACCCAATGTGACCCAATTTTGAACTTGCCAAGATCTCAAGACAAACATTCTGACCAAGTTTCATGAGTAACTGACTGAAAATATGACCTCTAGAGTGCATAATGCAAATGTTGACGACTGAACACCACACGACTCGCAATGGACGCAGCATGATCACAAAAGCTCACCTTGAGCATTTTGTGCTCAAGTGATCTAAAAAGAAAAAAACTTCCATTTTATTATGCTAACAATCAACAACAATTATGATTCAAACAGGTAATTAAGACTTGGTATAAATGAAAAGAATTAAACCTAGTTTTTTTCGCTGTGCAAGCCTGAACAAGCGAAGTAAACCTTTTCAAGACAAGTTCTTTGCACAATATGTCTGTAGCTTGATGCCTGAATTATAAAGTGTTCTTTGCACCAACAGGTTTGCTATATACCAATTAGTAAGTTACTAAATTATCTGTCATCCAATAAATATGCCCAAGACTCATACATTCGTTACGTCCCATACATTCATTACGTCGTGAATTTATGGAATTTTCTCACGCGCCCGACTTCCATTCTATCTGAGTATCGGTAAAGTTTTTGCCAAATGATGAAATCTGTATTCACATCAAAGAAAAAAGCTGAAAAGCATAAAAAATAGATAAAGTGTTGTTTTAAAGTCTTACCTCATGTCAAAATTTCTCTTTTTTATGTAGAAACACGCTATTTTATGATAAAATGGATTATTTGCTAAGACGAAAACATGACATAGCCATTTTAGGTGCTTTCGTCTTCATTGTTTTGCACACGGACCAAAGATACTGAAATAAAATACGGTTAAGTTCACCAGTTTTGATCCACCACGCCGCAAATCAATCTGGCGAGTGTACGTCTGATTGACGTTTCATTTTACCCTATCCTTATATTAAGTATCTTGGATCTGATCGAGCTTGCTTATTTTTTTTACCTACTTCAGAAAACAGTATAAATAAACGTATGCCAAGATTGCATCTACTTTCACAGTTGGATTAAGTGGAAGACATTTGATGAACCTTACTGTATATTGAAAGTTTACCCGGGGAATGACGTCAGTTTGATGTTGTAGTCTGACCAATTACTGGGAACTAATGTATGGGTCCTGCACTAGAGTGATTCAGATCAAAACATACACAAATAAAAACAAAGTTTAAGTTGTAGTTACGTTGTTTTTACCAGATTTTTTAGTGTTTGAGATTTATAATATGTCCAATGCCTTATTTTCTAAAGTTTTATCAAATCATCTACCAAGCAGTAACTCGCATGCGCAAAAATATGATGTTAGAGTAACAAATATATGGGTCCACAAGCTAGACCTAATTTAAAGCCCCAACATATTTAACATTTTGACTTTCATTGTGTACTACTGAGTTTTATCAGTTCCTTCATAGTTTCTTTTAGCAAACTGGAGATTAAATTTTGTTCCTGTTTAAACAGCAAATTCAAATACTTTAAACCAAATTTTGTTCAATAAAATATTCATGAAAAGTAAGATTCAGAAATAATATTTCCATTGATAAAGGCTAGTTGTACAAAATATGCCTATATTTAAAAGCTAAATTCAACACTTGTGTCTATTAAGAGAGATCTGGTTTGCTACATTGAACTGAATGGAATCTGTTACAGACATTAAAAGTGAAATATCAAAAAGATAAATGTTGATGGGTAAATGAGCATTTATAAGTCTATTTAATAGTATTACCGATAAAACTGATGACAAAGATCAGACTATGACGAGAAAATTGGAACTTAAATATTAAAAGGAAGTTATATATTTTAGCAACACTGGACTAAGACTTATTGTAGTTATCCTTTAGCAAACTCTTGGCCACACTGTTCTAAGACTACATATGTAGAGTATCCATAGAGTCGAGACTCGAGTACGGTTGGAGAGTTACAAATACATACCTAAGTCCAAGTCCAGCTAGCGAGACAATCTGGCTCAGTCTCGGGGCTTGGAAAGGTTTGCACTTTTCGTCACATTTGTAATCCATCGAAACTCTCCATCCATATTGTGGAAGACCGGGAATCTCTTCTCTTGGGATCGTCAGTCCATCCTCTGGATTTCTATCCGCCATTGTGGTCGATAAATGTGTATATCAAAGTAAATTTATGATGGCAGGTGAGGTATTATTTATGTGACGTCCCACCTCAAAACATCTTCCCAGGTCATGAAACGCCTGATCATGCGTGTGCCCGAAATAGCTGATGCACTTTCGACTCAAAGCAAGTTCTCGTATCGACTGCTTACATTTTTAATCGATTTAAATCGAGTTCCCATTAAATAAGGGGTGTGTGTATTTTTCGGCCCATGGTGAAAACAGGTTATGAATATTCATATGATCTTTAATTAAAGAAAAAATCCCATAATCTGCTTGTCGAATTTCAATTTTAACTACCCTCCAACTCTCTCTCCCTCTCTCCTCTCTCTCGGTTTCTCTCTCTCTCTCTCTAATATGAAAGAGATGGATAATCAACAGTGAATTTACCATCATTTCTTGCCCCATTTAAATTTCTGTGTGGCCCCAAGGCTGCTGATCGCCACTCAATGACCTTTTCGAACAAAGTATATTAAGATCAGACTGCACAGAACGTGCAGTCTTATCTTATGTACAGTGTCCAATACGGAGATATCTATCTACAAAAACTAGCAGTATTCAAATTTTTGCAACCGGCATAAAGGTTTATTTAACTTGTTGAGGATTAATGGTAAATATGATACTAAGCCACGTCATTCGGTTTAGACAGACAGACAGCAGACTGACGAATAAATAGTCATCTCCTGGCTCGAAATAGTGCTTAAACTCGGCACCCGGCTTACGATAGGGATTTTTGTGACAAAAAAAAAATCGTTTCATGACATGAGGGAGGATAACGTTATGAGAGAAAAAAGTCAGTATCAGAGCAAATTAACAGTACACAGAAGCCGACATAAATGTGCGGGTCACACTTCCTACGTCACATCCGGTTTATCGAAGATTTCACAAACCACATTTTCGCTTATAACTCTCTTTTAACGAAAGACATTGAAATATGGTTTTCAATTTTAAGATTGTTTTCATTTCAGGATTTGTCACATCCGGTTTATCGAAGATTTCACAAACTCGCACAGGTGTGCAAACCACATTTTCACTTATAACTCTCTTTTTACGAAAGACATTGAAATATGGTTTTCAATTCTAAGATTGTTTTCATTTCAGGATTCTTATATCCAAAAATAGCTTTGGTCTGGAGTTACCCTTTAAGCCCAATCTTAATATTTTATATGCCTGTCAGTTTTGATGAAATAAATACCAAATAATAATTCAAGCTTAGGTTATGACCTTATTATTGGTATTAGAAACTTTTAAAATATTCCGCATGGATCTGCTTTATTGAGTTAAAAGTGGTAGAATACATTTTGTCAATCTTTATATCCGGCCCGTAAATTTAAAATTTTATTTTGTTTGAAACGCAAATGTTATTAAATCAGTTTCAAAGGTAATCGAATTAATAAGCTTTTGAATGGTACAATTATAAAGAAACTACTAACAAATGCTAGCATGTCTGAGTCCAAAGTGTTAAAATATTATGAAGCTTTTGAAAAATCAAGTTGAAAACAAGAAACCACGTAGATGTCCGGCCGCTATATTCAAAACTTTATTTTGCAACCAATCTAAAAAATATCAATACACTTTCAAAGTTGATAAAGTAAGCTTTCAAAGGTTATAAAGAAAATAGAAATTTGTTTTTAATTATAAACGTTAAAAATCTTATCCATTAAAAATAAATAAATAAATAAAGTTGGAAATGAGAAACATGTGAATCACACAGCCCCTATATATTTGTTTCTTGAAACCTTCTATAGGCGGTTGCCTCTTAGATTCTTTTCTGTAAGTTTGTCCATATTGCCCGCTTCCAGTCTGTAACACTCAGGACTAAACTTCACAGGATTATTTCTCCACACTTTGTTTAAAGTACTTTTAAAAGTATTTATACTATTGACAATCACTAACTCCTCAGGCAGGTTATTCCATATGGTGTAATGACACGTATTGAAAAAGTATTCTTTCTTAAATTTGTTTTGCAATGTGGCTTAAAAATTTTGAATTTGTGACCTCTGGTTGTTTAAAAAATGGGTCTGATACTGTTTGAAAATTTTGATTTTATCCATTTTATCAACGTTATTAAAAACTTTGTATGTTTGGATCATATCAGCCGTAAGACGACGATATTCTAAAGATGGCAATCCCAGGCTATTTAGTCTTTCAGAGTAGCTTTTGTATTTCAATTCCGGGAGTAGTTTTGTAGCAAGTCTTTGGATGTTTTCGATTTTTATTCTTTCCATTTTGTACATTGTTGACCATACGCAACTCCCGTATTCCAGATGCAGTCTAACTAGGCTTTTGTATAAAGTTAAGAACATTTCTTTATCCAAATGTGTAAAGCTTCTTTTTATCAGTCCTAGCATCTGGTTTGCCTTTTTAATCTTTATGTCTACGTGATCTCGAAAAGTAGTCTGTTGTCCATACATATCCCCAGATCGTTTTCGGTCTGTTCTTTTGAAATCTTTTTGCCCATGAGATGGTAATGATATTCTGGAGTGTTTCCAATATGAACATGTTTACACTTTTCTTGGTTAAAGTTTAGCTGCCATGTTTTCGACCATTGTTCAAGCTTTAACAGATCTAGTTGAAGATTTTCTTGATCTGTTTTGTTATTCACAGCAGAGTAGATTTTAGTGTCATCGGCAAAGAGCTTGGATATGTCTGGTAGGTCATTTATGAAGATAGTCAAAAATATTGGGCCCAATACACTACCCTAAGGGATTCCACTGGTTACGTGTCCCAAGTTTGACTTCATTCCGTTTAGAACTACCCTTTGCGTTCTTTCTGTCAGGAAATTTTGGATCCATCTAAGCAGTTTCCCAGTAATGCCATATTCTTCTAATTTTTTTATTAATCTTTTGTGAGGTACAGTATCAAATGCTTTTTTAAAATCAAGATATATGACATCAATACTCATGTATTCGTCAATCATTCTTGTCCAATCTTCCATTGTCTCAATCAGTTGAGTGATGCAAGATTTTCCTTTTCTGAAACCATGTTAGTTATTTGTCAAGAGATTGTTCTCTTCTAGGAGGGTCATTATTTCACCATGAATTATTTTTTCCATAATTTTACGTAAAATACAAGTTAAGCCGATTGGACGATAATTTCCTGCATCTTGTTTGGATCCTTTTTTAAAAAGCGGAGTAACATTAGATATTTTCCAGATAGAAGGATGTTCCATTTCATTCAAGGACAGATTGAACATAGTTGCAATGGGTTTGGCTATTAAATCTGCTACCCCACGAAGAAATTTTGGGTGGATGTTGACCTATACTCTTTCCCTCTTTAATTTGATGTAGATGTTTTCAGACCTTTTCTTTTGTGAAGTCAATTGAATCTAACTTTTTGTTTGTTCTTAGTTGAAAATCTGGCACATTATCGTCTTCAATCGTAAAAAAACTTTTGAAATAGTCATTTAATATTTCTGCTTTTTCCTCATTTAGTGTGTGGATATTTCCATTTTTGTCTGCCAGACTTGGGATATCTTCTTTTACTTTTGTTTTAGATTTTATAAATTTTCAAAACTTTTTGGGGTTTGTTTTTAAATTTGCCACAACGTTCTTCTCGTATTCACGTTTGGCATCTTTTACTATTTTTGCTGCATAATATTTTGCTTGGGTATACCTAGATCTTGTTAAGTCATTCCTACAATAGAGATACTTTTTCCACTTTGTTCGTTTCTTTCTCACTGCCTGGAGGGCCTCAGCATTCATCCATGGTGTATTGGCTGGCTTTTCGTTGAAATTGCACTCTGGTATGTTTTCTTTACATATATTATTTATTTTATCGGCAAATTTCTCCCACTCCAGATGGATATCACAATGAATGAACTCTAAATCCCAGTTAACATCAAATATGTTAGCTTCTATAGTGTGACTGATTAAAAAAATCAAAGTATACGTTCAAAGTTGATATAACAAACCTTTAATGGTAAGAAGAAACTTAAATTTGATTTTGGCATTTATGAGTTACAACCGTTTGAAACTCATCAAGTTTTAGGAATTTTAGCATGTTGAAAATGAGAAACACGTTACATATCCAGCACGTATATTTAGCTTTCATTGTGTATCTTACCGAATATTGTTTCATATAATTTCAATTGATAAGATTTCAAAGTTAAGTAAAATTTTTCATTTTATAAAGAAACTAAATTTTGATACAGGTGTGCTTGAGTTATAAGCGTTTGAACTCTCTCTCTCTCTCTCTCTCTCTCTCTCTCTCTCTCGCAACCGATTTCAGAGCAGGGATCTTAAATACACAAACTTATATATACGATCCCTGTTCAGAGTCAAGAAAAAAATGAGGTACAAGAATAAGTATATTCAAATAATGATGGACCAAAAGCAGGTATCTTTCCCCTTTCCGACAAATTTGTAAACTTTATTCTTCCATTATATTGTAAAACACCGGGATTGTTTGTTTCACTTTCAAACATGCGTCATCATTCATAATTAGTCTGATATATTACCTCTGTATCAATTTAAATTATTACGTAACGTATTCAGTTTCGACACTGCTACTGTGAAGTAGCACGAAGTGCGGTCTATCTAAACAAAAAATCTATAAAAGCATGGTGGATAAACCAGACGTAGTGTGTATAAAACTAAATTTCCCCTTTCACCACAGTTTAACCAGTTAAATTAACTTTTACTCGAGAAATACTTGGTATGATAAGACTGTCATGTTCTTGAAAGAGCATTTCTACCTTGTGATTGGAAACAGGAACCGTATGTAACAGTTTACGTTTCTTGCTGGAAACAAAATTTTGGGTGAGATATCTCAAAATCTAAACCTGGATAGGAAATGCAAATAATCATAAGTTTCGATCAAATATCACACAAAAATATACTATGTTTGAAACTTAGAAGACTATTAAATGCCCTCTTTTCCCCTTTTTGATAGGAATTGGTGAGATTTGACATCAGTTTAAGCATAGGACATTATACCTGAAGCCAAATTTGAGATTGGACTTTAAAAAGGTTGTGAACTGGTAATTTCAAGGAGCAACCTTTTGTTCGAATTTAATTTTCTTATACCATTTGGAAGCTAAGAACAAATACTTTTATTTGAAACTAAAATCAGGGCAGTTTTAAATACAATTTTTTGGTAATTGGGCCGGATTTATGTACGCTGTGCCTATTAAAATAGAGAAGGTGATGTACGCCTAAAATAATCAAGTATGACTATCGAGTACGCGGCTGTTAGTGCATATGATCATAGATATATGGAATATGCTAAGCAATGTTGAATGCTACAGCCTTTGAAGGAGGAAGACCTATATAATTACGGATTTGATCATGTCTCTAGCGACTTCTTAATCCTCTATGTAACCCTTAGGTACTACATGATCCTGTGTTAAAAGCGTCCCAGAAGAAGAGGAGGGGGGGGGGAGGGTATTGAACACATTTTAACATTGGTAACCAGCATTTTCTTCTTTCCTTTTTTTTTTTTTTTATCTTTCTTGTACCTTTCGAGAGCTACATTTAATATTTTGAATGCAAATTTCTTAAGTCCAAAATATTATCATCAGGTAAAGAACTTTTGTCTACTGCAATCAAAGATGAATCTAAGTGATCGGGAAAAATTTGACACAACTATGCGTTATAATCCTTTGAGCAATTCAAAAAAATCGACCACTAAAAGTCTCTAAAAATCCTTTCTCTGCCTCCTGTCTCACCTGAAGTCGAAACCTATGGTTACCAAGGTGGATCTGCTTGAGAAAACTCAAGGAGAAAATAAATGAAATAGCACATTGTGTGTCTAACAGTTTCAAAGATAAAAATAAAGGAACTTTCCCAACATAAAACATCAAAACTTGTACTGCCGATATAGTTTTGTTGATTGCTATAACAAAAGAGTTTGCTTCTATAAAGTTGTTGACGTAACATGAGTATGATATACCGAAACATGCAATAGAGTATCAGAGAATAAATATCAGGCTCAGACTGCACGTATACATATGCCTGACTGATCTTGATATAAACTCTCCACAAAATGCATCCTTAGTCGTTTGCAGGAGAAGGGTTAATATGAATTTAGCCAATATACAAAGGTAGATAGACGTATCCATAACCAGCTCTCAGATATTTTCCAATTTCTCAATTTTTCTCAGCTTCAAAAAATGTTTTCTTCAACCGTTGCGCCATACACATGATACATGTATTGTAAACGTAGACCTTATCATTTGTCTGAAGGTGGCTGTCTTAAATTTTATGGATCAAATTAATCACTTACTAGCTAAAGACTTTTGATATCAAAAACCAAAGATGCGTCAACAATATTTGACTCTATTTTGCCTTTCCGGCCAGTGCAGATCTTAATCAAACTGCACAAAACAAGCAGTCTGATCTTTTATCTATACTTTCCGCTTCGCTGATACACTATAGACGAAAGGCAGCTTCAAAATTGCTATTATTTCGTATTTTTCTAGCATGAAAATGTCCATTGGGTTCTCCCCCTTCCGCACTTTTAGGGTTAATTGAACAAATCGAACAATATTCTATCACTTTAGAACTTGTTTATATCCAACAAGGAAGTTCATAAATTTTCATCAGGTTACATAGATCCACGTCTTGGAAATTGAATAGAAAACGTTGTGGAATTATGAAATTGTTTGAAGGTTTTGTGTTGGAAAAAGAAGTGAAATAAGTGTGGTACAAAATTTGTTTAGCCTATTTTTCTTGTTCTATCACGAAAAGAAAGTAGATCAATATCTGAAACGCTCATACTGGCAGAGCAAGAAGAGATTTAGACACAACCCTCCTCATTTAACCCTTTACCTTACGATAAAATTATAGATTCATCCAATTTGAAAGCTTTTGCTGATGACAAATTCAATGTGGCTTGAATGATGAGGGTTGAATCTATCTTTAGAGGTAATAAAGACCCAATAGTGACCCAAGGCAAACATTGTAGGTGTGAACAGGGATCGTATATACACAGGGATAGGCAACGCAACTGGAGTTAAGACCAATTATCGATTTTTCACTGACTTACCTGTACGGCGTCCAATAATCCGTTGTCGTTCCTTGCGAGTTATTATCTTCCTTTCAGATAATATAATTCCTTGCCGATTCCGACAATTTTTATATCCGCCAAAGAAGCGTTTTGTATGAAATGCGTTTCAATGTTTATGTCAATGTTTTTCTGTTATTGTTTTTTTTTCAGTTAAAGTGTTATTTTTTTTTATCTGGAAAATTTAAAGTGTCGACTAATTGGGCGTTTCAGATATACAGGTCATGTTGTCAGTCTTGATTTCACACGAAGTGTAAATTGTGAATGGAGATCAAAACGGCCCGGTGCCAAAACGACCCATTACCGAAACAACCCTCTTTTTCGTAGTAACTTAAAATATTTTGATATTTCTGCAGTGGATATCAATTGCAAACAATTCGGGAAAAGCACACATCGCCTGTTGAAGGATTAAGTCCGTCTAACGTTTCGAAAGTGGGCTGCTTTTGTCCACTCTCTGTATTTGACATGATCACAAGTGGGATATATCAGGTTGTGTATCTGTCATGACACATCTACTGTTAGTAGTGTCCTCTTCTGTTTAAAGACAATACGCATCATTGAAATTAAATATTTATTTTCTGATTTTCTTTTCCAAATGTTTCAATTTGGTCAGGTCAAAAGCTTCTCATGTTGTCAGGAGTGACAAACATTTCACTTGTATGTAGTACAATGTATTAGGCCGGTAAACACAGAGATCTGTTAATAGTTATATACCCATTTTTCAATAGCAAACTACACAAAGGGCATACAGAACCAGAAAATTGCCTTCACTGCCCATTAAATGGACCTTCCAGTACATTTTCAGTTCAGCTTGCAGCTACTCTTAAATCACTGTCTTTGACAGAAAAAAAGGAGAATTTCCTGCAAAATGGAAAGAATTAGTGAACTTTCTGAAAAAGTAGGCTGGTGAAGTGTGAGGACCTGTCTGCAACTCTGTTCCTACTTTTATACTTTGGTTACCAACATTCTCTCCTTTTCCCCAAATGCTTTCAATTATATCATTGACAAATTCCATAATTTGAGTCGCATTTCAATTGCTGTCTGTAAGTGCTCTCACTTTGTACAAGTCTACTTCTGTGTTGTTTCAAAAAGAGTTAACAGTGTGGCAAAGTAAAAGTTGCTTTTGACAAGCAATTTTTCCTTCTTTAATAATGGTTTTTTATTCTGTGTCAGAAAACTTAAGTTATCTAATAACTTTGAAAGCTTTGATTTTGGACCAATTTGAAAACAGTATAAGTTGTGTAGGCCTTTGTACAAATTTGACTTTTCGCTCCTCATACAGTGGACAGCATTGGAAAACATTTGTAAAAGACCAGTTGCAGCCAGTGATCAATTCTTTTCAAAATGATTTCTGTGCTATTAAAAATATTATGTTTTTGCCTTTCCTTTAAATGTTTTTCATTTTTTAAATTTTCAAAAAAATTCACACTGTACACAGAAAGTTTATGTTGAAATTGATATTTTAAAATTTCTCACTAAAAACATCAAGGCAGCCATGAATTTTGAGCTACATGTGTGTTACAAAATTAAATAGTACTGAAAAATGTGTTCCTTTAGCAAGTTTTAACTTAATGCCTAATAAATTTGATTTTACATAAATCCACAGTAGAAATCTTTGGAAAACAGTATGACACAAGGACCAATCTTTTTGTGATAAAATGTAACATGCAAATGGTTGGTTGCTTCCGCAAATGCTTTTTTCATTGAATGTAGACTTTTATCTCCTAAAACTTTTTCACTGTGGCAAGTTGCAGTTAATGATGATGGTAAAAGTATTGTGTATATGAGATATTATTGGTATATTAAACTATCATTATAATCCTGGTGTATGTCATACAAACGCCCAAAATATACTTCTCTCCCTAAACAGAGATTTTCAAGTAGAAACATTCCCAACTCTAGTGATACATGGAATATGGATAGCTGCATTGTTTGCTGTGATACAATTGCAAAATGTTGAAAGCAACCAACCTTCAGGAACACTTTGCCAGACAACAAAATTTGAGACTTGTCTGATTTGGAATTATTTGCAGACAAGAAATGAAATTTGTCACTTGTGTCTTTGCTGAGAAAATGAGAACATGCTTGCCAACATTTTCTTCTTTTCCCACAATGTTTTCAGATGTGTAAATATTTCCCATGGTAGTGAAAACTTAGGATTCAGGACTGGCATCTGTCACAGATTATTAGATAACTCCTTACCACAAGTGGCTTATAAGACTGTAGATAATGAATGTGCTGTGTTGTTTGAAGAAACCAAAAGTATGTCAAATTTAATACATGTACTTTTAGTGTTTTATGACAATAGTGTGAGTAGTGGGAAACCAACATCATGATTCTCAGAGAATTTTGCACAACACAGATACATACTTCTCTCCCTCAAAAAAACATGTTGATGAGGAAAAGCAACACACAGCTTGTACAGACAGTTGTGCAAATTCAAAAAACAAATAGATAAGTATAATGGCTGCTATGATACAACTAAAATGTTGTGAAACATTGCAAATTGAGCAAGGTTCCTTCCTTAACTTTTTGCCAGATTACAAAATTTTGGACATGTCTAATTTGAAAGCATTTGCAGACGACAAATGAAATGCAACTGAAATGAGGAGACTTGTTTTTCCTGGGGAAATGAGAAAATGTGACGTGTACTTACTGGTAGTTTCTTCTTTGTTCACAATGTTTTCGGAAGTATGGATATTCCCCAGGTTAGCGAAAACTTAGGATTCAGCAATACTAGCATTTGTCACAGATAATTAAATAACTCCATACTTCTAGTGTCTTATTGAGCTATACATACTAAATATACTTTGGTGGTAGAAGAAGCTCACAGCTTTCATATTCAAATACATTAATTTCACTTTAGCATTTTTCTTGCAGGTTTGTACAGTTCACAGCTGATTTGGTCTTTAATATTCTAAGTTTTCAAGCCCAGCTTCAGTTTTATACTAGCACACTTTATGCAGAATTACAAAACCATCTTCAATGTCATTCTTCTGTTCACAGGATGCATCACAACAGTATGTTGACAGCTCTTAAAACCATGTTTTGAAGTGTTTGTGCTCTCACAATACATATCTGGAAAAAAAATATAGAACCAACTGAATTTCAGATTTCTCCTTTTTACAAAAAGTAACATTTTAATTCTTCAGTTACGTTGCAAAATATGGTTTTATTTTCACATGGTTAGACTATAATGAGAATTTGTTCAGGATATGGCCAATTAATAGAGATCCAATCATTTTTGACTAATGTGCGGTACTGCGCTTCCACCTTTACTGAAATAACCCCTTTTTAGGCTGCCATCTTGCAATTAAGACCGAAAATAGCCAAGTTTTTGAGCCCACAGTTATCCAACCTTGGCATCGAAAATCACTAGATTTGATTTAAAAACAAAAAGAAATACTTACTGCTTATAAAGATGTCAAAATCTGAACAAATTTATTTCTAAAAATAAATTGAGAATGCTACAACTATCACTAGGGTCCCGCCAAATTCACCACATTGGTCCGCCATTTTGTGATGAAATACCGAAAATAGCCCAGTTTTGAGCCCATAATTATCTAACTTAGGAATCGAAAATCAGCACAAAATTGGCTTTAATACAAGGAGATGTACTCTATCTCGTGATTTTACCAACATGCCGCTATTTGGACGCTACTTTATGTACTTAAAAAGTACTTCTGCACGTCACTAAATCCTCCTGCCGAACATGCCCTACGGGGCAAACATGATTAGGTCATGATTTTTTAACGCCAAAATAAGCATATAAAACAAAATCTCCGAAAAAAATTGATGTTACATATATTCTAAGCATGTAAATATTCGGAAACTTACCTGTTGAGAAGGACGTATGAGATAACCAAGCAAAACGTTGATTAAAACAGTGATCGTCCTATGCCGAAATTTAAGATGGCCGCCGTTTTTTCCTGTGCGGTCAATTCGAAAGAAGACAGTGAATAACCGGAAGTTAGATCTATACCGCGTTTCCTATCCCTGTATATAAGATCCCTGGTGTGAAAAAGCATTCTCAATTTAAATCATACGAGTAAAAAGCGTGGAAATTATTGTTGAGATGACAATTATTGTTGAGATGACAATCTGTTGTACTGTCGATCTATGTGTTAGTTGTGAGCAGAAAAATGAATTTTAAAACTAGGTAAAACGCAAACAAAAGATGGAGCTACCTGTAGACCTAAAGTTAAATCTCACTTTATTGCCGGCAACTGCAGTAACAGATTGTCATCTTTCCAATAGTTAAATTCTATACTTTTAAATGGTATGAATTAACTTCTTACCAAACGACAAAAATGTAGACTTGTCCAAATCGAAAGGATTTGAAGACGACAAATGCTGCTTAAATGGTGATTTCTGTATAGGGTAGAAAACATTGTGGGAAAAGGAAAAAATGCTGGTTACCAGCATTTTCTCCTTTTCCCTCATTGTTTTCAAAAGGCTTCTTCCTCAGGGTCGTTAAAACTCGGGATTGTGTGGTAAAGAGTTACATGCATTATGTGACCAGCATTGTTTATTTTTAGCCACTTCTGTGCCTTTTAAACTTAGTGGTTTCGTATGTAAAGGGTTAAATATCCGCATTGAAATACTTTAAATTTGGACAAGTTCTTATCTTGTCTTGTAAAGTGTTTTAACCCTTTACCAAACAACAGAATTACAGACCAGTTCAAGTTGAAAGCAATTGCAGACAAAAAAAAATAGATGTGTGGCTCAAAAATCAAAATTTGCTCTGAGAAGTGTAGAAAACATTGTGCAAAAAGGAGAAAATCTGCTTACCAGCATTTTCGCCTTTTTTTCCTACAATGTTTTCAAAAGGCTTCTTCGTCAGGGTCATTAAAACTCATGATTTTGTGGTAAAGGGTTAAAACTTTTCCAACTCTACAAATTTTTATCCTGCCCATTTTGAAAAATTTGCAGACGCACATTAATCTTTTACCATAAAATCCCAAGGTTTAACACTTTTCCGTACGATCCCGACTTTTAATGACCAGCATTTTCTCCTTTTCCCACAATGTTTCCTGCATTATCAACTACAGAAATCATTGTTTGAGCTACAATTTATTTGTCGTTTTCAAGTGCTTTCAATTTGGTTCAGTGCAAAGTTTTCTCATTTGGTAAGAGTTAATGACCCTGGAGAAAGCTTTTGAAAATCTTTCTGAAAAAAGAGAAAATGCTGAAAACCAGAACTTTTCCTCAATATTTTTTTGCCTTTCAAGCACAAATCCACCATTTGAGCAACTAATCTGTTGTCTGGTATTTGAACAAGTCTAAAAGTTTGCCATTTGGTAAAGATATAACTCTTTTCCAAATTACAAAAGTCTGGACTTGTACAAATTAAAAACATTTGCTGACTACAATTTAGATATGACTCAATAGATGGAAATTGTCTCGCCTTCGACATGATCCACCAAAGCCATGAACAATATTAGTTGTCAGGCAGCAGGGCACTTGGAAACTTGGACATGATCTGCCACAGCTGTGAACAAGCTTCCAAGTGCCTTGCCAACTGACAGTACAACTAACAATGTAGCCTTGGACAACAAGTTTTAGACTTGTCCAAATTAAAAGCATGTACAAAAGTCAAATTACTTGTGGCTCAAATGGTGGAACTTGTCCATAACAGGGTGTATAACGAGTAAATGCTGATAACCAATGGTTTTGTCCTTTTTCCACAATGTTTTCAAAAGGCTTTTACCTGAGGGTTGTTAAAACATGAGATTGGTCGGTAAAGGGTTAACTTGGCAGCTGGTCAAAAATAATCCTTATCATCGGTCTGAATGTATTGTGAGAACTCTCCCTTTTTATTTTCAGGGTGAACTGTCTTGAAGAAGAGTAAAATTGTTAACTCAAACCATGCTCTGTCTGAAATAGAGTTAGTCGTGAAAAAAAAAAAAAAAATGGGCAGACCATTATTTTCAGAGAAGTCAAGGGGCTCAGCCGATGCAAAGAGCCTATCTGTGAGGATTTATAACAAGGAAAGAGATGGGGAGTTGTACCCGATACAAGAAGGAATGACATGTGAAAATGTCTGTATTGAAATAGGTAAAAGCCGCCAGATTTCCCCAACACTATTACATTGTTTTTCACTGAAAAAATACTGTAAGTCAAAACCAAATGGAATCTGGCTTAGTCCACAGGACGAACTGAAGATTCAAACTGACCAAGTTGATATTCACTTTAGAATGAGATTTATTCCACACTGTCAGCACACAACTGATATCTTCCAGAATAAACACCTTAAAGATGATAATTGCCTCAGATATCTCTTCTGGCAGATCAACTGGGACTTTCTTCATGACAAAATTGATTGCTACCAGCAGAATAACAAAGAGCGAGCTCGAGGATTGATTGTTCTGTGTGTGTTGATACAGTTGAGACAGTATACTGAGTTACAGTATCACAACAATGTACAAGGTTACATCGAAAGTTTGGACAGTTATCTGGTCTCTTGCAACAAAAGCCTTAGAAGTTTTTTTCCTGCTTCAATGAAAGGTACAGTTCTAGACAGAATAATTCCTGTCATTGAAAATAATATAAAAAGTAAAGTGAAGGATAATCAAAAGCATTATCCATTTGACGATGAGCGTTTCAATTCACTGGCCTTGATGAAATCCTTCATCCGCAGTGTTTTACAGGAGGAGACAGGCTTTTTCATAGAGCATTACTCAGCATACAAGGTAGATTTCACTACTGAGCCAGTTCCGCAGAAGCCAGATCAACTAAGAGCAGTATTTAAAGGCAGAGAAGAACTGAGTCTCATCATTGATATGAGTCGTAGGCCAGCTGAAATTTTCATTCACAAACAAATGGTTAGTCTTGTAACAAATATTGTAAATGATTGATCATTCTATTAGTCCCTTCATTTCATGTCAACACAGGGGTCCTTCGTGACTCAGTGGTCAAGTGTGGGACTCGTAACCTGGAGGCCCCAGGTTTGAGCCCCGCTGATTTGCTGGGCTTTTCAAGGGAGCATCCTTAGGCAAGACACTTCAGAGCCCTTGCCTAGTACTGTTGAAACCCAGGAAATACATGAATATGTGAGCTGTCAGTATGATATGCCAGAAATAATGATGAAAGCGGTGTAAAACACCAATCAATCAATTCATGGCAACACATCTCTATCAGTCGACTGTAACCCTTTACTTTACAGCAGAACTTTGGAGTGTCAAAGGATGAGGCTACCTCCAGATTCAGTTGGTTGTGAGACAAAATGGATTTTATGGATCCACAAGTATATGATCAGAGCTCCAGATAAGAGGGAGTGATGGTACTCTAAAGTGATTATATCTCTTTGAAACCCTATGTTGTGGGTACTCATTAGAGTCGTCTAGATGAGACGATTCTAATGAGTCTCTACAACATAGGGTTTAGTGGAGAATAATTAATATTTTCAATTTTGAAATCAAAATCATTCCCTCTATCTGGAGGTCTGTATGATGTATTGCATGGTATAATGCAATTGGGAGATACATGAAAGCCTCTTTTGCGAGAATGGCGCTCATATATAAGCGCTTAGAACCAGCATTGTCTTTGAGCGTGCTTTTACAGCAATGCTGTTTGGTGTCTTTCCTTGATGGTTAACTCTCTATCAGACGACAACATTTTAGACTTGTCCAATTCAAGAGCATTTGTAGATGACAAATTCAATGTGGCTCAAGTGATGAAAGTTATATGGTAAAGGCCAGAAAGCTTTGTGGGAAAAGGAGAAAACACTGGTAACCAGCATTAAAAAACTTTCTTCCCCAAGCCGTGGTATAAAAGTTGGGATTGTGTGGTACTGGGTTAAGCACTATGTGTTATTGTTTATGTTTGGATGGGTGATTGATTTGGTTCACTTGACACCAGCATTTTTCCATTTGGGGAGTCTGAAGCCTTGGGATTCTAAAACCCAACATTGTAAGGTAAAGATGTAGGAAGCATGATTATTTTTTGTTATGACTTAATTTTCCTTGTATTACTATTTCAAATTTTAGGTTATTTCTATATATGTGTTTTGATGGATGAACTTCTAAGGATAGGGAAAAGGCAGTTGTACATGTATTTAACTTGTGAAAATTGGATAGCCCAGTAGCTCTTTAAGTTGCAGATCCCAGAAACTAAGTTATGTATAACTTGCAGAGCCCAGTATCTCAACCTGTAAGTATTAGTAGCAGGGCCCAGTAGCTCAGTTTGTAATTATGAGTAGCAGATTCCAGTAGCCTATTTGGAAGTATTAGTAGCAGAGTCCAGTATATCAGTCTGTAAGTATAAACAGTGTCCAGTATCTCAGCCTGTAAGTATAGGTGGCAGAGCCCAGTACCTCAGTCTTTAAGTATAAGTAGCAGAGTCAAGAAGCTCAGTCTGTAAGTATAAGTATCAGTGCCAAGTAGCTCAGTCTGTAAGTACAAGTAACAGAGTCAAGTAGCTCAGTCTGTAAATATAATTAGCAGAGTCCAGTAGCTCTGTCTATAAGTAGCAGTGCCAGGTAGCTCAGTCTGTAAGTACAAGTAGCAGAGTCCAGTTGCTCAGTTTGTAAGAATAAGTAGAAGAGTCCAGTATCACAGTCTACAAGTATGTTAAGCAGTGCCCAGTATCTCAGTCTGTAAGTATACGTAGCAGAGCCCAGTATCTCAGACTAAGTTTAAGTAGCAGAGTTCAATATCTCAGTTTGTTAGTATAAGTAGCAGTGCCCAGTCGCTCAGTTTGTAAGTATAAGTAACATGAGTCCATAGCTCAGTCTGTAAGTATAAGTAGCAGTGTACAGTATCTCAGTCAATAAGTATAAGTAGCAGAGTCCTGTATCTCAGTCTGTAAGTTTAAATAGCAGAGTCAAATATCTCAGTCTGTAAGTATAAGTAGCAGTGCCCAGTAGCTCAGTCTGTAAGTATAAGTAGCAGAGTCCAGTTAATCAGTCTGTAAGTATAATAAACAGTGCCCAGTATCTCAGTCTGTAAGTTCAAGTAGCAGAGTCCAGTATCTCAGTCTGTTGGTATAAGTAGTAGTGCACAGTTTGTAAGTATGAGTAACAGAGTCCAGTAGCTCAGTGTGTAAGTAGAAGTAACAGAGCTCAGTATCTCAGTCTGTAAGTGTAAGTAGCAGTGCCCAGTACCTCCGTCTAAGTAGCAGTACCGAGCCTGTGAGAATAAAGCAGTTTGATGTGAGTCAAATGATGGGATTCGTTTTCTGAAGATGTTGTTAACATTGTGGGGGGAAAAAATGCTGGTTACCAGGGTTTTCACCTCTCACAATGTTTTCAATAGACCTCCAGCTCAGGGTTGTTAAAGCAAGGGATTGTGTGGTAAAGGTTGAAAGAAATTCTTTAATGGTTCCAGTGTTGAAATGTGTGTTATTAATGCTACATTATATACAGAATGAACAATTTTCTCTATAGTTTGCACTTACCAGAGGTTAGCTAGAAAACTATAATTGAAATATTATTAACCCATTACCAAAAAGTCCAGAGTTTTAACAACACAAAAGAAAAGGGTTTCGGAAAGCATTGTTGGAGAAGAAGAAAATGCTGGTTACATTCAGTTTTTCCTTTTTTCAATATGTTTTCTACTCTTTCATAAACAAACCCATCATTTAGACAACAATGAATTTGTCGTCTGCAAATGCTTTCATGTATGGACATGCATAAACATTTGTCATCTGGTAAAGAGTTAAAGATTATGTGAAACACAAAAGAAATAATCTTGCAAAATTCTAGAAATGTTCAATTTTAGATCAGCTATTCATTGTTCTATTTTCTCAGGAAAAGACAAGAATACCCATTGACAGGTTGTCAGATCTGAAATTAACTTTTGATGAAACAAGCGAAATGGAAAAAGTGCACCTTTTTGTTACGGACAGACCACCTGAAGTAAATTTTTGAATTTATACATAGCTCGGACATTTGTTTCTTTAGGTGAAAGATTGAAATTTATTTCATCGAGTGAACATCATCGTTAATATTTTCACAAGTTGGCACAGCCACAAGTGAAAATATGACCGATGTGCCAACTCGTGAAAATATTTCATGGTTTTAACCCTTTTTGGGAGGAACTTGCATCAAAATCCAGAACAGTTCTTTTCGGTAATTCCCCGTGGCGTACCCCGTCTGCATAGCAACGCATTACAGTATTACGTCAAGCGCAAGAAATGTAGGGTAAGTTACATCATATTTCCATCTGATTGAGAGGCACGTGCAATTTACCTAGGTAACCAGTGTGCGGGAACAACTGTTTCCACCTTCAATAGAAGAGTTAGAATATAAAAATCGGTATTTTTCACTGGTTGTAACCATGAAATATTGAAAAATATTTCACTGATATTTCTCGATAACCTATCGAAAAGCATGAAATAATTTGTTGTATCCCATTACCTACAGCTGAAAAATTTTTATCTGGCAGAGCACCTATTTGAAAATATTGTAGCAGCAAGGAAAAATTGCTTATAGTTTGAGTCTGCTGAAAATTTTGTTTTTTATTCCTCAACCAAACGACTGGTATCTTGACTCTTAACGACACTGTTGAAGAAGGCTTTTGAAAATATTGTGGAATATGGAGAAAATACTATTAATCAACATTTTCTCCTTTTCCCACAATGTTTTCTACCCTATTAAAGACAAAAATCATCTTGTGAGGTACATTTGTTTTTTGGAAATGCTCTTAATTTGATTGAGCCCAAAGTCTTCCAATTGGTACAGAGTTAAAACCAGAAGCTATTTGGTCTTTTTATGACCCAGGGAGAAAATATTTTTAAAAACACTGTGGAAAAGGAGAAAATGCTGGTTATCCTCTCCTTTTCCAAAAGTGTTTTGTGCCTTTTCACAAAACACTGTGCTCACTGGAAAAGATGGCGGCCAAAAACTAAAAGTAGAAAAACTGCCAAATAACAGCTTTTCTGAAACAGTGACTGGAGTTATACTAATTTCAAGTGAATATTCATTTGGTCACTTTCCACCTAATTGCACACATGTGCACTCTGCTGAAAAAGGTAACTAACGGGGCCCGTATTCACAAAACCATTTGAAATTGCATTCTTAGTATTATTCTAGATTTATAAACGCAATTTTTGATTGAAACCATTAAATTTTGGTTTAGCCTATCATAAATTGTGTTACTTCAAGATTCATGAAATTCTTGAGAATTAGACTTAGAAAGTTGCAAAGAATGGTTAGTGAATACAGGCCCAGAGCTTAAAATAATACAACAATAGCTGCCAAAAGTAAACAAAATTCAAATGCATTTAAGATTTTAATTATATAGGTTAAAAGTATGAAATTATTGTGACTAAGTTAATCTATCACTATATGGTGGGTCCAAGATTTAGTCTCTGACAGAGAAATTAATTTCAAAACTAGGTTAAAAGTTCTCAGGTCACTCTGTCTTTTATTTTTTGCCTGATTATAAAATTGATTTCTCAGCCAGCAACTAATGCTTGGACCGACCACACAATAACAAATTTGTTTCTTGAAGAGTAGAAAATATTGTAGGAAAAAGAGGAAATACTGGTTACCAGCATTTTCTCCTTTACCCACAATGTTGTCAGAAGCCTTCTTTATTAGGATTGATAAAACTTGGGATTGTTTGGTAAAGGGTTGAAAAAACTCCTCCTCCTGGGCCAGAAGTAGAAATTTGTATGTTTTAGTGTAAGATCGAAATTTCTTTCATCTCGTGTAAAGCAAAGGCCACTTGTTAAAATATAGTCTTTGCTTTTCACTCAATGAAAGAAATTTTGATCATACACTGAAGCAGACAGTTATCCTCTGTATCTTGCTTATATACTAAGCTCCAAACATCTTACTTGTTTACATCTGAAACTGATTTTTTTCAGCAAAGAATATCATTTCAAGGTATAAACTTTTTTTTTTTTTTAAAAATCAACTCCCCAGCATCTGTTGTGGTTGTAGGTCAATTTTTTTTCTTTATATTTTATCAGGAAATATATTTTGAAGAAAGAGAGGAAGCACTGTCCTTTATAACATGTGTAGAGACATATTATAGACTATGTGTCAACTTTTATCACTCCATATGTCAGAAGGTTGAACCACACTCAGTCAAAGAAATCAATGTTGTGAAAGCCCATGGACCTGTATCGTAAGTCAATGCATAACAAGCTTATCACCTTACTTCCCTTGTTTCCAGTGTAATACAGCCTTCATGAATTTTTTTTTTAAACTTGTCAGTAGAAATGTTGTTAACCCTTAAAGCGCCGAATAAACCCAAAATATATTTTCAATTTAAATACACTATTTTAATATAGTACAGAAATAAGAAAGACCCATATACGGTCAAATCTGTGTACAGCAGCCACTGAAGAGAAATTCTAAAAGTGGCTGTTGTTCACAGATTGGCTGTTGTCCACAATATTCACTTCTTACACTATATTGTGTTTCAAATATAATGGTTTTGACTGCTTGTTTCTATTTCTATTTACAAAAAAAACAAACCCACAGAAATAAAACATAAATTTTAGACATTTACAGCCAATTCTGTGCAAGCAGCCACACATGAACGGCAGTCAATCTGTGAAGGTAGGAGAAGTCGTTATTTTTATCGATCTTTTTTTTTCATGGTTGCATGTGATAAAGGCGGCTGTTGTGTAGGTGTCATAAACGGTAAAATCATACCAATTAAGGTGGCTGCTGGCTGCATTTGGCATATTATTTTTATGCACAAGGTAATTAAAGGAGAAAATTTGTGCAGGGGAGGACCTGTGTTGGCTGCTGTTCACAGATTGGCTGCTGTTCATGTGTGACTACTTGCACGGATTTGACTAGCCACAATGTCAAGGTTGTCAAGTTCAAAGTGTTTGAACAGCAAAGCGGACAGTGTAGATCTAAGATCAGGCAGCACGTTTTGTGCAGCCTGATCATGATCTACACTGGCTGCAAAGGCAACTATGGTAGTGAAAGGAGCTTTAAGGGATAAGCTTGCCAAAGGCTTGCATTATAATAATTTTCTACACTTCTTTAACCCTTTACCATACAATCCTGTGAGGAAAGAGACATTTGAAAACATATCGGGCAAAGGAGAAAATGCTGGTACCTGTCCTTTCATGGGCAAATTTTATGGATTGAAACATATTTAACCCTAATCCTGCTGTTCCTGACCATGGGCGGCTTTTTCAGAGAGAGTATAGCAAGACCAGCCTGCACATATGTGCAGTCTGATCTTGCTCTACACCCTCTGCTGCTTTATCAGTAGTGTGGGTCATACAAGTCCAGCCCAATGCCTGTACATATAGCAAAGTATTTTTGTGTATTCGTCAACAATTTTTATTCGGCAGGATTAGCGTTAATTTGTTCTCTGGAACAGCTTTTGATTTGGACAAGTCGTAACTTTTTACCACACAATCCTCGAGATTTAACGATCATGAAGAAGAAGGCTTTTGAATGCATTGTGGGAAAAGGAGAAAATGCTGATAACCAGCATTTTCTCCTTTTCCCTCAATGTTTTCTTCTGTATCGAAGAAAAAAAAATCATCATTTGAGCTACTTTTTTTTCGTTGCCTGCAAATGCTTTCAATTTAGTCTAGTCCAATTTTTGTTGTTTGGTAAAGAATTAAGATTAAATTTTGTCATTGGCAACTTAATTCATTCTCTTCAAATGCTTTCAATAGGGACCAGTCTAAATTATTGTAATCTAGGAGAGAAAATTAGTATTTCAGTAATCTGTTTTTTTTTTTACTCTTGTTCCCAGGACAGACTACATACAGCATAAATTAGGAAAACAGTATGGAAGCAGTTCTGATGTCTATGTACTACGTAAAAGTTTGAATGAGTATGACAGCTTTGAGGTGGTCAGACAGGTGAAAGGATCAGATAGATTGAGGGTATCTCCACTAGGGAAGGTAAACTGAAAAAATAAATAGAGGATATTTGTTTTTTTCGGTGAAAGATCGAAATTTATTACATCAAGTGAACATCATCAGTAATATTTTTAGCTCCACTGGCTGAAGGCCAGAGAGCTATTGTCATGGCGTTGTGTCCGTCGTGCGTGCGTCCGTCCGTTCGTCCGTGCGTGCGTCCGTCCGTAAACTTTTTCTTTAAAAAACTTCTCCTCAGAAACTATTGACTGGATTTTTACCAAATTTCACAGGAATGTTCCTTTGGTGGTCCTCTTTCAAATTCCTTCAAATAATTGTGTTCCATGAAGAATTCTGGTTGCCATGGCAACCAAAGTAAAAAACCTTTAAAAATCTTCTCCTCCCAAACCGCTATTTGGATAGCATTATTATTTTGCAGGAATGTTCCTTAGAAACAGGTTTACAGAATTCCTTAAAAAAAAAAAGATCTGTCAAAAAACATGGCTTTTATGGGAGACTCATTTTCCTTTTATGGTATAAAGTAAAATCTTTGAAAAATTTCTTCTCTAAAACTATTCATTGGATTTCATTGTTGTTTTGCAGGTAAGTTCCTATGATGGTTGTCTACCAAATTGTTTCTTCAGTGAGCTAAAATGCAGGATTGAATGATAATTGTTAAAAACTTCCTTTCGCCATTATAGAAATATCAGGCCTGTGGAGCGATACAGGCGCTCAAGCGCCTCTAGTTTTTTATGGTGCACACTTTATTTCATCAGAAAAACGAGAAAATGCTAGTTACAAGCATTTACTTCTTTTCCAATGATTCTTTTTCAGAGCTCCAGATTAGAGGGAGTGATGGTATTCTAAATCCATTATTTCTCTTTCAAACCCTATGTTGTGGGTACTCATTAGAATCGTCTCGATGAGATGATTCTAATGAGTACCCATAACATACTGTTTAGTGGAGGGAAATTAATATTTTCAATTTTGAGATCAAAATCATTGTCTGGTTCTTTTCCAATGATTCTTTTTCAGAGCTCCAGATTAGAGGGAGTGATGGTATTCTAAATCCATTATTTCTCTTTCAAACCCTATGTTGTGGGTACTCATTAGAATTGTCTCGATGAGACGATTCTAATGAGTACCCATAACATACTGTTTAGTGGAGGGGAATTAATATTTTCAATTTTGAAATCAGAATCATTGTCTGGTTCTCTGCTTTTTTGTTCAAAAGCTGTCATCTAGGGTTGTACAAAAATGTGGTAACTTGGTAAAGACTTTACTACACAATCCTGAGTTTTAACAACCTTTGGGGAAGACAGCTTTTGGAAACATCATGAGAAAAGGAACTAGTGATTGTTACAAGCATTTCCTCCATTTTCCATTAGATTTTTTACCCTCTAGACACAGATTCCATTGTTGGAGCCTCTTATATATTTTTGTATACAAATTCCTTCCACTAGGATGAATCCTGAATTTTGTCATCTGGTGAAGGATTAACATCTAAACATTTGTTTCCAATTAGTTTGGCAAGCAGAATTTTGACCAATAGCAAAAAGTTCCGCCCAGTTCAGCATGCACAGACTGCCCAGGCTGACCTTGATCTATACTTTTTGCAGATGCAATAAACCCCCTTTTCTTAGAGCATGGCTCAATTATTATCCCCTGCCGAAGGTGGAGGGATATAGTTTTAGCGTTGTCCATCCGTCCGTCCGTGTGTCCTTCTGGGAAAATATCTCCAATACCACTGGATGGAATTTCTTGAAACTTTATACATGTGTACCATAACCCATTTTGCCGATACAGTTTTTTTTATTTTTTGATTTGATGAAAAATGGCCGACTGGGAGCGATTTTAAGTTACGCGGTCAAGTAAATTTTTCGGCGGGGGATATCATTTCAACGAAATCGCTTGTTTTCAGTTAGTTTTGCAATGATCTACAGCTAACAGAATATGACTTAAGTCTTTACCAAAGACAAATTTTTTTACTGTATCAAATTAAAAGCCACTGCAGATGACAAATGGTTATTCTGTCTGTGTCTAGGAAACATTGTGGCAAAAAGAGAAAATGCTGGTTAGCAGCATTTTCTCCTTTTCCCACAATGTTTTCAAAAGCCTTCTCTTTCAGGTTCGTTTAAACTCGGGATTGTGTGGTAAAGGGTTAATCTCAAAAGTTATTTAATTACTCTTATTTTTAATTCGGCTGTTTTTGATGAGCTGAGCCCTGGTAGCTCAGTTGGTAGCATGCAGGACTTGAGACAAGGGGTCGTGGGTTTGATCCCTGGCTTGGCCAATTTCTTTCCGAGGATTGATGATAGTCATTGCAACAGGATTCATTACTCTCCCACTGCTGACCATTGTTTTGACGATGGTTATGTGGGAAAGCAGCCAGTGGCTTGGAAAGAAAATTGTGCGGAATACTGGTAAAAGAGACTCCAGGAAAGCATGGATAGGTGCACTGGCCGCCGTGATATAACTGAAATAATGTTGAAAACGGTGATAAACACCATACAACCATAAAATCATGTTTTCGATGAAAACATCGAGGTCTTGTCATAGCCCGAGTATTGTCATCTGTGTTGTCTTCATCATTGTTAAAAAATTTTGACATCTTATTATATCTCTGTTATTAGTGAAGATATTTACTTCAAAGTTAGACAAGTTGGCAACTGTTAACCCTTTACCACACGATCCCAACTTTAAACAACCCTGATGTAAAAGGCATTTGAAAACATTGTGGGAAAAGGAGAAAATGCTGGTTACCAGCATTTTCTCCTTTTCCCACAATTTTTTCTACCTCTACTTGTACAAATCTAGTCATTTCAGTATTGTTTTATTTGTCGTCTGCAAATACTTTGAATTTGGACAAGTCTAAAACTTTGTCGTTTAATAAAGAGTTAAAAGGGGAACCTATACAACAAGGGAGGTACCTATCAAAGTATTTTTGACACAGTGATGCCCCTTTCTTGACTCAATATTTTCACTGGCAATCAAGCAACCACAACAGAGTGTTGGCACCTGCATCCGGTGCTCTTGTTTTATCATGTTGATGTTTTCAGCTTTGTTGTACACAAGATGGCTATTCATTTAATGGGAAGAAAGAGACAACAATGGACTTGAAAAAACTGATGTATGACACTATACGTGAGGTGGAGGGACTACTCCCAGACAATTGTTCAAGAATTCATCCAAAATTTGAAGGTAAATGCTTTGGGTTTTTTTTTTGCAAATGCTTTCAATTTGGACCAGGCTGAAATATTGTTGTTTGCAAATGCTTCCAATATTGACTTGTCTAAAATATTGTCGTCTGCAAATGCTTTTAATTTGGGCCAACCTAAAATATTATCGTCTGCAAATGCTCTCAGTTTTGACCAGTCTAATATATTCTGCTGTGGTAAAATGGTAAAGAGTAAACTCTTCTCCAGAAGATATAATTTTAGACCCAGCCATATTGAAAGCGTTGGCAGACAGCAAACTCAGTGTGGTTTAGATGATAGGACTTGTCCACGAAAGGGTAGAATAAGTTGTTGGAAGAAAAGGGGAGAATGCCTAATACCAGCATTTTATCCTTTTCTGACAATATTTTCAAAAGCCTTTGTCAAGGTCATTAAGCACAGGATTGTTTTGTAGATGGAATATTCAATCTTGTACTTTGTGTGGTGTCTGTGGTTGTGAGGTAGAGCGTCGACCTCATAACCATAGGGTCCAGAGTTCGATACTCGGGAGTGGATGTCAACTTTGGGACTGTTTATTGACCCACACATTCGGCGCAAGTACTGGTGCAGTTCCCATGAAGCTGAATCGAGAGAGATTAGTTTAAGTTGTAAAAACTTGTTTCTCAGTTGATGTAAAATAAATGTGTTTGAACTAAAAAATCTTGTACCATGTTCCAGTATCTATTAAACCCTTTTACCAAATAATTCCTTGTTTTGACGACCTGCCATATTGTTTCAAAGATAAAGACAAAAAAGATTTCTGCTATAGGTAATGCATAAATCATTATGTTCATAACTGTGACTGCTGGCTTCTTTTCTCTGTCCTTTTTCTTTAACAAACTTATATTTATTAGCTTGGCTCTTTCTTAAAAAAAATTTGTGGTGTTGTTATAGTCTTGTCATTGTCTGCAGCACCTGCATCACCATCGTCAGGCCAAAACCTTGATATTTTCTTATATTTTCTATTATTACTAAAGACTATTTATTTACTACCAAGGGGAACCCGTAAAAGAAGGGCAGGTAACCTTCAAAACATTTTTGATAAGTTATTCCCCTTTTTGGACTGAGAAGCATCGACAGCCAAGTACTAGCACCCACATGCTGCACTTCACCCACATGCTGCACTTTTTTTTTTGTAGCTTGCGATGTTCTACAGGAATTTTTCCTGCAAGAAGTCACTTCAAGGATTCAGGAGGAAGATGAAGAAGATATGCAACAGAGACAAGAGCTCGAGAATCAACCTAAAATCATCATGCCCAGTGATCTAACGGTCAAAAACCTGATAGGTAAATGTTATGTCTGTATCAGATGGAAAATTTTAGACACTTATATATTGAAAATTTGCAAACTACAGATGGAATGTTCCTGAAATGACAGGATTTGTCCATGGAAGGGTAGAATACATTACTGGAAAAGACAAAATTACCTTCTACAAATCTTTTTAGGGAGTAATGGCCTAAAACAAGGTAGAAAATGGAACTGTTACAGACATTTTATACAGATAGAGTAAATTTAACTCTTTACCACGTGACAAAATTTTAGACTGGTCCAAATTGAAGGTATTTGCAGATGACAAAATAAATGTGACTGAAAAATTGAAATTTGATTTGAAAAGGGTAGAAAACATCGTGGGAAAAGGAGAAAATGCTGGTTACCAGCATTTTCTTCTTTTCCCACAATGTTTTCAAAGGGTCTGTTCTTCAGGGTCGTTAAAACCAGGGATAGTGTGGTAAAGGGTTAAATCTTTACCAAACGACAAAATATTAGATTGGTCTGATGAGCCCCGTTTTTACCGTCCTAAGCATATAGGACTTGAGGACAGAGGGTTGCTGGTTCCATCCCTAGCTCAACCAACCTCTCTCAGAGGATTCAGGATAGTCATTGCGACAGAACTCATTCCTCTCGTAGCACTGATCATTGTTTCTATTTAATGTATTATCAAATTACTCATCTTATTTGAGAAAGCAGCCGGTGCCTTGGGAAGAATATCTTGCAAAGTACTGGTAAAAGAAACTTCAGGAAAGCAGGAATAGGTGCACTTGCAGCCGCAGTATAACTGAACTAATTTTGAAAACGGCATTAAAAACAACACAATCCATCAATCAGTCATTACATTGGTCCAAATCAGAAGAAAGATGGGTCCAAATTGAAAGCCTGTAAAGACAACATGCTAAATGTAAATAAGAAACTGAATTTTTCCTTGGAAGGGAAATGGAAAAAATGCAGGTTTCAGTGCCTTTTCTGTCTGGATCTTTGAAAGCAGTAATTGTTTTGTTGAGGGTTTACAAAGATGAATTAGAGACTCAAAGTAACATATCTTGCATGGAAGTAAAAACGCAACTTCATATTAACCATAATATCCGTTGGGTAATGGATAAATTTGTACTGGAAAGCGCTGTATTATGTTTAGTGAGCAGGAATGGACGAAAACGCCCCTAATTTGCAGAACGGCTTTTTACGATCAAGTGCGCCCAACAGGCCCAGGATTAGTTTAGAATAGTGCCATCTGGAACTTTCGGGGGCATATGGCGCATTGGCAGGCTCTAGATTGAACACTGTATTGGATGTGTCTGATTTTGTCAGGGTGTGATACATGTATTTGAGAAAGAAAGAATGTATGTATGATGCATGCATTTGAACATATTTTGTGCGGCCTGATATTGAATACACTGGCTGTAAAGACAAATTGTTAAATGTCCTTTAACCTTTACAAACCTTAGTTTTAAAGACCCTGGGAAAGAGGGCTTTTAAAAACATTTGTGAATTGGAGAAAAAGCTGGTAACCAGTTTTCTTCTTTTTTCACCTTGTTTTTTATCCTCTCACAGACATACTCTATCATTTGAGCCAAAGTTGATTTGTCGTTTGAATATTGACAAGTCCAAAGTTTTGTCGTATGGTCAAAAATTAAGGGTTAACCCTTAACCGTACAATCCTGAATTTTAACGACTATGAAAAAAAATGCATTTGGAAAACATTCTGGTTAAAGGAGAAAACGCTGGTAACCAGCATTTTCTCCTTTAACAGCAATGTTTTCTACCCTCTTTTACACAACTTTCCCAGTTTGGACAACATTTGATTTGTAATCTGTAAATGTTTTCAGTTTGGAATCGTCTAAGATTTTTCCGTGTGGTAAAGAGTTAAGTCACACCATGAGAAAACTCTAGTAGTTATGTAGCAGAGATTTAGTGCTTAAATATATGTTTCTGTCTACAAAGGTAAAGGTTACTTCACAGAAGTTTACCAAGGACTGCTGAAGAATGAAGAAACTGTGATAGTAAAGAGATTGCGACTCAATGAAATCATGAGAGAACTTGATGTCAAAACCAAGTCCTCCCAAAAGCTGGCTTTATTACAAGAGGTAAATATATAATTGAGCCATGCTTTGTAACCAGGGGGTTTAATGCATTTCCAAAAACTATTGACTCAGGTCAGCCAGCACATTCTGCATAGGCTGACCTTTGTCAAAACCTTATGCTTTTGGTAAATTTTCTGCATGTACAAGGACCATTCCATGTCAGGATTCAATTGGTTGTCTGACAAAATGGATTTTAAAGATCCATAATCATGTGAGGACTTATTTGACATGATGCATCATGAAGATGTATCAAACCCCCTGTTGCCAGAACATGGTTTAAATACAGCCAAACTACCTGAAATTAGAGACCATCCAAGGAAAGTAAGAAAAGTGGTCTCTGACGACAGGTTACGACAGGTGACCTGGAAGCTCAAGTAATTTGATTTGAGTAGGGAAGAAGAGTAAATCAATGGGGTCTTATAGCGGTTGGTTACTTAACCTTTTACCAAATACAAGGTTTTAATGACCCTTTGCTAGAAGATTTTTGAAAAATGCTGGTGACATGCATTTTCTTCTCTTTCCACAATGCTTTTGAACCAATCAATAAAAAATCCTTTTTGGATACATTTTATGAATATTTTGTGAATGCAAGTCTAAAATTTTATTGTCTGGTGAATGCTTAACCCTTTACCACATAGTCTTGAGTTTTACTGACCCTGAGGGAAGAGGCTTTTGAAAATTCTTTGGTAAAAGGATGGAATGCTGGGAACCACAATGTTTCTTAAACCTTCAGAGGATATTTCCATCAACTGGGACACATACAATTTGTGATGAGTCATCAGTCTAAAATTTTGGTGTTTGAGTAAAAGTTAAGGCATGTGGCTGCTTAACACAGGGGGCTGCTTTGATCTGCATTGGAAAATTTTATGTCTCTCAAGGCAAAAGACCAAGGATGATTTAAAAGTTTCCTTGCCCAGTGCAAGCTTCTGCAACCTCTAAAATTTCTTTTTCTTATACAAGGGGTGATCAGAGAGAACGTTGACCATAAAGGATTACAAAACTTTGCATAGATGAGCATTAATTATCTGGTGACTGACTCAAGCGTTCAAATGTCGTCATATTCAATTAGGTAAAGTATGATGTCATTTTCATGACGTCATATACTGCATTAGTGGTCCAAAATGTCGGACGACGTTCTATTTGAGCTGAAAGTAATCATAAAGTTTTATGTCAAACTCAAAAAGTATTTATTGGAAATCAAAATCCATTTAGAAACAATTTAAGGGGACTCTACACTCAAGAAATCCGATATTCATACATGGATTGGACTGGTTTAGACAATACTGTTAAAGATGACCCTAAATCCCGCCGTCCATCAGCATTAGTCACAGACAAAATCATAACGGATGTAGAGCAGCATGTAAAACAAGATCGCCAAGATACTGTCAGGAAAATAGCTGACACATTTAACATTTCATATAGAAGTGCTCAGATTTTGGACTCAGAATCTTGGAATGTTGCGTGTTTGCACAAGGTGGGTACCTTGGCAACTGACGCTCGAGAAAATGGGGATTAGGGTCGAAATCTGTTAAGAAATTTCAGAACGTATTAGGGTACAGTGATTAAACTTCACTGATCGTATTGTAACGTGATGAAACATAGGCACACTTTAACAAGACTGAATCTAAACAACAAAGCAGTGTATGGAAACATCCAGCATCGCCTTTTGCTGTTAAAGCCAACCTTTCTAAGTATGTAGTAAAGTTATGTACATGATGTATTTCTATTCTCCCTTTTTTCTTCTAAATCGTGTTGTGTCTATACATACTATGGTCAATACTGAGTTTTATGCCCACATTATTCAAATAGATTTCACAAACACCATATGAAAAAAACAGCCAGAAAACCTGCAGGGTGATGTCACTTTACACTAAGATAACACCCTACTTACAAAGCCACACTTGAACAGGAAATTTTGCAAAAACTAAACATAGAAACACTAGCCAACGCTCCCTATAATTCAGTCCTGACTCCTTGTGACCTCTAATTAGTTCCTGTTTTGAAAGATTCTCTATGTGCCATATGCTACAAGAGCAGAGCTAACCCTTGCTATGATCGGGTCCTTGATAGTAAGGTCATCTCACTCATGTGTTTCACGTGTGCGAATCAAGAATGAATAAGTGCATAGAATTTAAAGGAGGTACACTCCAAGTTGTTTTTTATAACAATATTCTGATACAGGCACTGGTCCACGTTCTTTCTGATCACCCCTATATACCTACAAATTCAATAACAAAATAGTGCAATTACTGACAATATTATTCTAAAACAGTTGAAAATTGAAACAAATACTGGTTTAGTGGGTGATAAATCCTTTAATGGTGGATGAATATTATGACGTAACATTTTGCTAAAAGCAAAAATCATATGAGTTACTTCATCATACCATATTTGGGATGGTATTGACACTGTGTAGATATGGAATTGTTTCCAGAGGTGTCTGATTTTACCTGCATGCAATGCAAGTATTTATGCCAATAATTTGTTCACATGTTACAATATAGAACACTGCTTAAAACAAATGACCTCCAAAAACAGATTTGACTTTATTGAAATTATTGTATGTTTGAGTTAACAGGCTGGCGCTCTCTCTCTCTCTCTCTCTCTCTCTCTCTCTCTCTCTCATTCTCTATATTTTGTCATTGTAGGCATTTTGTGAGAGTTTCGACAAACTACTGAAGTTGAGAAACCGTAAATTCTTCTTGGATTTTTTGGGTCAGCGTCTACGGTACCCTCTGGAAATGGTATTAAAAGAGGAGAAGTATGGAAACTTACAGTACTTCCTGGAAACACGGCTTCGATATGAATTTCCGCTGACCATGCATCATTTACAAACCATAACCATTCAGTTGGCCTATGCTCTGGAGTACATGGTTTGTTGATTTGTTGTTTACTTGTGTGCTGTGTGACCTCTGTACCAGACTACAAACTGTTGGATTTGTCAGTATTGAAAGCACAAATTTTGCTGCATATGAAAAAATGAATGAGCCATGCTTTGGCAAAAAGGGGCTTAAAGCATCTCTGTGATACATGATACCAACCAAGGCATCACATAATTATGGATCCATAATGGTCACTTTTCTTTTATAACGGACTAAATCATAAGGTAGACTAGTCCTTGGATATACAGAAAGTTGACCAATAGCGAAAAGTTTCGGCCCCGGGTCAGCCTGCTGACCAGGGTTGATACTTTTCGCATATTCATTAAGCCCCCTTTTTACAGAGCATGACTCAAATAAGGCTCTTATTGAATGTAAGAGGTTTTGGCCAGCAGACTATGTGGCTAGGACAATGTGGTCTAGGACAATTTAGGACTCCTAAGCTGTTAGGTAGGACGGTTTGGCCAGTCAAAAATAATAAGGTAGGACAATTTTTCCAGACAAATGTGATGGTTTGATAAAATGGAAATTTAATGCTTTCAGATTTATTTGACAGATCTCTACATAATTTGTTGACTTATAGGAAAGGAATTGATAGTTTAGAACTTTTATTTTGTTGAAATTATAACTTTGACAAGAGATATTAGGTTTGAGGTATCCTGGCTAGGCATAAAAGAACTGATTACCTAGCAGCTTGGTGGAAATCGGAAAAAAAAAAAAAAAAAAGGATAAATCATTGCTTTTTTTATGGTTAGATCGTTGAAAAACAGAAATAGGCATAACTGTGCATGCACGATTGAGTTGATAATTGACTCAATGATCAGTCTCAATGCTTTATTTTCCTCATTGCTGTTCTGTTCTAAAGAAGAAAGCAAACTGGTATTATGAAGGTACTTCAATCATCACCCAATTTAGCTGAAGAATTCTGCTGTTTGCTTGTGTCACTTTTGAGTTTCAACCCCTTAAATAATCAAGAAAATTGAAAAAAAGAAAGGGAATTGAAAATATGTGAAAGGAAGAGCATGCACAGGAAAAGGAGATATTGACTTGGCCCAAACCGTCCTACTTGTAAATTTTGACTGGCCAATACATCCGGGCAAAGTCATCCACTGGCCAAAATGTCTGCACAACCTCAGATGATGATGTATGCCTTTGAAAGGGTAGAAAACATTGAGGACAAAAACTACCATTTTTCTCCTTTCCCCACAACGTTTTCAAAAGCTTTTTTCTCAGGGTAGTTAAAAGTTGGGATTGTGTGGTAAAGGGTCAAATCCATGTCTTATGAATTATCACATGGGAAATTTAACCCTTTACCAGACGACAAAATTTTAGCCTTGTCCACATTGAAAGCATTTGCAGACAACAATTTCATTGTTGCTCAGATGGTGCAATTTTTCCATGATAGGGTAGAAAACATTGTGGGAAAATGAGAAAATGCTAGTTACCAGCATTTTCTCCTTTTCCCACAATGTTTTCAAGAGGCTTCTTTCCCAGGGTCGTCAAAAGTCGGCATGTACAGTAAAGGGTTAAAGTGGTAGATATATTGAAAATTATGTTGTAGTGATTTTCCTGGTGCTTGCATTTGATATTGCGCGAGACAGAAGGTCAAGCAAGATATCAAAATTTTCTTACACAGCGAGAAGTAAATACAAGCACCAGAAAAGTTACTACAACATAATACTCCTTTAATTATATACCTACAATTTTCAGTGACAAAATTTTGCAGTTAGTGATGTTTTATTAGAAAAAGGTAAATAAAATGAAACAAAAAATGGTGTAGTAGCTGGTAACTTGGTTTTTATGAATGGCCGATGAATACTGTATTGTAAAATTTTGACTCAATCAAATTGTAGATCAATACATACATATTCAGCGTGTGAGTTTTGTCATCATACCACATTTGGAAACGTGTATCACAGTGTGTAGATTAGGATTTTTTAACTGTCTTGTATAATATTTTATCCTCGTGTGACACATATATTTGAGCCAGAAAACTTTTAGGTATATAATGATAAGGTTTATTTGTATGTATTGGTATTTTGTATTGTATGACTGTTTACCTTCCTGTGTTGAGAGGTGTAGCTCAGTTGGTAATGAAAAGGATCAGTAAGTCAGGGAATTTTAGATTAACCCTTTACCACACGGCAAAATTTAAGACCTATCCAAATTGAAAGCATTTGCAGACGACAATTTCATAGTGGCTCAAATGACGCAACTTTTCTTTGATAGGGTAGAAAACTTTGTGGGAAAAGGAGAAAATGCTGGTTACCAGCATTTTCTCCTTTTCCCACAATGTTTTCAAAAGGCCTCTTTTTTAGGGGCGTCAAAAGGCGTCATTGTGTGGTAAAGGGTTAAATCATAGTATGGCCATACTCTCTTCAAAGGTTTGTAATTGTCATTGGGACAGGATTCATTCCTCTGTAACTACAAAGATATGTATTGGCAGTTTTGTAGAATAGCAACCAGTGGCTCGGTAAGACTGAAGTACTGGGAAAGAAAACATCTGGTGTGCTGGCTGCCATAAAATGACAAAGTTGAAAATGGCAAAAAACATATTGCCTTTACTAATCAGTCCCGGGCTCTAATGACCCTGAGTAATAATGCTTTTGCAACTGTCATGAGAGAATGAAAAATGCTGGTCAAGGGCGAAGGAGAAAAACTAATTCTGCCTCTATACTGTGTATTTTTTTAAAGGGCATAATGCTCTTTTATGACAAATTTCTGCAAAAAAAATCTCAGTAAAGGTGTTAAAAGTTATCTGTACAGTAATGGGTGAAGACAATATTCAGTTTGTACATGCATTGTTATCATTTTTCAGGAGGAAAAAAATTGTTTCCATGGCAACTTACACTGTAAGAATATTATAGTCACAAAATTTTCCCGGAATGAGATGGTGATCAAAATAACAGATCCAGGAATGGTTAGTTATTACAACAGACTTGACCTGGAGACAAAGAGCAATAGAAACAGGTTTGTTTGACCAATAAAGTATCAAATATTTTTGGGCACATTTCTGTGAATATAACTATTTGAGAAACAAGAGAACCCATATAC
This sequence comes from Hippopus hippopus, assembly GCA_946811185.2. Lineage (NCBI taxonomy): Eukaryota > Metazoa > Mollusca > Bivalvia > Cardiida > Cardiidae > Hippopus > Hippopus hippopus. Next base: position 11,221,606 of record OX328104.1, read on the forward strand.
TTTTTCTACAGGTATTCTTTAATTTATGGCATATTCTTACCTAATTTTACATAGAATTTAATAGTAGTGTACTATTGGTTTACAATGTCATCTGCCATTGCTCGATGTTTCATTTACTGTGATGTCATAAATGTGATGTCAATGTATCGGTTCTGACATCACAAGTTTTATATATTATCAGATTAATAGTAGTGTACTATTGGTTTACAATGTCATCTTCCATTTCTCGATGTTTCATTTACTGTGACATCATAAATGTGATGTCAATGTATCAGTTTTGACATCACAAGTTTTATATGTTACCAAATTAATAGTAGTGTACTATTGTTTTACAATGTCATCTAAGATATTTTGATAAAACTTCACACATTTGTAAAGCACCATGAGATGAAGTGTCATGCACAAGAACCATAACTCTGGCTGTTATGTATTTTTTGAGTTAATTCCCTTTGATTATTTTCCTTCACAAATCGTGGCCGCTCTATGACTCGAAAACCTTTTAAGATATTTTGATAAAACTTCACAAATTTGTAAAGTACCATGAGACAAAGTGTCAAGCAAAAGAACCATAACTCTGGCTTGTATATTTTTTGAGTTATTTCCCTTTGATTATTTTCCTTCACAAATCGTGTCTGCTCTATAACTCGAAAACCTTTTAAGATATTTTGATAAAACTTCACACATTTGTAAAGCACTATGAGACGAACTGTCATGCACAAGAACCATATCTCTGGCTTGTATATTTTTCGAGTTATTTCTCTTTGATTATTTTCCTTACTCATTTTATGTGAGAGAAAAATGACCATTTTTATACGCCTGTCGAAGATGGGACGTATTATGTGATCACCCATGGCGTACAGGCTGGCGGGCGGGCGTCTGTCCAGGCGGGCGAGTGGGCGGTGTCCAGTTTTTTGTCCGGAGCATAACTTTGTCATCTCCCGTCCGATTGACTTGAAACTTGGCATGTGTGTTTGTTGCAATAATATGGAGTGCAGTGCGAAAGAACCATAACTCTACCTCGTGCTGTCTATGAGTTATTTCCCTTTGATCGTCATTATTACAGCATATTCTGCTTGTCTGGAATATAACTTTGTCATTTTCAGTCTGATTGACTTGAAACTTGGCATGTGTGTTTGTTGCAATAATACGGAGTGCAGTGCGAAAGAACCATAACTCTACCTCATGCTGTCTTTGAGTTATTTCCCTTTGATTGTCATTTTTACAGCATTTTCTGCTTGTCCGGAATATAACTTTGTTATCTTCAGTCCGATTGACTTGAAACTTGGTATTTGTGTTTGTTGCAATAATACGGAGTGCAGTGCGAAAGAACCATAACTCTACCTCATGCTGTCTTTGAGGTATTTCCCTTTGTCATTTTTACAGCATTTTCAGCTTGTCCGGAGCATAACTTTGTCATCTCCAGTTCGATTGACTTGAAACTTGGCATGTGTGTTTGTTGCAATAATACGGAGTGCAGTGCGAAAGAACCACAACTCTACCTCATGCTGTCTTCGAGTTATTACCCTTTGATCGTCATTTTTACAGCATTTTCTGCTTGTCCGGAATATAACTTTGTCATCTCCAGTCCGATTGACTAGAAACTTGGTATTTGTGTTTGTTGCAATAATACGGAGTGCAGTGCGAAAGAACCATAACTCTACCTCATGCTGTCTTTGAGGTATTTCCCTTTGTCATTTTTACAGCATTTTCTGCTTGTCCGGAATATAACTTTGTCATCTTCAGTCCGATTGACTTGAAACTTGGCATGTGTGTTTGTTGCAATAATACGGAGTGCAGTGCGAAAGAACCATAACTCTACCTCATGCTGTCTTTGAGTTATTTCCCTTTGATCGTCATTTTTACAGCATTTTCTGTTTGTCCGGAATATAACTTTGTCATCTCAAGTCAGAGTGACTTCAAACTTGGTATGCATGTTTGTTGCAATATTACAGAGTGCAGTGCGCAAGAACAATAACTCTACCTAGTGCGGATTTCGAGTAATTCCACTTTGATCTTCATTTTTACAGCATTTTCTGCTTGTCCGGAATATAACTTTGTCATCTTCAGTCCGATTGACTTGAAACTTGGTATTTGTGTTTGTTGCAATAATACGGAGTGCAGTGCGAAAGAACCATAACTCTACCTCTTGCTGTCTTTGAGGTATTTCCCTTTGTCATTTTTACAGCATTTTCTGCTTGTCCGGAGCATAACTTTGTCATCTCCAGTCCGATTAACTTGAAACTTAGCATGTGTGTTTCTTGCAATTATACGGAGTGCAGTGCGAAAGAACCATAACTCTACCTCATGCTGTCTTCGAGTTATTTCCCTTTGATCGTCATTTTTACAGCATTTTCTGCTTGTCCGGAATATAACTTTGTCATCTCCAGTCCGATTGACTTGAAACTTGGTATTTGTGTTTGTTGCAATAATACGGAGTGCAGTGCGAAAGAACCATAACTCTACCTCATGCTGTCTTTTAGGTATTTCCCTTTGTCATTTTTTACAGCATTTTCTGCTTGTCCGGAATATAACTTTGTCATCTCCAGTCCGATTAACTTGAAACTTGGTATGTGTGTTTGTTGCAATAATACGGAGTGCAGTGCGAAAGAACCATAATTCTACCTCATGCTGTCTTCGAGTTATTTCCCTTTGATCGTCATTTTTACAGCATTTTCTGCTTTTCCTGAATATAACTTTGTCATCTCAAGTCAGAGTGACTTCAAACTTGGTATGCATGTTTGTTGCAATATTACAGAGTACAGTGCGCAAGAACAATAACTCTACCTAGTGCGGATTTCGAGTAATTCCACTTTGATCTTCATTTTTACAGTATTTCTTGCTTGTCTGGAACAGAACTTTATCACCTCAAGTCAAATTGACTTGAGACTTGGTAAACATGTTTGTTGCATTACCTACTCTTTATGATTATTATACCCCCTCGACAACTGGCGGTGGGACGGGCGTATCTTGCGACAATTTGCCACTCTTGTTTCAGTTAGAAATTGCCTTGGTGACATATCAATCCTTCTGACACCAAAAAGGGGGGAGACATCTGTTTTTTTTGTAGAAAAACAAATTCTAGTCTGTAAATGCTTTCAGTTAGATACGTCTAAAATGTTGTCTTCTAGTAAAGAGTTAAAAGACCTTCTTTGGGCTTGTTTAACCCTTTACCACACAATGACAACTTTTAACACCCCTGATAGAGAAGGCTTTTGAAAACATTGTGGGAAAAGGAGAAAATGCTGGTTACCAGCATTTTCTCCTTTTCCCACAATGTTTTCTACCCTATCAAAGAAAAATAATTTCATATGAGCCACATTGAAACTGTCATCTGCAAATGCTTTCAATTCGGACAGGTCTAAAATTTGTCGTGTGGTAAAGGGTTAAACACTGAATTGTTAAAGTAAAGGGTAAGGGGTCTTTCTCTTTTTTTTTTTTTGGGGGGGGGGGGGGTCAAAGAGGAATATTACCTAATTATGCCCCCCTTCAACGAAGTGGGGGTATATTGCTTTGCTAATGTCTGTCGGTCCGTCGGTCGGTAGACCTTACCTTGTCCGGATGATAACTAGACACAGAATTGACCTAGGTTCGTCAAATTTGGCACAGACATGCGTCTTGGAGTGTAGATGATTACTATTGATTTTGAGGTCAATCGGTCAAAGGTCAAGGTCACAGTGACCGTCAACATATTGATATATATAGACCAAACCTTGTCCGGATGATAACTAGACACAGAATTGACCTAGGTTTGTCAAATTTTGCACAGACATGCGTCTTGGAGTGTAGATGATCCCTATTGATTTCGAGGTCAATCGGTCAAAGGTCAAGGTCACAGTGACCGTCAACATGTTGATATATAGACCAAACCTTGTCCGGATGATAACTAGACACAGAATTGACATAGGTTCATCAAATTTGGCACAGACTTGTGTCTCGGAGTGTAGATGATCCCTACTGATTTTGAGGTCAATCGGTCAAAGGTCAAGGTCACAGTGACCATCAACATGTTGACATATAGACCAAACCTTGTCTGGATGATAATTAGACACAGAATTGACCTAGGTTTGTCAAATTTTGCACAGACATGCGTCTCGGAGTGTAGATGATCCCTATTGATTTTGAGGTCAATCGGTCAAAGGTCAAGGTTACAGTGACCATCAACATGTTGATATATAGACCAAACCTTGTCCGGATGATAACTAGACACAGAATTGACCTAGGTTCGTCAAATGTGGCACAGACATTCGTCTCGGAGTACAGATGATCCCTATCAATTTTGAGATTAATCCATCAAAGGTCAAGGTCACAGTGGCCTTCAACTTAATGATATTTAGACCTAACTTTGTCCAGATGATAACTAGACCCAGAATTGACCTAGGCCCTTCAAATTCTGTACAGGTATTCATCTTTGAGTGTAGATGATCCCTATCGATTTTAAGGTTAATCCGTGAAAGGTCAAGGTCACAGTGACCACCAGATGATTCAGGGCCCGCGCTGCCGTTCGCCACTTGAGCCATTTGCTCAAAAAAAATTAAAGTGTCTCAAAAATCATCATGTGGCTCAACTTGTGGCTCCAACATTTTATTCGCGTATTATCGGGGACGTAGTAAGCATCGAAGTTGACTGGGAAAAAGCGGAAGTCGAACGCGCGTGCCGAAAAGAAAATCGATAACCCAGTCTGTGTATCGGCGACTGTTTACAATCTTGTATGTATACACACGACGGTGTGTATAATTATGCGAACTGTTGACAGATTATCACGTTTAACAATTGAAGTGGGCTATAAATCAAAAAGATGACATTGATATTTCCCTATCAATTCTTTTGATATCAGTTTATGAACCGTGCCACTTCCTGTATCAATGTGGCAGTAGGGGGGCATGACTGTTTTACAAACAGACATCTTGTTCTGTACTGAAAGGATATGTACTTAGTTTCCACATCTTACAGTTATGTAAGGAAGAATATTTGTAATATTCAGTCAGATTCAAATAGATCTACCCCACACTTCTAGACCTCTGGTCCATTTTAATCCCCCACGAAAGGTGGAGGGATACAGTTTTTGCTTTGTCTATCCTTCCATCTGTCTGTCTCTCTGTCCGGACAGATGTCTCTTAAAATCCTTGACAAAAATTGATGAAACTTCATACATGTGTTCCTTATGATAGTCCGCCTATTGACTTAATTTTTTTTATATAATGATTTGTCATGGAAAAAGGGGGTTTGATGTATATTTCCTGTATGGACCAATATCTCTTTAATTACAGGACAAAATTTTATGAAATTTCATATTTATATTCCTTATCATAAGCCATAGACAATCATTATTATGCCCCCCTTCAACGAAGTGGGGGTATATTGATTTGCTAATGTCGGAAGGTCGGTCGGTCGGTAGACCTTACCTTGTCCGGATAATAACTAGACACAGAATTGACGTAGGTTCGTCAAATTTGGCACAGACATGCATCTCGGAGTGTAGATGATCCCTATTGATTTTGAGGTCAATCGGTCAAAGGTCAAGGTCACAGTAACCGTCAACATGTTGATATATAGACCAAAACTTGTCCGGATAATAACTAGACACAGAATTTACCTAGGTTCGTCAAATTTGGCACAGACATGCGTCTTGGAGTGTAGATGATCCTATTGATTTTGAGGTCAATCGGTCAAAGGTCAAGGTCACAGTGACCGTCAACATGTTGATATATAGACCAAAACATGTCCGGATAATAACTAGACACAGAATTGACCTAGGTTCGTCAAATGTGGCACAGACATGCGTCTCGGAGTGTAGATGATCCCTATTGATTTTGAGGTCAATCGGTCAAAGGTCAAGGTCACAGTGACCGTCAACATGTTGATATATAGACCAAACCTTGTCTGGATGATAACTAGACACAGAATTGACCTAGGTTCGTCAAATTTGGCACAGACATTCATCTTGGAGTGTAGATGATCCTATTGATTTTGAGGTCAATCGGTCAAAGGTCAAGGTCACAGTAACCGTCAACATGTTGATATATAGACCAAACCTTGTCCGGATGATAACTAGACACAAAATTGACCTAGGTTTGTCAAATTTTGCACAGACATGCGTCTCGGAGTGTAGATGATCCCTATTGATTTTGAGGTCAATCGGTCAAAGGTCAAGGTTACAGTGACCGTCAACATGTTGATATATAGACCAAACCTTGTCCGGATGATAACTAGACACAGAATTGACCTAGGTTCGTCAAATGTGGCACAGACATTCGTCTTGGAGTACAGATGATCCCTATCAATTTTGAGATTAATCCATCAAAGGTCAAGGTCACAGTGGCCTTCAACTTAATGATATTTAGACCTAACTTTGTCCAGATGATAACTAGACCCAGAATTGACCTAGGCCCTTCAAATTCTGTACAGGTATTCATCTTTGAGTGTAGATGATCCCTATCGATTTTAAGGTTAATCCGTAAAAGGTCAAGGTCACAGTGACCACCAGATGATTCAGGGCCCGCGCTGCCGTTCGCCACTTGAGCCATTTGCTCAAAAAAAATTGAAGTGTCTCAAAAATCATCATGTGGCTCAACTTGTAGCTCCAACATTTTATTCGCGTATTATCGGGGACGTAGTAAGCATCGAAGTTGACTGGGAAAAAGCGGAAGTCGATTTTGAGATTAATCCATCAAAGGTCAAGGTCACAGTGGCCTACAAATTAATGATATATTGATCAAACCTTGTCCAGATGATAAATAGACACAGAATTGACATAGGTTCTTTAAATTCTGTACAGATAGTTATCTTGGAGTGTAAATGATCCCTATCGATTTTGAGATTAATCCATCAAGGTCACAGTAGCCTTCAACTTAATGATATATAGACCAAACCTTGTCCAGATGATAACTAGACACAGAAATGACCTAGGTCCTTCAAATTATGTGCAGATATTCATCTTGGAGTGTAAATGATCCCAATCGATTTTAAGGTTAATCCGTGAAAGGTCAAGGTCACAGTGACCACCAGATGATTCAGGGCCAGCGCTGCCGTTCGCCACTTGAGCCATTTGCTAAAAAAAAATTAAAGTGTCTCAAAAATCATCATATGTGGCTCAACTTGTGGCTCCAACATTTTATTTGCGTATTATCAGGGATGTAGTAAGCATCGAAGTCGACTGGGAAAAAACGGAAGTCGAATGCGTGTGCCGAAAAGAAAATTGATAACCCAGTCTGTGTATCTGTGACTGTTTACAATCTTGTATGTATACAAACGGTGGTGTGTATAATTATGTGAACTGTTGACAGATTATCACGTTTAACAATTGAAGTGGGCTATAAAATCAAAAAGATGACATCGATATTTCCCTATCAATTCTTTTGATATCAGTTTATGAACTGTGCCACTTCCTGTATCAATGTGGCAGTAGGGGGGCATGACTGTTTTACAAACAGACATCTTTTTTCGTTTTTATTTAATGAAATGCTTTGTCATGGAAAGAGGGGGCTTAATGTATAGTTTCGTTATGGACCAATAATAAAAAGGCCGCATGTACATGCAAAACAGAATACCTTTTATATGTATCTATAAAAAAAGGTCTTTTTTGGTGGGGGATATCATCTGAACGAAATAACTTGTTGTCCTTCTATATTATAGGTTACCCTGGATAGCTCCGGAGTTATACGAGAACTTGACAGCTGTGAATATTAGAACAGAAGTATATTCCTATGGTATGACACTGTGGCAAATGTATCAGGAGGGTCAGAGCCCAGTAACCCATGCCATTTTGATGGGTAAAACAGTACAAGAGGTAGGTACAAACAGTCCCCAATTTTAAACTTGAACAGAAAGTATACTTTTGAAAACATTGAGGGAAAAGGACAAAGGGCTGGTAACTAGAATTTTCTCCATGTTCCACAATATTTAGTACAAGTCTCATCATTTTAAGTCACATTTATTTTGTTGTCTGCAAATCCTGGGACACGTTCAAAATTTTATTCTAACATGACACGTGAATTCGGCTGTATAAACACAGTGCAACGAAAGCGTGGTAAAATCTACGTTATTCTCTGTAGAGTGACGTCATTCTATATAGAGTGACATCATTCTGTATAAAGTAAGAAAGTAAGTTATTCAATGGAATATAATCTGCATCCGCGTTTTTACTCTAAGTATGAACTTGTTTTCCTTTGATTAAGAGTTGGTCATGTTAGAATCGAAATAATCTTCTTTCTATCGTGGTTTATTGTTCAATAAACCACATTGTGAGTTATGAGGCGCACTGAATAACCCACTCGAACTGTTGCCCTCATGGATTATTTATTGTGCCTCAACCACGTTGTGAGTTATGAGGCACAATGAATAAACCACTAGGGCTATCGCCTGGTAATTAGTTAACCATTTACCAAACAAGCCTGACTTCTAATGACCTGGGAGAAGAAAGCATTTTGTAAACATTGCGGGAAAACCAGCATTTTCTCCTTTTCCCACAATGTTTTCTGTCCTTTTCCATACAACTTTCTTTATATGAGATGCATTTTATTTGTCCTCTGCAAATGGTTTTAATTTGGATGAGTGAAATTTTGTCGTTTGGTAAAGAGTTAGTCTTTGTAAAGTCAGTCTTTGAATTTGTTAATTCAAGATTTCTATGAAAAAAGTTACACTTTTATAATTGAATATATCAGATTAATCCTTCACCACACAATCCCGAGTTTTGACAATCCTGAACACATTGTGAGAAAAGGAGAAAATGCTGGTATACAGCATTTTCTCCTTATCCTTAGATTTTTTCAAATCTACCAAAGACAGATCCTGGCAATTTAGACATTTAATTTGTCATCTACAAATGCTTTTAAAATTTTTATCATTTGGTAAAGCGTTAAAGCAGTTTTGAATCAACTGTCAGCTTTTAACCCTTTGCCAGATGGCAAAATTTTAGACTCGTCCAAATTCAAAGCTTTCTCAAACAACAAATTGAATGTTGCTCCTTTGATGAAATTTGCCTCTAAAAGGGTAAAAAACCATTCTTCCCACAAAGTGCTTCTTCCTTAGGGTCGTTAAAACACTTGATTGTCTGGTAAAGGGTTAAAGCCAGTTGCAGTGTTTATAATTGAGCCATGCTTTGTGAAAAGGGAGCTTAATGCATCTGCGAAAAGTATCGACTCAGGTCAGCCTGCGCAGTCCACGAAAGCTGACCTGAGCGGAAACTTTTCGCTACTGGTCAATTTTCTGTATGTCCAAGGACCAGTCTATTTCATGATTAAGTCGTATATTACAAAAAGTGGATATTATGGATCCATAAGTATGCGATACTTGCTTTGTACCATGGATCACAGAGATGCATTAAGCCCCCTTTTACTGGAGCATGGCTCAATTATAGATTGTATGTATTGATCATATATAATTGATGTCATGAATGTGATGGAATAATGAATTTGACATCAAGACTTTGACATCACCTTGTGGGAATACTGTGTTACACATTTTGGTCCAGACAACCTTGAAATTGCATTTTTATGGCTGTTTTTTCTGATTTAACCCATTACCTAACATTCCTGAGTTTTAATGACTCTGAAAAGGTAGTCTTATAAAATACATCACGAGAAAAGGAGAAAATGCTGATAACCACTGTTTTCTCCTTTTCCAACAATATTTTCTACCCTTTTAAAGACGGGTCCCATCATTTCAGCCACATTAAACTCTTTACCAAACAACAAAATTTTAGACTTGTCCAAACTGAAAGCATGTGCAGACGACAAAATAAACGTGATTGAAAATTTAAAACTTGACTCTAGAAGAGTAGAAAACATTGTGGGAAAAGGAGAAAATGCTGGTTACCAGCATTTTCTCCTTTTCCCACAATGTTTTCAGAAGGCTTCTACCTCTGGGTCGTAAAAACCAGGGATTGTTTGGTAAAGGGTTAATTCAGTGTGTGCAAATGCTTCGGATTGGGACAGGACGAAAGTTTTATCGTTTGGTAATGAGTTAAAAGGTTCATTTCATTGATTCAGGGTTCCAAGGGTTACATTTAAGAAATAATCTTCTTTCTATCGTGGTTTATTGTTCAATAAACCACAGTTTTGAGTTATGAGGCACAATAAATAATCCATGAGGGCGATAGCCCGAGTGGGTTATTCATTGCGCCTCATAACTCACAACGTGGTTTATTGAATGATAAACCAAGATAGAAAGAAGATTATTTTGATTCTAACATGACCAACTCTTAATCAAAGGAAAACAGGTTCATACTTAGAGTAAAAACGCGGATGCAGATTATAATCCATTGAATAACTTACTTACTTACTTTATACAGAATGACGTCACTCTACACAGAATGACGTCACTCTACATAGAATAACGTAGATTTTACCATGCTTTCGTTGCACTGTGTTTATAGAGCCAAATTCATGTGTCATGTTAGAATCTAAAATAAGCCATTTAACTCTTTACCATACAACAAAATGTTAGACTGGTCCATATTGAAAGCATTTGCAGACGACAAATTAAAAGTGTTTCGATTTATGAAATTTGTCTCTGAAGGGGTAGAAAACCATGTGGGAAAAGGAGAAAATGCTGGTTACCAGCATTTTCTCCTTTTCCCACAAGGTTTTCAAAAGCTGTCCTTCCGAGGGTCGTGAAAACCAGGGCTTGTTTGGTAAAGAGTTAAATGTATCTCAACTTTAAATATTTCAAATTTTTTGTCAACAAAGAGTTCTCTAGATTTGTCTCAACTTTCCAGATGCACTATGTTTTATTTTTTAACCCTTTACAGCAAAATCCAAAGATTTAATGACCCTTAGAAAGAAGGCTTTTAAAAGCATGGTGTGAAAAGTAGAAAATGCTTGTAACCAGCATTTTCTTTTTTTCCAACAACATTCACTACCCTTTTAAAGACCAGTGGTATCATTTATGATACACTGTATAGTTTTATAGATTTATTGCAACGTTCAGTATGTGACAGTTTTCTACCAATGCTGCACTGTTCTCTAGATTTATCTCAATTTTTACAAATGTGTCATTTACTACCCCAAAAATAAGTTTTCTAGATTTATATCAATTTTTCAGATGTGTCAGTTTTTTTCCAATGAAGAGTTCCAGTTACCCTGTCCACTCTATCTGAGAGCCTGTATTGATGACTCGAGGGAAATCAAAGCGATCAAGAAGAATATGTTTGAAATTATTTGCAGATGCTGCTCTGTAAACCAGGAGCAAAGAAAAAGTCCGAAAGAGCTTCTGAGAGAACTATTAGGGAATGTATATGATAATGGTAGGCTTTATTCAGTTTTAGCACTCACCAACTGTCTTGTGTTTTCACTTTTAACCACATAATCTTGAGTTATAACTGCCCTGAAGAAGAAGACATTTTAAAACATTGTGGAAAAAGGTGAATATGCTGGTAACCCACATTGTTTTCTACCCTTTGAGACACAAACTTCATGTTTTGAGTAATATTTCATTTGTAGTCAGCAAACACTGTCAACTTAGGCAAGTCTAAAATTTTGTCCTGTGGTAAAGGGTAAATGAACTAGAGGTATAAGGCTTTGAAAACATTGTGGGAGAAAGAGAAAATGCTGGTAACCAGTATTTCCTCTTTCTCTCACATTGTTTTCTGTACTTTCAAAGACAAATCCTATTATTTGACACTCATTTAATTTGTTGTCTGCAGATACTTCCAATTTGGATTTGTCCAAAATTTTGTTGTCTTGCTAAAAGTTAATCCTTTACCAGCAATTCTGAGTTTTAAAGACCCTGAAAAAGATCTTTTGAAACCGTGCTTTTCTCCTTTTTCCCATAATGTTGTCTACTTTAATAAAGACAAGCTCCATCATTTGAGCAACATTTGAACTGCAGTCTGCAAATGCTTTCAAATTTGAAAAGTCTATATTTTTGTTGTGCTGTAAACAGTTAAAAGAATGTAAAAGAAACCTTTCTCCTTTACTAGATCAGCACATTTTTCAACCCTTTCCCTTGAGAAATCTGTCATTGAAAATGTCAGAAAAGAAGGAATTGCTGAAAAGTATCTTTTTCTCCTTTTCCCACAATGGTTACAGCACTTTCAAGGACAATTGCCATCATTTTGGCACACAATTTGATTGTTATCTGCAAATGTCTATAATTTTGTTGTCCAGTAAAGACACACAACTCCTCTTTTTGAAGGACTTCAAGAAAAGATGCCTTTGAAAACTGTGAAAAAAGAAGAAAAACTTGTAACCAGCATTTTCTCCTTTTCCCCCAGTGTTTTCTACCCCTTCCTAGACAAATTCCAACATTTGAGCAACATTTGATTTGTTGTCTGCAAATATTTTCAATTTGGATCGGTCTTGATATTTTCGTTTAGTAAAGAGTTGAATACTTATAAGCAAATTTAAGTTGGTCTTTTTGTAGAAGTTGGAGAAACTTAAGAATTGAATTGTGTTACTTGTACTTTGTGACTTGTGTGTGCCATGGATTTTCAGTTGGTAGGGCACAAGACCTCTAGCACATTGGTTAGAAGTTTGAACGTCTAGCCATGCAAAAAACTCTCTTCAAAGGTCACTGAAAGTTTTTCAGTCAGTTCACATTCATTGCTTACATCTGAATACAATATTTACATTGTATTTGGAAAGAAGAGCTGGTATGAAAACAGCTTGAATTATCCCTGTACCAAACAACAAAATTTTGGACTGGACCAAATTCAGAGCATTTGCAGACAACAAATTAAATGTTGTTATATTGATGATTTCTGTCGTTGATAGGATAGAAAACACTGAGGGAAAAGGAGAAGCCAGATCACCTGATAACCAGCATTTTCTCCTTTTCCCACAATGTTTTCTACCCTATTATAGACAGAAATCACTAGTTAAGCAACATATAATTTGTCATCTGCAAATGTTTTCAATTTGGTCCAGTCCAAAATTTTGTCATTTGGTATAAAGATAATTCCACCTGTTGCAGGCTAATCCAAGACTACATTGGATTTTTTCGTACAGTAGACTTTCGCAAAAGAGAAAATTACATGAAAACAGTAGTGTCCGAATGCCCCTTTTCACGTGTTGCAGGCCAAGTATTTTCTTTTTTCCCACAATTTTTTCAAGAGCCTTCTATCTCAGGGTTATTAAAACTCAGGATTGTGTGGTAAAGGGTAAACTCTTTGTACCAGACAAGAAAATGCGTCGAAAATTGAAAGTGAGTGCAGATAATAAATCATGTCTGACTCACGTGTTGGGATTTGTCTTTGATAATGTAGAAAACATCCAGGGAAAGGAAGGAAATGCTGGTTACTAGCATTTTCTCTTTTTCCAACATGTTTTCAAAAGCCCTCTGTGCCAGGGTTGTTAAAGAGGAATAGTTTGGTAAAGGGTTAAGTGTTTTTCTCTTTGTGTAATATGCAGTTTTTTTATGTCTCCCCTCATCAGGGTCGGGAGACATATTGTTTTTCCCGTGCGTCCGTTTGTCTGTCCATCTGTCCGTCCGTCTGTCTGTCTGTCTGTCTGTCTGTCTGTCTGTCCATCAGTCACAAATCCTGTCCGCTCAATAACTCAAAAAATCTTTTAAGATATTTTGATAAAACTTCACACATTTGTAAAGCACCATGGGACGAAGTGTCATGCACAAGAACCATAACTCTTGCTTGTATATTTTTCCAGTTATTTCCCTTCGATTATTTTCCGTCACAAATCCTGTCCGCTCTATAACTCAAAAACCTTTTAAGATATTTTGATAAAACTTAACACATTTGTAAAGCACCGAAGTGTCATGCACAAGAACCATAACTCTGGCTTGTATATTTTTCCAGTTATTTCCCTTCGATTATTTTCCGTCACAAATCCTGTCCGCTCTATAACTCAAAAACCTTTTGAGATATTTTGATAAAACTTAACACATTTGTAAAGCACCATGGGACGAAGTGTCATGCACAAGAACCATAACTCTGGCTTGTATTTTTTTCAAGATATTTCCCTTTGATAATTTTCCATCACAAATCATTTCTGCTGTATAACTCAAAAACCTTTTAAGATATTTTGATAAAACTTCACACATTTGTAAAGCACCTTGAGACGAAGTGTCATGCACAAGAACCATAACTCTGGCTTGTATATTTTTCAAGTTATTTCCCTTTGATTATTTTCCGTCACAAATCGTGTCCGCTCTATAACTCGAAAACGTTTTAAGATATTTTGATAAAACTTCATACATTTGTAAAGCTTGTATATTTTTCGAGTTATTTCCCTTTGATTATTTTCCTTACTCATTTTACGTACATTTTCTTGTCCGCTCTATAACTCGAAAACCGTTGGAGAAAAATGACCATTATTACAGTTAAAAATTGCCTTGGTGACATATCAATCCTTCTGACACCAAAAAGGGGGGAGACATCTGTTTTTTTTTTTTTTTGTAGAAAAACAAGTTCTAGTTTTTTATAGGGTCCAAAAATGCACTGCACAAGTGAGTGATTCTTTTTCAGAGCAAGCCTACCATGACTACAACATTATTTATGAGAGGGAATCTTCCTCCTATCCCATCCAGAGCTCATCTAGTACCCAAAGGGGTAGCGGGAGCGGTGGGACATCAGGCATCGTTACCAACTACAACCCTGTTGCAGTACCCATCAAAGACATTGTTGAGATGGACTTAAATGGTAACAATGATTTTTATAGCTGTTTAACCCTTTCCCAAACAAAAAATTTTAGACTCTTCCAAATGCAAAACTTCGGCAGATGACGAAGTCAGAATTAGAAACATTGAGCCTGAGTTCTCTGATAGGGTAGAAAACCATGTGGGAAAAGGAGAACATTCCCACAATGTTTTCAAAAGCTTTCTCACACAAGGTCGTTAATAAGAGGGATTATTAGGTACAGGGTTAATTCTTTATCTAACCATAGAAATTTAGACTTCTCCAAATTAAAAGCGTTTGCAGACAACATAATAAATGTGGCTCAGATGATGAAATTCATCTTCGAAATGGTGGAAAACATTGTGGGAAAAAGGGAAAATGTTAGCTACACTAATTTTTTCCTTTTCCATCAATTTTTCAAAACTCTTCAGTCCCAGTTTTGTAATTCTTTGTTAAAGGGTTGAATTGGGTTGGTAACCAGCATTTCTGATTTTTCAACAGTGTTTTTCCCACTTTCAAAAATAAATCTTATTGTTTGAGCCAGTTTTAATTTCTTCTCTACAAATGCATTCTGTATCAAATGCCTGTGTAAGTCTGAAATTTTGTCATCTGGTAAAGGGTTAAAGCATGGTTCCCTGAAGTCAAAACACAAAAGCTTTTTAGCAGATTACTAAGGTCTTGGACTCGTCCATTTTGAAAGCATTTGCAGACGACAAATGAAATGTGGCTAGTACTGTTAACCCTCTAGCCGAAATATTTCAGGCTCTACAAAATTCAAAGCCTTTGCAGACGACAAATTAAATGTAGCTCAAACGATGGAATTTGTCTTTGAAAGAGTAGAAAACATTTTGGGAAAGGAGAAAATGATGGTTACCAGCATTTTCTCATTTTCCCAAAATGTTTTCCCAAAGCCTTTTTCCATGGGGTCGATAAAACTCAAGAATTTGTGGTATTGGGTTAAAGCATGGTGCCCGAAGTGAAAAGACAAGATCTTAGACTTGTCCATTTTGAAAGCATTTGCAGACGACAAATGAAATATGGATAATACTCATAACCTTTTACAAAAAAATTGGGGCTTTAACTTTTTAACAGACAACAGAAAGTTACACTTGTCCAAACTGAAAGCATTTGCAGACGACGAATGAAACGTCTTTCA
The DNA here is from genome assembly GCA_946811185.2 of Hippopus hippopus. NCBI lineage: Eukaryota > Metazoa > Mollusca > Bivalvia > Cardiida > Cardiidae > Hippopus > Hippopus hippopus. The sequence goes on from OX328104.1 coordinate 11,237,331, forward strand.
AATGACAGAATTTGTTTTTGAACTTTTTCCCTTTTCCCACATAATCTTTAAACAACCACTTCCTTGGGGGTCATTAAAGGACAGGATTGTTTGATAAAGGGTATTTGACTCATAGGAAGAAGATGTCTGAAGAGATTAGGAGAATAAGAAAAACAGTTGGTAATTTTAAAGACAAATCTAATAATTTTAACTTATTTGCTGTCTATAAGTGCTTTCGGTATGAACAAGTATAAATATTATCACCCGTCAAAAGGTTGTAGAAAAACAAAAGATGTATGGATAAGTGCACTTACCTTTGTAAGGCCTCCAAAACGTGAAATGCATTTTCTATCCAACGTAATCTGTGCAACCTTGCAGTCATCAGAGGCAACATTTAGCATGAAAACACAAGAATGATTATAGTTTCATAAAATAAGGATGAAATGGGTTAAAAACTGGCTGAAAACTGGCAGAAAACTAGTAAAGGTGTATCTTTAACAGCGCTTTCAGACAAAGTGTTAAAAAAAATTAATTGCAACACAAAGGAAATGGAATCAAATGCAACTATCTTTGCTAATGGATGCACATTTCATTGTGATGAAGTGTCTAATAAGTATATTCAGGCTTTTAATTTTCATTTTTATTCTCTGTACTGGCTAGTTAACCCCTTACTATACAATCCAGACTTTTAACAACCCTAGAAAAAAAGCTTCTTGAAAACATTGTGGAAAAAGGAGAAAATGCTGGTAACCAGCATTTTCTCCTTTTCCCACGTTTTTCACCCGATCTCAGAGAGAAACTGCATGTAAGCAATGTTTAACTTATCTTCTGCAAATGCTTTCAATTTGGTCCTGTCCAAAATTGTGTAGTTTGGTAAAGAGTTAATGTTTTGTCTAAGTTATGGACACTTTAGTTCATGCTTTCCAGTAGTTTATCAAGAAATAACAATGGAATATTTTTCGATATTTCATGTTACAACCTGTGAAAAATACCAATTTTATTTTCTAACTCTTCAATTGAAGGCGGAAACAGTAGTTCCCGCGCGCTAGTTACCTAGGTAAAATGTGTGTGCCACTCAACCAGATGGAAATATGACGTAATTTACCCTACATTTTTCGCGCTTTATGTAATATTGTAATGCATTGTTTTGTGGAAAGTTATGCCACGGGAAATTACCGAAAAGAACTGTACTGGATTTTGATAAAAGTCCCCCCAAAAAGGGTTAGAAGCATGAAATTAATAGAATAATTGCTTTTTTTCAGTGAAAGATCGCATCGAGTGAACATCAACAGTAATATTTTCACTCATGAAAAATATGCAGAAGAGTGACTCTTTCAGACTGGCAATACATAGAGGATAATCAACTGGTTTTGTGTGATATTAAAAAACTGTCAGTAGAATGGGGTGTGATGCGATTGAAAAAAACGAGTCCGAAGGATGAGTTTTCTAACCGCATCAAACCCCATAGGAGTGACAGAATTTAAATATCACACACAACCAATTATCCTATTTATTATATTCCTTATTCACCTGTTTTTATTCTAATAATTATCAAGAATGGAACAATATGACCAACATGGGAAAAAGTAGTTCCGGCAAACATTCTAAAGTTATATCATCACTAGTGATGACATCATAATTATCACCACTAGTGGTGTTATTCACTGTGAAATTCCAGTAATTCACTGATAGGAATATAATAATATGAATTAAACAAACCATCTGCTTTTTACAGGTGAGAATACTACACTGAAATTTATAGACAGTGGTGGCCATGGCAACAATAGTCAGGGCACAATATGCTCTATAGAACCTGGGTGTATGCTGTCAGGCAATGAAAAGCCTGTGCAGATGCCTTCATGCCCAGTTCATCCAGCTTCTCTAAACTCCCCAGAGCCCAAACGAGGTGTCATGGATCTCATTGTCAGTGATGTGAGTTTTATCATAGCTGAAAAACGTCTGACTATTGACAGGAGCAGTACTCTGGGATCTGTAAGTAAAACTATGTTAGTTCTGAGTCGTTCTTCCCTTACCTGAATTTTAGCAGTCAAATGTTCCCAGTCTAGGAATAGAGTGTGAATCAGGGGTCTTAACCCTGTATCAAATAATTGCCTATTTTAACGAACTTGGAGAGAAGGCTCTTAAAAACATTGTGGGAAAAGGGAAAAAAAATTCTGGTATGCAACGTTTTCTCCTATTCCCACAACATTTTCCAGCCCTCTATAGAAAAATCAAGTTACATGTATTTGAAAAACTCGCTATTTGATGTATGCAGCTTACCTGGGTTTAACCTTTTTGCAAATATATTAAGCCCCCTTTTCTAAGAGCATGGATAATCTTTAATTGTCTTTTTTTCAGGGGTTTTATGGAACTATTCATAAAGGAACACTGGAACTAAGTGCTGGTTCATCAGAACATGTACCTGTTGCTGTGAAGGGTTTGTAGGGAATTTATTTAGGGGCATTCAAGGGATTAACTCTTTACCACACAATCCCGACTTTTAACGACCCTGAGAAAGAAGCCTATAGAAAACATTGTGGGAAAAGGAGAAAATGCTGGTAACCAGCATTTTCTCCTTTTCCCACAATATTTTCTACCCTATCAAAGTCAGAAATCATCATATTACCAAGATTTAATTTGTTGTCTGCAGATGTTTTGAATTTGGTCCAGTCCAAAAATTTGTCGTTTGGTAAAGAGTTAAGGGGCTACAAGTGAAACAAAAGCCCAGTGTTAAGTAGAGTTTGCTTTGAAAACATGTGGGTAAAGAAGAAAATGCTGGTTATGAGCATTTTCGCCTTTTTCCCACCATATTTTCTACTCTTTTATCAAGTCCTGTCATTTGAGCTATATTTAATCAGATATCTGCAAATTTCTTCAATATGGACAAGTCCGACATGGTGTCATATGGCTACAAGTTAACTGTTTATATGGCAATATTTTTGACTTGTCCAAACTAAAAGCATTTGCAGACGACAATGTAAATGTGGTTCAAGTGAAGGGGTTTTTCTTTGAAAAGGTAGATAACATTGTTCGGAAAAAGTAATTGAAAAAAAATGCTGGTTACCAGCCATTTCTCTTTTTCCCACAATTTTTTCAAAATCCTTTTTCATCAAGGTTACTTAACCCTTTTACTGCACAATGCTGGCTTTTAACGACCCTAGGTAAGAAGCCTTTTGAAAACACTGTGGAAACAGGAGAAAATACAGGTGACCAGCATTTCTCCTTTTCCCACAGTGTTTTTTTTTTTACCCCATCAAAGAAACATTGCACCATTTGAGCCACATTGAAATTGTCATCTACAAATGCTTTTAATTTGGACAAAGCTAAAATTTTGTCGTCTGGTAAAGGGTTAAAGGTAGGTTATATGGCTTGCAACACACGAAAAGGGGCATTCGGACATTTGCGTAAAGTGTCGTCTCGGATCAGCCTGCGCAGTCCGCGCAGGCTAATCTGAGACGGCACTTTACGACTAAATTACATTTTTTCCTACAGTAGACTTGCGCAAAACAGAAAATTACATAAAAATGGAAAGTGTCGTTTTGGATTAATCTGCGTGGACTGCACAGGCTGAAACCGGGACGACACTTTACATAAGTGTCCGAATGCCCTTTTTCGTGTGTTGCAGGCCATATAGTAAGAGGTTAAGCTGCTCTTCTGTAATGACAGAGTGGAGAGAGAATTGATTGTAAAAGCAGGCAGTTAACCATCATCCTGCTAAATAACTAAAATGAAATTTTCAATTAGATAGTAAAAACCCAAATATTGCAATTTCAAAGTTATGTTTTGGGAAATAATAATTCCTTATGGGACAGTGTAGATTCAAGATCAGACTGCACATTCTGTGCAGTCTGATCTTGGATCTACACTGTCCGCAAAAGGTCAGTGAGTCGCACTTAGCTGCCTAAGAGTTAACCCTTTCTCAAACAACAAATTTTAGACCCTCTGAAATTAAAAACATTTGGAGATAACAAATTCGAAATGTGCCACTACTGAAGATATTCTTCAAACTTTGGCTAGTTGTTTAATATTAAAGAGGGAACCCATACTGTAAGGGCAGGTAACTTTTTAAAACATGTTCAACAGTTATCATTTTCACAGAAAATGCAATGATAGCCAAATGTTGGTACAGGCAGTTGCTACTCAAGTTTGTGCCTTATCATTTGAATCATGCTTTATGAAAAGGGTGTTTAATGCATCTGCAAAAAGTATCAACTCATGTCAGCCTGCACAGTTTGCTTAGGCTGACATGGCTCAAAACTTTTTGTTACCTGTAAATTTTCTGCATACCTAAGGACCATTCTACCTTATGATTCAGTGGGTTGTTATACAAAATGGATTTTATGAATCCAGAATAATGATAATTCCTGCTTGGTATAATGCATTATAGAGATGTGTCAAACCCCCTTTTGCTAGAGTGCGACTCATCATGTCTCCCCCTGCCAGGGTCGGGAGACATTGTTTTTCCCCGTGAGTCCGTCTGTCTGTCCGTTACAAATCGTGTCCGCTCTATAACTCGAAAACCTTTTAAGATATTTTGATAAAACTTCACACATTTGTAAAGTACCATGAGATAAAGTGTCATGCACAAGAACCATAAGTCTGGCTGTATATTTTTTGAGTTATTTCCCTTTGATTATTTTCCTTACTCATTTCAGGTACAATTTCGTGTCCACTGTATAACTCGAAAACCGTCAGAGAAAAATGACCATTATTTCAGTTAGAAATTGCCTTGGTGACATATCAATCCTTCTGACACCAAAAAGGGGGGAGACATCTGTTTTTTTGTAGAAAAACAAGTTCTAGTTTCATCTTCTTTTCACAGCTTTGAAAGAAAGCCAAGCAGATAAGTTCAGAGAGGAATTCAAAAAGGAGGCCTCCATAATGGAGAAGTTGATGCATCCAAACATTGTTAAATTCCACGGGATATGTAAAGAAGGTGAGACATTTTGCCGACTCTTTGGATGATTTGATAAACAAAACCAAGGTAACTTGTTGGGATTCCTCACCACCTTTTACTTACATTATGTGAATGTAGGTGTGTGTAGGTCACAAATTTTGATAACATTTGTTTAAGATTTTTTAATAAATATCAATTTTAACTATGTACAAAACAACAGTTTTTAACTTGTCCAAAGTGCAAGCCTTTGCAGAAGACAAATTTGATAGGGCTCGAATGATGGTATTTTATTTCATGCTTTCCGGTAGATTATTGAGAAATGTTGGTGAAATATTTTTCAATATTTCATGGTTACGACCAGTGAAAATACCGATTTTTATATTCTAACTCTTCAATTGAAGGCTGAAACAGTTGTTCCCGTGCACTAGTTACCTAGGTAAAATGCACATGCCTCACCACCAGATGGAAATATGACGTAATTTACCTTACTTTTCTTGTACTTGAAGTAATATTGTAATGCTATGCTATGCGGAGGGGGTACGCCACGGGGAATAACCGAAAAGAACTGTACTGGATTTTGATTAAGTTCCCCCCAGAAAGGGTTAAAAGCATGAAATGAATAGAATATTTGTTTTTTACAGTGAAAGATTGAAATTTATTTCATCGAGTGAACATCATCAGTAATATTTTCATGAGTGGCACAGCCATGAGTCAGAATATTACTGATGATGTTCACTTGATTAAATAAATTTCAATCTTTCACTGTAAAAAACAAATATCCTCTATATATGTTTAAGTCTTTACTACACAATCCCGACTTTAACGATCCTGAGAGAGAAGCCTTTTGAAAACATTGTGGGAAAACGAGAAAATACTGGTACCCTTCCCAAACCAAATTTCAATTTTTCTGTCACATTTATTTTGTCATCTGCAAATGTTTTCAATTTGGACCAGTCTATAATTTTGTCGTTTGGTAAAGAGTGAAAGAGTAAAATACATTGTGAGGAAAAAGGAAAAATGCTTGTTACCAGCATTTTCTACCAGTATTTTTTCCTTTTTCAAAATGTTTTCTAAAACTCTGGCTTTCTTGGTAATAGATTAAAATGTTAATGCTAGTAACCGGCATTTTCTCCTATTAAAATGTTTTCTACCCTTTCAAAGACAAATTCTCTCATTTGAACCACATTTAAGTCTTTACCAAACAACAGAATTTCAGGCTGGTCCAAATTGAAAGCATTTGCAGATGACAAATTAGATGTGACTTAAAAACAGAAATTTGCCTCTGGAAGGATAGAAAATATTGTGAGAAAAGGAAAAAAATTCTTTTCCAACAAGACAGATGCGTTAAACCCCCTTTTCACAGAGCATGGCTCATATAATTTTAGATTTATTCATATTCACAGTACTTGCAGACCAGAATTTGCTTAACATAAAATTTACATACCAAAGAGCATAACATTGTGGGAAAAGGAGAAAGTACTATTTATTAGCATATTTTCCGTTTCCAGCAATGTTTGCAAAAGTCATCCTCTTAACTCTGTACCAAAGTACTTGTCCAAATTAAAAGCAACTGCAGGCTATAAAGTAGGTGTGGCTGAAATTACAGAAATTGTCTTTGATTGGGTAGAAAACATTGTTGGAGTAGGAAAAAATGGCGGTAACTGGCATTTTCTCCTTTTCCCACAATTTTTTCAAAAAGCTCCTTCTGCAGGGTTGCTAAAATTCAGGATTGTGTAGTGAAGGGTTAACTCTTTACCTAACGACAAATTTTTAGACTGGTCCAATTTGAAAGCACTTGCAGACGACAAAATAAATGTAACTCAAAAATTGAAATTTGTTTCATGCTTTTAACCCTTTCTTGGGGAACTTAATCAAAATCCAGTACGGTTCTTTTCCGTTATTCCCCGTTGCATACCCCCTCGGCATAGCAACGCATTACAATATTATGTCAAGCACGAGAAATGTATGGTAAATTACGTCATATTTCTATCTGGTTGTGAGGCACGCGCATTTTACCTAGGTAACTAGAATGCGGGAACAACTGTTTCCGCCTTCAATTGAAGAGTTATAGTATAAAAATCAGTATTTTCACTGGTCATAACCATGAAATATTGAAAAATATTTCATAGATATTTCTTGATAACCTACCGGAAAGCATGAAATAAAACATGAATTTGTTTTTGTTTGTTTTATAGGCAGATACGTGGTCATGGAGCTGGTAGAAAGGGGCTCTCTCTATAGTTATGTACAGAGCTGTAAATCGAAAGACCTCCCAGAGGAGAAGCAGCTCCAAATTAGTATAGATATTGCATCGGTAATAAATATAAATGGAATATAACAACAGTCTGCATTTCTGTTTGGTCGGATAAGGTCAAGCTGCTTGTGTAAAGAGGTGCATATCAGATGAGACTTTAAGTTTGAACCTGTTGCAGGCTGTACACACTCAAGGAGATCGGATCCAAACATACAGAAATGCAGGCTTTTGTTTCACCTTCAGTCAATGCAGAGGGTATATTAATTAAAAGACTTAATTGGGTTTTTAGGACCTCTAAAGATATAGCAGCACATTTTTCGGATTTGAAGAAAAGATCTATGATGCATAAAAGTAGTCCCTGAACGTGATGATGTCTTACGCAGAGTACATGTATTATATGGTAATCCTACACAGAGTACATGAATGATAATGAAAATGCATTCTGGACTTTTGCATTATGTTTTAGATAGCATCCTTATTTTAGTTTGATCCTATATAGGACATAATAAAAAAGCAGTTTTACCATTACCCTTGTAACTTTCACCTTGTGCCTTTTAGCCTGTCAGTTGAACTGTGGGGTGTTGCCAATAGCCCTGTTGTTGTTGTCATTGTTTTGCAAAAAAATTCACAGTTTCTCGTGTTTCTTTCCCTGTTCAAGGTATTTATTTCAAACAAGAGCTTGTTGGTGAATGTCAAAAGGGAAACCCGTACGAAAGGAACAGGTAACCCTCAAAACATGTGTGATACAGTTATGTGCTTTTTAGATTCAGAATTTTCACGACAAATTACAAATGGCTCAAATAATGTCTTGGCATAGGCCAAAGAAGTTTCGTTGATTTTTCACTGACACATAAACTTTCATTGTTCGATCATCAGACACCGTTACTTGAAATAGCACACTGGTGCAATGCCGACATAGCACACTGGTGCAATGCCTCTATATCGTATAAAATAACACAAGATGTGTAAAGAAGTCAGAAAAAATTTGAGACCTGTCCCTTTTGAAAAAGAATACTTAAACAAAAACTGAAAGAAAAATATTGATCAGTGTAGATGGTTTTCAGAAAAAACCTTTTCAGAATGATTTTTCTTTTGCCCCTGACATTGGAAGGTCTCATATGACTTGCAACCAAGATTTGCTGCTAATCTCATGAATTTTTAAAAGCTTCCATATTTATCGGATTAACATGTGCTGATGTCTCACAAATTATAACCTAGCACTGAATTATAGTTTGAATATTTTTTCAAACAAAGATTTAAAATTTTATGTTGATGTATTGATGAAATTATCTAAATAATATTTCATCTGATATACGAGGTATGTCCGTATAGTTCGTGGACAATGCCGATATTTATAAAACTAATGCAATTCCAAGAGTTTTATCGTTTGATTACTTCTGGGTATATCTTAAGCATTATATGTAAAATATAGAAAGATATTGCGCCAACAATAAATAGTATACCAATCATGCTTTAAATGATGTAAGCGGGACCCGGGGCACTCCAAACAATGCAATTCAATTGATTTTTCAAATTGTGGTCTGCAGTCTATAATTTTATGAAAAATGAATTGATCCTTTTCAAATCTTATCCCGCAATTAAGGATGATGTCGACCTTATTACCAGAAGTTATAACTTTACACACACAAATTCTGGAGCACTATGAATTTGTCTTTCTCAAAATTGGCGGAATTTTTATGTCACGAAACAATGGATGATCTTAGTATTTTGCGCCAATCTTGGGAATCACCGTTAGATACCATGAAAATGCTGTCTGAAGCTCCAGGAAAGCCAGCTGTATGTTGCTTACTGGGTTACAAGACGCACAAGAGATTTTCGTAAGGGCAAAAGTCAACCGAGGTGTAGACCTACAAAATGGAAACCATGAGAAACGGGTATTGCACGTTCAGGAAGTTGTTCGGTTCTTTTGCAGGCAATTTTTTCATCAACGTGTAGGACAAACGGATAAAGAGACAACAAAAATGCTTTGCAGCAAAAGGTTAATATTTCGAGAAGCTCTGAATTGTGTTTGATTATCTTACGATTGCATTTTGATTTTAAGGTAACCATCTGACATGTCAATCCAACATGTGACTAATAAAGGATGTCGCAACGTCATAACGATGTCGACACCTGCCCTGGGTTCTTATTGGTATGTGCAACCTAAGACCAATAAATGAAAAACTATTAGTAGTAGAGGCACCTTTTTTTCACATGTTGGCTGAGAAAAGTGTGCTATTTATGATGATATAAATTTTCTGCACCTAATTTGTAAATTTGCAAACTACATGTATTAGCAATGTCCACAAACTGTACGGACATACCTTATATATTCTAAAATTTCATCCAATTCAGTATCACAAATTTCATCTTCCCTTTCTCATCTCTCCAAAGGCAACAGTTCACATCTTTGTAAATGCACATTTATAGTTTATTAGTAAAATACTTTGGCACATATTTTGACGTAAATGCATGTGAGTTTTAATTCCTTGTGGGATAATGAATTGTGTGATGTCAGCACATGGGGATCAACAGAATGTAAAAGCTTTTGTAAAACTCATGAGATCAGCACCAATGCTTGGTTGCAAGAGTTGTTTGAAACCTTCGAATGTCAAGCAACAAAAGAGAATTTATTTCTAAACCCATCAACACTGATTAGCCAGGTTGTTTTTTCCCCATTTTCAATCCATTATTTTCTTCCAATAGGGGTCAAATTTTCTCCGATTTTGTGGCACACCTTATGTTCCTATATATGATATAAAGGCCATGTGCAGGTGCTGTTTTTTTAAATGATGTCTGATGATTGAGCAATTTCAGTGTTTCGTGATCAACCAATGAAGCTTCAAAGGCCTGTGGTATTAGAAAGTGTAGATAATATTTGGAGAGATGAGAAAATGCTAGTTACATATATTTTTTTCATTTCTCATTTTTTAAAGGCTTTTTAACTTCAGGGTCTTTCAGGTTTTTTTGAAAAAAGGGTCTTGTGAATATAATTCCAATACTTTAGCTCTTTTTCTTCAAGGGCATGGACTATTTGGCATCAAAAAAAATCATCCACTGTGATTTGGCAGCAAGAAATGTACTTTTGACCTCAGACTTCAAGGCAAAGGTCAGTGATTTTGGGTTGTCCAAAATTCTGTGCCAGGACAAGGATTACTACAGACGGACAGAGCAAAGGACCATTCCAATTTTGTGGTAAGACAAATTTGCAATAGAATAAGAAATGAGAGAAAGAACGTAAAACCATTCCTATTTAGTGATGAGAGAAAGTAGTTGAAGGTTGGAACATAGGACCAATCCAATTAAGTAACATGAGAAATAAGTAGATGGACATACTATAGTCCAATTTGGTGATAAGAGAAAGTAGTTAAAGGACATGCACGATTCAGATTTAGTGATAAAAGAAAATAGTTAAAGAACAGGCTATAAAACCATTCCAGTTTAGGCATAAGAGAAATTAATCGAAAGATAAAACATAGGACCATTCCAGTTTAGTGTTAATGGATGTTAATATAGGTACAGAAGATAGGACCATTCCATTAAACTCTTTCCCAAACAGCAATATTCATTTTAGAAGGGTCCAGTTTGAAAACACTTGCAGACGACAACGTTTATGTGGCACAGTGATGGGATTTGAATCAGACAGTCTAGAAAACATTGTGGGAAAAGGAGAAAATGCTGGTTACCAGCATTTTCTCTTTTTCCCATAATGTTTTCAAAGGGCTTCTTTCTCAGGGTCGTTAAAACTTGGGACTATATGGTAAAGGGTTAAGGGATAAGAGATATTAGAAAGACAGAAGATAGGACCATTTCAGTTAAGTGTTAATGGAAATCAGTATAGGGACAAGCCATAGGAAAATTCCAATTTAATGATAAGAGATGTTACTATATGGACAGAACATAGAAGCATTCCAGCTTAGTGATGATAGATATTGGTAGAAGGACAGAACAAATTATATGCCTGGACATGCCTGGGGACTGTTCAAATTAGTGATAAGAGAAAGTAATGAAAGGGACAGGGCATGGGAGTGTTATGATTTAGTGATAAGAGAAAATCTTCGAGGTACAGAACATAGGACCATTCCAATTAAGTGATAAGAGAAAATCTTCGAGGTACAGAACATAGGACCATTCCAATTAAGTGATAAGAGAAATTCTTCGAGGGACAGAACATAGGACCGTTCCATTTAAGTGATACGAGAAAATAGCAGAGGGACAGAACATAGAACCGTACCAATTGAGTGTTAAGAGAAAATAGCAGAGGGACAGAACATAGAACCGTTCCAATTGAGTGATAAGAGAAAATAGCAGAGGGACAGAACATAGAACCGTTCCAATTGAGTGATAAGAGAAAATAGTAGAGGGACAGAACATAGAACCGTTCAAATTAAGTGTTAAGAGAAAATAGTAGAGAGACAGAACATAGGACTGTTCCAATTTAGTGATAAGAGAAAATAGTTTGAGGTAAGAACATAGGGCTGTGCAATGTGAAGGTAATTTTAAAATGTGAATTCCAATAGAAATGAACTTTAAATGTGTATTTGTCGGCTACATGTTAAAGATATACTTGATAAACCCCAACAAATAAGACATTAAAAGATAAATAGAATATGTACATAGTGTTGCCATATGTAGAAAATATCTAACTCGGTTGTGAAAAATGATAATTGACTTGCCAAGGCTTAACAATTATCAATTCTCCCAACCTAGTTAGATATTTCTGATACATGACAAATCTATGTATGTATTCTCTATATAATGAGGCTAACACAATGAGAATAGTTACAGGGTAAAAGGCATGTTGGGAAAAAGTGAAATTACTGAATTCCTGCATTTTCCCCTTTTCTGATGATATTTTCAAAAGATTTCTTTTATAGTGTTGTTAAAACTTGGGATTGAGTGGTAAAAAGTTAAGGAAGAAATAGGGTAGGGAAATGAAAAATCTTCTAAAGATGGTGTTGATTTATGATCAAATTGCACAGTCTGTGCCATCTGATGTTGGTGTACATTTTCAGAAAAAAGCTTCACAAGTTGTGTGTTGTGCTTATAGAGTTTTGTTATTATTTTTGTGTAGGTGTGCACCAGAATGGATTGGGTACAAAAAGTTTTATTACAAGAGTGATGTTTGGAGTTTTGGTGTGGTCCTTTGGGAAATTTATACGTAAGTATTTTCCATCGAACCAATGATTTCGTATACTATAGTTAGAGTCCAGGGACAATTTTACAAACTACTCCAAATAGAATTGTAAATTTTGAATTTGAACACTTGGCATTTGATTGCCTGAGATGTTGTGTCTCGGCCAATCACATGACCAGTCTTCAATTGAAGATGAGAAAATTATTTGAAAATGGGTGGTGAAGATAGCCAAAGAATGTAGATAGGTGTATACATTTTAACCCTTTAGCACACAGTCCCAAGTTTTAACATCCCTAAGAAGAAGAACTTTGAAAACATTGTCAAAAATAGAGAAAATGCTTCCACATTGTTTTCTAACTTTAAAAAACAAAATTTTACTGTTTGAGTCAAATTCATATTTGCCATCTGTAAGTGTTTTTAACTCCACTGGCCAAAGGCCAGTGGGCTTATGTAATGGCCTGGTGTCCGTCGTGCGTGCATGTGTCTGTGCGTGCGTGCGTGCGTGCGTGCGTCCGTCCGTCCGTCCGTCCGTCCGTCAACTTTTATTTCAAACATCTTCTCTGAAACTACCCTTCCAAATTTGATGAAACTTCACAAAAATGATCCTACCATGGTCCTCTTAAGAATTTCTTGAAAGAATTTGATTCCTTCAAAAACTCTGGTTGCCATGGCAACAAAACTGAAAAATATTGAAAATCTTTGAAAATCTTCTTGTCTGAAACCATAAGCCCCAGGGCTACTAAATTTGGCATGTAGCTTTATCTAATGGACCTCTAAGAAATTTCTTCATATAATAGCCCTTGGGTCAAAATTGGCCCAATGCCAGTGATCACAAGTTCAGCATGGGCTTATGTAGTGACTTCAATTTAGATAGTAATCAAGGGAAATAACTCTAATCAGGAGAAATAACTCCAGTTTATAAGAGATAAAGTTTGTTACTATTTATCTCCCTTGATTATCAAACTGCAATTATACATGATTGATGTTGATATTCAAGTTTTTTGGATAGGACATGTTCTGTTTTCAGGAAGAGTGATTTATTTTGATGCTAATACTTATGCTCACATGAGTGGAATATTTAACTTAAAGTAAGGTTTCTGTCATTCAGTTTTCTTTCCAGAACTTTACCTTTCATGCCAATGAATAAACCTGCTTGTATTCAGTGACATAATCTTTGCACTTCAATAGATATGTTTTCTTTTTTTGGGGGTAGGGGGGAAGTTATGTTTTCCAAGTAAGTTTATTACCATACAGACTTTTTATGCTGTATGTCTCTGTCAATGCCAATTAAATGCATGATACCTTAATTTTACTCTTTCAGAAAGGACAAGTTTTTTGACTGGACCAAGTTAAAAGCCATTGCAGAAGACAAATTGAATGTAGCTTAAATGATTATTTTTGTCTTTGATAGGGTAGGAAACATTGTCGGAAAAGGAGAAAATACTGGTTGATAACATGTTGTCCTTTTCCCACAATGTTTTCAAAAGCCATCTCTTTAAAGGGCATTAACACTTCGATTCGTGTGGTAAAGGGTTAGAAAGCCAGTGGAGCGATACAGGGCCATCATGGCCCTCTTGTTATACCCCCCCGCAAAACGAATGTTTTCGGGGGTATACTGGAATCAGCCTGTCTGTCCGTGTGTCCGTCTGTGTACAAATAATTGCCTGTTTCTGTCAAAGCGCTGGCGAGGGTATTAAGTCACATTCAGTGACAGCTCTAGTTTAATTTGGAATAGTCTAAAATCTTATTTTAAAAATCTTATTTTTTGATAAAGAATGAATAGCCTTACATAGTTTCTTAAGCAATTGCTAAGGAGAGTGGTCTAAATTATTGATGGTAGATTTTATCTATTTATTAATCAATTTTATTAGGGGTCCTGCGTGGCTCAGTGGTAAAGTGTAGGACTCGTGACCTGGAGGCCCCGGGTTTGAGCCTCGCTGGCTTCATTGGGTTTTTCACAGGAGTGTCCTTGGGCAAGACACTTCAGAGCCCCAGCCTAGTACTGGTGAAATCCAGGGAAACATGAATATGTGAGCTGTCGCCGTGATATGACTGAAATAATGTTGAAAGCAGCGTAAAACACCATTCAAACAAACAAACAAATAATCAGTTTTATTTCATGCTTTCTGGTAGTTTAACGAGAAATAACGGTGAAATATTTTTTGATATTTCATGGTTACGACCAGTGAAAAATACTGATTTCTATTTTCTAACTCTTCAATTGAAGGCGGAAACAGTAGTTCCTGTGCACCATTTACTTAGGTGAAATGTGCATGCCACTCAACCAGATAGAAATACGATGTCATTTACCCTACATTTCTTGCACTTTACGTAATATTGTAATGCATTGGTATGCGGAGGGGGTATGCCTCAGGGAATTACCAAAAAGAACTGTACTGGATTTTGCTGTAAGTCTCCCAAAAAAGGCTTAGAAGCATGAAATAAATAGAATTTTTTTTGTTTTTAGCTCACCTGAGCACAACGTGCTCAAGGTGAGCTATTGTGATCGCCCTATGTCCGGCGTTCAGCGTCTGTCGTCGGTCAACAATTTATTAAACATCTTCTTCTCCTAAACCACTGGGCCAATCTTGATGAAACTTGGCAGGGATGTTCCTTGGGTGAAGCTCTACCAAAGTTGTTCAAAGAATTGAATTCCACCCATAACTCTGGTTGCCATGGCAACAAAAGGGAAAAAAATGCAAAATCTTTGAAAATCTTCTCCTCTGAAACTAGAAGGCGTAGAGCTTTGATATTTGGTATGTATCATCTCCTAGTGGACCTCTATCAAATTTGTTCATATCATGCCCCTGGGGTCAAAACTGGCCCCACCCCGGGGGTCACAAGTTTGAACATATGAACAAAGAAGGAAAACTAAAATTCTTCTTCTCTAAAACTGGAAAGCATAAAGCTTTGATATTTGGTATGTAGCATCTCCTAGTGGACCTCTGCCAAGTTTGTTCATATGATGCCCCTGGGGTCAAAACTGGCCCCGCCCCGGGGGTCACAAGTTTAAGCATAGGAACAAAGAAGGAAAACTTTTAAAATTCTTGTTCTCTGAAACTGGTAGGCATAGAGCTTTGATATTTGGTATGTAGCATCTCCTAGTGGACCTCTACCAAGTTTGTTCATTTGATGCCCCTGGGGTCAAAACTGGCCCCGCCCAGAGGGTCACAAGTTGGAACAAAGAAGGAAAACTTTAAAATTCTTTTTCTCTAAAACTGGAAGGCGTAGAGCTTTGATATTTGGTATGTAGCATCTCCTAGTGGACCTCTACCAAGTTTATTCATATGATGCCTCTGGGGTCAAAACAGGCCCTGCCCCGGGGTCACAAGTTCAAACATAGGAACAAAAAAGGAAAAACTTTAAAATTCTTCTTCTTTGAAACTGGAAGGCGTAGAGCTTTGATATTTGGTATGTAGCATCTGCTAGTGGACCTCTACCAAGTTTGTTCATACGATGCCCCGGGGGTCACAAGTTCGAACATAGGAACAAAGAAGGAAAACTTTAAAATTCTTCTTCTCTGAAACTTGAAAGTGTAGAGCTTTGATATTCAGTATGTAGCATCTCCTAGTGGACCTCTACCATAATTTGTTCATATGATGCCCCTGGGGTCAAAACTGGCCCTGCCCCGGATGTCACAAGTTTGAACATAGGAACAAAGAAGGAAAACTTTTAAAATTCTTCTCCTCTGAAACTGGAAGGCGTAGAGCTTTGATATTTGGTATGTAGCATCTCCTAGTGGACCTCTACCAAGTTTGTTCATATGATGCCCCTGGGGTCAAAACTGGCCCCACCCCGGGGGTCACAAGTTTGAACATGGGAACAAAAAAGGAAAACTTTAAAAATCTTCTTCTTCTAAAACTGGAAGGCGTAGAATGTTGATATTTGTTATGTAATCCTGTTCTAAGTTTGTTAGCCCACCTGACCACAACATGTTCAGTGAGTTCAAAATTGGGTCACCTGGGGTCATAAACTAGGTCACAAGATCAAATTAAAGAAATACCTTGTGGGCAGTCTAGAGGCCACATTTATGGCTCAAATGACCTGAAATTTAGTCAGGATATTCATCTTGCTAAAATATCAGATGAGTTTGAAATTGGGTCACCTGGGATCATAAACTAGGTCACAAGATCAAATTAAAGAAATACCTTGTGGGCACTTTAGAGGCCAGATTTCTTGCTCAATTGACTTGAAAATTGGTCAGAGTATTTGTCTTGATAAAATCTCACATGAGTCTGAATTTGGGTCAACTGGGGTCATTAGCAAGGTCACTAGGTCAAATTAAGAAATACCTTGTGGACCCTCTAGAGGCCACATTTTTTGCTCAATTGACTTGAAAATTGGTCAGAATGTTTGTCTTGATAAAAAGTCACATTAGTCTGAATTTGGGTCAACTGGTGTTATAAACCAGGTCACTAGGTCAAATTAAAGAAATACCTTGTGGGCACTCTAAAGGCCACATTTATTGGTCAATTGATTTGAAAGTTAGTCACAATGTTTGTCTTGATAAAATCTAAGATGAGTTCAAAATTTGGTCACCTAGGGTCATAATCTAGGACACTAGGTCAAATTAAAGAAATACCTTGTGGACAGTCTAGAGGCCACATTTCTTGCTCAATTGACTTCAAAATTGGTCAGAATGTTTGTCTTGATCAAATATCGGATGAGTTTGAAATTGGGTCACCTGGGGTCATAAACTAGGTCACCAGGTCAAATTAAAGAAATATCTTGTGGGCACTCTAGAGGCCACATTTTTAGCTCAATTGACTTGAAAATTGGTCAGAATGTTTGTCTTGATAAAAAGTCACGTGAGTCTGAATTCGGGTCAACTGGGGTTATAAACCAGGTCACTAGGTCAAATTAAAGAAATACCTTGTGGGCACTCTAGAGGCCATATTTATTGGTCAATTGATTTGAAAGTTAGTCACAATATTTGTCTTGATAAAATCTAAGATGAGTTCAAAATTTGGTCACCTGCGATCATAATCTAGGACACTAGGTCAAATTAAAGAACTACTGTGTGGACAGTCTAGAGGCCACATTTCTTGCTCAATTGACTTCAAAATTGGTCAGAATGTTTGTCTTGATGAAATATCAGATGAGTTTGAAATTGGGTCACCTGGGGTCATAAACTAGGTCACCAGGTCAAATTAAAGAAATACCTTGTGGGCACTATAGAGGCCACATTTATTGCTCAATGTACTTGAAAACTGTTCAGAATGATTGTCTATACAAATTTTTGATGAGTTCAAAATTAGGTCACCTTTGGTGATAAAGTAGGTCACCAGGTCAACTTAAAAAAATTCCTTGTGGACACTCTAGAGGCCACAATTTTAGTTCAATTGACTTGACAAATGGTCAGAAATTGAATGAATCACGTGGAGTGAAATTTTGCCTATTGACTCAGGTGAGCGGTCCAGGGCCATCATGGCACTCTTGTTTTTTTTTTTCTTTTTTTAGTGAAAGATTGACACTCGTGAAAATATTACCAATGATGTTCACTCTATGAAATAGATTTCGATCTTTCACCGAAAAAAACAAATATCCTCTACATCTGGGAATTTTTAAATACCATCTGGCTGTATTTTATCCTATTTATAGATATGTTAAGACCTCACTGTCTTTATGTTTTGTTCTGTTTACAGATACGGTAAACTTCCAATGATCGGAAATGACAATAAACTGAACGATTTCTATAAGAATCTATTTGAAGACAAAAGATTAGAGAAACCAAAGCACTGTAGCGAGGAGATGTACAGTCTAATGAACTCCTGCTGGCACTGGCACGAGCATGCTCGACCAACATTTTTAGAGTTAAAGATCAGGTCAGTTAGTTTGATTTTACTGAACAATCATGTGTTTAAAGACCTTATAGAAAAAGACTTTTTTGAAACATTGAGAAAAGGGGGAATTGGTGAAAACCAGCATATTCTCCTTTGCCTACATTGATTTCTATCCTTTCAGACATGTATTTTAACATTTGAGCAATCTGTAGTTTTTCATCTGCAAAGACCTGTAATTTAGACAAGTCTTAAGTTTTGCCATCTGGTGAAGATTTAGAGCTCGTCGTTAATTTTTCAATTTCTCCCTTCCCCCTTAAACCCTTTACCTAACAATCTTGTGTTTTAGTGACCCTTAAAAAACCAGCATTTTCTTAATTTCCCACAATGTTTTCTACCTTTTCAATGACAAATACATTGATTTTAGAATTCTTTGATATTTGGTATGAATATATACTGGATAAGACCTGCTTGTATTCATTAAAATTATCTTGTCAGCATGTGAAAAAGATAGGTCTTTTGGAAGGCTTTTAGTGCAATGCAGATTTTTAACGATTTGATAACTATCAATGCCAATTATGTGTATAACGCACATGCAGTTCATTAGACAGTGGAATATAACTGGGTCATCATAGCACTCTTGTTGTGGTTGTCCAAATCTGCTGGCTTTTTCGTTAGTTTGTTTGTTTGATTTTTTTTTTTTTCAATTACTTCAAGCAGCTTCCTAGGAAATTGACTCTTTACCACACAATTCTGAGTTTTAACGACCCTTTGGAAACAGCCTTTTGAAAACCTTGTGGGAAAAGGAGAAAATGCTGGTTACCAGCATTTTCTCCTTTTTTTCCACAAGGTTTTCAACACTTTCAGAGACAATTACAATAATTTCAGCTACATTAAATTTGTTATCTGCTAATGCTTTCAATTTGGTCCAGTCCGAAGTTTTGTCGTGGGAGAAATCAGGCATGTGACATCAAAAAGTTGTCTTCAACCCATTATTCTGTGAAAGCCCTGGTCCAGCCCTGGAAGTTCGTTGATAACATGAGGGCCAAAAGTTCAAGGTTTTTGAGGTTGAAATACGACTGTGCCATGATTGGTTCTGAGGATTGCTAGTAGTCATTGCATCAGAACTGCTCACATTCCTGTCTCACCACTGAACATTATCTTGTCTGGACTAGTCCAGATTCAAAGCATATGCAGATGACAAAATATACGAGAATCAAAAATATTAAATTGTTTTGGGAAGCATAGAATACATCTTGAAAAAGGATAAAAAATGCTGGTTAGCAGTTTTTCTTATTTTCCCTCAATGTGTTTGAAAGGGTTTTTATTTCAATGTTGTTAAAACTCGTGATTGTGTTGTGAAAGGTTAATTTTGGAAAGCTACAAGTGAAGACTTTGAAAGAGTGTTGACTTTAGTACAACAGATGAATCTTCAGGAAGCATGAACAGGTGAAATGACCGAACTTGTATTGAAAAATACCATGTCCTCCACTTCTCCAACCCAAATTTCTTGGCTGAAGATTGGATGCTTTACTCTCTACTGACATTTATTTTAGGCTAGAGAACATGCTGAAATTAGTCAGACAGGACAGAGGGCACACTGACAGTACAGAAAATCCATGTACTTCAAAACATATAAGTAAAGCTTCAATCAAGACAGACACCAATGACATCTCTCAGGATGGTGTAAATAATACACAGGCCATGAGAAATACTACAGGACAGGTCAATGGGCAGGCTGAAGAAGACCAACATGAAACTTGTTACCAAAAGGCGAATCCCTTGGCTAACTTTGTTGAACAAACATGTACTGTAAAAGATACAAGTAAAACTTCAATCAGGACTGACACCAGCGGCATCTCTCAGGATGATGTGAATAATACACAGACCATTAGAAATACTACCAGACAAGTCAATGGGCTGGCTGAAGAAGACCAACATGGGACTGGTTATAGAAAGGCCAATTCCTCAGCTAACTTTGTTGAACAAACAGATGAGAAAAAATCTGAAAGTATGCCAACAGAAACAAGAGCTCCTTTTCCAAGAGATTCCAGTAAAACTGCCCCAGTGAAAGGAAGTCCAACTGAACCATTGCCTAAAGGAAGTGATACCTATCATGGAATGACTCAGAAAAATATAAGGTCATCTAATAAAGTTATAGAATCAGGGCTTACAGTACATCGGGATATTGTTCTTGGAAAGGTAAGATAGTTCACACAACCATGGTAGTCATGGAAACCAAGAAAGTGACTTATCCATGTTCGTGTATATTGATTCATTACCTCCTGCTAGTTTTGCAGCAGGCTTTGTCTGAAAACATTTTGGCAGAAGCAAAAATTGTTTGTAACTAGCACTTTCACTTGTTTACACAATAGTTCCCCATGTCTCAACCCAGAATAGCCATTAAAATAATTAAGATGAGAAATTTATTGCCCTTACAATTCTTCTCCCATGTTCTAACCCAGAATAGTCATGAAAATAATTAACTCTTTACCACACAATCCTGAGTTTTAACAACCTTGAGGATGAAGTCTGAAAACATTATGGGAAAAGGAAAAAATGCTGGTAACAGGCATTTTCTCCTTTTTATACGCCCGTCGAAGACGGGACATATTATGGGATTACCCATGGTGTACGGGCGTCTGGGCGGGCAGGTGGGCGGGGGGGGCGGCGTCCAGTTCTTTGTCCGAAGCATAACTTTGTCATCTCAAATCAGAACGACTTCAAACTTGGCATTTGTGTTTGTTGCAATAATACGGAGTGCAGTGCAAATGAACCATAACTCTACCTCCTGCTGGCTTTGAGTTATTTCCCTTTGATCATCATTTTCACAGCATTTTCTGCTTGTCCGGAGCATAACTTTGTCATCTCCAGTCCAGTTGACTTGAAACTTGGCATTTGTGTTTGTTGCAATAATACGGAGTGCAGTGCGAAAGAACCATAACTCTACCTCGTGCTGTCTTTGAGTTATTTCCCATTGATCGTCATTTTTACAGCATTTTCTGCTTGCCCGGAATATAACTTTGTCATCTCTAGTCTGAACATCTTCAAATTTGGTATGCATGATTGTTGAAAAATTATGGAGTGCAGTGCACAAGAACCATAACTCTTCCTAGCACAAATTTTGAGTTACTCTCCCTTTGATCTTCATTTGTATAGCATTTCTTGCCTGTCAGGAGCATAACTTTGTCATCTTAAGTAGGAATGACTTGAAATATGGTATGCTTTTTTGTTGCAATATTTGAAAGTGCAGTACGTAAGAATTGTAACTCTACCTCGTGCTGTCTTTGAGTTATTTCCCTTTGATCGTCATTTTTACAGCATTTAGTGCTTGTCCGGAATATAACTTTGTCATCTCAAGTCAGAACGACTTCAAACTTGGTATGCATGTTTGTTGCAATATTACAGAGTACAGTGCGCAAGAACAATAACTCTACCTAGCGCGGATTTTGAGTAATTCCACTTCGATCTTCATTTTTACAGTATTTCTTGCTTGTCTGGAATGGATCTTTGTCATCTCAAGTCAAATTGACTTGAGACTTTGTATACATGTTTGTTGCAGTTACGAAAAGTGCAATGCACTGGAGCCGTAACCTTACCTAATGCCCTTTTGGAATTATTCCCTATTCATTATTTTTTTTTTACAGCTTTTCATCCTTCTCTACAATATAACTTTGTCTTTTCTTGGAATGACCTGAAACTTTATATGCATGTTTCCTTAATATTAGAGGAGACATTCATGCCTATTTCATTCACATACATGATTTCTGCTGCACTACTATTTTCCTTTACCTGCCCTTTACGATTATTATTCCCCCTCGACAACTGGCGGTGGGACAGGCGTATCTTGCAACAATTTGCCGCTCTTGTTCAACAATGTTTTCTGCCTTTCTAAAGAACAATTTCCATTGTTTGGGCCACATTTGTGTTGTCATTTGCAAAGGAGTTGGATTTGGACTAGTCCAAAATTTTGTTGTTTAGTAAAGATACATCTTTACTCGTTTTCATCCAGTTTCTTAACCAATTTTATCTTTATTTTATGAAACTGTAATTATTCTTGTATCTTTGTGCCAAATGTAGCCCCTGATGGTTGCAAGGTTGCACAGATTATGACAGATAGAAAATGCATGTCATTCTCTGGAGGCTATCCCTAGACATTAGAACCACAGTTTCCGGTTTAAATCGAAGACAAATCCCTTGCGTTTCTTTGTCCCATACACCTTATATCGATTTTTTTATCTAGATTATACAGCTAACTAGATTCTACAGACTGTAAAGTTTTAATGTGTTCAGCGTTTGTTTACTCTATGGCTGTAAAGATTTGTCTTAAAGATGAGAAATTTATTGCCATTACAATTTTACACACAGGGTCACTTTGGAGAAGTTCTGTCTGGTGTTTACTATGATACCCCGGTGGCTATCAAGAAATGTATAGATGACAGGTACAAAGAGAGGTTTAAACGGGAATATCTAATGCTGCAGCAACTCAAACATCGAAATATTGTGAAGTGTTTAGGGATTTGTCGTCCAGGTAAGTTGAATGATTGACTGATTGTATGGTGTTAAACACCGTTTTCAAAATTATTTCAGTTATATCGCAGCAGCCAGTGCACTTATCCATGCTTTCCTGGATATATCTTTTCCCAGTACTCCGTACAATATTCTTTCCAATCCACTGGTTGCTTTCCCACATAGCCATCGTTGAAACAATGGTCAGGGGTGAG
The DNA here is from genome assembly GCA_946811185.2 of Hippopus hippopus. Taxonomy (NCBI): domain Eukaryota; kingdom Metazoa; phylum Mollusca; class Bivalvia; order Cardiida; family Cardiidae; genus Hippopus; species Hippopus hippopus. Next base: position 11,260,102 of record OX328104.1, read on the forward strand.
AGAGGAATGAATACTGTCGCAATTACTATCGTCAATCCTCGGAAAGAAATTGGACGATCTGGGGATCAAACCAGCGACCCCCTGTTCTCAAGTCCTGTGCGGTACTGATTGAGCTACTGGGGCTCGGTAAGTACATTATAGTCTATACTAGACAATTTGTATATATACATATAAATTTGTTTTGGAAATGGTAAAAACCAGCATTTTCTTCTTTTTCAACTATGTTTCCCAAAGTTTTTTTTCCTCTGGGTCATTAAAAGTCAGGATTGTGTTGTAAAGTGTTAAATTAATGGTGCTTGTAGACTAATCGTTTTGGAAAATGTGTAAGGAAAAAAGACGGCATCAAATATCAATTAAAATCAAATGTAAACATCTGCACTAATGGCGATACTCTTCACTGTGGTTTAGCATCTAACCAGTATATTTAATGGTCGCAAAATGTTCTCATTTTTAGCTCGCCTGAACACATTGTACTCAAGGTGAGCATTTGTGATAATGTCTTCACTTTTACCTTGTATATGCTATAGAGGCCACATTTTCAGTCCAATACTCATGAAACTTGGTCAGAATGTTTGCCTTGATGATATCTCAGACAAGTTAAAAAATGAGTCATGTCAGGTCAAAAACTAGGTGACTAGGTCAAATCTTAGAAAACCTTATGTATGCTCTAGAGGCAACATTTTCAGTCCAATACTCTTGAAAGTTGGTCAGAATTTTTGTCTCCATGGTATCTCGTACAAGTTCGAAAATGGGTTATGTCAAGTCAAAAACTAGGTCACTTGGTCAAATCTTAGAAAAACCTTGTGTACACTCTAGAGGCCACATTTTCTGTACATTACACTTGAAAATTGGTCAGAATGTTGTCTTGAAGATATCGTATATGATTTTGAGAATGGGTCACTTCGGGCTTAAAACTAGTTCATTGGGTCAAATTTTTGAAAAACCTTGTGTATGCTGTAGAGGCCATATTTTCAGTCTCTTACTCATAAAACTTGGCAAAAATGTTTATCTTGATGATTACATGGACAAGTTTGAAAATGAGTCATACCAGGTTAAAAAATATGTCACTCGGTTAAATTTTAGAAAAACCTCATGAGCCCCACATTTTCAGGGCAATTTTCTTGTAAGTTGGTCAGAATGTTTGTTTTGATAATATCTTGAACGAATTTGAAAATGTGTCATATCAGGTCAAAAACTAGGTCACCAGCTTAAATCTTCGAAAATCCTTGTGTATGCTCTAGAGGCCACATTTTCAGTCCTGTAATCTTGACACTTTGTCAGAATATTTGTCTTGATGATATCTTAGACAAGTTTGAAAGTGGGTAATGATGGATCAAAAACTAGGTCACCAAGTCAAATCTTGAAAAAGTGTTGTGTATGCTCTAGAGAACACATATTTAGTCTGATAATTTTGAAACTTAGGCAGAATGTTTGTCTTGACAGTATCTCGGACAAGTTTGAAAATTGGTCATGTTGGATCAAAAACTAGGTCACCAGGTCAAATCTCGTACAAACCTTGTGGACACTCTACAGACCACATTTTCTCTCAAATACTAATGACAGGTGGTCAAAATGTTTGTCTGGATAATTTCTACAAGTTTAAAAATAGGCAGTGTTGAGCTAAAATATACTGTATAAGTGGAAATTTTTGTGAAGTGAGAATTTTTGCGATTTCGCGAATTTCAAAAATTCGCAAACTTTTCTGTTCGTGTATTTTACTACAGGTATACCAAGAAATAACGAGTGTCTTGAATTCACAAACATTTCAATACGCAAAATGCCCGTAATCGGTATTTCGCAAATTTTTCGACACACATATATATCCACGTATACAGTAGGTCACTGAGACAATTTCTAGAAAAAAGCTTGTGTACACTCTAGAGGCTATATTTTAAGTCCAGTATTAATGGAAGTTTGTCAGAATGTTTGTCAGTATATCTCGAAACAGATTGGAAATGGCTGATGTTTGGACAAAAGGCTCAGGTGAGCAACTTCAGGGCCATCGTGGCCCTCTTGCTTATTCTTGTCATAGGTTGGTTAAAGTTATGTATACCTCGAAAGTGTGGATTGATTGATGTGAAAAGCTGTTGTCAACATTATTGCAGTTATATTGTGGCAGCCAGTACACCTATCCATGCTTTCCTCAAGTTTCTTTTACCAGTACTATGCACATTATTCTTTACAAGCCAGCGGCTACTTTCCCACATAACCATCCTCAGAACAATGATTAGTGGTGAGGGAGGAATGAGTCCTGTCACAATGGCTGTCATCAATCCTGGAAAGAAATTTGCTGAGGTGGGGATTCAAACCAGCTAATCCATGTTCTCAAGTCCTGTATGCTACCTACTGCTCTACCTGGAGATCGACTCAGAGAGAGAGAACTCCTTTTGACTGGCAATAATAAGTATTGAAAGCAACTGCAGATGAAAAATTAAAATTAATGTTCCCCAGTGGATAGGATTTGTCACAGAAAAGGTAGAAAACATTTGAAGGAAAATGGAACATACTGGTAACCAGCGAGGGTTGACACTTAACCAAATGACAGAATGTTGGACTTGTCCTAATCCAAAGCATTTAGAGATAACAAATTAACGATGTATATCACAAATTTTTCTAACGGACAGATTTTTTTAAAACTTTGCACATATAAAGCTCATCATGTCTCTAGAAGATTATAGTGAAAAAAGTTATGGGTCACTGTGCTTGTTTCTGAGAAATTTGCCTTTAAAAAGGGTGTATACAGCTCCATAATTCTGCTTGTTTTGGAATAAAATCACTTTCCTTTGATAGTCAGTTAAAGAGGAAAATTACCAGAAGAATATAATGATATACACCATTTTAATGAAAACTCATTTAGTTTTGCACAAAAAATACATAAAAGCCTGGTTTTGAGCATGGTAAATGTACAAAATTGCATCTTAAACATGGACCATGGAGTTAAAAAGGGAGATAATTTGACCGAATTAAGGGTTAATCTTTAATAAATACATACTTTCTAACAGACAGATTTTTCTTAAAATTTCCACACTTATAGTATTTATAAATATAAACAATATGAAAAAATAAAAATGGCACCTATTCGTGCTTGTTTCGTCAGAAAACGGATGAAGGTCACTGTGGAAGTTAATTTTTTCAGGGAAAAAAAATAGGATAAAAGCTCAGCAGACATAAATGGAAAAGTAGAAATTGCTTAATAGGAGCAATTTCTCCTTTTGCCACTACAATTTTCTGAGTGGAAACAGCTGTACTTCCGTGGCTTTAATTTTCTTGCTTTTGTTTGCTTGTTTGGTGTGTAATGCCGTGTCAACAGTATTTTAATTATTTCATGATGACAGTTCACAGATCCATTTTTTTCTCTTTACTAAAACTACCAGAAGAAAGTGCTAGTTGTTTCTGTGCAGCAATAGTATTGCCATATGTGCAAAAAATATGTAGATGCACTTTTGATTCACTATCCATGACAAAGACACTTGCGCAGTAGGATGCACACGAACATTTGTAATATACGTCGGTAAGTGTGGCTCAAGTACATGTAATGGAAATTGTTTTTAATAGGGCAGAAAGCATTGCTGGAAAAAGTGAAAATGTTGGTAACCAGCATTTTCTCATTTTCCCACAATGTTTTCAAAATTCTCCTTTCTCAAGGTTGTTACATCTCTGGTAAAGGATCAGCTAATTTACTTTTAGAAAATGGATGTGGACTGGAGTATGTGATGGAATTTATGGAGAAGGGGAGCTTAAGGTCTTTACTTCAGTCATGCGAAAGTCCACCTGTTAGTCTGTGTCAGAAAATCAAGTTTCTGGATGATATTGCACAGGTAATTTGCTAAATGGTTATTTTTTTTTTCATGATTTACATTCATCCTTTTACTTAACCCTTTACCTGACTTTTAATGACCCTGGGAAAGAAACCTTTTGAAAATATTGTGGAAAAAGGAAAGAAAAAATTCTGGTAACCAGCATTTTCTCCTTTTCCCTCAATGTTTTCTACCCTATCAAAGAATAATTGCACCATTTGAGCCACATTGAAATTGTCCTCTGCAAAATGTTTTCAATTCGAACAAAGCTAAAATTTTGTTGTCTGGTAAAGGGTTAAACATTCATTCATTTTGATTATCCATTTTTACAGGGATGTTTTCAGATAGTTCTATTGCAAATTTGTTTCCCTAGACAAATTTCAGTTATTTAACCTGAACCCCCCTCCATGAAGTTACCGTAAGTAGCTATGCTTGTATCAGGTTATCAGTCTGTCGGTCTATATATGCAACTTGAGTTCTCTTCTTCTCCAACAGATTTCAACCAATTTACATGAAATCATAGGACCTCTGCACCATCAAATAGAACCATGCTCTGTGAAAAGGGGGCTTAATCCATCTGCGAAAAGTATCAACCCAGGTCAGCATGCGCAGTCCACACAGGCTGACCTTGGCCGAAACTTTTTGGTAACGGTCAATTTTGTGTATGTCCAAGGACCAGTGTACCTCATGATAAAGTCGGCTGTTAAAAAAAAATGGCTGTTACAGATCAATAAGTATGTGATGGCTTGCTTGGTATGATGGATTACAGAGATGCATTAAGCCCCCTTTTGCCAGAGCAAGGCTCATTTACATTATGACTACAGGAGGTATTGAGTCTATTACAAACAATTTTGCCCTTTAAAATGTTTCCTTTATCCAGTGACAACGTTTGGGGGAGAGTGGGGGGGATTGGTTGGCTTGCCAATGTTCTAGTAATGAATTTTTTAGTAAAAGACAAAAAAGGGAATAGGGATAAATTCTAATTGAAAAGATTTGAGTAATATCTATGTTGAATAAAATAAACATACAACACATTATGAGTAGCCATCTAGGAAAATGGGGTTTGATGCATTTCCCTATAAATTATGACAAGCAAGTCGGCACCTAGTTATAGATCCATTTAGTAAAACAAACAACAGAATCTCGATGTACAATGGTCCTCAGACATGCAGAAAATTAACAGACAGCAAAAACTTTCAACCTTGGTCAGCCTGTGCCAACTTCACATGCAACATGGTTGAGACTTTTTTCAGATGCATTGAAGCACCTTTTTACAGAACATGACAGATTTTTTTTTTTTTCCCATTTTAGGGGATGAACTTTTTATTTGAACGCCATATTTTGCATGGTGATTTGACAGCAGACAACATTTTGGTGAATGCTGAAAATACAGCTAAGATATCTGACTTTGGTTTATGCAAGCAGTTTGACGACACAGCTGGAATATATACCAGAAGTGATGCTATTATGAAACCAGTCATGTAGGTTTATTTCACAGCTTTGTGAGACTCTACTCTCTTCTAAGACTGTGGTCACACCTTACCTAGTTGACTGTAGTGAGGAATGTAGATGTCCATAGTTGAAGGAAGTTACATGTAGATAACTGTAGCTCAACATAATAATGAACATGGTTTGAACTTACAATTTGCCCATAGTAAGCATTTAATTTTTTAACATGTTCAAAAATTTGTTAAGATTAACTACGATGTTGTGACCCTACTGTGACTGTAGTTTGAACATAGTTGACCATAGTAACAGTAATTGACCCTACTTAACCCTAGTGTGTTTAATATGTTCAACTACGGCCAGCTACAGTCATTGCCCTCTGGGGTCAACTAAGTAAGATGTGACCACCGTAAAAGTTCAATGACTGCATCTTGCTGAGCAGGCACAACCACAACGTTTTACTGTTGCTTAACACAGTTAACCTTAATTTACAGTAGTTGTGCTTACTTAGGACTTAGTTTATACATAGTGTAACATAGTTAATCATAGTTAGACATAGTGATATCCTTGTTAACCCTTGCCACTTTGCTCGCAGTTGAATGTACGAGTAGTTAATCGTACTTACACATAGTCCAACCTGCTTAGACTTTCTATATTTCCTTTTTTTTTTTTTTGCCAATTTTGAACCTTCTTCGAACATACTTCAACCTAGTTAACTGTTATAACACTACAGCAGACTACCTTAGAAATGAACTATGGTCAAATACATGCATGGCTGTAAGTGTGACCATGGTTTAAAACTACATCATTAAACCCTAAACTATTTCCCAAAAGACAAAATTTTGGACCTGTCCAAATTGAAAGCATTTACAGATTACAATTGAAATGTGAATCAAGTGTTGGTATTTGTCTTATGTTGGAAAGAAAACGATGTTGGAAATTGAGGAAAATGCTGGTTACCAGCATTTTCTCTTTTTTACATCAGTATTTTCAAAGGCCTTTCTATCAGGGCTGTTAAAAGTTAGGATTATTTGGTAAAGAGTTGAACCTTCACCGAACAAGCCCGGGTTTTAAGGTAACCAGCATTTTCTCCTTTTCCCACAATGTTTTCTACTCGTTTATAGACAATTTTCAAAATTTAAGCCATATTTGATTTGTCATCTGCAAATGTTTTCAGTTTGTTGTTTTGTAAAGAGTGTTTTGTAAAAGAGTTAAAGAGTTGGATGTTTTTCAGTGTTGTTGATCTCTGAAATGATCTGTTGGTCCACAATGTACAAGGGTTTATCCAAAAGTTCGTGGACAAAGCCATTAAAATGACACCGTGTGAGCTTCACTGATGTTTTTAGCTCCACTGGCAGAAGGCCAGCAGGCTGATGTCATGGCCCGGTGTCCGTCGTGCATCCATCCATCCGTCCATCCATCCATCCGTGCATTAACTTTTATTTCAAACATCTTCCCTGAAACTACTCATCCAATTTTGATGAAACTTCACAGAAATGATCCTGTCATGGTCCTCTTCAGAATTTCTTGAAAGAATTTGATTCCTTCAAAAACTCTGGTTGCCATGGCAACAAAACTGAAAAATATTAAAAGTCTTTGAAAATCTTCTTGTATGAAACTATAAGGCCTAGGGCTACCAAATTTGGCATGTAGCTTTATCAAGAGGACCTCTACCAAGTTTCTTCAAATTATAGCCCTGGGGTAAAATTCGGCCCCACCCCGGGGGTCACAAGTTTTATATGGGCTTATATAGGGAAAACTTTTAAAATCTTCTAGTACCTAGCCATAAGGCCTAGGGCTACCAAATTTGGCATGTAGCTTTATCAAGTGGACCTCTACCAAGTTTCTTCAAATTATAGCCCTGGGGTCAAATTTGGCCCCGCCCCGGGGGTCACAAGTTTTATATGGGCTTATATAGGGAAAACTTTTAAAATCTTCTGGTACCTAGCCATAAGGCCTAGGGCTACCAAATTTGGCACATAGCTTTATCTAGTGGACCTCTACCAAGTTTCTTAAAATTATAGCCCTGGAGTCAAATTTGGCCCAGCCCTGGGGGTCACAAGTTTTACGTAGGCTTATATAGGGAAAACTTTAAAAATCTACTCGTACATAGCCATAAGGCCTAGGGCTACTAAATTTTGCATGTACATGTAGCTGTATCTAGTGGACCTCTACCAAGAGAGCCCAAATTATAATCTTGGGGTCAAGTTTGGCCTCACCCAAGGGTTCACAAGTTTTACATGGGCTTTTATAGTGAAAACTTTATAAATCTTTTTGTTACTAACCATGAGACTTAGGGCTACTAAATTTAGCCCCGTCTCAGGGATCTCATGTTTTACAGGGCCTTTTATTGAGGAAACTTTGAAAATCTTCATGTTTATAACCACACATTCTGGACCTGTATTATTTGGTATGAACCTCCACCAGGGTTCAAGTAATTGTAGCTTTGTGGCCAAAAATGGCTTTGCCCTGGGTTCATAACTTTCTCATAGGATTTTATAGAAAAAAATTTTGTATGTCTTCTAGTTTAAAACCAGTTGGCCAAGTATTGTAATGTTTGGCTTGTAGTGTTTTGACTTATTAGCCAGTGGAATGATACAGGGCCATCATGGCCCTATTGTTTTCACATCATATAACAAAATCACTGATATTCACAACAAATCGCAAGATGATACAATGAATCGAAAATAAATTTTGTACATACAACAAACATGACCAGCGCAGCTCACATCATGAATAATGATGTCAATGTCATTCTTTCACAAAATATGCAACTTTGATTTTCTACGCAACAACAATGCAGCTCAACCTATGCCAATTTGGTTGAGTACAAAATTTTACTGCTTGGTAAAGAGTTAAAGAAAAAGATCTTTTATTGAAGAGTGATTTTTTGTGGTTGAAATTTTTAGATCGCCCCCTGAGAGTCTGAAAAAAAAATATACTAAGTATTCGGACATCTGGAGTTTTGGGGTTTTGTGTTTAGAAGTGATTCTAGATGGATGTCAGCCAAACTTCCAAGATCCACTGGACTTCCGAGAAATGTGTCATACAGGTGACATCAACCCACTGCTGTCAAAGTTAACGGTAGGGGAGAGATTTCAAAGACCAGAAAGCTGCCCGGATGTACTATATGATGCTGTCAGCAAGTGTTGGGAGTGGGAGCCCAGGAAAAGGATACAATATACAGAGCTGATAAAGACTTTCAAGTGAGTGGCAATCCATCATTTAACACTTTACCAGATCACAAAATTTTGAAGTCGTCCAAATCAAAGGCAATTGCAGATGATAAATTACATTTATCTGGCGAAAATGATAGAATTTGTCTTTCAAATGGTTGAAAACAATGTTGGAAAAATGAGAGAAAAAAACAGGTTTAAAAGGTTTTGCACTAACTCTGTACAACACGACAAAATTTTAGATTCATTCACATTGGAAAAAATTATAGATGAGAAACTAAATATGTCTTAAAAGATGAGATTTGTTTTGCACAAAGTAGAAAACCGTGTTGGAAAAGGAAAAAATGCTGGTAATCAAATTGTTTCCAAAAGCTTCTTCCTTCACGGTTGTTTAAACTTTGGATTGTGGCAAAGGGTTACATTGAGAGAAGTCAAGTATTATCCCATTGCTTTCAGTACATAAATCAATTGTACTTTTTTGAACAGTGCAGAGACCAAGATGGTGTGCTGAAGTCAACAAATAATGAGGTATTAACCCTTTACCAAACAATCCCTGGTTTTTACAACCATGAGATAGAAGCCTTTTGAAAACATTGTGGGAAAAGGAGAAAATGCTGGTAACCAGCATTTTCTCCTTTTCCCATAATGTTTTCTACCCTGCTGGAAACAAATTTCAATTTTTGAGTTACATTTATTTTGTCATCTGCAAGTGCTTTCTATTTGGACCAGTCTAAAATTTTGTCGTTTGGTAAATAGTTAAGTAAAAATGTGTTCAGTGCAGGGACCAGATGTTGAACTACCATCCACTGATACATTGTAACGTAAACATGCCTACAGTGCAGAGACCAAGATGTTGTACTGTAGTCAACTAATAATAGTAAAATTTGTGTACAGTGCAGAGACCAAACTGTTGAACTGCAGTCCATGGATATTTTGTAAGGTAAAGTTGTGCACAGTGCAGGGACAAAGATGTTGAATTATAGTCAACTGATATCATATTAGTTAAATTTATGTACAGTGCAGGGACTAAGCATTTGAATTGCAGTCCATTTATATTTTGTAAGGAAATCTTGTGCTGCACAGAGCAGGGACAAAGATATTGAACCACAGTTCACTGATATTTTAAAAAGTAATCTTGTGTACAGTGCAGTGATCATAATGTTGAACCACAGTTCTCTCATATTTTGGAAGGTAATCTTGTGTACAGGGACAAAGATGTTGAACCACAGTTCACTGATATTTTGTAAGGTAATCTTGTGGACAGTGCAGGGAAAGAGATGTTGAACCACAGTTCACTGATACTTTGTAAAAAAAAGTTTTGTACAGTGCCGGTACCAAGCATTTGAACTGCAGTCCACTGGTATTTTGTAAAGAAAAGTTTTTTACAGTACAGGGACAAAGATGTTGAACTACTGTTCACTGATATTTTGTTAGGTAAACTTGTGTACATGGACAAAGATGTTGAACGACAGTTCACTGATATTTTGTAAGGTAAACTTTTGTACATGGACAAAGATGTTGAACCACAGTACACTGATATTTTGTAAGGTAATCTTGTGTACAGGGACAAAGATGTTGAAATACAGTTCTCTCATATTTTATAAGGTAATCTTGTGTACATGGACAAATATGTTGAACCACACTTCACTGATATTTTGTAAGGTAATCTTGTGTACAGTACATGGACAAAGATGTTGAACCACAGTTCTCTCATATTTTGTAAAGTAATCTTGTGTACAGGGACAAAGATGTTGAACCACAGTTCTCTCATATTTTGGAAGGTAATCTTGTGTACATGGACAGTGCAGGGACAAAGATGTTGAACCACAGTTCACTCATATTTTGTAAGGTAAACTTATGTACAGTGCAGGGACCAAGCATTTGAACTGCAGTCCACGGATATTTTGTAAGATAATCTTGTGTACAGTGCAGGGATAAGGATGTTGAACCACAGTTCACTGATATTTTGTAAAGTAAAGTTGTGTACAGTACAGGGACAAAGATGTTGAACCACAGTTCACTGATACTTTTTAAAGTAAAGTAAGTGCTGGTAACCAGCTTTTTCTCTGTTCCCACAATTTTTTCTACCCTTCTAAAAAAAATTAATTTCATTTTATTTTGTCATCTGCAAATGCTTTCAATTTGGTCTAAAATTTTGTCATTTGGTAAAGAGTTAATGTGCCTTTCACAACTGTAGTTGCCTTTGAGGTCTGTATAGATCAAGATCTGACAGCACATATCATGCAGTCTGAGTTTTAATCTACACTGTCTGCTTCGCTTAGACATTCTGCTCAAAAGCAACCTTGAAATTGCATATATTGGGGTCTTTTTCCTAGATTGAAAGTGTGCGTTGGGTTAATTGCGCACTAAACACATATGAAATCAATGTGGAAAAAAAAAGCATGACTAGTTCACAGGCTGTTTCTCATTTTGTCACAAACTTTTCAAAATTGGTCTGCTACAAGATAAAAAACAGCTGGGTATCAAGGTTATTTTTACTCACCACGGTATATTTATTTCTTATTTCTTTTCAGGTCATTAGCAGAGGATTTGCCAAAAGAGGTGTGATGTGCTCCAATTAAAAACCTAGTTTTCAGCTGTCGTAAGCTGTCAAAAACATTGTAGAAAAAGGAGCCATTTGGCTTGTCAGTTCCTTCCAGATCACAGAATTGTAGACTCCTTAGAAGTAAAATCATTTGCAGAGGACAAATTAGTTTTGGACCGAATGCTGTTTGTTTAAAAAAAAGGGGTATAAAACATTGTGGGAAAAAGAAGGAAATGCTGGTTACCAGCATGTTCTCTTTTTTCCACAATGCTTTCACATGCTTTCATGCTAAGGGTGGTTATTCATGTATCTGTTGGTAAATAGTTGGTATTTTATCTATGAATAAAAAAACTGATTTGCTTTCATTTAAATATGAACTACACTCTGGCAAAAAGGGGTTTCTGTGCATCTCGATTAATTCATTGCATCAAGCAAGTAATCATATGATTATGCATCCATAGAATCAATTTTGTCTGACAACCGACTTAATCATGAGGTAGACTGGTCCTCTAACATTTAGAAAATTGACAAATAGCAAAAAAGTTAGGACACATGTCAGCCTGCATGAACTGCACAGACTGACCTGGGCAAATACTCTATGCAGATTCATTAAACCCCCTTTTCACAGAGCATGGCTTATATGAAAACTTTGTTATGCTTGTACTAGGGAGTGGATTATCTAAAAATATTCTGTGTAAAAATTGTTGAATTAGTTGTAGATTTGATTTAACCCTTTACCACACAGTCCTGGCATTTAACGACCCTGAGAAAGAAGCCTTTTGAAAATATTGTGGGAGAAGAAAAAAATGCTGGTTTCTTACCCTTCCAAAAACAAATTTCAATTTTTCAGTCACTTTTATTTTGTCGTCTGCTAATACTTTCAATTTCGACTCATCTAAAATTTTGTCGTATGGTAAAGAGTTAACCCTTTACCAAACAATCCCGAGTAAGAATGACTATGAGGAAGCCAGTTTTGAAAATGTTTTGGGAAAAGGATGAAATGCTGGTAACCAGGATTTTGCTTCTTTACCCACACAGTTTTTAAGCTTTCAAAGACGATTTCCATCATTATAGCCACCTTTGAATTGTCATCTGCAAATGGCAAAATATTAGACTTGTCCAAATTTAGAGCAGTTGAAGACAACAAATTGAATTTGGCTCAAATGATGAGATTTGTCTCTGAAAACTGCAAAAACTTTGTGGAAAAAGCCCTTTTTTGACATTTGGGATTGTGTTGTAAACGGTTTAGGGTCACACCTTGAGTACCGGTGACATTTGTCAAAATGATTTGTGCCATAATTTAATGTTGTGTTTGAGGTGATGTTTAAACCTTTTACCAAACAAATCAGTGTTCTAATGCTAGAGAGAAGAATATTTTTTAAAAAAACATTGTGGGAAAAGGAGAAAATGCTGGTAACCAGCATTTTCTCCTTTTCTCCCAATGTTTCTATCTTATTAGAGAACTTCAGCTTGTTTGTTCTGATTTCATATTTGTCATCTGTAGTTTCTTTACATTTGGAAGAGGCAACATTTTGTTTGGGAAATAACTAAAGATTGCTTATATTATTTAATCATTGTACTCCAGTTGTGTTTGTCTCTTTGTCAGATGTCAAAATGTTTTATTTGTCAAACTTGAACTCATTTGCTGACAACAAAATTAAATTACCTCAAATTAGTGACTTAAATTTGTCTTTGAAATATCAAAAAACATTCTTGTGAGAAATTAATTAACACGCTGGTTACCAGCATGGTTTTTAATTGGCCTCAAGCTTGAGAAAAATAGGAGCAGTTTTAAACCTTACAAAATCGATATTGAAAGATAATGTATCTGATAATGCAGCCACATAATTTCCTTTAGCACTTCTTCCCCCATCTCAAAATGCTACCTATGGGGCCTTGTAGTGGATTTGTTTCATGTTTTTTTTTTTCACTGTTCTCATACTATGTTCTCATGTAAGCTTTCCAGGTGAAATTGCATGAAAATTCAATAAATTGTAAAAAATGATGATACAGGTTTTTGTGATAATTACAGGACCAGAGTGGGTCATATATATATAGGATCTGACATGAGTTGTCGTTTTAGGTAAAATGTTATTTAACCATGTCTAGGGAAAATGTTATTACGGGAGCCTTTTCTCGTTTTCTTCTTGACAAGTTTAATAAAATGTTATCTCAAACGCGAACGAATGTCACATTCTTCTTATCACATAATGATATTTCACTAATTATAGATCAGAAGATGCATGTGTGGTAATATCCATAAAACCAATTCAATTCTATGAAATACGTACAATATGACGTCTAAAATGACACCACTGGTGATACCAAATGTGCACGAGATAAAAAAATTTGTAATGGCTATATTACACTTAAAACAAGGGAGGTTACTAGTACATGTATGTGATAAACTGTGTTATCATACTTATTTCTCCTTGATCCCTTTGCAGTAGTAGAGTGACCCTGTTTATTGTTTTGAACATGTACCAAATAATCCAGTATTTTAATGACCATGAAGAGGATGGTTCTTGAAAATAAAAGGAAAAGGAGAAAATGCTGGTAACCAACATTTTCTCCTATTCCAACAATGTTTGCTACCGTTTCAAAGGAAAACCCCATCATACCAATTCATGAGCCATATTCAGTATTTTGGCTGCAAATTCTTTTGATACCAAAAAGACTAAAATTTGACTGTTAAGGAAAATTAACCACAATTGCACTTACAAATTTAACTAAACCTTTACCACACAATCCCAGTTTTTAACGAATGCAAGGAAACTGCAAGGAAAAGGAATTTTGAAAACATAGTGGAACAAGAGGGCCATGATGGCCCTGTATCGCTCCACTGGCTTTTTAACCCTTTACCACAGAAATCAAAGTGTTAATGACCCTGAAAGAGAAGGCTTTCAAAAACATCGTGAGAAAAGGACAACATGTTGTCAGCCAGTATTTTCTCCTTTTCCCACAAGGTTTCCTAACCTACCGAAGACAGAAATAGTCATTTAAGCTACATTTGTCTTTTTGCAATGGCTTTAAACTTGGTATAGTAAAAAAAAAAATTGTCATTTCTTAAAGAGTAAAATTAACGTATCATGCGCTTAATTGGCATTGACAGAGACATACAGCATAAAAAGTCTGTATGGTAATAAACTTAGTTTGAAAACATAACCTCCACCCCGCCCGCCAAACAAAAACAGTCATATCTTTTTAAATGCAAAGATAATGTCAGTGAATATAAGCAGGTTTATTCATTAGCATGAAAGGTAAAGTTCTGAAAAAATTTGAGTGATAGAAACCTTACTTTAAATTAAACATTCCATTCATGTGAGCATAACCATTAGCATCAAAATAAATCACTCTCCCTTAAAACAGAACATTTCCTCTCCAAAAAACTTGAATACCAAACTCCAATCATGTATAAGTGCAGTTTGATAATCAAGGGAGGTAAATAGTAACAAACTTTATCATGTATAACAGGAGTTATTTCCCTTGATTACTATTTTAAATTTCAGTCACTATATAAGCCCATGTTAAACTTGTGATCTCCGGGGCAGAGCCAATTTTGTCCCAAGGGCTATAATATGAAGGAATTTGATAGAGGTCCATTAGATAAAGCTACATGCCAAATTTGGTAGCCCTGGGCCTTATGGTTTCAGACAAGAAGATTTTCAAAGATGTTCAATTTTTTTCAGTTTTGTTGCCATGGCAACCAGAGTTTTTGAAGGAATCAAATTCTTTCAAGAAATTCTAAAGAGGACCATGGCAGGATCATTTCTGTGAAGTTTCATCAAATTTGGATGGGTAGTTTCAGAGAAGAAGTTTAAAAAACAAGAGGGCCAAGATGGCCCTGGATCGCTCACCTGAATTTTTGAGAGGACCATAGCCATTTTTTTTTGAGGTATTGAAACTTTGGAAACAAAATCATTATTTTGCCAAGCAATTTTGAAAAGGTCACTTGTAAAAGGCATTTCAAAATCTGTCACCACCCCTACAATCATCACCACAGCAATGAATTTGATGAATCGGAATTCTGCAAATAAATTTTTGGATAGATCACCTGAGGACAATTTCTTGAAGAAAAGCACATGCTCGAAAGTGACTAAAAACATAAGTCGAACAAGAGCACCACATGCAGGTGCTAACAATTGGCTGTTGTTTTTCGACAGCTAAAAATTTCCCTAACAGTTTTTGAAAAGGGTCACCCTAGGAACATTTCTGTGAAGTTATTTCAAAATCTGACCAGCCATTCCAGAGAATAAAAATTAAGAAATTCCTCTTCTTGTCCCTGTAGTGCAAATAGCCCCCACTATCAGAGCCTATTTTTTGACAGATCACAATTTTGTGAACAATTTTTGAAAAGAGTCACCCAAGGAACATTGCTGTGAAATTATTTCAAAATCTGACCAGCCGTTTCAGAGAAGAAGAATTTTTTAAGAATTTCTTCATGTCCGTATAGTGTAAATAGCTCACAGCCATCAGAGCCATGTTTCTTGATGGATCAAAATTTCTCGAACAATTTCTAAAAAGGTCACCCAAGAAACATTTCTGTGAAATTATTTCAAAATCTGACCAGCCGTTTCAGAGAAGAAGAATTTTTAAGAATTTCTTCATGTCCATATAGTGCAAGTGGGCCCCCCCCCATCAGAGCCATGTTTCTTGACGAATCAGCATTTTGCTAACAATTTTTGAAAAGGGTCACCCTTAGAACATTTCTGTGAAATTATTTCAAAATCTGACCAGCGGTCTCAGAGAAGAAGAATTTTTAAGAATTTCTTCATTTCTGTATAGTGCAAGTAGCCCCCATTCACCAGAGCCATGTTTCTTGACGGATCAAACTTTTGCGAACACTTTTTGAAAAGGGTCACCCAATGAACATCTCTGTGAAATTATTTTAAAATCTGACCAGCGGTTTCAAAGAAGAAAAATTTTTAAGAATTTCTTCATTTCTGTATAGTGCAAGTAGCCCCCTTTCACCAGAGCCATGTTTCTTGACGGATCAAAATTTCACGAACAAATTTTGAAAAGGGTCACCCAAGGAACATCTCTGTGAAATTATTTCAAAATCTGACCAGCGGTTTCAGAGAAGAAGATTTTTAAAGAATTTTTTAGAAAATTCCATTTGGTTGCCATTGCAACCAGAGTTTTTGATGGGATCAAATTCTGTGAACAGTTTTTAAAGAGGACCTCCCAAGGAACAATCCAGCCAAGTTTGGTCCAAATTGGCCCAGCGGTTTAGGAGGAGTTGATGTTTAAAGAATTGTTGAAGACGGACGACGGACACCGGGTGATCCTAAAAGCTCCCCTTGAGCACGTTGTGCTCAGGTGAGCTAAAAAGTTAACGCACGCACGCATGCACGGACTGACGGACGCACGACGGACACTGGGCCATGTCATAAGCCCGCTGACCTTTGGCCAGTGGAGCTAAAAAGGAGAAAATGCTGATAACCAGCATTTTCTCCTTTTCCCACAACGTTTTCCCATTTCAAAGAAAAAATTCTCATTTCTGCAACATTTAATTTGTTGTTTGCAAATGCTATCAATTTAGACCATTCTAAAATTTTGTCATCTGGTAAAGAGTTACCCAGTCATCTGGTGACAAATTTTAGACTTCAAAATTGAAAGCATCTGTAGATGATAAATTTGAGATTAAAAGAAAACAGCTGAAGTTCTTTTACAGGTTTGAAAACTGTGAGATATGGAGAAAATGCTAGTCACCAGCCTTTTCTCCCTTTTGCACAATGTTTTTAAAAGGCTTCATCAGCAGATAATTTTAAAACAGGATGGTCAGATAAAGGGTTACCGGTAATGCTCTCAACTTTATGCCAAACGACAAAATTCTTGACTGGTCCAAATTGAAACCATCTGCAGATGTCATATCAAACGCTGCTAATATCAGGGTATTTGTCTTTGATAGGTCAGAATACATTGTGGGAAAAGGAGAAAATGCTGGTTACCAGCATTTTCCTACAATGTTTTCAAAAGGCCCTTTAAACGGGTAAAGGGTTAAAAACTTTTGTCCAAATTAATTTAAAATATTTCTATCCTTTCAAAACTTTAACTGTGTCTTAAATGCCTTTCAAAATTAATTCTAACCACAGGCCTTTGAATCTCCATTGGTGTATCACAGAACACTACAATTTTCCTTGGTCGATCATCAGACAGTTACTGAATATAGCATTGGCGATTTGCCTGTATATCACAGAATGATGAACTTTTTATTAACACCGTTACTAAAAATAGCACATAGGCAACTGCCTCTATAGTGTTTATAATATACCATTTAGAGGTAGTCGCCAATGTGCTATTTATAGTAATGGTGTCCAATGATTGACCAATGAAAATTTGGTATCCTGTGCTAGACCAATGGAGTTTCATGGCCTATGTTCTAACATATATTTAGTACTTGATTGGAAAATCACTCAAAATTTGATTACCCTTCAACAATACCAAGCTTTTATGAACCCTGAGGAAGGAGGCTTGTGAAAACATAGTGGTATTCAGCCTTTCTCCTTTTTCCACAATGCTTCTGACTTTATCTCATACATACTTGACTTTATCTCATACATACTTCCATAATATGAGCCAGGTTTAATGTCATCTACAAAAGCTTTCAATATTGTTCAGTCTAACATTTTGTCATCTACAGTCTGTAGTAAGAGTTACGAGACTGAGTGAGCATTTTGTCCATTTGCCAGAACATTTTCAGAAGTCTTTGGATCAGTCATGCATGTGATTAGCTTTGCTTGTTCTCAATATATGGGTCAAAAATAGAAAAACACAAAACTGAAACTGATATGTGTTTATTGTTTATGTTTACATGTAATCTACATAATGTTATGTATAACAGTAAACATGGTAGTTATGTTAAAAAATAGACTACCATCGAAACATAAAACAGGGAGACCAGTCTCCCTGGTTGCACTAGCAAACTCTTGACGAAAATTATATATATATTAATGCTTCGTAAAAAAAAACTTTTTCGCCTTTATTTCTTGTATTTTCCTAAAAAGTTTACGAAAGTTATGTTCACCTCAACATTACATTCATGATTACCTTTCACCTCTAAGAAAAATAATCCTCATTTCGAAACTAACCATGCCGAATTGAGGTAGATTACTCAAGTGGCCTTCATACTAAGTCATCAAAAAAAATTCTTATTTCATTAAAAAAAGAAAAAAAAAAAAAAAAAAAACAAGAGGGCCATGATGGCCCTGTATCGCTCCACTGGCTAATACGTAAAATCCCTACATGCCAAACATTACAATACTTGGCCAATTGGTTTTGAATATAAGACCCCCGAGACAGGACTAAAATTGGTAGCCCTAGTTCATATGGTTAGTAACAAGAAGATTTCTAAAGATTTCACTATATAAGCCCATGTAAAACTTCTGACCCCTGGGGATGAATCAAGTTCCACCTTAGGGCTATAATTTACGCACTCTTGGTGAAGGCCTTCTAGATATAGCTACATGTGAAATTTGGTAGCCCTGCGCTTTATGAATAAGTACAGGGAGATTTCTTAAGTTTTCTCTATATAAGCCCATGTAAAACTTGTGACCCCCGGGGCGGGGTCAAATTTGACCCCAGGGTTGTAATTTGAAGAAACTTGATAGAGGCCCATAAGACAAAGCTACATGCCAAATTTGGTAGCCCTAGGCCTTATGGTTTCAGACAAGAAGATTTTCAGAGATTTCTAATATTTTTAAGTTTTGTTGCCATGGCAACCAGAGTTTTTGAAGGAATCAAATTCTTTTAAGAAATTCTGAAGAGGACCATGGCAGGATAATTTCTGTGAAGTTTCATCAAAATTGGATGGGTAGTTTCAGACAAGATGTTTGAAATAAAAGTTAACGCATGGATGGACGCACGACGGACAACGGGCCATGACATAAGCCTGCTGGCCTTCGGCCAGTGGAGCTAAAAAATGTATGTCATAGAAAAGTTATTTTAAGAGTTTTAAGTCAATATTTACTTTTGCAACAATCTTGAATCTATTTTCCAATGATGTTAAAACCGTCAATCTTTGGAATAAAAATATGTAAAACAACATCTGCCAGCCATATTATTTACCTTACCCCACACAATCCTGATTTAAACAACCTTGAGGAAGAAGGCTTTGGAAAACGTTTTTGGAGAAAGTGAAAATGCTGGAAACCAGCATTTTCTCTTTTTCCATAAACGTTTTCTACTCTTTCAAAGACAAACCCAAAATTTTGTCTGTGGTCAAAAGTAGATATCTTGTCATCAACGTCTCTGGTGTTTCCATCGATACATATTTTGATCCCATCAATTACACAGAAAATCACTGACTTTACAGATCTATAATCAATACTCATGATTTGGAAATGATTTTGCAAATTCTATCATTTGAGACACATTTTATTTGTGGTCTGCAACTGCTTTCATTTGGACAAGTGTAGAATTTTGTCATCTTGTAAAGGAATCAATCCCTATAACATGGCTGATAGATGTTTTTTCACTTTATTTACTGCGTTCACTAAACTTTGAACAAAGATAGACAAATTCTACATAAACCATAATCAGCATATTAATGGGCAAGATTACAATGCCTTGTAGAATATTTAACCCTATTATATGTCTGAAAGAGACAAAACAACACAAAAAATAAATATGTTTTTGCCAAATATAATGTTTTGTACATGTTTTTTTGGCTGTCCAAGACTTTTGAACCTACTAATACCAAAACTCGTAAAAACAAAAATCCCTTCCTTTACAGATTAATCAGAGAAATATACAAATTTGTTAAAAGTTAAATTCCACACCGAGTACATGTCAGGTTATACTGTATATCCTATTTAATTTTTTTGACAGTTTTATACATTAATGTTAATCCTAATATATCTATAGAGAACCAAAAAAAAAAAAAATCAAACCATTTCTGTGCTTGCTAGAAAGCTTTGTCATCTTGTTATCCAGTGTAAATGATGTTGTTTGTAAATATAAGTAATTACAATTGCTGCTTAAGCAAAACATTGTGGAAATGGAGCAGTTTCTTCCAACAAGCAATTACTCCTTTTACAATATTGTTTCCTGAAGCTACAAATTATGTAGATGTTGTAGTGTAGCTGTACAGAATTAACCCTTTACCACACAATCCTTAGTTTTAACAACCCTAAGGAAGTAGCCTTTTGAAAACATTGTGGGATAAGGAGAAAATGCTGATAACCAGCATTTTCTCCTTTTACCACAATGTTTTCTAGCCTATCAAATACAGAAATCACCAGGTAAGTACTAATTAATTTCACGTCTGCTAATGCTTTCAATTTGCTCCAGTCCAAAATTTTGTTGTTCGGTAAAGAGTTAACCCTTCTCAACAAATGTAAGACCCTTCAAAGCTGAAGACATTTGCAGATGACTAAATGATACAACTATGCTAAGGTCCTCTCATTGTTGGAAAAGGAGAAAATGCTAGTTACCAGCATTTTCTCCTTTTCCCCACAATGTCTTCAAAAGCCTGTATCCTTCAGAGTCCTTAACTCACTGGAATATTTGGCAAAGGGTTAAAACAAGAAGATAATGACAGCATCCACATACTTATCCCTATTACTTTCATTTTGAAAGTACATATCTGATTGATAGCTTGCACAGAAATGGGGCAATGAAAGAAACAAACACTGACAATACATAACATGAAGATACCCATACGGAGAGACCTTTTATTAGTATAACAAACAGTATCTGTTGTCATTCTTGTGTCAACAATCCATTAACAGTACAGCAGCAAAAAAAAAAACAGTACAGCAGCAGTTCTGACACACACTTATGATAGAAGTCAGATGATACTACACTTGGCAACAGCTGCGGCATATTTTCTTGTCGAAAAAAATTCCACTATTACTGCTGTGTGTCCTTAAGAAAATTATATTTTCAGTAAATTTAATTTCTTGCCAAACAATCTCTTGATTTAACAACCCACAGGAGAAGACCTTTGAAAACATTGTGGACAAAGGAGAAAATGCTGATATCCAGCATTTTCTCCTTTTCCCACAATGATTTCTAACCTTTAAAAGGCAAATCCCATTAATTTTACCAAGTTTCACATGTCTTCTGCACTTTCTTTTAATAAGGAAAAGTTTATTATTTTGTTGCCTAGTAAAGATATAATGAACCAAATAGACATTTTTGCAACAGTGATAAATCTCAAATGCTGCATTTTCAAGCCTGTTTTGAAGTCGACAAATTTTGACAAACAAATAGTGCTTGATTATGAAAGAATATCCTGTTGCAAGGTCCCTCATTTAGTTTTGACAAAAAACATTATGAGATCACTAAAGATGATAAAAACACTGAATAGACACACTTGATGGCATAAATATACATGTCAACCCTCTCTAGCACATGCCAATGTAATGCTTTACCATACATGAAATTATACACTTGTCCAACTTGAAAGAATTTATAGATGACAAATTCAATGCAGCTAAAATGATGGAAAATTGTATCTGAAAGTGTAGAAAACCTGGTGGTAAAAGGAGAAAATGCTGGTTACCAGCATTATCTCCTTTTCCTACCAGGTTTTCAAAAGGCTACTTCCACAGGAAGAAAGCTTTTGAAAGCATTGTTGCAAAAGGAGAAATGCTGGATAACCAGCATATTCTCCATTTCCCACAATGTTTTCTACCCTGTGAAAAACGGATCCAATTATTTGAGCCACACTGAATTTGTCACCTGTAAACACATTCAATTTATATTGTCTCAAATGTTGTTGTCTGGTAAAGTAAAGTAAAAATTTTGGCTCCCCATGAACAGCATTGTAGATGACAATTTATATGAGGCTCAATAATGACAATGAGGTGATGATCTTAAAAGTAATAATGAAAATTGATAAAAGCAGACAATGCTGGTGATCAGCATTTTCTACTTTTCCCACACTTTTTTCAAAAGCCTTCTAAGAGGCGCAAAACACCATCATCAATTGGTAAAAGGTTACAGGGTTTTCCAATGTCAGTTTTGAGTCACATTCAATTTTTGTCTGCGTAATAAGCTTTCTATTTGGACCAGGCTAAAATTTTGTAATCTGGTAAAGAGTTATGAAAGCCCCCACTGAAATTTGTTCATGCTAGAGAAGGTTGACAATATTATAATCACAGGGGAAAATCACCTGGTTTTTGTTTTGATATGATGCCCAGTTGACTGGTGAAATTTTGACAAAATAACTAAGGTAGATGTCTGGCTTTCTTTTCTATCCTCTGCACTCAAATTTATCCATTAACCTGTGCATTCTATTCCAGCAAACTTACATCCGGACTTAATGGCACCATCATCATTATAATCATGGTGTTGTAAATACCTTTTCATTACATTTTAAGTGACGAATATAAAACTTTTTAGTTTAGATAATTAACACTTTATTTCCTGAAAAGATGGTTTGTAAGAAATTGTATACATCATTTCCATATCATTAACCCTTTTTCATACAATCCCAACTTTTAACAACACTGGAAAAAAAGCTTTTGAAAACATTGTGGGAAAAAGAGAAAATGCTGGTAACCAACATTTTTTCATTTTCCCACAATGTTTTCTATCCTATCAAAGATAAACCTCACCATATGAGCAATATTTAATGTGTTGTCTACAAATGCCTAAAATTTGTACCAGTCGAGAATTTTGTCATTTCGTAGAGAGTCAATCAAAAGATAAGGTCAGTGTAATATGATGCATAGATTAATCACTATAATTGAATACATAAGACAGAAAATGCCATTTATTTACCTTCGCATATTGTCTAATTCAACCATTTTTCCATTCAATGTATCAATAACAAAAAAGTGGCTGTCTCCCATGATGCTCTAATGACATATTGTAATGATCATAGTTGTAATACAAAATAGTGCTAATCTTCATGGAAAAATATGTATCGTGTTTTAACAAAAATAAAACCTCTCGGAGTACGGAATGTTTCAATAGGAATCAAACCTGATCACTTTTTATTTTCAGCTTGAAAGAAACTTAAAGCCATTTCAATTCATTGTTCACAAATATTTAAATTGACAGACTCAGCTTAACTTTATCGTCTCATAAAGACACAAAAAGCTTGTTCCAACAACAATCATTTTGTGAAGACTCAAAAATAGCAAAGCTGTTCCAGCACTGACTACTTTTTCATAAAAATTTTACTAATTCTGGCTTTTAAATAGGATTTAGGCCAATAACTGTTGAAAAATAAGTATGTAAATATATCAAGAATTGTTGTGTTTTCTTCTATCAAGTTTTTTATTTCAACTACATACCAAAAAAATTAAATTGTTCATATTGTTTTCCTATCATATTCATGTACTGAGCTATAATCAATTCCAGTCACCTAATTTACCCTCCATCTTCTGAAGTATGAAAAAGTTAAAATCTACTTCAAATAGACCTTACATAACAGGTGATAATTATGTATTAAACCATTTTTTTCCATTCCAGAATTTGAAAGAAATATTTCTACCTTCATGCATGTTTTTATCATTTCTCTAATTACAAACTATGTTAAAACCTAACATTACAGAGACAAACTCTCTACACAGTAAACACCATTCCTGTCATTAATTAAAATCGTATAAACCTGTACAAGAAATAAATAAGGCCACACATAGATATGTGATATGTTTTTTGCATTTACAAAGAAAGAATACCAAATCACCATTCTGATTTGAATCAACTTTGCACATTGTAAAATCCATAATTTTTCAAACCATATTTTTCCTTGTTTTGAAAAGCTTATATTCTATGAGGTCAATATTCTACGAAGTTATAGATTGTTTGGGTTTAGGGTTCATATCTTTCAGTCATTATTTCATCTATATTGTACGGTCAAGTACATGTAATTCATAATCTAGAATTTAAAAATGAACTGCAAATTTTGAAATCACTGTGACAAAAATGCTGTTAACTGAATTTTCAGCGATTAAGGTAAATAAATATTGTGTTGGATAAGTTACTTCCATCACTGACCGTACATGATCTTGTGATCTTGTATGTCCTTTGCGTAATGTGACTTTCGACTGTGTTTAACTTTAAACTGAAATATTACCTTAACCCTCTACCACACAATCCACACTAAAGAAAATGCCTTTTGAAAAATTGTGGGAAAAGGAGAAAATGCAGGTAACAAGCATTTTCTCCTTTTCCCACAAAGCTTTCTTTCGTTCCTAAGACAAATTCCTTTATTTAAGAGATGTCGGCATATGCCTTCAATTTGGATAGGTCTAAAACTTTAGTTGTCTGATACAGGATTTAGAAGGACTTTGCTAACAAATAATGTTAATTGCATACTATTTAAATAATTACTAGATTAAAACAGATAAGAAGTTATATTAAAGGGAACAGAGAACTTTGTCATATTCCAAAATCCTACATGATTCTATTAATAAAGATACTACAATATCAACAAGAGACTATTAGGTTTCCATAATAACATAATCTGAGTGAATAAAAAGTAAAAATCTTTTGAGAAGTATTGCACATTTATATCTTGATATGAAAAACAAAAGACAGGAAAAAAAATTACAAAAAAACCCACCAGTATTTTACACCACAATGTTGTTTCCAATTTTCATACAAAGTCATTTCCTTTTTACACATTTTCCAATTCTAAGTTACAATATTCAATTCCTAAGAACACATTTACCAACCGTTCTTAATTCAATGCTAATTCTAAATTCCAAGACATGATATTTGATTGGCTGTCACAGAATATCTCAGAAAATAGATAGCCAGTATTTAAGCCATGCTGTCAATAGAGGAGGCTTAATGCATCTGCAAAAACTAAACCCAGGTCAGCCTGTACATACCATGGTAACCACAGCACCTATACATAAATTCCTAGAATTTCTTTTTTACTCAGGTAATCACACAACACTGTAAGCCACTACCTGCCTTCCATCATAAACATCATCAAAATATTCAGAGAAGAGAGCTGAATCAATGATGTTACCATGACAATTGTTAAGCCTGAATTGCCTTTAATTGGAGTTTGGCCAACCTAGGATTCAATTTCAAAATCTCTGAATCACTTGTCTTGTACATTATTCACAGAGCCATGTGGCTGAGCTACAATTTTTCGATATTCAAACCAATGACATTATGTAGAAATAAATGAGGCAAAGAAAACATCTTTTCTACTGCTCTCAAATTCTGTCAATGACAAGGCTATTAAAATTCCCATACATAGGGTAACATAGGCTGATTTTTCATCATTAAAATTATATCTCTGTTGAATTACTACACAACATCTGAGGTCTGTAGTCTCTATCTGTAACTAGGAGTGGACTTGCAGCTCAAGACCAATATATTTGTAAATCAGTGACACATTACTTTTCTCAAAACATAGTAATAAAAAGAATGGCACTTTTTGAAGGCACTTAAAAGAGAGAGAGAAAAAAAAATATACAGAGAGATGGAAAAGAACACCTTATGATTGCAAAATTATGTTTCTTCAAGATTATACAAGAAGATTCACAGACAAAGCAATTAAAAAAGGTTACACATTCCTCTTGAATCTGTTGCTTCTTCTTGAAATCTGTAATGGATACAAAAAGTACATGATGTAAAGATAATATGAGCAATGCTCGGTGAAAAGGGAGCTAAATACATCTGCTTAACCCTTTACCAAATGACGTAATTTTAGACTAATCCAAATTGGAAGCATTTACAGATGACAAAATTAATGTGACTAAAAAATTTAAATTTGTTTTGGGAAGGGAAGAAAACACTGTGGGAAAAGGAGAACATGCTGGTTACCAGCATTTTCTCATTTTCCCACAATGTTTTCAGAAGATTTCTATCTCAGGGTCGTGAAAACCAGGGATTGTTTGGGAAAGGGTTAAAGTACCAAACCAGGTCGACCTGCACAGTCCATGCAGGCTGCCCTGGGTCAAAACTTTTTGTTATTTGTCATTTTTCTGCATGTCAGAGAACCATTCTACCTCATGATTCAGCCAGTTGAAATACAAAATGGATTTTACATATCCATATTTATATAATAACTTGCTTAGTATCATGCATTACCGAGATGCATTAAACCCCCTTTTGCCAGAGTGAGGCTCATATCTAGCTCTATCACAGAGAATGGCTCCCAACCAGACAGACTTCAAACCTTAACTCTTGCAGTGTTAACCCTTTACCACATATTCCTGACTTTTAAAGAACCTGAGAAAGAGGCCTTTTGAAAACATTCTGGAAAAAGGCGAAACTGCTGGTAACCAGCATTTTCTCCTTTTTCCACGTTTTCTACCCTGTCAAAGACAGAAATCATCATTTAAGCAACATTTGTCGTCTGCAAATACTTTCAATTTGGTTCAGTCCAAAGTTTTGTCGTTTGGTAAAGGGTTAACTCTTGCAGTCTTGAAAGAACCCATAAACCAATTTCAGTTTGGCAATAGGACCCAATTAGTTGTAATTTCATGGTTGCTTTTGTCTATATTTTAGCAATGCTGACAGTGTAGATAAAATATCAAACTGCATCTTTTGTGCAGTATGATCTTGATCTATACTGCCTAGAACAGAAACTGACCTTGTGAAAGATGCTTTAATCCTTTATCGCACAATCCCAAAATTTAAGGATCCTCAGAAGGGGTTCTTTTGAAAATATTGAGGGTAATTGCGAAAAAGCTGGTAACCAGCATTTTCTCCTTTTCCCACAATGATTTTTCTATTTCCAAAAGTACACCCAACCATCTGGACCACATTCAATTGTTGTCTGCAAATGCTTTGAATTTGGGAAAGTCTATGTTTTTACCTTGTGGTGAAGAGTTCGGAGTATATACAGCAGACATTCTGTAAAACATTCTTAGAATACATGGATAATACAAGATGAAAACGGTAACTCTTCATCAAAAGACAACTTAATTGTGACTTGAAAATTGAAATTTGTTATGGAAGGGTAGAAAACTTTGTGAAAACAAGAGGGCCATGATGGATGGCCCTGTATTGCTTCACTGGCTAATAAGTCAAAACACTACAAGCCAAACATTACAATACTTGGCCCATTGGTTTCAAACTAGAAGACATACAAAATTTTTTCTATAAAATCCTACGAGAAAGTTATGACCCCAGAGCAAGCCATTTTTGACCACAAAGCTACAATATTACTTGAATCCTGGTGGAGGTCCACAAGATAAAGCCTCATACCAAATAATGCAGGTCTAGAATGTGTGGTTATAAACAAGAAGATTTTCAAAGATTCCTCAATAAAAGGCCCTGTAAAATATGGGACTCCTGAGACAGGGCTAAATTTAGTAGCCCAAGGTCTAATGGTTAGTAACAAGAAGATTTCTAAAGTTTTCACTTTAAAAGCCCAAGTAAAACTTGTGACTCCTGGGGTGGGGCCAAACTTGAACCCAAGGCTATAATTTGGGCCCTCTTGGTAGAGGCCCACTAGATAAAGCTACATGCAAAATTTGGTAGCCCTAGGCCTCACTGCCAGGTATGAGAAGAAGTTAACAGTTTTCCTTATATACGTCTATATAAAACTTGCGACCTGCGGGACGGGACCAAATTTGACCCCAGGGCTGTAATTTGGGCACTCTAGGTAGATGCCCACTTGATAAAGATACATGCCAAATTTGGTAGCCCTAGGCCCTATGGCTATGTACCAGAAGAATTTTAAAGTTTTCCTCATATAAGCCCATATTAAACTTGTGACCCCCGGGGCAGGGCCAAATTTGACCCCAGGGCTATAATTTAAAAAAAACTTGGTAGAGGTCCACTAGATAAAGCTACATGCCAAATTTGGTAGCCCTAGGCCTTATGGTTTCAGAAAAGATTTTCAATATTTTTCAAATTTGGCTCAAAAGATCGGATTTGCCTTAGGTAGAAAGCACAGTGTGAAAAGGAGACAATACTAGCTTTCTTCCACAGGGTCATTAAAACATGAGAATGCTTCTTTCCCCAATTTTTTTTTTCAATAGCCTTCTTCCTAAGGGTCGTTAAAACAATGGAATATTGGTACAGAGTACAGTTGACCTTTACATGAATCACGGTTAAATTTATGGCACAGTCTCGATTTTTAGCGACCCTGAGAAAGACAGCTTTTGAAAACATTGTGCAAAAAGGAGAAAATGCTGGTAACCAGCCTTTTCACCTTTATGCACAATGTTTTCTACCCTTCCCAAAACAAATTTCTGTTCTTGAGTCAGTTTTATTTTGTTGTCTGCAAATGTTTTCAATTTAGGGTAAGTCTTAGATTTTGTCATTTGGTAAAGGGTTAAATTTACAAAAGCAAGTAAAAACAATACATCAAAATTTCGTCACCTACTTAGGGAAAGAAAAGAATTATTTTTGTTTTCATGGAGGTATAAAAAAATAACTACAAAAGTGTGATTAGGGTTTTTTTAATACCTTCATGAAAATAAAAAAAAATTCTTTTCGTTCTTTATAATTCAACATCACAGACAACAGATTAGCACATATAAATGATAATGTTACCAACTGCATTTTTTTCTTGTAAATTCAATATTGCAGTTTCTACTTTCTAATGCACATTCCATTAGTATTTCACAGTGCGGGACAACGGTGCCTTTATGACATCAAAAATGTGTAAATCATGACATCATCATAGCACTGATCATTGCAGAGTTAGACCTTTGTTAGAAGTTCAATATGCTGGAAGTTGAAAATTAGATAAATGGTAACAGTAAACTGACAAGGAACTTTAACTTTTCTCTTAGACTTTATGAATTTGAATATATAAAAGATTAAAGGCAGTTACCTTTGTTAACTAGAAATAAATAACTCCACTGTCAGACTTCTGTGGCTTATGGTTTATGTTTGGGTTTTTCTGCCCTACAGTCCCAGACTTGGGACGGTTTTGGGATTGCTCAGATTTTTCTGGGTGGTTAGAAGGAGACCCTCCCTTCTCCGAACCAAGTTGACTAGAGCTTGTACTCTTTCCACTTTTTTTATCCCCTTTTTCTGCAAGTTTCATCACACCAGTCAATCCTGCTGTAGCAGATGGTTTAGGACGGTTGCTCTGTCGGTTTCCAGCAGACATGGTAACAGCTGAACCATGTTGGTTGCTTTGACTACCAAGTACCCCTGCACTTGCACTATGACCCATGTGGGCTCTGGGGTCACCATGGGCAACATTTTCTTGAGAAATTAATGGAGTCGAATTGTTGCCATGGACACCACTCAAAGAAACATTGGCACCACCTTGACCTTGATTCTGACCTTGGTCAGGAGAACTACTTGAAGAGTGAGACCCAGTCTGTTTTTGTGGAGTTCCTTCTGACAAACCTCCACTTAGTAATTTGGAAGGAATTTGTTGAACATTCTTCAGTCCAATTTTTTGTTCATTTTTAGCACTTAGCAGATGTTCTGGCAAGTTCTGCTTACTACTGCCGAAGGAAAAACTTTGCAGTTTAGAGACTGAAGGTCTCTGCTCTAAACGAAAACTTTCTTTGGGTGCAATGTTAACTGATCCTTTAGAAGCTTGCTCATTTTTGCCTGGAAAACTTTCGGCTGAGGCTGACCTCCTGTGACCTTTGACAAAGTCACTTTGTGACTCATTCTTTGTGTCGGCAACATCTGGGGTTGGAAGTTGTCCAGACTGGCGCAACAAATCCATCTGTTTCTGTAGAACTTCACGTTTCTTATTCAGTTCCTCTTTCTGCTGTTTTATATCAGCCTAAAATCAAGAGAAAGAAATTTGGAGATTGTATCAATATTTTTCCAATTTTGCAAGAAACTTTGCTACAATTCAACGTTACCTATCAAAAATGTTTCATCATACATTCCTGTATTTTACACAACTTTCAGCAACAAATTTAACATTTTACCACATAATCCCAAGTTTTAATGACCCCAAGGTTGAAGGAAAAAGGTTTTTGAAAACATTGTGGGAAAAGGAGAAAATGCTGGTAACCAGCATTTTCTCCTTTTCTCACCATGTTTGTTATACTTCCAAAAAATAAAGTTTCAATTTTTGAGTCACATGTATTTTGTCATCTGCAAATGCTTTCAATTTGGACTTGTCTGTCATTCTGTTGTTTGGCAGAGTATTAACCCCTTATCAAACAATCAAGACTTTTAACAACCCTGAGGAAGAAGGCTTAAGAAAACATTATTGGAACAGGAGAAAATGCTGGTAACCAGCATTTTCTCCTTTTCCCAAAGTGTTTTCTACCCTATCAGGGACTATTTTCATCATTTCAGCCAGCTTTAATGTGTCATCTGCAAGTGCTTTCAATTTTGGCATGTCCAAAATTTTGTCATTTGGTAAAGAGTTAACTGATCAACATGCTGAAAACTCTATTTTGTCTAGCAGCAGACCACTTTTGAAAACATTATGGCAAATGGAAAAATTGCTGGTAATTTCTCTGTTAGCCCATGTTGTAACATCTATTCAATCTTATTTTATGTTGAAAATTCCTACAAGAATGTTTTCAAAGTCAACTTCAGCCAAATTTGCTCTTAACTGTTTTACAAACGACAAAATTTTAGACTGACCCCAATTGAAAGCTATTGCAGACGACAAATCAAATGTGGCTCAAATGGTCAAATTTGCTTTAGAAAGATGGAGAAAACATTGTGGGAAAAAGGAGAAAATGCAGGTTACCAGCATTTTCTCCTTTTTCCTACAATGTTTTCAAAAGCCTTCCTTGTCAAGGTCATTATAATTCTGGATTGTGTGGTAAAGGAGTAAAGTTGACGAGTCATCAAGTCACAAAATTCTGATTCAAGCAGACATGAACTCCTGCAATGCCCAAAATCCTTTGGTAAGAAGCTATTGAAGATGTGGGAAAAGGAGAAAAGGCTGGGTGACCAGCATTTTCTCCTTTCAATCAACTTTTTTCTACCCTTTCAAAGAAAAATTCCATCACTTAATCAAATTTGTTGTATGCGAAAGGTTATATTTTGGACTAATCTAAAATTTTGGTACAGAGGTAACCATTGGGGCCACTGATAAAGTTAATATTTTAAGACAGATTAATAGAAAAAAGATAATACATTTTTTAAATAACTTTTGTTTAAAATATCTCAATAGACTGCAGCCTATGTAGATAAAAAATGAGACTACATCCTTGGTGCTATCTGATCGTAACTCTTTACCCAACAATCCCGGGTTTTCACAACTTTGAGAAAGAAGCCTGTTGAAAACATTGTGGGAAAAAGGAGAAAATGCTGATAACCAGCATTTTCTCCTTTTCTGACAATGTTTTCCACCCTTCCTAGAACAACTTTCAATTTTTAAGTCACAATAATTATGTTGTCTGCAAATGCTTTCAATTTAGCCAGTCTATGATTTTGTCGTTTGGAAAAGAGCTAATCTACAGTACTGACAGTAGTAAATCACCCCCAGCTCTATGGGCATATAAACAAAAACACAGCCTGCATTATGCAAATCAATACCTCTTGTTTTTCCAGTTGTTTTCTCATTTCTTCCAATTCATTCCTTTCCCTTTCCATGAATTGGTTTTCTCTCTCTTTCTTGAGCTCCCATTGTTCCTTTTCTTTCTGGATAACACCCTGTGGAGTAAATAAGGATAGTTGAGCTTCGTCCTTTATCAAACAATCCACTTAAGAAGACTTCTGAAAACATTATGAGAAAAGGAGAATATGCTAGTAACCAGTGTTCACTCTTTTTCCCAAAATGTCTTCTACCTTTTAATCCCCTCTGCACTCAAAAAAATTTAAGCAGCACAACTTTCATTCTGATTCAAAACTGCCCAAATTTATGCCCACACTGACCCGAATTGCCCAAATTAATTCCCACACTAACCTTTAACTCTTCACCAGACAATGACGATTTTTAATGATCCTGAGGAAGAAGCCCTATGAAAACATTGTGGGAAAAGGAGAAAATGCTGGTAACCAGCATTTTCTCCTTTTTCCACAAAGTTTTCTACTCTGTCAAAGAAAAACTGCATTATTTGAGCCACTATGAAATTGTCGTCTGCAAATGCTTTCAATCTGGATAGGTCTAAAATTTCGCCATGTGGTAAAGAGCTAACAGAGAGTAAAATGTGCTTCTGCTTCTTACTTTTGACAAATTTGTGTAAACTTTTGGAAATGACAGAATTCTTTAGAACTATTTCTTTTTTTTTTTTAGAATGCAACAGATTGCAAAACCATAAAAAGGGACAATAGAGAAGTGCAAGAACAATTTTTCTTAAATGATTTATCCTTTAAGAGATATGTGACCTCTTAACGTAGTTTTAGATTTTGCCCCAGAATTTCACACTCCTGGGAAAGTCACAGGATCATTATACAACATTCATGCTGCCGTCATATCTGATTTCGTAAATAGACGGAGGTGCATATTTGGATTGCAAAATGGCCATTTTGGGAAAAGAAGCAAATGTTTGTAACCAGCAATTTTACCTTTTCTCATCATGTTTTCTACCCGGAAATGAAGGAAATTTGACTTTTTGAGTAACATTTATTTTTTCTTCTGTGAATGCTTTCAATCTGGACAAGTCTAAAATTATTGTCAATTGGTAAAGAGTATAGTAGATTCTGTTTGTGTTTTAAATGATATCATCATTCTCAGTGGAAAAATTGAATAAGCCCCTTTAAACTGTTTTCTGGTTGGTGTTTATTGGAAGTTTGTCTCTAGCCATACTGTTTTCCTTTCATTTCATCATTCTGTGCCTAATCGACATGCTTTGAGACCCAATATACTTCCTATTTCCATTATTACTACAGTATTGGAGTTTAACACTGTTTTGAACAGCTTAGGTTATATCAAGGCAGTCAGTGCACCTATACATGTGTTTCCTGGCTTTCTCACACCAGTACTGATACAACTTTCTTTCCAAGCTACTGATTACTTACTCACATGCAACAGAGATGAGAAGCAAAAAATCACTGGAAAGAAGGTTTGCCTCAACCGGGTAACAAACTCGCAACCACCAGGTCACAAGCTACCCAGCCTCACTCCTATCAGTAATAGGCAAGGTCTAAGCAATGCTTTACCTATTGACATGTAATGCAACCACTGCCACATGCTTTCCTAAACAAAATGATAAAAAAAAGAAAAAGGCATAAATACGCATATATTTGTGATCTGTCAGGCAAAAAGGGACCATCTGGGAACTGCGACAAGTGTGTACCCTGGTCAGACTGCGCAGATTGTGCAGGCTGACCAGGGTACACACTTTTCGCTTTTATGACATTTTCTGTATGAAAAGTGGTCATTCTACCTTACTATACAATTAATTTTGAACTATCAACTTACATTGACCTGCACTATCTTTGATCTGTTTTCATCTAATTGATGTACAGAATTCCCAGATTGTCCCTTTTTGCGTGATGGGTCACATTTATATAGTTCTAGTATGCAAGAGAAAAGGGTAAATTTACTTGTAAGTTTCTCAGTTCTTCAAGCTGATTGTGTTTGTAACCACTTTTCTTCTCATGTACATCCACAGATAACTTGTTAATTCTCTCATTGGCTTCTGCCAGCTGACAACGTAATGTTTCTACAGCTGTACTTTGCTGGGCTGTCAAGTGCTAAACAAAAGAAAAATTCAATCAGACTCAAAATATCAAAAAATATTACGGAGGAAGATAGGGTATAAATAATACACACTGGTTTAAATGTGTTACTAATATACTTAATGTTAATTCTAATCTCTAGAAATGAGCAATGCTCTGGCAAAAGGGGGTTTAATGTGTTATATCTATCAAGTCATCACATAATTCTTGAAATTTATTCCTTTAAATCCACCATGTCTGACATCTGGCTGATTCCTGAGGAAGAATGGTCCTTGGACACTGCAGAAATTCACCAAAGCAAAAAGCTTTCACTCAGACTGTGCAGACTGACCCGAGCCAAAACTGTCTGCAGATGCATGGCTAAAATATAATTTATCAAAATCACATCTCCCTGAATCCCGAGGTAGAATGGTCCTTGGACATGCAGAAAATTTACCAAAGCCTGCTCAGCCTTACCACAGTCAAAAATTTTCACAGAGCATGGCTCAAATGTGATTTATCACAAACCCTCCTTGTGCATGTAATTATGAAATTAAAATACCAATATAATAATTTCACTTTTTTATTATTTTACAACCCTGCTTTCTTTCACAGCAAAAATAAATATCTCATGAACCAGGCCCAACTTACCACGATACTGTTTAGAGTTCTGACTAGGGAGGCTATATTGGACTGTTCCTGAGATGTATAAAAAGCTGAACCAGGTGACAATGTTGCTGTGGAGAGGGAGCTGATGGATGAACCGCGGTCACTGTCAACTTCACTGTCTATTGGTATCTTAAATAATAAGTAATCATAACAATAAATGTTAACAATAAATACATTTATCGCATAAAACCAGCAGTGAGTTAACTCTTTACCATACACTGCCGCGTTTTAACGACCCTGAGAAAGAAGGTAACCAGCATTTTCTCCTTTTCCAAAAATATTTTCTACTCTAATAGGGGCAATATTCAGCAATGGAGCCACCTTTGGTTTGTTGTCTGCAAATTTTTTGGTACTGGATGAGTTAAAAAATTGTTCATGTGGTAAAGAGTTACACCTTAGTCTTATTTTTGCTAACATACTACAGCATTATTGTATTTGGTCATATTTTCTGCTCACTTGTTAATCTAAACCAGTGAGTCCATAGGTGCCAATCAAAGCACATACAGAATTTTGTATTTATTTGCCATTTTGCTGGAAAATGACATAATATTATACAAAATGATGTGTAAAAATGTATGCTATCTTGATTTATACTGTTAAATTCTACATGTCACAGATACTAGCATATTCTCTTTTCCCCACAATGTTTTCAAAAGCTTTCTTTCTAAGGGTTGTTAAAACTCTGTATTATGTGGTAAAGTGATACAATTGCAATAATTTCCAGGAATTACCAAGTATCTGTCATGAATACTGAGTTTCTGAGTAAAAGGTAATAAATGGTAATGAAAATAATTGGTTCATCTTTTCTCCAGTTTTGCTTTTGTTGTTTTTTGTAGTATCCTCATTTCATACAAGTAACAAATACAATAGAGTGTAAAAGGGAGAAAAAAGGAAAAAAAAGAACAGATTCTACAAAATTTTACCCTTTGGGGTAATGGAGGTGGAGCATCAGGATCATGTGACAAATCTGATTGGCTATTCTCACGGCTGTCTCCTCCAATAGCTCGATCAGGAAAGTCTGATGTGTCTACCACTGGCCCTTTCTTCTTGGCTGCAAGAAGACAAAAATCTCTTCCTTTTGAAACCCCATTCAGTGCTTACTTGCCCTTAGACACAGAATCTTACTTTTCCCATGAAGCAGAGGAAGCAGTCTTTTGAAGATATTGCGGGAAATGGAGAAAAAGTTGGAGACTAGTAACTGGTATTTTTTCCCTTTTCCCACACTGTTTTCTACCGTTCAAAGAAATTTCACTGTTTGATTATTGTTTTAGTTTATGCAGCATTTAACTCCTTACCAAACAACAAAATTTTGTACTAAACTTAAAATGTTTGAAGATGAAAACTTGAATGTAACTCACATGATGATTTATGTCTTTGAAAAGGTAGAAAACATTGAGGGAAAAGAGTGCACCTATGTATTTTTCACACATAGTAATACTACTGGTGCACTGAAACAAGTAGCACTTTCTTTTGGTAGTGTTAGTAAAGAGATAAAAATGGATCTGTGAACTGTCACCGTGAAATAATCAAAGTACTGTTGACACGGTGTTACAAACCAAACAAGTAAACAAAAGCAGGAACTTTAAAGCTGTGGATGTAAAGCTGTATCCACTTTCAACATTATTGTGGGAACAGGAGAAATTGCCCCTAATGAGCAATTTTTCCTTTTCCCATTATGTCTGCTGAGCTTTTATCTGATTTTTTTCCTTGAAATAATTAACTTCCACAGTGACCATCAACTCTGTTTTCTGACGAAATAAGCACAGATAGGTACCTTTTTCATTTTTTCTTATTGTTTACAATTATAAATACTATAAGTGTGGAAATTTTAAGAAAAATCTGTCCGTTAGAAAGTATATATTTATTAAAGATTAACCCTTAATTCGGTCAAATTATCTCCCTTTTTAACTCAATGGTCTATATATAACATGCATATTTAAGAAATAATCTTTCTTCTATCGTGGTTTATCGTTCAATAAACCACAGTTGTGAGTTATGAGGCACAATAAATAATCCACGAGGGCAATAGCCCGAGTGGGTTATTCATTGCGCCTTATAACTCACAATGTGGTTTATTGAACGATAAACCACAATAGAAAGAAGATTATTTTGATTCTAACATGACCAACTCTTAATGAAAGGAAAACAAGTTCATACTTAGAGTAAAACCGTAGATGCAGATTATATTCCATTGAATAACTTACTAATTTTATACAGAATGACGTCACTCTACATAGAATGAGGTAGATTTTACTACGCTTTCATTGCACTGTGTTTATAGAGCCGAATTCACGTGTCATGTTAGAATTGTACATTTACCATGCTCAAAACCAGGCTTTTACATATTTTTTGTACCAAACTGAATGAATTATCATTAAAATGATGTAAATTTGTATATTCTCTCATGTAATTTTCCTGTGTAATTGACTCTCAAAGATAAGCAAATTAAATCCAATATAAGCTGAATTTTGGGACTATACGAGGGCTGTCCCAAAATAGCGTAGACAAAGGCTATAACACGATCAGTGTTAACACAATAGATTCAGCGAGTTCGGAGTTCTTTACAAGAGCTTTGTGCATATTTGTGTGAAATATAAACTAACTGCCTTAAGAATTGCTCAATCTATCACGAATTAAAATAAGCTACCCATAGATACCCGGCGCACACTAACGTTAACGTCATGATGTCCCTAGAAAACAATTATTCTTTTTAAAAGTACTCTCCGTTGTGCTCGATGCATTTACGGTGGCGTGTGACCCACTTATCGTATACGTATTCAAACCACTTACTTTTCAAATTACTCAACACTCACAGAGTTTCCTGTCGCAGTTCATTGAAGTTTTCGAATCTATGTCCCCGCACATTAGACTTTAAATATGGGAACAAAGCAAAGTCTAGGGGTGTTTTAAGTCTGGACTGTAGGGCGCTGCTCCTATTTCCATCCGTCAACAAATACAAGCGATCTTGACACAGATTTGCAGTTTTCTGTGGCGTGCAGTTTGCATAGTGTTTGCGTAGGAGTCATATCTAATTGTACACAATATTCGTCTGTTATCGATTTGATAACATTCTGCTGCGCAGCCATTTCCTTTGACGTCACCATTTTCAGCATGTTGGAATTAACCACCGCACTAGGTTTTATCCAATAATTTTTTTTTCAAAATAACATTACGTAAGCATCCTTCGGTGTAATGATGTCAAATGCAATGACATTAATCCACATTGAATGATTTCCCGCAATTATGACCATGTTTGGAATTATAGACAAGTAAAGATGTAACATGCTCATAAAAAAATATTTTGGTGTGCGCCGGGTTAGGTACCCCATTTGTGTAAATAACTTCATGAAATGTACGATTTTCGATCTTGATTTTTCATTTTAAATGGGAATATTCACAAATGACTAACAGATACAACATGCAAATTTTACTGAAATCTGACGTCGGGTTCCATAAAAAATATCGTTGTCTACGACATTTTAGGATAGCCCTCGTATATACCTTTTTCAAAGGCAAATTTCTCAGAAACGAGCACAGTGACCCATATTTTTCTTTACTGTAATCTCCTAAAGACATGATGAGCTTTGTATGTGCAAAGTTAAAAAAAAATCTATCCGTTAGAAAAATTTGTGATATACATTGTTAAAGGTTAACAATTAAAAGCTGCTCATACCTCTTGCCCCATCATGGGCCATATCAAAACCTGCGAATGTTTCTGCCCGTTTTGGTATTGGTACAGCAGTAAATGTATGACTAGCATGTTCTCCTACACTGCTGACACTTCGACTGAGATTGGTTCCTGTACCTTCCAGCATAGTTGTAAGCTGAGAAGCAGCATGGGATACTGTAACAGAAGAACACTGTCATGTACAAATTATCATAAATATAAAACCTCCTGCAAGCAACTTTTTTTCAGCCTAGCAGCAGACCTTGAAAACTTGCAGCAAAAGAAGAATTTGCTTGAAACAACTCTCCAATTTTAGAGTCTAGTTTGCCTTTTAAACACACAGCAATATTTTGGACTCGTCCAAATTCAAAGCATTTGTAGACAACAATTTGAAAGTAGCTTAAAAACTCCATCACTAAAAGGGTAGAAACCTTGCAGAGAAGGAGAAAATGCTGATTACCAGCATTTTCACCTTTTCCCACAAGGTTTTCAGAAGGCTTTTTCTTCAGGGTAGATAAAACATGTGGTTGTGTGGTAAAGGATTAACCCTTATAGTGCTTAATGGAATAGAATTGTCTCGTGTTTAACACCTCTTTCAACATTATTTCAGTTATAATGTGGCTGCCAGTGAACCTATTCATGCTTTCCTGGAGTTTCTTTTACCATTACTCTGCACAATTTTCTTTCCAAATCACTGGCTTCTTTCCCACATAACCATCATTGAAACAGCGGTAAGGGGTGGAAAAGGAATGAATCCTGTCGCAATGACTATCATCAATCCTGGAAAAGAAATTGGCCGAGCCAGGGATTGAACCTGCCACCCCCTGTTCTCAAGTCCTGCATGCTACCTTTTAGTGCCTAATAGATGAAAAAGAGATTCTTAGTATGTACTACAGATGCATATATTGTAATTTCAAAGCTGTCTTTATAAGAATGACCGGAAAAGAAGCAGACTGTACAGATCCAAGATCAGACTGCATGTTCTGTGCAGTCTGACCTTGCTTTACACCATCTGTATAAGAATATCTGGCAAAGAAGCATACTGTGTAAGATCCAAGATCAGGCTGCATGTTTTCTGTTACATACAGGTTCAGCCCTACAAGGGATAAAATAATAGTAATAAGTGTGTTTTTCATTGAGACAATGAAATGCAAAAACAAGAGGGCCATGATGGCTCTAAAGTCTCTCACCTGAGCCTTTTTTATCAAACATGACCTATTACCAATCTCTTCTGAGATAATATGACAAACACTCCAGCAAACTTTCATAAGTATTGGGACTGAAAATGAGCCCTCTACAGTGTACAAAGCTTTTTCTAAAATTTGACCTACTGACCTATTTTTTGACACCACTTGACCCGTTTTCAAAAACATCCAAGAAATCATCAGGACAAATTTTATGACCAACTTTATGAGTATTGGATTGAAAATGTGGATTCTACAGAGTACACAAGGTTTTTCAAAAATTTAATCCAGTGACCTACTTTTTACCCGACATGACTCATTTTCAGCTTGCCCTAAATACCATCAAGACAAACTTTCTGACCAACTTTTATAAGTACTGAGCTGAAAATGTGGCCTCATGAGTGAACAGGTTTTTCAAAGATTTGACCAGGTGACCTGGTTCTTGACCCCAAATGACCCATTCTGGCGCTGGTCTCAGATATTATCAAAATAAAAATTCAGACGAACTTTCATAAGTACTGGACTGAAAATGTGGCTTCTAGAGACAACAAGTTCTTTTTTTTTTTAAGATTTAATCCAGTGACCTAGGTTTTGACCCAATGTGATTTATTTTAGAACTCGACAGAGATATCATCAAGACAAACATTCTGACCAACTTTCAAGACTACTGGACAGTCACTACAAAAGTGGGTTATTTCTATGTAGCAGTAACAAATATTTATGTGAACATGGAGAAAAACACAAATTCATGTTACCTTCTTGCAAAGCTGCCTGCAAAATACTTGAACTTGCTTTCTCCTCCGCCGGAGATTCATCAAAGTCCCTTGAACTTGGTCGAGACTGAAATAGAAATAATTTCCAATAAACTAGTTACATCTAGAAGATCATTCTTTTCTTTAATTGAATAACTCTGTCAAAGGGAATAGGAGAAATTTCCCCAAACAAACTATGTATATTGTCAAAATGTTCTAAAAGGTGTCCTATACAGCAAAATTGAGTAGTATTTGTGTGGCATGAGCAGCGCCAGTTTCACAAATAACCATTACCGTCTTGCTGCAGAACAGTTTTGTCAACAGAAAAAATTTACTTGTCAAATGAACTTCTTGTTTTAATGTTACAACTTAGTCATCTATCCTTTCATGGATGATTTTTTAGGGCTAAAAATTTGTTTTCCACAAATTCTGAGTTAACCTTTTAATAAACAATTCCTTGTTGAAGAAGACAGCCTGTGAAAACATTGTAGGTAAAAGAGAAATGCTGGTAACCATAATGTTTTCTATACTTTTAAAGACAACTTCCATCATTTCAGCCATAATTATCCTACTTGGAAGCTTCAATATTTTCAATCTAGACAAGTCTAAAGCTTTACCCCTTTGTAAATGGTTAAGACATATCAAACGGAAAGACAGAAGTAAAACGCTAATTCTTACATGACACGTAAATTCGGCTCTATAAACACAGTGCAACGAAAGCGTGGTAAAATCTACATTATTCTATGTAGAGTGACGTCATTCTATATAAGAGTGACGTCATTCTCTATAAAGTAAGTGAGTAAGTTATTCAATGGAATATAATCTCCATGCACATTTTTCTCTAAGTATGAACTTGTTTTCCTTTGCTTAAGAGTTGGTCAGGTTAGAATCGAAATAATCTTCTTTCTATAGTGGTTTATCGTTCAATAAACCACGTTGTGAGTTATGATGCCCAATGAATAAACTACGAGGGCGAGCCTGAGCGTTTTATTCATCGCGCCTCATAACTCACAACGTGGTTTATTGAATGATAAACCACGATAGAAAGATGATTATTTCTTAAATATATTTGACTGAATCAACTTTTTACCAGACATCAAAATTTTGGATCTGTCCATATCGATAGTGTTTGCTGGTGATAAACTGACAGTATAAACATAATCAAAACAAGCTTAGCAGGGCTGGGATTTTAATTCATGAAGGGTGATACCCGGTTGAGACAAACTATTTGGGGTGATTTTTCGCCTCTCACCTCTGATGCATGTGAGAAAGTAGTCAGTGACTTGGAAGGAAAGTTGTTTAGGTGCACTGACTGCTGTTATATGACCTCAGCTGTTAAAACGGCGTTAAACTCCACTTCAATCAATCAACTGAAGGGTGATAAAACATGAGAGCATCTGATAAGTCTTTACCAAACAACAAAATTGTATGCTGGTCCAAATTGAAAACATTTGCAGAAGACGAAATAAGTGTTACTCAAACGGTGAGATTTGTCTTTGATAGGATAGAAAACATTGTGGGAAAAGGAGAAAACGCTGGTAAACAGCATTTTCTCCTTTTCCCACAATGTTTTCAAAAGGCTTGTTTCCAAGGGTATTTAAAAATCAGGATTGTTTGGTAAAGGGTTAACAGATATATAAACCCTTTACCACACAATGCCAACTTTTAATGACCCTGGGAAAGAAGCCTTTTGAAAACATTGCTGGAAATGGAGAAAATACTGGTAACCAGCATTTTCTCCTTTTCCCTCAATGTTTTCTACCCTATCAAGAAAAAATTGCACCACTTGAGCCACATTGGAATTGTCATCTG
Organism: Hippopus hippopus; assembly: GCA_946811185.2. Lineage (NCBI taxonomy): Eukaryota > Metazoa > Mollusca > Bivalvia > Cardiida > Cardiidae > Hippopus > Hippopus hippopus. The sequence goes on from OX328104.1 coordinate 11,301,569, forward strand.
CAAATGTTTTCAATCTGGACAAGGCTACAATTCTGTTGTCTAGTACAGGGTTAAGAATGTTTTTTATAAAGTAACCTACATGTTGGTCCTCTGCATCATTGTAAACAGCCACAAGGTCCATCATCAGCTTGTTCTTCTCATCACAGCACTTTTTGATCTCCTCATCTTTAGCACTTAGTTTCTCTGTTGCCATAGAAACAAACAAGTCATTTCCTTAAAATGATATTCCCTGCTTAAAGCCCTCTCTTTCCATGACATGGCAGTAAATCAGAAAACCAAAGAAGAATATCGGCAGACTATCATAAGGAACACACATATGAACTTTCATCAATTTTCGTCAAGGATTTAAAAAGATATCTGTCCAGACAGATGGACAAAAAAAACGGACGGACAACATATAAAATATATTTCCCCCCCCCCCCTTTCAGAGGTGGATAATAACAAAGCAGTCACCACATGAATCCATACAAAATGGAATTGCAAATTGTCTCTCCTTATGTTTGAAATGATTTCATAAACATTTAGCAATTATTACATGAAATGGATAAATCAATGAACAAAAAGATCCCAGAATCTTGTGAGATTCAAAGTTGTTTCTTTTCCGGCAGCATAAGTTTATATTCCAGAAAATAAGAATCCAAGATTTGATTGCAGAAATAAGGGCCATAAGAGTAACTAAATAACACCTAGCATTACAAGAATACATGTAAAACTCTTCGATGCTCTCCAGTATGAAAAAAAAATTGTAGAATTGTAATTATGCCACTACATAATCTGTCAAGTTCTTTAGGGGAGCATAAAAATGATCAAAATAAAGACATCATTCATCTTCTGAAAAGTTGGTATCTAACCATTTTGTGTATTTAACTTTTTACCACACAGTACATGTTAGACATGTCTATATTGAGGGAATTCACAGAGCACAATTCACATGTTTTTCAAATGATGGTATTTGTTCTTGGTTAGGAAGATAACATTGCGGAAAAAAAGAGAAAATGCTGGTCAATTAGCAGTACATTTCCATTTTACCAACCGAAATTACACGTCCTATCCCGACCGCAGCCCGTTTTTCGATTTTGTTGACAGGGGTAAGACTTTCTAGGAATAGGTTTGGTGAGACAGGGGCTTCAGGCATTATCAGGCCAAAATTACACGTTCAACCCCGACCGTAGCCCGTTTTCCGATTATGTTAGGACAGGGTAGGACGTTCTAAGAACTAGTTTGGTGTGATGGGGGCCTTATAGTATTAACCCTTTACCACACAATGACACCTTTTAACGCCCATGAAGAAGAGGCCTTTTGAAAACTTTGTGGGAAAAGGAGAAAATGCTGATAACCAGCATTTTCTCCTTTTCCCACAAAGTTTTCTACCCTATCAAAGAAAAGTTGCGTCATTTGAGCCACTATGAAATTGTCGTCTGCAAATGCTTTCAATTTGGATAGGTCTTAAATTTTGCTGTGTGGTAAAGGGTTAAAACAGTTCAAGTCATGAGTTGTGGATAAGGCCCTTTTGCAAAATAGTAAAATCAACAAAACAAAATCTTACCCATTATAGCCTGAGCCTTGGCTTGTTTCTCTGCCCTTCTTCTTTCTTCCTCAGCACTGGGATCTTCTTCATCTTCTGCAAAAGAAATACTTGAAATTTTCAAACACATAATACAGGTGTAGACCTATCATTTTAAAGCATTTGCAGACCTCAAGTTACATTTGGATAAGTTACATTTGCTTGATTTTCAGTGAATATTCTATATCAAAAAAGGGGCATACTTGTGTCAAGAATACTTTGACGGTTTCCTGCCCTTTTTGTACAGATTCCTGTTTTGATAGTAAACAACTTGTCCAAGTTGGAAGTAAATATTTTTAGTAATAACAGAGATATTATAAATGTCAAAGTTTTTGCACAACAACACATATAACGATGAAGATGCCTGGGCTATGACAATACCTTGAAGTTTTCTTAGAAAACAACCGTGCTAAATATACATGATTTAAGATTCAGACATACACTTGATGCTCTGGGATTCATTCTACATTTTAAATGATAAACCAATGACTCTGACAGGTTTACAAAAGATTCTGACACACTTACCTTCAGCTGGACAACTATTTGCTGCAGCACGCATTACTTGAGCCCATCGCTGCATTTCCAGTGTTGTGCTAAAGATGACTTCATACATTTCTGGGTTGACTTTACTCTGACTTATAATATACATGCCCTTCGAGTCTCTTGTATCTCTCTTCTCCCGAACCAGCAGGTTGTAGAGGGATACAACTCCATTCTGTAGGAAGTGGAAAAACATCTTTCAGTATTTTTACTCTTTACCACACAATCTTGAGTTTTAATGATAACAAGGAAGAAGGCTTTTGAAAACAAAATGGGAAAACAAGAAAATGCTGCTAACTGGCATATCCCCCTTTTCCAAGAGTGATTTCTACTAATTCAAAGACAAATCTTCATTTCTGGGACATCTGATTAATCCTCTGAGAAAGACTTCAATTCTGACAAATCTAAAGGTTGTTGAGTGTAAAGAGTAAATCAATAAAGGTGTAGGCTAACTCTACATATATACCTACTGCAAGTCTTGCACAAGAGAACAAACAGGAAAACAGTGCAAGACATGGAAAAGAACATCATGACTCCTCCAAAAATATTGTGGCAAAATGAAAATAAGACAAAGATCTGACAGCACATTCTGTGTGATCACATTACTAACTGACATTACTGTCTTCGATCTAATGAAAGATTTCTAGCAAAAGCATCATTGAAGTTGAAATTTCCAGTCTTTTTCCGGACTGGAAAATGTGGACAGTGTAGATCAAAATCACATCACATAGAATCTGCAGCCTCATGTTCACTCTTAACCCTTTACCAAACAATCCCTGGTTTTTACGACTTTAGAAAGAAGCCATTTGAAAACATTGTGGGAAAAGGAGAAAATGCTGGTAACCAGCATTTTCTCCTTTTCCCAAAACGTTTTCTACCCTGCTGGAAACAAATTTCAATTTTTGAGTTACGTTTATTTTGTCGTCTGCAAGTGCTTTCAATTTGGACCTGTTTAAAATTTTGCCGTTTGGTAAAGAGTTAAATCAATTATCTCGGTTGGATAATGTTGATGTTCTCCCCCAATGGCCTTGACATTGTCTAGCTCTTGTTCTACCACTATAAATATTTACTTCCTTTTCTTGTCAAAGATGTTTAACTCTCTTGGCACCACAGATTAAATCAAGGGCTTTGGCAGATGGCATAGATCAAGATCAGACTGCACAAAACATCGAGTCTGACCTTGCCTCTATACGACCTGCTCCTTTATTCAAGACTGTATAAAAATCTTTTGCGATTTCAGTAGACTGTATTTTCAGCCATTGAAAGGGGTTGAATTTATGTTTGGCGCTGAGAATATTAATTAAACACTCAACTCTTTACCAAACAACAAATTCTAAATTGGTTCAAACTGAAAGCATTTGCACATAACAAATGTCAATCAAAAACTGAAATTTGTCTTTGGAAGGGAAGAAAAAATTGTGGTAAAAGGATTATTGCTGGTTACCAACATTTTTCTTTTCCCACAATATTTTCAAAGCCCTTCCACCTCAGGGTCATTAAAACGCGATTTTGTGGTAAAATGTTAAATCATGTAACTTCCAAGCAGTCCATAATATACTTTCTTTTACCCTTTACAAAACAATCCTGTATTTTAAAGACCCTAGGGCAGAGGGCTTTTGAGACCATCGTGTAAAAAAAGAGAAAATGCTGGTAACTAGCATTTTCTCCTTTTCCCACAATGTTTTCAAAAGTCCTCCTCCTTTGGGTCATGAAATCAGGCTTATGTGGTAAAGAGTTAATCCTGTGAAGTTGAACTTACTTTACTGTCTTGTGCAAAAAATGAGTATTTTTGGTTGTTGTCTTGAAGAAAGAAGAAGACATCATTAAGAAGAACAGCGACAACTTCCACAGTTTTTCCACGAGCATTTTTATATACACAGACACCTTCATAGAGCAGCTTTCTATTGTTGGCCATGATATCAGATTTCTGAAAAGGAATAGAAAATAAGTTAACCATTTTACACACAAGTTTTAAACACCTTGAAGGTGAAGGCTTTTGAAAACATTTTTGGTAGAGGAGAAAATGCTGGTAACCAGCATTTTCTCCTTTCCCCACAATTTTTTCTATTCTATCAAAGAAATATTCCATAATTTAAGCCAACCTTAAATTGTCATCTGCAAATGCTTCCATTTTGATGAAATTTAATTTTTGTTGTTTGGTACAAAGTTTACCATACACAAATCGTAGACATGTCTAAATTGAAACCATCTGCACACAACAATTTAAGTGTGGCTCAAAGATAGTATTTATCTTTGATAGGGTAGATAACATTGTTGGGAAAGGAAAAAAGGTTGGTTACCAGCATTTTCTCCTTTTCCCCCACTATTTTCCAAAGCCTTCTTCCTCAGGGTCACCAAAACTCAGGATAAAGTGGTAAAGGATCTAAGTAACAAATACCAAAATTAATACCCCCACCTAGTAATTTGATAAAGTACACAGATGTTCATACCTTGTGTGCATTAACCTTTAACCAAACAATTCCATCTGAAAAACCCTGAGGACAGCATTTGAAAACATTGTGAGAAAAGGAGAAAATGATGGTGACCCACAATGTTTCAACTACCAAAATTAATACCCCCACCTAGTAATTTGATAGAGTGCACAGATGTTACAATCTAATGTACATTAACCCTTTACTTAACAATCCCATCAAAACAACCTTGAGTAAAGCATTTGAAAACATTGTGGGTATAGGAGAAAATGATGGTGACCCACAATGTTTCTATCCTTTCACAGACAAATATCCTAATTTGAGCCCTATAAGATATCTGCAAATGCTTTAAACTTGGATAAGTCTAAAATTTTGTTGATAGGTAAAGAGTTAATCCTTTACCGCACAATCCCAAGTTTTAATGACCTTGAGGAAGAAGCCTTTTGAACACATCATGGGAAACAGAGAAAATGCTGGTAACAAGCATTTTCTCCTTTTCCCACAATGTTTCCTACCCTTCAAAAGGCAAATTCAGTTTTTGGGTCACATTTAATCAGTCGTCTGCAAAAGCGTTTAATTTGGAAGTCTTAAACCTTTACCACACAATCACGAGTTTTGACCACCCTGTGGAAAAAGGCTTTTGAAAACATTGTGGGAAACGGAGAAAATGCTGGTAACCAGCATTTTCTCCTTTTCCCACAATGTTTTCTACCCTATCAAAGACAAACTCCCCCATTTTGCCTACCATTAATTTTTCTTCTGCAAATGTTTTCAATTTCAACAAGTCTAAAAACTTGGTCGTGTGGTAAAGAGTTAAATGCTGTCATTTGGTAAAGGGTTAATAAAACGCAAAATTAATAGTCGCCGCACCAAGTCATTTGAGACAGGAGAGAGATATTGAGACCTTGTTTGATAAATCCCATAATTTGACACATGAATGTAGTCTGAAAATGCCATACATGTTATCTTAACCCTTTCCCAAACAACAAATTTTAGGCTTTTTCAAATTTAAATCATCTGCAAACAATCAATTTAAAATTTCTTCAAATAACCTTAAGCTCTCTGATATGGTAGAAAACAATGTGGGAAAAGGAGAAAATGCTGGTTACCAGCATTTTCTCCTTTTCCCCACAATGTTTTCAAAAGCCTTCTATTCAAGGGTCGCGAAAACCCAGGATTGTTTGGTAAAGGGTTAAGTATGGAGGTTATTATGAGTCTGACAATCATGTTGCAGCACAGTCTATCGAAGCTGCCAACTTTAACTTTTACCACACGACAAAAATGTAGACTTGTCAAAATTGAAAGCTTTTGTATACCACAAAATCTATGTGAATCAAAAATTGAAATTTTATTTGGAAAGGGTAGAAAACATTGTGGGAAAAGGAGAAAATGTTGATTACCAGCATTTTCTCCTTTTCCCCCCACGATGTTTTCAAAAGCTTTTTCTAAGGGTTGTTAAGTCAGGAGCGTGTGGTAACGGGTTAATTTAAGTTTTAGAATTCATTTTTTTGCCATTGATTCGATCTTTGACTGACCGTACTGAAATATGTTGCCAGAGTTATAATTATAGCTAAACTTTCTAAAAGGTATGAATTAAATTTGCCTTGAATCTGTACCAAGATTTGTTTACCTTTGGTCAATAGAGGGCCTTTAAATTTAAATGCCAGTTTCACCTCCGTTACTATAAGAAGTTGCTTTCATGGACATCATAGGTCAATATTATGCTCCATAAAAGATGCAGTCTGAACAAAGGTCTATAACAAGCACTACTTGATTCCAAATAATGGTCGAAAAATCTCTTCCATTGCAGTAGAATTGTGGTATAACCCTTTACCACACAAAAATATTTTATACTCATCCATATTGAAAGTACTTGTTGAGGAGAAACTAAACATCACTCAAATTATGAGACTTATTTTTGAGAAAATAGAAAACATTGTGGGAAAAGGAGAAAATGCTGGTGTAACCAGCATTTTCTCCTTTTCCTACAATGTTTTCAAAAGCCTCTTTCCTCATGGTCATTAAAACTTGAGATTGTGTGGTAAAAGGTTAAGACCACAAAAAGACAAAATTGATGCATTTTGTGGCAAGCAACATAGACACAAAGAGAAAAGAGTATACCTTAAATTTTTTGCCCCTGTGAATGGCAAATGACCTGGTGTCCAGACGGTTATAAATGTCTTTTAATCTCATCTGTCTTTCAGCTGAGGCAACTTGTTCGTTTACATTCTGTAATATCTCTTTACTCAACTCTAGAGCAGATCCTAGGCTTTCACGATCTTTTTTATCTACAAAAAAAAAAACAATAGTAACACAGAACAGAAAATGTAATAGAAAAAAAAAAACGGTGAAAGTTAAAGCATTTGATTAAGTTTGTTAATCTTGCAGTTTTTACCAAAAAATCCCTTGGTTTCACAACCTTGGGATACAAGCTTTTGAAAACAATGTGGGAAAAACGGAAAATGCTTGCAACCAGTTTTCTGCCATTTAAAGGACAAACTCAAGCTTTTGAAAACATTGTGGGAAAAACGGAAAATGCTTGCAACCAGTTTTCTGCCATTTAAAGGACAAACTATCATTTTAGCCATTTGTTACATTGCCTTCTTCTAGTGCCTTCAAATGTACAAGTGTAAATGTTTGTGGTTTTGTAAAAGTTAAGGAGAAACTTGTTCAGAAAAAGTAGAGATAATTAAAAAATTCTTTATGAAACAATCCAGTGTTTTAATGAGTCTTGAGGAAAATAGTTTTAGAAATCAGCTTTTTCTCATTTTCTTAAATTGTTTTTAACCCTATCAAAGACAAAACTACTGTTTGAGCCACATTAAGTATTTTTTTCTGCAAATGCTTTCATGTAGTATCATGTAGTAGAGTCTTAAATTTTGTCACTAAAAAGTTGAGAGAAATTTCAGCATATTTTTATTGAAAACTCTATGAGAAGAAGAGGAAACAAAACCATGCCTACAAACAGATCTGTTTCGAGTATACATACACACCACCCCCCCCCCCCATTCTTTGGTTTGGGGTTTCACCCTTTACCACACAATCTCGACTTTTAACGACCCTGAAGAAAAAACCTTTAGAAAACATTATGGGAAAAGGAAAAAATCATCATTTTCTCCTTTTCCCAGAATGTTTTTTAGCCTTCCCAAACCAAATTTAAATTTTTCAGTCACATTTATTTTGTCGTCTGCAAATGCTTTCAATTTGGACCAATCTAAAATTTTTTCATATGGTAAAAGTTAATGAACAATCACATAATTACGACACTTAGATGTTGTAGATAACGACCATCTATATCCTCACATTATTTACCTTTAGTGCTCTTTATAACTGCCTCAATGAGGGTCGGGTACTTTGTAGGCCTTTGTGTAATGAGAAGTATATAGTCTGGTATCTCTCTTTTTTTACATATTGGATGGTTTGTTACTTGCTGAAATTAGACACAAAAAAATAGTGAGCCATGCTCTGGCAAGTGGGGAATTAATCCATCTCTGTGAGGCATTAAACCAAGCAAGTCAACACATAATTATGAATCCATATGGAGGCATTAAACCTTCTTTTCACAGAGCATGGCTCAAGTAAGTTTATAATCATGCAATACATTGTGGAAAAAGTACTGATCATGGCTATGTGTGAAAGACTAACTACAACCTCATTTACAAACGTGACTGCTTCTGCTCCTGCATGAGACAGCTTCTCTGTATCAAACAGCTGTGCCTTTTTCCTAAATGTTTTCTATTCTATGAAATAAAATCTCTTATATTTCTCCACAATTCTTTGTGTCATTTTCTTCTAGTCTGTTAAGCCTTAACCCTTTACCATACAACAAAATTTTGGACTCGACCAAACTGAAAGCATTTGCTGACGACAAAATAAATGTAGCTTAAATGGTGATTTTTGTCTTTGATAGGGTAGAAAACATTGTGGGAAAAGGAGAAAATGCTGGTAACCAGCATTTTCTTCTTTTCCCACAATATTTTCAAAAGCCTTTTATTTCAGGGTCGTTAAAATTTGGGATAGTGAGGTAAACAGTTAACCCTTTACCAAAAGTTTTTATGTCGTCTGCAAATGCTTTTCAATTTCAACCAGTCCAAAATATTGTTGTTTAGTACAGAGTAAAATTACTTAATTACATAGGTCAAGTAACAACCTTTCATGCAGGTTAACATAACTTTCTTTCTTTATAATTTGTTTGTATGTTGGAAAATGGTGACTGTGAATGCTTATTGCTTTACCTAATGACAAAATTTTAGACTTGTCCAAATTGAAACCATTGGCATACAGTGACTCAAGTTAAAATTTGTTTTTGGACCGGTAAAAAGCATTGAGGGAAGAGGAGAAAAAACTGGTTACCAACATTTTCTCCTATTCCCACAATGTTTTCAAAAGCCTTCTTTCTCAAGGTCAGTAAACTCCAGATTGTGTGGCAAGGGGTGAAAGAGATTAAAAAACCCTACTTCATTCTTAAACTTGAAACTTCAACTTATATTTTCACATCATACATTGCATATAACAATATAAGCACCACTCCATATTGCAATAGTTTGAATATATCTCTACGTTTGTCAGAACTTACTTTTATAAAAGCTTGAAATTTTCTGTCTTTGGAAATAAAATCTTTGTAAAGTTGAAGAGCTTCTAAATGACCAGAACAAAACACCCCATATGCTGTTTTCATCTGTTTAGCAGAATCTCCCGAAAACTGAAATATTGAAAATCACAAATTGAAAATCACAAAAATAATAACAGAAGTTCTTTTTTGTTAAACATGAAGAAAGAGTTTATATGACTGTTCTCGTAAGTTTCTTAACTCTTTGCTAAACGACACTTCTTTCGACTGCTTCAATGAAAGCATTTACAGACAACAAATTACATGCTGCTCAAATGGTGAGATTTGTCTGATACGATAAAAAAAAAACATTGTTGGAAAAGGAGAAAATGCTGACAACTAGCATTTTCTCCTTTTCTAAAAACGCTTTCAGAAGTCTTTTTTCCCAAGATTGTTAAAAGCAGATATTCTTTGGTAAACGGTTAAAATTTTTGAAGCGAAACTAGCCATAGACACAATCTCTACCTTATATGCATTTTAGTGTATAGAAATTGAAGAAAATGCAGATTTTATAGTAATATATTACTTCATATAAGCTACTGATCTTCATATGACCATAATTCTTAAAGATTGTCTACCACAGCTGACTGAAACACTTCTCGATAAAATACAGAGCTACTTCTCCAAAAGTTTTTCTCATCATCTAAACACTATACCTGTTTATTTAAAGTAGGACCAAGAAATTCTACGCTACGATCTGCTCTCTTATTCTGTAAGTCTTGGAGTTCCCGTAAAAAGTTCAAATGTATGTAAATGAGATCATCCAAATGTGGAAACATTCTCTCCACCCATGCTGAAGACATTCCAAGGTTTCGTAACATAGCATCACGGAAAAACTGTAACAGATTGTTGAAAGGAACATTAACACATTGATATCTTCTTAGCCCTTTATGACACAATCACGAGTTTTAGCCATCCTGAGGAAGGACACTTAAAAACATTGTGGGAAAATGAGAAAATGCTGGTAACCAGCATTTTCTCATTTTCCCACAATGTTTTTTCCCGATGATGTAGCACTTTGGAAATATACATTTCATTCATTTAGTACTCAAAGGTAAAATTAGTAAAAACTTTAAGAAGGTAAAAATAAGTTGTTATCTGGAATTTACAATATTTATTTAACTTCTTGCCAAGCAAAAATATTTTAGAATGGTCTGTATTACACATACTTCCAAACAATATTTCTTATCTGGCTAAAATATGAGATTTGTTTGTGAAAGGGAAGAGAACATGTGAAAAAAGAGAAAATGCTGGTCACCAGCATTTTCTCCTTTTTCTAACCTTAATTTTTTCAACAGCCTTCTCTGTCAGGATTGTTAAATTTTGGGATCATGTGGTAAATGGCTAAATTGGACCTGGTAAGCTTAAGGTTAAGGAAAATGATACAACAATTTTCTCAACTTACAATCTGCAATGTTTTTAACCGCTTGCAATACTGTCTCTCTGTCTGTATTAACTCTGAAATACACAAGAACATATACATGTACATGCACATATAATATTTTGTTGTTCTCTACAGGAAAAACTTTTATAAAAAATTCAGTAGGGCAATTGACTGAATGGAGTTTTATGCCCCTTTAAACATGTTTTACGCCCCTTTAAACATCATTTCAGTCTCCACAAGGGCAATATCGTTAAATAAATTATATGCAGCCACTTTTTTCCTCCTTCCATCTGAAACATTATGGCTAAAGGAAACAATACTTGTAACACGTTATTTCTTCTTTTGCATGGATGTTTTCAAATGTAACCAATTATTAGAACTTCAGACTGTCTGTGTTATGTGGGTTTCTACAGGCCACATTCAGTGGATTTATAGCAAAATCTTAAACAAATTGCACTTTTTGGTGTATGAGACAATTACTGCCTCTTTTAACATACTGCCAGACAACAAAATTTTAGCCTTGTCCAAATTGAAAGCATTTGCAGATGACAAATTAAATGTTATTCAAAACATAAAATTTGTCTTGCATAGGGTAGAAAACATTGTGGAAAAAGGAGAAAATGCTGGTTACCAGCATTTTCTCCTTTTCCCACAGTGTTTTCATAAGCCTTCTTTCTCTGGTTTGTTGAAAGTCGGCACAGTGTGACACTTCAGAGCCCTGGCCTAGTACTGGTAAAACCTAGGAAATACATGAATATGTGAACTGTCGCTGTGATATGACTGAAATAATGTTGAAAGTGGCGTAAAACATCATTCAATCAATCAACATTAAAACTATTTTAAATCACAAACACAAAAACCTACCCCATATTGTGTCTTGCCGTTTGATATCTTTTGGGTTCCATTTCTTTAGAACCTGAAAGTAACAGTAAGAAAAATTGAGTAAACCTGTAGTCTGTGCTAGAAGATGATTTATGTCTACACAGAGTGTTCTTTTTTCACATTATGTTTGGTTAACTCAAGTTCAAACTATAACATGTCACACATGTTCAAACTGAAAGCATTTGCAGATGACAAATCAAATGTGATTAAAATAATAGGATATGTCTTTGAGAAGGTAGAAACAAGAGGGCCATGATGGCCCTGTATCGCTCCACTGGCTAATAAGTAATAACACTACATGCCAAACATTACAATACTTGGCCAATTTGTTTCAAACTTGAAGACATACAAAATTCTTTCTATAAAATCCTACGAGAAAGTTATGACCCCCGGGCAAAGCCATTTTTGACCACAAAGCTATAATTACTTGAATCCTGGTGCAGGTCCACAAGATAAAGCCCCATACCAAATAATACAGGTCTAGAATGTGTGGTTATAAACAAGAAAATTTTCAAAGTTTCCTCAATAAAAGGCCCTGTAAAACATGAGACCCATGAGACAGGGCTAAATTCAGTAGCCCTAGGTCTTAATATGGTTAGTAACAAGAGGATTTATAGTTTTCACCACAAAAGCCCATGTAAAACTTGTGACCCCTGGTGTGGGGACAAACTTGACCCCAAGACTATCATTTGGGCCCTCTTGGTAGAGGCCCACTAGATAAAGCTACATGCAAAATTTGGTAGTCCTAGGCCTTATGGCTAGGTACAAGTAGATTTTAAAAGTTTTCCCAATATAAGCCCATGTAAAACTTGTGACCCCCGGGACGGGGCCAAATTTGACCCCAGGGCTATAATTTGGGCACCCTTGGTAGACACCCACTAGATAAAGCTACATGCCAAATTTGGTAGCCCTAGGCTTTATGGCTAGCTACTAGAAGATTTTTAAAGTTTTCCCTATATAAGCCCATATAAAACTTGTGATCCCCGGGGCTGGGTCAAATTTGACCCCAGGGCTATAATTTGGGCACTCTTGGTAGACGCCCACTTGATAAAGATACATGCCAAGTTTGGTAGCCCTAGGCCCTATGGCTAGGTACCAGAAGGATTTTAAAGTTTTCCCTATATAAGCCCATATAAAACTTGTGACCCCTGGGGCGGGGCCAATTTTGACCCCAGGGCTATTATTTGAAGGAACTTGGTAAAGGTCCACTAGATAAAGCTACATGCCAAATTTGGTAGCCCTAGGCCTTATGATTTCAGACAAGAAAATTTTCAAAGATTTTCAATATTTTTCAGTTTTGTTGCCATGGCAAACAGAGTTTTTGAAGGAATCCAATTCTTTCAAGACATTCTGAAGAGGACCATGGCAGGATCATTTCTGTGAAGTTTCATCAAAATTGGATAGGTAGTTTCAGAGAAGAACATGTTTGAAATAAAAGTTAACGCACGCACGGACGAACAGACGGACGCACGCATGCATGCACGGATGCACGACGGACACCAGGCCATGACATAAGCCCGCTGGCCTTCGGCAAATGGAGCTAAAAATTGTGGGAAGATGAGAAAATGTTAGTAACCAACAATTTCTCCTTTTACCAAAAAGCTTTCAAAGCCTTTTTCCTCAAGGTTGTATAACAAAGTATTACGGAAGATCACTCCTTCCTTTCTGCATAACTTTTTCCTGTATAAAATAAATACCTGACAACTGTGTTGGAAAGAATTCTCTTTAGCTAAGTGGTTAAGGTACTGGTCTTTAAAATCTTGAAAAACTGAGGATCTTAGCTGTGCAGGTTTGATCTTGGCCGAGGGGGTTGGTATTTGAGCTAGGCATTTGTGCGAACTTTCATGTTCTTAAGATTGGACTCATCCAGGACTGGCCATTGAGGCATTTGTTGTCTAAATAATAGACTTACTGCCTAGGAAAAAAAAGGCTTTCTGTCATCAAAATGATGACATTTAAGAGGGGGTGTAATACAGGAGATCACTCCTTCCTTACTGCATTGCTTCTTCCTGTATAAAATCAATACCTGACAACTGCTTTGGAGTGAATTCTCTTTAGCTAAGTGTTTAAGGTATTGGTCTTTAAAACCTCAAAAAACTGAGGATCTTTGCTCCATAGGTTCGAATCTCGGCCAGGGCTGTTTGTATTTGAGCTATGCATTTGTAGCAAACTTTCATATTCAAAAGAAAAGGACTGTCTTAGTACAGGATTAAAACATTAAAGTACACTAAACAAATTAGCCAACTAACTAAACTTAGGGTTTCAGGATACCCATAATAAACTTTGCTTGTAGTACTATAATAAAATGAACATTTAACTAAAAAGGATAAAAAATTCATTGAAGTCCAAGTTGGTCTGTATGAATCCCCAAAATTACTGGACAATTAGGTCAGTTTTGAGGGTAAAATAAGTTCATGTCATAAATTTAGCAGTTCTACCGTTTATCCTTCCAAAACGAAAAAACAAGAACACACAGACAGTAGTTCTAGATCTGCTTCTGAGTAGACTGTTACAATAAACTGAGTAGAAATAATTGAATAATTGACAGGGTAAAATGGTTCTTTGCCCTGGTAGGTTGAAAAGTACTCAAGTGATAGCATTACACAACCACATCTACCTTTTTATCCACCGTTTCACTCCATGTTTCTGGCTCCTCAGTTAGCAAGTTGCCAAGCTCAACATCCTCGAACCGCACTTCTTGAACACCTGCAAATAAAGTCAAAGCTCTCCTTTATCAACACATAGAATCAAACAGTAGAATAACTTATGATGTATATAGTACATGTACTTTTACTGAAAACATGACAAAGGTTTATCATTGGTAAGGAGTTACGAGAGGTGGAAAGTAAAAGAGAAAAAAAGAAGAAAAACAAGAACGTGAAAGTTTTAGCTTAAAAGATTACTGCATCCAGATTCATGTATCTATTAGTCTTCCATCAAACCACTTTTTGACATTTTCGAAAGTAGGAAAAAAGTTTCAAAAAGAAATTTCTACTCCTGTCAAAATGCTTTCAAATGTAAATGAAAATTAGTCCTTCAAGGTTTCAAAGATGTTTTTACTACTGTCTTCTGCAAACTTTTTTCAAACTCTAATGAAATTTTTCCAAATTGATGACTTTATTATACCACTTTATTTACATGCACTAACAAGCTGATTTTCATATTTACTGTTTATGGGCATGTAATTTTTCAAGTAGGCTGATATGCCAAAGCATAAGTTAGAACTTCTAATTATTGTAAAGACAGATTGAGATTCTGCACTGAATGGGTGTGGATGAAAAAATTCTAATCAGTACACACAATATAGGTTTCTAGTAAAAAAGCAAACAAAATATATCACTTTAAACACCCTAATATTTGTATTGATATTGAGTCTGATTCTGTTTCCTCACATAAGATATAGAAGATAATTGTCTGTTTTCAATGTATGATTGAAATTTCTTTCATTGAGTGAAAAGCAAAGTCTCTTTTTTCACAAGTGGCAAAGCCACAAGTAAAATTTTGGCCTTTGCTTTTCACAAAATGAAAGAAATTCCGATTGTACACTGAAACAAACAATTATCCTATTTCTTTTATGCTCTTCACTTTAACATTTTCTTCACTGCTAACTTTTGCTCACAATGAAAAATATGTGCATTATTCAAGCAAAATAGACCTATTCAGTGTAGTCGGATAATGACGTCATGAGTGATGTTGACTATGTCATAAAACGTGCCATTCACCCGCTAAAAATTCATTCATGTTCTATAAATATCCCTGGTATGTCAAAATAAAAGTTATAACATTCACTGGTGAATTATAACATTTACCAGTGAATTATAAGCATATAATTCACTTTTAGATTTATATAAACTACTGAATAGCACAAAAGAAAGTCAGAGTGACAAAGAATACTTACTATCCACGTCATCTAGAGATTCTGTGGACTGAGATATTGCCTCTGTAATACTGAAAAATAAATAAATGGGTTATTTGTGAACTACTGCATCCATTTTTTTTCCCAGTCTTACGACAGAACTTCTACAAGAGGGCCACAATGGCCCTGTATCACTCCACTGGCTAATAAGTAAAACCACTACATGCCAAACTTTACAATACTTGGCAAATTGGTTTTGAACATGAGACCCCTGAAACAGGACTAAAATTGGTAGCCCTAAGTCTTATGGTCAGTAAAAAGAAGATTTCTAAAGTTTTTACTATATAAGCCCATGTAAAACTTCGGACCCCTGGAGTGGGATCAAATTCAACCCTAGGGCTATAATTTGAGCACTCTTGGTAAAGACCCACTAGATAAAGCTACATGCAAAATTTGGTAACCATAGGCTTTATGACCAAGTACGGGGAGATTTCTAAAGTTTTCACCATATATGCCCATGTAAAACTTGTGACCCCTGGGGCGGGGCCAAATTTGACCCCAGCGCTATAATTTGGGCACTCTTGGTAGGGGCCCAGTAGATAAAGCCACATGCAAACTTTGGTGGCCCTAGGCCTTATGGCTAGGTGCAGGGAGACTTCTAAAGTTTTCTCTATAATATGAAAAAGGCAAAGCCTCAATACAAGCGACGTGAATGATTTGTAGAACATATATAATCTGTTTATTCGAACAACGAGCTAGATTCTAAATCTTGAAACCAAAGGGTTTTGAGTTCGAATTCCAGCTTTGCCAAAACTAATTTTGAGCGTTGTCAAAAGTAGAAAGCATTTTTCTTTCGTAGATTTATACATGTGAAATAGGGCAAACTGTCTCTGATTTTCTTAACAAAATAAGACAGTTCCTTGACAATTTCATTAATTAATGTCCAGAAAAATAACTTGGAATGATTATTGGTTCACATACTTGTAAAGACCATTTTACGAGAACCTTTCCTCATTGCATGTACGTGTAGATCTAGATTTATATAAGAGAGACTTTGATTTTTACTAGGAATTGGTCAGTAGGTTAGGAAGAATATTGAGCAGAGCACTGGTAAAAGGAACTTCAGGAACGCATGGTAGGTGCTCTTGCCGCCCCAATGAATATACACACAAGAAGAAAAAAACAAACAAACAGAATCTTTCTTTCGTTTCTTCATTAGTGCACATGTCTACCCATGTTTTACCTGGAGTTTCTTTAAAATCAGAGTGCGCAGATTGCTAAAATTAGATTATATGTAGCTTTCCTTTTTCATCCCATCTGCTTTCCTACCCGTCCATCATTGAAACAGTGGTCAATGCAGAGACAGGAATGAATTCTGTCGCAATGACTAGATCTAGATCTATCATCAATTCTAGGAAATAAATTTGCCGAGTCATCAGATAGGTCTAGATAGATCTACCCAACTTATGGGGGGGAAAAAAAAAAGAGCAAAGCTTTCGTAACATTAAATATTAATATATTTGAGCCATGTTGCGGTAAAAGAGTGTTTAATGCATCTCCGTGATGCATGGTACCAGGCAAGCCATCACATAATTATACATCCATATTGCATGATAACTGACTGAATCAAAAGGCATGCATACTGGTCCTTTGACATGCAGAACGTTGAAAAATAGATCTAAGCAAGGAGTTTTGACCCAGGTTAGCTTGCGCAGACTGCACAAGCAGACCAGGGTCGATAGTTTTTGCAGATGCATTAAGCCCCCTGTTTACAGATCATAAATCCGGCTTTCTCCGTAAATGGTATTTTGAAACAGTCAAAAAACTAGTTTAGTAATGATTTCTTCGACACAATGTTTTCCGCGAAAAAACGGCTCGTGCATGACGTAAGAATAGTATATGATTAATGACGTCATTATTTGCTAGCATGAATCATTGCATATGTTTATACACAAAAAGACGCTTAATTCTCTGAAAGTAGGTAAGAAATTGGATAATCTGTACTCATTAAACTGATAATGATTTTTAATTAATCATCCGATCGGTAGACGATTATTGTTATTTTTGACCAATCAGGTACTTGTGCGAAAGATTGTCATACGTGTGACGCTGCACGACTGACCGGAAGACACTCAATTTTTAGTCATCCCTATTTAGATTTAGACTAAAACCCAGAACGAAGTCGGAATTTCATTTTTTAGAATCTAGAACGGTGTTACCGCAAAACGAGCCAATTTTGACCCCAGGGCTATAATTTGAAGAAACTTGATAGAGGTCTACTAGATAAAGCTACATGCCAAATTTGGTAGCCCTAGTCCATATGGTTTCAGACAAGAAGATTTTCAAAGATCTCCAATATTTTTAAGTTTTGTTCCCATGGCAACCAGAGTTTTTTCGCGAAGAGGACCATGGCAGGATCATTTCTGTGAAGTTTCATCAAAATTGGATGAGTAGTTTCAGAGGAGATGTTTGAAATAAAAGTTAACACACGCACGGACGGACGGACAAACAGACGCACGCAGCTAAAGAACATCCGGGCAAAAACAAGAAATTGCTCGTGAAAAGCTAATTCTCTTTTACATTGTTAGAAGTTTTCTGTCCGATAAAGACATATTATGCGCCCCAAAAATACATTTGAAATAGCCGAAAGTGGATTTTTAGTACTGAGTCAAAAATTTCATTTCAGTTATTTAGCAGGATAAGGGTTAAATTTCAAAGGTAAATGGTGAAAGTAACATTGAGGTACTAACTCCAACTCTCAATGCACAATTAGAACTTGTCAAAAAAAAAAAATACAGCTCTGCTTGTGTTTTAGCAAGCACCTCAGGAGCACTCAAAATTTCCTCACCTACCGGCGTGCTTGCTAGGTTGAGGTTTTAGCATAATTTTCCTCCTCCTGGGATGAAATGTATGCTTGGATTTTATAGGTTGCTTGCTTAACCCTTTACCGGACAATCCAAGTTTTAACAACCCTGAGGAAGAAGCCTTTTGAAAACATTGGGAGAAAAGGAGAAAATGCTGGTAACCAGCATTTTCTCTTTTTCCACAATGTTTTCTGCTCTATCAAGGAAAATTGTTTCATTTTTGCTACCCTTAATTTGTCGTCTGCAATTGCTTTCAATTTGGACAAGTCCAAAATTTTGTCATTTGGTAACAAGTTAAACTTTTACCAGACAATCTGACTTTTAAGGACCCCACGTGAGAAGCCTTTTGAAAACACTGTCGGAAAAGGTGAAAATGCTAGCATTTTCCCCTTTTTCAATAATGTTATGTATTGACAGATCCCGCAATTTAAGTCAAGTTTATTTGTTGTCTGCAAATGCTTTCAATTTGGACAAGTCTCAGATTCTGTCCTTTAGTTAAGAGTTAATAAAGGTGGCCACTATGAAGGTTTTATTGGAAGCCGCTAGAAAGCGGCTTCCAGTAGGAATGTACCTAAACTATTTACCATGTAGATGATCAGTAATTATTCGATTGGTTTTTAATTTTGGAAATTTTCTAATAATATCGTGTTAGTGTTACACAGTTACTCCACATGGCTCCTTCTTAAATATACAATCAGACCTATATAAACAACAAGTCTGGTTTTCTTGCAATATAAGTTCATTCCCAAATAACAACGAAAATACATAAAAATAAACTTCCTTTTACTGGCTAGTCCCCCGAACTTTTCCAACTTAAAGGATTCCTTCCTTGTTCCCAAATTAAAATGTAATGCTTTTCGTCTATCACAGGCTCTCCCACCTCTAAACGGTTTTCGCATTTGTCTACTTTTTTACAAGACAAAATGTAGATAATTATGAGATGGAGAGCATCTTAGAATATGATAATCAGAAGCAGTTTTATGTACAAGTGTTTCATCCAGTTTTAATCTGTACAGATAATAGGGCGGTTAACCTTTGATCAAGTTACAGACTGGTTACCTCCATACACAAAGAGCAGTCTACATCAGCTATTTATAGAAAGCTTGTGATAAGATAACCCTTTTTTCCTTCCCTTCGTCAACACTTTAGCCGAATGGAATTTTGTTACATGGACGATCAACCTTATCAGCCCTGTAAAATTTAGCATTTAATGTAGTGTGTGTCGAAGCTGTTACGATCAGACTGTAAGTCCTGTACAGTATAATCCTGATCTACTATACCCGTGAAAAATGTATGGATCGTGATGTCCACAAAAATTACCAAAGTGATGCATAGTGCTCTCAGGGTTGAAACTGTTCCAAAATGACAGAAATAGATCAAGATCAGACAGTACATAGCCTGTGTAATATTTTTTAGTAATTTATAAGATATTGTAAATGTAAAAATTTCCTGTTTCTTTTTCCTTACTCGGTAAATTAATTTCATTCAGTGTAGTTGAAAGGATAAAATTATTACCGAACCCATCACTGTGCATATACAACTTTTTACATTGCTGCTGGTCAAGGGTTCGAATGGCTCTTTATGTTTACATTAGAAGTTTTATAGGTTTGTACAAGGCCTATGCAGAAAATGGTTCAAACTAATTTTTATTAAACGATTTATGAGTATATATAGCAATAGTTACAACGTTGATGTTGAATAGATCAAGATCCTTAAGACTTAAAAAAATAATTTTGTTTTTTTTTTAGTGGTTCGCGCCAACTGTGAAGACTATGATGAGAAGAATTTTGGAGATACTATGCAAAAGTCTCTAATTCTGGAGTAGAAATGTAAAAATTCACTTTGTTACAAGCAGGCTAAGATACTTTTTGAAAAGCAAAAAGGAAATGTTTTAGAAGAAAGTTGTTGAATATTTTTTTCTTTTTTCATTTTGTAAAAAAAAAAACACAAAGAAAATATCACTTAAAAATTGTAAATACATATAGATCTACGTGAATAACGATCTAAATATCACTCTGAATAATTACTAACTTACACAATTCTGCAGTGTTGCCTTTGATGCCCCGACAGAAGTTTGCTTTTTAAAATCATTTAATTATGAAAAATGCTGTACTTGAATGCCCAATTTCTCCATTTTCAAACTTTGAGTAGAAATTTGAAAATTCCAATGCTTTTACATGTTTTCTCACATATGCATTATCACTTTTAAATGATAATGATGATTGTGATGATAATAATGGTACGAGATAATTTAAGATTCCTCTCTTAACTTCTGCTACCTTTTTTCCCCCCCTGCATTTTAGTATCATTTGTCATGATCTTCCATTTGTGGGGGGAAAAACAGATACAAAAATGTCATCACATTTTTTCTAGAAAGTCAGTATTTCTGAAATTGTCGACCAAAAGATTGCGGCTTCTATGATGCCATGATGCATCATAAATTTGTCTTGTTGAGGTTTATTAAATCTTACTGCATACTTTGACCAAAGAATCCAAAGTGTAGGAGTTTTCTATGATTTCTCCGAGTGACCTACTTTTATGACCCAATGTGATCCGTTTTCAAGCACATCCTCATTTTTAACATTCATACAAAGTTTCATGCATACTGGACAGAAAATGTGGCCTCTAGAGTGTGCAGAAGGTAACTGTTGTCCCCCGCCCTATGCAAGACAGTCAACTTATGACAGACACAGCATGATAACAAGAGCTCACCTTGGGCACTTTGTGCACAAGATTGCTCAAAAATAAAGCATACAAATTTACATAAAAGTCTAACTTACTTTGAATGCCCAAGGTCCAGCCTTGTGGCACTTTCTATTTCACTTTCTTCGGCAATTGGTCGACTGCAAAGAAAAAACCAGGTAAATTATCTATTTAGATAGTAACTAATCATCCTAAAACACTTTGGCTTCACATAAAGGAAAAAAAACTTAACACATCTTAGATCTTATAAGTTCAGATTCTTTGGCTCACTTATAGTAAATCAAGGTTAGAGTTTATGAAATATGCATTCTACCAGTGTATCTCTCTGGTGCATTGAACTAGTCTGTCTTAACTCTTTACCAGGCAACAAAATTTTAGACTAGTCTAAATTGAAAGCATCACCAGACAAATCAAAGGTGGCCAAATGACCAAATTTGTCCTTGATAGGTTAGGAAACATTGTGGGAAAGGAGAAAATGCTGGTTACCAGCATTTTCTTCCTTTCCCACAATGTTTTCAAAAGCATTTTTCCTGAAGGTCCTTAACAGTGGGGATTGTGTAGTACAGGATTAAAGAGCATTCATATTCAAATATAACATCTTTGGGTACTTTTTCTGAATTGAAAATGACTGTTTAATTGTTTTTGCTTGACTTTTTACTAAACAACAAAATTTTAGTCTTGTCTAAATCTATAGCATTTGCAGACATCAAATTAAATGTAACTACAAGCATGGAATTTGTCTATCATTGGGTAGAACACATTGTGGGAAAATCAGAAAATTCTGGTTTCCAGCATTTTCTCCTTTTCCCACAATATTTTCATAAGCTTTCTTCCTGAGGGTTGTTAAAGTGTTGTGTGGCAAGGGGTTAAAGGGCTTTAAAGTTCAATTCGCCTCCATTCTGTTATGAGCTTTGTGTCTTGTAGCTACTCAACCAGTATATTCCTCAGTAAGATTACAACATAATTGACAAATAGATTTGAGCGATGCTCCCTAAAAAGGGGGCTTAATTCATCTGCAAAAAAAATGGATTCAGGTAAGCCTGCGCAGTCTGCACAAGGCTGACCTGGGCCAAAACCTTTCACTACTGATAAATTTTCTGTATGTCAAAGGACTAGTCTACCTCATGATTCAGTCTGTTGTTGGACAAAATGGATTTTGTGGATCCATAATCCTATGATAACATGCATGGACTAATGCATAATGAAGCTGCATTAAACCCCCTTTTGCCAGTGCATGGCTCATCTTTAGTCTGTGGTAATCATTTCTTTTTCAACCCTATACCACACAGTCCAAAGTTTTAACAACCCTGAGGAAGAAGCCTTTTGAAAACATAATGGACAAAGAAGAAAATGCTGGTACCAAACATAATCTTCTTTTCCCATAATATTTTCTACCTTTTCAAAGAAATCATCATTTGGGTCACATTTGTCAGCTGCAAATGCTTTTAAACTGGACAAGTCTAAAATTTTATCATTTGGTAAAGGCATCCAAAATTATTTACTGCACATCTATATTTCCTGCTAAGTAATTGAACAAAGATTCAATGTCATGGCAGCAGACCCAAAAAAAGAGCTTGCAAAAAACATCAACAGACAGACAGAAAGGCCGATTTTCAAATGCCCCACTAAAACATGTGGGGTATAAAAAGAAAGAAAATCCATTTCACAAATAAAACATGATACAACTAGGATATGGTTAGGGTCTCAGATAAAAGTGGGGACATTGACTTTTTTAATTTTAACAAGAGCGGCAAATTGTTACAAGATACGCTCGTCCCACCGCCAGTTGTCAAGGGGGTATAATAATCGTAAAGGGCAGGTAATGCAACAAACATGTTTACCAAGTGTCAAGTCAATTTGACTTGAGGTGACACAGTTCCGTTCCAGACAAGGAAGAAATACTGTAAAAATGAAGATCAAAGTGGAATTACTCAAAATCCGCACTAGGTAGAGTTATTGTTCTTGAGCACTGTACTCCGTAATATTGCAACAAACATGCATACCAAGTTTCAAGTCAATCGGACTGGAGATGACAAAATTATGCTCCAGACAAGCAGAAAATGCTCTAAAAATGACGACCAAAGGGAAATAACTCAAAGACAACATGAAGTAGAGTTATGGTTCTTTTGCACTGCAATCCGTATTATTGCAACTAACACACATGCCAAGTTTCAAGTCAATTGGACTGGAGATGACGAAGTTATGCTCTGGACAAGCAGAAAATGCTGTAAAAATGACGATCAAAGGGAAATAACTCAAAGACAGCACGAGGTAGAGTTATGGTTCTTTTGCACTGCACTCCGTATTATTGCAACAAACACACATGCCAAGTTTCAAGTCAATCAGACTGGAGATGACAAAGTTATGTTCCAGACAAGCAGAAAATGCTGTAAAAAATACAATCAAAGGGAAATAACTCAAAGACAGCACGAGGTAGAGTTATGGTTCTTTCGCACTGCACTCCGTATTATTGCAACAAACACACATGCCAAGTTTCAAGTCAATCGGACTGGAGATGACAAAGTTATGCTCCGGACAAGCAGAAAATGCTGTAAAAATGACGATCAAAGGGAAATAACTCAAAGACAGCACGAGGTAGAGTTATGGTTCTTTCGCACTGCACTCCCCCTTAATGAGATCTATCCACCCATGAAGTTTCATAACCGTAGCTAGCATAGTTTTGGAGATATGCTTTGGACAAAATTCAAGTATTAATATAAACAAAGGGAAATAACTCAAAAATTAAGTAAGCAAGAGTTATGATTCCTGTGCACTGCACTCCCCCTTGATAAGATCTATCCACCCATGAAGTTTCATAACCTTAGCTAGTATAGTCTTGGAGATATGCTCCGGACAAAATTCAAATATGAAAAACAACAAAGGGCAATAACTCAAAAAATAAGCAAGCGAGAGTTATGATTCCTGTGCACTGCACTCCCCCTTGATGAGATCTATCCACCCATGAAGTTTCATAACCTTAGCTAGTATAGTTTTGGAGATATGCTCCGGACAAAATTCAAGTATGAAAAACAACAAAGGGCAATAACTCAAAAATTAAGCAAGCGAGAGTTATGATTCCTGTGCACTGCACTCGGCCTTGATGAGATCTATCTACCCACGAAATTTCATAACCTTAGCTAGTATAGTTTTGGAGATATGCTCCAGACAAAATTCAAGTATGAAAAACAACAAAGGGCAATAACTCAAAAATTAAGCAAGCGAGAGTTATGATTCCTGTGCATTGCACTCCGCCTTGGTAAGATCTATCCACCCATGAAATTTCATAACCATAGCTAGCATAGTTTTGGAGATATGCTCCGGACAAAGAATGGGGACGCCGCCCGCCCGCCACGGGTGATCCCATAATACGTCCCATCTTCGACGGGCGTATAAAAAGTATCATTAGTTAATATTAGTTGATATTATTGCCTATTATATCCTACAATATTATTCTTATGTTTAGAGCTGTATTACACAGACAGAGAAAACTAGAGCTGTCACTGAATGTGACTTAGTACCCCCGCCAGCGCTTTGACAGAAACAGGCAATTATTTGTACACAGACGGACACACGGACGGACAAACGGATGGACACACGGACGGACACACGGACAGACAGGCTGATTCCAGTATACCCCCGAAAACATTCATTTTGCAGGGGTATAAAAATTACTCCTTTTCCTTATATACTACCTGTCTCGTTATCCCCTAGAAAAAAGAGCTGAAGTGTAACTCTTGCAAGTCAATACATTTTTGCTACTTATCAGCCCCAAAATCATCACTATCTTTATACAGAACTTTGACATAAAATAGAACAGCATTTTATGTTTTCAGCCACAATTTGTTTGGACAATACCAAAAGCTTTTTACCAAAAATGAAAAAAAAATCAATTAACAAAAAACAAAGTCCTTTATAGTTAATTCAGATATGTGCCGATAGTTATATCAAAGGTATTTGTATGCTACATTTTTACAAGTGCTGAGTTATCAGAGGCTATAAGCATCAGTGGCATGCTGTAAGTATTCTCTAGCATTCTAGTAAAAATATCAAATAGTAGATATTTCAAGAAAGAAATGCATGCCTAAAGAATAAATGGGTATAGGAGAAAGGAAATAAGTTTACCCAATGCACTTATTGAAATTCCATGCTTTAAATTTTCATAAACTAGAATGATAAAGGCTATTTCTAAGCATTCAAACAAGAAAGACAAAATTGATCAAGATCAGATACCACAGGTTGTGCAATCAGATCTTGAACCTACTTGTGTAATGTATCACAAGATATTCTATCAAATCAGCCTTAAAAATGCAATATTTTGATCCTTCACTCTCATAAGACATCCAGTTTCCATCATCTAGTGCTCTTACAATTAACCTTTACCTGGAAATTAGGAAATCAGCTTTCCAAAACATGTGGGGAAAAGAAGAAAATGCTGATTACCAGCATTCCATCCTGTCCACACTAGGTCTACCTCTTCAGAACCAAATAACGTCAATTAATCTTTCATCAAAAACAGCTTTTAATAGGGACAAGTAAAAAAAGCTTTTAATAGGGACAAGTAAAAAAAAAATGTTATATTGTAAAAAGCAAAAACAAGATGCAAAAAGTAATATACAATATCTTTGGACCTAAAAAATCACTATTGCAGTTTATGAACAATTTCTAAGGGGTCCCCTCACCAAAATGTGCATTTTATGGTATATCAGTGTCTTCAATGACATTAAGATGGTAACATGCTAACTCTTAACAGGACCATCAAACTTTTGACTTGTCCAAATTGAAAGCATTTGCAGACAGTAACTCAATGTGGTTCAATAATTGAATTTGTCTGACAATTGTCAGATTGTGTCCTGTCACAATGACTATCATTAATCCTCAGAAAGAAATTCACTGAGCTGATGATTCAAACCAGAGACATCCCCCCCTTCAAGTCCCAAATGCTATCGACTGAGCTACTGGGATAACACCTTTTCAGGATTATGGAAGTAGCATTTTTCTTCCAAAGGTCTATACAGAAAAATGTCTCCGACAACTTATTGATGTTGAATACTGTGAAGCATTTTTTGCCATTGTTTACACAGGAACAAAGCTAACTTAAAACACTGAAATACAAGAAATTTATATTTTGACTGAAAATTTTTACAAAATATCCCTTTCCATAAAACAAGTAAAGCATGAAAGCAATCTTAAACCTCACAAAATTTTGGACACAAAAAATGAATCATTAACTACAAAACAATATAAAAAAATCAAAGGCAAAACTTATCTTTGGAGGGTAGAAAACACTGTGGGAATGTATTTGCAGACAACAAAAAAAATTGATCTTGAAAATTAAAATTTGTTTTGGGGAGGGTAGAAAAAATAATGGGAAAAAGAGAAAATGCTGTTAACCAGCATTTTCTCCATTTTTCCACAATGTTTTCAGAAGCCTTTTTTACACAGGGTAGTTAAAATTCCAGATTGTGTGGTAAAGGGTTCATTTGAAAATATTTTGGGTAATCAAAGAATGCTGGTTATCAGCATTCCCTGATATTCGCTCAATGTTTTCTACCCTTTCAAAGAGAAGCCTCATAATTTCATGGACACTTAATTAATTTTCTGTAAATAAGGACTACTCTGAATCTTTCTCATCACATAGTCACACAGGATCCTTTGGGAATGAGGAAAGTATGAAACTATCATACAAAAGCGCACCGCATGTGGATGCCAATGCTTTTTTGCATGTGTCTTTTCAGGGAAAATCCCATGTCAAAACAAGGGGCATAACTGTGTCAAAAACATTTTAAAGATTACCTGTTCTGATCTGGGTTCCCCTTTTAATAGTTAGCAACTAACCCAAATGCTTTGGATGAGTCTAAAATTTTGTCATGTGGTAAAGACTAAACTTGACAATTTAATGAACTAGTCGTAACATTCCATAATGATGATTACTTGTGTGATGTTTTATGCCTCTTTCAACAGTAATTCAGTCACATTAGAGCAAGAGCCTTTTAGGCATTATTGTGCTTTCAGAGATTCACCAGTGCTTAGCTGGGGCCCTACAATGCCTTGCCAAGGAGAAATTCCTCCAAAAAGACGACTGTTATTGTTGGTAATCAAAACAAGAAACAATATAAGCAAATGTGTTTCAAAAAATGGTCCTGGTAGTTCGGTGTTCCCCCTTTACCACAAAATCATAACTTTTAACTACCCTTTGGAAGACGGCTTTTGAAAACAATGTGGGAACAGAAGAAAATGCTGGTAGTCAGCATTTTCTTCTTTTCCCACAATGTTTTCTACCCTTTGAAAGACAAATTTTATGTTTTGATTAACATTTAATTTGCCATCTGCAAATGCTTTGAATTTGGACCAGGCTAAAATTTTACCGTGTGGTAAAGAGTTAAACTGACATAGACAGATATTAAATGTATTAGTCCTGATGAGTTTGCCTATAACCCTTTACCGAACAATCCCTGGTTTTCACGAACCTGAGGAAAAAGCCTTTTGAAAACATTGTGGGAAAAGGAGAAAATGCTGGTAACCAGCATTTTCTCCTTTTCCCACAAAGTTTTCTACCCTACCCAAAAGAAACTTCAATTTTTGTGTCACATTAATTTTGTTGTCTGCAAATGCTTCAATTTGGACGAGTCTAAAATTTTGTCGTCTGGTAAAGAGATAAGCAAGTCTAGTTTTCTTAAGAATCAAAGTAATGAAAGTACTAAGAGACAGACTAATTTTTTCATTGTGGCATAACACAATACACCTGTAATGTTGATAAAAAGGTGCAAAAAAAAAAGGGGAGATGGCTAAAATTCTAGAAAATAAGGGGGTGGATTGGTTGTTTTTTCAATATTAATTTATAAATTTCATAAAGGAGGTGGGGGATTGGGGGAAACAATAAAAAGATTAACTTACATAAAGACTTTAGCATTTCTATAAGTATAAAAAATAATGTCTAGCCTGCACCAAGTATATAAATGGACACTGGTTTTCGTCAATTTAATTCCATAAATCATCATAATTCATTTACCTTCTAGGACCTTTTTATCATAAAAAAAAAAATACAGAGCAAGAGGCCTATTTGGACCTGAGCAGAACTTCTGGCTGTCAATACAAGAGTATGAATCATCTCTTTACCACACAATCCTGTCTTCCAACACCCCTTAGAAAGAAAGCTTTTGAAAACATTGTGGGAGAAAGGAGAAAATGCTGAAAAACCAGCATTTTCTCCTTTTCCCTCAGTATTTCCTACTCTTCCCAAAACAAGCTCCAATCTTCGAGTCACATTTATTTTTGTCGACTACAAGTACGTTCAATTTAGGCTGGTCTCAAATTTTGTCTTTTCGTAAAGCTTAAACTACTTCTATAACTATGCCAAAATTTGAACAAGACTGAGGAATTGTGGTCATCATTAAGAATGAAAAGGATACAAGAGTATAACTTATGCTTAAGTTATTATGTATCAAAGACCATTGAATCGATGCATATAAAAAACGAACCAGAATAACACTTGGCTGTGCCCCTTTTGTTTGAATGGTGTTTTCCTAGTTCAATCATATCACGGCTCATATATTCATTTCTATTCTGGATTATCATTACTTATTAGGCTTGAGCACTAAATGAGAATGTTTGCAATTTATGACCAACAAGATGATGTAAAACCCACGACATTATCTGGCTTAAGACCCATTAAAGTCAAAGCCAGAAGTTTCAATATGTAAACTAGATGAAACAGCATTGGTATATAAAGTTTATATTCCAGAACGTTTTTGAGATTTTTTGACAGAATCTCATGGAGAATTAGCTGAAAATGAGCAATGGGTGCAACTCTTTCCATGGTCTCAATGTTGGAACAATATTCTGTAGATGGTGATTAAAATACGCAATTTTCAATGTCCATTTACATACATACATTCTACAAATGAGCCATGCCCTTTGAAAAGGGGGTTTAATGCATCTGCAAAAAGTATTGACATGAGTAAGCCTGCGCAGACTACCGGTACGCAGGTTGACCTGTGTAAACAAATTTTGATATCGGTCAATTTTCTGCATGTTGAAGGACCAGTCTACCTAATCATTCAGTTGGTTGTAAGACACAATTGATTTTATGGATCATGAATTGTGTGTTGACTTCCTTAACCCTTTACCACACAATCCCGACTTTTAACGACCCTGCGAAAGAAAGCTTTTGAAAACATTGTAGGAAAAGGAGAAAATGCTGGTAACCAGCATTTTCTCCTTTTCCCACAATGTTTTCTACCCTTTCCAAATCAAATTTCAATTTTTCAGTCACATTTATTTTGTCCTATGCAAATGCTTTCAATCTGGACTAGTCTAATATTTTGTCGTTTGGTATTAGTCGAATAAATTGACATGAAATTGACCTTTATGCAAAGAATAATTAAAGAGTGAATATTTATATCACCGGGTATAATCGGACGGTACGGCAATTCTGTTAACGGTAAATGTCGGGTTTGACCCTTACAGTGCCATAGTCAAAATATTAGAGCTTTGGCGGATGGCATGGATCAAGATCAGACTGCACAGAAAGTGCATCTTAGATCTATGTCACCCACCACGTATTGCCAATTTAAATCAACAAAATCGTGTTTATTTCAGTTATTTTAAGTATTTTTTAAAGACACAACAAATCTATCAGCTGCATAAGAGTTAAAAGTCGTGCACATAGTTCCGCATGCAGACGACATTACCCGAAGCAAAGTTTGGACAATAATTCAAGCATGAAATTTATGGTAATAGAGGTCATTTATTTCGTGTCAATTTGTTCGAGTAATAAAGAGTTAATACATGTACAATGGATCATGGAGATGCATTAAACCAGCTTTTGCCAGAGCTCTACTCAAATATGATAAATGTAAAATCTACATAAAATATCTGCCATCTCTATGATAATATTCTACTGAAAGCCAAAAATGAAACGGTCAAGTGACCAGGTCATGTGACTTACTCTACAGCTACAGCAGAGGCACGCCGCCATTGCAGATAGGTTCCAGTGTTAGGACTTGTGAACACACTGTGGGGTACAACATACAAATGAACACAAAAACCAGTCAACCAAATGCTGTTACAAGCAATGGTGAGTTTAGTAAGACAAACACAAACAAAAAAATCATTATTTGATCTTCTAAGTTTACCAGTGCTTTTTTGAATACATAATATTACTGAGTCAAACTTAGAAAAAAAAAAAAATGATTAAAAACTTGAGACTGTAATCTTTAGGTTCTTTTTCCTAACTGAATTACGACCACCTCATACATCATGCGCTGTAACAAGGAATCACTTTACTCTTTGGCTAAATAGCACTGTAACATATACAGATATTTACCGGTAAATACAATGTTCAAATATTGTTAAAGTCTCAAATCACAACCCAAGTTGCTTTTCAGCCTATGTGGATCAAAGTCGAAGAGCACAAGATAGAAGATTTTGGATCTACTGTGTAAGTTGATACATAAGCATGTCGAAAAATTTGCGAATTACCAGTACCAATTACGGACATTTTGCGTACAGAAATGTTAGAAAATTCAAGACACTTGTTATTTGTTGGCTTACTGGAGGTAAAGTATGCAAACACAAATATTTGCAAATTTTTTTGAATTCATGAAATCGCAAAAATTTCCATATCACAAAAATTTCCACTTACACAGCAAAATATTTGCTTTAAAAAAAGGACATGAAATGTCAATATCTTGAGCTTTTATTATCCTTGACTCAAAAGTTTCTCTTTTCCTATTTGGCACTGCAAGTACAGTAAGTTGTCTATGCACACCAAATCTACTAGATGTATTTGTAGCAGGTATATTAACAACACTAACTCAATTATTGTGACACCTAAAACAGAGAATCTATCACTGTCTAAGGCAACATAAGCAGCTACTGTGGATGGCATAGATAGAGATCAGACTGCACACAGCATTCAATTTAATCTTGTATCTACACTATCAGCGAAGTTATTCTGATTTATGACAAAAAATGTGTTTTCTATTTCAACAGAATTCAATTGCTTCTAATTTGGACAAGTCTAAAATTTTGTCATCTGCTTAAGATTTATGCCCTTTAAAGATAAATTCACATAGCTGGCAGAGAAAGAGTACAACGAAATATGCAATAAACACAGCTATCCAATACAGGTTTTGCCACAGCTAGACTAAATGATACCATGGTGTGAAAAGAAAAGAATAAATGACTGAATGTATGCAACAGATATTCTTGGCAAGACACAAATTCTGAAGTGTTTCACATATAAACCCTCTAAAAAAATTGACAAGATGATGAGTATTTGAAGATTGTATAAATTAAGATCAAAATGTATGAAATGACTGGTCTGGTCTTAAATTTACATCATCAGCTCCTTTGTAAGTCTACTGAAGTCTTACAAACCATTAGAAAATTATTTCTTCAGATGATTTTGCAATGTAATTGTGTTTTCTTACCCAAAAACAAAGCCAGTTTTATATACTGGACATTCTAAAAAAAAACTTGTAAGTCTTCACCAAACAACAAAACTAACTCTTTACCAAACAATCCCAGGTTTTCACGACTCTGAGAAAGAAGCCTTTTGAAAACCTTGTGGGAAAAGGAGAGAATGCTGGTAACCAGCATTTTCTCCTTTTCCCACAATGTTTTCCACCCTTCCCGGAACAAACTTCAATTTTTGAGCAACATTAATTTTGTCATCTGCATATGCTTTCAATTTGGACCAGTCTAAAATTTTGTCGTTTGGTAAAGAGTTAAAGACTCGACCAAAGTGAAAGCATGTGCCGACGACAAAATAGATGTAGCTCTGATGATGATTTCTGTCTTTGAGAGGGTAGACAACATCGTGGAAACAGGAGAAAATGCCGAGAACCGGCATTTTCTCCTTTTCCCACAATGTTTTCAAAAGATTTCTTTCTTCTCGGTCTTTAAAACTTTACAACATAATCCCAGGTTTAAACTACCCTGTGAGAGAAGTCTACTCATAAAATTGTGGAAAAAGGAGAAAATGCTTACAACTAATGTTTTCTATCCTTTTAAAGACAAATCCAGTCATTTGAGTAACCTTTCACTTATTGTCTACAAATACTTTTAATTTGTACAAGTCTTAACTTTTGTGGTATGGTAAAGAGTTTAGTCCTAATAAAAGAATAAAATTTTGGACTGGTCCAACTTGAAAGCACTTGCAGACAACAAACAGGGTTTGATTTTTCGTTTTTTTATCCACTGGCAAATTTTAGCAAGTGCTTTTTTTTCCTCACTCGCAAAATCAAAATTGGACTTGCATTTTTTGAAGCCCAGCATGCCTACCAATGGTGGAGAATGGAGTGCCAGTACAAACTGTTCATTTTCATTCTATTACTTAACCTGTTGACTAGATACAACAATATAAGAAGAACGTTTATTGATATTACAACCATGATTTAACAATCATATCAATACCGATTTTGATTTAACAATCATATCAATATCAATTTAAAATCTATATTCAAACCAAGTCAAATATCAATAAAATTTATGATGGCGGACCACTTTTTAATTACTGTCTTATCAAATCTGAATATCGGCGTGTCCGATAACTGGTATAGCGAGTCCGCAATTTCCGACTTAGCTCTGGTTGTTTTTTGTGCATGATGAATTATCTTTACAGAAAAGATTGACAAATATTTCTGTTTCATAATCAGAGATTCAATTTGCTAACCGTTTTTTTTTTTGTTAAAAAAAAAAAAATCGTGGTATTGGCCGTGAACGCACTTGGCTCACGAAACTCGGATAATGAACGATAACTCGGAGGCTTCAATGGCGACATGTAAAATTATTAACAGCCGTTGAAGGGTATTCTCAGTGCTACATGACCGATGTTCATCCAGAACGAAAAGAATTACCTTATTTGTATTCACATGTAAAATTAAAAAACATTTTGGTAATTGACCTTCAATAATTTGCAATTGCAATATTTTTCGAGTGCTTGAAATTTTAGCTCGCATTTTCCAATTCTACCTCGAATTTTGCAAGTAAATACATCGGAATTTCGAACCCTGACAAACTTTGTTTTCTATGTTTAATAAAGACAAATCACTCTATTTAAGTCATGTGCCAGCCCCCTCACTTTGGTGGAAAGCAAATTGTTGTTGTCTGGTAAAGAGCAAAGAGGCCTGTAACTATGGTTACTGTTGAAAAAAGAGATATGAGGAAATTTTAAAATACAGTTGGAGGGAAAGTTCATAATCAGTGAATGAAATCATTCTGCAGTGTATTGTTCTGTATTGAGAAACTGTTTAACTCTTTACCAAATAATTACATGTTTTAACAACCCTGGGAAAGATGCCTTTTGAAAACATTGAGGGAAAAAGAGAAAATGCTGGTAACCAGCATTTTATCCTCTTCCCACAATGTTTTCTATCCTTTCAGAGAATTCAACCTCAATTGTATTAATTTTGAATTTGTCGTCTGCTGATGTTTTGAAATTGTGGGAGTCTAAAATTTTGTTGTTTGGTAAAGAGATAAGAAGTGAGATAGATCTGTTTCACAGACATCAAAATGGTATCACTCTATGGTAAAGTGTTCCTACTGTCATTTCTAGAGTCTGACCATTATGTTGAAAGTGTAGCCTTCTAAACTCTCTTGCTGCCTAATAATACATAGGTTCAACCTTCTTTCAACTGGTATTACAATTCTAATACAGAAGCAATTGATTGATTGAATGATTGATTGAATTGGAGTTTAACACCGTTTTAACAGCTAGGTCATATTGTGGCGGTCAATGCACCTACACATTTGTTTCCTGACTTTCTCACACCAGTACTAACACAACTTTCTTCCCAAGTCACTGACTACTTTCTCACATGCAACAGAGGTGAGAGGCAAAAAATCATAAAGAAAGTTTGCCTCAACCAGGTATTGAACTCACAAACCACCAGGTCACGATTTCCAATATGCTAACCACTGACCTACCTTGGCGGGCTAAAGAAGCAATTGAAACTGTAGATAAAAGAATGCACCCCTCCATCTTCCTGATACTTCTAATTATAGTCAAAATTGGATAGTCTCAAAAGTTCTCTGCCCCTTCCCAATTTTTCATCACTTTGATTTATTCCTATCTTATTTGATATATCTACATGATATGATACCATTTTTTGTGCTGCTACAAACTCATGGCCTCTAGTACAACAGCAAACATAAGGACAGAAATAAAACATGTGATTTCAGTTACATGACATACTTATGTCCCTTTTTTTCCTTGTCACGAACAGGTGACTTTGACTTAGTACTGCCCCGGCCCCGTATTGGTGACCTTGACTTAGTACTGTCATGACCCTGTGCTGGTGACCTTGACTTTTTGTTGTCAAGGTTATGTGTTGGTGACCTTGACTTTACATCATCAAGACAACTTGTATCTATCAAAATCCTGGCAGAAAGATAGTGTCATAATTAAAATCATTTGTCCAGCTTCAGATAAATTTACAAATAAATTTCACAGATAAAAACTGATCTATCAATCCAAATATGACTGATGATCCATTATACCACTTTGATCATAAACAAAAACACAATGTTGGCCCTTTCCTTTCCATACAAAAAATTGTATGATGAAAATGCTGCTGCAATGGGACTGGAATACACAGCTGACTATTTTATGTACCACAGTGTTCCCCAGTCTATGATAAAATGTCTTTTATACATAATTTATATATCCTTTTTACTCCCTTTTTTTTTTTTAAATCACATTTAACTGAAAAAAATCAACACTGAGTAACCTCAAGTCAGCATAAAATCAAACATAGTATAAAGGTCTAAATGATGGCTTTCAAACTTATGCATTCTACTGACCATCCAGTAGATGCCTGTTCTTTACCCTTTACCACATGATCCCGACTTTTCACAACTTTGAGGAAGGCGTCTTTTGAAAACAATGTGGGAAAAGGAAAAAATACTGTTAACCTGTATTTTCTCTTTTTCCAACAATGTTTTCTTTCCTTTCTTAAACAATTTCAACCACTTGAGCCAATTTATTGTCTGCAAATGCTTTGGATTTGAACATGTCCAAAATTTTGTCATCTGGTAAAGAGTTAAAACATTAGGTCAATGGTAAAAATTGCTTTAGATTACTATCCTTTCTGTATCTCCCCTATATTAATCTGTCATTTATCTTAAAGTCCAATAGTGAAGCATTGTGCCTTGCTTTTGATGTCACTAAATCAAAAGGGTATAAAAGCTGAAAACAAGTTAATTGGTTTTACTATACTGATGCTATTATTATAAAACTTGTGCTTCACATCGCAGTGCAATAACATTGGCATGCAGTTGACCCTTAAGATGCTAAAAGGTAGCTATTGCTAAACACTGCAATTCAAGACAAGAAAACATGTAACATGCCATCTGATCTTGAACCTACATTGCGCAATGTTTTAAGAGACTATCTATAGTATACAAGTCTAAAAATTGCAAGCTTCCGAATTACTTAGACTAAAAAAAAATGTATTAAATTCATTTAGCAACTTAAAGAGTCGGTGGAAATCAAGCTCTCTGCAATTCAACAACTTTAATCAGCATGCAACAATAATAAATCAACAATTTTCTGTGTTAGACTACATCAAACTATTTAAAAAACTAGAGGCGCTTGAGCGCCTGTATCGCTCCACAGGCCTGATATTTCTATAATGGCAAAAGGAAGTTTTTAACAATTATCATTCAATCCTGCATTTTAGCTCACTGAAGAAACAATTTGGTAGACAACCACCATAGGAACTTACCTGCAAAACAACAATGAAATCCAATGAATAGTTTTAGAGAAGAAATTTTTCAAAGATTTTACTTTATACCATAAAAGGAAAATGAGTCTCCCATAAAAGCCATGTTTTTTGACAGATCTTTTTTTTTTTAAGGAATTCTGTAAACCTGTATCTAAGGAACATTCCTGCAAAATAATAATGCTATCCAAATAGCGGTTTGGGAGGAGAAGATTTTTAAAGGTTTTTTACTTTGGTTGCCATGGCAACCAGAATTCTTCATGGAACACAATTATTTGAAGGAATTTGAAAGAGGACCACCAATGGAACATTCCTGTGAAATTTGGTAAAAATCCAGTCAATAGTTTCTGAGGAGAAGTTTTTTAAAGAAAAAGTTTACGGACGCACGCACGAACGGACGGACGGACAGACGGACGGACGGACGCACGGACGGACGGACGGACGGACGCACGACGGACACAACGCCATGACAATAGCTCTCTGGCCTTCGGCCAGTGGAGCTAAAAAAGCATTTTGCCTGGCATTGACATAAACATATTGACTGTACACGACAGTTAGTCTGTCACTTGGGTGTAGAGAACACCAAACCAAGATCATGTTGCAAGACATGCAAGTAAATCTTGGTCTACCCTTCCAAAAGGATATTGCTGTTGACCATACACTGGGTATAGGAGCAAAAGCCAATGATAAATGTAATATCATAATTTTACACTAATGCAAGCTTTCATCATGATAATACAGTCAATCTTTTGTTGCAAGACCATTACATGGATCATAGAAAGTTATCATTACTTCTGGAATATGGGCTTCCTTAACTCTTAACCAAACAACAAAATTTTAGACTGGTCCAAATTCAAAGCACTTGCAGATGACAAAATAAACATAACTCAAAATTTAAGATTTGTTTCCAGCAGGGTAGGAAACATTGTGGGAAAAAGAGAAAATGCTGGTTACCAGCATTTTCTCCTTTTCCCACAATGTTTTCAAAAGGCTTCTGTCTCAGGGTCATAAAAACCAGGGAATGTTTAGTAAAGGGTTAAGAAGTTAGGAACAATGCATGGTTATCACTTAGGAAGTTCTTACAACTGAATTTATATACCAACCATGCTCTATAAAAAGGGGGTTAAATGCATCTGAAAAAGTACTGACCCAGGGCAGCCTGTGCAGTCTGCATAGGTGACCTGGGTCGAAACTTTTTGCATGTCCAAGGACAATATTTCTACTGTTAAAATTGGTTGTGAGATCAATTACATTTTATGGATCCATAATTATATGATAAATTGCTTGTTATGATGCATCATGGAGATGCATTTAACTCCCTTTTGCCAGAGAATGGCTCATATGCTCATCACAAAAAAAAAAAAATTGAATGTTTCAAGAACCAAGTAACTGTTTTCCTGTTTCTTTATCATAAACTATCACTCTGAAAAAGCAGCTGTTAGTGTAACTTATTATATAGTTTACAATACTGGGTTACACTAGTGATAAAGAACAAACCCAGGGGAACAAATTTAAGGGGTTGGAGGAAAATACAAAGCAATTCAATAATGTTTCTTGAATATTTACCTTGGTGTGGGCAAGCTTCTTCTATTCAACTGGGCTGAGGCTGACTGCAGCTGGAAAACAATCAGAAAAGTTTGAATTTTTACAGAGTTTCAAACCATTGCTCAATATTTTTTAGAATCTTACTCCAGAGGACCAAATGTTTAGTGTTGCCTATATCAAAATCATTTGGTACAAGTAAAATGTGATTTTTTTTTATCTTTTTTAAACCCTTAACCAGATGACAAAGTCTTACTCTTGTCCAAATTAAAAGCATTTGCGGACAACAAATTGCTGTCTGAAAACTTGAAAATTGTTCTTGGAAGGGTAGAAAACATTGTGTGAATAGGAGAAATGCTGGTTACCAGCATTTTCTCCTTTTCACTAAATGTTTGAAAAAGTTTCTTTCGCAGGGTCTTTCAAAAAGGTTTCTTTCTCAAAAACAGGATTTTATGGTAAAGGTTTACCATTTACCACACATTACTAAGTTTAAACAACCTTGGAAAAGAAGACGCCTGAAAATATCATGAACAAGGTCAAAATTCTAGTATCCAGCATTTTCACCTTTTTCCCACACTATTTTCTACCCCATCCAAGTAATAAAGCCCTTTGCATCATTTTCAACTTTTTTGTTTACAGCTACTTTCAATTTGGAAGAGCCAATGATTTGTTGTGTGGGAATGAGTTAACTCTCTGCCACTTTACAAAACTTTAGACTCGTTCACATTCAAAGCATTTTCCATGGAAAAGTCTAAGGTTGTTCTCAAATGATGAAAGTTCCCTTTGAGTAAAAATCTGTGAAAAGAGGATAAGATGCTGGTTACAAGGGGTTCATGTGGTAATGGATTAACCTTGAACTACACAATCTCAAGTTTTAATAACCCTGAGGAAAAAGCCTTTTGAAAATATTGTGAGAAAAGGAGAAAATGCTGGTAACCAGCATTTTCTCCTTTTCCCACAATATTTTCTACCTTATCAAAGATAAATTCTGTCAAAAATTTGTGATTTTGTTATTTTGTTGTTTGATAAAGAGTTCAAAGGATATCTGATACCAAGATTCTATGACAGTTTTTACTTACTAAAATTCTATTCAAATTAATTTTATTCACACATGTATGTGGTTTTTTTTTTTTTGGGGGGGGGGGGCGCACTCTTTTATTTCTTTTAAAACTTGTACAGCACAAACCAATTGACAATACCATGTAATCCTTCACTCACTGGTTCTGTGTTTTAACAATGCTGAGGAAGAAGCCTTTAGGAACATTGTTAGACAAGGAGAAAATACTTATTTCTTTTTTTAGAATAGGTATTCTGATAGTGAAATGTTGATTTCTTTGCTGTTATTTTACAATGCTTTAACATCAACATAGTCATATTACAGCAACAGCTCACTTATTCATGTCTTTTCTGGGTTTATAAAACTGATGATAGGTTGAGGCTCTGCACTGACTTGCCCAAAGACTCTCTGGCATCACAAACACAGCCAGATTGAGCCTTTAGTGTTTGTATTACATGTCGTATATGCACATATTTGGACTATGTTTTCGTAGAGATTTTAGGAATCTGAACATAATTAATGAGCAGTTTGATCTGTTGACTGTATTAGTGACCCTATAAGGCACAGCTTTTAATTAAGGTAAGTAATCATTTATGCAAAACAAATCTAACCCCTCCAAATCCAAAATGTCCTCTTCCAAAAGCCCAATCCAAGCAAAGAATACAGTCACGGAACAATTTATTTCACCTCTTACCTTCCAGAATTTTTTATATTTTGACAGACGACAAAGTAAATTTAAACTCGACCAAACTGATGGCATTTGCAGGTGACATATGTAAATGGCTAAAATAATGAGATTAACTGATTGACTGATTGATTGTGTGATATTGTTGCCATTTTCAAGATTATTGCAGTTATATGGCAACAACCAGTGCACCTATTCATGCTGTCCTGGAGTTTCTGTTACCAGTATGTCACATAATTTTTTCCCCAGCAACTGGCTGCTTTTTCACTTAACCATCGTAAAGTAAAGATCAGTGGTGGGAGAGGAATGAATCCTGTCCCAATGACTATCATCAATCCTCGTAAAACTAGAGGCCCTTGAGGGCCTGAAATCGCTCTACTGGCCTGGCAGTGATTTTGCTTTTTTGCTAGCATACATACGAATTCACGATGCAAAAAGAAAAAAGACAAAAAACACAAAACTAGCGAAGTTCAAAGAAATGTGACTAATAATGTAGACTCCGTTGAGTAAACGATACTAAGTCATCAAATGGCTGCTTTTCCTGAACGGTTTACTAGATTTTCTTTACTTTTAATAGAGTTTAATCCCTTGATGAATCAAATAATCTTTGCAAGTTTCACAAGATTTGGATCAACACTGTGGACTTCATTGCCTAAACAACAAATGGAAATTTTCAACTTTGAATGCCTACTTTTCCCATACTGATTGTCAGTTTTTTTTTCAAAATCAATAGGGTTCAAGCTGTTTATGATACAAGGAAATGTGCAAGTTTCATGATAATCCAACCACAAACGCTGACTTCATCGCGTAAACAAGAAATGGAAATTTTTAACTTTAAATGGCTACTTTTCCCATACTGATTGTTGAATTTTTTTCAAAATCAATAGGGTTGAAGCTATTGATAAGATAAACAAACTGTGCAAGTTTCACAAAAATCTAATTACATATGCAGACTTTCTCACGTAACAAGAAATGGAAATTTTCAACTTGAAATGGCTACTTTTCCCATACTATTTGTTGGATTTTTTTCAAAATCAATAGGGTTGAAGCTATTGATAAAATAAACAAACTGTTCAAGTTTAACAGAAATCTGACCACAAATGAAGACTTTATCGTGTAAACAAGAAATGGAAATTTTCAACTTGAAATGGCTATTTTTCCCATACTGTCTGTTGGATTTTTTTCAAAATCAATAGGGTTGAAGCTATTGATGAGACAAACAAACTGTGCAAGTTTCACGAAAATCTGATCACAAATGAAGACTTTATCGCGTAAACAAGAAAAAGACTAATGGACGGACGGACAGATGGATGGACAACGGAAACCACGCCATGACATAAGCTCTGCTGGCTTTAGCCAGTAGAGTTAAAAACTGGCAATGCTGGGAATTTGAACCACCAACCCCCTATTCTCCAGTCCTGACTATGCTACCGGCTGCCCTACCAGGGCTCAGCCTAAAATAATGAGGTTTGTTTTAGAAAGGGTGTATCATGCTGAAAAAACAAGAGGGCCATGATGGCCCTGTATCGCTCCACTGGCTAATACGTAAAATCACTACATGCCAAACATTACAATACTTGGCCAATTGGTTTTGAACATAAGACCCCTGAAACAGGACTAAAATTGGTAGCCCTAGTTCATATGGTTAGTAACAAGAAGATTTCTAAAGATTTCACTATATAAGCCCATGTAAAACTTCTGACCCCTCAGGGTGAATCAAATTCCCCCCTAGGGCTATAATTTACGCACTCTTGGTGAAGGGCCTTTAGATATAGCTACATGCGAAATTTGGTAGCCCTACGCTTTATGAATAAGTACAGGGAGATTTCTTAAGTTTTCTCTACATAAGCCCATGTAAAACTTGTGACCCCCGGGGCAGGGCCAATTTTGACCCCAGGGCTATAATTTAAGCACTCTTGGTAGAGACCCACTAGATAAAGCCACATGCAAAATTTGGTAGCCCTAGGCCTTACGGCTAGGTACAGGGAGATTTCTAAAGTTTTCCCTAAATAAGCCCATGTAAAACTTGTGACCCCCGGGGTGGGGTCAAATTTGACCCAAGGGCTATAATTTGGGCACTCTTGGTAGAGGCCCACTAGATAAAGCCACATGCAAAATTTGGTAGCCCTAGGCCCCATGGCTAGGTCAAAGAAGAATTTTAAAGTTCTCCCTATATAAGCCCATGTAAAACTTGTTATATAAGCCCATGTAAAACTTGTTACCCCCGGGCAGGGCCTAATTTGACCCCAGGGCTATAATTTGAACAATCTTGGCAGAGGTCCACTAGATAAAGCTACATGCCAAATTTGGTTGCTCTAGGCCCTATGGCTAGGTAGAAGAGGAATTTTAAAGTTCTCCCTAAATAAGCCCATGTAAAACTTGTGACCCCCGGGGCGGGGCCAATTTTGACCCCAGTGCTATAAATTGAAGAAACTTGGTAGAGGTCCACTAGATAAAGCTACATGCCAAATTTGGTAGCCCTTGGCCTTACAGTTTCAGACAAGAAGATTTTCAAAGATTTTCAAAATTTTTCAGTTTTGTTGCCATGGCAACCAGAGTTTTTGAAGGAATTAAATTCTTTCAAGAAATTCTGAAGAGGACCATGGCAGGATCATTTCTGTGAAGTTTCATCAAAATTGGATGGGTAGTTTCAGAGAAGAAGACGTTTTAAAAAAAAGTTAACGGACGGACGGACGCACAGACGGACGGACGGACGCACGGACGCACGGACGGACGCACGACGGACAACAGGCCATGACATAAGCCCGCTGGCCTTCGGCCAGTGGAGCTAAAAATGTGAAAATACTTGTTTCTAGCATATTCTCCTTTTCCCCCAATGTTTTCAAAGGTTCTCTTCCACAGAGTTGTTAAAATACAGGGTTTCTGGTAAAGAGTTAAGAGAAACAAGAAAATAACACAGAAGATACTTAAAGACATTGTGAAGACATCTACCATTTATTAACAGCCCGCTGACATGGGTTGATACTTTCTGCAAATGCATTAAACCCCTTGTCACAGGCCCATATCTATTATGGTTTTGATAGGCTAGTGAAGCAGGAAGTGTTATGCAAAGATATATGGTCACAAGTCATGCAAAAGTTCAAATGCACTACCTGACAGCAGGATGTGCTGACATAGCATCATAAACTTAAGTCAAAATAATAAAACATTAACTCAGCAGTGTAATTCTATCCAAACTAAAGTATAACATGCACATATTTCTAAAAATTATCATATAGCAGCTATCAATGATGGCATTATTATGTAATATAGGATTGAAACTTTTGCAACCTTCACAGTGACTGTTCTAAAAACTTATGAAAGACCATGAAAAATGAGAGAATGAACACAAATGTGATGAGAATGAACATACATGTGATGAATGAACACACTAATGTTTTGTATACAATGAGGGCCATTCCTGTATTTAAATTTATCTCCCTTGCCAGATAAAGACTAAAGGTAACCAAGTAAGAGATTGGTCCTTTTACCTGTATTCCTTTGTTTTTATCCTTGATTCCCTTGGGGATGTTGGGATAAATATAATTTATGATTATGTGCAAGGTCCCAATGTAATTTTGAAGCGAATTCTGTTTGCAATCATTAGAGATATGTGTGTATATCAATTTTTAAAACAATCGAACCAGGTTAGCTGAGATATTATCTCAATAACATATTTGTGTAGTGCAAGAAAATCAAGGATAAAATCCAAGTAAACACCTTATTAGGACCAATGTAGTACTGGAGAGGAATCAAGAAAAAATAACTGAAGAATGATCCCCCCCTCCATTATAGATGATTCATTTACCAGAACTATTCAATGGATTTTCTGCAGTTTAACCCTTTACCACACAATCCCAACTTTTAACAACCCTGAGGAAGAAGCCTTTTGAAAACATTGTGGGAAAAGGAGAAAATGCTGGTAACCAGCATTTTCTCCTTTTCCCACAATGTTTTCTGCTCTATCAAAGAAAAATAGCATCTTTTGAGCTACATTGGAATTGTTGTCTGCAAATGCTTTCAATTGGGACGGGTCTAAAATGTTTTTGTGTGGTAAAGAGTTAAATGGATTTCAAGCTGTTGACATAAAAATCTACGCCAGTTTCAGAAGCATAAGATTGGGTAGTGACGATTTCCTCAATATTTTTGCAAGCATTGTAATATAAAGTAAAACTAGGGGATGTACATGTATTCACAAAACAGTCTTAGTTTCATTCTCAGTCTTATTCCAGATTTAGAAAGTAACACATCTTTTGATTGGCTAAACCATTCAGTTTAGCCAATCTGAAATTGTGTTACTTTCAAGTTTACAAAATTCTGAAGAATAAGACTAAGAATCTTCTCAAGAATGGTTGAATATGGACCTAGGCATAACTTTTACTAACATTGTAATTAGATGGATGGTTAAGAAGAGCACTAAGTTCTTCCAAGTACCATGTTTACAGAAGCAAGCTTAAGTTTACCTTCAACTTGTTTTAACCCTTTACCACACAATGACACCTTTTAACGCCCCTGAAAAAGAGGCCTTTTGAAAACATTGTGGGAAAAGGAGAAAATGCTGGTAACCAGCATTTTCTCCTTTTCCCACAAAGTTTTCTACCCTATCAAAGAAAAGTTGCGTCATTTGAGCCATTATGAAATTGTCGTCTGCAAATGCTTTCAATTTGGATAGGTCTTAAATTTTGCCGTGTGGTAAAGGATTAACTCCTTCCATGCCACTGGCTAATACAGGGGCTTTTTAGGATGGCAAAGATCAAGATCCGACTGCACAAAACATGCAGACTGCTCTTGAACCCATACTTTCCACTTGTTAACTCTTTACCACATGACAAAATTTTGGACTTGTCCAAATTGAAAGCAATTGCAGACAACAAAATTAACGTGACTGAAAAATTGAAATTTGTTCTAGGAGGGTAGAAAACATTGTGGGAAAAGGAAAAAATGCTGGTTACCAGCATTTTCTCCTTTTCCCACAGTGTTTTCAAAAGCCTTCTTTTTCTGGGCCGTGAAAACCAGGGATTGTTTGGGAAAGGGTTAAGTCAAACATATGGAATAAAAATCTCACTGAGTTCCAGTTGTATTTTCACCTGTCGAGAGAGGGCGAGGTTCTATATTTGGCACAGAAAGAATTAACTGACTACAATATTCTTATCATTCTAGGGACACCATGAGGTGTGCATGTGGACAGAATGGATCAAGATCAGACTGCACAAAAACATGCAGTCTAATTGCTGGTCAAGACTGTCTGATTTCAAGAGATACTCTGGTCAAAACTGCCTTGAAATTGGCACAAGTTAAGCTTTGTTTACTACAAATTATTTAACCCTTTACCAAAAACTGCTAAGTTTTAACTCTTTACCAAACGACAAAATTTTGGACTAGTTCAAATTGAAAGCAGTTGCAGACGACAAAATAAATGTGACTCAAATATTGAAATTTGATTTGGGAAGGGTAGAAAACATTGTGGGAAAAGGAGAAAATGCTGGTTACCAGCATTTTCTCCTTTTCCTACAATGTTTTCAAAAGTTTTTGAAAATATTGTTGGAGAAGAAGAAATGCTGGTAACCAGTATTTTCTTCTTTTCCCACATTGTTCTCTACCCTTTAAACAGAAGATTGCATCATTTGCACCTCATGTAATTCATCATCTGCAAATGTTTTCTATTTGGACATATCTAAAATTTTGTCATTCCTAAAAGAGTTAACTAGCACTATAACCCTTTACCAAGCAATACCATGTTTTAATGACCTCAGGAAGAGCCATTTTAAAAAGACAGTTGGAAAAGAAGAAAGTGTTGGTAACCAGCATTTTTTTTCTCTTAACCAACACTATTTTCAGCC
Source organism: Hippopus hippopus (assembly GCA_946811185.2). Taxonomy (NCBI): domain Eukaryota; kingdom Metazoa; phylum Mollusca; class Bivalvia; order Cardiida; family Cardiidae; genus Hippopus; species Hippopus hippopus. The sequence goes on from OX328104.1 coordinate 11,346,253, forward strand.
TTTTCAACCAGACATTTCACCATTTCAACTTCATCCATTTTAGCTCAGTCAAATGCTTTCAATTCAAATAAGTCTTTTATTTTACCATTTGGTAAAGAGTGTAACGAAAACAGTTTTCACAGCTGTAGCGAGGTAAGAAAATATCATTCACTCTGTTGCACTGCAAAACAAACCAAATTAAACCAGTCAGGTGTGTGAACAAAAAGGAAACCCAAAGAGCACATAATCTATCTTAACCCTTTTTACAGCTTAAGTTGCCTTTGCAGCACACATGGATCAAGATCAGACTGCATAAAAGTTGCAGTCTCATTTTTTATCTACACTGTTGGCTTTGCTGAGACATTCTAGACAAGAGCAATCTTGAAATTTAAATTATTTGAATGTTATTACTCCACTGAAAATGTTTTTTTTTTGGTTTATTTGATGCTAAAATTAACAGGATTTAGTTCATTTTGTAAGTGTTGCCGTGATATAACTGAAATAATGTTGAAAGCGGCTTAAAACACCATTCAAACAATCAATCACTTTGTAAGACACTTGAAAATTACAATATATTTAGGTCTTGACTGAAAATTTTCATATTGTGTGTTCAGTGCTCTAAGGGTGAAAAGAAACTTAAAGAGGGCACACAGAAATAATAAGCAAGAAAATTAAATTCTATCTCAAAGAACCATGCAGAGACACTTGCAAGGCTGTCACAATGCAGAGGTGGATGGATAATCAGGGGGAGAGTAATCCCATCTGATAATCCAGTTATCATCATAACAATGTAATAAATCTATCTTACTGCACTTCTCCTCTTTCTGATGACAACAGCCGACTCCTGTGTAAGCAGTAGTTCAAAAAAGAATGACATGATTAATGGAACAACTCATACTCCTTTTGTAAATAACACAGATCAAGATCAACCCGCACAAAACGTGAAGAATGATCATTGAACAACACAGTCAGGTATTTTGTAAAATATCCCAATCAAACAGCCTGGCAATACAAAATGGTGAAGAGTTCATTCAAATCATCCTTAGGAAAAAAAAATAAGCCTCAGTAGATGCACCGAAACTTTACCTAAAACCTGGAAAACCTAAGTATTGTCTCAGACATTAGCAAAGGGCAATACTAAATCAACTCTTTACCACACAGTCCAGATTTTCAATGACCCCGAGGAAGAAGCCTTTTGAAAACATTGTGAGAAAAGGCAATCAGCATTTTCTCCTTTCTCACAATATTTTCTGCTCTATCAAGGAAAAATTAGGTCATTTTTGCCTCCTTTGTCATCTGCAGTTGCTTTCAATTTGGACAAGTCCAAAATTTTGTCACTTGGTAACAAGTTAAGTAATTAACTTCACACCATTTCTAAAGATGCATTCTGATGCACCCCCAATGCATGTCTTTCAACAACATTTTGACATGTGACAGAATAAATCATGACTTTTTTGTTTTGCAGGTGTTTTATGCCACTTTCCTAGGGTGTTTCATGTATATGAGCCATTCTGTGTGAAACAGGGGTTTCATACATCTGCAAAAAAGTATCAACCAGGTCAGCTTGCGCAGTCCACACAAGTTAGATTGACTTTAGTGGATACATTTTGCTATTGGTCAATTTACTTTCTATAATGCATAACTAAGTTTGATTAAAGCCCTGTTTGCCAGAGCATCCCTATATCCATAAGAAAGCTTTCTACATCCTTGTACCACGTAATTAATCTTTTTGTCCATTATGTTAACAAAAAAGTATGTGATTCAGACCAAGATATGCAAATGTCTAAGGTACATACTTTGACTCTTTACAATCCCAAGTTTTGACTTTGGAAAACATTGTGGGAAAAGTAGAAATGCTGAAAACCAGCTTTTTCCCATTTTCTCAAATTTTTTTTTTTTTTGTCCTTTCAGACAAATCCTATCATTTGGGCCAAACTAAATTTTTAATCTGCAAATGTTTTCAATTTGTATGAGTCTGAGTCTGAAATTTTGTTCTTTTGGTAAAGAGTAACTCAGACAAGAGTAATGCACATGGGTGCCTAGGCTTGGCTGAAGCTGTTTTAATACACAGATAATTAGACTAGTGTAAGGACTGTTTTCCTTGTTCTTACATCAGTGTTGTAAACATCATCAATTAGGACTGAAGTATCAAAAACCATCAAATTTTTTGCACTTCGAAAATAAGGAGATGATAATACCTAAGCATCTTCCTCAAAAACAGCCAAGCTAAGAAAAGTAATACAAAAACACAGATCTGTATAGCAGCAAGCTGGCTCAGGTAGTAATCCACATTATGGATTTTTCAATTAGTGGTAGGTGACAGTTTTGCTTACTTTTCAATAAAATACAAACTGCTGCATTATTGACATAAAGGAAACATCACATAAAATAAAGTTGCTTTAGTAACAGATTGCTGCTGATGAAATTATCATCTTGCAAGTCTATGTACAGCATATATGGTGAAATTCTGAAAAAGAGAGTACAACATACTCCTCTGTTGAAGGTAAGTTTTCATCAAAGGTACAATACAAAGTTTTTTTTTCCGAACAGAAATTTACTAGACAATAATGCAGGGCACTTAATTCTCTTTTTGGGTAGTGTAACAAAAGTTACGACAGCAAGAGGACTTTTGAAAATAAAGGTGGCGCAGGGTATCTAACAGTAAATATTCATATTATATACCAGTAAATTTTATGACTCAAATACATGCATGGCACGCCGATAAAATATCAGACTACAGAAAAAAATCTGTATCTACACACTGTGAAATACCATTCCAAATATGGTATGATGAGGTAATGATGACGTAACTCGCGTGCAGTATAATTATGTATTCATTTGTAAATTGATTGGTCAAAATTTTATGCTGTAATATTCATCCGCCATTCCTAAAAACAAGGTTACTTGCTACTTTACCATTATTTGTTTTATTTTGTCTACCAGGCATATTTGGTAAGATGTCAATGATTTGCAAAATTTTGTTGTTGAAAGGTGTAGGTATGTAACAAAAAGAAAATTATGCTGTAGTAACTTCCCTGGCGCTAGTATTTGCTTCTCGCTGCACAAGAAAATTTTGACTTCTCGCTTGACCATCGGTCTCGGGCGATCTCAAATTTTCTCAAGCTGCTCGAATCAAATACAAGCACCAAGAAAGTCACTACAGTATAATCATCCATATATCTACATGTCCCACTGTACACTGTACAATGGTTTAACTGATTTTTTTCGTTAATTCTAACTTCCTGGATTCTGTTACAATAGGTCCATGGCCCTTGTCAATTAGCATCCCATCATTGTCCCTATCAGAAGATTTCAGACTTTGGTCTCTTTACTGCAAAAAGAGGGCTTTAAGTCTAGTGACCCTGAGCAGGAAGGCTTTTGAAAACAATGTGGGAAAAGGAGAAAATGCTGGTAACCAGCATTTTCTCCTTTTCCCACAATGTTTTCTATCCTATCATAGAAGCTCATTTCTACCAATTCTAAATTTCTCATCTACAGATGTTTGGAATATGAAAGAGTGTAAAAATTGTTGTTTGAGAAAGGGTTAAATAACAAAAAATAGAATCCCTTGTCCAAGGAAAAATGCAATACTGCCAAAAATACAGCATGGGTCACCATACATGTCATTAAGCAAGGCTAGGGACTGTATAAAAGCACAGATCTCACACACTTCAAATCACTTCAACACAAAAATACTCATGTCTTTCTTTTTACTCTAAGCATGCCAAGGGCAAGATTGTTTGCTTTTGATTGACATTGGCTGCAAAAGTGAATGAAATTTTCACAGTCACTCTAGTATAGATAGTGGAGACTGCAAACAATGTGCCGTCTAATCTTAAACAACACCATCTGTAATTACATTTCTGGGCGTATTCTTGCCAAAACAGCCTTGAAATAATGCTTATTATGACTTCAAATCAAGATTGTTCACTTCATCTATGCCTCTACCTCGGCCAAAACAAGCCCTTTTTAGCAACCCTAAAGTAAAAGGCATTTGAAAGCAATGAGGTAAAGGGAGAAAATGGTAGCCACCACCATTTTCTCCTTTTGCCACAATATTTATTACCCTGCAAGAAAACTTCAACTCATTGCTTCCATTTTGAATGCACCAACTCCAGAAAGCTCTTAATTTGGGGCAGTCTAAGCTAATAGTTGAGGCTTGGTCACACCGAGCTAACAGACGAGTAACGGATAAAAAATCATTTTATCCGTTCGTGTCCGTTCGTATCCGTTTTATGACCGTTTCTTGTCCGGTGAATACGCTACTTGTCCAGCGACGTCCGGTGATGTCCATTCCATCCGATGGGAAGTTTTGAGTATGTTCAAAATTTCCACCAGACAACACAGACAGAGACATGCAAATGACAGACTTTGGATGCATCTGTCTATTTATACCCTCGGCATGTCTCGTGTCCGGTACATTCCTTGTACGTTGGTGTTCAGTACATTTCTGTTCATCGTACGTTGCAAGAATGTTTTGTCCAGTTCTCATGCGTTGCACTTCCATTTTATCCGGTACAAGTTCGTTACTTATACGGTGATATCTGTTAACAGACTGTTTATTATCCGGTACATATACGGTAAACATGCATTTTTTCCGTTACATGTGCGGTACTCATTTGGTCATTACATGGCTTCTTTGCTCCGCACACCGATCGCACGAGCATCAAGCGACAGAGAAGATGACTTTTGTCACCGGATAACCAAACTCTGCATGTTTTTGTCCGTTTTCCAACCTTAACATATCCGTTAGCCGGTCTGACCAAGCCTTTAGGAGTGGGTTAAAAACCACTCTAGACATTTTTCTTGGATAGATGGTTTGTCTGTATGTACAATGTAACTAAAATTACCTGTTGAACTTCTGGTTGAATTGGTAAAGGCTGGGTTGCTGCACCAACAAAAGCACTCTGGGGACGATTGGATTTTTCTTTAAAGGAGAAACTTGGCCGCAAATTCGACACAACGCCTGAAATTGATGATCATGTAGAAAATTGTATGACTTTTTTTACATTAGGAAGTTTAACTCTTTACCACACAATCCCGAATTTTAACTACCATGGGAAGGAAGCCTTTTGAAAACATTATGGGAAAAGGAGAAAATGCTGGTAACAAAACAAATTTAATTTTTTCAGTTACCCTTTTTTTGTCGACTGCAAATGCTTTCAATTTGGACCAGTCTATAATTTTTTCATTTGGTAAAGAGTTAATAATGAAGAAGCATAACTGAGATCTTAAGTATCATCATGAAGACCCTTTTGCAAATGGAGAAAATCTTTCACAACAAATGAGCTGCACTTTGGAAAACAAAGAGGATTTAACTGCATCATCCTGATGCATTATACCAAGCAAGTCATCACATAATTATGGAGCCATAAAATCCAACTAGGCAGACAACCGTCAGAAACATTAGGTTGAATGATCCTTGGACATGCAAAAAATTTACTTAACCCTTTACCAAACAATCCCTGGTTTTTACGACCCAGAGGACGAAGCCTTCTGAAAACATTGTGGGAAAAGGAGAAAATGCTGGTTACCAGCATTTTCTCCTTTTCCCACAATGTTTTCTACTCTTCTAAAGTAAAGTTTCAATATTTGAGTCACGTTTATTTTGGTGTCTGCAAATGCTTTCAATTTGGACAAGTCTCTTAAAATTTTGTCGTTTCGTAAAGAGTTAAAGCAAAAAGTTGCCACACAGGTAAGCCTGCAACGCAGCTGACATGGCGTGATACTCTTTGCAGATGCAGTGAACCCATTGTTCACTGAGCAGGACTCAAATAATTTCTCCTCATGTCAGAGTATTTTCTGGAACATCTCTGTATTCACTTTCTATGTGTGCTTTTCAACAAATTTCAAAAATAAGAGCACTACATGCCTGTGCCATTTCACACTGCAGTTGCTTTTTCAATAAAAATTGTAAGTCAAAAAAGGGACATGGCCGAGTCAAAAATATTTTTTAGGATTACTTGCCCTTCTGGTATGAGTTCCACTTTTAGTAGTAATTGTAACTAGCTCGCCTGGAGTTTTAAAGATATATCCTTACAGCTAGAGAGTAAAAAATGCTATTAAACTTGAAAGTGTGTAGAATTGCTCAGCTGTGTAAACATAGATAAAATACCAATGCATGGCTACCAGCATTTTCTCCTTTTCCAACAATGTTTTCCAAAGTCTTCCTCCTCTGGGTTGTTAAAACTCAGGATTGTGTGACAGAGGGTTAAATGCTGGGCTTTTCTTTTGGGTTGTGATTGGTCCTGTGTGTCTCACTGGAAGCAACAACAGGATTTTTGTATCCTTGGGCAAGACACTTCACAGCCTATGTCCAGTACAGTTGAAACCTATGACATACATGAATATGTGAGCTGTAACTATGATATGACTGAAATAATGTTGAAAGCAGCATAAAGCACCATTCAATCAACAAATCTTCAGGGTCATTAAAACTTGAAATTGTTTGGTAAAGGGCTAATCTCAAGACAAGCCATCTGAAAGGCTGACAACAATCTTTCAGCTAATAACTCCTACGAGGGCAGATATTCCAAGAAGAACCATCTGATAGGCTGAACCAATCCATCAGCTACTAACCCATAAGAGGGCAGATATTCCAAGAAGAGCCATTGGACAGGCAGAAAATTCATCAGCTACCAACTCATTAAGAGGGCAGTTATTCTACAAAGAGCCATCCGATAGGCAAAAAATTTATCAGCTATTTACTCATAAGAGGGCAAATTCCAGCTTTTTGTTACTTACCAACTTGTTGGTTCTTGTCCTGTCCGACAGGAACAGCTTCTCCTTCAGTGCTCGAATGTCTTGGAGGATGGCTCTTAAATTACACAAAACAGAGATATGAAGCATACTTGTTCTAACACTTACAGCACTGAATTAATATAATGGACTGTTTCAATTGTGAATAATATCCGAAATACCGAATTTTCATTGTTGTTATGGCCACAATATGAAACAAAGTAGCGGACAGTGAAGATCCAAGATCAGACTGCACATTCTTTGCCTTCGAAAGGGCAGATACCATCGTAGAATGAGGAGAAAATGCTGGATAGCAGCACATTCTCTTTTTCCCACAATATTTTCAAAAGCTTTCTCTGACAGGGTCATTTACACTTAGGACTGTGTGGGAAAAGGGTTGAAATGTAACTCCATTTGCTGACAGTGTAGATAAAGATCAGACTGCAGAGAACATACCATCTTTGATCTACATTGTTGGTCAGTCTATGTGATATTCTTATCAAATCTATCATGACAAAAGCACTATGTCTGTCCTTTTGTACTGACTGCAAAAATCTATTTAATTATTTGGGTCAAAGTTAACCCCTCATCAGCCAATCATGTAATTTTAAAACACTTTGAAAGTTGGCTTTTGAAAACAGTGTTATAAATGAAGACAATGCTGGTAGCTAGAATTTCCTGCTTGTCGCACAATGTGTTCTACCCCTTTTCAAAGACAAATCACATTATTTCAGCCAGATTTATTTGTCAGCTGCAAATGCTTTCAACTGAAGGACAAGTCTAAAATCTGATGTCTGGTAAAGATTTAACACTTTACCAAACAATCCCAGTTTTAATGACTCTTGGAAAGAAGCTTTTTGAAAACATTGTGAACCAGAGCTATCACTAAACATGATCATACCCCCCACCAGCTCCTTGTCACAAAACAGGTCTTTGTCACAGAATGCAGAATGGTTTAGTACAAAAGGAAGAGTTGAAAAAAGTTCAAGGGGAGATAATTCCGCAACAAATCGCAGCAGGGTCATGGAAATTGCAAATGCACAACTTCGTATATATAGGAACACTGTGTGTAAATTTGAGTTCAGTACCTGAACAAGAGGGCCACAATGGCCTTTTATCGCTCCACTGGCTAATAAGTAAAACCACTACATGCCAAACTTTACAATACTTGGCAAATTGGTTTTGAACATGAGACCCCTGAAACAGGACTAAAATTGGTAGCCCTAAGTCTTATGGTCAGTAACAAGAAGATTTCTAAAGTTTTCACTATTTAAGCCAATGTAAAACTTCTGACCCCTGGGGTGGGATCAAATTGGACCCTAGGGCTATAATTTGGGCACTCTTGGTAAAGACCCACTAGATAAAGCTACATGCAAAATTTGGTAACCCTATGCTTTATGACCAAGTACAGGGAGATTTCCAAAGTTTTCACCATATATGCCCACGTAAAACTTGTGACACCCGGGGCAGGGTCAAATTTGACCCCAGGGCTATAATTTGGGCACTCTTGGTAGGGGCCCAGTAGATAAAGCCACATGCAAAATTTGATAGCCCTAGGCCTTATGGCTAGGTGCAGGGAGATTTCTAAAGTTTTCCCCATATATGTCCATGTAAAACTTGTGACCCCTGGGGCTGGGCCAAATTTGACCTCAGGGATATAATTTGGACACTCTTGGTAGTGGCCCACGAGATAAAGCCACATGCAAAATTTGGTAGCCCTAGGCCTTATGGCTAGGTGCTGAGAGACTTCTAAAGTTTTCTCTATATAAGCCCATGTAAAACTTGTGACCCCCGGGGTGGAGCCAATTTTGACCCCAGGGCTATAATTTGAAGAAACTTGATAGAGGTCTACTAGATAAAGCTACACACCAAATTTGGTAGCCCTAGGCCTTATGGTTTCAGACAAGAAGATTTTCAAAGATTTCCAATATTTTTAAGTTTTGTTGCCATGGCAACCAGAGTTTTTGAAGGAATCAAATTCTTTCAAGAAATTCTGAAGAGGACTATGGCAGGATCATTTCTGTAAAGTTTCATCAAAATTGTATGGGTAGTTTCAGAGAAGATGTTTGAAATAAAAGTTAACGCACACACGCACGGACAGACGCATGGACGCACACACAGACGCACGACGGACACCGGGCCATGACATAAGCCCGCTGGCCTTCGGCCAGTGGAGCTAAAAACTGTCGGAGTATTTCGCTGGACAAATTTGTGTCTACGGACAGACAGACGGACGGACAGACAGCCATGGCGATTCCAGTATACCCCCCTCCACTTCTTTATGGGGGGTATAAAAAAGGAGAAAATGCTGGTAACCAGCATTTTCTCCTTTTCCACAATGTTTTCTACTCCATGAAGGATGAATTCAAGCATTTGAGCCATCTTTAATTTGTTGTCTGCAAATGCTTTCAGTTTAGTCAAGTCTAAAATTTTGATGTTAGGTAAAGACTTAACTCTTTACCAAACAACAAAATTTTGGACTGAACCAAATTCAAAGCATTTGCAGACGACAAATGTTGCTAAATTAATGATTTCTGTCTTAGATAGGATAGAAAACATTGTGGGAAAAGGAGAAAATGCTGGTTACCAGCATTTTCTCCTTTTCCCTCAATGTTTTCAAAAGCTTTTTCTTTCAGGGTCATTAAAAGTCAGGATTGTGTAGTATAGACTTAATATAACCGATAGTCGCCACCATTCATTATCATACATTTCTAATTAAGTGACATAGATCTATAAAAAAAAAAATGGACTGATGACTTTGTGCCCCATTTAGTGCGACACTGTACTTATAAACTCCTTTCTCCCTGATTCTCCTTCAATCTTTCCCGCATCTGTTTAATTTTTTCCTTATTTGTGTCCGTAGGAGGAAAGAAAAATGAAGACATTAAGGTGAGAAGGAACTGTTGGTGCCCAATATTTGAACACTGTTAAACTCTTTACCAGAAAACAAAATTTTAGATTCCTTCAAATTAAAAACATTTGCAGATGACAAATTAATGAGCCTCTAACAAATAGGACAAAATGCTGGTTTTCTGCCCTATCGAAGACAAATCTCATTTACATTCAGCTTATCACTTAATTTTGCAAATGCTTTCAATTTGAACAGGTACAAAGTTTTAGTATTGTGGTAAAACTTTTTCACCAGTTAACAAAACCTTAGTTTAAGAAACAAAATGTGCAGCCATGGTTCGTATTCACCAACCATTTTTAAAAACATTCTATGTCTTATTCTAAAGAAATTACTAAATTTGAAAGTAACTCAACTTCTGACTGGGTAAACAATCTAAACTTTAATTAAGAATGGTTGGTAAATATGGGCCCTGATCATTGAACTATACTCAAGTTACACTTGTACATCCTAGCCAACTTCTACCTTGAAAGACATTTAGTTTAAACATATTTATTTTACATCTATTGAGAAACAAGTTCTTACAACTTATACTAATCTCTCTCGATTCTGCTTCCTGGGAACTACACCAGTACTCGTGCCAAATGTGTGGGTAAATGAAAAATCCCAAAGGTGACACCCACTCCCAGGTATCGAACTCAGGACCTTATGGTTATGAGGCCGACGCTCTACCTCACAACCACAGACACCACATTTACTTGGGAGTTTTATCCTCGTCGAAAGTTTAGATTCTGTTAATCTGGCACTCCAAAGGTTTAATCTTTTACGGATGTCACGATAAAGATGTTTTTACGCACTTTTGTGGGGACTGTAATTTAAAATCAGGTCCGTATTCAACAACCATTCTTAAGAATGTTCTCAGCCTTATTCTGCAGAATTTTCTAAATTTCAAAGTAACTCAACTTCTGATTGGTTAACCCTTTACCACACTATCCCGACTTTTAATGACCCTAAGGAAGAGGGTTTTGAAAACATTGTGGGAAAGGGAGAAAATGCTGGTAACCAGCATTTTCTCCTTTTCCCGCAGTGTTTTCTACCCTATCAAAAACAGAAATTATAATCTGATCTATATTTAATTTGTTACCTGCAAATGCTTTTAATTTGGTGGGGTCCAAAATTTTGTTGTGTGGTACAGAGACCATTTGCTTTAGCCAATCAGAACTTGTGTTACTTTCAAATTTTGAAAATCTTGGAGAATAAGACAAAAGAATGGTCTTAAGAATGGTTGGTGAATCCCAAGCCACGCTGCAAGGAAAATGCAGCTATACCCTAGTACATATACACAATCAAGTTTCCCATGAAATGCTCAGCAAAAAACGGATATAAAAAATTGTAATTTCTGGAATTGCAGTTTTTGTAGTAATTTATTCCATATATCCAACAGCCCAAGGGGTTATTATCCAGAATTTCTATTCTTTCCTACATTGTCTTCACTTTGAGAGTAAACCTAAATTGGATTGTGAACCAAGTGCTTTAACCTCTTTATCACACAATCCCAAGTTTTAACAATCCTGACAGAGAAGGCTTTTGAAAACATTGTGGGAAAAGGAGAAAATGCTGATAACTAGCATTTTTCTCCTTTTCCCACAATGCTTTTTGACCTATCAAAGACAGAAATCATCATTTGAGCTACATTTCACTTGTTGTCTGTGAATGCTGTCAATTTTGTCCAGTCCAAAATTTTGACATTTGGTAAAGAGATAAAGGTGTAAAAAATTCAGGCCTATAAAATGACAGTCTGGTATGTTACTTATTGCTGAATTAATTACTGGCGGTATCACAATCACCTTACTGTTCAATACAGCATTCCTTACCAACAATCCTTTAGAGTGAGGTCTAGACCTAATAAAACCTGGGCCTGTGTTCCCCAACCATTCTTAAGCGCATTCTTTGTCTAATTCTCCAAGATTTTCTAAATTTGACACCAAATGGTTTAGCCAGTCAGAAGTTGTGTTACTTTCAATTATAGAAAATTTTCGAGAATAAGACTGAGAACGTTCTCAAGAATGGTTCGTGATTATGGATCCTAGACTTTTGTTGAGGACAAAAGTTAAATCCTCATTTGACTTTTACAGCTTTAGAGCATGAATCTGAATTTTTCTATCTATGGTAAGTGACCATGAATTTAGCTATTAAACAAGAGCACTGCATCAAGGTGCCAATGTTCAGCTGCAGTTGCTTAAATAAGATTGATTTTCAATCAAAATTCTATATTGAAAAGAGGGCATAACCATGTCAAAAAAACTTTCATGGTTACCTGCACTTTTGATAGCTAACTAGTCTGAGTTTGAAGTAACAATCTTCAGTAATGACAGAGATATCATATGATGTCAAATGTCGATGATGACACAGACGACAACAGGGTTTATGTGACAATACCTAAACAATTTCTTCAGAACAGCTGAACTAACAAAAATAGAACTGATCATTATGCTATGTTCCATGAACCTATGTTATACATTGTTGAAGTTATTTGCTAACCACTTTTAGGAACATTCTTAGTCTCATTCTCAAGAATTTTCTAAATCTGAATTTGAAAGTATCACACTTTCTGATTGGAATCAAGAATTAAACAAAGGATCTTAAAAATGGTTGGCAAACATGGGCCCTGCATCAACTTCAACAATGTATGAGCATGGTTTATGAAACATAACATGGTGATATATTCTACTTTTATTTCATGGCTATTGTATCTAAAGTCATCAGCAGTGACCTTGACCTTCTAACCTAGAACCAACGGAATATGCGGCATTAGTTGCATACTGCCATGTACCCCCATGTTTGTATTCATGAACCTGGCAATATTCTTGAAGCAAGTCAAATAGATGAGTTATTGCATTACTGATTTTAGGAGACAATAATGGCTGGACTGATGAGCAGACAAACAGAAAGATCCATCAAAGGATGGCAGGAAAACATGTTTCCTCCAGTAAAATGAGAATGGAACTAACAACTTTTTTTGGCGTAGCTGAATGTGATGAGTGGCTTTTGACCGACTTGTTGGTTCTGATAAAAAATGAATAAATAGAAATTTGTGATTGGTAAAAAATGTAGACTTGTTTATTCTAAGAGCCCCTGCCTATTTGCTGGTAAATTTACGCAGTCTATTTTTTAACATATTTCTTGTTAAAAATTTTTTCCTTCCATAAATCTGATCTGTGTTTCCCAGCATTTGCAGATGACAAATTGGAAGTGGCTCATTTTATACTGGGATTTGTCTTTGAAAAGATAGAAAACTTTGTCAGAAAAGGAGAAAATGCTGGTTAGGCACATTTTCGTTTGTTTTTTTGGGGCATGTTTTTAACAGCTGCTTTCCTCAGGTCATTAAGACACAGAACCATTCAATGGTACAGAGTTAACACTCCTTTTCGTGGTGCTTCAGTTGCTTTTGGTAAATACTGGCATTGAATCAGATTCTTAGGTTGGGTAGCTGACTTCCATTGGGGAAAGGGGTAAAAAAAACTCATGAAGAAACAACAAATTAAATCAGTAATAAATTCTGAAAAGCTGTAACACCTTTAAAGTTAACACTTCACATCACAAACCTCAAACAACTGTAAATGTTATGACTAGTTATTTAAAATATTAAGAACCATTAGAAAACCAGAGATACCTCTTCATAATGTTGTTAAAGTTGAGAAAAGTATACCCCAAGGAAAAGTCAAATTTATATTTGCTTCTGTGATTTCAAAATAATTATTGTTGCTCGATGCATCATGGTATGGCTCCATGAAGTAAGAAGTTAAAACCATTTAAAATTATTTGACCAATAAAGCCCACCATTATATCAAAGAATTTCCCACCCATTGTGAAGAACACTGTTCAAACACTTTATGTGACGTTTAAAAGCTGATTTTTGATAAATCTCAGGCGGATATTAAATGAACCCTTAGGGTACCAAAGACAACTTTTGACTTCTTTAACCAATAGTGTAGATCAAGATCAGTAGTATAGAATACAAGTCTACTCTTAGATTTACTCTGTCCAATTATTTTGTATGAAATTCAACAAAAAAAAAAAATTTGTACTATATGATGTGTAATACATAATATGTAATACATAATTGTATGAATTCTGACTTTTCAGAGTAAGTAATTAAAAATGTCCTTTTTTGTAAGGATTATTTATCTGAATCTGACATTATGTTTCTCTATATAACAATTTTATCCACATAACAAAGCCATTACATTCCATCTAGGTAGGAACATTTTCCTCTGGGCAATCTTACCTCCCTTTACCAAATGACAGAAAGTTTGACTCAACCAAATTGAAAGCATTTGTAGACGACAAAATACATGTACCTGAAATGATGATTTTTGTCTTTAATAGGGTAGAAAACATTGTCGGAAAAGGAGAAAACACTGGTTACCAGCATTTTCTCCTTTTCCCACAATGTTTTCAAAAGGCCTCCCCCTCAATGTTGTTAAAACTCCTGATTGTGTGGTGAAGGGTTAAACAGGCAAATTTCAATACATCTGCAATAAGCTACTTAACCCTCTAGCCTCTTACATCATATCACAGGGGCCAGTGCACCTACGCATGTGTTCCTTGGCTTTCTCATGCCAGTACTGACACAACTTTCTTTCCAAGCAAATGAGTACTTTCTTGCATGCATCTGAGGTGAGAGGTGAAAAACCAACGGAAAGACAGTCACAATTGGGTATCAAATCCGCAACCACCACTTTACGAGTCAGATATGTTAACCACTGAGGTACCCGGCCAGGCACGGAAAAAGGAGAAAATGCTGGTTACCAAATTAAGAAAAGGAGCATGTACTCATTTCCTTTCAAGGTTTTCAATAACTGTTATCACAAAGGGCTAAAACAATTCTACTTGTATAACTTTACAGAATAATTTCAGCTGGTATTTTGTTCACTACATGAATATTTATGGAACATGTCAAGTGCACAAGACACCATAAACTTCAAACAAATAACAATGGTAACCCTGCATTTACCCTTTATCACACAATCCCGACTTTTAACAATTCTGAGAAAGAAGTCTTGTGAAAACATTGTGGGAAAAGGAGAAAATGCTGGTAACCAGCATTTTCTCCTTTTCCCACAATGTTTTCTACCTTTCCAAAACAAATTTCAATTCTTTGGTCACATTTATTTTGTCATCTCCAAACGCTAATTATTTGGACCAGTCTAAAATTTTGTCATTCGGTAAAGAGTTAACCCTTTACCAAAGAACCTTTGTCTTATAAGCCCTGAAGAAAGACATGACAGCAGTGTGGGAAAAGGAGAAAATACTAGTAACCAGCATTTTTGTACTTTTCCAACATGTTTTCTACTCTCTCCGGAACAAATTTCTTACACTTAATATTTCACTTGTCTTCTGCAACTGCTTTTAAATCCGGCAGAAATAAAATTTGGTCATCCGGTCAGGAGTTTACCCGTCACACGCATTTAAAACCCAAAAGACAGCTTCGGTCCAGTCAAAAGACCCAAATAATTGCAGTCTGAAGGTCCTGAGTGCTTCTTTTTGCCAGAATAACTCAGCAAGGCTGATTAGACTGTACATTTTGTGCAGTGTGGTCTTAATCTAGACTTGTCACAAAGGTAAACCTAAGTTGTGAAAAGCATTTGAAACCCTTTCCTTACTGTAGTTGACACAGGATCCTTCTGTGGGCAGTGTAGATCAAGATCAGACTACACAAAACATGCAGTCTGATCTCTGATCGACACTGTCCACTCTTTTATGCTAGATTATGACCAAACTGTCTCTTCATCTTGCTGTGGAACTATACTTGTTGCCATTGAAAACATGCAGTTTAATTATTCCTATGCACAACATTTTGTGGAAAGGGTATTTCGTCAAAATCCATGTATGTTTTGAAATACTGATTGCTAAATTCCTAGATTTATTTCATGGAAAGCTGTCTGGGAGGAAGATTTGAGCCACAATTCGCCTGGGTCAGGGTAAGGGCCAGGGCTTGGGATCGTTTTTTCGACAAACATGGTTTTCGATGAAATGTTGCCGATCCATTTATTCAGTAGTGAAAGAGGTTTACCTTTACCAAATAATACATGCCATTTTCAACATTATTTCAGTTATATCGCGGCGGCCAGTGCACCTATCCATGCTTTCCTGGAGTCTCTTTAACCAGTACTCCGCACAATTTTCTTTCCAAGCCACTGGCTGCTTTCCCACATAATCATCGTCGAAACAATGGTCAGCGGTGGGAGAGGAACGAATCCTGTCACAGTGACTATCATCAATCCTCGGAAAGAAATTGGCCGAGCCAAGGGTCGTAGCCAGGGATCAAACTCTGTGTTCTCAAGTCCTGCACGCTACCGACTGAGCTACTGGGGCTTGGCCCAAATAATACAACTGAAACTTGCCTAAACTAAAAGTATTTGCAGTCTACAAGTTATATGTGGCTTGGAGAATGAGTGTTGTCTTTGAAAGGCTAGAAAACACTGTAGGAAAAGGAGAGAACACTTGTAACTGGAATTTTCTCCTTTGCCCATAATGATTTCAAAAGCTCTTTCTGTCAGGGTCATTAAAACTTGGGATTATGCAGCAAACAGGGAACCCTTTACCACATAATCCAGAGTTTTAAAGAAAAAGCCTTTTGAAAACATTGTTGGAAAAAGAAAAAATGCTGGTAAACAGCATTTTCTCCATTTTTCACAATGCTTTCTAACATTCCCTTAACTCTTTACCA
Organism: Hippopus hippopus; assembly: GCA_946811185.2. Lineage (NCBI taxonomy): Eukaryota > Metazoa > Mollusca > Bivalvia > Cardiida > Cardiidae > Hippopus > Hippopus hippopus. The sequence continues at coordinate 11,362,551 of OX328104.1, forward strand.
CATGAGAAAATGTTAGACTTGCCAAATTTGAAAGCGTTTGCAGACGACAAAGTAAGTGTATTTCGAGTGATGATTTCTGCCTTTGATAGGGTAGAAAACATTGTGGGAAAGGGAGAAAATGCTGGTTACCAGCATTTTCTCCCTTTCCCACAATGTTTTCAAAAGCCCTCTTCTGGATCATTAAAACTCGAGATTGTGTGGTAAAGGGTTAACGAATTTCCATTTTTTGAGTCACGTTGACTTCGTTGTCTGCAAATGCTTTGAATTTGGACCTGTGGAAAGTTTTGTCCTTTGGTAAAGAGTTAAAAAGTTAATAAAACCAGCACAAAAAGAAATTTCTTCTTTTGAATTAACATAACATTAGGACTGGCATTTGCAATATAGGACATCAATACCTAATGCCCTTTCAGAGTATATATCTAATTAATACAATGTCATGCAGATGATTGTTTTTCTGAATTTCCATGAGACCTTTCTCATTAAAATAGTGGCAAAAAAGGAAATTAAAATAAGTGCACTTTTTACCTAAGTCACAATTTTTCCAAATTCAAGTACTGATATACTAAACCTGAAGTCACAAATATCATCAATATTTCACACAGAATCAGTTTTTAAAGTCATCTGCTCCAAATGTGCTTCAGGACTAACATGTTTACCCCTTACCACATAATCTAACGATCCTGAGGAAGAAGCCCTTGAATATTTTGTAGAAAAAGGACAAAATGGAGCAGTTTCTTCTTTTCACACAATGTTCTCTTCCCTGTCAGAGAAATTTAGTCAATTGAGCCACACTTTATATGTCATCTGCAGCAACACTGAATTTGGATGCATGCCTCAAAAATTTTGTTGTTCGCTAAAGAGCTAACTACTAAACTACAAAATTTTAGGCCTGTACAATTTGAAAACATTTGTAGAGAATACATATTAAATGTGGCCCAAATGAGGTGATCTGTCTTTGAAAGGGGGAAAATATTAAGAATTACGTAACCACTTCCCAAACAATCTCGTTTTTTAACAACCTGAAAAACGAGGCTTTTGAAAATAATGTGAGAAAAGGAGAAAATGCTGATAACCAGCATTTTCTCCCTTTCCTACAATGTTTTCTACCCTATTAAGGGCAGAAATCACCATTTAAGCTATATTTGATTTGTCGTCTGCAAATGCTTTCAATTTAATCAAATCTAAAATTTTGTCGTTTGGTAAAGAATTAAAGAGAAAATGCTGTTTACCAGAATTTTCTCCCTTTTTCTTGATGTTTTCAAATGCCTGGAAGTCCTGCTTAGTTCAGTGTTAAAATGTTTTTATCATATTCTCAAGACCCCATGGTTTGAGTTTCACTCTTGGCATTTGTTTTTTTTTTTGGTGGGTGTGTCCCTGGGCAAGACACTTCAAAATCTTAGCCTAGTACTGGAGAAACTAAGGACATATTAAGTTAATAAGTGTCACTTTTTTCAAACCCCTCTTTAAACAGGATCGTGAAAACAGGTCTTTTTGGTAAAGGGTGAAACAAATTGAAACACTAAACATTAAACTGCATGTCCTCTGTAGTCTGATCTTTATCTATATTGTAAACCAATACCATTTACAAAAAAATTCACTGTATTAACAACCCTGAAGATGAGCGCTTTTATAGCCAATGTTGCAAAGGACAATTCGCACCACTCTCTCAGTGCTGGCAAAAAAACTCCCAAGAACACATCGATGGGTGCACTGGCTTCCTTATTATACGTAAGATAATCTCAAAAATAGCCTTAAACACCAGACAAATAAAAAAGAAAAGTACCATAAAAGGCTACAGGAAATAAATTTACTATAATGTCAATAAACCCCTGTAATCCAAATAAAGTCAACACATTCCAGACCTATGGTTTGAGGGGGTTAAAATTAATAAAATGTAATATAAATCATTTACTTCCATTTCAACCCTTAGGGTCCTACGATACCTCCTACAGAACATTTTTATGTCTTGAAGCAAACCTTTTTAAGAAGATGCTGAAGAACCAGATTTTTTTCTGTAAGAGCAGCGTTTTTCAAGGTACTCATTTATCACAAAGTCATTTACCTTGATTATCCAAATTATTTCATGAGATGCTCTTTGAATTTTTCCGCTGTAACATTTTAATTTCTGAAACTCATTACCAAACAACAAAATTCAAGACTGGTCTAAAGTGAAAGCATTTGCAGATGACAAAATAAATGTGACTCAAATTTCGAAGACTGTTTTGGGATGAGTAGAAAAAATTGTGAGAAAAGGAGAAAATGCCAGCATTTTCTCCTTTTCCCACAGTATTTTTAAAAGGCACCTTTTTTGGGGTCGTTAATAGACGGGATTGTGTGGTAAAGAGTTAAGGAAGGAATGAGATAACTAAAGTTGACAAGTCATATTCAGCCAGTACAAAAAAAAAAAACTACCTCTCTTGCAAAAGCATTGTTACTCCAGGCAATTACAATGCAGGGTTGTTTGGGAACTGTTAACTTTGCTTTTGCAAGAAATGTAGATCAGGATTAAACTATACAAACTTGGGATCTCCTCTACTCGCTTTTTTTGGGAGTTCTGATATAAAGCAGTCAATACCTGGGATTTTACTTCAAACTGAAAATATGTACTGAAATAAATCAGTGCTCCTAGTAGACTAAACCCTTGTTTCATTGCTTACACCTAGTGTAGATCAAGATCAGACTACACAGAACATGCAGCATGATCTTGAATCGCCAATGTGGGCTACTTACTTGGTCCGCTGGTCTGACAAAAAGAGTTTTGAAGTAGCAATATCTGCATCTTTGGTAGAGACTGGGAATGTCCATTTATGTATTTAGCCAAGTAAGAGTTCAGAATGGCCCTTTGATCAAATATGTTGTATAACATTCCAGACCTAGGAGGCTTGTAATTGATTGCTGAGGTAAAAATTTATTGACCATTTAATTTGCTAATGGTTGTGACCCTTGGAGGGCTTTGTAAGTGAGTCATGCTCAATAATAAAGGAGTTTAAAGCATTTGCATAAAGTATCAACTTATGTCAACCTGCGCAGTCCACGCAGGCTGACATACTGTATTTCTCCTAATAAAAGCTCCCAGTAGCTATGCAAACATAGATAGGAAGCCTTTATTTTGTACCCAATTTGCAAAGCAAAAAGTCTGTCCAATTTTATATTTCTTTGTGTTTTAGTGATTGTTAAGAGGAAATATTAATCAAACTAGAGAAAATAATCATTAAATTCTTCTAATATTATCATTTTAATCAACTAATGTACATTATGTTATCATGATTTAAGGGTTTCCTGTGGGGGGAGCTACTATTAGGGAGGGTGCTTTTATTAGGAGAAATACGGTAGGTCAAAACTTTTTGTTAATCTAAAATTTTCTGCATGTCCATAGACCACACTACCTCATGATCCAGTTGTTAATGAGACAAAATGGTTTTCAGGGAACCATAATAATGCAACGACTTGTGTGATATAATACATCACAGAAAAGCATTGAATCCTCTTTGGCCAGAACATGGCTGAGATGTAACTGACATTTTTGTTGCAACAACATCCAACAGAGTGATCTTGGATCTACACCGTTCCAGAATGCTCTTTGTGTTGAAGGAGTAAAACATTTAGACTTGACCAAATTCAAAGCATTTGCTGACGACAAAAAAAAGTGACACTCACATTATGAGATTTGTATCAGAAAAAGGTAGAAAACATTTTGGGAAAAGGAGAAAATGCTGGTTACCAGCATTTTCTCCTTTTCCCACAATGTTTTCAAAAGGCTTCTTTCACAGGGTCGTTAAAACTCAGGACTGTGTGGTGAAGAATTAAAAGGCAATGGGTTTGAGTGACAGATCTTGCTGACTTACAACAGTACAACATGTTTTTATCTTGCCATTTTGACATAGGAATGTGTACGAGGCCTCATTGAAAAGTTATCACAAGCGACTGAAATACATGTCTTGGGATGGGCTGGAAATTTTTAGAACAATGCTGTATGTACTAAACTGAATGCATCGTCAAAATAACCCCTTAACCCTTTACATAGCGACAAAATTTTAGACTGGTCCACACTGGTTGACTGATTTCAACATTTTCAACATTATTTCAGTTATATCGTGACGGCCAGTGCACCTATCCATGCTTTCCTAGAGTTTCTGTTACCAGTACTCTACACAATATTCTTTCCAAGCCACTGGCTGCTTTCCCACATAACCATCATCGCAACAATGATCAGCAGTGACAGAGGAATGAATCCTGTCACAATGACTATCCTCAATCCTCAGAAAGAGATTGGCCAAGCTGGGTATTGAACCAGCGAACTTCCTGTTATTAAGTCAGTGTATGCTACCAACAGAGCTACCAGGGCTTAGTGGTCCACACTGTAAGCATTAGCAGATGACAAATTAAAGGTGGCCCACATGACAAAATTTGTCCTTGATAGGGTAGAAAACATTGTTGGGAAAGGAGAAAATGCTGGTAACCAGCATTTTCTCCTTTCCTCACAGTGTTTTCAAAAGCCTTTTTTGTTAGGCTCATTAAAACTCAGGCTTGTGTGGTGAAGGACTAGACAGAAGTCCTATGAGCCTTATATTTTGTGCGCCCCCCCCCCCCCCGGGTGGCTCAGTGGTGAGCGTGTCGGACTCATGACCTAGTGGTTGTGAGTTCGATACCCGGTTGAGGCGAACTTTCTTTCCGGCGTATTTTCGCCTCTCACCTCTGCTGAAGCATGCGAGAAAAGTAGTCGGTGGCTTTGGAAAGAAAGTTGTGTTAGTACTGGTGTGAGAAAGCCAGGAAACACATGTGCGTCACCGACCGCCATGATATGACCTTAGCTGTTAAAGTGGCGTTAAACCCCAATACAACCAACAATTATATTTTGTGCAGTAACAGTTCATCTCTTTGCCAAATGACGAAATGTTAGACTTGTCCTAATTGATCTTGGAAACAAATAACAAATGTTATTGAAACATGAAATTTGTCTTTTAACCTTTACCACTCAATCCCGAGTTTTAACTACTCTAGAAGAGAAAGCTTTTGAAAACATTGTGGGAAAAGAAGAAAATGCTGTTAACCAGCATATTCTTCCTTTCCCACAAAGTTTTCTGCCCTATCAAATACAGAAATCATCATTTCAGCAACATTAAATTTGTTGCCTGCAAATGCTTTCAATTTGTTCTGGTCAAAAATTTTGTTGCTTGGTAAAGAGTTAAAGGATAGAAAATAAAAACTTGAGACTCTTTGTTGACGCTTTATCAAACGAAAACATTTTGGACTTGTCCAAATCAAGGGCATTTGCAGACAACAAATTCAAATGTGGCTCAATTAGAGCAATTTGTACTTGATAGGGTAGAAAACTTTGTGGGAAAAAGAGGAAATGATCTCCAGCATTTTGTCCTTTTCCCACAATGGTTTCAAAGCTTTCTTCCTCAAGTCGGCAAAACTTGGAATTGTATGGTACATGGTCAAGGGATTAGACCCAACCTATAAAATCCGAAGTTCTATTTACCATGGGGAAAGAGGTTTTTGAAAACATTTTAAGAAAAAGAGAAAATGCTAGTAACCAGCATTTCTCCTTTTCCCACAATGTTTTCTTTCATTTCATAAATTATATTTAGAGCTCCAACGAGTTTGTCATCTGCAAATGCTGTCAATTTTGATCCGTCTTAAATTTTGTTGTGGGGAGGGGAACTAAATACCATCAAATCAAACAGTTCTGCTGCACTAAAAATCTTTACAAACCAGGAAAAAAAGATTAAAGCACATTATCCAGTTGACCTAGTAACTAGTTAACAAAATAGCCTTTAGCTTTCTCCATTTTGTATTTCAGTGTGACCATTACAATGAAATTTGGCAGGTTCATTGCAACCTGCCCTCCAGGTCATTCTGTCACAGTTCACATGACAAGACAAAAATACCAAGGAAGTGTTTGAAACAGCCATTAATAAAAGAAAATCAAAAATCATTCAACCGTATACAAAAATCACAAAATTTCTGATTTTCCAAAAATTGAAATCATTATGCAGACAACAAATCAGATATGGCTGAAATGAAATTTGTTTGTTGAGAGGGTAAAGAAACATTGTGGGAAAAGGAGAAAATGCTGGTTATCAGCATTTTCTCCTTTTTTTAATGTTTTCTACCCCTACAAAGACATTTAACGTTAGTCCGCTACATTTGAATTGTTGTCTGCAAATGCTTTGGATTTAAACAATTCCAAAATTTTGTTGTTCAGTGAAGACTTACCCTTTACCAAACAATGTGTTAAACGGCCCTGGGGAAGACAGCTTTTGGAACTTTGTGGGAAAAGAAGAAAATGCTGGCAACCAGAACTTACTCCTTTTCTCACAATGTTTTCTACCCTTCCAAAACAAATTCTAATTTTTGAGTCATATCTATTTTGTCGTCTGCAATGGCATTCAATTTAGACAAGTCTAAAATTTTGTGATTTCATGAAGAGTTAACTCTTTACCAAATGACAAAATTTTAGACTTGTCAAAATTAAAAGCATTTGGAGATGACAAAATAAACATGACTTAGAAAATTGAGATTTGTGTTTGGTTCAGTAGAAAACATTGTGGAAAAAGTAGAAAAGGCTGGTTACCAGAATTTCCTCCTATTTGTACTATGTTTTCAAAAGGCTCTTTGCTCAGGGTCGTTAAAACCCGGGCCTGTGTGCTAAAGAGTTAAGCTAGGTCCTCAGCTCCAAAATTTGCACGGCCGATGGCCCTTCAAAGTGGTGACCTGATGGACTGGGACCATAACTTAAACTCCAGATCTGACCTAATAAGCAAAGAGACTTAGGTACCATGAGGCTTTCAGAGTAAAGATCTTGAGAAAACATGTCAGCAAACACAGACATCTTTCATTATGAAAATCACTACAAAATGAGATATAACCAGTGTTTCGCCCAGAGCGTGTTTCTTGTGCTTTTGACTCAATGATTTCTTTGCTGACGCACTAAAATTCATCGTGTGCGTCTTTTCTGACGCAACCAAAAAATATAAGTTCAATCAAAACAATAGTTTATAACTGCATACCATGATGTCAAGCCGAACTACTGAGGGGTAAAATATGGTTTGTATAAGCAGAGAAAGATTTCGTATGCAATGATCATTTATATTGAGAGTTTACGATACAGCATCAGTGTCTGAAACCAATTTCATTAATAATTACCAATAAATATCTGCCCTTATTGCACTAAAAAACAAGAGCGGCAGATTGTCGCAAGATACGCCCGTCCCACCGCCAGTTGTCCAGGGGGGATAATAATCGTAAAGGGAAGGTAGAGGAAAATACAGTCAACTCTCGTTATCTCGAATCCCTGGGGACAACAAAAATAATTTGACATTACAGGAGTTTGATATAAGAATTCGAAGACCGACGTACCGAAAACCGGAAGTAAACATAAAATAGGACGGGGTCATCGTGGGTTTGTGGAACAACCTCCAAAATGGCTTTTTATTTTGACTATATGACTTCACATCAAGCTTACGCATCGTGCCTCTGTTTTAATTAAATGACCGAACCAGTTATCCCCCTGAAACTTAAAGGTGCCTTGCTGGTTTGCACGGCCATAGCAAACGCTCAATCAAGTTTCATTTCTGATGACATTATAAACATTCAAGAAATGTATTAGCCCCATTCGTGCAGACCGACTTAATTCACGATAATGTTGACAACGTGCCCCCCCACCCACAAAAAAAATGAGCAGTTAGCAAGAGAGACAAACTAACAAGCCTTATCGTTCAGTGTATTTTTCACGATGTGTATAAGTCTTATATGAACCGCTGTTTACAATGCTACAAACTTAATCTCACCTTTTATAATCCGATACCTAATGAATCAATTAAGATAATATCGTATTGTGTGAATTGGCACCTATTATCTACAAACAATGGCGGATATATGAATGAAAATATGATACGAAGTACGAAATTGCTCTCAAAATTATTTCGACATAATGGTTTTTTGGATGCAATGGTTTCGAGATAAAAACAAAAATCAACATAAAATAAAGAGGCACAAAGTTCAGACATAGCTTTGACTTTGACATAACAGGAGTTTTGAGATAAGCGATTTCGACATAATGAGAGTCGACTGTAGTAGTGCAGCAGAAATCATGTAAGTGATTGAAATAGGCATGAATGTCTCCTCTAATGTTAAGGAAACATGCACATAAAGTTTCAGGTCATTCCAACATGAAAAGACAAAGTTATATTGTATAGAAGTATGAAAAGCTGTAAAAAAAAAAATAAATAGGGAATAATTCCAAAACGGCATTAGGTAAGGTTACGACTTGCACTTTTCGTAACTGCAACAAACATGTTTACCAAGTCTCAAGTCAATTTGACTTGAGGTGACAAAGTTCCGTTCCGGACAAGCAAGAAATACTGTAAAAATGAAGTTCAAAGTGGAATTACTCAAAATTCACGCTAGGTAGAGTTATTGTTCTTTCGCACTGTACTCCGTAATATTGCAACAAACATGCATACCAAGTTTGAAGTCGTTCTGACTTGAGATGACAAAGTTATATTCCAGACAAGCACTAAATGCTGTAAAAATGACGATCAAAGGGAAATAACTCAAAGACAGTGCAAAGTAGAGTTATGGTTCTTTTGCACTGCACTCTGTATTATTGCAACAAACACAAATGCCAAGTTTCAAGTCAAGCGGACTGAAGATGACAAAGTTAAGCTCCAGACAAAGAACTGGACTGTAAAAATGAAGATGAAAGTGGAATTACTCAAAATCCGCTCTAGGTAGAGTTATTGTTCTTCCGCACTGTTCTCCGTAATATTGCAACAAAAATGCATACCAAGTTTGAAGTCGTTCTGACTTGAGATGACAAAGTTATATTCCAGACAAGCACTAAATGCTGTAAAAATGAAGATCAAAGGGAAATAACTCAAAGACAGCACGAGGTAGAGTTACAATTCTTGCGCACTGCACTTCCAAATATTGCAACAAATAAGCATACCATATTTCACGTCAATCCTACTTAACATGACAAAGTTATGCTCCTGACAAGCAAGAAATGCTATAAAAATGAAGATCAAAGGGAGAATAACTCAAAATTCATGCTAGGAATTTTTCAACAATCATGAATACCAAATTTGAAGATGTTCAGACTAGAGATGACAAAGTTATATTCCGGACAAGCAGAAAATGCTGTAAAAATGATGATCAAAGGGAAATAACTCAAAAACAGCATAAGGTAGAGTTATGGTTCTTTCGCAATGCACTCCGTATTATTGCAACAAACACAAATGCCAAGTTTCAAGACAATCCGATTGGAGATGACAAAGTTATGCTCCTGACAAGCAGAAAATGCTGTAAATGACGATCAAAGGGAAATAACTCAGAGACAGCACGAGGTAGAGTTATGGTTCTTTCGCACTGCACTCCGTATTATTGCAACAAACACAAATCCCAAGTTTCAAGTCAATCAGACTGGAGATGACAAAGTTATGCTCCGGACAAAGAACTGGAAGCCGCCTGCCCGCACCCGCACCCCCACCATGGGTGATCCCATAATACGTCCCGTCTTCGACGGGTGTTTAAAAATTATAGGACACGAACTGCTACCAATTGGCTTCTTTCTGACACAGTCACACATTTGATTCTCTATTTAGTAATGAACTAGGAACGGAATAACTATATGAAGGTAAATTTATCACAGCACTTTATATGTGTATGATCTGTGTATTCTAGATGCTTTCCGAAATAGAATAGTAGATGAACCGAAAAAGAAAAACAGAAAGGACTTGCAGACTGTTTTGCTGTTCTTTCCACAAGTAAACACCTGGAAAATGTGAAAAAAGTCAACAAATGCAACAAATATCCGGGTCTTGTCAGACTAAGTTCTGGTTCCGAGTTGGCGGAGTCACAGGATATGGTCCAAAAACATGAATTTAAGAAGCTTTAAAAAGGCATTTAAAAAGGTTACCCTCAAGTTTTTTGTACGACTCCCAAAAATTAGGAATAAGAGTCACAAGTGACCCTCAAAAATTTGAAGCTGGCAGAAACACTGAATAACCAGAGTTTGGTGTTTTGTATATCAACACAATTAAACTGTTTACCAAACGACAAAATTTTAGACTGGTCCATATTGTAAACATTTGCAGAAAACAAATCAAGTCTTGCTTGATAGGCTAACTGGATTTGTCTTCAAAAGGGTAGAAAATGTTGTGAGAAAAGGAGAAAATGCTAGTTACCAGCATTATCTCCTTTTCCCACTATATTTTTAAATGTCTTCCTGTTCAGAATTGTTAAAACATATGACTGTATGGTACAGGGGTAAACTGATAAATTGCAACATTGGACAAACTAATTTTTCTTGAATAATTCATAATCCGATATTCTTATTTTTCCCATAAATTATAAAACCATTGTGTTAGATCTTCGGTATGACGTTCCTTTTTTGTCCAAAGCCCTCATGCTATGTCCAAACCTCAATGTAAAGCATTTAGAGAAAATTTTGTAGAAATTTGTCATTTTTTTCCTCTAAAATATCCAGAACCAAACTATTCTCAAAAAAAAACAGGAAGATTTAACCAAAAAAAAAAATTTCAGTTTTATTTGAACTTAAAGACCCTATTACTCTTTCAGCACCAAAATACAAACTAAACCTCCGCCCACATTGTAGAATAAAGAATCCGGGGAAACACCTACAGCTGTTTATCTTATAGGCTTGACTAAACAAGCTGATGGTATAGATCCAAGATTAGACTGTGCACTCTGTGTAGACTGATCTTGATCTATGCCATCCGCAAGGGCAACTGTTATCGCTTACAAAACTGATAGGGTTAACCCCTTACCGAACAATCCCAAGTTTTAATGCCCTGAAGGAGAAGGCTTTTGAAAACACTGCGGGAAAAGAAGATAATGCTGGTAACCAGCATTTTCTTCTTTTCCCACGAAGTTGTCTTACCAATCAAAGACAGAAATTATTACTTTAACTACATTTAAATTGTCACCTGCAAATGCTTTCAATCTGGTCAAGTCCAAAATTATATCGTTTGGTAACGAGTTAAGGAAACACTATGCCACTAAGAATGAAAGACAGATCAGATAAATCGTACCGGGAGTTGAGTCAGGACATTCTTTCATAAAATGACATTATTGAGCTCTTCTCCTATTACCACTTCAATCTTTTGTTGTAGAAATTTATGTCCCTTGTGTATACAGCTTTTAAAAACAGTGAGCGAAAAGTGAGAGAAAAGGATAAATTGCCTGCAATATAGAATTTTCTGTTTTTCCTTTATGTTCCTTTAATAATTCTTTTCCATTTTCACATGTTCTAGCTCTAAGTCAGTCTTCATCAGCTTACATGGTAATGGATTTAACACCAATAAACAAGGAAAAAAAGCAATATAGCTCAGTAAAAAGGGAGAATCAACCTTTAGAGTCCCAAGCAAATCACATGTTTATTCATAATCTGTACAAATTGCCAAAAAATTCAAATTTCCAGGTGAATCCTCAATCATTGCAAAAGTCTGCACATGTTTGTTTGAATGGCGTTAAAACTGTTCACTAAATAACAAAATTTTAGACTAGTCCAACAAATCAAACCATCTACAGATGATAAGCATGACTCAAAAATTGAGATTTCCAGGTGAATCCTCAATCATTGCAAAAGTCTGCACATGTTTGTTTGAATGGCGTTAAAACTGTTCACTAAATAACAAAATTTTAGACTAGTCCAACAAATCAAACCATCTACAGATGATAAGCATGACTCAAAAATTGAGATTCATTTTGGGAAAGGGTAGAAAATGCTGTTGGAAAAGCAGAAAATGCTGGTTACCAGCATTTTCTCCTTTTGCCACAAGTTTTCAAAAGGCTTTTTCTTCACAGCCGTTAAAATTTGTGATTGTGTCATGAAAGGTTAAGTTACATCTTTTTATCATAAATCCCTTATTCATGCCTTTCCCATGTCTCATTGATATCATACCCAAAGGGCACTGCCATGTGAACCAGCAGCATCAGCAGGGATCTTACTGAGAATCCATGGATGTATCCCCAGCAGGAACAACTGAGCCACACTGAAGCTCTGAGGTAAGGGTTGACTGATTGATTGTATGGTGTTTAACTTCGTTTTCGACATTATTTCAGTTATATCATGACGGATAGTGCACCTATCCATGCTTTCCTGGAGTCTCTTTTACCAGTGCTCTGCACAAATTTCTTTCCAAGCCACTGGCTGCTTTCCCACATAACCATCGAGACAATGGTCAGCGATGGGAGAGGAATTAATCATGTGGCAATGACTATCATCAATCCTCAAAAGAAATTGGCTGAGCCAGGGATTGAACCCACGACCCCCTTTCTCAAGTCCTGCACACAGCTGACTGAGCTACTGGGGCTCCGCTCTCTGAGGTACAGTAAAACTGTGTAAATATTATACAGGGAGAAAAAAATCTATTTTCATTGCATGACTATTATTTCAGCTGATCTTTTCATGTGTCAGAAGATAATTATAGGGTATTTGTTTTGCCCATAATCAGTACAACAAAGACAAAGCCCTATTGTTCTAAACGTAAATACCCCCACTTTGTCTAACTTTTCAATTAGGACCCCAGTAGCATTTTAATGGAATAAAACTGTCGCCCAATCCTTTACTTATTAACTCTTTACTAAACAACAAAATTTTAGACTGGTCCCATTTGAACGCATTTGCAGATGACAAATGAATATGGCACAAATTATGGGATTTTATGGGATAGTCTAGAAAATATTGTGGGAAAAGGAGAAAATGCTGATACCAGCCGGTACGGACTAAAACGTGGATGGAAAGGTATCGTCTTCCTCAGAAAATTCTATGTCATTTTGTAACCTCTATAAATCGCCCTCCAGGCATGCTTGGGAAAAAAAATCTAAAAAAAAAATGATTTTCCTCCCTACAAACTCTTAATTCTCACAAGCATGTAACCAGAACCATGTATATATTTTGTTTTAGCCCGATAGTTTCAAAATAGTCTTATTATAGGAGATCATTACAACAATATGGCCTGCAATACACGAAAAGGGACATTCGGACATTTGTGTAAAGTGTCGTCCTGGAGCAGCTTGCGTAGTCCGCGCAGGCTAATCGGAAACGACACTTTCCATTCTTTTGTAATCTTCTGTTTTGTACAACTCTACTGTAGGAAAAAAATCTAATATAGCCATAAAGTGCCTTCTCAGATTAAGCTGCGTGAACTGCGCAGGCTGATCCGAGACAACACTTTACGCAAATGTCCAAATGCCCCTTTTCCGATGTTGCAGGCCATATAATGTATGTTTACAGTAGGAATCAACCTTTACTATTTTCAATAAGCCATAGCACAAAAACATGGGTTGACCAACTGAAGTACATAGTGTGCATGACTTTCTACAACCCCATGGGCAGTAACATAAAAGGAAAAAGAAGCAACATATTTTTACAGTTGTTCCTTTGTCCAAAATATTTTTCAAAAAGTCCAAAATATTTTTCAAAAAATTTATGAAAAGTCTTTTCCTCACTTATTTTAATCTGTACAGTTCCAAGATGTTATTTCAGTTATGATGGGGTATAGTCTATGCTAAGTATTGAGGAGAAATGAAACTTTCCAGACTTTCAGTCTTATCTTGATCTTTGGCGTCCACAAAAGCTCTCATTTATACCTATGATGCCGAGTTAGAAAGGACTGAAACAGTGATTACATAATAGACCACAGGGCTGAAAAATAGCGCTGGTCCGAGGTCTGGGACCTACTGAAATGGAGATCGGACCCGCGGAAAAAAACAAGGCGAGGGTCTGATGGACCTATCAAAATGGAGGTCAGACCTGTTCAGTCTTCAAAGTAAAAAGTCCGATGTCCGAAAATAAATTCAGAATGACTTAAATTTAGATTAGTCATTTTAATGATAATTCAGGCCTGTTTGTTCAGGACATTCTTCGTGTAAAAGTGAACTACTTCGAAATTTTTCCGTACGCCGGCCGCCCGAGGACACTATCACATAAACTTATTTAAGTCATTGTAATATCAACAGTTTTCCCTGGTTCCCGGTTTGTCTACCACCAATGACAGTTACATGCAGTGAAGCCGGTTAAAATCTACGCACATATCGTCTATGCTTTTCGCTAAAAGTTTACGAAAAAATGTGTATTCAAACTTTGGTTTTCATTAAATATCAAACAGAAAACTCCAGAAGAAAATAAAAGAGCGCTTTCATAATTAGAGGAAGATAGAAAGTATGAGAACAAAGATCGGGTTGGTACCTTGAACATTGAAATGAAAGTTGGTTGTTGGTTTCGTTCTACGATGCAACCGTTCAACTGAGACTAACACAATAAAAAAATATTCCAAATTGCAAATTTCATGTTGGTCAACATAATAATGCTAATTCTTTGTTTGAACGTCTGTCTTTAACTGAAGCCACTGGAGTAAAAGAAAATTGGAATGGTAAGGTTTTTTGGGGGGTCATCTCCTGAGATACCACTACCCTGTATAATGAAAAAAAAAAACACGGACCTGCCCAAGTATACTTCGGACCCTACTGTTTTAAGGGCCAAAAGGTCCCCGACCCAGCTATTTTTATCACTATTTTTCAGCTCTGGACCAATTTCCAACAATTGAAAATGCCCATTGCATTTATTAGGCAGTGAAACCTTACAAATTTGTATTGGTATGTCAATCTAAATTATTTGGCATAGCTGACTGCACTGGCTTTTGACCTACATCTTGGTATCGATATACTGAAATGAATAAATGGTAATTTGTGATTGGTCAAAAATGTGGATAGGTTTATAGTACTGGCCCCTACAGACCTGTTTGCAGGTAAATTTATGACAACAATATTCAAACCTATGGAGCCCTGTAGGTGTCATGCTCTACACATTTTTCATTTCGAAATAACGAAATCCTAAATCGTTCAAACGAAATACAATTTCAAGAAAACGAAATACTAAATCATTAAAACGAAATGCTATTTCGATAAAACGAAATGCTATTTCGAGAAAACGAAATACTAAATCGTTAAAACGAAATGCTATTTCGAGAAAACAAAATGGGTATGTTCGGAACACTTGGTTGTCATCGTCCGCCATGGCCATGTGAGATGAGTCATCTCACATGGCCATGGCGGACGATGACAACCAAGTGTTCCGAACATACCCATTTCGTTTTCTCGAAATAGCATTTTATTGAAATAGCATTTCGTTTTAACGATTTAGTATTTCGTTTTCTCCAAATAGTATAACGTTTGAAGGATTTAGGATTTCGTTATTTCAAAATAAAAAATTTGTAGAGCATGACACCTACCGTGCTCCGTACAAACCCTGATATCACAATGTTTCTTTTGGCATTACCCTACTATGTCTAGACATATTTTCAGACATATCAATTTCGGCAGCAACTGCTTCTTTTCCAACCATGATCTGGACTGACATGTAATCTTGAAAAATATATCTAATTCAAAATTTTAGCTTTATAAAATGTCCAAAAAAAATGACAAAAAAAAGCCATTGCTGGTAGGGTTACATTTCATATTTTCTATTCATATTGAAACACAATATTTTCAATTTTCATTTTCCAATACCTGTATTGCCAACTGTCTTTTTTTTTTATACGTTAAAGGATACCTGTGGTTCAAACACACCTAAACATGGATAACTTCCTCGTGTATACACATGTATAGCTTGCAGGTCTAACAATATTACAGCAAATTAATGTTTTATGGGGGTCACTTAATTCTTGACAAGATGACAATTTCTAGACAAAATTGAAAGGATCTGCAGGCAACAAATTAAAGATGGCTCAAACTGATAAATTTTTCTAGAACATGCAATCTGATCTTTGATCTATACGGTCAGCCTGTGCAGTCAAGTCTATACAATAATCTGAGTTTCAGTAGATTGTATTTTCAGCTGTTGCTGAGGTCGAGTTCATACATTTCGGACTGAAAGAGTTCAAACACTAAAACCTACCCTAAGTTGCTTTTGATGAGAGGGTAGTATAAATTAATGATCTCATTCCCTTAAACATGTGACTTGATCTTGGACAGACATTGTCCAGTATTCTATGATATAATCTACATGAATACACTTCTATGTGCAACACCTTGATTTTTGTTGTAACTGAAACTTTGCATGTCCTGTATTATTCCTTTTGGTATCATTGGTTGAAAACAGAGCTTTCGCAATGGCAGAGATTGAGATTAAACTGCACAAAACATGGAGTCTTATCTTGATTTTAATATCGTCTTCTTATCCCCTTATTAAGTTTTGAAGGCCTATAACATAATCAAAGTACTGATAGTTGTCTGCAACTGCTTTTAATGTGGAAGAGTCTGAATTTTTTTTGTTTGGTAAAGAGTTAAGTCAGCTATCAGTAGGATCATACAAAGTAGGATTGTCATCTTGGTAGATAGTGGTAGCCCTTTAACAAACGACAAACTTTTAGACTAGTCCAGATTGAAAGAATTTGCAGATGACAACATAAATGTGACTCAAATATTGAAATTTGTTTTGGGAACTTAATGGGAAGGGTAGAAAACATTGTGGGAAAAACAGAAAATGCTAGTTACCAGCATTTTCTCCATTTCTCACAATGTTTTCAAAAGGCTTCTTTCTAAGGGTTGTTTAAAGTCAAATTGTGTGGTAAAGTGTTCACTAGCTCAGTCATGATCTTTTAAGATTATCTTTCCCACCTAAAGATGAAATGACTTACGCTAACTTTTGTCACATTTCCTAAGAGCTCATTTTCAGACTTGCATTATCCAGATTGAAAGAGAGCATTTGCAGACACATTAGTTGCAGCTCTAGGGATGGAATTCATCTTCATACATGCAGAAGATTTAGTGAATAAGAAAGAAAATTTAATGCTGGTTGCCTGCATTTTCTCCTTATTCAACCATTATGTTCAGAGGCATACCTTAGAGTCATAAGAATATAAGATTGTTGGTTAAATGGTTACATTACAACGACAAATAAGTTTCATTAAAGAAAAAGGTTATGGTGCAACCATATTGAAAAAGAAGCACCTGCTTGTTGCAATCATTTACCCCTTTTCCCCCAGTTTTTTTCTTATATCATCCAAAAGGGACATCATTCTGCATTGCTATTTTCTGTACTTTATTCCAGCTGTTAGGTGTAAACAGAAATTGGTATGAAAAGAAATCAACCCTTAGGCTGCTAAACGCGACTCACTGACCTTTTGCGGACAGTGTAGATCAAGATCAGACTGCACAGAATGTGCAGTCTGATCTTGAATCTACACTGTCCGAAAAGGAGAAATATTTCTCTGGGGAAAAAAAAAAACCTTGAAATTGCAAAATTAAGGGTTTTAATACCGGCTTGAAAGTTTAACTTATTTAGCAGTGCGAGGGTTGAAGTAGGGTCAAGTTAACATTCTAGTCAACCACTAAAAAAAACTCTGTTTGGCTCATAGGTAAAAAACTCATATGATGGGAATTTTTTTTAAAGAAACAGAACAACTAACTGAATGAATAAACTTTTGTGGGAATATAGGTCTGTAACTACCTTTATCAGGTCTTGACTTATTAAATGTAGATTAAATGTGAACAATTTTCTCCCATGAGTCACGACCCGACCTGTATCTCTGACCTATAAAAAGGGCAACAGATTGTAGGTCCATGCATATTCTAACTACAATTTAGGACTAAAATGAGCATTGTTTTTACATGTTAACTCTTTCACTATGAATAACCTTTACCTTTTTTAATGGCTACAAATACAGTTCCCCTGCTTTAAGATGAAGAGACAGTTCAGTTATAACTTAAAATAAACGAGTGGACAGTGTAGATCAGAGATCAGACTGCACATTCTGTGCAGTCTGATCTTGGTCTTGACTAGCCACAAAAGCTTCTCGAATCATCAACAGTATGGAAAGAGTTATCTCTTTAACTCTTTACCACACAGTCCCGTGTTTTAACGACCTTGAGGAAGAGGCCTTTTGAAAACATTGTGGGAAAAGGAGAAAATGCTGGTAACCAGCATTTTCTCCTTTTCCCACAATGTTTTCTACCCTATCAAAGACAAAAATCATCATTTGAGCTACATTTATTTTGTCATCTACAAACGCTTTCAATTTGGTCAAGTCCAAAATTTTGTCGTTTGGTAAAGTGTTAACTAGATAAAGTTTAACACTTGTCAAAATTAAAAGTATTTATAGATGACAAATACAATGTGGATCAAATTAATATAATAATTATGCTAACTATCCTCAGAAGGGTAGAAAATGTAGTGGGAAAAGTCAAGTAACCACCATTTTCTCCTCCTCCCGCCATGTTTTCAGCCATACATAGGGAAAATCCCTAGATTTGAGCAAAGATCAACTGTCTTCTATTTGTGTTTTCAGTCTGAGCTAGTCTAAAATTTTTTGTTAGAGTTAACCATTTACCACACAATGACAACTTTTAACACCCCTGATAGAGAAGGCTTTTGAAAACATTGTGGGAAAAGGAGAAAATGCTGGTTACCAGCATTTTCTCCTTTCCCACAATGTTTTCTACCCTATCAAAGAAAAATCATTTCATATGAGCCACATTGAAACTGTCATCTGCAAATGCTTTCAGTTCGGACAGGTCTAAAATTTGACGTGTGGTAAAGGGTTAAAGCACTGTGGAAAAGGAAGAAATAATTATGTAATAAATACTAAGTTTTCATTTTGCTGCAATTCTTCGCCACGAATGTACATGTATGTGATAATCCTAACATATTTTTATGTCGAATTTATCCAGGGACATTTTTCAAAGTTGTATGCTGCCACTGGTTTTCAGTTATATCATCTACTAAGTAAGCAATCAGATATTACAAAGATGTAAAAAATTGTCAAGCAATGTCTGCATTTGCCACATTTTTTTTTTCTTTTAACCACAATTATTGTGGATATTGCAAAATATGTCTGAATTGAGGAACATAATGATTATCATAGCATTATTCATGAAGCACTATCAAGTTACATGTGTTTATAATTTTACAAATGTACTATTTGACTACCCAGTAAGGGCATTTTAAGCCTTCTAAATAAAAAGTAGATACTGAAAAAGATTAACACAATAAAGCAGAAAAAGAATATGGATCAAGTGACATGGACACAATGGCTGATAATGTGTTTCAGAATATGGTATAAGTCTTTGAAAGGATAAAAAATAATGTGGGATGAGTAGAACAAAATGACAGAACAGGAAAAAATGCTAATTATCATCATTTTCCCCTTTTCCCATATCATTTTCATAAGTCTTTTTTCATCAGGGTTGTTTAAATAGTGGATTCTTCGGTAAAGATTAATATGCATATGAAATTACCTGGTGATATTCATACTTCCGTGGGGTGGGCAGAGGAAAATCACTTGCGACTCTTTCCGAATTTGTCCTCCAGGATGATTTAAGTGACCCCAATGATTGAGACAAATGTTCTCCAGTCACAGACTGTCTCTCAGCAACTGACCTTTGGGGTCGTGGGGGCAAGAGTGGAGGCTGGGGTGGGTCAGGCAAAGGTATATCCATCAGTCCTGGAAGATGTGGAGACCTGGACCCAAATCCCATTTCCTGCCCAAATACAGGACATTCAGATGAATTGTTTCCAGGGCTCCATGATGATTTTCTAGGCATGTTGCTTTCAGTGGACGAGTCTAAATGTTGGAAGGAAGTTCCAGATGTATTATAGCTTTCTATGGAGTTATTCATACCCCAACTATGAGACCTTGAACTATAACTATCTTCTGGAATGTCTAAATTTTCAAATGTTTGCCATTTTTCTGGTGTGGAGGCATGCCTGTTTGGAGCTCTATCAAGAGGGGCCCATTCCGGAGACACTGAGAGCCCTGTGTTACATTGTAACAATGATTCTGAACTTTGCCAGCGTACAGCTTTATGTGACTGAAATACCTCATCATCTGGTCCTTTTGGGGATCTCAAAACTTGAAAAGTGGCTTGATGACCTTGTTCGTGTAAACGAGGTGGTATTGGAGGAGCCTCAGCTTCCTTGTCCTCGTCATCCTGTTTATCTGGTACCATGGATACCAGAGCGTTTGGAACTAAACAGTTGTAGTAATATTCCTCTGTCATTTTAACTCACCATGGAGAAAATAACAACAATGACACTCCATTGTCTAAGGCTTTCCTTTCGTTTCCCCTATAAAGATATTTCTCTACAATTCAAAGTGCAAAACATCCAGTCACAGTTTCTACAGCTAGATAGATAATCCAAAGATAAAATGCAATGTCACCTTTTCAAGTGTAAAAGCACAATCAAATTCACATTAACTTGAATACCTGTCCTAAATTTCTCCTCATAAACAGAACTTGCTATTCATGAAGAGCAGAATTTGCAAATAAATAAATTGTAAACCTTGACACAAGGTACTGCTCTGGTAAATAAACATAGACTATGATCACTGAAGTATACTGCAGGAATTCTATAGCTCTTTGTTTAAACAGGACAAGTATTAATTTCAGTCCTCCTTGCACTCAAAAGTCACACTACCTAATCTTTCATACCTTTACGTATAATATTCACAATGGTTTCCTTTGCACACATATCAACTTTGCTTTCACTTTCAATAGAAAATTGAAGATTGTGTTAAGCAGTGTTAAAGGTAGAATCTCAAAAACAAACAAAGTCGAACACAAACGTTAGTTTGAGCAGCAGTAAGTTGCTTTATTTACATTAAAATTGTTTTTAGATCCTCCAGCCTGCATTTCTTTCAACTAATACTTGTATAGCAGTCAGTTTTGTCAATATTGCACAAGCCCCTGTATCTAATGGACTCCAGGCTGTGACAAAGAGAAGTGTATTGATTTTGTTTTCTGTGTTATTGACATTTAAGCTAGACCGATGACTTGGCGTGTTAAGAAAAATGTCAACGAAACATACTGGTCGTTCATTAACAACACAGGCTAACTGTCAAAACACCAACATGTGTGAGCTGTCAAATAGTGGTAAACCAATGAACAACACTCAAGAGTAGTCAGATTAAAGACATTTAGTAATACTCCTGCTTTTATATTAATGTAAAATTTGAAACTTATCCGATCTCTTGCTTGTTTCAATCATCTGTTTACATATTTATTTTTCATTTCTGTGGTTTTTGGCATACTGTTAAATGCTGATATTGGACATTCCTTTATTAATTACAGTTACACATAACATGAATTTGTTCTCTTGTATTAAGATCATGCAGTTGGATCTTAGTCGTATTTCAATGATACCATCGGTCTTAATGCAATACTTTGCTTGTACTTGCCTATGGCTTTTCTCCTCTGATATCTTTCTATTGAACGTAATAATCAAAAATTAATTAATTAATCAAAAACCATGAAATGTTCCTCTAATTCTGTTCATAGAAAAAAGCTCTATAAGGTGTCCACTTTGCCTTTAAACAACAAAAACTTTCATTATCATCTTAATCATCCTTTAATCATGAAAATCCTTCATTTATATACAGCACAATCTGTCATTTAAACTATGCACTACATTTCTGTATTACTGAGAGATATTCATTCAACCTCGTATCCCCATTATAAACATCCCACTGACCACACTGATTGTCCATCAAACAGTCCGATGCATAGAGATGAAGACTTCTACAGCTCACTGACCATTTACAATCATGATGACCACAGACAATTGGTCTAATTTACCACATCACTGTCAAATCCCCGGTCACATATATTCATCAGTGCACTGCAAGTTTATCATTAAACATCTCCAGGTAATGACTACACCCTAATAAAATTCCACACAAATTTGTTGAATTTCTCAAAATCCCCTCTTTGTCAAGCCCACGTTTATCCAACTATATCCGCTTCTAATGTATTTAGTTATCTCAATAACCCTAACATTACATACCTCTGTTGTACAGTTATTTTTACAATGACAGACAGGAAGTCAAGGGGATTATGGGTAAATTAAAGCAGAAACTAAACTACCTCCTTTATGTGAAGAGTCCTAATCAGCTGATACCTTTGTTATGGTTGACAAACCACGTGTTGAACTGACAGGTAGTTATTATTCGGCTCATCAGGTATAAATACAACAATATACCAAACAGTCACATTGTTATTCTCATATAAAACGCTGACACAACAATGTAAACAATCTTATCATAGTTTGATCTGAGAGCCGAGTTAATTATTATAAACCTTTGCAACACAATTAAATTCTTTCAGAGTTAGACTGATTTTAAACCTTTTCATTCCATGTTATCTAGTGACTATCCTCAAATATTTCATATTTCTTTGACTGCTTAAGGGTATTTAATCCAAATTAAAAAGAAAGTATTGCAAACTCTAGCTATTCTTGCCAGAATAAATTTTGAGTCTGAATTGCCTTGCACTATTTACATTTGAACATGACACAGCCATCAGAGAGGATCTAATCAAGATTTCCTGATTACCAAACCCACACACAGTGTAAATTGAAAATAAAAGTGCACATCGGGTGCAGTCTGATCATGATTAGCCAAGCCCTAGAAGTGTAACTGGTAGCGTACAAGACTTGAGAACAGGGGCTTGCTACTTCAGCTCAGCAAATTTCTTTCAGAAGATTGATGATAGTCATTGCCACAGGCTTCATTTGTCTTACTGCTGATCATTGTTTGGATGATGATTATAAAATAAATTATGGGAAAGCAGCCTGTGGCTTGAGAAAAATATTTTGTAATGTACTGGTAATAGAAACTCTAGGAAAACATGGATAGGTCCAATGGTCACTGTGATATAACTAGAATAATGTTGAAAACCGCATTGAACACTATAAAATCAATCATACAGTCAATCTGCTCATGATTTATATTTGTCAAAAACAGCCAATCAAGTAACCACTTGCCACAAAAGAGCTAAAGATTTAAAGAAAAGCAGCGCCAGAGATTAATTATGAACTGCTTACCTTTAAAAAAGATCATAACCCTTATCCTGCTAAATAAAGAAATGAAAATTTAAAGCTGATAGTAAAAAACCAAAAATTGCTGTTTGAAGGGTATTTTTGGAGGAAATATATCTCCTCATCAGACAGTGTAGATCCAAGATCAGACTGCATGTTCTGTGCAGTCTGATCTTAATCTATGCTGTCCGCAAATGGTCAGTGAGTTGCTCTAAGTGGCCTAAGGGTTCAGCTTCTCTAATTGTAGGCATCTGTAGACTACAAATTCAGGCGAATAAAATATTTGTGGAATTAATCTTTGAAGGGGCAGAAGACCCTGTGGGAAAAGCAGATAGGTAATGTTGATACCAACCATTCTCTCCTTTACCTACAAAACTTTCAAAAGCCTTGTTCCTCAGGCCCATTAAAATACCTGATTACTTCACAGCTGATCAGGTTCTTCAGTGCTGTGTCATTGATGCAATTTCAATTACAACAAAAACATCCTGTGATTGTCCTTTGGCTAAACTTAGGTGGACAGCCTCAGCTTAGGACTTGTGAAACCAATAAAAAACATACGTAAGTGAAGTGACACCTTGGTATGATTGAAATACAGTTGAAATCAGCAGAATTTACCACAAATGGAAGGATTTAACCCTTCAGAAAACCAATCTTGCATGTAAAATATGATTTGGTCACACTGTTTGTTGGGGGAATGAGATTTGAGGACATCGTGATCATTATTACAGAACATTAGGACTTTAATTTGCTATGGGAATCTTGCAAACCTACTGAGTATCTACAATACAGAATTGGTCTAAAAGGCTTATATCCCATCTAAAACAAAAGTACTGCATGTGGTTGAAAAATGCTCAGCTGTGGTTACTATTCAAGTAGAAATGCTAAGTTGAAAAAGGGGCATAACTGAGTCAAAAACATGTCAAAGTTACCAATCCATGTGATACGGGTTTTCCTCTGGATATTTCTGCGATGAAAGAGATATAAGAAAATATCTCATTTTTCACACACCTTAGATGAAAGCTGTACAATAATACCTCAGGTTTCCTTTCATAGCCGAGCTCAAAATGGTAGTCTCTACATTCTTGATTATCAAGTTATGTTAAATTTATATATTTCCTAGAATGATTTGTTCACATCAGATTAATAAAAAAAAAAAACCTGCATGATTATGGGCCTTTATCACACAATCCTGAGTTTTAACACCCAGGTAGATAAGACTTTCTAAAATATTGTAGGAAAAGAAGAAAATGCTGGTAATCAGCATTTTCTCCTTTTCCCACATTTTCTACCCGATCAATAATAGAAATCATCATTTTAGCATGATTAGATTTGTTGTCTGCAAATGTCTTCACTTTTGACAAGTCTAAAATTTTTTCCTATTAGTAATTAGTAATTTTAGATGGCCAGCCGTGGGAATAGAGCCCACACCCTCAAGTGATCCGAAACATCACGTTCACGAGTCCTCCGCTCTACCCATTGAGCTAAGCGGGCTTGTCTAAAGTCATCTATGCAAGTTATGTAATAATCAAATGAATTTTATCATACCTTATGTTTCATATCAGTTTATCAGTTAAATTCAAAGTCTCCTGTATAAACATAACATTAGGGAATCATTTCAGTTCCGCAGTTTTCCTAAAACCTTTGATTTAACAAGATTACGAGACTGACTCTTTGTTTTTCAGTATTATAATCTTGTGACCTAACAAAGCTCAACTCTTTACCCAAATATTCTGTGTTTTTACGACTAAAGGAAAAAGGCTTTTGAAAACATGGTAGGAAAAGGAGAAAATGTTGGTAACAAGCATTTTCTCCTTCTCCCACAATCTTTTCTTCCACTTTTAAGACATATCTCATTTTAGTCACATCGTCTAAAAATTATTTCAATTTGGATTAGTCTAAAATTTTGTCGTCTGGTAAAGAGTTCACTTTTTCTACTTAATCCTCTCACTGCCAAGAGCTACATCAAGATTTTGTAGATATCGTAGATCAAGATAAAAGCTGCTCACAGTTTGCAGTCTGATCTTAAGCCACACCACTCCCTAGTTGGCTCTCAACTCTAATTTCAGTTCAAACATTTTTGGAAATGGAGAAAATGCTGGTAACCAGCATTTTCTCTTTTTCCCATAATGCTTTCTACTCTATCACAGACAAATTCCATCATATGAGTCACATTTAATTTTTTCTCTGCAAATACTTTCAATTTTGACAAGTCTAAAACTTTGTCATTTGATAAAGGGTTAACAACAGTGGTTGTTCGTGAAATATGTAATACTGCAATATTGGTGATCTAGAATAAGGCTCTATGGAAAAAGAGTGTTTTTCCCCTGAATGGCAATGTGTATTTTATTTCTGTAGCCCTACAAGGGTTAAAATATTTGACTTGTTTATTTGATATTTATCTGATAAGCTACTTACAACAATGAGATTATCCATTTCTAGTGACTCATTACCTCATAATGTAAAATTTTATTACCTGTTTACCAGCATTTTCTCCTTTTCCAAAAATGTTTTCAAAAGCTTTCTTCCTCAGAGTCATTTAACTCTTTACCAAACGACACAATTTTAGACTGGTCCAAATTGAAAGCATTTGCAGACGACAAAATAAAAGTAACTGAAAATTTGAAATTTGTATTGGGAAGGGTAGAAAATATTGTGAGAAAAGGAGAAAATGCTGGTTACCAGCATTTTCTTCTTTTCCCACAATGTTTTCAAAAGGCTTCATTCTCAGGGTCGTTAAAAGTCGGGATTGTGTGGTAAAGGATTAATTGTTTACAAGATGACAAGATGAAACAAGAGGGCCATGATGGCCCTGTATCACTCCACTGGCTATTAAGTAAAATTCTGACCAGTCGTTTCAGAGAAGAAGAATTTTTAAGAATTTCTAAATTTCCATATAGTGCAAGTAGCCCCCATTCACCAGAGCCACATTTTTTGACGGATCAAAATTTTACGAACAATTTTTGAAAAAAGTCACCCAAGCAACAATCCTGTGAAATTATTTCAAAATCTGACCTGCTGTTTCAGAGGAGAAGATTTTTAAAGAATTCCTTCATTTCTGTATAGTGCAAGAAGCCCCCATTCACCAGAGCCACGTTTTTTGACGGATCAAAATTTTACGAACAGTTTTTGAAAAGGGTCACCCAAGGAACAATCCTGTGAAATTATTTCGAAATCTGACCAGCGGTTTCAGAGAAGAAGAATTTTGAAGAATTCCTTCATTTCTATATGGTGCAAGAAGCCCCCATTCACCAGAGCCACATTTTTTGACGGATCAAAATTTTACGAACAATTTTTAAAAAGGGTCACCCAAGGAGCATATCTGTGAAATTATTTCAAAATCTGACCCGTGGTTTCAGAGGAGAAGATTTTTAAAGAATTCTCTAAAAAATTCCATTTGGTTGCAATGGCAACCAGAGTTTTTGATGGAATCAAATTCTGTGAACAGTTTTTAAAGAGGACCTTCCAAGGAACATTCCAGCCAAGTTTGGTCCAAATCCGCCCAGTGGTTTAGGAGGAGTTGATGTTTAAAGAATTGTTGACGACACACGACGCACGACGGACACCAGGTGATCCTAAAAGCTCCCCTTGAGCACGTTGTGCTCAAGTGAGCTAAAAAGTTAACATACGGATGGACGCACAACGGACAACGGGCCATAACATAAGCCTGCTGGCCTTCGGCCAGTGGAGCTAAAAAACTTGTCTAGCACCAATCATGTATCACTGCAGCTTGATAATCAAGGGAGGTAAATAGTAACGAACTTTGTCTTTCATAAAAAGAGTTATTTCCCTTGATTAATGTTTAAATTGAAGTGACAATATTTTGAAGCCCATGTTAAACTTGCGATCCCTGGAATGAAGGCAATTTTGACCCCAGACCTACAATATGAAACTAGAATGTGTGGTTATAAACAAAAAGATTTTTTAATCTTGCCCAATAAAAAGTCATGTAAAACAAGTTTGCTGAATAAAAGGCCCTGTAAAATATGTGATCCATGACACAGGTTTATCAAGTTTTCACTATAAAAGCCAATGTAAAACTTGTGACCCCTGGTGTGGAGTCAAACTTGACCCCCAAAGTTAAAATTTGGGCCCTCTTGGTAGAGGCCCATTATATAAAGTTACATGCAAAATTTGGTAGCCCTAGGCCTAAATATGGCTATGTACAAGTAGATTATTAAAGTTTCCTTATATAAGACCATGTAGAACTTGTGACCCCCTGGGGTGGGGCTACATTTGACCCCCTGGGCTATAATTTGGGCACCCTTGATAGAGACCCCCTAGATAAAGCTAAATGCAAAATTTGATAGCCCTAGCCCTTATAGCTAGATGCGAAAGATTTTCCTATATAAGCCCGCCCATGTAAAACATGTTACCCCCCGGAGCGAAGTCAAATTTGACCCTCGGCTATAATTTGGACACCCTTGGTACAGGTCCACTAGATAAAGCTACATGCCAAATTTGGTCGCCCTAGGCCCCATGGCTAGGTCAAAGAAGAATTTTAAAATTCTCCCTATATAAGCCCATGTAAAACTTGTTATATAAGCCCATGTAAAACTTGTTACCCCCGGGCAGGGCCTAATTTGACCCCAGGGCTATAATTTGAACAATCTTGGCAGAGGTCCACTAGATAAAGCTACATGCCAAATTTGGTAGCTCTAGGCCCTATGGCTAGGTAGAAGAGGAATTTTAAAGTTCTCCCTAAATAAGCCCATGTATAACTTGTAACCCCCGGGGCGGGGCCAATTTTGACCCCAGGGCTATAAATTGAAGAAACTTGGTAAAGGTCCACTAGATAAAGCTACATGCCAAATTTGGTAGCCCTTGGCCTTACGGTTTCAGACAAGAAGATTTTCTAAGATTTTCAAAGATTTTTCAGTTTTGTTGCCATGGCAACCAGAGTTTTTGAAGGAATTAAATTCTTTCAAGAAATTCTGAAGAGGACCATGGCAGGATCATTTCTGTGAAGTTTCATCAAAATTGGATGGGTAGTTTCAGAGAAGAAGACGTTTTAAAAAAAAGTTAACGCACTGACGGACGGACGCACGACGGACAACAGGCCATGACATAAGCCCGCTGGCCTTCGGCCAGTGGAGCTAAAAATCAAATCTGGCTCAAATGATGGAATTAGTCGTTGAATGGGCCAAAGCATTGTTGAGAAAGAAGGCTTTGAATACATTGTGGGAAAAGGAGAAGATGCTGGTAACCAGCATTTTCTCCTTTTTCCACAATACTTTCTGTCTGTTTGAAGACAAATCCCTTTTTTTGAGTAATATATGATTTGTCGGCTTCAAATGATAAAAATTTTGACAGGGCTAAACTTTTGTTGCTTCATAAAGAGTTAAATAGGGAGTCAATTACATAACAACAACCTAACACAAAATTTTACCAAGATAGTCTGAAGATTTTTTCTACTCTTTACAGATTATTGAACAAATCCCCTCTTGTAACAGCTTTTCAAAACATTTTAAGAGAAGGGGAAAGTTCTCCTTTTCCAACAAACCTATTTTCAAATGCAGTTTAACTCTTTACCACACAATCCCGAGTTTTAACGACCCTGAGAAAGAGAGCTTTTGAAAACATTGTAGGAAAAGGAGAAAATGCTGGTAACCAGCATTTTCTCCTTTTCCCACAATGTTTTCTACCCTTCCTAAATCAAAATTCAATTTTTGAGACATTTGTTTTGTCGTCTGCAAATGCTTTCAATTTGGACTAGTCCAAATTTTGTCGTTTGGTAAAGAGTTAAGCAGAAAATGACAGTCCTTTCAATATTTCTCCTTTGAGCTAAATGAATAAACTGTTTAACATAAGATCTTGATGTGTTTTCTAAAAAGGTTTTTCCAAACATTGTAGGAAAAAGAGAAAATGCAAATGAGTAGCTTTTTCTCTTTTTCCTAAAACATTTCCTGCCTTGTGAAGACAAATTTCATCATTCGAGAGATGTTTAATTTTGTTGTCTACAATCGCTTTCAAAATCTAAAATTGAGTCGTTCAGCAGAAAGTTAACAGTAATATTTCAGCTATCCATCAAAGTTCCTTGGGTTTTACCATATACCTGTAACACACATTCCTGAGTATTAACGTCCCTTGGGAAAGTGGCTTCTGAAAACATTTTGAGAAAGAAGAAAATGCTGGTAACTTGCATTCTATCCTTTTTCCAGAATGTTTTCTACCATTTCAAAAACAGAAATTAATTTTTGAATTAAATAAATATAAACAATATATACATAAATATATTAATAAATTTGTCATCTGCAAATGTTTTCAGTTTGGATCAGTCTAAAATTTTTCATGTGGGAAAGAGTTAGGGAAATATTAATTGAAAAGAGGTAAATGTGGGTAATAGGCATTTTATTCTTTTCCGAAAGTATTTCCCAATCTTTCAAAGTCAAATCTCTTGACTTGACCCTTTACCACACAATCCCAACTTTTAACGACCCTGAGGGAGAAGCCTTTTGAAAATATTGTGGGAAAATGAGAAAATGCTGGTAACCAGCATTTTCTCCTTTACCCACAATGTTTTCTACCTATTAAAGGACAATATTGTCATTTGAAAAACATACAAAACATGTGTCATCTACTAAAACAGTACTTAAAAAAAAAACCTATACATATTTTCCTCATAGTTTGTAATTACACACATTCCCATACCTGTAAAAAAAATATCATTTGGGTGGAAAAGATGAGGGTTTATTCATGTGAAGACAGGACTAGAAGCCTAGTTGTGGTATAAAAAAGGGAGATAACTTACCTTTGGTTTGTATTTATCACATGGAGTTATTTGATCTTTGCAGGTATTCTCATGAACATTTACTAGACAGACTGAAATAACAAACGTTTTATAATCTAAATAAACAATTGCAAACCAACACACAGTAAATGCCTTATTCAACCCTTTAACCCTTTACCACACAATCCTGAGTTTTAACAGCCCTGAAGTGAAGAGAAAGTCTTTTGAAAACATTGTTGGAAAAAGGAGAAAATGCTGGTTACCAGCATTTTCTTCCTTTTCCCACAATGTCATCTACCCTTTCAAAGGTAAATTCCATCATTTTAGCCAAATTTGATTTAACATTCGCAAGTTCTTTGAAATTGGACGAGTTTAAAATTTTGTTGAATGGTACAGAGTTAACACACAATCCCTAGTTTTAACATGCCTGAGGAATACAACTTTTGAAAGCATTGTGGGAAAAGAAGAAAATGGTACTAACCTGCATTTTCTGCTTTTACAACAATGTTTTCTAAATCCGCAACTTTCATAACAAATTCCCCAATGTAACGTCAGACCTTTACTCCACGTCAAAGGCAAACTTCATTATTTGAACTACACTTAAATCGTTGTCTGCAAATACTTTCAATTTGGACCAGTCTATATTTTTGTCATTATGGTAAAAGAGTTGGACCAGTCTAAATTTTTGTCATTAGGGTAAGAGTTGGACCAGTCTAAAGTTTTGTAATTATGGTAAAAGAGTTGGACCAGTCTACATTTTTGTCATATGGTAAAGATTTAACTTACTTTCACATCTTAAAGCCGCTTTATTGGTGAGAGGTTTATGGCACAGGTCACAGGCTGTATTGTTACTAAAGCTGACTGTCACAAATCTGTGAGTGGACCGGTTCTTCCCTTCCTTGTCCTTGTTCTGTAAAAATGACACCTTAACCCTTTACAACACAATCCGGACTTTTAACGACCCTGAGAAAGTGGTCGAAAACATTGTGAGAAAAGGAGAAAATGCTGGTGACCAGCTTTCAAAATAGAAGTTTTTAGAAAGACAGTGGAAAAAGAAACAAAATCTTGCTATGAAAGAGCAAGTGTTTCCTTGTCAACAGTCTTAAAGTAACAATAAAGGTCAAAAGTAAACAAAGCAGGTGTTTGGAAATTATGGAAATTATTGTGAAGATGACAATCTGTCATTGTACGGTCGGTCCAAGTATTAGTCGCAGACAGAGAAATCAATTTCAAAACTAGGTTAAAACCTGCCAGGTAGCTGTGTCTTTTGTTTACTTTTTGCCTGATTTTAAAATTCTTTTTTCTGCCAGTAACTAACATGTGGCCCGACCATACGATAACAGACTGTCATCTCCACAATATTTTCCATACTTTTAATGGTATGATTTAATTGTATAATTACACTTGCTTTGATATTTTGGCCTTTAAGCTGCTTCTTCTTGACATTATCTTCAATATCATGCAAAAAAGTTACTTGTGAAGTTCTACTTTAAGTCAGTCACCTAGTTACATACTGTACTGATTTTAGCCAAATACAGCCCTAAAACTGAAGTACACTGTGTGTGATTTTCATGCTATGAAAACATCCATTTCATTCATTGTAAAGTCTTTGCTTGATTATTTGAACAGGGCTTTATGCTAATTCTAACAATATTATAAGAGCCCTGAATAAACCCAACAGCCACTTTTAGTTGACAAAATTTTAATTAGACCCAAATAATTGCAATTACAAGGTTGCTCTTGTTCAGAATGTTTCAGCTAGGCAGACAGAGAAGATCAAAGATCAGACTGCACAGTTTGTGCAGTCTGACCTTGATCTACACTGGCTGCAATGCCAACTATTGTTGTGAAACATGCTATTAGTTCGCTTGTTTATTATTTCAAAGCATAAATTTACCCTCTTAATTCTGTAACTGTAATGCAGTCGAGAAAACATGTTAGGTTTTCTTTTCTTCTCCTCCTTCTCTTTGTCCTTGACTTTCGGAGACTGGGGACCCGTTTCATTCGAAAAGTTACTTGGACTGAAAAGAGTACTTTTATCATTAAACACAATCGTACACAGAACTTTAATTTTTTAACCCTTAAAGTGCCTTTCACTACTGTAATTGCCTTTGCGGCCAATGTGGATCAAGATCAGGCTGCATGAAACATGCACTTCAGGGGGCGTCACACAGTGGCAACGATAAATAAACGCAAATTCAATCAAACAGATGGGGGTATCTCCATACTGAGAATGTTCCCAGGATCTAAAAGCTTCTTCATATTTTGATTTAACAAACCAAATATATTTTTTGCTAACCTAATCCACGATCCCTGTCTATGAGGTAAGAAGGGAATGTAATGAAAATTTAGAATTCATTGCTGCCAATCAACAAAGTAGTGATTCAACCTTTCTTTCCTTATACTGACACACAATATGTGCAACTATCTGATAATTCTAAGTACACTGAGTCACACATCAGGTGAAAGTTTACAGCAATAGCACTGCTCCATGCATATTGAGTGACAATACTTATTCAAATGTGTAACAAATTTGTAGTTGTGCAATTGACATTGTGACAAATGGCTAATTGCTTATACAAGCAATCACTTCACACAAGAGTTCAATGCAGGTCATTAGAATTTTACTTTTATCCCTATATTTTTTTTCTTATTTAGGGGCTTACAATACGAGATTTTTGTTGGAATGATGTTTAAATCCATTTTCAACAGCAACAATAAGGTCAGAGATCAAAAAAAAAAAAATATACAAAGCCTTATCACACAAGCTTTGAGTCAATACTTTATGAACATAGATTTGGATTATTACAATTTATGTACTGAATATAAGTGCGTTTGATATCTTTGTGCTATATACCAGACTACAACTAAACATGGGGTATTGTTGTCAGTTCATGGTAAGTATATAAATACAAGTGGTAGTAAAATGCACTATATAATTACAACATAGCAACTTATTGAACTAAATATTTAAGAAAATATTAATCATATATGGTTAATATATATAACAAATTAATATACATGTATATATACATAAACAAACGAACAGAATTATGCAAATCAGCCCTTAAAATTCATGGAAGTTCAACTTGAATCAATTACAAAACAATCCAGTCTTTTTATGACCCTCAGGAAGAGGGCTTTTGAAACATTTTGGGAAAGGGAGAAAATGCAGGCTACCAACAGTTTTTCCTTCCCAACATTTCTTTCACCCATTCAAAAACATCCCTTTATAAGAGCTATATTTTAATTCGTCATCATGCTTTAATTTTTAGACAAGGCTAAAATTTTATAATCTGGTAAAGGGTTAAAGAACTTGAAATTTCGAAACCTAGTTCTATAAACTAATTAAAATAGCTTAGGCCACCTTACGAAGGACTTTTCATCTGTTTATTCAAATACTGAGGCAATTCTGCAGTGTAGACATATACTGTTATTCTACATCAATATTTTTTAAGTGTAAATCTTTTTCATAAGCCTAAATCCATTCCAACTCTTCAACCACCAGCAAGTAGTGATTTGCTGCATCTTAAGCTATGTCAGACAACTCTTACAGAGCTAAGTTCTACAGAAAAGCAAGTTATCTCCCTTTGATTTCCTCTGTTCTAATTTTCCTTGTGATCAGATCAAAAGAGCTTCAAAACCTGTGACAGCTCTTTTTTCTACAAATGTTACTAGCACCATGATTGTTTTTGTAATGAAGTTTTTTAATTGTACTCACAATCATGAAAGTTTCAAACTATTTTATTATCACAATAGTCAATTTCATGCCATGGCAAACTTAAAAGAAGATTTAAGCATAATAGTGGCATCTGGCATTATCATTGTCTGTGCAACTTAGGTTTTCAACATGGATTTTCAATTAAATCTTTGTTATTACATTTCTTTGAAGTTAAATTCACTCTTAGCATGCTCAAGGAAGCATTGTTCTGACTGACATTGAATTTCCAATATATGGTTCTTTCTGCTTCCTAAATTATGCCCATTTCTTTCATTTAGCACACTAAAAAATTAACTTTGTAATTACAACAGAAGATAGAAACTTACTCATTTAAAAAGTCTATTAAAGTCAGTTGTTTATTTTTTCTGGGTAACCGAGAAACAGCCGGATGTGTGACATCCGGCGAATCACCCAGCACTGTTGGTTCCTCCTCCTCGATTTCATCTTGACGGTGAAATTGTGCACTGCAAAAGCATTACAACAGTGCAGATATATATACATGTACAGCATCACCAGTATGACATGAACTGCAACCTTCTAAGGAGAGTTTTGATATGTTAAATTTAACTGAAAATTTAACTTTCACTGATTTATTCATTTATTTAACCCTTAAGCACACAATCACAAGTTTAAACAACCCAGAGAAAATAAACTTTTAAAAACAATATAGGAAAAGGAGAAAATGCTGGTAACCAGCATTTTCTCCTTTTCCTAACAATGTTTTTTCCTGTTTCTAAAACAAATTAAATCATGTGAGTGACATTTGAATTGTTAACTGCAAATGCTTTCAACTTGGACCAGAATAGAAATTTGTTGTTTTGTAAAGAATTAAGGGTTAACACTCAATGCTTTTAGAACTTATTTCCGATTCCCCTTTTCCACACGATCTTAATATTTAAAGACACTAGGAATAAGAATCTTTTGAAATTATTGTTAGAAAAGAAGAAATTTTCTCCTTTTTCCACAAAGTTTTCTACCCTATTAAACACAGAAAATATTAGCTGAGCTAAAATTTATTTGTTGTCTGCAAATACTTTCGATTTGGTTGAGCCAAAAATTTTGTCAGTCGGTAAAAAGTTCCGATTGCCTGTTTGATATACAACTTACTGGTAGGAATAACTCAGACAGAAATATTGACAAAAATATATGAACCACACTCGGAGGAAAAGGGGCTTTAACTCTTTACCACACAATCCAGACTTTTAACCACCCTGAGAAAGAAGCCTTTTGAAAACATTGTGGGAAAAGGAGAAAATGCAGGTAACCAGCTCCTTTTCCCACAAAGTTTTCTACCTTTTCAATGACTAACACTACAATATGAAAATCATTAAAATTGTTGTCTGTAAATTCCTTCAGTATGAATAAGTATAGCATTTTGCCGTGTGGTAAAGGGTTAATCCATCTCAGTGATGCATTATACCATGCAAGCCATCTCATAATTACAGATCCATAATAGCCATTTTTTTTAAACAACCGAATCATGAGGTAGACTGGTCCTTGGACATACAGAAAACCAATAGCAAAAAGTTTTGGCCCAGGACAGCTAGTACAGACTGCGCAGGCTGGGCTGGGATGATACTTTTTGGAGATACATTAAGCTCCCATTTCAGACAGTGACTCATATATAATTATAATACTGCTTATTCTATCATGCAATATACAACAATCATTGTAGGAACTGGAGCAATCACACTTTAGAAGAAACTGCTTGCTTCCACCAAAGATTGTTTTATAAAAGCTGTCCACCACCTTGGCTTTCAGTTATTTTTGTGCAGTAATATGTTTACTTGTTGACAGTCAAACAAGACAGCTGGTTGCCGAATAGAGATGACAACTTAATACAGGTTTAAATTTCTCAAGAAGTTTTCTTTCCCTGTATAGTTAAACCTTATTTACTTGAAGCTGTTTACTACCCTCTGATCAACTACCTTTAAATTGCAGTTCATATCATACAAACAACCATTAACCCTTTACCACACAATGACGCCTTTTAACGCCCCTGAAGAAGAGGCCTTTTGAAAACATTGTGGGAAAAGGAGAAAATGCTGGTAACCAGCATTTTCTCCTTTTCCCACAAAGTTTTCTACCCTATCAAAGAAAAGTTGCATCATTTGAGCCACTATGAAATTGTCGTCTGCAAATGCTTTCAATTTGGATAGGTCTTAAATTTTGCCGTATGGTAATGGGTTAAGTAAGCATTGCATGTTGTTAATATAACTCTCTACTTCAGCCAAAAAGACAATACAATATGTATCATTAATTCTTTACTACACAATCCTGGGTTCAACCCTGAACTCATTACCAAACAACACAATTTCAGACTATCCCAAAATGAAAGCATTTGCAGACGACAAAATAAAACCAACAGAAAAATTGAAATTTGTTTTGGGAAGGGTTGAAAACATTGTGGAAAAGGATAAAATGCTGGTTACCAGCATTTTATCCTTTTCCCACAATGTTTTCAAAAGGCTTCTTTCTTGTGGTCGTTAAAAGTCGGGATTGTTTGGGAAAGAGTTAAAGCGCCTTTCACTAATATATTTGCCCTTGTGGCCAGTGTAGATCAAAGATCAGGCTGCACGTTTGTGAAGCCTGATCTTTCATCTGCACTGTCCACTTTGCTGATACACTGCAGACAAAAGCAACCATGAATTTGCAACTAGTTGGGTTGTATTTCTAGGATAAAAATTTCTGTTGGGTTTATTGGCCAATATAAGGGTTAAATGACCCTAATGGAGACCTTAATGGAGAGTATTTTGTAAAACATTGAGAGGAAAGGAGAAAATGATGTTTTTTTCTCTTTCAAAGACATGAGGACCATTTAATTTGTCCTCTGAAAATGCTTTGAATTTAGACAAGTCCAAAATTTTGTTGTTTGGTGGAGGGTTACGGTAACCCTTTACCAAACAATTAAGCATTTTCATCACCAAGAGGAATCTGTGCGGCTCTTCAAAAACATAGCTGCAAAAGGAGTAAATGCCAACAAGTAGGATTTTCTCCTTTCTCCATAATATTTTCTGGCTTTACAAAGATAAATTTAATTATTGGAGCCCTTTTTAATTTGTGGTGTGCAAATGGCTTCAAAATTGATAGATAAAATATTTTCTGTTAATGAGTTGAACCCTAACTATGCCTATGATTATTTCAGGCATTTCTTGGACCTTATACTTTAAGATCAGACCACATTTAATGGGTAATCTAACAACCCTTGGGAAGTAAGCTTTTTAAAAGCGTTGTGGGAAAGGGGAAAAAATTGCTGGATACCAGCATTTTTTTGCTGATATCCAGCAATTTTCTCCATTTCCCACACTGTTTTCTTCTCTTTGAACGACAGGTCTCATCACCTCAGCACAATTTGTTAACTGCATCTGCTTAGCATTTGGATGTCTACAATGTTGTCATCTTGAATTATATTATTGTATGGTGTTTAACACCGTTTTTCAACATTATTTCAGTAATATCACGGCGGCCTGGAGCTTTCCTGGAGTTTCTTTTACCAGTACTCCACACAATATTCTTTCCAGGCCACTGGCTGCTTTCCTACATAACCATTGTCGAGACAATGGTCAGCGATGAGAGAGGAACGAATCCTGTCGCAATGACTATCATCAATCCTCGAAAAGAAATTGGCCGAGCCAGGAATCGAACCAGCAACCCCCCCGTTCTCGAGTTCTGTACGTTAACGACTGAGCCACCAGGGCTCGGCCGTCATCTTGAAAAGGGTTAAAGAAAACACAATATACAACAGAAGTGGCATTATCACAGATTACTCTGGTTTATCTATAAATAGAACCGCCCTCACTAAGCAGTTATCTATGAGTCAGGCAACTATCCCAAACAGTTCCTAACACAAAGCTAACATGTACAGGCTTCTTTACTTGTAACCTCTAAATTGCCAAGCATAAGCTGATTTGTGGCCAAAGTAGATCAAGATTGGACTGCGCAAAATACCAATTCTAATCTCAGATTTATACTGTCCTACATTTTATTGAGACATTCTTGTCAAAATCACCCTAAAAATGTACAAAAATGGGCTTCCTCTTCTGTCTGAAAATGTGTAAGTTTTTTAGCACTCTAAGGTAAAGTCCCATGAGGCTTAACCTTTTACCAAACAATATTACATTCTAATGATCCACTGGAAGACATTTTGATAATATTGTGTGAAAAAGGAGGAAATGCTTGTGGGGATGAAAGCATACACCATTGTCTCCTCATCCACGTTTAATCTCCATAGGTCAAATATTGTCTCCAGAAATTTCCAAAAGTGCAGGAAACAGGTTGAAACTCTCAAAACACATGATAGATAGCTTTAAGAGTACAGTGTACATCAAGATCATACTGCACAGAGTATGCAGTGTGATCTTAGATCTCTGAAATTATACTGTCCAAATTCTGTGACATATTTTGATCGCAACCACCTTAAAATTGCAATTATCAAGGTTCTTTTTGATGACTGAAAATCTGTTTCATTTATTTGATTTGACCCCTTGGCTGCATAGCCTAACTCAAGTCATTTTTCATGAAGTTTCAAATCAAAATATTTTGGTTTGTACTGTTGTCTTGAAATTATCATTTAGCAGTTTATGGGTTAACTCTTTGCCAAACGACAAAATTTTAGACTGGTCCAAATTGAAAGCATTTGCAGATGACAAATGAGGAAAATTTTCTGTAAAAGGTTAGAAAACATCGTTGGAAAACGAGAAAATGCTGGTTAACAGCACTTTCTCCTTTTCCAACAATGTTTTCAAAAGGCTTCTTCCTCAGGGTCGTTAAAACCCAGGATTGTTTGGTAAAGGGTTAACTGTGTTTCTTTGGCTTTTTTCTGAAACTGGGTTATTCATCCAAATTATCTAGAGTACTGGCCCATTATACTTAAGTCTGTTAAAAGCTAAATTCTGTTTTACAGTCTAAAACTGATATAAACAGACGGAACAAGCATACACAAAAAGTCATGCATCTTTCATGCAATATCATGCAAACACTAATACTGTGCCATATGGCTCTAAACAAGCAACAGTTTGCATTATTTAAATGTTATTCAGAATACTTTAGTATAAAATGAAACTGTCAAATAACAATTATTGATTGACTGAATTGGAGTTTAATGCCGTTTTAACAGCTAAGGTCATATCACAGCTGTCGGTGCACCTACCCATGTGTTTCCTGGCTTTCTCACACCAGTACTGACACAACTTTCTTTCCAAGTCACTGACTACTTTCTCACTTGCATCAGAGGTGAGAGGCAAAACATTGCCGGAAAGAAAGGGGTTTTTTTTAATAGTGAAATTTGTCCTTTTCTTTTTTTAACTTTATTGTCTACATCTATATGGTACTTGAGGGTCGTGGCCATCCCTCAATGCTGGAAAGAAAGTTTGCCTCAAGGGGGTATTGAACTCACAACCACCAGGTCAGAAGTCCAATACGCTATCCACTGAGCTACCCAGGCAGGCGTCATATAACAAATTTAACAAATTTAACCTTTGTTGTAGTAAATTACTGAAATAGACATTCTTGGTCACTACCAGAAATGCTGATGTTGCAATTTCAAAGCTGCTTTTGTCAGAATATCTGGCAGATTCAAGATCAAACTGCACATTCTGTGCAATCTGATCTTGATCTACACTATCAGCTTAAGCAAATGAATTTTGGGTTTAGTGCTACAAACGTTAAAAGATAAGGAAATTTTTGTTCTAAACACACCACTTAACCCATTACCAAACAATTTTGGATTTAACGACTCTGGAAAAGAACATTTTAGAAAATGTTG
This sequence comes from Hippopus hippopus, assembly GCA_946811185.2. Classification (NCBI taxonomy): domain Eukaryota; kingdom Metazoa; phylum Mollusca; class Bivalvia; order Cardiida; family Cardiidae; genus Hippopus; species Hippopus hippopus. Next base: position 11,401,609 of record OX328104.1, read on the forward strand.
TGAGAAAAGAAAATGCTGATAACCAGCATTTTCTCCTTTTCCCACAATTTTTCTACTCTATCAAGGAAAGTGTCTGCCCACTGAACCATCAGCACTTTGTCGCCTGCAAATACTTTCAATTTGGAACAGTCTAAAATTTTGTTGTTCGGTAAAGAGCTAACTTTTTGTTTTAGTATGCCACTGGGGGCCTTGGTTGAAAATTTGGCAAACAGTTGGTCCTGCATGGCTCAGTGGTAAAGTATAAGACTTGTCACCTAGAGGCCCTGGGTTTGGGCTTCATTAGAAGCACTGGGGTTTCATGGAAGTGTCTTTGGGCAAGATACTTCAGAACCCCAGCACAGTACTAGTGAAACCTGTGAATATGCAAATTGTCACAGTGATATAACTGGAATGGTATTGAAAACGGCGTAAATCACAAATCAGCGTAAAACAAAAATAAACAAATAAATAAACAAATTTGATAAATAAGCAAATGAATGAATAAATGAATGAATGAATGAATCAATCAATCAATCAATCAATCAATCAATCAATCAATCAATCAGAATTGTCATTTTACTAGCTGTCCATTTCATTCCTGAAGAACTCTACTAAATAGTCATAAACCATGTGACGACATGTGACAGTGTAAATCTAAAGGATAAAAATTTTGGTGAATGTCAATTTACTGTGATGCAAGAAAACTGAGTACAAAATTGTTGTGAAGTAAACTCGGCTATTTGATCAACAGGTCTGTGATGTGCAAGCCTTCTACTAAGAAAAAATTTTAAGACTCATACAAACTGATTGATTGATTGATTGTATGGTGTTTATCGCCGTTTTCAACATTATTTCAGTTATATCGCGGCGGCCAGTGCACCTATCCATGCTTTCCTGGAGTCTCTTTTACCAGTACTCCGCACAATTTTCTTTCCAAGTCACTGGCTGCTTTTTCACATAATCATCGTCGAAACAATAGTCAGAGGTGAGAGAGGAATGAATCCTGTTGCAATGACTATCATCAATCCTCGGAAAGAAATTGTCCGAGCCAGGGGCGGTAGCCTGGGATCGAACCCTGGACCCCGTTTCTCAAGTCCTGCACGCTACCGACTGAGCTACCGGGGCTCGGCTCATACAAACTGAGAACATTTGCAGATGACAAAATGAATATGGTTTAAAAGAAGAGATTTATCTTTGAAAGGGTATAAGACATAAAATGAAAAGGAGAAAATGCTGGCATGTAAAGGACCCTCAGGATGGAGCCCTTTGAAAAAAAGTTTGGAAAAGGAGAAAATGCTGACTACCAGCATTTTACCCTTTTCCAAAAGTTTTTCTTTCAAAAGGCTCAATCCCAAAGGTCCTTAAAATACAAGATTGTTTGGTAAAGGGAAAAGAATTCTCATATCATAGAAGGTGAAATCTTAAGAATAACAGAGACAGAAAGATGGAAAACGGTAAATTTAAATTATGCATTCATGTTTGTTCTTTATCATTTAGGAACCTTTAGGCTGCTAAGCGCAACTCACTAACCTTTTGCGGACAGTGTAGATCAAGATCAGACTGCACAGAACGTGCAGTCTGATCTTGGATCTACACTGTCCGATAAGAGGATATTTTTCCCAAAACATAACTCTGAGACAGCAATATTTGGGTTTTTACTATCAAATTGAAAATTTCATTTTAGTTATTTAGCAGCATACGGGGTAAAAAGAGTTTGGTATATTTTCAACATTTAGTATTAAAGAATTACACAGTGATGGTATAGATACACTGTCAATACTTTGGTAATCAAAAGTAAAATAAATTTTTATATGAAAATTCCAGAACCCTTTATAATGGTTTATACTTATTACAAAGGAAGGTCTAAGACTGCAGTAGCAAAATCAAATTTGTACATATTTAAAAATGATTTTCAACCATATCTCACAGCATTCATGGTACTTAACCCTTTACCAAACAATCCCGGGTTTTAATGACCATGCAAAAGAAGCCTTTTGAAACCATTGTGGGAAAAGGAAAAAATGCTGGTAACCAGCATTTTTTCCTTTTCCCACAATGTTTTCTTCTCTATCAAGGACAAATTCTAGCATTTGAGCCACATTAATTTTGTCATCTGCAAATGCTTCCAATTTGGACTAGTCTAAAATTATGTCGTTTGGTAAAGAGTTAAGCCACATTCATTTTGTCATCTGCAAATGCTCTGAATTTAGTCATGTCTAAAAGTTTGTCGTTTGGTAAAGAGTTAAGAAGTCTCTGCTGTTTTAGTCTATCTAAAACACGAAAACATTTTTCCTGTCTGCTTGGTGCTTCACCAAGTTGATGTCGTTGAAAAATGAAAAATAATCCACACTCTGGCAAAAGAGGGTTTAATGCGTATCAATAAATCATTATACCTAGCAAGTCATAATTTTATTATGGATCCTAAAAATCCATTATGTCCAACAACCAACTGAATCACAAGGTAGAATGGTCTTTTGAAAAGCACAAAATTCAACAATAGCAAAAGTTTTGACCCAGATCAGCCTGGATGGACTATGCAGTTGATACTTTTTGCAGATGCATTAAAACTCCTTTTCACAGAGCATCACTCAAAAGCACTACTTATTTTGCCGTGACTTTTCATTGAATTTCAAAAAGAAAGTGAACAAATCAAGCTTTTCTAATACATATGAGCCATGCTCTGTGAAAAGGGCGCTTAATGCATTTGCGAAAAGTATCGACTCAGGTCAGCCTGCGCAGTCCGCGCAGGCTGACCTGAGCCAAAACTTTTCACTGTTGGTCAATTTTCTGTATGTCTAAAGACCGGTCTACCTCATGATTACGACAGTTGTTAAAAATTGTGGCTTTTATGGATCCATAAGTATTTGATGACTTGCCTGGTCATATAAATGCTTGAATAATAGCCCACAGCTTTACCCAAATGAGTTGTTGCAATGAACTGGCGTATCGGTGCAAAAATTTTCTCTGACAAAATGAACCTGTTCTCCTCTTCCGTGAAATTCTTTGATTTCAAGTACTAAATTCTAATGCCAATTCATGCAGTCCATCTAAATATACTGTTCAGCAATGCTTTATGATGAAAGATTCCAAATGAGTGAAACAAACAGTCAACTAATGTGAAGAAAGTGACATGCTCAAGGAACTCACTCATGTTCAGCTATTAGTTTTTGAATAAGCATATAGGACGGGGCTGAAAACCTGCAAAATCAAAACAACACTTTTCTTCCTAATGTCTATATTTTTCACTTTATCTGTGTGAGCATACTAGGCGACAACTCACATAATCATGTATGTCCTGGGTTTCACCAGTATAAGGCTACGGTCCTAAAGTGTCTTGCCAAAGGACACTCCTACTAAAAATCCAGTGCTTCCAGTGAAGCTCGAACCTAAGGCATCAATGTCACCAGTCCTTCACTTTACCAAAACCAAGCAGGACCCGAACTTTTTACAAGCAATTTCAACTTTTCCCAACAATGTTTTCTACATTAAAAACAATTTCCTTGCTTTTACACTTTTCTTCTTTGGATTCCCCGTATTAGCAGTGTCTCCCGTATTAGAAGTGTCTAAATGTACTTTGTTTTGCTTTTGTTTAACCATTATAAATAATCCTAAAGACTTCTGTTTCAGTGATATTTGGAACTAAAACTGGAAATATGTAATATTTTAAGTTTGACAGCACCTACTCATATTTAGTAACCTTAAAAAATAAATAAAGTCATACTGTAAAATCACTTAAAACCAGAGGTAACCCTGAAAAGCAGAAAATGCAAAGCACACACCATAATGGAACACAAAAATTCTATCTAAAAGTCTGTTGAAACCTAATCAAACCTTTAATACTGGCCTTCAAAACCTTGGTCTTTAATAATAAGGGAGCAAATAGGGAAAAACCAATACAAAATAATGGGTTACAAAATAAAATGGTCAATCTCTTTTATCAAACATGTTTTCAAACAATACTAAGTTTATATAAATGAGCCATGCTCTGTGAAAAGGGGGCTTAATGCATCTGCGAAAAGTATCAACCCAGGTCAGCCTGCACAATCCACGCAGGCTGACCTGGGCCAAAACTTTTCGCTATTGGTCAATTTTCTGTATGTCGAAGGACTAGTCTACCTCATGATAAAGACGGTTGATGAAAAAAAGTGGATTTTATGGATCCATAATTATATGATGGCTTGCTTGGTGCCATGGATTAACTCTTTACCACACAATCCCGACTTTTAACGACCCTAAGAAAGAAGCCTATAGAAAACATTGTGGGGAAAAAAGAGAAAATGCTGGTAACCAGCATTTTCTCCTTTTCCCACAATATTTTCTACCCTATCAAAGTCAGAAATCATCATATTAACAAGATTTAATTTGTTGTCTGCAGATGCTTTGAATTTGGTCCAGTCCAAAAATTTGTCATTTGGTAAAGAGTTAAGGAGATGCATTAAGCCCCCTTTTACCAGAGCATGGCTCAAATATGATTTGGGTTCAGATATATTTGAGCCATGCTTTGGTGAAAGGGGCCTAATGCATACCCATGATGCATCATACCAAGCAAGTTATCACATAACTGTGGACCCATAAAATTCATCTTGTCTAACAAGCAACTAAATCATGGGGAAGACTGGTTGACTTAGAGAAAATTTACCCAAAGCAAAAACTTTCGACTCAGGTCAGCCTGCATGGATTGTGCAGGCTGACCTGTGTCAGTATATTTTTTTTTATGCATTAAATCCCTTTTCACAGAGCATGACTCATTTATGAACAATGATTTATGTGTGGTGAAACTTACTGTTTGCTGTCTTGACTGAGTCCCTTCATACCACCGCCTGTAATCAAAATCAATTACAATTTTGTATTTGCATACAATAATGCAAATTTCTGATCCCAATTTCAGCATCACAACAGAAATGGTCACAGGTTGGTTGTTGGTTAGTCTTTTGGTTGATTGTTTGTTTCGTATTTTATGCCACTTCAACAATATTTTAGTCACACATCAGTGACAGTATGTATTTTTTTCATTTTATGAGCAATAATCTTGGGCTATGAATGACTTGCCTATGAACACTCCCACCATAAACCCAATGCCTCCTGCCTTGTTTGTTTATCTAGCAGGCAACCCCTTTTTTAACATTATTTCAGTCATATCCTAGTGTTCAGTACACCTATCCATTAATTCCTGGAGTTTCTTTCACCAGTACTTCATGTAACACTCTTTCCCAGCCACAATTTTTAGTTTAAACATATTTACTTTACATCGATTGAGAAACAAGTTATTACAACTTATACTAATCTCTCTCGATTCTGCTTCCTGTGAACTACCCCAGTACTTGTGCCAAGTGTATGAGCCAATTAACAATCCCAAAGTTGACACCCGCTCCAGGGTATTGAACTTGGGACCTTATGGTTACGAGGCCGACGCTTTACCTCACAATCACGAACACCACATTTTGCCACAATTAGCTTCCTCTCAAGAATATCATCAACACAGTGTTCAGCTGTGAGAGTGAAAGAAAAAATTCTGTTGCAATGACAATAATCAGTCTTCAAAAAGAGGCTTGCTGAGCAGAGGTTTGATCTCAAAATTCGTAAATCCCAGTATTCTATGTTACTGCAAAAATGCCCCCCCCCCCACTTCCCTTGGGCAAAGTATTTTGACCAACCAACTACAAACAATGAACTCCATACCACTTTGCAACAATATCATCAATGTTAACTCACTACATCTATGCTATGATGAGACAAAATTAATTTACCCTTTACCACACAATCCAGAGTTAACCAGCATTTTATCCCTTTCCCACAGTGTTTTCTATCTTTTTACAGACAAATCAAACCAAATGAACCACATTTCTGTTGTCAGAAATTTCAATTTGGACGAATCTTAAATTTTGCTGTTTGGTAAAAGGTAATCATTAACCCTTTACCATACAATAAAATTTTAGACTGGTCCAAATTGAAACCATTTGCAGAAAAAAAAACTAAATATTTCACCAATAAAGAATTTTTCTTTTAACTTGTAGAAAACATTGTGGGAAAAGGAGAAAATGCTGGTTACCCGCATTTTCTCCTTTTCCCACAATATTTTCACAAGTCCTTTTCCATGAGGTTGTTATATCTCAGGATTGTGAAGTAAAGCGTTAAGCCTTACCTCTTGCTTTCTCTGCATTAGTAGCTGCAGGTATAGAAGAGGTGGAAAGAGCTTTGGTAATTTTGCCATGTGGGAGGTTCAAACCTCCAGCCTCCTCTCTGGATGCCCTAGCTGACGAGGATGCCATCTTGTCAAGTGAACTGCCCGAGTGGTGCTCCTGTGAATTACAAAGATTAGGATGATGTTTGTGCTGGAATGGATGAATCGATTGTCTGGTGTTTTAACGCCATTTCAAACATTATTTCAGTTACATCGCGGCAGCCAGTGCACCTATCCAGGCTTTCCTGGAATTTCTTTTACCAGTTCTATGCACAGTATATTTTCCAAGCCACTGGCTGCTTTCCCACATAACCATCGCCAAAGCAATGGCCAGGGGTAAGAGAGGAATGAATCCTGTCGCAATGACTATAATCAATCCTTGAAAAGAAACTTGCCAAGCCAGGAATCGAACTAGCGAACGCCTGTTCTCAAGTCCTGTAAGCTACCAACTGAGCTACCAGCGCTTGTCTGGAATGGATGAAAACATGCCAATTTTTAAAATTGAAAGCATAACATTCAGATCTCAAAAACTGTACAAATGAGCTGAAGTTTTCTAACAAGGTTGAAATTGTTCTGACCAAATTGAAGCAAGACTTCAGCAAATCTGTGGTGCCTTCCTCTAAACTACATGTGCACAAAATATACACATGCAGTTTAAGTAAACAAGAACCAAGTCTGAAAACAAGTTTCACTAAACTGTATAACTTTACAATTTTTAACAACCCTGAGGAAGAAGCCTACTGAAAACATTGTGGGAAAAGGAGAAAATGCTGGTAACCAGCATTTTCTCCTTTTTCTGCAATGTTTTCTACTCTTCCAAAGTCAAGTTTTAATTTTTGAGTCAAGTTTATTTTGTTGTCTGCAAATGCTTTCAATTTGGACAAGTCTAAAATTTTGTCATTTGGTAAAGAGTTAACTCTTTCACAGACAAAATCTTTGACTTGCCTAATTTAATAGCTGTTGCAGACCATAACCTTGAATGTGGCTTATTTGATGGAATTACCTTTGAAAGGTTATATATTATTCTGGAAAAAGGAAAAAATAATGGCAACTAGCATTTTCTCCTTTTCCCACAATTTTTTCACAGGCCTTTTATTTCCGGATCTTTGAACATGGCACTGTTTGGTAAAGGGCTAAAATTGTAACAAAAGTTTCCATAATATTTAGGCAAAAATAAACCCTCTTTACTGGACAGGAGTTTTGTCATCAACTTGATGTAGTGACCCAACTTTTGACTCAATCTGATATTTTTTTCATCTTGCTCATGATTATCATCATCAAAATAAATATACCGACAAAGTTTCATGAAGATGCACGGGGGCGGGGGCCCAAAAATATAGCCCCTGGAGTGAAGCAACATATTAAAAATGTGAACCCCCTTTATTTACCTTCATCTGGCGGACCATATACTCAATATCAGCACTGTACCGATTCTTCTGGTCTGGACCCTTGTTTGACCCCTTTATACTTGGACTGTCTTCATCATTTACACTTGACTCTGTAATACATCAATTCATTTATTTTTACATATATTATTATTTTCTTGTTGTTAGCAAATTAACCCTTGACCTGTTGAATAAGTTAAATGAAACTTAAAGCTGATAGTAAAAACCTGAATGTTATTAACATTACTTCCAAGTTATTTTTGTTGAAAAAATATCTCCTTATAGGACAGTGTAGACTCAAGATCAGATGGCACATTCTGTGCAGTCTGATCTTGATCCAAACTGTCTGCAAAAGGTCCTTAAGTCATGCTTAGCAGCCCAAGAATTAACCAATTAATTCATCCATTCATTTAATCATTCATTTCCTATCTATTAAGATACTTAGAAATAATGTCCTCTTAATCACTTAAATAATTAATTTTCTTCAAAATTTGTATACCTGAAATATGATATATATATTGTAATTAATTGTTATGACCATTAAGCTTGTATGCTTATGTGACAAAATAAAATTTCTGTTCTGTGCTGTTCTTATCCTTCAAGTCATTTAGATAATATGATTTAACTTTTCAGGGTTTACCAAAATACAAAATGTAGACTTGTCCAAATTGAAAACTTTTGCAGACAAGTTAAATGTAGCTCGAATGATGGAGTTTATCTGATAAGGTTGAGTCCAACATTCTTTCATTTGGTAAAGGGTTACTCCACCACACTAAGACAAAATTTTCAGTCTATACATACTGAAAACAGAGACATCAAATCAAACATGGCTAGAATGATAGGACCTTACCTTTGAACAGATGGAAAACATTACGGGAAAAGGAGAAAATCCTGATTATCAGAATAATTTCCATTTCAAATATTTTTCAGATGCCTTTGGAGTCATAAAGACAACATTATCGGACAAAAGGTTAACCTTTTACCACACATACTGAAAACAGAGACATCAAATCAAATATGGCTAGAATGATAGGACCTTACCTTTGAACAGATGGAAAACATTACGGGAAAAGGAGAAAATCCTGATTATCAGAATAATTTCCATTTCAAATATTTTTCAGATGCCTTTGGAGTCATAAAGACAACATTATCGGACAAAAGGTTAACCTTTTACCACACAAACCTGCGGTTTGAAGACAAGGGAAAGACTTTGGAAAACATAGTGGGGAAAATGAGAAATTGCTGGTTACTTGCATTTTCTCCTTTTATCCCATTATTTTCTATTCTTCGAAAGACAAATTCCACTATTTAAGTCATATTTTTTTTGTCCTCAGCACATGCACTGAGTTTGGACAAGTACAAATTCCTATTAGCCCTTTACCACACAATCCCAAGTTCTAACAGCCGTGCCCCAGTAGCGCAGTAGGTATCATACAGGACTCAAGAACAGGGGATCACTGGTTTGATCCCCGGCTCAGCCAATTTCTTTCCGAGGATTGATGATGGTCACTGCGACAGGATTCATTCCTTTCTCACTGCTGATCATTGTTTCAACAATGGTTATGTGGGAAAACAGCTTGTGGCTTGGAAAGAATATTATGCAGAGTACTGGTAAAAGAAACTCCAGGAAAGCATGGATAGGTGCATTGGCCGCCGCGACATAACTGAAATAATGTTGAAAACAGCGTTAAATACCACACAATCAATCAATCAATCCCAAGTTCTAACAAGCCTGAGAAAGAAGCCTTTTGAAAGCATCATGTGAAAAGGAGAAAATGCTGGTAACCAGGATTTTCTCCTATCCCCACAATGTTTTCCACCTATTCAAGGACAAATACTATTACTTGGAAAAAACATCTGACTTGTTTTTTTTTGTGTTTTCCCTCAATTTGGACATGTCTGAAACTTTGCCATGTGGTAGTGGGATAATCTGGCAAAGAGTTAGGTATATAGATTTCTGAGAAGGCTGTTTACCATTTCCCATGTTATAAACATCTTCCTGACTGTTGATAGCCTCTTTCGTATATCCCCGTGAATCTGCACTAAGGTTACTGTCAGACATTGAAACATCTTCAGAGATTGGCTGTTCTCTGTCCTCATCCGTGTCTTCACTTTCACTTGGAAACTTGTTCACACTGAAATAAATGGAATTAAATATAATTATTTACCCTTAACCCTTTCCCAAACAACAAATTTTTTACCCTTTCCAAATCCAAAGCATCTGCAGACAACAAATTTGAGTCGTTGTATTGTACTTATGTTTTTTGACAGGATAGAAAACATTGTGATAAAAGGAGAAAATGCTGGTTACCAGCACATTTTCATTTTCTAACAAAATTGTCAAAAGGCATCTTCTTCAGGGTCTTGAAAACCCAGTTAACCCTTTACCACACAATCCTGCTGGTTACCAGATTTTTCTTTTTTTTCCAAAATGTTTTCAAAAGCCTTCTTTCTCAGTCGTTAAAACTCTCGACAGAGTGGTAAAGGATTAACCCTTTACCACACAATCCCACCTTTTAACAACCCTGAAAAAGAAGGCTTTTGAAAACATTATGGGAAAAGGAGAAAATGCTGCCAACCAGCATTTTCTCCTTTTCCCACAATGTTTTCTACCCATTCCAAGGCGAAGTTTAGCATTTGATCCACATTTTTTTTGTGGTCTACAAATGTGTTTTAGTCTGAACTAGTCTAAAATTCTGTCGTGTGGTAAAGGGTACATATGCCTGCTACAAAGCCCTATGAGACAGTGCACTTCTTTTGCTTTCCTTGCATGTTTCAATAGTGGCCTTCTGGACTGGCCATATTTCTCCAAAAAGAATGAATCACAGGTATAAAAAATATTTGGAAAATCTAGATAAGAGGGCCATGATGACCCTGAAGTTGCTCACCTGAGTCTTTTGACCAAACATGACCCATTTTCAATCTCTTTCAAGATATTAGGACAAACATTCTACCAAGATTTCATAATTATTGGAATATAAATCTGGCCTCTAGCTTGTACACAAGCTTTTTCTAGAATTTCTCTCAGTGACCTACTTTTTAGCCACATAGCCCATTATCCCATTGTAGATATTATCAAAACAAAGATTCTGACCACATTTCATAAGGGTTGGACAGAAAATGTGGCCTCTACAGTGTACACAAGGTTTTTCCAAGATTTGACATGGTGACCTAGATTTTCACCCAATAGGACCAATTTTCAATTTCATCAAAATTATAGATCATCAAGACAAACATTCTGACTAATTTTCATTAGTATTGGCCAGAAAATAATGATTCTAGAGCTACACAAGCTATTTCAAAGATATGACCTGGTGACCTAGTTTTTGCCTCACTCATTTTCAACCTCATTCAAGATATATGACAAACATTCTGACCAACTTTGTGAGTATTTGACTGAAAATGTGGCCTGTAGAGCTTACACAAGGTTTTTGTAAGATTTACTCAGTGACCTAGTTTTTGAGCCAACATGACCAATTTGCAAACTGGTTCAAGAAATCATCAAGACAAACATTCTGACCAAGTTTCATGAGTATTGCACTAAAAAGTTGGCCTCTAGAAGGTACACAAGGTTTTTCTAAGATTTAACTTAGTGACCTAGTTTTCGGACCAACATGACCCATTTTCAAGCTCGTCCGCGATATTATCAAGACAAACATTCTGACCACCTTTCAAGAGTTTTGGATTGAAAAAGTGGCCTCTAGAGCATACACAAGGTTATTCTAAGATTTGACCTAGTGACCTAGTTTTTGACCTGACATGACCCATATTCATAATCATCCAAGATATTATTAAGACAAACATTCTGACCAATTTTCAAGAGTTTTGGACTGAAAATGTGGCCTCTAGAGTGTACAAAAGGCTTTTCTAACATTTGACCTAGTGACCCAGTTTTTGACCGGTAATGACCCATTTTCCAACTCGTCCAAGATATCATCAAGACAAACATTCTGACCAAGTGGCCTCTAGAGCGTACACAAGGTAAAAGTTGACGACAGACAACGCACGACGGATGACGCACATCGCATGACGGACGCTGGACACAGCACAATCACCAAAGCTTACCTTGAGCACTTTGTGCTCAGGTGAGCTAATAAACCCAAAATCTATACTCGGGCTAACTCTAAAAATCCAGAATCCTGGTACAAGGTGGAATACTTTTACTTTTGGAAAAGTCAAGTGTAGTACATCAATGGTAGAGTTTCTCAAATTTAGATACACATAAAACAATTATGAGAGCTTTCACATTTTTGCACTAAAACTATACAGACATTTGTAAGTAAATACCTACTTGAAGCCATAGCAAGATCTTGTTACCCATCTTGGATGTTTTTGAAAAGACAGGTGGATTTAACTTTTGAAAACAAAGGTAGCTTTTCCAGCGAGCATAGATTAAGATCAGACTACAAAGAATTATTGTCATCTGATCTTGTACCTACAACATCAACTAATTCAGCCTCTGCAAGCTGGAAAAGTAGCAATTACTTTGCCCAAGCAATTAATACTCTTCCCACAGCTGTAAGTGTACCTACTCAAGTGTTTCCTGGCTTTTTTCAAACCAGTTCTGACACAACTTTCTTTCAAAGCCACTGACTACTTTTCTCATATGCATCAGTCAAGAGAGGTGGAAAATCGTCAGAAAGAAAGTTTGCCTCAACTTGGTATCAAACCCACAACCATCAGGTCAAAAGTCAGAGCTACCTGCCCATGCTTTTCCTTTGCAATAATGTTTTCAAAACTGTTTTTCCTCCAGTTTGTTGAAACTTAGGATTGGGTAAAGGGTTAAGTCTAGTTTCTGGTGATTTTACCTATTTTACATGAGTTTTGTCTGTTGCAAGAGGTGATGAATTTGAAAGATTTATTTGCCCCTTTATCAGATGACAAAATATTAAACTTGTCCATTTTCAAAGCATTTTACCGACGAAACGCTGATGTGACTCAATTGATAGTATTTATCTTTGAATGGGTATAAAAGATTGAAAACAACACAGAATTGTATGGTTATTGGCTTAATGAAAATATTCACGCTCTTTACTCAAGAAGAATACAAAAAACTATCAAGTGGAGTGTATAGCTGTCTGGGGACTTCAAAAAGCTTTTAATAACCTGTCTTATATTGGAAAGAAATTATTTCATCTAAACAAATATATTGACAAGAAATTCAGTTTTATTCATACTCTTTCTTTTATTGAAAAGGAATCAAGTTCCTGATGTCATATAGTTTCAAAGGTTTCCATGGTTTTATAGGCTTAAATATATTTGAAATTCATTCTTTTGAACCATTTGGTTTTTGAATGCATGTCCATAAACAAAAAATCACTTAGCTAAAAAAACTCTCTTGGCTTACACTCTGAAGCCGGAAACCAAAATATACACAAAAACATACGAATTCCATCTTTCCACAGATTTTACCTAGATATCTACCTATCAATAACCTTTCTCACCCAGTTTCCTTCTGGAGATAGCATGCTTCACAAAGTTGTTTATCCAACAGGATAACCCTTCATGCACAATGGAGACGGAAATAATACTTCTTGTTAGTAATTGTTTGTTTGGTGTACAATGCTGTTTTTAACATTACTTTGGTCATATCCCCCCAGAGAGTGCAACTATCTATGTGTTCCTGGAATTTCTACTACCAAAACTTCCCCTAAAACCCTTTTTCAAGGCACCACCTGCTTTGGCACATAAAAATTGCCAAACCATGTTTAGAAGAATAAGTGGGATAGTTCCTGTCGCAGTGACAACAATTTTTGTCAATCCTAAAAAAGCGCTAAGCCCAGCTGGGATCCCTACTCATGACCTCTTGGTTACTAGCCATTTATGTCACTGACTAAGCTATCGAACAAATACTTTCAATTTGGTTCAGTCCAAAATTTTGTCATTTCGTACAGATATAATACAGCAAGCAAGTAGCCTATCAGACTTATCAGCCTCTTGGGCCTAGTCTAAGTCTTGTAGTCTTGGACAGAATGAATACAACACATTACTCTGATACTGGTGATTGTTGATCTGTGTAAAAGAAATAATGCTGGCTACACATTTCTCCTTTTCCACTGTTTTTCAAAGCCTTATTTTTGAGGGAAGTGAAACCATAGGGCTTGCAACACGCGAAAAGGGGCATTCGGACATTTGCGTAAAAAGTCGTCTCGGATCAACCTGCGCAGTCTGCGCAGGCTGATCCGAGACGGCACTTTACGTTAATATTAGATTTTGTCCTACAGTAGACTTGCGTGAAACAGAAAATCACACACGATCGGAAAGTGTCCTCTCGGATCAGCCTGCAAGGACTGCGCAGGCTGATCTGAGACGACACTTTATGCAAATGTCCAAATGCCCCTTTTCGCGTGTTGCAAGCCATAGGATAGTTTTGCAGAGGGTTAACATTCGGTTCCTTGCCAATGTCTGTCAGTTTTGCTGAGTGTTATCTATCACGTATGCCACAATATATGTCTGCTATCAGTTTGCAAATCAACAACTTTCCTTATATTTCCTGTTTGACACTGTTCACAAAAAAACACCCTAATTATATCAGAACCATAATTAAACAGAGTTCTTCCATATCATTATTAAGTACCATGCATTTTTTCCTGATTTATGGCTCCTTTTCTTCATCAAAAAAGTGTGTTCAACTCTGTAGCACGTATTAAAATTTTAGACTTTTCCAAACTGGGAGTTTTTGCAGACAAGATATGTCTTTGAAAAGTTGGAAAACATTCTTGGAAAAGGGCACTATGCTGCTTTTTTCTCCTTAAACCACAATTCTTTCAAAAGCCTTTTTCAGTGAGGGCATTAAAACAGAATTGTTTGGTAAATGTTTAATCTGTTTACCACATAATCCAAAGTTTTAACAACCCTGAGGATGAAGGCTTTTGAAAACATTTTGGGAAACAGAGAAAATGCTAGGAACCAGCATTTTCTCCTTTTCCCGCTATGTTTTCAAAAGGCTTCTTCCTTGGAGGGGGGTGTCATTAAATGGTAAAGGGTTAACAAACCTCAAAATGTACATTTTCTGCAGACATGGGCTAAAGAGACTAGAGTCTGTTGAAAAAGATCCATGTCGAGTTTCAAGTCTCTTGAAAATGCTTTTTTTTTCCTCACCCCAGTAAAACTTTTCAATACTATATTCTACTACTCCAACAGCCTGTTTCTAATTAACACTAATGTTCTATCATATTAGACAGAAAATTAATAACTTTCCCCATTTAGCATCCACATATGGCTTGCAACACGCGAAAAGGGGCATTCGGACATTTATGTAAAGTGTCGTCTCGGATCAGCCTGCGCAGTCCACGCAGGCTAATCAGAGACGGCACTTTACGACTACATTAGATTTTGTGCTACAGTACACTTGCGCAAAACAGAAAATTACATAAAAAGGGAAAGTGTCGTTTCGGATTAGCCTGCGCAAACTGCGCAGGCTGATCCGAAACGCCACTTTAGGCAAATGTCCGAATGCCCCTTTCCGCGTGTTTAAAGCCATATTATCCCGTAACCCTTTTCTAGTCAACCAAATTTCATAAATGTCCCAACAGAAAGCACTTGCACATGATACAATAGATGTGGCTCCAATGATGCAATAGGTCTTTGAGAGGGTAGAAAATAATGCTTTGATTGTTTTTGATTGTTTGGTGTTTAATGCTGTTTTCAACTTTATTTCAGTTATATCACGGCGGCAAGTACACCTATCCATGCTTTCCTGGAGTCTCTTTTACCAGTACTCTGCACAATTTTCTTTCAAGCCATCAGCTGCTTTCCCACATAACCATCGTCGAGACAATGGTCAGCAGTGGGAGAGGAATTAATCCTATCGCACTCCTTGGGAAGAAATTGGCTGAGCCAGGGATTGAACTCACGACCCCCTGTTCTCAAGTCCTATATGCTACCGACTGAGCTACCGGGGCTCGGCAGAAAATAATGCAAGGAAACCACAATACCAGCTGGTTACCAGCATTTTCTTATTTCCCTATAGTGTCTTTCACAAAAGCCTTCCTCCACAGGGTCATTTAAAGGCCCAGTGGTGGCCAGAAGTAAATAATGCAGGTGTTAAAATGCATTTAAATCGTACCATTTAAAAGAAATAAAATTATTGTGAAGGTGACAATCTGTTATCATACAGTCAGTCCAAGTGTTATTCCACATTTTATTTCTTTTCTGCAAATGCTACTTATACAGAAATCCAAAAATTGTGTTACTTTATGTGTAAAATCTTTTCCTACCTTTTTGTCCCATGTATAAGCATGCTGGGAGTAAAAAATCTGCTGCTCTCCTCTGGTTCGTCTGGCTTCACTACTTTTGGACTGTAGCTACGTCGGCGAACCTGCGGAATATTTCCGCCATAGTACTCATTCAGAAACTGATCATATTCCTGAGACTGGAGCCCAAAATCTGATGAGCTCCCTAAAGTGGACCCCTCCACTATGACGTGCACGTCGTCCGAGCTGTCTTGAATATCTGGTCCTGATGAATACAAATCTCCCGAATGTTGGGAATTCGGCGTAGCTGTGGCATCGGCATTCCGTTCATTGTCCTCCCCCAGATCAACCATAGATCTGTGATGATCTGAAACATAAATCAACCATGTGACTGCTAAATGAATGAATGGGGGACTTTTATTCAGCAGTACAACCTATACATTGAAAACTGAATGAATGTTCTCAACAGAAAATCTTACAAGATATTAGGCTGCGTACATTTAAGATCAGGCTAAAAACTTTGTGCCATCAAAGAACCTTTCCTTGACTTCTAACACTACTTATATAATATTAATGATATTGATAAAGGACCACTTTTTGATGCTACACAATTTATCTTGGTCTTCAGACCTCTAGTTTCAGATGTTGAGATTTTTCAAACTTTCTGAACTTAGTACGTAAAAGTGTACCCCCCCATCTTCCCCAATGTGATTCCTACATTTTGAACTACTACTACATAATACATGTACTATTTTCAAAACAGCAGTACTTCCAGCAGTATGGGTTTCTGACATGTGGATCTTTCAATTGATCTTTGTAAAAATTCCCTCCCCCCACCCATACAGACGCACATACCTCTGAACAAAGGGACACGGTTTGCACAAAATTTTTCCCCCATCCTGCTAAATAAATGAAATGAAACTTTGAAGCCAATAGTAAAAACCCAAATTTTGCTATTTTAAAGTTATTTTGGGGGGAGAAACATGCCCTTAACAGGCAGTGTGGATCAGAGATCAGACTGCACGTTTTGTGAAGTCTGATCTGGTCTACACTGTCCGCAAAAGGTCAGTAGGTCGCACTTGGCAGCCTAAGGCTTAATTTGAAAAGTGGACCACTGTTATGACCTACATACAAAACAAGAAAAGCATGGCCCCGTAGTTCTAGACAAGAATATCAGTAAAGTTACAATAAGGACCTGCAGAACTCTGTTTGACTAGGAAAATACAGGTCATAGGTCAACATAATACCTTAGTCATCTTTGAAACACCTTAGTGATGCAACCTCTGATACTCCCATCCATGCGAACATTGAAAGCTGTTGTTTTCCAGATCCAAAAGAGAATATTTCTTTAAAGTAAAATCTTTAAGGCATCTTTGGCCATCTTAATTATGTAACCAAGATAATTTGAACAATCTGTTCTCCCCACCTGCGGAGAATTAAGTCAAATTTTGGCATGACTGGCCAAATAGTTTCAGAGAAGAACTTAAGATTAGTGACAGATAGACCACAGACTGATGAACGATGGACAGATGGTGAACTACCACCAGGTGAGTGAAAAACCAAGAACAACCTTAGCCACTAAACTCATTTTTTTATTCCTATTTTCCGAGTTTGACAGACTGAGGCAGAAAAAAGGTACATTCATGCATTGATTTGAATTTAGTAGTTTTAAAAGGAGGAAAAGAGATATCATAGAAACATAACACAGTAGCCATAAAAAATGTTACCTGCTTCATCTATCACTGGGAGGGGGGAGTTCCGACAGTCAACGTCCAACGATGGACACGAGGAACTAAATCTTGCAAGGTTCTCTTTTCTTAAATCCTGGAAGTAGAAGAATACAAACCATCAAAGTTCATGTAATCCAGATGTAGACATGTGCCATTTATAGAAGTCTATCAATTTTCAGTGCAAGCCTGTTCCCATAGCTCATTGGTTAGCATATCCGAATCGTGACCTAATGGTTGTGAGTCCGATATCTGATTGAGGCAAACTTTCTTTCCGGCAATTTTTTACCTTTCGCCTCTGATGCATTTGAAAAAAGTAGTCAATGAATTGGAAAGAAAGTTGTATCAGTACTAGTGTGAGAAAGCGAAGAACCACATGCACATGTGCACTGACGGTCTTGATATGACCTAAGCTGTTAAAGCTGCATTAAACTCCAATACAATCAATCAATCAACCAGTGCAGTACTTTTGTAATGGGATTAATTACTTCAGTAATTGTTGATCAAATATTTAAACATACAGCACACAAGCCTGTCATTTACTGCTCTTTAACTCTCTGCCTTTTGACAATTTCAAGTAAAATTCTGATAACAATTGACTCTTCACTCTTTGAGTTTAAATGTGTTTAATTCTGAGAATGGAGCCTTTTAAAAACATTGTTGGAAAAGGATAAAATGCTGGAAACCAGCCTTTTCCATTTTTCCCACAATGTTTTCTGCTCTTCAAAAGGCTAATTCCATCATTTGAGCCCTATTCAATTTGTTTTCGGCAAATGCTTTGAATGTTGACATGTAAAAAATTGTCATCTGGTAATAAAGGTCAAGTGGTGTCTGTGGTGGTGAGGTAGAGCATCGGCCTCATAACCAAAAGGTCTTGAGTTCGATATCTGGGAGCAGGTGTCAGCTTTAGGATTTTTCATTGGCCCATCACACTCAGCGCGAGTACTGGTGTAGTTCCCAGGAAGCAGAATCGCGAGAGATTAGTATAAGTTGTAAGAACTTGTTTCTCAATCGATGTAAAATAAATATGTTTAAAAGTAGAGGGACAAGACAGATCTATAAAATAGGCAATTATTGGTCTCACTCTGTGGGTTCAATTCCAATGGCTGGCCATCTAAAATTACTAAAATTAGTCTTTCAGATGAGACGTTAAACTGAGATCTCATGTGACGGTGCTATACACCGAGCATGTTAATGAACCAGGCGTAACTTAGAACAGATTTCATCCTGTATCTGCACTGTCCCCTGTAACAATACTAACAGCCTTCAGGGGGCCTTGCCCCTATGGGCAACCGGTGGCTATGATAAACACAAATTCAATCAATCAACTCACTCTGAAGATGGCACCTAATCTTCTGATCTACAACATTTCCACCAAATACTTTTAAAAACATGGCAAACTGAAAAATTCACTATGTGGCTTCTGCATTCAAAAGTGACAGTGTCTTATCTTAGCTTAAGTACAAAAGTATCATGCTGGTGTATATAGGTGGGACTACAGTGCAGGCACATCAAATACCTTTAAAACCCTCCCCCACCCCAAAAATTGATACCTTCTATTATAATCAGAGTCCATATTCACCAACCATTCTGAAGAACATTTTTAGTTTTACTCCCCAGAATTTTCTAAATGTAAAAGTAACACAACTTCTGCTTGGCTAAACCTTTGGTTAAGCCAATCAGAAGTTGTGTTACTTTCAAGTTTAGAGAGTCTTGGAGAATTAGACTAATGCCCTTCAAAAGAATGGTCGGTGAATACGGACTCTGCTGGTATATTCTGCTAGAAGTCCAAGGTATTTCTACCATGCATCATGGCCTTGCCATGGTGATCTACTTGCTGTCCTGTTTTGCTCCTGAGTATTTTTAACGCTGGTTTACTTGCAACAGGATGATACCAATGTAAGGTAATGAAAGCTAATACATGTACAGCTATGGTCCTGCAACAATTTTAACAAATTGACAAGTCTTCTGTATCCAGTTGGCCTTGGGGTCTAGCTCTTTCACTACTAAGTAAATGATTTACACTTTTTCACTGGCTATAATTATACTTCCACTGCAAAATGAAGGGACAGTTTGACCTAAATCTAAAATAAAGTAATGGACAGTGTTGATCGGAGATCAGACTGCCCATTCTGTGCAGTCTGATCTTGATCTACACTATCCACAAAAGCTTCTGGTGTCATCTACAGTGAGGAGAGAGTTAAGGATAGGGCACCCTAATGGGATTCGTGCAACATCGCCTTTCATCGCAAAAATCGTACGGATTCAGCTAAGACTCAGGTAATCCATAATCAATGAGGGGGAACCAGTCTGTATCGGCCAATCGATTACGGATTACCTGAGTCTTAGCCGAATCCGTACGTTGTTCAGCGATGAAAGGCGATGTTCCAAGAATCCCATTAGGGTGCCCTATCCTTAACTCTTCAAAAAACTATCCCAATACTATTACTATTATTCGAAAGGCATTTGAATAGGTTGACCAGTGGAATCAGGAGGAATACTTGTGACCAGCATTTTCTCCTATTTCAACATAATCTTATTTCCTTTCAAAGGAATATTCAATCCTTTTACTCTTTGCCAAATGATAAAATTTACAACTGGTCCAACTTGAAAGCATTTGCAGACAACCTACTCAATTTTGCTAAAATGATGGTAATTGTCCGCGAAAGTACAGAAAACCTTATGGGAGAAGAAGAAAACGCTGGGTTACCAGCATTTTCTTCTTCTCCCACATGGTTTTCCAAAGGCTATTTTCCCAGGGTCGTTAAAACTCTGAATAGTGTGGTAAAGAGTTGGGCCATGTATAATTGGTAGTGTGCAAATGCTTTCAAAACAAACAAGTCTAAAATCTTTTATCTGGTAACAGGTTAAAAATTTCTGGCAGTTTCCAGGTTCCATCATAGAATCAGTAACTACTGCTTGAGCAGTTTGTGATTTCAAACCCCCTCCACCCATCTCACTGATAGATCTGGGCATACTGGTATCCATGATTGGCACAGTCCAGCTTGGACTTACTGACTTGAAATTGTCTAGTCAAATATGAATAAGTACACTGAAGCCAATAAATAAGCGAAGAAACAACAAAACATAAAACTTGATGGAATTAAAAAAAAAATTTGATTGGCAGGAAAAAATAAATCAGGATGTCTGTTCAATGTATTATTATTTCCACTTGACCTGCATTTTGTCAGAAATTTGAACAAGGGCAAAAAACTTTACCGTATCAAACACTTGGCACAGAAAGCATGTTACAAACTAAGCATATTGGTTTTTGATGAAACAAGTTCCAACTTACAGAGATCTTTGAATTGAGGTACAAATTGCCAATCCTGTATGAGAGATTAACACTTAGGCTGCTAAGCGCGACTCACTGACCTATCGCGGACAGCGTAGATCAAGATCAGACTGCACAGAACGTGCAGTCTGATCTTTGATCTACACTGTCCGATGAGGTCATATTTCCTCCCACAAGATACATTTGAAAAAAGCAGAATTTTGGAATTTACTATAGGCTGAAAAGTTTCATTTCACTAATTTAGCAGGAAAAGTTTTAACACTGTTCTTTTCTAAACTGATCCCCCTTAACTCTTTACTCCACAGATACTCATTTTGACGCATCAAGAACAGACAGCTTTTGAAAACATTGTGGGAAAAGGAGAAACTGCTCGTAACAAGCAGTTTCTCCTTTACCCACAATGTTTTCTACTCTTATCAGATATCTGTATCTCCATTTGTCCACACTTTTGACATCATATCTTTATTTGCTGTTGAACTGGAAGAGTCTAAAATTGGCATATCAGGTAAAGGGCTAATACAAACCTCAGGAAAAAAGTTTATGAAAATCATAGGGAAGGAAACAACTGCTATCACCAAACATTTCTCTTATTCCCTCACAGTTTCCTACCCTTTCCAAGACAACTCCCATCAAATAAACAACATAATTTTTCATCTCTCAATAGCAGCCTTAAATTTCATTATTTGGTAAAGAATCTAGTCATTAGCCCTCATGTAATTTTGGCAGACTGTAGCCTCTAGATCATAAAATATGAACAAATATAACTTGGATATTGGGGAGTGGTAGAAAACTCTGGTACGAAATGGAGAAAATGCTGATTTTGAACTATCAAATATGTCCCTGTCTTTTCAAAAATACTGTACTATAAAGGTTTCCAAAGGCAGTTGGATGTTAGAATGGGTTACAGGGAATGTTTGGGAAATCAATCACTGACAATTTCAGTAAACCATGCAGCTTCTATGAAATCAAGATATGTGAGTGATTTTCAATACCCATGGCTTGAAAACTCTAAAACTATTAACCCAACACCACACAATCCTGTGTTTTAATGACCCTAAGGAATGAAGCTTCTGAAAACATTGTGGAAAAAGGAGAAAATGCTGATTAGCAGTATTTTCTCCTTTTCACACAATGTTTTCTACCCTTTCCAAGAAAACTTTCAACCTTTGTGCCACACTTAATTTGTCCTTTGCAAAATGTTATCAAATTGGACAAGTCCAGAATTTTGTAGTTTGATACAGAGTTAATCCTACACAACACAATCCTGTGTTTTAATCACCTTTAGGAATGAAGCTTCTGAAAACACTGTGGAAAAAGGAGAAAATGCTGATTAGCAGCATTTTCTCCTATTCACAAACTGTTTTCTAGCCCCATCAAGGATATAATCTCATCATTTGAGGATCATAATTAAATATGTCTGCAAATGCTTTTAATTTGGACGTCTTAAAATGTTGTTGACTGGTAAAGAGTTTCCAGAAGAGTACTGATTCTCATCTTAACCAAAAGAGTTTCATTGCCCTTATTTCATTGTAAGATACAATCATGTACCTCAAACAAGAGGGCCAAGATGGCCCTGGATCGCTCACCTGAATTTTTGAGAGGACCATAACCAACTTTTTTTGAAGTATTGAAATTCTGGAAACAAAACCATTATTTTGCCAAGCAATTTTGAAAAGGTCACCTGTAAAAATCATTTCAAAATATTTCACCACCCCTACAATCATCAGCACAGCCATGTTTTTGATGAATCAGAATTCTGCAAATAAATTTTGGGATAGGTCACCCATGGACTATTTCTTGAACAAGAGCACATGCCCAATAGTGGCTAAAAATATTAAGTCGAACAAGAGCTCAGCATGTGGGTGCCAACGATTGGCTGTTGGGTGCTGGATAGTAAGTGTAAATACGAAGTCGAAAAAGGGGCATAATTTGGATAAAATGATTTTAGAGTTACCTGCCCTTGTTGTATGGGTTGCTCTTTCACTAGTGAACAATTATTCCAAATTTCAAGTACATGTGTTGAGTGGAAGCCGAGATATAACAACATGTCAAATATTTTGCACATCAACAACATCGCAGATGACAACAACAGGGCTATGACAATACCTTGATGTTTTCTTTGAAAACAGCCAAGCTAAAAAAGGGGCATAATATAAGGATCATTTCTGTGAAATTATTTAAAAATCTGACAAGTGGTTTCAGAGAAGAAGAATTTTTAAGAATTTGTTCATGTACATATAGTGCAAATAACGCCCCCACCACCACAGCCATGTTTCTTGACGGATCAAAATTTCGCGAACATTTTTTCAAAAGGGGCACCCAAGGAACATTTCTGTGAAATTATTTCAAAATCTGACCAGTGATTTAAGAGAAGAAGAATTTCAAAGAATTTCTTTAAGTCCATACAGTGCAAAGAGCTCCCCCCCCTCCACCACAGCCATGTTTTTTGACGGATCAAAATTTCGCGAACAAATTTTGGAAAGGGTCACCCAAGAAACATTTCTGTGAAATTATTTCAAAATCTGACGAGCGGTTTCAGAGGAGAAGATTATTAAAGAATTTCTTGGAGAATTCCATTTGGTTGCCATGGCAACCAGAGTTTTTGATGGAATCAAATTCTGTGAACTTTTAAAAAAGGACATCCCAAAGAACGTTCCAGCCAAGTTTGGTCCAAATTGGCCCAGCGGTTTGGGGAGAAGATGTTTAAAGAATTGTTGACACCACATGAGTGCAAAGATTCCCCCCACCACGGCCATGTTTTTCGACGGATCAAAATTTTGCTAACAATTTTTGAAAAGGGTCACCCAAGGAGCATCTAAAATCTGACCAGCGGTTTCAGATAAGAAGATTTTTAAAGAATTTCTTAGAAAATTTTATTTGGTTGCCATGGCAACCAGAGTTTTTGATTGAATCAAATTCTGTAAACAACTTATAAAGAGGACCTCCAAAGGAACATTCCTGCTAAGTTTGGTCCAAATTGGCCAAGCGGTTTAGGAGGAGAAAATGTTTAAAGAATTGTTGACACCATACGAGTGCAAAGATCCCCCCCACCCCCCACGGCCATGTTTTTCGACGGATCAAAATTTCGCGAACACTTTTTGAAAAGGGTCACCCAAGGAACATTTCTGTGAAATTATTTCAAAATCTGATCAGCGTTTCCAGAGGAGAAAATTTTTAAAGAATTTCTTAGAAAATTCCGTTTGGTTGCCATGGCAACCAAAGTTTTTTATGGAATCAAATTCTGTGAACAATTTTTAAAGAGGACCTCCCAAGGAACATTCCTGCCAAGTTTGGTCCAAATTGGCCCGATGGTTTAGGAGGAGAAGATGTTTAAAGAATTGTTCACGATGCACGAAGGACACAAGGTGATCCTAAGAGCTCCCCTTGAGCACGTTGTGCTCAGGTGAGCTAAAAAGGTAAACCCCATGACACCAAGTCTTATCTGTGCAAGTTTCTTGAATTCCCTTTTCATATAAACTTGATGATCTTGACTTTTATTACTCTTCACTAATCTAGTGTTTTTATGACCCTGGTGAAGAAGGCCCTTGAAAACAATGCTAGTACAGTAGAAAAATGCTGGGAACCATTTTATGCTTTTACTTTTTCAAAGCTAAATTCCATTGTTTAGGCCGCATGAAATTTGTATCTGCAAATGTTTTGATATGGACGAGTCATCTGGTAAAGAGTTTATGTGCCTTTCTATGCTGAGGCTTTGCAGTACCTTTCCCAAGAACACATGTGATCAATGCTGCCAGAAGCGGTCAAATCACAATTTCCTGAAAACAATTCCATGCGCCAAAATCACTAATCTACTGACTAGTCTCAGTAATTAGACGTTTACAGCACTTCTTTTCATATTTGGACATTTACTGTGCATCGCATAGGCTTAAGTCCATCATGAATTTTCTGGTAGCAGAGCCGAGCCCTGGTAGCTCAGTCAGTAGCATGCAGGACTTGAGAACAGGGGGTCGTGGGTTCGATCCCTGGCTGGGCCAATTTCTTTTCGAGAACTGATGATAGTCATTGCGGCAGGATTCATTCCTCTCCCACCGCTGACCATTGTCTCACCGATTGTTATGTGGGAAAGCAGCCAGTGGCTTGGAAAGAAAATTGTGCAGAGTACTGGTAAAAGAGTCTCCAGGAAAGCATGGATAGGTGCACTGGCCGCTGCGATACAACTGAAATAATGATGAAAACGGTGTTAAACACCATTCAATCAATCAATCAACCGGTAGCAGAGATAGAGCTCTGTACTGATTTTTCTGTTTCGTCAGTTTTATCTGTACTGCAGGAAAAATGCAAGTAACTTTTAGTAACTAACATAACCGAAGACAAACAATTAATCCTGTCATTACCTATAGAGCTTGTAGAAGTTGTTTATAAATCTAAAAAAAAAAGACGTAATTCATCGTGTGTGGTGGCCAGTTTTCGGGAACATAAACACCTTGATGAAATAAATTGTTTTTTTAGTATGTTTTGCATTGAAATTGGAAATATTTGTATTTCAAACCAATTGAATACTCAAGCAACGGGTATGTTCAAATCCTAGTTTTGTGCTCTATTTGTGAAATCACGAGAGTTCAAACTTGCACTCAAAATCTGTGCAGAGATTTCAACTACTTTTTCACGATTGTCTCTGTACCCGGAGGTGACCAGTCAAAAATTAAAATCGCCTTCGGGTGCAGTTATCTGTACTATAAGATACTGATGACCCCTGAAAATGTTAGAGGTCAAAGGTTAAGGGATATTACACTACTCATGAAACACCTGTATACACCCACATCCAATCTAAGTGCAATGTAAATATGACTCCCTCGGAATGTTTCATGCTTGGTCATTTTTCAGGGAGAAAAGATACAAACAATAAACAACTAAATGCCAAAGTGGTATGAACAAGAAATCAAAGGGCTTATAGTCCAGAGAAGCGGATATGTGGAACTGTTTTAAGTTATGATGTGGAACAGTTTAAAGTTATGATATGGTCTAATGAAGAAATAATCTTCTTTCTATCGTGGTTTATCATTCAATAAACCACAGTTGTGAGTTATGAGGCACAATAAATAATCCATGAGGGCGATAGCCTGAGTGGGTTATTCATTGCGCCTCATAACTCACAACATGGTTTATTGAACGATAAACCACAATAGAAAGAAGATTATTTCGATTCTAACATGACCAACTCTTAATGAAAGGAAAACAAGTTCATACTTAGCGTAAAAACGCGGATGCAGATTATATTCCATTGAATAACTTACTTACTTACTTTATACAGAATGACGTCACTCTATATATAGAATGACAGATTACCACGATTTCTTTGCACTGTGTTTATAGAGCCGAATTCACGTGTCATGTTAGAATGACAAATAAATTTTCCAGTAAGTATAATGTATGTGCATGTATAAAATGTAATTAGTGCAGTTGGCAGGGGCACGGAGAGTCAAAGTTGTTCTGCAAAGCCAGACACGCAGTAACTGTTATTCTATAACTTTTAAAGGCACAGTAGCAACCAAACATAAACAGCAAGGGAGTTAAAAAGCATTTGAATTTAAATCATTAACTTTTTACCATACCACAAAATTTTGGACTCGACCAAATTGAAAGCATTTGTAGACAACAAATTCAGAGTTGCTTATATGGAGATTTCTGCATTTGAAAGAGTAGAAAACATTGCCGGAAAAAGGGGAAAATGCTGATTACCAGCATTTTCTCCTTTTCCCACAATGTTTTCAAAAGGACTGTCTTTCAAGGTCCTTAAGGGATTAAGGGATTGTGTGGTAAAGAGATAAAGGTATGGAATTATTGTGAAGATGATAATCTGTTATTGTACAGTTGGTCCATGTGTAAGCCACTGGCAGAAAAATTAAAATTAGGTAAAAAGTAAACAAAAGACAGGGTGACTTCACTTTTTCTTCCAGCAGCTAACACTTGGACCGACGGTACAGCAACAGATTGTCACCTTCACAATAACTTCCATACTTTTAAATGGTGTGATTTAAATCAAAATACATTTTAACTCCTGCACTACTTACTTTTGGCCACTTCTGGACCTTTAAGAAGAAGAAACTTAACTCTTTGCCATTTTTCATCCAATCAAAAAAATAAAAAAAAAAAAAACTATATCGGCGGAATGGGTTATTATACACAGGTATGAAGTTTCACGAAATTCCATCCAATGGTATTTGAGATATTCTCCCGGACGTACAACGCTAAAACTATATCCCTCTGCCTTCGGCAGGGGATAAAAATTCGAATTAGTAACAATTTTAGCTTAATTGGTAAAATTTGACAAGACTCGAAATTAAAACACAAAGACGACTCAAAATGCCTCCTGCGAACAACTTTAAAACCATTCAGGGAAAAGGAAATTTATAAGGATATAGACGAAGATGTTCCGAAACTATATCTAATTATAAATACCGTGAATATCAGTTGTGGGCACTAAAGCAAAAAAAAAGTCATGATACCAGTTAGAATTATCTCAATATTTTTATCGTGAAAATTTTTATTATCTAGATAATATTTCCAGGAAACTTTATCACGACAGTTCTCTTCAGGGGTGCGGAAATCCTACGTCCGACTCGGGTGAATTTGACGTTGGACAAGTGGCTTTTTGCAATCTACTCGTCCGCGGACAAGTAGAAAATGAGGCAGAAATTGTATTATATAACATTATCCTTGTGAAATAGAAATGTTCTCTCCGTCTCACTTCGTAAACAACAACATTTTTAAATTAAATTATGATAAACTATTCCCTGATAGGCCTACCTGAAATCAAAAACAAACGTGGCTGACTCTGATTTTATGCGCTACGCAGGCTTTTTAATGATTTTGACTGCGCTGCAGTACGGCCTAAATGTTGTGGTTTCTTCACGCCACTTGGTTTGTTTAATGGAGGCAACCATAACCGAACCGAGTCATTTTTTGCGCATTATAACACCGCACGTAGACTTGATGCGGTTGTCATTTCCCTATCATTCAGTATCAAATTCTTTTTTGTCGTTCGCAAAAACTTACAGCTGACAAAAGAAGTTGTCTTAATTTAACACTGTAAAACACATTCTTACTCGGTTGCAGTAAACGTATTTGAAAGAAAACCAAACACGCTGTCTCCAAGTAGAACATGTCAAGAACCGGGAAACATTACAAACGTTTGTTAAAAGGGCTGTAGACGATAAAGGCCAGCGCAGCGTTTTTACTGTCGGCGTAAAACGTTACACATTCTTTGCAGATCGATCTGCAGGTAATCTCTGCATACCGAGTCTCAATCTGAAATGCCGGGTCTGTCCGACATCGCCGATCTTCCGTTGTCTGAAAAGTAGACAATTATTATCACTGCACATGATGCAAACTCTACATCTCCAGTCACAATAACCAAGCCTAGCATTTTAACTTCCACGGACAATGATTCCCTTGTATCATATGATGGCTGGTAAGCAGTTCTGCTGAAGTATTGACTCTGGCACCCATAAGTGTACCACAGTAGTGTTAAAAAGGGCTGTAAGTGCAAACACTGAGATATTTAGCTATGGTTTGAGCAGTTATAGTGTAACTGTTGAATCTTTTTCAATTATTAAATTGTTGCACCTTTCTATCTACTGTATGTATGTACAGCGCCATTGATTTGTTTTATTGATGTACCTTGAAAGTCAGTCTGCTTTTTCCCAATTTGGCCAAAATCACGTTTGAATATCCCAAAATGAAAGGCTAAGGCCCCTTCCCAATTTTTGGAAAAAAATAGCCCCGTAAAGGTTTGCTTGATTTATTTTCATCATTATTATTAAAAACATAAGCAAAGCAAATTTAAATGGTTAAAGAACATCATTATCTACAAACTACAGTACATTCAGTTAGGTCTTTGTGTGCCATTTAAAATTGTTTTGTTTTGGACAAGTAAGCTTCTTGTAAAGTGCCATTGATTTGTTTTATTGATGTACCTTGAAAGTCAGTCTGCTTTTTCCCAATTTGGCCAAAATCATGCTTGAATATCCCAAAATGAAAGTGGCTCATAAATTGGAATGTGTTTTGGGAAGGGTAGAAAACATTGTGGGAAAAGGAGAAAATGCTGGTTACCAGCATTTTCTCCTTTTCCTACAATGTTTTCAAAAGCTTTTTTTTTTAGGGTCGTTAAAAGTTGGGATTGTGTGGTAAAGGGTTAACCAAGTCATCTGCAAAATTCATGCTTGTAATTTGGAGAAGTCTAAAATTCCACATACTTGTAAATCTGATCATTATATGGCTTGCAACATGCGAAAAAGGGCATTCGGACATTTGCGTAAAGTGTCGTCTCGGATCACCCTGCGCAGTCAGCGCAGGATGATCCGAGACGGCACTTTACGACTACATTAGTTTTTGTGCTACAGTAGACTTGCACACAACAGAAAATTATATAAAATCGGAAACTATCGTTTCGGATTAGCTTGCGCAGACTGCGCAGGCTGATCCGAGACGACAATTTACGCAAATGTCCGAATGCCCCTTTTCGCGTGTTGCAGGCCATATAGTCATTGTAATTTGTAAGTATCAATCTGTAAACAGTAGTTGTTGGTAAAATGGTGCCCAGCTCTCCATGTGCCAAAATATCTTCCTCTCTGCCTTTATTATCTACATATTTGATTTCCTTTTTAACATTTCCTTTATTTAGAAACTACATAAAAATGCAAAAGAAACAGATCATAGGGTTTGGCTTAATTTGTCTGATACCCACAACTGAAATTATATTATTTAACAATGTTTGGTACCATTTTTTCTAGCTTATTTAATTGCCTAAATGTAAGAACATTTCTTGAAATAGCAGTTTCTATAGATAACATATTAATCTGTTGGGCATGGTAAAGGTCAAAATATAAGAAACCCTGTGATATTGCTGTTAACAAAATCAGGTTTATGGCTCATTCAATGACTTTGTTGTGATTATTTCATTAATTTCAGGTGTGGCCTAAAGCCTGTCCTATTACCTGTATAATAATGCAACATCTCCTTGAACTGACCTACAGTTGTATTGCTCAAGGGGAAAAATTTTTGCATTCTATCTACAAGGTATTCTCTTGCTCTTGCAATTGCTGACAATAAGCCTTGATATAACTCTACAACCAGGGAGATCCCACATATGCTAAACTGGTAAAGATCACAGGAAACAGCTAAATATGGCAAGATACCAACAACAGTTGCATTCAGACATTGCTGTGTAGGCCAAGCTGCATGTGCACATGCTAACTGCTCATCTATTTCGCATTTCAACTGATTTCAACACCTAATTACTGTACCTGGATGCAATTTTGCCACTGACGATAACCAGATCAGTTTTCCTGTTTTGGACCAGAAGCATAAAACTGCAGCCCACCCTTGATCCTGTTTCTCTCCACAGCATAGATCACTCCCCTTTCCTCCTAATACCCTCAACACTCCATACCAATGGTGTCTATGCCAACACAGAGGTTGCCATGCCCATTTCAAGCAAGGATCTCCATGGTTCCCTATGAACTAATTTGCCATATTAATTAAGTAAGGTAATACACAAACTAGAGGCGCTTGAGCGCCTGTATCGTTCCACAGGCCTGATATTTCTATAATGGCGAAAGGAAGTTTTTAACAATTATCATTCAATCCTGCATTTTAGCTCACTGAAGAAACAATTTGGTAGACAACCACCATAGGAACTTACCTGCAAAACAACAATGAAATCCAATGAATAGTTTTAGAGAAGAAATTTTTCAAAGATTTTACTTTATACCATAAAAGGAAAATGAGTCTCCCATAAAAGCCATGTTTTTTGACAGATCTTTTTTTTTTTAAGGAATTCTGTAAACCTGTATCTAAGGAACATTCCTGCAAAATAATAATGCTATCCAAATAGCGGTTTGGGAGGAGAAGATTTTTAAAGGTTTTTTACTTTGGTTGCCATGGCAACCAGAATTCTTCATGGAACACAATTATTTGAAGGAATTTGAAAGAGGACCACCAAAGGAACATTCCTGTGAAATTTGGTAAAAATCCAGTCAATAGTTTCTGAGGAGAAGTTTTTTAAAGAAAAAGTTTACGGACGCACGCACGGACGAACAGACAAACGAACGGACGGACGGACGGACGCACGACGGACACAAGGCCATGACAATAGCTCGCTAGCTCACTGAAGAAACAGTTTGGTAGACAACCACCATAGGAACTTACCTGCAAAACAACAATGAAATCCAATGAATAGTTTTAGAGAAGAAATTTTTCAAAGATTTTACTTTATACCATAAAAGGAAAATGAGTCTCCCATAAAAGCCATGTTTTTTGACAGATCTTTTTTTTTTTGGACAGATCTTTTTTTTTTAAGGAATTCTGTAAACCTGTATCTAAGGAACATTCCTGCAAAATAATAATGCTATCCAAATAGCGGTTTGGGAGGAGAAGATTTTTAAAGGTTTTTTACTTTGGTTGCCATGGCAACCAGAATTCTTCATGGAACACAATTATTTGAAGGAATTTGAAAGAGGACCACCAAAGGAACATTCCTGTGAAATTTGGTAAAAATCCAGTCAATAGTTTCTGAGGAGAAGTTTTTTAAAGAAAAAGTTTACGGACGCACGCACGGACGGACGGACGCACGACAGACACAACGCCATGACAATAGCTCTCTGGCCTTTGGCCAGTGGAGCTAAAAACAGTAAAACAGATGCTTCAAAGTAGTGTCTCTGCTAATATCATACTACCTTGCTGTAGTGGTAGCAGTTTGGAAATGATGCTGTTATTCATTAAGTTCTACATGATAATCTAATCAAGCATTTTTGAACCGAAGCCTGCCCGTTTGAAGACAATTGAAACCTGGCACAAAGATAAATAGAGGTGTTTCCATGGCATATTAAGTGCCTGTGCTATATTATCAGCTATGTTGCCTCTACTGAGCTTCATCAAAGCTTCAGAAGGTCAACACTGAGAAAGTCTTGGCATTGCAAGTTTTGAAAAAAATATCAAATTATATGATATTTTTCTAACTCTAGGAGTTTACAAAAGTAATGACACATCATGTGACTGATTTCACATTTGTCATGGCACTGCATGCCTAAATCTTGCAAAACACTTGTTTTGGGGCATGTTAAATAACATTCAAAATAATGCTAGCAGGATGAATCCATTGATCTATAGACTAACAGGCTTGCATCACATGGTACACAAATAAGTTTTATGAACGATGTTACTATATTTATGCTATGAAACATGCACAATATTTTTTTGCATTTGAGTATATAAACACATACAGGAAGTTATGTAAGAGGGTCAGGTCTTCCTTTATTCTTCCTTCAGTAGAAACTGTAGCAGACAACTTCAATCCTGCACTTGAAACAAGCCATACTGAGTAAACCATACAAACTGCTTGCTTTCCCACCGTGTAGTTTTCTGAGAGGTCAAAAGGTCACAGCTGGTGTTTTTCACAAAACTGTATTTCCCATTACCTAATTTACATGGGTGGAGCAGGCTGTAATCTACTAAAGATTGATCAGTTTCTTGATGCATTTTCTACTCTAATGAAGCACCTATCAGACCTTCAAAAACCTTCTTCATAAGTTCTTCTTTAACCCTTTACCACACAATCTCGAGTTTTAACGACCTGGACAGAGAAAGCTTTTGAAAACATTGTGAGAAAAGAAGAAAATGCTGGTCACAGCATTTTCTTCTTTTCCCACAATGTTTTCTTATCTTGTACAGACAAATCCTTTTACTTGTGCACTGTTTACTATGTCCTTTGGAAAAGCTTCCAATTTGGATCTATCTAAAATGTTGTCATGTGGTAAAGTGTTAAGGTCATTAAAACTTGGGATTGTTTGGAAAATGGTCCAATCTTTTCCAGACAGCAAATCAAATTTAACTCGTTACCACACGAAAAAAATTTAGACTTGTCCAAATTGAAAGCATTTGCAGATGACAATTTAAATTTGGCTCAAATAATGGGATTTTTTTTTTGATAGGGTAGAAAACATTGTGGGAAAAGGAGAAAATGCTGGTTACCAGCATTTTCTTGTTTTCCCGCAATGTTTTCAAAAGGTTTCTTCTTCAGGGTCGTTAGAACTCGGCATTGTGTGGTAAAGAGTTATGCCTTGTCTAAATTGAAGGCAAATGCATACAACAATTCTTATTATACTGCAAAGAAATTTCTCGTGACCTGATTGGATAATATGCCCCAAACATATATATCATGTACACTGGCAAAACCAACGTAAAAGCAGTTTCCCTTTCAGGAGCCCCGTATACATGACTACACTTTCAACACGACATCCAAAATGGCGGCGTCGACCAAGATTAACATCAAGATTATGCACCAAACTGCACGTTTTACCAAGGTTTCAGTGACGTCAGTTCCCAGTGACGTCAGTTTTCATTCAATTGGGGCACTCAGTATTGCAGTATAATAAATTCGTTGTACGGTGAGGTGGCAGGGGACTTAGAAACTTGTTCACGGCTGTGGTGAATAATGTCATCACCTCGCCTTCGGCTTGGGGCGACATTATTCACCACAGCCATGAACAAGTTTCCAAGTCCCCTGCCACCTGACCATACAACTAATAAAGTGTTACTTGAAACATTATATTTGTACTTTCAAAGGCTAGAAAACATTGTGAGAATAGGAGATATTGCTATTTACTAGCATTTTTTTTATTTTTCCACAGTGTTTCCAAATGCCTTCTTCCTTAGAGACATTTATACTCAGGATTGTTTGGTAAATGGTTATGGACCTTACACGTTATCAAGAATGGGGACTGCAATGTGCATGAGTCCACTATCTGTTATTTGCGAGATATTCTGATTGAATCTGCCTTATACATTGTGTTATCTGGAAGCCTCTCAAATGTAAACCAAGCATTACATCTGGAAATCTGGGGTTCATGATGATACTACTACATAACAACAACATAATTATTATTAATATCATAACGATAATGTAATGTTCTTCACCATTAGAATGCTTTCCAAATTCCCTCATCAAAATCAGACTGAACACAATATGTAGTCTGATCTTGGATCTACACCATCCACCACTATTGTACTTAGCAACCAGACTAAACCCTTTTCCAAGAACTCTGTGTTTTTACACCCCAAAAAGCCAAGAGGCTTTTAAAAACAATGTGGGAAATGAGGAAAAAGCTCATAAACATCATTTTCACTTTTTCCTACATTGTTTTCTATGCTTTCACTGACAAAACTCATCATTTGAGCTAAATCTGTTTTGTCATCTGCAGAAAGCTCCTTCTCCCACATAGTTTACAATATGTTTTTTCCTCAGGGTTGTAAAACTCAGGATTGTGTGGCATAGGGTTAAGAGATCAAGTAGGACACAAAAGTATTTCCAGGAAACACCATGACCAGGAGAACAGAATGGGTAAAGAAGCAAAATTTTCTGTGTAAAAGGCAATTACTGCTTTTCCAACAAGTTTTCAAACTCTTTCTATCTCAGTAGCATAAAAAAATAAATCAGCATTGTAATGGGAACAAGCAGTATAAGCCTTAAACACTTACAGACACAAATGTGGCCTTAATGACAAAATTTGTCCATGAAACGGCCCTAGAAAACATTATGGGAAAGGGAGAAAATACTTGTCACCAGCATTTTCTCCTTTTCTCACAGTGTTTTCAGAAGCCTTCTTCCTCAGGTTCATTAAAAGTCCAGATTGTGTTGGATATCTCTTTACCTGATGACAAAAATTAGACTCATCCAAATTTAGTGCATTCATTTTGCAGACAACAAATTAAGTGTGGGTTAACTGAAATGATGTGTCTATGAAATGGTGACAACTAGTATTCTCTCCTTTGCCCACAATATTTTCAGAGACCTTCTCCTTCAAAGGAGGGGTCCTGTGTGGCTCAGTGGTAAAGTGTAGGACTTGTGACCTGGAGGCCCTGGATTCGAGCCTCACTGGCTCCACTGGGTTTTTAAATGGAGTGTCCTAGGGCAAGTCACCTCAGAGCCCTAGCCTAGTACTGGTGAAACCCAGGAAAACATGAATATGTGAGCTGTCGCCGTGATATGACTGAAATAAAGCTGCAAGCGGCATAAAACACCATTCAAACAAAAATCTTCAAGGGTACATACAACTGTTCAGTATAGAGCTAGTACCGAAAAAATGTGCAGAAGATAAACGATACCGATACCTAATCTAGATACAGATTAATGAGGCTGGTGAAATTCTTGAAATTGCACAAATGTCTCCCAGACCCTTCCCAAAATTTTTCAGGGCAAACCAGGCTTACTGTTGAAATTCCCTGAATAAACAAATCTGCTTTACTTTGTTGACAGGTAGGAGAAATTATTAGAACCTTTCCATAGATTTGCCCTTTACTGTAGAAGCCCATGTTTTAATGTCCCTAAAGAAAGACTTTTGAAAACATTGAGGTTAAAAGAAGAAAATACTGGTAACCAGCATTTTCTTCTTTTACAACAATGTTTTCTACCCTTTCCATGAAAATCTCATCAGCTGAGCCACAATGATATTGTCGTCTGCAAATACTAAACTTTTGTCGGCTGGTACAGGATTAATGTCCCAAAAGAAACAGGTTTTTGAAAACTTTGAGGTTAAAAGAAGAAAATGCTGGTAACCAGCATTTCTTCTTTTACCACAATGTTTTCTACCCTTTTCGAGAAAATCTCATCAGCTGAGCCACATTTAAGTTGTCGTCTGAAAATGCTTTCAATTTTGGGAAGTCTAAAATTTTGTCTTTTAGTAAAGAGGTAACACCTGGAGCACTACATAAACCCAACAAACACTTTCTGTCTGAAAATTAGAAACAATTGTATTTCCAAGGTTGCTCTTGCCCAGACTGCCTCTGCAAAGCAGCCAGTGTAGATAAAAGATCAGACTTCAAATTTTTGTGCAGTCTCATCTTGATTAACACTGATTGCACAGGCAATTTAAGTTGTGAAAGATGCTTTAACCCTTTTCCACAAAATCCCAAGTTTTAACAGCCCAAAAGAAGAAGTCTTTAGAAAACAATGTGGGAAAAAGAGATAATGATGGTAACTAGTTTTCTCCTTTTACCACAATTTTATCTACACAAGGCGAATTCATTATTTGAGCTACATATGAATGGCCGTCTGCAAATGTGCTTTGGACACATAAGGGAAGAAAGTATTGTGGGAAGAGGAAACAAGAGGGCCAAGATGGCCCTGGATCGCTCACCTGAATTTTTGAGAGGACCATAGCCAATTTTTTTTAAAGTATTGAAATTTTGGAAACAAAATCATTATTTTTACAAGCAATTTTGAAAAGGTCACCTGAAAAAATCATTTCAAAATCTGTCAGCACCCCTACATTCATCACCACAGCCATGTTTTTGACAAATCAGAATTCAGCATATAAAGTTTGTATAGAATTCAGAAAACAATCTGTCATAAAATACAGAAATGGTGAACAACAAGGCAGTTAACACCCAGATAGAGGCCATTTTGATACCTGGTGAAATGTTATGCATGTATTCCAAAGATAACAGTTTTATATTACCTCTTGCAATACATAGCTATCAAATACATCAAGTAGAAAGTGTGCATACTGATCAGCATTTCTCACCAATGCACTCACCTGGTATAGGTTGACGTCTGCAATAGCCCTTTTCATCAAAATACCTACACAGTCTTTTGATGAATATTAGAAGGTCACCAAAGGATCAATTCTGTGAAATTATTACAAAATCTGACCAGTGGTTTCAGAGAAGAAGAATTTTTAAGAATTTCTTCATGTCCATATAGTGCAAATAGCCCCTTGACGGATCAAAATTTTGCAAACAAATTTTCAAAAGGGGCACCCAAGGAACATTTCTGTGAAATTGCTTCAAAATCTGACAAGTGGTTTAAGAGAAGAAGAATTTCAAAGAATTTCTTTAAGTCCATACAGTGCAAAGTTCCCCCCCCCCCACCATGGCCATATTTTTCGACAGATCAATATTTCACGAACAAGTTTTGAAAAGGGTCACCCATGGAACATTTCTGTGAAATTATTTCAAAATCTGACCTGCAGTTTCATCAGAGAAGATTTTCAATTAATTTCTTAGAACAATTCATTTGGTTGCCATGGCAACCAGAGTTTTTGATGGAATCAAATTCTGTGAACATTTTTTAAAGAGGACCTCCCAAGGAACATTCCAGCCAAGTTTGGTTCTAATTGGCCCAGTGGTTTAGGAGGAGAAGTTGTTTAAAGAATTGTTGACACCAATCGACGCAGAGCACCCCCCCCCCACCACCACCACAGCCATGTTTTTCGACGGATCGAAATTTCACGAGCACATTTTGAAAAGGGTCACCCAAGGAACATTACTGTGAAATTATTTCAAAATCTGACCAACAGTTTCAGAGGAGGTTTTTAAAGAATGCGAAGAGCCCCCCCCCCCCACCATGGCCATGTTTTTCCGACGGATCAAAATTTCAAAAACAATTTTTGAAAAGGGTCACCCAAGGAGCATTTCTGTGAAATTATTTCAAAATCTGACCAGCTGTTTCAGAGGAGAAGATTTTAAAAGAATTTCTTAGAAAATTCCATTTGGTTGCCATGGCAACCAGAGTTTTTGATGGAATCAAATTCTGTGAACAAATTTTAAAGAGGACCTCCCAAGGAACATTCCAGCCAAGTTTGGTCCAAATCGGCCACGCGGTTTAGGAGGAGAAGATGTTTAAAGAATTGTTGACGCCACACGACGGACGATGCACGACGGACACAGCGTGATCCTAAAAGCTCCCCTTGAGCATGTTGTGCTCAGGTGAGCTAAAAATGCTGGTAACCAGGATTTTCTCCAATGTGTTCAAAAGCTTATTCATCAGTACCATTACATCATAGGATACTTTGTAAGCATAAACACAGTTACTGTACCCTGTGCATACATAATTTTTTTTATCTTGCACCTGACCACTTTGGAAAATATTTGAGAAAAAGAGAACATGCTAGTACAGAGCATCAGAGCATATTTCTCCTTCTGCACCAGTATTTTCACATGTAATCATGTAAAAAAGCTTATTTAAAGCCCCAATAGCAGTCAGAAGTAAACAATCCAGGTGTTAAAATGCATTTACATTTAAATCATATCTTTGAAAAGTATGGAAATAATTGTGAACATATGAATTGTTGTTGTACAATCGGTCCAAGTGTTAGTCGCTGGCAGAAAAATGAATTTTAAAAGCACGTAAAAAGTAAACAAAAGATAGAGCAACCTGGCAACTTTTGACCTACTTTTAATTTCATTTTTCTGCAAGCAACTAACACTTTGACCAAGCATATGATAAGATTGTCATCTTCACAATGATTTCCATACATTAAACTGGTATGACCTAAATTTAAATGCATTTTAACATGTGTTGGTTACTTTTAGCTGCTACTGACCTCTCATAAATTTGTCATCTAGAAAAATACTGACAATAACAAAGGGTGTCAATAAAGAAACTTAAAGAACTACTACTAAGTATTCTTTTGAAAGAGATTTTCTGCCAGTTATTATGACATGTATCATTTCACAAGTAACGGCTCACCTATCCATACTTTTTACAGTACCTATCACCTATTCATGCTATTCAGCAGTACTAGGCTGTGGGTCTGCAGAGCCTTACAGGGGTAAACTCCAACATAACCAGTACCTTCATCAGGAATCAAACAAGGATTTTCTGTCTTTTTTTCATGCTTTCCGGTAGGTTATCGAGAAATATCGGTGAATTATTTTTCGATATTTCATGGTTACGACCAGTGAAAATATCGATTTTTATATTCTAACTCTTCAACTGAAGACGGAAACAGTTGTTCCTGCGCACTAGTTACCTAGGTAAAATGCATGTGCCTCACAACCAGATGGAAATATGACGTAATTTTGTAATGCGTTGCCGCGGGGAATAACTGAAAAGAACTGTACTGGATTTTGATTGTTTCCCCCAGGAAGGGTTAAAAGCATGAATTAAATAGAATATTTGTTTTTTCAGTGAAAGATCGCAATTTATTTCATCTCGTGAACATCATCAGTAATATTTTTTACTCGTGGCTGCACCACTCGTGAAAATATTACCATTGATGTTCACTTGATGAAATAAATTGCGATCTTTCACCGTAAAAAACAAATATCCTCTATATAATCAAGCTCCTTGTACCTTTAACTAATGTCTTACACAATGTTTGATGAGCCAGCGGACTAAGGTTTTGAAATGTGAAGAAAAGGAGAAAATGCTGATTACCAAAATTATCTCCTTTTTGCCCACAATGTCTTCCACTCATCCAAAGACAAACCCTATTAATTTCTCAACATCTAATTTGTGCAGTCTAAAAAGGCTTTAACTATGCACAGGTCTAAATTCTATTTTCTGATCAACATTTCACCACTAAGGCATATATGACCTATAATCTATGCTACTAATGTTGGCCAAAGTATATGAGCTCTGTGAAAAGGGGGCTGATTGCATCTGCAAAAAGCATCGACCCAGATCAGCCTGAACAGTCCACGCAGGCTGACCTGTGCCAAAACTTTTTGCTATTGGTCAATTTTCTACATGTCAAAGGACCAGTGTACATCATAATTCAGTCTGTTGTTATACAAAATTGCTAGGTATCAAGGATCACGGAGATGCATTAAGCCTCCTTTTGCTAGAGCAGGGCTCATATGTTGCTCATGTCTGGCAAGTTTTCCTCATTTGCCACAACACTTTCTGAAATTGTAGACAATAAAAAAAAAATCAAAGCACAAAGATGGATAAGGGATATGCTAATGAGCTGCAATTCACTTCTACATCTGAAGACCTCACAGTTATTTCACCTGTTCCTAGATGCATCCTGGTGTGAGATTCTGGAGATATTTTTTACAGGTTCAAAACAACATGCAGGGAGTTGATTTCCAAATCATTTTCACTTTCTTCAAAATTTTTCTGGTTGTGTATATCTCATTTTCTCCAGGAGATTCCCTCTATTTTTAACCTTGAACAGACCACTTCATGAATACATTGGGGCAAAAAAAGACAATGCATGTACTCAGCAACTTCAGCATTTGCCACAAGATACTCCTGCTTATTTAACCTTCAACAGGCCACTTATGGGCTAAAAGACATTGCTATTACTCAGCAACTTCAGAGTTTGCCACAAGACTTTCCTTCTTATTCAAGTATGCCTCAATCATGCCAGTGCAATAGTTATCTTTCCTTCAGCACTCTTTGGCATATTTGGTTAGAGATTGAACAAGGCTAGAGAGACAGTGCAATTTTATCAGGACATACATGGTGGCTGTGCCACAGACAAAACATTAACTCTTTACGGGTCAATGCCGACTTTTAACAACCCTGTGGAAGACTCCTTTTGAAAGCATTGTGGGAAAAGGAGAAAATGCTGGTAACCTGCATTTTCTCCTTTTCCCACACAGTTTTCTACCCTATTAAAGAAAAATCACATTATTTGAGCCAAACTGAAATTGTCGTCTGCAAATGCTTTCAATTTGGAAAGGTCTAAAGTTTTGTCATGTGGTACAGGGGTTAACAAGCCTATCTGTGCCATAGACAAAACGTTAACTAACCTATAAAGAGGATGACAAAAGAGAACAAGAGCAAAAATATACTTTTTAAACACTGCATGGCAATGAAATGTGCCTCAATTAGAATAAATAGTTGCATTTAATGCTACTTCATAATATTTTTTTTTTAAATGATGCAATTCATTTTCACATATGTGTGGAGCTGGTAGTAAAGTCTAAATGCCTCTTTAACTCTTTCCCAAATTACAAAATTTTGGACAAGACCAAATTCGAAGTGTCTGCAGACAACAAATTAAATGTCCCAAAAATGATTATTTCTGTCTTTGATAAGGTGGAAAACATTGTGGGAAAAGTAGAAAATGCTGGTAACCAGAGGCAAAAGGCCTCTTCCCCAGGGTTGTAAAAACCCTGGATTGTTTGGGATAGGTTTAACTTGAATGTTCCATTAATGGAAATAAAAAGTATTATATAAAATCGTAAGATATTTTAAAATTGGGATAATGAGTATCCTCATAGGTGAATTTTTCTTGCAATTTAACCTTTAGGGTGCAGAATAAACCCAACCAACACTTTCCATCTAGAAATAAGACCCCAATGTTTGAAATTTCAAGGCTGTTTTTGTCCACATTGTCTGCTCCTCATCTACACAGCCCCAAAATACAACTTAAGTTGTGAAAAGTAAGGTATACATACTGTTTTGTGACCGATTACGAGCAATTGCTCTTTTTCTCACTATATTTTTAAAAGCCTTATTCCTCAAGGTTGTTAAAAATTGGTAATCAAGTATGATATAGGAAGTTTTTATCTTTTCTTCAAGCTAGAAGCGCAGAAAAACAGATCAAGCTTCCCAAACTCTGTGGAGGACATACTTTACTTTCAAACAGTTCTACCTACCACCAAGAAAATCTGTCTTTTTCAAATTGAAAACATCTTGAAGACAAATGTAGCTAAGAAACTGAATTCCTCTTTCGAAGGCTAAGAAACATTGCTAGATAAAGGAGTTAAATTGTTGAAAACAGAGAAGCAACATATAATTTTTTAGCTTTCTTCACAAGTCATCATTTATTGCATTTGGTTTAATGCCTTTTCAACAGTGCCAGTATTTTAGTTACTTTACTTCAACGATAAACCAATTCATGCTGCCTTGGTAATCAACAGGTACTAAAGCTGGGGAATACAGTAAATGTACCAGATTGATATTCTTTGAAAAATTCATATATATTTCACGTAATAATTTTGATTTCAATTTACTGATACCTAACCCCGTTACCAGACGACAAAATCTTAGACAAGACCAAATTGAAAGCATCTGCAGATGACAAATCCAAAGTAACCAAAAGACTGATATTTGTCCTTGAAAGGGTAGAAAACATTGTGGAAAAAAGGAGAAAATGCTGGTTACCAGCATTTTCTCCTTTTTCTACAATGTTTTCAAAAAGCTTCTTTCTCAAGGTCATTAAAACTCAGGATTATGTGGTAAGGGGTTAAATGTGGTAAAAAAAAAATTTGATCGGTAAGATCTTTATTACCACATTTAATGCCCAGTATAAAATGGGCAACTTTCTGAAAGACTGTGAGAGAGGAATGAATCCTGTAGCAACATCTATCATCAATCCTTGGAAAAAAAATAAAAAAGATGGGAATTCTAACCAATGACTCCTGGTTTCAAGTCTTGTATGCTACAGACTGCACAACCAGGCTCAGTGTTTATGGTCAAGGAACAAGAAGCATCTGCAGATTTTCTTATCAACAAGATATTTCAAAGACTGTATGATAGCACAGATGAAAAAGATGTATGTCTTGTAATGGGTTAATGCTTAGACAACTAAACAAATCCATAGGCTTTTTCAGTACAAAAAAAAAAAGCACTAATTTGTGCAGTCTAATCTTCATCTACATAGACAGCAAAAATGTCTAAAGTTGGCTTCAACGTGAGTTAATGCTTTCCCTACTATAGACAACATATGGGGCTTTCTGTGGACAGCATAGATCAAGATCAGGTTGCAGAAAACATAAAAGTCTGAAATATCACCTACACTGTCCACTACTTTATTTTAGATCACAATCCAAATTCTCCTTTTCCCATTGATGTTTTCTACGCTATGAAAGAGAAATTCAGTTTCAGAGCCACACTTAATTTGTCCTGCAAAAACAGTCAATTTGGACAGGTCTAAAACTTTGTCGTTTGGTAAGGTATTAAAGAAAGAGAAGAGTAAGTAAATGATTCTTGTATTCCTTGTTCCCCCCCAGTATTTCTCTGTACAAAAACCAGGTCTGTCTTACAGCCAGATGATTCATTACTTATGTATCATAATATATGGTTTTCTCTTGAAATAGGTAGATAAAATTAGAAACCTATGCATATTGCAATGTATTTATAGTCTGTATGGAGAAATCACTTGAAAACCTGGCCTAACTTCCAACAAATACTGTTCTAAATGCTTATTCAAGCATTACACAGACAGTCACTAACTAGTGCATGTTGCATAACCTTAACCCTTTAGCACACAATCACGACTTTTAACGACCCAGTGAAAGAAGCCTTTTGAAAACATCGTGGTAAAAGGAGAAAATGCTGGCAAGCAGCATTTTCTCCTTTTCCGAGAAGTTTTCTACCCTTTCAAAAACAAATTTAATTCCCTGAGTCACATTTAAATTGTCATCTGCAAATGCTTTCATTTTGGACAAGTCTAAAATTTTGTCGTTTAGTAAAGAGTTAACACACAATCAAAAGTTTTAACAACCCTAAGAAAGAAGCATTTTGAACACATTTTGGGAAACTGAACTCATTTGCAAACAACTTAATGATGATTTCTGTCTTGCATAGTAAAGAAACCATTGTGGGAAAAGGATAAAAACGCTGGTAACCAGCAATTTTTTTTCCTTTTCCCATAAAGGTTTCCACTAGTGTTGGGCAATTGGTTTAAAATCACAATCGATTATCGCTTTCTAATAAAGAGCAAACCAACTAGCTATCGGTTGTACAATCGGTTTCTCCGTTTAACTGAGAATGCCTTTTTGCTGTAGATACTGTGACAATTTGTCTACATGATATTAAGTTTATAAAGATGTTATGTTTTGTACTTTAATAATCAAAGGAAATACATTACCATTAAATTCTTCGCTTTATTAATACCATTTATTTTGGTCCTTAAATTTTAAACAAGTTTAAAAAAAATTTCAGACTTGTTCATATTTCAAGCATTTGCAGACAACAATCCCCCCCTCCCCTTTCTGTCTGCTATAGATCTATACTTTCATTTCATAAAACAACCATTTTTTTCACTTATGAACAGAATTTTAGCTGACACTTATTGTTTTATTCATAGATTTGTGTAAAAATTCACTGTTTAAATTTATTATTAAAGTTGAGAAGATAGTTTGAAGTGCCTCTGATCGGACGATGCCACGCCGATCATTGTTGTGTCATGGGTTTTCACGGAATTTTTGATGATCTATTTTTCATGTCAATTAATTTTTGGAGAAGTATTACCACATGATTTGACATGAATTTGTCATTTAGAGTAGCAGGTAATTTTAAAATCTGTCACTTTACACTAGATAAGAGGATTAACACCTTTATTACGTTTTAATAAATGACTCGCCAGCTTGATAACTTGTGATAAACAGAGCCGCGCGTGTCCTTTGCATTTGATATTGATCGTGTTTATTAAAGCCCGTAATTCTACTGGATGCACACAAGCTAAGATATATGAAGCTTTAGACAATAACTTCATGCGTCAGATTGATATTTAGGCAGATATTTTTTAGCGTCAAAGATGGGTCATTTCAAATTTCCAAGCGTCAATACCCGGGGTCAGAGGTCAAATGAGAAGCTTGCCGAGTTGTCAAGTTTTGTCAAGACAACCATGGACAAAAATTCTTGTTAATTTTTTCCTGCCAATTTTTGTGTTAGTTAATATCCACCATGCTGAATCCAAGAGTGTGATTAATATTAGTCACAAGGTAAACGGTCAAAAGCCCCTCCAGTCATTATCCCCTACCCCAAAAACAGGTAAGGCAGTCAAAAGCCCCTTCACGACTTCGCAAGCGCGGTCATTATCCCCTTCATCAAATTTTAAAGGCGGTCAAAAGCCCCTTTGCGATTTCGCAGTGGTGGACATTATCCCCTTCATCCAATCTTAAAGGCGGACAAAAGCCCCTCCATCATTGGCAGACAATAGTTCCCAGCGATGGTAACCTTATCCCCTTCATAGACTTGAAGTCTGATAATCACTACTTAACCCGAGAAACAGATCACTTATACACAAAAGTTCTGTAGTAAATCTAAATGTGTGAAATCATCTGACGTGGATCTAGAACTGTTAACATGGGGGAAACAGCCCTTCAAGTATCAAATATCCTTCAAAATTGATATAATCAGCCTGCAAAAAGGTTGATTGTTGATGATTTTATGGTGTTTAATGCCGTTGTCAACATTATTTGACTTCTGTCGTGGCAGCCAGTGCATTAAGGGGTTTCTTTTGTCCAGTACTCCACACAATTTTCGATCCAAGCCACTAGCTGCTTTCCCACATAACCACTGACAATGCGATGGTCAGCTGTGAGAGAGGAATGAATCCTATCGCAGTGACTATCATCAATCCTTGGAAAGAAATTGGCCGAGCCGGGGATCGATCCAGCAACCCCATGTTCTCAAGTCCTGTACCCTACCGACTGGGCTACTGGAGATCGGCCTGCAAAACAGACAGACACGTTCCAAAAGCATTCCATAAATTATGGTCCTTGGAATCAGGATTTTCTGCTCGAA
Organism: Hippopus hippopus; assembly: GCA_946811185.2. Classification (NCBI taxonomy): domain Eukaryota; kingdom Metazoa; phylum Mollusca; class Bivalvia; order Cardiida; family Cardiidae; genus Hippopus; species Hippopus hippopus. Next base: position 11,446,600 of record OX328104.1, read on the forward strand.
CTGAAACTTCGGAAATAAATGATTGGTTGAATAGTGTTTTACGCCGTTTACAACATTATTTCAGTCATATCACAGCGACAGCTCACATATTCGTGTATGTCCTGGGTTTACCAGTACTATGCTAGGGCTCTGAAGTGTCTTGCTCAAAGACAATCCCACGACAGACCAAGTACATCCAACTAGACTCGAACCCGGGGCCTCCAGAAGATAGTTCTGTGACATTTACACCTAATGTAAAATGAAACAGTTTATGAATAGAGGGAGTGAACCATAAGATTTCCAGTTTTGTTGACTTAACTATTTTTCACACGACAAAATTTTAGGCTTCTGGAATTCGAGAGCAATTGCAAACGATAACTTAAATTTGCTCAAATGATTTCAGAATCGTGGTATTTGAAAGAAACATATTCGGAAAAGGAGAATATGCCAGTTACCAGCATTTTCTCCTTTCCCCACTACGTTTTCAAACAACTTCTTTCTCTTGGTCCTCAAAACTCGGGATTGTTTGGTAGAGGGTTAAATTTCTTGTGTTAACAAATGTGAAAAAAATAATTACAGCGTATTAAAAGTTTGGAAATTGTGGTTAAGGAGGACCATTTACGTTCTTCAGAGTTGAAAAGATGTTGTCTTTACATCTACTGAAATGAATAATACAAACTGTGGATGTAAATCATCATCGAAAAAAAAAAATGGTTTCGCGGCAGTGAGGATGCATGGCACAGGTTACACACTCTAATGTTATTTTATTTTTTGGTTGGAAATCACAGCGAAAAACGTTAGCCTATTTTTTAAGGGGCTTTTTTCCGCCTCTGACATTTGCTGAAGGGGATAATGTCTGCCATTGCAAAATCGCGAAGGGGCTTTTGACTGCCTTTAAGATTAAATGAAGGGGATAATGACTGCTCTTGCTAAATCGCAAAGGGGCTTTTGACCACCTTACCTGTTTTGGGGGTAGGGGATAATGACCGGAGGGGCTTTTGACTGCCATTCTAGTCACAAAACCAAGCGTTAAAAACCAGTATTCATGTTTCAGGACCAAGCGAGTTTTGGTACCAACTACAATCTATTCAAGGATTTCTCAGTAGATTATCGCAATTGGAAGCCCAAACCAACTGACTTTCGACTATAGTTGATCATCGGCCCACCACTAGTTTCCACCCTATCAAATACCATCATTCCACCATCTGGGCCAGATTTGTTATCTGCAAAATGCTTCAACATAGACATGTCTGCATTTCTGTTGTGTGGTAAAATGATAAGGGGGTTAATAATTAAATGAAAGGAAAGATGCCTTATTTAGGGTGAAATGGAAAGTACTGTAAGAATAGGAATAATCACCCTCAATGCCCCTTAACCCTTTACCACACAATGAAGACTTTTAACGACCCTGAAAAAGAGAGCTTTTGAAAACATTGTGAGAAAAGGAGAAAATGCTGGTAACCAGCATTTTCTCCTTTTTCCACCATGTTTTCTGCTTTTTCACCGACACTTTCATTAATTGAGCCACATTAAATTTGTTGTCTGCAAATGCCTTCAATTTGGGCCAGTGTACATGTGGTCATGTGGTAAAGGGTTAAATAATTTTGGGAAAAGGAGAAAATGCTAGTAACCAGCATTTTCCCCTTTTACTATAACATTTGGAAAAGTCTTCTATTTCATGTTCATTAAAAATCCAGATTGTATGATAAAAGGTTAATCATAGCTTGAAACGATAGCATGAGTAATTGTTCGTAACAAATGCATGATCAACACCGTCTCAATTTTTCATTCAGGGTGCTTAAGCCTTTATACAAATCTGAGTTTTAACAACCCTGAGGAAGAGGGCTTTAGAAAACATTATGAGACTAGAACTTGTTTTTCTACACAAAAACAGATCCCCCCCCCCCTTTTTGGTGTCAGAAGGACTGATATGTCACCAAGGCAATTTCTAACTGAAAAAATGGTAATTTTTCTCTCACAGTTTTCGAGTTATAGAGGGGACACGAAATTGTACGTAAAATGAGTAAGGAAAATAATCGAAGGGAAATAACTCAAAAAACATACAAGCCAGAGTTATGGTTCTTGTGCATTACACTTCGTCTCATGGTGCTTTACAAATGTGTGAAGTTTTATCAAAAAAAAAAGAGAAAAATGCTGTTGACCAGCATTTTCTCCTTTTCCCACAATGTTTTCTATCCTATCAAAGACAGAAATCATCATCTGAGCCACATTCAAGTTTTCGTCTCCAAATGCTCTGAATGGAGTCATGTACAAAATTTTTTCGTATGGTAAAAAGTTGAAAGCCAGGATTGTAAACTTTGGTAGTTTAAGAAAACATGTAGAGCCAAAACAGGGTGGAGGACTGCTTACTTTTGGTGTTGGAAGATACATAAAAAGCAAGGACTACTTGAGCAGAGGTGATTACCGCATAACATTTTTTCAAGCAGATATTACACAAAATAAAAATTTAAAAAAAAAAAAACAGTGTCTATATGGTTATCATAAGCAATTGGACAACTATTTTCTGGAGCTGTATGGAAAAAACGGCGGCAATAGGACCAATTACCTGTTACATATAATAGCTTCTTTCATGTTTTCAAAAGCTGTGTTCAGAAGGTACAGGTAAAGTTCAAACGTGATTTCAGGTACTTTTTTCCCCAGGATGACGGACAATAATTATAATCTAAAAATGATTTTCAATAATTAAACAATAAAAAAGACCCAAAATTAAAACCAAGCAAAATAAAAACAATTAAAACTAAGGGTGTCTACTTGCGCTGAATGTCTGAGAAAAAAAAGTCTACATAATTACCTGTATTAATCTTTGCTGTTTAGATAGGAGGGAAAAAAGTGAACAATTAAAAATACTGGGAATCACTATTGTTTCAATGTTTTTGAGTCTTCACATAGAAATACAATTTCTACCTTCAGCAATATTCATTCTACCAACATACCAATGAATTTAAGGTTCAGAAAAGAACACAACTTGAAGTGCAGAACACTTTTATCCAATAATGCACAATCTATTTTCAGGCACAAAGCCATTACAATTGACATGAAGAGGAAAGATTTGTAGGTAAGCAAAACTTTTTTCAACTGTATAGAAAATATCATTGGTAAAGGAGTAGTTGCTTGCTCAAAACATTTCCTTCTTTTCACACAATGTTTCATAAAAGCAGTCTATGGCATCACAATTCAATTTGTATAGCTAAGCTAAACCTCTTACCAACAAATAGGTAAATTCCAAGGTTATCTTAAGGTTAACCCTTTACAAGACAACAAAATTTTAGCCTTGTCCAAATTGAAAGCATTTGCAGACGACAATTTCAATGTGGCTCAAATGGTGCAATATTTCTTTGATAGGGTAGAAAACATTGTTGGAAAAGGAGAAAATGCTGATTACCAGCATTTTCTTCTTTTCCCAGAGTGTTTTCAAAAGGCTTCTTTCCAAGGGTCATTAAAAGTTGGCATTGTTCGGTAATGGTTAAAATTGCATTTTACTGCAACTAAAGGGATCTTTTTTCTGTCATTACCGGTAATTAAACTTTAAAACCCCTTTCACAACTATAGTTGCCTTTGTGGCCAGGGTAGATCAAGATCAGACTGGAAAATATTCAAACAGAAATTTGATCTATACTGTCCACTTTGCATTGACAATCTCACCAAAAGCAACCCAAAAAGTGCAAAATACTTGGGTCTTTTTTTTTTCTAGACTTTTGATGCTGCTTCAGCATATACAGCACCTAATGTAAACAATGAAATTTTCCCACAATGTTTTATAAAGTCTTCCTAAGGGTTGCAAAAAGACAATACCATTTTGGTAACGGGTCACAAAGTACAACCAGGGAAAATTTTGCAGACATTTCAGATCTCAAATCTCAAAACCAGACTGAATGATGTTTATCTACATTATGTGGAAGAAAAACTTGTCTTTGGAATTCAGAAAGTTAACCCTCAAAGCACCTTTCATAACTATAGTTGTTTTTGCAGCCAGTGTAGATCAAGATTAGACTGCACCAAAGCTGTAGCCTGATCTTTGATCTACACTGTTTGCCTAGCACTATATACATATTGCAATTATTTGGCTTTATTTTGCGCAAATATGGGTCAATGTTTTCTCCTTGCCACTCAACCTACATATATGTTTGTGTAAGCTTGCTTGAGCTTTTACTGCCACATGATAGGGTCTTGCATTGGCTAGCTTCTGGAAAAAAACAGTAGGATGAGGAACACTTGTTTGATGTGAGTGTTTGCTCCCTTTTCCTCAATGATTTTCATTTTGTTCCACAAAAACAATTCCAACTTTCTTAACTCTTTCCCAAGCAACAAAATTTTTCACTTGTCCAAATTTCAAAGCATTTGCAGAGGACAAAATAAATGTGACTCGAAAAATGAAATTTGTTCCTAGAAGGGTAGAAAACATTGTGGGAAAAGGAGAAAATGCTGGCTACCAGCATTTTCTCCTTTTTCCACCATGTTTTCAAAAGGCTTCTTTCTCAGGGTCGATAAAACTTGTGATTGTGTGATAAAGTGTTAAATACATGTCTTTACATTTACTGCCGAGACTGTATAACCTGGTTGGTCTAGTATCAGTGTGTGCATCAGTGGGTTACAGTAGGTTTTCCGACAACAAACAAGAAAGTGGGACGGAAGGACGGACAGACAGAATGACGGTACGACGGACGGCTACTATTACCATATCCCCCGCCACCGAAAGTCTTTTCAGTCGGGGATAACAAATACTATCAGAGTCTTACCTGCTCTAATATTCTGTTGAACACTGTCCCTTTCTCTCTAATTCGCATCAACTGTTCTGTGTAGCCATGTAGCTTCGAAATACTCCCTTCTGTAAATAATATGCAGAAAACCACACATAAGCAATCACAAAGTAGAATAAATCCTTAAAATTCCACTTTTGAAGCCGTAAAAAAATCCCAAAACTTCCAGAGAGGAGATAATGATTCATAAAATAGGGTCCGCACCACAGGTAATAGGGCAGTCTAAAATTTCTGGGAACAATCCCACATCAACGAAAAAAGGGTAATGCTTAAAGTACTGTTGTGCCAGTGAAGTTCGGTTTCATTCTGATTACCTTTCAGCCTCAATTTTACTTTATTTACAGTGAAGTATACAGAGACTGGAGGTCTGCTGTTGGCAGCTCCATCTCATCACAGGTGAGTTGCTAACATGTACCTACACTTTGTCCTGGCTTCCAGATTTTTTCTTAACCCTGTAACAAGCAATCCTGAGTTTTAACAACCCTCAGGATTGATTGTACTGATTGTATAGTGTCCAACACCATTTTCAACATTATTTCAGTTATATCACAGTGGCCAGTGCACATATCCATGCTTTCCTGGATTTGCTTTTACCAGTACTCTGCACAATATTCTTTCCAAGCCACTGGCTGCTTTCCCACATAACCATCATTGAAACAACGATCAGCAGTGAGAGAGGAATGAATCCTGTCCCAATGACTATCATCAATCTTTGGAAAGAAATTGGCCGAGAGACCCTGTTTTTGAATTCGGTACTGAAAACAATCAATCCTTTACTGGAAAGCTTTGTTTTTAATCAAACATTCAAAAACTAGTTCAAGTGGCACTATGGCAATACATGAGAAAGTCAGAGAAATGCATTTTCTGAATTGTATTTAACTCTTTACCAAACGACAAATTTTAGACTGGTCCAAATTGAACGCATTTGCAGACAACAAAATAAAAGTCACTGAAAAATTGAAATTTGTTTTGGGAAGGGTTGAAAACATTTTGGGAAAAGGAGAATATGCTGGATACCAGCATTTTCTCCTTTTCCCAAAACGTTTTCAAAAAGGCTGTTTTCTCAGGGTCGTTAAAAGTCGGCATTGTGTGGTAAAGAGTTAAGCCATGCTCTGGCAAAAGGGGGTTTAATGCCTCTCTGTGATGTATTATAACAAGCCAGTCATCATATAATTACAGATCCATAAAACCCATTTTTTCTATCAACCTACTGAGTGATGAGGTAGAATAGTGCTTTAACCCTTTACCAAACAATCCCGGGTTTTCACGACCCAGAGAAAGAAGCCTTCTGAAAATATTGTGGGAAAAGGAGAAAATGCTGGTAACCAGCATTTTCTCCTTTTCCCACAATGTTTTCTACTCTTCCAAAGTCAAGTTTCAATTTTTGAGTCACGTTTATTTTGTTGTCTGCAAATGCTTTGAATTTAGACCAGTCTAAGATTTTGTTGTTTGGTAAAGAGTTAACATGTAAAAAATTTACAAACAGCACAAAGTATCAATCCAGGTCAGCCTGCCTGGACTGCACAGGCTGATTAAATCCCCCTATTACAGAGCTCATCAAAATTTTGTGTTTGTATTTGAGAGAAAAAAATCAATTGCTTGTTACAAACCATTGCTACCTTTTACAGACTGTTATAGATAAATGTTTACTATAGGGGAATAAAAAGTTCCATTTGTTCAGTAATTGGTAAACACTTTACCAAATAATCACAAGCTGTAACAACCCCCCCAGAAAAATAAAAGCTTTTGAAAACGTTGTGGGAAAAGGAGAAAATGCTTGTAACCAGTATTAAATCCTTTTCCCACAATGTTTTCTGCCCTTTCAAACACAAATTTGTGTTGTTGATTCACATTCATGGTGATGTCTGCAATTGCTTTCAACTTGAACAAAGTCTGAAATTGGTCATTTGCTAAAGAGTTAATTGGTGTATTCATTCAGTGACAAGGATAGTGCAATTTTTTGGCTATTTTTGAAAGAATATCTGAATTTTATACCAAACAAAAATATTTCAGACTTGTCAAATTCAGAAACATTTCCATTATGACAATTAAATGTGGCTCAAATGATAAGGAGAGCTGAAAAATCAAAGATAAAATTTGATACACAAAAGCACTATAAGTGGTGCCAACGCTCCGCTGCAGTTGCTTGATTCTCAGTGAAGACTCCTAGTCCAAAATGTGGGATAACTTTGTCAAATATACTTTGATGGTTACAAGCCCTGCCCTTGTTGTTGGATTTCCCTTTGGGTAGTTGACAAATTAAGTTTGAAGTAAATATCTTCATTAATAATAGAGGTGTTATAAAATATCAAAGTTCTTGCACAAAGATGACGCAGAGAACAACAGGGCTATGACAATGACTCAACTTTTTCTTAGATACAGCTGAGCTGTACAACTGGCAATAAATCTGAAAGTATTCATTTTAAAAAGACCTGCTGATGCTTGGCATAACTAAATGGTAAACTGATGACTTCAAAAATTTCATTTGAATTAGGTCACAGGTTTCAGAAAAAATGAAGGGATAAATCAAACAGAGCGCTTAGCATAATTATGGGCCATAATTCTGCAAGTACTGGTTGAGTGATTGGTGTTTTAAACTGTTTTCATCAATTTCTCAAGTCAAATAACAGCATCAGCTCACATATTCATGTATTTCCTAGGTTCTATCAACACTAGGCTAGGGCTCACAAGTGTCTTTTGCAAGGAAACTCCAATGAAAACCCAGTGGATCCAGTGAGGCTTGAACCCGAGACCTCCAGGTTACGAGTCCTACACTTTACCACTGAGCCACACAGGAACCCTCTGCATGTATTCATCACCAAAAAATATGGTGACGCTAGTCACAAACTGAGTCTGTAGAATTTCTTCGAAATCGGACCAGAAGCAGAGACAAGGTTTTGGGGACCTTGCGACAAACTGAGTACACTAATAAGCCACATAATCACATAAGTCCTGTCACAAGTTGCATAATGGTAAGTAAGTATTTTGCAAGAGGCACATATTAATTGCTATAGAATAGCCCCTAAAATGCCACAAGGTAGGCAGCATTAACCCAGAGGGCTGATTTAATCACATGAACTTTTCCAAATGGGAAAGACAGGAAACAAATTGTAATTCTGAGGTCGCGTTTTGGTTTGAATAGGTTAAATTAACTCTTTCCATATCATAGACGACACCAGAAGCTTTTGTGGACATTGTAGATCAAGATCAGTTTGCACAGAACATGCAGTCTGATCTGTGATCTACACTGTCCACTGCTTTATTCTGGATTATGACTGAACTCTCTCTTGATCTTGAAGCGAAACTGTATTTGTAACCTTTGAGAAAATACAATTTATTCATTCAGTAATGAAAGAGTTAAGGTGGACAAAGTAGATCAGAAATCCAAGGGCACAAATTAAGAAGTCTGATCTTGATCTACACTGTCAACAAAAGCAACAGAAGTTGTGGTTAGCACCATAAGAATCCATTTTTCAGGCAGAAGAAAAAGCATGGATGCAACAATTTCAAGCCAGCTCTGGCAAAAAAAAAAAATCCAAACAAAATATGGGGACATTGTAGAACCAACATCAGACAGCACATTCTTAGCTTCCTTTGTATTGGAGTTTTATGCTTAGGTCATATCACAGTGGTCAGTGCAACTAAGCATGTTTTTCCTGGCTTTCTCATACCTGTGCGGACACAACTTTCTTTCCAAGCCACTGAGTACTTTCCTCACATGCATCAAAGGTGAGAAGCAAAAAATCACCTGAAAGTTTGCGTCAACCGTGTATCAAACCCACAACCACCAGGTCATATTCAAATGCCCTAAACACTGAGCTACCTGGCCTGGCTAGCATATTCTCAGCATTTCTGATCTTGATCACACTGTCAAGTAAGGTATAACATTAGATATCCATGGTGTTAAAGGATCAATGTATGTAAAGTTGTAGAAAGATATTCCTCCAGGAAAATTAAGATAATTGGCAATTAGTAGTCTTAACAGGAATAAGCTGTCCTAAATAATTAATCCTTTCCCTGTCTATATTACACCCTTTTTTTTTTTATCTGAATAGAGCAGAAGATTTTATTCAGTAAGACGTGAACAACATAGTCCCATTGCCTAAATGCATAATACAGATATGAGTTTTAAATTTAAACTGTTGAATTGAACTTTCGTATGTAAGAAAAAAAAAATTGTTATTGAAAAATTATGATAAATACTAGTAGTTTATGACAGAAAGGTATAATCGTCATCTATTACAGATTACTTCCAAAATAGCATGATAAACCTAGACACAGCCAAATAGCCAAAATGGTCTTAGCAGCTAAAATGTGTGTCATGAATTTCTTTTATCACAGAAGAATATTATTCTCTATTTCCTATTTTTTCAGCTACTTGCCGTAAACTCAAAATGTATGAACATTTAGACTGTGAGGCAAGTGAAGTATTCACACATATTTACATCCATTTAACCCTTTGCCAAATGCATGTAACTCTTTGCCAAATGATAAAATTTTACGCTGGTCCAAGTTGAAAGCATTTGCAGAGGACAAATCGAATGTGGCTCAAAAATTGAAAAAATTGTTTTGGGAAGGGTAAAAAACACTGTGGAAAAAGGAGAAAATGCTGGTTACCAGCATTTTCTCCTTTTCCCACAATGTTTTCTTAAAAGTCAAGGTTGTGTGGTAAAGGGATAATCCAGGCAGATGGCTTCAAAAGATGTTGGGGAAAGGAGAAAATGCTGGAAACTAGCATTTACTTTTTTTCTCAATATCTTTTCTATACAAATCCTGTCAATGGGCTACAGTAAATTTGTCATTGAAAAATTAATGCTATCAATTTGGAATGGCCTAAAATTCTCTCACTTGGTACAGGGGTAACTTTAGACTCTACAAGCTGCTAACATTGTGTTGAGGGTGTTGGAGTTAAAGCAGCCAGTGGCTTAGAAAGAGCGCTGTGAAGTACTGGTAAAAGAAACTCCCAGGATATACTGATAGGGTGCTCTGGCTGCCGTGATGCGACTGAAACAATGCTAAAAACAAATGCTGTACAAATTTAGAATCACAAAAAAAAAATCAGTCAAAGTGAGATAAGGAGAAATACTAATTCAAAAGATTTCACTTGTTGGATTTCATTTGTTTGAATGAAGTTAATCTCTGGAGTCTTTTTACACACACATGCATGCATTCTCAATCTCACTCTCTCTTTCTCTCTCTATCTCTCTCTTTCCAACATGGCAGAATTTCAGACTCATGCATTCGAAAGGAATTTACATACAACAATTCATAATTTAAAATGATGGTATTTGTCCTTGAAAAAGTAGAAAAATTATGGGAAAAGGAAACTAGAGCACCACATGCAGGTGTCAAATGCCGGGATGCAGCTGCTTTTAGAAAAGGAAGATTTTCAGTAAAAATTCCATGTCAGAAAAGGGGCATAACTGTATCAAAGATGTTTTGATGGTCACCTACCCTTGTTGTATGGGTTCCCCTTTTGAAAGTTAACACCTAATTTGAGTCTAAAGTAAATATCTTAGCATTAATGAATAATATTATAAACTGTCAAAGTTTTTGCACCATGGATTCCAAGTTGAAAAAGGGATATAACTGTGTCAACAATATTCTGATAGTTAACTGCCCATGTTGTTTGGGTTCCCCTTTAGATAGTTAACAACTGATCATAATTTGAAGAAAATATCTTCAAAAATAATTGAGATATTATAATAAAAATGTCAAAGTTTTGCTAAATGATATAGACAACAACAGGGCTATGACAATCTTGCGACATTTTCCAAAAACAGCCAAGCTAAAATGCTGGTTACCAACATTTTTTCCTTTTCCCACAATGTTTTCGGGATTGTTAAAATTCGAGATTGTGTGGTAAAGGGTTAAACATAATTTTATCTTTTACCAGTCATCAAAGTTTATACTCATCCACACTGAAAGCATTTTGAAGACCAGAAATAAATGATGACTAAAATGACAAAATTTGCCTTTGAAAAGGTAGAATACTGTGTTGGAAAAGGCAAAAATAATGGTTACTGTGTTGTAAAAACATAGGTTCATATATTATAATGATAAAGGTAACTCTTTTTATCCAAGAAAATTCAAGAACACACTAAAATTCCCAAAATATACAAATTTTTCAAAGTGTTATCTCAAATAAGTTCTCACTGCAGCATAAAATATGTTGATTTTGCACTCAGTTATCACTGTAAGATGTATTTTACATTGCACCAAGCTCTGAAAAAAGAAGGTTTAATAAATGCATCTGCACAAACTATCCACCCAGGGCAGCCTGTGCAGTCTGCACAGCCTGACCTGAGCCAAAATAATAAATTTTGCTTTTTGGTAAATTTTGTTAACTGTCCAAGGACCATTCTACCCCAGGATTCAGCTGCATGTACAACAAAGTAGATTTAACGATACATAATTATGTGACAAGTTGCTTGGTGTAATGCATCGCAGAGAAGCAATAAGCCCTCTTTTGCAAGGGCATGACTCATTTTGATTCTGGTAAGATAACAAATTGATGTAAAAGTCTCACAAAAATACTGCATTTTCAACCCTAAGGCTGCTAAGCGTAACTCACTGACCTTTTGCAGACAGTAAATCAAGATCAGACTGCATAGGAAAGTCTAATCTTGGATCTACTCTGTCCGAAAAGGAAATTTTTTGGGGAAAAAAATCTCCTTTTTGAAATAGCATTATTTCTGTTTTTTACTATTGGCTTGAATGTTTCATTCAACTTATTTAGCAGGATAAGGGTTAAGGCATATTAGCCTGATAAAAAAAAAAGAAAGATCCTTTTAATCCTTAGGCTCTTGGTTGCCACCCACTGATCTTAAGCGGACAGTGTAGATCAAGATCAGACTGCACAGAATGTGCAGTCTGATCTTTGATCTACACTGTCCGAGAAGGAGATATTTCTCCCTCAAAATTAACTTTGAAATAGCAACCCTTGGGCTTGTACTATCCACTTGAAGGTATCATTTAACTTACCCATCAGGATAAGGGTTAAAAAAGAGGGCATAAGAAGAACTGGAACATGAAAACTGAAAACTTTTTTGTGGTTGAAGATGAAAAGAAATAATGAAAAGTAACCATTCCTTCTTTTTTTTGCTCCTTTTTCCTCACTGTTTTGAAAATTATTGAAGAGAGATATTTTCAATTACATAATTATGAGCCATGCTCCAGCAAAAGGCGGCTAAATGCATCTCCAAAACCATGTTACCAAGCAAGCCAGCACATACTGATGGATCCATCATATCCTCTTTTTTTTTTACAACCGACTAAATCATGAGGTAGACTGGTCCTTGGACATACAGAAAATTGACCAATAGCAAAAAATTTCGGCCTAAGTCAGCCTGTGTGGACTAAGATTCGCATAAGCATTAAGCCCCCTTTTCACAGAGCATGTGTCAAAAATATTTTTTTAACATTAGATGTTAATTCAACTCCTTGTGGAAAAAAGACAAGTTGCTGCATCAAAATGAAGCTTGAATTTCTACAACGGCATCCAGTTTTTAAGTATACTGTATGTATTTCATGCAGACTGTAATGGCAAATCTTTGTATAGACAAGTCTGAGGATTGGTTTGATAAGACGTAGCCCCTCAAACATATTCCCATAAGTTGTTTTCAAAATAATCCTTGTCAAGTATGAATGATATACATGAAATGGGTAACGTATTTCTAATAAAAGCGCCCTCTCTAATAGTAGCTCCCTCCCTAGAAAAATCCTTAAATCATGATAACCTAATGTACATTAGTTGATTAAAATGACAATATTTGAAGAATGTGGTGAATATTTCCTCTAATTTGATTAATATTTCCTCTTTACAACCACTAACACACAAAGAAATACAAAACTGGACAGACTTTTTGCTTTGCAAATTTGGTACAAAATGAAGGCTCCCTATCTATGTTTTGCATGGCTCCCGGAAACTTTTATTAGGAGAAATACAGTATATCACGTTAAACCTTAGGCTGCTATGCGCAACTCACTGACCTTTTGCGGACAGTGTAGATCAAGATCAGACTGCACTCTCTGTGCAGTCTGATCTTGGATCTACACTGTCCGATAAGTAGATTTGTTTTCCGTAAAAATACCTTTGATATAGCAAATTTGTGTTTGTACTATCGGCTTGAAATTTTCATTTCACTTATTTAGCAGAATAAGGATTAATACAGTATAGCTGCAATAGTGTATCACTTCAAAAGGGTTTTGAGGTAGACATATGTAAATTAAAACTTAAATCGATCTTTCAAATGATAAACTACATTCTTAAAGATACATCCTTACAGCTGGAGAAAAAAATACTGTTACAACTTAAAAGTGAGTAGAATGGCTTAGCTGTGTAAACATAGATAAAACACTAATATACATGGTGTAAGGGATAGAAAAACACAAGGGATTTGTCCTCATTTAAAACTGGAAACGACAATAGGGATTGCCTTAAAGGCTTCTTATACATAAAAAGTATTTCCTATCCGTTGTAATCTGTGCTATCTTGCAGCCATCAGGGGGTAACAAAATTTGGCATGAAGATGCAAGAATGATTATAGCTTTATAAAATATGGATGAAATGAGTTAAAAATAGCATGAAAACTGCACTGAAAATGAGTATAGATGTACCTTTAACCCTTTACCAAACAATCCCTGGTTTTTACGACCCTGAGAAAGAAGCCTTCTGAAAACATTGTGGGAAAAGGAGAAAATGCTGGTAACCAGCATTTCCTCCTTTTCCCACAATGTTTTCTACCCTTTCCAAAACAAATTTCAATTTTTGAGTTACATTAATTTTGTCGTCTGCAAATGCTTCCAATTTGGACCAGTCTAAAATTATGTCGTTTGGTTAAGAGTTAAATATACATATACAATAAGTTAGAAGTTCAAAATACATGCTCTGTGTTGTTGTTTTGGTCTGATTTCTTTATATACAAGTGACGAAATACCGAGGTATACGTTCCGACGTGGTAACACTGTGACAAAATGTGAAACAGCAGGTTACAAATACAATGTACCACAATGTTTTCAAATGGTCAGCTGCAGGACACAAAGTCACCTTACAAAACATGTCAATGTGTGAAATTTTTGTTCCTATATAGTATATAGTTTCATATAAAATATCACTGAAATACTGTATGTATACCGGTTGCAGACATTTTGTGTATGGAAATGTTTGCAAATTGGAGACACTCGTTATTTGTCGGTATACTTGTGGTAACATACCCAAACAGAAAAATTTTAAAGTTTTTCAAATTCGCGAAATCATACAAATTTCCATCTTGCAAAAATTTCCACTTCTACATTATTAAGAAGGTTAAAAATGAAGATATGGGAAATGGATTAGCTTTCCACTCTTTACAATACTGACATAGGTTTGCAGAAATTCATGTTTGCTGCAAACAATTCAAGTCTTTACTACAAGATAAAAATGTAAACTAGTCCAAACTGAAAGCATTTGCAGATGACAAATTAAATGTGGCTCAAAAGATGGAATTTGTCTTTAATAGGATAGAAAACATTATGGGAAAAGGAGAAAATGCTGGCATTTTCTCTTTTTCGCATAATGTTTTCCAAAGCCTTCTTTCACAGGGTCATGAAAACTCAAGACTGTGTGGCGAGGGGTCAAAAGAGCATTCCCACTGTGACCAATTGCATGTTTCTCTTTTCCATATAGTACACTCTACCAAACAACAAAAATTTGGGCTTTCCAAATACAAAACATCTGCAGGTGACAAATGTGGCGAAAATGATGTGATTTGTCTCTAAAAGGGTGGAAAACATTGAGGGCAGAGGAGAAAATGCTGATTTCCAGCATTTTCTCCTATTCTTGCAATGTTTTCAAAAGCTGTAGTACTCCAGGTTGTTAAACCTTTGGATTGTTTGGTAAACAGGTTAATAAGTTGTCTCTGCTTTTCCATTATTGTTTCCCTCCATCTGTCTATTGTCCAAATTTTCAATATGTTTAAATTCAGCCTGTGCTGTAATGGGTACTTACTGAATTGATACACAGAAATATAATCACAAGCTCTTGCAAAATAAGGGTTGAAAACAGGAACATCTTATCAACAAATCTAGACTACAACATCTGTAGTGTACTGCCATTTTTTATTTGAATTTACAGTGTATTCTAACTGCTAAAATACTTTCTACAGCAGTTTTTCCTGCCAATGTGTATCAGGCTAAGACTGCCTAACGCGTGCACTAGGTCTTACCTTTTGAGAAACTGTGGCCATAATACCTTTCAATTGGTAACATTCGGGACTTTCCAATCAACAAATTTTGTAACTCTCCACACAACAACAATTTTTAGACTTGTCCAAATTGAAAACCATTTAGAGTCAACAAATTAAATACAGCCGTACAGCTAGGACTTGTTGAAAGGCTAGAAAGTATCTTTGGAAAAGGAGAAAATTCTGGTTACAAGCATTTTGTCCTTTTCCCGCAATGTTTTCAAAAGCCATTTTCTTCAAGGTTATTAAAACATAAGATTATTTGACGGAGGATTAACTCACTGAGCTGTCCAAAGGTGTGAGCCATGTTCTATGAAAAGGGGATTTAACCCTTTACCAAACAATCCCTGGTTTTTACGACCCAGAGGAAGAAGCCTTCTGAAAACTTTGTGGGAAAAGGAGAAAATGCTGGTAACCAGCATTTTCTCCTTTTCCCACAATGTTTTCTACTCTTCTAAAGTCAAGTTTCAATTTTTGATTCACATTTATCATCTGCAAATGCTTTCAATTTGGACAAGTGTAAAATTTTATCGTTTAGTAAAGAGTTAATATATCTGCAAAAAGTATTCACCTAGTCGCACAGGTGTACCAAGCTAAAAATGCTGGTAAGCAAACATTTTCTCCTTTTCCACAATGTTTTTTTAACCTCTAAAAGGCACACACTATCATTTGAGCCAGTTGTAATTCGTTGTTTGGGAAATTATTTCAGATGAACAAGTCTAAGAGATTTTTTTATCACATAACCTCCCTTGTTTTCAGTGTAATATACCCATCACAAATTTTCTTATCTTATACACGTTTAATTAATATCATATTTTTGTGAAATCAATTTTGATGTCATTCTGTATACATATTTCATAGACTTGAATGGGTTTTATGTATATTACCGTTGCTGCATCTTTTGGTGGTTTTACATCTTCTGATCTATAATTTGTGAAATATCATTATGTGATAAATATAGGATTTGACATTTGTTGATTTTTGAGATAGACTTTTATCAAACTTGTCAAGAAAAAAAGTTATTAAGCTCGCCAAAGGCTCGCTTAATAACATTTTCTCTAGACTTGTTTAATAAAATTTTATCTCAAACGCCAACTCATGTCAGATCCTATAACAAACTAGAGCTGTCACTGAATGTGACTTAATACCCCGCCAGCGCTTTGACAGAAACAGGCAACAATTATTTGTACACAGACGGACACACGGACGGACAGGGTGATTCCAGTATACCCCGAAAACATTCGTTTTGTGGGGGTATAATGAGCAACACTCTGGAAAGAGCGGTTTTTATGCATCTCTGTGATGCATTATACCAAGTAAGTCATCACATAATTATGGATTCATAAAATCCATTTTGTCTAACAACCAAGTGCATCATGAGGTAAAACGGTCCTTCTCCGATTGAGAACGATGCACTTAATCTCGTTTTCACAGAGCATGGCTCAAATATAAATAAGGACTTGGATTTCCTAAAAGGATGTGCTTACCCATAATATCATCCATCTCTTCATCTTCAGATGCTACTTGTCCTGGCAACATATCTGTTTCCATGGCAACATCACAATCATCACTAAAATCTACATCATCACTAACACAACGTTCATTTGCAGGAGAATCTGTGTCATGTTCAAGTATATTTGTGTCATGACCTTCACCTTCACTAGAAAGTATATTTGGAATATCTCTGACCTTTTCACATAGAGTATTGTATTTCTCATTTGACGATGTTGCTATATCACCTATAGGATCTGAAAAATTAGTCAAAAGCATTTCTTCTTAGCCTTTGTCAGAAAAAAAAAAATTCAGCTTTATCCATATTGAAATCATTTGCAGAGGACAAATTCAAAGTAGTTCAAATGATGGAGTCTGTCTTCCAATCTGTGGGAAATATTGAGCAAAATAAAAGGCAATGGTGGTTACCAGTGTTTTCTTCTTTTCCTGAAATAATTCCATGAGCCTTCCTCTGCAAGACTGTTTTGTAACCAATTACCATAAAACCTGTTTCTAGGCCATTCCGTACCCAGCACATGTAACATAAAGGAGAATCATTTCAAAGAAAAAAGTCGTTAATATTGCTGTATGGGAAACATTGTGAGAAAAGGAATAATTAATTGAATAAGCAATTACTGTACTCCTTTTCCCATATTTTTTTTCAAAAAGTATCAAATACAGGGCCATAAAAAGTGGTAATTATGCCATATGGGGTACTATCTGTAATGTTTGACTTTATCTGTTTCAGGAGGGTGATACTGACTCTACTTTTCTTTTCAAATCTGCAAAAAAAAAACATTAATTTAAAATCAGACTGTTACTAATGTGCATGTTGATCTATGCAGAAAACCTTGTTTTTGCATATGGCTGTGAAAGTGTTAACAATCAACATGCTAAATAAACAAAATGGACTTTCTCCACCATCTGGACAACAGGTCAAAGCATTGCATGAACAGTGTATTTCATAATGTAAATTAAAGATCAGACTTTGCTGTCTGATTTTGATCCACACTATCAACAAAAGGCATTCTGAGCTCAATCTACATTTACTACAAAAACAACAAATGGCTTGCAACACGCGAAAAGGGGCATACAGACTTTTGCGTAAAGTGTCATCTCGGATCAGCCTGTGCAGTCTGCGCAGGCTAATCCGAGACGGCACTTTACGACTACATTAGTTGTTGTTCTTCAATAGACTTGCGCAAAACAGAAACAGGCTGATCAGAGACAAAACTTTTCACAAATGTCCGAATGCCCCTTTTCGCGTGTTGCAGGCCAAATGGCATGACTGGCAAGTTGGAGTAAAGCACAATGAACAAAGAATAAGATAGGTGACCTGTACTTGGAGCTGGTTGTTCTGGCCAGGTGGCCTGCCACAGTTTAGACGGATCAGAGCTCTTTTCAACTAGTTGCTTTTGAACACCTTGTAGTACTATAATATCCTCCTCTGCAAAAACAATAAAACAATTAATACTAGAATTGATTCATGTGTTTAGTGCTTAGCAAAGTTTTTTCAGCATTATTTCTCTATTATTGCAGAGTCCAGTGTACCTATCCATGCTTTTCTGGAGTAGCTTTTAATTATTCTTTGTATACTCTTTCCAAGCTAGTGACTACTTTCTTACATAAACATTATCAAAACAATGTTCAGCTAGAAATGGTTTACTTTCTTAGCATTTAGCGCAGTTTTTTCAGCATTACTTCACTATTACTGCAGTGTCCAGTGCACCTATCCATACTTTCATGGAATTTCTTTTGCAAGATCTTTGCATACTCGTTCCAAGCTACTGGCTACTTTCCAACATAAATATCATCAAAACAATGTTTAGCTATAGGGAAGGCATGAATCTTGATGCAATGGCTATCATCAATCCTCAGAAAGAATTTAGTGGTACTAAAGCAACCTCTCCTTGGCTTCAAGCCTTGTATGTTACTGAGCTCCAAGGCGTGAAGAAACCAACAACACTTCCACATTTCATTGATTTTGTTTTGTGCACCTAAGTGAAGCTTTACAAAATGCTCCTGTATTTTAACAACCCTATGATCAAGGGCTTTTCAAAACAGTGTCCAACAAGGAATAATTGCTGGTTACTAGCATATTGTCTTTATTGCAAGACGTTTTCAGTGTTTAACCCTTTACCAAACAATCGCGCATTTTAACGACCCTGAGGAAGAAGGCTTTTGAAAACATTGTGGGAAAAGGAGAAAATGCTAGTAACCAGCATTTTCTCCTTTTTCCACACTGTTTTCTACCCTTTCAAACACAAATTTTAAGTTTTGAGTAACATTTATTTTGTCATCTGCAAATGCTTTCAATTTGGACAAGTTCTAAATTTTGTCGTCTGGCAAAGAGTTAAAATCCTACAACTACAATTCAAGTTTCTTCTGCTCTTGTAAAGGGATAATTAGATTTCCTCCAACATCACAAAGCGTTTTTAATTCTCCCCAAAATTAAGCAGATATTAATACAAATACATAGTAAAACAATTCAAATGTTACGCATTTTTGCTAAAATTTATGACCTAGAAGCTTATTGATGTTTCAACTTTGCAGCCTTACAAGTTTTAATGATACACTCCTCTTTCCTAAATACCTCTCATTATATTTTACCTCTATACATGTATGCCTTAGCCCTTTATCAAACAATCCATATTTTTAACATACCTGGGAAAAAAGGCTTTTGAAAACATTGAGGAAGAAGGAGAAATTGTTGGTCAACAGCATTTTCTCCTTTTTCCACAATGTACTCTACCCTCTTTAGGGAGAATTCAAGCATTAAAGCTACATTTAATTTGTGGCCTGCAACTACATTCAGTTTGGACAGGTCTAACATTTCATTGAATGGCAAAGAGTTAACACTTTACCAGAAGACAAAAGTTAAGACGTTTCAAAATTGAAAGCATTTAAGGAATGAAGGGCATTTTTTTCGTTTTCATTGAGGTATGAAAAAAACAACTAATCACACTGTATGAAACCACTTCGCTTCATACTTCCATGAAAACAAAAAAAAATGCTCTTCATTCCTTATAATTCAATATCGTAGACAACATATATGCACTTAACCCATTACCACACAATCCCGACTTTTAACGACCCTGAAAAAGAAGACTTTTGAAAACATTGTGGGAAAAGGAGAAAATGCTGGTAACCAGCATTTTCTCCTTTACCCACAATGTTTTCTATCCTTCCAAAAACAAATTTCAATTTTTCAGTCACATTAATTTTGACGTCTGCAAATGCTTTCAATTTAGACCATTCTAAAATCTTGTCGTTTGGTAAAGGGTTAAATAATTCTAACTGCTCTTTTTTTTTTGTAAATCCAACATTGTCTATTTATTTATTGTCCTTTTCATTGATATTTCATAGCGCAGTAAAACTGCTCCTTCATGACGTAAAAATGACGTAATTCATGATGTCATTATGGTATTGAACATTTGCAGATTGAGAGGATTTATTATTAGAAGTTCAATATGCTAGAATTAAGTTGAAAATAAGATTGTTTAAACCAAGCAGAGTAACAATGAGTTTTCAGCTCTCTCAGAAAAAATAAATTCAGCTAGCAATTTGAACTTTGGACTCGATATAAAATCAGAACGAAAAAAACATTATGAAATCTCGTATACATGTTTGTTTACATTAGTTTGACTGCAAAAGTAGGTCCGGCACTGCTGATTTTTTTTTCATGGAGCTATGAATAAATTTTTTCAGACAATCAGAACTCGCCAGTGTTCATGAAAAAAACTAATAGTGAATTGTTTGCAAATCAATGATTCAACTGGTTGAAATTGTCCTTGAAAGAGTATTAATCAATGTTTTGGGAAAAGCAGAGAATTCATGTTACTAGCATTTTCTCTTTTTCCCACAATTTCTTGTACCCTGTCACAGATATATTCCATTACTTGAGACACATTCAATTTGTTGTCTGCAAAAGCTTTCAATATTGATGATTCTAAATTTTGTCGTCTGGTAAAGATTTAACCCTTAGTGTGCTAAGCGCGACTCACTAACCTTTTGTGGACAGTGTAGATCAAGATCAGACTGCACAGAACGTGCAGTCTGATCTTGGATCTACACTGTCTAATAAGGAGATATTTTACTCCAAAACATAAGTTTGAAGTAGCATTATTTTGGTTTTTTACCATCGACTTGAAAGTATCATTTAAGTTAATAAGCAGGATAAGGATTAAGAATACATAAATATTCTGAGCAACAACTAACTGTCTGTATATCCATTTAACATGTAGGGGTGTATCCCAATTAACCCTTTACCAGACAACAAAATTTTAGCCTCGTCCAAATTGAAAGCATTAGCAGACGACTATTTCAGTGTGCCTCAAATGGTGCAGTTTTTCTTTGAAAGGGTAGAAATATTGTGGGGAAAAGGAGAAAATATTGGTTACCAGCATTTTCTCTTTTTCCCACAATGTTTTCAAAAGGTTTCTTTGTCAGGGTCATTAAAAGTCGGCATTGTGTGGTAAAGGGTTAACTGGTTACAAATTTTGCTTCACACTTTAAGTGCCTCTAGTAACTATATTGCCTTTGCTGCCGGTGTAAATCAAGATCAGACTGCACAAACCATGCAGTCTGATCTTTCTTCTACACTGTCCACTTTGTGGAAAATCTGTAGACAAAAGCCACTATGATATTGTTGTTACTCAGGTCTTAATTCTAAATTTGAACCGTCTGTTGGGTTTATTTGGAGCTCTCAGGGTTAACCTTTTGGCTGCTAAGTGCGACTCACTAACCTTTTGCAGACAGTGTAGATCAAGATCAGACTGCACAGAATGTGCAGTCTGATCTTGGATCTACACTGTCCGATGAGGAGATATTTTTCTCCAAAAAATCAATTTGAAATAGCATCATTTGGGTTTTTACTATTGGCTCAAAAGTTTCATTTAATTTATATAGCAGGATAAGGGTTAATGATGTAATTTGGATTCGTGACTGTTCAACTCTTTACTAAACTCTTTACCAATTCTGTCCTTGGGTGAAATGGTAAAAAGAAGAAATATGATAAGTTAATCAAGATAGGAATGAAGTAACTAACCAATCTCATTGAAGATTAACTTTTACCCACAATTCAACAATCAAATTAGGCACCTTTCCAACTGCATTGCGCTTGAAGGCAGTATGAATGGATTCAATGCCAGCAGTCTACTTTTAGACCTAGTCCTCACTACAGAAAGTGACATAAGCCCAAGATATTGTATGGGAAGGAAGTTGTCATCTTTTTAACCCTTTAACAGACGAAAGAATTTTAGCCTTGTCCAAACTGAAAGCATTTGCAGACAACAATTTCGGTGTGGTTCAAAAGGTGCAATTTTTCTATAGTAAAAAACATTGTGGGTAAAGTAGAAAATACTGGTTACCAACAGTGTTTCCAAAAGGCTTCTTTCTCAGGGTTGTTAAAAGGCAGTACTGTGTGGTAAAGGGTTAACTCTTTACTACACAATCCCGAGCTTAAATGACCCTGAGGAAACACCTTTTGAAAACATTGTGGGAAAAGGAGAAAATGCTGGTAAATAACATTTTCTCCTTTTCAAACAATGTTTTCCACCCTATGAAAGACAAGTTCCATCATTTGAGCCACATTTATATTGTTCTTTGCAATTGCTTACAACTTGGAAAATCTACATTTTGTTTGCATGATAAAGTTTTGTATGGAAAACATCACAGGAAAAAAAACAACCATTGTCTGTTCCAAATAGATCTAATTAATCTATTTCTCAATTTGTTTTAGCACCTCTGAAAACATACAATACTGTTTTTTCACAATTCTTAGGAAAAGTCTTTTGAAAACATAGTGGTAAAAGGAAAAAGCATTTCCTACAATTTCCACAATGTTTTTGAATATTTTGAATTCATACTGAACTAGTTGAGCTAGATTTACTCAGTCATCTGCAGTTGTTTTAATTTTAACAAGCCTAATACTTTGTTGTCTACTCATATTTGTATTTCGTAAATTAACAGGTTGATAAAGGCTGGATTAAGTGGTAATGAAGGAAACATGTAGATGCATATATACAAGGCATTTACCAATTGTTCGATGATGAGTAAGTACATTCGAGGTCAAGGTGATGTCTCCAGTTTCCCGCATCTGCACCACGCCTTTATCTGTATCATACCACTGGTCAAGGGGAAACAACCCATACGAGTTAAGACTGAAAAACAAGCACAAAATATTGCTTTTCATCACAGATTGGTATAAGGAGAAGTTTTTTGTAAGTAAATGAGTAGTTTCACTCTTTCACTTTTTTTTTTTTTACTAAAATTTATGCATGGGGGTATTTATTTACTTGTCTCTGAAACAATTTGAATAAGTACCTACAACATAAGTTTCATTACAGAAATAATATTTTCAGGACTGCAAGCCTCCCACCTTTCTAGACCTCTGTTTTAAACTTCTTTAATCAAAATACCTATTTACTTCAAATCACTTTCAAAAATATTTCGTTTTCACCCTTTACCAGACAACCCCTAATCTTAACGACCCTGCTAGAAGAGAGCTTTTGCAAACATTGTGGAAAAAGGCGAAAATGCTGGTAACCAGCATTTTCTCCTTTTCCTACAATGTTTTCTCTCCTTCCGAATAAAATCTTGTCATCTGTTTTATTTCATTTGTCGTCAGCAATCCCTTTCAATTTGGATGAGTATAAAATTTGATTGTTTGGTATAGACTTAAACTCTATGTGATTGGAAATATCTTTGTTGTTGAATTTTTCCATCCTTCTTTCCTTTCAAATTACACAAAGATAATATTAAACGAATAGTGAACAGTACTTGCAACTGAGCAACAGCACATACTGGTACATTGGATTATTCTCTGGAAGAATTCTTTCTAGAATCAGTGAAAAAACAAAGAAGTACTTTAGTAATAAACCATTCTTAAAACATTTCCAAACATACCAAAATACTTACTCTGAAAACAAATCTATTAACTTGTAGTGATTCTTAACTATCGCAACATCTTTGGGTAAATCTCCGTTTTTGTTGGCCAGTCTCAAAGCAGTGTGACTCCCACGTTTGCCAAGAAAGAAAACTGCTGTATTTTGCAAATCCAACAATGCACAAAAATGTAGAAGTGTTTCTCTAGGATCTGGATCCTCTGTTAAACATAGACAATAGAAAATATCATGAGTTTAACTCTTTCACTACCAGCTCAAAATAATTATGTGACTTTTTTTCCCCCCAAGGTTTAAAGGAACAATGCCATTTCTAATGAAGATGAATTAACCCTGGGGAAGAAGTCTTTTTGAAAATATAGTGGAAAAAGGGGGAAAATGCTGGTAACCAGCATTTTCCCCTTTTCCCACAATGTTTTCTATCATATCAGACAAGTTCCATCAATTGTGCAACATTTAGTTTGCCGTCTGCAAAATTTTAATACTTTCTATTTGGACTAGTCTAAAATTTTGTCTTGTGCAAAAAAGTTAAGTCATAGTCTAGCATCAGGTAGCGGATGTTGTACATCAAAGATCAGACTGCACATTCTATGCTGTCTGATCTTGATCTTCACCATCTGCAACGGCTACTTAAGTTGTCATTGGTAGTGAAAGAGTTAATTCTTAAAAGTCTTTACTAGACAACTTTGATCTAGACTCTTCCATATTGGAAGCTTTTACAGATAACAAAATGAACCTAGGTCAAATAACAGAATTTGATGGGGCAGAGAACATTGTGGGAGAAGGAGAATATTCTGGTTTTCACTATTTTCATCTTTTCCTACCATGTTTCCAAAAGCCTAACTTCCTAAAATTTGGGATTGTGTGGTAAAGGGTTAACAGTCTAAGACAAAATTTCAGACTTGGCTATACTGAAAGAATTGGCTCACAGCCTGACAGTAAACCGAATGTGGCAAAAATGGAGAAATTAGTCTTTTCTCCTTTTCAATCATCAATGTTCATAAAACCATTGTCCCCAGGGTTGTTAAAACAGCTGCTGCTTGTTTGGTCCTAATGAACCTTTTCCAGAACAATAAAAAGTATCCCTAGAAGACAAATTGAAATTCAGTACAAATGAACTGAAGTTTCATTAAAAAACTAGAAGATTTCCCCAGGGCAATATGTCTAGTTCGCCATGGAGGAGTTTAGAGAAACTTAGAAGCTGCACTAAGAAAAAAATTTACAAAGCACTCAGTACACATCTATCTTATTTCAGATCCATTTGTTTTCAAATTTGCATGAGAATAAGACTATTCCTTATCTATGAACAAGTAAAAGCTAAATTTATGTCTTTCATGCATGTCCTTGACCTTGAAACTACTAACAATAATTCAGAGAGTTACTTACTACTCATTACATTAAAATATTGTCAAAAGTTTCACCATTTGACTATCAAGTATGGACTTGACTTTGGACCTACCTGAACAAATTTTTGGAATGGCACATCTACTCATAAAGGAGAATGACTGTGCAAATTGATTTTGAAATCTATACAAATGTGTAGAAGTTATGGGTTGGGCAAGTTCTATCAATGATAATTATGTCATTTGACCTTAGAGCGTGATCTTGACCTTGGACCTATATGATCAAATATTTCAAATGGTACATCTATTCATAGAGAATAACTGTGCCAAATAATTTTGAAATCCATCTAAATTGTACAATCTATGGCTCAGACACACTCTATTCATGACAATATAATCATTTGACCTTTAAGTGTGACCTTGACCTTGAACCTACTTGAACAGATGATACAAGAGGCACTTCAACTAGTAAAGGAGACTATTTGTGCCAAATCATCTAAAAATGCATCCATAATATAACAATAGGGCCATGATGGGCTTGAAGTCGCTCACCTGTCTTTTGACCAAACATGACCCATTTTCAATCTCTTTCGAGACATTATGACATTCTACCAAGCTTTCATAATCATTAGACTGAAAATTTGGCCTCTAGCTTGTACATAAGCTTTTTCTAGAATTTCTCCCAGTGACCTACTTTTTAGCCAAACATAGCCCATTTTCCCATTGTAGATATGCCGAGCCCCAGTAGCTCAGTCAGTAGTGTGCAGGACTTGAGAACAAGGGGTCGTGGGTTCGATCCCTGGCTCGGCCAATTTCTTTCCGAGGATTGATGATAGTCATTGCAACAGGATTCATTCCTCTCCCACCGCTGACCATTGTTACACCAATGATTATGTGGGAAAGCAGTCAGTGGCTTGGAAAGAAAATTGTGCAGAATACTGGTAAAAGAGACTCCAGTTAAGCATGGATAGGTGCACTGGCCACCGTGATATAACTGAAATAATGTTGAAAACGGCGTTAAACACCAAACAATCAATCAGTCAATCAACCCAATGTAAATATTATCAAAACAAAGATTCTGACCACCTTTCATAAGTATTGGACAGAAAATGTGGCCCCTAGAGTGTACACAAGGTTTTTCCAAGATTTGACATGGCGACCTAGTTTTTTACCCAATGTGACCCATTTTCAATTTCATAATATTAATCATCAAGACAAACATTTTTGACCAAATTTCAAGAGTTTTGGACTGAAAATGTGGCCTCTAGAGCATACACAAAGTTTTTCTAAGATTTTGACCTAGTGACCTAGTTTTTGACCCAATGTAACCCATTTTCAAACTCGTCCGAGATATCATTTAGACAAATATTCTGACCAACTTTCAAGAGTTTTGGGCTGAAAATGTGGCCCCTAGAGGATACGCAAGGTTTTTCTAAGTGACCTGGTTTTTGACCCGACATGACCCATTTTCAAGCTTGTTCGAGATACAATCAAGACAAACATTCTTACCAATTTTCAAGAGTTTTGGACTGAAAATGTGGCCTCTAGAGCGTACACAAGATTTTTCTAGGATTTGACCTAGTGACCCAGTTTTTGACCCGACATGACCCATTTTCGCATTTGTTCGAGATATCATGAAGACAAACATTCTGACCAGTTTTCATGAGTATTAGACTGAAAATGTGGCCTCTAGAGTGTACACAAGGTAAAATTTGATGATGGACGACACTCAACGGATGCTGGACACAGCACGATCACAAAAGCTCACCTTGAGTTTAAGTATAAACTTGCTTTGTAAACCAAGTCACAATCTACAAAAAGACAACAAAAGTTTACCTTTTCCCTCATCAGATCCCAAAACAGACCAAAATTCCGGATATTCTAGCTGGGCAAGAGCACGGCTGAGTCGCTGATCTAAGGTTGACAAATCTTCATCTGCCAAATCAAACTTATCTGTCTTTATAAGTTCTAAATCTTCTAAACTCAATGGATTATAAACACTGTCAATCAAAAACTGCGCCAAATAGAATGCTCCGTCATTGTGGAAATGGAATGGACTTGTCACTAAAAGAGATTTTTCGTCTCCATGGAAACTGATTGCACTAAGCTGTACTTGTTCTTCTTGTGTATGACCTGTAATGAGTGAGAAAAGTTGCTTAGCATAGCTCAATGCTCTTTTGCATACAGTGTAGATCAAGATCAGACTAAACAGAATATTCAGTCTAATCTTGGATCTACACTTCCTATCGCTTTACCAAACAACAAAATTTTGGACCTTTCAAAATTCAAAGCATTTGCATACCACATATTAGGTGTGGTTGAAATGGTTTGAGTCGTTTTTGAAAGGGTAAAAAACATTGTGAGAAAAGGAGAAAATACTGGTCACCAGCATTTTCTCCTTTTCCCTCAATGTTTTCAAAGGCCTTCTTCCTGAAGGTCGTTAAAACTCAGGATTGTGTGGTTAGGAGCTATATGGTGAGTTTTTTCCTCTTAACCCTTTACCACACAATGACGACTTTTGACACCCCTGAAAGAGAAGGCTTTTGAAAACATTGTGGGAAAAGGAGAAAATGCTGGTAACCAGCATTTTCTCCTTTTCCCACAATGTTTTCAACCCTATCAAAGAAAAATCATTTCATATGAGCCACGTTCAAACTGTCATCTACAAATGCTTTCAATTTGGATAGGTCTAAAATTTTGTCGAGTGGTAAAGGGTTAATAAGCACTTTGTAATCACACTGTTTCGGTACATATGTTATCAGCTAGAAATCTTCATTCGATTTCTTCTGCAGTTCAAGGGTTAAAAATTTGAATAAAACATTCCAAGCTTTACACATTACATTCTGAAACCAATTTGGACCAAACTTTTAGAGCTAGCCTTGTAAAATAAAGATAATGAGATGAATTAAGAAATTATCCATAAATACATTTCATAAAAAAATCTTTGTAGTAAAAACAAAAAAATGCTCCTCGCAAATTGCAGCATACAGGACAATTTGTGCATTATCAGCAATTTTTCCTTCTTCCACAATTGTCAAAAAAAAATAAAGTCTATAGCAAGATGGGAAAAGTCCTTAGTCATACCTACTGAGTTAACTTTTAATTTGTCACCAAATTACTTTCTTTTAGACTGGTCCAAATTGAAAGCCCTTGCAGACAACAAAATAAATGTGACTCAAAATTTGTGTCGAAGAGGTAAAATTCTTTGTGGGAATGTGACTCAAAAATTGAAATTAGTTTTTCTGGGAAAGGAAAAATATGCAAGTTACCAGCATTTTCTCCTTTTCCCATGATGTTTTCAAAGGCTTCATCTTTAGGGTCAGGGTTGTGTGGTTAACTCTTTACCAAACGACAAAATGTTAGACATGACAAAATTGAAAGCATTTGCAAACAACAAATAAAATGAAGTTCAAAATGATGATTTCTGACTTTAGTTGGGTAGAAAACAAAGTGGAAAAGGAGAAAATGCTGGTTACCAACAATTTCTTCTTTTTCCACAATGTTTTCAAAAGCCTTTTCTTCACGGTCGTTAAAACTCTGGATTGTGTGGTAAAGGGTTAAAGTGGCAATCAAGAGCATCTAAACTCTTCACAGGATGCCAAAATTTTAGACTGGTCAAAATTCAAGGCATTTGCAAATGACAGATTGAATGTGATTAAAATGATCTGCTTGCTCTGTGAAAGGTCGGAAAACATTGTGGGAAAAGGAGAAAATGCTAGTCACCAGCATTTCTCCTTCTCCCACACAATGTTTACAAAGCATTTTCCTTGGGGTTGTTAAAACTCAGGATTATGTGGTAAAAGATAAAGCAATTGCTGTGGACTATGCAGATCCATATGGCTTGCAGCCGAGCCCTGGTAGCGCAGTCGGTAGCGCGCAGGACTTGAGAACACAGGGTTCAGGGTTCGATCCCTGGCTACGACCCCTGGCTCGGCCAATTTCTTTCCGAGGATTGATGATAGTCACTGCGACAGGATTCATTCCTCTCCCACCGCTGACCATTGTTTCGACAATGATTATGTGGGAAAGCAGCCAGTGGCTTGGAAAGAAAATTGTGCAGAGTACTGGTAAAAGAGACTCCAGATAAGCATGGATAGGTGCACTGGCCACCGCGATATAACTGAAATAATGTTGAAAACGGCGTTAAACACCATACAATCAATCAACCATATGGCTTGCAACATGCGAAAAGGCGCATTTGGACATTTGCGTAGAGGGTCGTCTAAGATCAACCTGCGCAATCCGAGCAGGCTAATCCAAAACGACATTTTCCATTTCTATGCATTTTTCTGTTTTGTGCAAGTCTACTGTAGCATAAAATCTAATGTAGTCGTAAAGTGTCGTCTCGGATTAGCCTGCGCGGACTGCGCAGGCTGATCTGAGACGATGCTTTAGGCAAAAGTCCGAATGCCCCTTTTCACGTGTTGCAAGCCATATCAGATCCATATCATACCACAAAATATGCAATACAATAAAAAAATATTTGTGTTTTTATTAGAAATTAATTGTTTGTAGTACACAACAGATCCAAACCAAATTTTCAAATCATGGAAGCAACACTGTTAGGTCTGGCAGTTTCTCAGCTATCACAAACTAATGACAATGTAGACCAAATATCACACTGAATTTTTTGTCAAGATTGTCAACTGTGTAGACCCAGATTAAATTATACAGCACTATACAAGTTAATCATATTTTCCATTTGTCACAATGCTATCACATGCCTTACACTGTAAAGTGATTGAATATCACCTGCACACAAAAAAGGATAGAGACACTATGAGGTTTCTACAGAAAAAAAATCTTAATCCTTAACAACACAATCCCGACTTTTAACGACGATGCCAGATAAGACATTTTAAAACATTGTGGGAAAAGGAGAAAATGCTGGTAACCAGCATATCACCCTATTTCCCATAGTGTTTTCTTCCCTGTCAGAAAGACAGAAATCATGGATTTTAGCAACATTTGACATCTGCAAAATGCTTCCAATTTGGTCTCGTACAAAATGTTGACGTTTGGTAAAGAGTAAAGCTCATTGCCTCTTGAAAAGTAACATTTTCTTCTCCCTGCAAACAAATTATGAAGACAACATGTCAAAGAAGAAATTGCTTTAACCCTTTACCAAACAATCCCAGGATTTCAACAACCCTTGGGAGGAAGGCCTTTGAAAACAGAATGGAATAAGGAGGAAATGCTAGTAACCAGCTTTTTCTTCTTTTTACACAATATTTTCTCCCTGTTTCAGAAATAAATCCCATTAATTGATGCATATTTCATTTTTTCCTGCAAATGATTTCAATTCAGACAGGTCTAAAGTTCTATTATGCAGTAAAGTATTCACCCAAACCCACACAATCCTGAGCCTTAATGACCCTGAGAAAGAAGCCTTTAGAAAATATTTTGGGAAAAGGAGAAAATGCTGGTAACCAGCATTTTCGCATTTTCCCAAAATATTTTCTACCTTATCAAAGATAAATTTCATAATTTGAGCCACATTTCAATAATCGTCCACAAATTAATGCTTTCAATTTGGATAAGTCTTCTTTTTTGTCTTGTTGTATAGAGTTAGGTGAATCATTTCCCCTTTTGCCACTCCATTTATCGATCAAACCTTATTTCAATTATCTATATTTCAAGATGGCTTTTAAGTTGAAAGTTGCTTAACACTTTGCCACACGACAAAATGTTACGCTTGTCCAATTCTAAAGCATATGCAGACGACACATTAAAAGACTTTCTCAAACTTTGGAAGTCGACTTTGATAGAGAAGAAAGCATTGTGGGAAAAGGAGAAAATGCTGGTTATCAGCATTTTCTCCTTTTCCCACAATGCTTTCAAAATGATTCTTTCTCAAGATCGTTAAAAGTCAGGATCGTGTGGTATAGAGTTAAGTGTTTCAGGAGGCAAGGAGTTAAGTCCCTACCAATCCACAAAATTTTAGACTTATCCAATCTAAGAACATTTACAGAGGACAATTCAAATGTGACTCGAATGATTGGATTTACCTTTGAAAGGTAAAAACACATTGTAACAGAAGGTGAAAATGCTGCTTCCTCTCTCTCTCTCTCTGTTTTATAAAACAGAATTTAAACTTTTACCATCAAAATTTTTACATCAAAATTTTAGACTCATCCATAATGATCGATTAAATGGTGTTTTACGCTGTTTTCAACATTATTTCAGTCATATCACGGCAACAGCTCAGATATTCGTGTATTTCCTGGGTTTTACCAGTACTAGGCTAGGGCTCTGAGGTATCTTGCTCGAGGAAAATCCCACAAAAAAAACAGTGGATCCAGTGCAACTTGAACCCAGGGCCTCCAGGTTACAAGTCCCACACTTTACCACTAAGCTACGCAGGACCCCGTCATCCATATAGAAAGCATTATGGGACAACAAATCATCCAAGACTAAAATGATGAAAGTTGTCTTAGGAAGGAAGACACTTTGAGTAAAAGGAGACAATTCGGGTCACCAGCATTTTCTTCTTTTTCCACAACATTTTCAAAAGCTTACTTCCATAGTGCAGTCAAATCATGTGATAGTTTGGTAAAGCCTACAGAAAAATTTTCAACCCTTATTCTGCTAAATAACTGAAATGAAACTTTCAAGCCAATGGTAAAACCCAAAATGCTGCTATTTCAAAGATATTTTTCTTAGAGAAGAATATCTCTGAACTGGACAGTGCAGTCTGATCTTCATCTACACTGTCCGCTACAAGTGAGCGAGTCTCGCTAAGCAGCCTAAAAGTTAATAAGAGAAATGTAAGTGTACAATCCACTCAAGCCTCCACAGAGATAATTAGGAAATATCGGGACAATCTTGACTTACCCACAGATAGTATGTAATTGTCAGACAATAACTTTCTGTCTCTTAGTTCATTCTTTGTTCTTACAGACAAAGAAAATACAAAATAATTGACTTGAAAAAAATAACCTTTTCTTTATGTTATACTCAATAGTGTAAGCCAATAAGAGGGCTGCTTTAACTTCTTACCAGACGACAAAAATGTTGACATGTCCCAAATTCAAAGCATTTGCAGATGACAATGTAAATGTGACTCAAATGATAGTGCTTGTCTATGATTTGGAAGAAACCATTGTGGAAAAAGGAGAGCATGCTGGTTACCCTTTACCCTACAATCCTGTGTTTTCAAGACCCTACAAGCTTTTGAAAACAAAGTGGGAAAAAAAGGAGAAAAAAATCATTTTGTCCACTTCCCACAATGTTTTCTACCTTTCAAAAAAGAAAAAACCTTTATATTTAATTTGTCATCTGTATATACTCAATAGTGAGGGTATAAAATTTTGTCATCTTATAAAGAGTTGAAGGATTGGCAATTTCATTTTAAGCTCTTGTAGACTAAACAAATCAAATGCGACTGAAAACGCAAGAAATGTCTTTCATAGAGCAGAAAGTATTGTTGAAAAAAGAAGAAAAATTCGGTAACCAGCATTTTTCTCCCTTTTACTATAATATTTAAAAATACCCTCGTCCTCGTAGTTGCAAAAACATTCTTTGTTTTACGAAAAGTTGAACTTAAAATACTCATAAATTAATCCCTTTTATCAGTTCTTATTTAATCCTTTACCACACAATGCTGACTTTTCACGACCATAAGAAAGGAAGCTTTTGAAAACATTAACCCTTTACCACACAATCCCGAGTTTTAACGACCCTGAAAAAAAAGGGCTTTTGAAAACATTGTGAGAAAAGGAGAAAATGCTGGTAACCAGCATTTTCTCCTTTTCCAACAATGTTTTCCACCCTATCAAGAACAAACTTCATCATTTGAGCCACCTTTAATATGTCGTCTGCAAATGCTTTCAATTTGGACAAGTCTAAAATTTTGCCGTGTGGTAAAGAGTTAAGGGAAAAGGAGAAAATGCTGGTAAGCAGCATTTTCTTCTTTTCCCACAATGTTTTCTACTTTTCCAAATCAAATTTCAATTTTTGAGTTACATTTCTTCTGTCTTCTGCAATGACTTTCTATTCGAACTGGTAAATTATTTTGTCGTTTGGTAACAGTTAACAGGTAACAGTTTACAAAACAATAAAATGTTCGACTTGTCCATATTGTACGCATTTGCAGACAGCATTAACAAAATGTGACTCAAAAATGTGATTCAAAAATAGAAATGGAATGGTAGACAACAGGTCATCAGCATTTTCTCCTTTTCCTCAATGTTTCAGATGCATGAAAAAAACACTGAAGAAGTCTTCTTCAGTTAACTATTTACCAAACAACAAAATTCAAGACTAGTCCAAATTGAAAGCATTTGCAGACAGCAATTTTGACATGGCTAAAATTGCGCTATTTGACTGTGAAAGGGTAGAAAAGATTTTGGGAAAAGGAGAAAATGCTGGTTACCAGCATTTTCTTCTTTTCCCACAATGTTTTCAAAAGCTTTCCTTACCAGGATCATTAAAACTCAGGAATGTGTGGTAAAGAGTTAAAATAAGCGATTCCTTTGTACAGAGGTTTTTTTTTTAACGTTTTTGTGGTGTATAACACATTGCTACCTTCATATGAATGTTTTCTCTTTCATGCATCTGACTACTTTTCCAAATGTTGTGGCATGCAGAGAACATGCTTGTAACAATCACTATCATCTTGTTTTCATACAACTTCCATACAATGCATTAACTCTTTACCATACCAGACACAATTGGACTTGTCCAATTTGTGAGCATTTGCAGCCAACACAATAAATGTGATTTAACTCTTTACCACACCACAAAATTATAGACTGGTCCAAATTGAAAGCATTTGCAGACGACAAAATAAATGTGACTGAAAAAATGAAATTTGGTTTGGGAAGGGTAGAAAACATTGTGGGAAAAGGAGAAAATGCTGGTTACCAGCATTTTCTCCTTTTCCCACAATGTTTTCAAAAGGCTTCTTTCTCAGGGTTGTTAAAAGTCGGGATTGTGTGGTAAAGAGTTAAATTTGTGATTGGTGGGGTAGACAACATTGCTGGTTACCAGAATTCTCTATTTTTTTCACAATGTTTTAAAGTCTTCTTCCTCAGGGTTGTTATCTCACCTCTGATGCATGTGAGAATAGTAGTCAGTGACTTGAGAAGAAAGTTGTATCAGTGTTGGTGTAAGAAAGTCAGGAAACACATGCATAGGTGCACTGACTGCCTTGATATGACCGTAGCTGTTAAAATGGCGTTAAACTCCAATACAACCAATCAGGGTAGTTAAATTCAGCACTTTGTGTTAAAGGGATCATGAATTCAAAATCACTTTCTGTAAATTATCTAAATGTGACAAGGATGCTACATATTTGTCTGTCAAAAATTAATGTTGGTATCTCTATTTGAGACCATGTCAAAGTTTCAACCACAGGCCTTTGAATTTCCATTGATCCATCACAGAATAATAAAGTTTTCCTTGGTCGATCATTGAACACATATAAAAGCATATTGGTGCATCGCCTGTATGTATTACGGAATAGTGAAATTTTCAACACCGTTACTATAAATAGCACAGTGGCAACTGCCTCTTTGCTGTATATTTACATTGGTGAATCCCTCTTTATTCTATATAATAAGATATTATATAGAATACAGAGGGATTCACTAATGTGCTATTTATAGTAACGGTGTCCAATAATGAAAAATTCTTTAATCCCGTGATAGACCAATGAAGAATTCCTTATCCCGTGATAGACCAATGGAATTTCAGAGGCCTGAGTTTCAACTAGAGCTGTCCATTCTTTCTTTATTTACCAGCACTTGGCACAGCTCACATTTATTCAAAACCAGCAACTATTTACCTCCAAGCTGCTTTGCAATCAAATGAAAATAGCAAAAAGGTAATACTGTGTAGTGAAAAAAAAAATATATTTCCATTACCAGTGGCCATCAAAAGTGAAAAAAATGCCAGACAAGCAACTGGCATTTAACAAGCTGCCTCACGTTTTCTAAATAAGCTACAATGTGCTACAAAAAGGTATGACTGTGTTCTCTTCAGTAAAACCTAACGATTTAATTGTCAGTAACCAAGTTGGGCATGGAGATTCCAAACACTTACTTAGCAGTGTAATTCTTTAGCAACATTATCCTTGGCTTCAGTTGTTTAACCAACGTTGTCTGACTTCTCAAAACAGACTACTGATTGGAAGAAATAACAAAAAAGACAGGATTGTGTCTTTTCACATACACAAAATATTGTGGAAAAGGTGATTGATGTATTGGTTGGTTGGTTGGTTGGTTGATTTTTTTTTTCCCCAAAAGCACTTTTTTTTAAATCTAAATATGCACTGGCATAAGGGTTTACAGCTCCTTCTAACAAAGGCACATGTATATTATTTAGTAACTTTACTGTTATCTTATTATAGGTTTGATCCCTTTGTACGAAGTAGTATTTTGTATAATGTTTTCTAATAATCATAATATTATACAAATATTTTCCAAACCCTGTCTTTTGAACAAAAAACCCCAAAACATTTTTGTGCATGCACAGCATAAATCTTGGGACAAAAACATCATTATACAACTTATTACCACATCCACTCAAAACAAAATTTCAACAGACAAGCAATATATCATTTTGCCACAATGTTATTACAGGTATTCACACTTGGTCTAAAGCAGACGACAGAATTTTAAATTTCTCCAGACTGAAAGCATTTTAAAATGACATGTCAAATTTGGCTTATCTGAAGGACTTGTTTTTGAAAGGATGAAAACACGGTGGAAAACGGGGAAAATGCTGGTAACCAGCATTTTCTCCTTTTCTGATTGTTTTCAACAGCCATCAGGCTCTTTTATACAGGATTGCTTGTTAAGCCTTATCCACATAATCCCAAGTTCTAACAAGAAAACATTGTGCGAAAAGGAGAAAATGCTGGTAACCAGTATTTTTTCCTTTTCGCACAAAGTTTTCTGTCCCATCACATACAAATCTTACCATGTGATCAATATTTACTTTATCTTCCGCAAATGCTTTCATTTTGGACCAATCTAAAATTTTGTCGCTTGGTAAAGAGTTCAATGATACAAAAGGATAATCATATCACAGGACTGTTTCAGTAAAGGTTTACCACACAACAAAATTTAGATAGATCCAAATTGGAAGCATTTTCAAAGGACATAGTAAATGTGGCACAAGTCATTGGATTTGTCTGCAAAAGATAAGAAAACATTGTGGGAAAAGAAGAAAATGCTGGTTACCAGCATTTTCTCCTTTTCCCACAATATTTTCAAAAGCTTTCTTTCTCAGGGTCGTTAAAACTCAGGACTGTGTGGTAAAGGGTTAAGACACAACATAAACTTTAGAGACAGTTTATATAACCCCTCCCATCACCCTTATCCCCAAACATGCAGAATATAACATAAGCTGATACTTTGAGCTGGATAGATCAAGATCAGACAGAGAGTATGCAGCTTAATCATCCACCTACTGTGTTAGATAGTTTGCCAGATATTCTGACCAAGGTAGCCTTTACCCTTTTAGTGAAAAAAAATTCAGTCGGTTCAAAATATCCAAATAACCACTGCGGTTTCAAGGTTGCTTTTGACTACAATCTATCAGCATATCAGATAGAGTGATCCATGATCAGACTGCAACTTCTATGTAGTCTGCTCCTAATCTATACCGTCTGCAATAGCAACTACAATCAGGAAAGGCACATTATAGGTTAAGTTTTGTGCATCTTTGTCTTTCATTTTACTCAAACATAATTATTGTCCATGTCAGATATTATGGTATTTTAAAGGATACAATAATATATTAATCATGTTTTGGTTCTAACAAATTCTATACATTAACCCTTTGCTCTTCTTTCATTGACGTAAAAACCCCTGGAAATTATTCTGTCAAATACCAGGGGTCAAAAGTGTCCAGT
The DNA here is from genome assembly GCA_946811185.2 of Hippopus hippopus. Taxonomy (NCBI): domain Eukaryota; kingdom Metazoa; phylum Mollusca; class Bivalvia; order Cardiida; family Cardiidae; genus Hippopus; species Hippopus hippopus. The sequence goes on from OX328104.1 coordinate 11,483,176, forward strand.
CATGATACAGAGGGCACCAATATTAATCACCAGAAATTTAGCATTTTATAAAGTAAGGTGCCTCAAATTTTGGTTAATAATGGCATCAGAAACTAGTGCCAAGGTCTGAATAGTAAATATGCTCCAAGTGATGACTTTCTAGATTTTAAGCAATATTTCAGTTTTCATAAGTCATCTTTCTTTGCTGTCTATATTCCACTTTGAGTCCATTTTTACTACCCCTTTCCTTAGATCTATAGACATTCAGAAAGATTCTATCTTATTGGTTTGACTAAACTTCACATTCATGACATAAGAAATATTTCAGTTAAAAATGATGTAAAGAAATGAGGAAATTGTTGATTCCATCAATGCAAAATACACTTCTTTCAAAGGCTCAACATGGCACTAAAACACGAAAATTATTTCTCTTTTAGGCTTGACCAAAAATGCATGTGCTGTGCAGTCTGACCTGAATCTATGCTGCCTACAAAGACCTGTTCTTGCCTATGGTGTTAAAAAGATAAATTACTTTTCAACAAAAGCATGGCTGCAGTTGTTTTTTCATAAAAAAATTGCTAATTAAGTGAATTTTTTTTAAAAAGGGGCGTAACTATATGAAAACATTTCACAGTTACCGCCCTTTTTTTACATGAGTTTCACTTTTAACAATTAACAACTTTGAAGTAAACATATTTAAATTGAATATCTTCAGTAATGAAAGAGAAAAGAGAAAATCTCAAAGTTTGCATGAAGATGCAGACACAGACAGGGCTAAGGCAATAACTCTGGTTTTCTTTGAAGATAAAAATCTAGAAGTGTCACCAAGAAATATGTAATTTTCCTTACTCTTCAGAGTTTTTACACTTGGTATTTCAAAATGCCACCAACATTTGCATTATCACATTGTTGTTTCACAAGTCTTTTTTTTTCCTGATTAAATCTGTAAAAACTTGTCCAAATTCAAAGCATTTGCAAACAACAATTTAAATATGATTCAAATAATGGAATTTGTCTTCAATATGGTAGAAAACATTGTCGGAAAAAAGGAAAAATACTGGTAATCAGCATTTTCTCCTTTTCTACAAAGTTTTCAATTGGCTTTTTCCACGGGATCAGTAAAGGTCGGGATTGTGTGGAAAAGGTTAAATTCAACCTGAACTTCTCACAGTAGTAATATAAACAAAAGTCTGTATTTTGACAAATTATGGTAAACAATTACAATTCATATTTCACCCTTTTGCAGCTACAAAAGTTAAAAACAAGTTCTCAGTGAGTACTTAACACAGAATTATTGCAATTTCAAACCTATTTTGTCACAATATCTGGTAAAAAAAAGACAGTGTAAATCCATGATCAAAGTGCACAGTATAGGCAGTCTGATCTTGGATAAATATTTCAGTTTTGCAGGGGACTTTGAGAAAATTTGTGGAAAGGGAAACAATGTTCATAATGCAATTTCTCCTGCAGTCACAATACTTTCATAATTATAAAGTCATGTATCATAATTCATGCTAATATTTTTAAAGGGGAATTTATTTCAGGAAGCTAGTTGAACAGTTGAAACCAACATTACATTCCCTTTCATATGTGGGAAAACCAGTAGAATCTACCTTTTATTTCGCAAAATATAGTCACAAGAGAACTTATTTCTCATGTAAGCATCTGATCCTATTTTCACACAATCTGTAATCCTTTAGAAAAACACCATAGACTTTTATAAAGTCGCAAAATTGAAATTAAAACCAAGCACTCCCCAATGACCTGCCTGCACAGCAGCTAGGTATAGTCACTCAGAGTTGTTGAATGTTATTGAACTTCCCTTCACCATGACAAACAACTGTGAACCATAGTGTAATTTTCTCTTTCAGCTCATTGCTATATTACTTCAGTACATGTGTCCTCAACCCTTTACCATGCAATCCATTTAGACAAGTCTAAAATTTTGTTGTTAACCAATTACAATCATTTTCACCTTTGGGTTTTTTCTGCTTTTTCCAAAATGTTCCACATACATTTAATCTCTATTCTTTTGGATAAATCCCTTTACCATGGCACGAAACCATCTGAAAATCACAAATTAAATGATGCTATCTATCTTTAACTCTTTACCACGCAATCCCGACTTTTAACAACCCTGAGAAAGAAGCCTATTGAAAACATTGTGGGAAAAGGAGAAAATGCTGGTAACCAGCATTTTCTCCTTTTCCCACAATATTTTCTACCCCATAAAAGTCAGAAATCATCATATTAACAAGATTTAATTTGTTGTCTGCAGATGCTTTGAATTTGGTCCAGTCCAAAAATTTGTCGTTTGGTAAAGAGTTAAAAGGGTAAGAAATATTGTGGGAAAAGGAGAAATATGCTAGTTATCACCATTTTCTCCTTTTACCACAAAGTATAAAGAGCAGTGTTTCTCAGGGTTGTTTAACTCTCTACCAAACGACAAAATTTTACACTACTCCAGATTGAAAGCATTTACAGATGACAAAATAAATGTGACTGAAAAATTTAGATTTGTTTAGAGAAGAGTAGAAAACATTGTGGGAAAAGGAGAAAATGCTGGTTACCAGCATTTTCTCCTTTTCCCACAATGTTTTCAATAGGTTTATATCTCAGGCTCGTAAAAACCAGGAATTGTTTGGTAAAGGGTTAAACCCTGGATTGTGTGGTAAAGGATAATCCAAATTTCCCATGAATACCTTTCCAAGGATTTAATCCTGTTCTACATAGTTGTTTCCAAGGGTTATCCCTTTTTTTTTTACATGGATGTATTTAAGGGTTATCCCTATTTTACATGGATGTTTCGAAGGGTTTATATCCCTTTCTTTACAATTATGTTTCCAAGATTCATCCCTTTTTTTACATAGATGTTTCCAAGGGTTATCCCTTTTTTACATGGATGTTTCCAAGGATTATCCCTATTTTACTACAATGTTTCCAAGGGTTATCCATTTTTTACATGGATGTTTCCAGGGATTATCCCTTTTTACATGGATGTTTCCGAGGATTATCCCTTTTTACACTGATGTTTCCGAGGATTATCCCTTTTTTACATGGATGTTTCCAAGGATAATCCCCATATTGCATCAATGTTTCCAAGGATTATCCCTTTTTTACACAGATGTTTCCAATAGAGTCCACTGTAAATTTGGCTTTGGAGTGAAAAACTGAACTGAAAAGAAGGGCCATTTTTTTGCAGGAGTAAGACACTCAAAAAGCTATGTGGAAAGTGGTCAACAGACACAAAAGAGAGTTCATGATACTGGTAAGGAAATAACTGCTTCCATGAGGCAGCAGGAATTCTTTTAAAACTGATGTAAGCCTCTAGACTGCTGAATGTTGGATCCTTGCTCAAACAATCCAGAATCAAGCAAACTTGAGAAAGAATTGGGCTTTGAAAACATTAATAACCAGTTTCTTCTTACCCTACATGTTTTCTACCCATTCAAAGGCAAATGCAATCACTTGAGTCACATTCACTATAATCATCTGCAAATGCAAGTGACACAGAGAACTCTAAAATTTCTTCTTTGAAATAATTAATCCTTTATCAAATGACAAAATCTCAGACCAATCAAAATCCAAGGCTTTTACAGGCAAACACATTAAAAATGTTCCAAAGTTGACATTTATCTGGAAAAGATTGTGGAAAGAAGAGAAAAATGCTGGTTACTAGCATTTTCTCCTTATCCCACAATGTTTCAGAAGGGTTGCCTTCTTCAGGGTCTTAAAAACTGCAGATTATCTGATAAGAGATTAACTCTTTCAGCGCCAAATATATAAACTCAATCTCTTTCGAGGGCTGAAATTACAATCCACTGCAACTCGGAACAATTTTTATCTTACAGACTTGACTAAACATGTGGACGAAATAGATCAAAGATCAGACTGCACGTTCTGTGCAGTCTGATCTTGATCTATGCTGTCCGCATGAGAAGTCACTGTTTTTGCCTATGTTGCTGAAAGGGTTAAGGCACTTACAGAGACTAAAATAAAGCAGCTGTTCTGGCTCCAAAATATCTCACAAAAAGAATGGGACAGTGTGGATCCAAGATCAGAATGTGGAGTCTGATCTTGATTTTCACTGTCTCTGAGAGCTTATAGAATGCTCTAGAGAATTCAACACAAAACAAACACAAACTTGAAAATGAGAACTGATACTGTAGACTGTAAAGATTGTGTTAAAAAAAAAAATTATAGGACATTTATACGACACAAACTATTAAAATTTATGATGCATGCTTCACATAATATGCAGGAGAAAAACTACAAATGTATTTATTTAATAAACATGGTACAATAGTTATGACACATTATGAAGAATAAAAAAAAAACTTTTGGTCACACCTACCAAATACATTGAAACAATTAAAAACTAAGAAAATGGTAAAGCTAATTCATTGAGTTGCTGTATTTTCATAACTGTTTTTGTTGATCAGTTCTTCTTCTTTATCCTAATAATACTTTATTTGAAACATTTGAAACATGAATAAAATAATTCTTGTATTTGTTTACCAATACCATGTCAATGAAAACATAACCACAGCTCTTAAGTTGTGAATAAAAATTTTATGAATATTGCCAGCAGTGTATCTACCGAATTGTTTTCAGTAATTCACCTGAAGGGGTTCTGCGTGGCTCAGTGGTAAAGTGTAGGACTGGTGAGCTGGAGGCCCAAGGTTTGAGTCTCACTGGATCCACTGGATTTTTCATGGGAGTGTCCTTGGGCAAGACATTTCAGAGCACTAGCCTAGTACTGGTGAAACCCAGGAAATACATGAATATGTGAGCTGTCACTGTGATATGACTGAAATAATGTTGAAAGCAGCATAAAACACCTTTCAATCATTCGCAATTCACCTGTACCACCCCTCTTTTAGTATCAATTGGTCCAGGTGATGTCAAATTTTTTGTGCTCTGTTTATGTAAGTGGCATTAGATTTTTATTTTGTTTGTGTTTTTCAGTTTTATACAATATCTTCAGAAGAGAACTGAGAATTCTCTGTAAAGTTGCTTAACTCATAACCAGACGACAAAATTTTAGGTTTGTCCAAATCGAAAGCATTTGCAGACAAAATAAAAGTGACTGAAAATTTGAAATCTGTTTTGTGAAGGGTAGAAAACATTGTGGGAAAAGGAGAAAATGTTGGTTACCAGCATTTTCTCCTTTTCCCAAAATGTTTTCCAAAGGCTTCTTTCTCAGGGTCTTCAAAAGTAGGGATTGTGTGGTAATGGGTTAACTCTTTACCATAGCAACAAATTCTAATAGAAAGCTTCTGCAAACAACAAATCCATATGTTATACAAATGAACCAAACTTCTTTGTTAGGGAAGGAAACATTGTGGGGAAAAGGAGAAAATGCTGGTCACCAGCATTTTCTACTTTTCCCACAATGTTTTCAACAGCCTTCTCCTTCAGAGTTGCTAAAACTCTGGATTTTGGGGTAAAGGGTTCACAAAAACAGCCCATCCGTAACAATGCCCGTAGTTTTGACATGGAGTAGACATTCTCTGCTGTACAATCGACTAAATCTAAAACATTGCGTTTAAGGGAGAAATTGCATGTTATAATCAGCACTCAGTATTTGGTCTGTATATATTGTATATACAATGCTTTGTCATTCCATGTGGTCCAATTCGGACAGTCAACAGCTTGTGGGGGTTGTCTATCTGATATTGACATTGGCTTATACTCCGTCTATATTAGATAGTCAACCTCACTTGTTGTCTATCCTAAACTTAACTCTTTACCATGCAGACCTGACTTTTAGCGACCCTAAGCAAGACAGCTTTCGAAACATTGTGGGAAAAAGAGAAAAGCCAGCATTTTCTCCTTTTCCAACAATTTTTCTACCCTTTCACAGACAAATCCCATAATGTAAGCCACATTTTATTTGCCATCTGAAAATTTAGACCAAACTGAAATTTTGACATTTAGTAGAGTTAATAAGTGGTCTACAAAATGCCTTCATTTCAGTCAAGTTTAGAATTGTGGTATCTGTTAACAAATCAGTAAATCATTCATATGACATCCAAACTGGATGTCAGTCACTTCAGCCTGACAGTTAAATGAACATCAGAAATATTAACTCTTAGGCTGCTAAGCATGACTCAAGAACCTTTTGCGGACAGTGTAGATCAAGATCAGACTGCACACAATGTGCAGTCTGACCTTGGATCTACACTGTCCGATTACGTGATATCCTTCCCCACAAAATACCGTGTTTCTCCTAATACAAGTGCCCTCCCTAATAGTAGCTTTCCCCCCCCCTCGAAAAACCCTTAAAACATGATAACCTAATGTACATTAGTTGATTAAAATGATAACATTTGAAGAATTTGATGAATATTTCCTCTAATTTCATTAATATTTCCTTTTAACAACACTAAAACACAAAGAAATACAAAATTGGACAGACTTTTTGCTTTGCAAATTGGGTACAAAATAAAGGCTCCCTATCTCTGTTTTGTACAGCTCCCGGGGCCTTTATTAGGAGAAATACAGTACCTTTAAAATTCCAAACTATGTGATTTTACTATTGGTTTGAGAGTTGCATTTCACTAATTTAGCAAGATAAGGATTAGGGTACAATCAAAATAAACAAAATTAATGAGGAAATGATAAGCAATCTACAAAGTTGTACCTTCTGACAGTTATGTAACAAGGAAATTATTCCTTTTTCCATAATGATTTTATCAGATATCTTCTGCAGTGGATCAAACTTATATTTCTAAAGTGAAGGATTAGTAAGACAAACTCTGACCCTGAATAATATAAAGTCATTAATATTTGTAATTATGCAGTTGTCACATGTAATAAATCTGGAGGAATTTTAATTCTTTCCCCAATACTGACATGAATTTTTGGTGATCTGGGAGCAAATCTCTGTTCTTCACAATGTTTTCTATTCTGAAACTGAGTTGTACTATCTGATCTTGGATCTACACTGTAAGATAAATTGTGAATCATTTTTGCCAAATCTCAAGTTTCAATAAAATTATATGCGGTTTTCCTCATCATTTTACTTACAAATTCATTTTATACAGAAAAATATGTTTATACGAGTTAGATTGAATGCTTTAGCTTAATAACACATATTACATCATTTTTAGCAGTCTATTTACTCTTTCACTACTGAATAAATAAATTGCATTTTCTCAAAGGCTAAAAATATATTTCCTCTGCACAATAAAAAGACAGTTCGGTCATAATCTAGAATAACATAGTGGACAGTATAGATCAGAGATCAGACTACACAGAATGTGCAGTCTGATCTTGATCTACACTGTCCACAAAAGCTTCTGGTATTGTCTATGGTATGGAAAGAGTTAAGGTCCCCCCCCTCCCATGGACTTAATCATTTTACTTCTATTTAACCTTTTACCAAACCATCCCACATTTTATCAAGCCTGAGGAGTTTGGAAGAAGCCTCCTGAAAACAGTGTGGGAAAAGGAGGCATCTAAAATCCATCATCTGGTAGCATGTTCACTCCAGACTGCTGACTATTGAAGATGACATTTTTTTGACATGCAGTATCATGTTTGCGAAAAAGGGAGAAAATAATACCAACATTAATACCATAATTTCTCATCATATTCTACATGCAGTTTTTTTCTTCATTTCTGTTTTACTTTCCATTAATGCATTTTTTTTTGCAGGTTCTTTTACAGCTTTGCTGACATTTTGAAAGATTCATGTCATTGTGTGGGAGGGAATCAGTTCAATACAAACTCCTAGAATGCCAAATACATCTAGATCAAACTGGCATTGCATAATCATAATACAAGGCTAATTTTGCCTGAATATCAATAAAAAATATTACATAAATAGATATCAAAAGCAGGTTCACCCTTTACAACACAATCATTTCCTAGTTTTGACAACCTAAGGAACAGCCTTTTGAAACTTTGCGGGAAAAGGAGAAAATGCTGCTGACCTGCATTTTCTCCTTTTCCCACAATGTTTTCTGCACTATCAAAGACAAAAAATCATGATCTGAGTTTCATTTGATCTGTTGTCTGAAAATGCTTTCAAATTGGACCAAGTATATCATTTGGCAGGATTTAATCCTTAGAGGGATGAACAACTCAGCAGACATCTTTAGTCCTGAAATAGGTTTAACTCTTTACCTCACGACAAAATTTTAGACCAGTCCAAATTGAAAGCATTTGCAGACAACAAATAAAATGAGGCTAAAATGATTGGATTTTTTCTGAAAGGTTAGAAAACATTGTGGGAAAAGGAAAAAATGCTGGTTACCAGCATTTTCTCCTTTTCCCATAGTGTTTTCAAAGGTTCTATTTCCAAGTGTCGTTAAAATGCAGGATTGTATGGTAAAGGCAGACTTCCCAAAATACGTCGGTCCAACGGACATGACCGACAAATCTTGACAAGGACCGACAATTTTTCAGGCTAGATCGGTCCGACTGTCCGGCATTTATTACGAGCCGCTGAAAATGTAATCGCAATGTTTTGGACAAAAATGGCGTCGTTTAAATGTTACGAAGGCATTAAACCTGGTGAAAAAAAGAATATTAATGTCAGAGGAGCGCACTGAATAGAAAAAAGAATATGAAAAAAAGAGACCGGAGAGAAAATTGATCGAGAAAAGGAAGCATCATTGAGAATGGTTGGTTTATGACTCGGAAAATGTGCAAATGCACTGCACAGACTGTCTGTTTTTTTTACGGCGAGAAAGTTAGAACGGACCAACATCTTTGCAATACAAACATATTTATTCTTGGATGCACAAATTTAATGAATTGACTTGCTTGTACTGTTTAGTATTTTCTCCTTTTCCAATAATGTTTTCAAAAGCATTTTTCCTCAAGGTTGTTAAAATTCATGATTGCTTGGTAAAGGGTTAAATGTCAGTGACTTTTGAAAGTCTTAATGAGAGGGGAAATAGTTTGATATCATCATATGCATGAAGTTGATATAGTTGGTACCCTTCTTTCTTATGTTTTCTTTGCTTCTGTTAAATTTGATTCGGTCTGACAGATTTTTTTTCGGTCTGACAGATTTTCAGGCCTTGTCAGACCGAATGTCCGATACTTTTTGTAAACTTTCGGGAAGTCTGTAAAGGGTTAATACGATATCATGCTTGCTATTCTCTATAATGTCTCATAAAAGCTGCCAGTGTGGATCAATGATCAGACTGCATGCTTTCTAGGTTCCAAATTCTCATCTATTAACTCACAAATGTGGGTCAGAATTGGAAAACGCAAGGTAAATTTTCAAGTACTCACAAAAAAAAAATGCCAGTGCAAATTATCAAGGGTCAATTACACAAATCAAAAAAGTTATAAATGTGAATGCAAATAAGCTGATCCTTTCTATTCTTCTTTTCCACACATTGTGCAGTCTAATCTTCGATCTATACCGCCTGCTACTTTGTTACAAGTTCTGACAAAAACAACCTTCAAACAACAATGTTTCAGTATTTGTGCCAGTGGAAACCTCTTTGATTCAATACACTACAGGTTAAATTTTGGACCTATCTATAATGAAAACATTGCAGATGACAAATTCTATCCAGTACAAAAAATGAAAATTGTCTTCCAAAGAGGAAAAGGAAACAACAGCATCGCATGTGGGTGCTAACTCTGCTGAGGTTGCTTAATTTTCAGTGAAAATTGTATGTCAAAAAAGGGGCATAACTGTTTCAAAAACAATTTGGTTACCTTGCCATGTTGTGTTGGTTCCCCTTTTGAAAGTTAACAACTTGTCCAAGTTTGAAAGAAACTATCTTCAGAAATTATAGAAATATTATAATTTTTTTTAAAGACAACGACACAGGTGCAGACACAGACGACACCAGGGGTACGACCCATCAAAGAGAATTCCAACCAAATGAGCCACATTTTATTTGTCGTCTGCAAATGCTTTGGATTTTGACAAGAACTTTGTTGTCTGGTAAAGAGGTATTCCTTTCCCATGTGACAAATTTTAGACTCTTCCAAAATCAAAACATCTGCACTGATGAGAAAATCAAAATTGGCACAGATTAACTTTACTTCTCTGATGGACAGAAAACATTACTGGAAAAGGAGAAAGGCTACCCAGTATTTTCTCCTTTTCCCACGATCTTTAAAAAAGCAGTTTCCAACAGGGTCATTAAAACTCAGGATTGTTTGATGCAGGGTTACTCTGAGCTTTCCTAAGAAACATAAATTAGGAACGAAATAACAAGATGCACATCTATTTCCATATATTACAGGTCTTGATACCTCTAAAAATATCATACTGTGTCACATGACTTTCCTCTTAGAATGCCAAGTAAGGAAAATTACATTATATACCCTTCACCTAGGATCGAATCGTTTTCCAGCTCTAACAAAAAAGTGTGACAAAAGTTTTCAAAGACATCTGAAATATATTTTGATTTGTCGCCTGCAAATGCTTTCAAAATGGATGGATCCAAAGTTCTGTTATCTGGTAAAAAGCTTATTGAGCATTATATATCATTAACCACATAATAAGGCTCTGGGCTTGTACAAATTGACAGTATTTGCAGACAACAATTTAAAGGTGTTTATAATTATATTTTTCTGTGTGCTGATTAATGGCATTTTCTCCTTTTCCCACCATGTTTTCAACAGCCGTCTTTCTCATAGTCGTTAAAACACAGGATTGTTTGGTAAAGGGTTAAAAATCAACCCATTGCCATAAACCATGTCATACCCCTGCCATAGACTGCTTAGAAGAATATTGCACATGGGGAAGCAGCTACTTGTTATGAGTAAAGGTCTCTTTCAGACAAATTACAATGTTTGAGCCACACTGAATTTTTCATTTGAAAATGGTTTCAAACTGAACAAGTCAAATGTGATGTTGTGTGGTACAGAGTAATTTTCCCCATTTGAGTCACATTTACTTGAATGTGATATGTCCAAAAGTAGCTTATGAAGATATGGGTTGTATTAATTATACTAAAATGCAGGTCTATATGGGCATTTTCTCCATAAATACATTGGAAGATTGCCCTAATTATTTCAGTTTATTAATTTGTTATCCCAACTGGCTTTCCTATTTCATAAATCTGCACTAATCCTATGGATACCAAACATTTTCAGTGAGGAGAACAGGTCCAGGTATTAAAACTTTCAAAAACGAAAATAGCCTTCGGCTCTCGGCAACAAGATTCGCCACAGCCACAAACAAGTTTCCAAGTGCTCTACCATCTTACCATACAACTTAAAATGTGTTGCACCCATAACACCTCAGTTGATGGCTGATGAAAACATTACGGAAAAAGGAGAGTTTCTTATGACAAGCTACTGCCACTTTCCCAACAATGGTTTCTATCCTGCTGAGAAACAATATTTTCCTTTCTTTTCACTCTTAACCACACAAGTAAACCATTGACCTGTCCAAGCTGAAAGCATTTGCAAACGACAATTCTAATGTAGCTCAAATGATGGAACTTGTCCTTGATGGAGTAGAAAACAATGTGGGAAAAGGAGAAAATGCTGATTACCTGCATTTTCTTTTTTTTCCCCATTTTTTTGGAAGGGCTTATTCTTTAGAGTTGTTAAATCTCAGGATTATGTGGTAAAGAGTTAAAGAGTGTGTCCATAAGCAAATGATCAAGTTTCAACTGCCCTAAGGGAAAAGGATTTTGAAAATACCGTTGAAAGCCTAGAAAATGCAGGTAACCAACATTTTCTTCTATTACAATGACATTTTTCTACCCCTTTCAAAGGTATTTAATTTGATGTACGCAAATACTTTCAATGTGGAGGAGTCTAAAACATTTTTTGTCTAGTAAAGGGCTGATTATTCTGTTTTTTATAGACTTAAAAAAAGTCTGTATAATGGGGGGGGGGGGGGAGGGGGGGGACTAGGACATCCTGCAGAAGAGGCAACAGGTTAAAACACTTAAATAAATGACCACTGTGTCCCTTGCTATCTCCATCAGGGCGGTCTCCATAAAAACTTATCAGAGAAGAGTCAATATGTTCACCAGGATATCTCTAACAAGTTATTGAAACTGCTATCAATATTTCTACACTACTTGAAAACAGGAGTGATTTATGTCCAGGCTACTGGTCACTATCGCTTCACTCTTGACTGTTAGGCTGCTAAGCGTGACTCACTGACCTTTGGGTGACAGTGTAGATCAAGATCAGAGTGCACCGAATGTGCAGTCTGATCTTAGGTCTACACTGTCCGATACGATATTTTCCTCCGAAAAAAATTACCTTTGAAATAGCAAGATTTAGGTTTTTTACTAAAGGACTGCAGGTTTCATTTCATTTATATAGCAAGATAAGGCTTAATTCTTTACCAAAGGACAAAATTTTAGACTGGTTAAAACTGAAAGCGTTTGCAGTTGACAAATTAAAGGTGCCTATAATGACGAGATCTGTAACTGATAGGTTAGAAAAAAAACTGGGGGAAAAGGAGAAAATGCTGGTTACCAGCATTTTCTCCTTTTCCCACAATGTTTTCAAAAGGCTTTATTCCAATGGTCGTTAAAAGTCAGGATTGTGAGGTAAATGGTTAACTCTTAGAACACCAAATAAACCTATCAGACATTTTCATCCAAGAAACATGACACAAATAATTGAAATTCCATGGTTACTTTTGTATACAGTGTTTCACAAAAGCGTACAGTGCAGATCAAAGATCAGGCTGCATTTTTTGTGCAGCTTGATCTTGATCTACACTAGTCACAAAGCCAAATACAATAGTGAAAGGCACATTAAGATTCTTTACTAAACCATAATCGATTGGAATTGTCACAATTCAAAGCAATTGCAGTAGACAAGTTCATTGGGGCTAAAATACATGAAATGAGATTTGTCTTTAAAAGGGTAGAAAACATTGTGGGGAGAGGAGAAAATGTGGTTTACCAGCAGTTTCTCCTTTTTTGACTATGTTTTCAAATGCTATCTTTTCAGGGTCGTTGAAACTTGGGATTGTGTGGTAAAGAGTTAATCCTTCAATCAAAGTGTTAACAATCCATCGTCATAACCACCTTGGGGAAGAAGGACATCAAAAACATCGTGGGATAAGGAGAAAATGCTGGTGACCAGCATTTATTTTTTTCCTTTATCCAGTATGTTTTCTTTTCTGCCAAAGAGAAATCTCATCATTTCAGCAATAGTAAAAGTGTTGCATGTAAATGATTTCAATCTTGCAAAAGTCTACAATTTTGTCATCTGGTAGAGAGGTCACTCTTAAGAGGACAAGATTTATGAGCTGTCCACAACGTTTTCAATTCTGTCAAAGACAAATCATGTCAGTGCAGCCACAGTTAAAGCGTTTAATGTAAATCAGCCATGCTCTGGCAAAAGGGAGCTTAATGCATCTCCGTGATTCATGATACCAAGCAAGTCATCACATACATATGGATCCATAATGTCTGCTTGTTGTAAAAAACGACTTAATCATGAGGTAGATTGGCCCTTGGGCATACGGGAAATTGACCGATAGCGAAAAGTTTTGGCCCAGGTCAGCCTGCGCGAACTGTGCAGGCTGACCCGAGTCGATACTTTTCGTAGATGCATTAAGCCCCTTTTTGCCAGAGCATGGCTCAAATGATTTCAATCTGGAAAAATCTGGAATTTTATCTGTTAATTAAAGAGTTCATTCTTAGCTGGACAAAATTACAAACCCATCCACATTCCACAATACTCAAAAAATTTGAAGACGACACATTCATTAACCATGGTTCAAATGATAGTACATGTATGTGTTAAAAAGAATAAATACAAAAGGGTAAAAGAAGAAATTGCTGGTTACCATAATCTTTTAACAAATTTTCTTCCTTGAGTTGACAAACAGACCAGCTTGCTTGGTAAAGAGTTATAGCAATGTGGAGAGCTTCAGTTGCTTTTGCAGACAGTTTATTCTGATTTCATGTCTTCAGTTAGTGTTTAACTCTTCATCAAATGTCAAAATTTTAAAGTTGTCCAAATTGAAAGCATTTCCAGATGACAAAAACTGCTAAAAATGATTGAATTTGTTGTTGCAAGGTTAGAAAACATTGTTGGAAAATGAGAAAATGCCAGTTAACAACATTTTCCCCTTTTCCAACAATATTTTCCTCAGGGTCGTTAAAACATATAATTGTTTGGCAAAGGGTTTAACTTCACTTTCAACAGTTTCAGTCTCATGGAAAAAACATGCTTATTGCTATCTTTGCTGGTTTCCACTGGTACAAAGCCAGGACTCCACAGTGCCTTAACAAAAGGCAGTTCTAATTGAACAGCCCCACCTATACAGTTCAGACGAAATGGACAAACATTTCTGGAGATATTCTGGTCCTACCAGCCTTTAGAATCTAACTCACTATCAAACAATCTCAACTTTTAACGACCCAGAGGAAGACAGGTTTCGAAAACATTGTGGGAAAAGAAGAAAATTCTGGTAACCAGCATTTTCTCCTTTTCAAAACAATGTTTTCTATCCTTCCACAAGACAATTTTTAATTTTTGGGTAGCATTTAATTTGGACATTTCTAAAAATTGTCGTTTGATAAAGAATTAAAGCCTAAAAATCAATATAGTGCTATAAATTTGTGCAAATGTCCCCCCCCCCTTTTTGCACAACAGGAAAAATTACGATAGCAATTGATGTCTCTCAATTTCCTACACACCAAAATTTTATTGGTAAACATTATGTAGTAAATGTGGTTATCAGCTTTTCCCACAGTGTCTTAAAAAGCATTCTCCATCAGAGTAATTTAAACATGGGACTGTTTGGTAAAAAATTACTCTTTACCCTCTGGGAACAACTTTCCTTGTCCTGCAGGGGACAACTTTTGAAAACATTGTGGCAAACAGAGTAAATGCATGTAAAAGAGCAATCAGTTTGCCTGAACTCTTTGCCATGTATTTTTGCAGAAATCTTATTTTTTGTTGGTAATGAATATATTTCCAAGGTTTTTCTAAGCTTGAAATTTGTTTTGTAATGTAATGTGCTAATTATACAGGTATCAGCCAAATGATGCAAATGGAAACACAACAGTACTTTCCCTGCTGCAGACAACTTTTTACTTCATACTGCACTGGCTCTTAAAAACATTGTGCAAAAAGGAGACACTGATTGTAAAAGCATTTTTCATTCCTTATGCAAACATTTTTTGTTTCACTCTTATTCATATATTTAATATCACTTTTAGCAAATAAAGAGTATTTTACAAGGATATTTCAAATTAATCTGTTGCCAGTTTGCCCAACCCTTTGCCTTTTAACAACAATGCTTTTGAAAACCTTGTGGGAAAAGGAGAAAATGCAGTTAACCAGCATTGTTTTCTATGAATCCCATCATTTGAACCACATTTAAATTATCAGCAGATTGTTTCATGCATACAAGTCTAAAATTTTGTTACCCTTTCCCACACAATCCCGAGTTTTAACAACCTTCAAGAAGATGGCTATTGACAACATTGTGGGACAAGGAGAAAATGCTGGTAACCAGCATTTTCTCCTTTTCCCACAATGTTTTGTATCCTATCAAAGACAGAAATCATCCTTAGAGATAACTTTAATTTGTCTGTGAATGCTTCCACAGGCAACAAAATACTGCTGTTTGGTAAAGAGTTTACTTTTTACCATACAACAAAGTTTTAGACTGGGCCAAATTGAAAGCATTAATTTTGCAGACAACAAATTCAATGTTGCACAAATAAGGAAATTTTATGGGACATTTTCAAAAGACTTCTTCCTCAGGGTCGTTAAAACCGGGGATTGTGTGGTAAAGGGTTATAAGAGGTTGTAAGTTCATCCATATCTCAAAAGGAGTGTTGCTTCTCTTCCTTTATCAGCCAATAGTCAGAGGTCGAGGCTGGGTTTTTCCTCAACCATAGCTATTAATGACTAATTGCTTTCATTTTCCCTGTTTTATCTATATCCAACATGGACTTTATTCTTTTGACTGCCTCCTGTCTTTCACATAATATGGCAAATCTTTAATGTGACAACATTGAAAGCCCTTGCAGATGACAAATTAAATGTGGCTCATGTGGAAGCAGATGACAAATTAAATGTGGCTCATGTGGAAATTTCTGTCTTTGATAGGGAAGAAAACATTTTTCTCTTTTTTCCACAATGTTTCTAAATGCTTTCTTTGTCATGGTCTTTAAAATTGGAATTGTGTTGTAGAGAGTTCATGGTCTCGTGTTTAAATCTTTACAAGACACCAAAATTTTAGATGTCATCTGCTATTGAAAGCATTTGCAAACAACAAATTATACCTGGCTAATGTAATCACATTTATCTATGAAAGGAGACAAAAGATTGTGGAGGCATACTGGTTAAATCAGCATTTTCCCCTTTTCCAATGATGTTTTGAAAAGCCCTCCTCTTCAAGGTTATGATTGTTTATTATAGGGTTCACTGCATTTTCAAAATTACTGCTCGCTTTTTAATTTTTCGTACTGAAGCCAATTAATTTTAAAAGTGGGCAGACTAAGTATTATAGACATCATTTACAAAGCAAGGAATGTACCTGAACTATATACACATGATTGGCGCACTAGAAAGGGAGGTTTAATGCATCTTTGTAATACATTATACCTAGCAAGTTGTACCATAATATAGATATTTTTGCCTAAAACCAGGGGAATTGTTAGATAAAATAGTCCTGTCACAGAGCTCCAGATAAGAAGGAGTGCTGGTATTCTAAATCCATTATTTCTCTTTAAAACTCTATGTTGTGGGTACTCATTGGAATCGTCTCGATGAGACGATTCTAATGAGTACCCACAACATAGGGTTTAGTGGAGAATAATTAATATTTTCAATTTTGAAATCAAAATCACTCCCTCTATCTGGAGCTCTGCTGTCACATTCAGACAATTTACAAATAGCAAAAGGTTTTGACAGAGGCCAGCCTGCCCCAAAGAGCACTGACTGATACTGTTTGCAAGATGCATAAAACCACCTTTTCACAGAGCATGACTCATGTATAATGATACACTACACCCAATTAAGATCATGAGAAATGGAGAAATTGTTATCAGCCATGACTCACAACATGGATTGAAGTACATGTTTGTTGATCAAACAGTACCTTTGGGCATGGTTGTTACTCATTAACATACACGACTATCTAGGGGTCATAAATTTGAATCCAAGCTTGGCCAGAGTCTTTTCAAGAGAATGAAGGTAGAGTTGGGATGATTTTCAGAGCCAAATTCAGAGTAACAATTATCTAGTGACTTAAACCTAGGTTTGTACTACTCATTAGAACTGTTTTGATGAGACAATTCTAATGAGTACCAACAAACTCAAAATTTGGTAAAAAAGAAAAGAGTTTACAAAACAGGAACACCCTCTATGATCTGTATAAGGTCAATCATGGTTTTGCTAGAGGAATGAAATGATAATTTTTCAGATAATATGATAAACCAAGATATTATGAAAAGTCAAGTTTGCTATGGTCAGAATACATGACAAAATATTCTGTGCAGTCTAATCTTGGATACACAGTTCTCAAGATGCAACTACAATTAGTGACTTAACCCAATAAAAAACAACACTAAGGAAGAAAACATTTGACAACACTTTGGGAAAAGTAAAAAAAAAAAGCTCTTGACCATCATTGTCTCCTTTTATCACAGTTTACATATTCACAGACAGATCACATCATTTGAGCCACCTCTAATCTCTTGTCTGAAGATGCTTAAAAAACAAACTAATCTTCAGTAAATGTTTTAACATGGTAAAGGGTAAATTAGAGTTGCCCCTTAAAGTCTCAGTAAAGCCAAAGAACAGGTAATTTTCACTGTTTAAAACTCGAAAATATAACGGATTACCCATCACAACACACATATATAAGATCGGAAAAAACCTGAACGTGTCAGTTACTGCATTGGTTGCCATGATATACGTGTGCGAAAATGCATAGAGAAGCCCGTCGATTTCAGGGACGCCATTGATCGAGACAACCGTCGTTATCGTTCGTGTATATTCAAACTAGGTTTTCGAGAACGTCACATGATAAAATTGCATCTCATTAGTGCTATGATGTAGTAGACAGGACTATTGTTTACAATTCCAACACTATGTCATTGGAGAGTAAGAATGCTCATTCTGAACCTGTTTTCTTATTTAGATGTAGTAAACTCTTCCTGTATTGATGATAAATGAATAAGCGATGATCAGCCTGTGTCGTTGTTTCTGTTTACGATGTCAATAAACTTACGTTTTTCAAGCCTAGAATGGGGACAAAACGATCAAGTGAATGAAGGGTTTGTTTCGACGCTTTAAATGATCACGTGGTGTTTACGTCACTTACACGTCACTGCGGAGATTTACGAGGAAAACTCAGCTAATCGTCGGCGATCATCGATGTAAACAAACAGATAATGCGGCATGGTAGGATCTGTTCTAGTTTCAAAATTCTTTTTGCTGCCACTGACTATAACTTTTGCAACTGCACCTTTACATATCGTGAAAGTCATAATAATCACCATATTTTTGCATGGTAAAAATGTAATTTACTTTTATTTTATAAACAAGTTGTTTATTCAGTTGGACGCTACTGAGACTTTAACTAAATAACACTGAGTGTTAACAACACTGAGGGATAAAGCCTTTGAAAACACTTTGTCAAACAGTAACAATTTTCTCCTTTTCTTGCAATGTTTCTACCATTCAAAGACCAAAATGTGACTCAACATTTGAAATTTGTTTTTGGAAGGGTAGAAAACATTGTGGGAAAGAAGTAGAAATTCTGGTTACAAGAATTTTATCCCTTTTCCACAATGTTTTCACAAGTCTTCTTCTTTAACGTTGTTAAAGAAACTGATTGTTTGGGAAACGGTTGATGGGAGAGTTAAAACTTCCCTCCTTTATCATCCATCACTTTCTCCTTTCCTTGCAATGTTGTCTACCCCTTAAAAGACCTACTACATTAATTTACGTCACACATAATTCATCAAATACTTTCAAATTGGACATGGACTAAATACAGTCAAATCTGTGTACAGCAGCCAGTCAAGGGATGTGCCCAAATTGGCTGCTGTACACAGATTGGCTGCTGTTCACAGTACTTATTTCTCGCACATTATTATCATACTATAGTTGGTACTTTGCAGTATTGTATGATGTTCTAGCTTGTTGAATCATCTTTTGTATGTCACAATGAACTTCTGCCTCACATTATGTACAAAAAAAAGACTTGAATAAAAGGATTTTATTTAAAAGATTTATTTTCCTTTTCATTCCTTTTCCATCATATTTAACAATAATAGTGCTCACAAGTTTCACGTGTTATACTATGTTCATCTAAAGTGTTTGCAAGAAAGCATGGTTTGCAAGAAAGCATGTAAAAACTTTAAAAAATTAAATGTTGCTTAATCAAAACATTGCAGCTTTTGTTAAAAAAAATACAGAAACACAATGATTTGTTCTGCAAAGAAACATGCACTCTGTTACTGTCTTTTTTGGAAAAAATTATCAATTGTTGTCTGCTTGGAAGTTTTTGCAACCCTCATATCTATCAGAAGCTCATCAAAGTCATTGACACATTTGAACATTGACTCATTTCCAATCTGCAGAGCAAATTCTCTCAGTTTACTTAAATAATCCATGGCATCATTCATACAGACAGTGGATACCAACCATGTGATGCCTTGAAATCCGAGTCATTTAAGTCTGCAGCAAATTTGAGAGCTTTCTCTTTGATTAGAGGACCAGACACATTAATTTGCTGAGATGTGGCATCCAGAAACCATTTATAGCACAGAGCGTCAATGTTTTCATAAGAGACATTCCTTTTGATTCGTTTAGAACAAGAGTCACCACTTTCGTACTCCTCGAGAATTTCTCGTTTGCGTTTTGCAACACTCTGAATTTGTGTGCGGCTACTCCCGATTCAGGGTCTAGCTCCGATGTTATTTTTGTGATTGTTTCTCTGGAGAAACAATCACAAAAATAACATCTGAGCTAGACCCCGAATCGGGAGTAGTGTGCGGCCTACACCAAACTCAGTAGCAATAATCCGTGAAGAAGGTCCAGATTCAAGCATTTGAACAACTTTCACACGGTCCCCTAGAGAGATGAATTTACGTATCGAGAGCGACATGATAGCAAGAATTGAGTGCAATAGAAAATTTCCACCCATTTTTAAAATCACCGAGTTCGCAGTTTAGTTAAATGTGTAAACAACTTCGATTGACGTGATGTTCAATTTCATATTATTACAACAAATTACCCATCTGCAAAAATACTGATAAACTTTCATTGCCATTCATCCTTTAAAGATCAAACATGAAAATAAACAACAATTGTCGGTCATTTACCCATAATTAGGGATTGTATAATCTGTAATTGTCTGTTTGCACGTTTTACATTGTGTAGTCGACTTCGTCAATAACTACAGTATAGTGTTAATTATCGATTTTCCGTATCCCGACAAATTAGGTCGTGTGTTGTGTCAGCTGACCTTTGTTTAGGTGTGATATACTGTTGATCCCGACCAATTAATGTGACCGCTGGCTGCATTTCACAATATCACGCTATACACAGTGCAATTAAAGAAGGAAATTGCACGGGGGGAATTCGAGTGGCCGTTGTCGATAGATCGGCCGCTGTTCAGGTATGACCGCTAACTCAGATTTGACTGTATTGTCCTCTGGTACGTAAAAACATAGAGGCTTGATAAGAAAGAGAGAGCAAGACCTTACCTGGTACCAAAGAGTGAAGTTTACTCTGAGACACTAGTCTGGCTGTTGTTACATGTCTCTGTAGGGATCCTTCATACACAAGAAAATATTTCCCTTCCTTTGGGAGGACTCTATCTTCTGTAAACTCAATGGCAAGTGTATTCCCACCCTGTAAATAAAACACAAGAGCTAGATATGGCCCATAGACCTACAAGTGCAATTTACCAAGTTACAGATTCCATTCATAGGCCCCCTAAACTTTACATTTTCTAGAAGTGTGGAGATAAGTAAGAGTACAATTACAAAAATTTTTGCAAGAATAATATTGATTAAGGTTGGGATTTTAAACATATTTCAAGTGCTGCCAATTCAAAATTCATCACAACAAACCAGTGTATAAAACTAATTACATGACACTGTCTTGTTACATCAAACTCAACATCTTTTAACTCTGACTATCTGCATACATACTAGCAGTACCTACTAATCATATCATACACTTAAGGGCCCATATTCACCTACCGTTTTTAAGAATATTCTTAGTCTTATTCTGAAAAAATTTATAAATATGAAAGTGACACACCTTCTGATTAGCTAAACCAATTGGTTTAGTCAATCAGAAGTTGTGTTACTGTCAAATTTAGAAAATCTTGGAGAATAAGACTAAGATTGTTTTTTAAGAATGGTTGGTGAGTAAGGATCTTCAACAGCCTGGTAAGGACTTACTTAAAGATATCTAGAAAAGCATTGCCCCAAACTGGCCTCACATACTGTTCAATGTGTAACAATGTGTACTCTATCAAACTTGTTACATTTGCTGACAATACAGCTGTTTTCGTACTACATGACATGGTTTTTCCATCTGCACAAATCTGAGTACTTTAAAGCAATATTTGCTGACACATTCAATTTCACCAACCGAGTCCATTTGATACAATTAAAGCAGGACATTATTTATTTAGCGTTTAAAGCTTTTACTGTCATTTTTTTAACTTATGTGATGGCATTCAGTGCACCTACCTATGCTTTCAGTACTATGTAGTAAGAGGGATGAATCATGTTGCAATGAATTTCATCAGTCCTTGGAAGGAATTTGACTTTGGTACTGGGAGTCGAAACATAACCTTGACTATGTGGTTGAGTGTTTATTGAGCTAACTTGCAAATTATGATAAAAAAACTTTAAATACTTACATAGACTGGGGACTTGGTGGTCGACAAGGCCATTGAGTCTTTTTTCCTATTAAATCACGATCTGTAAAATATAAACATGTACTAATTACACAAGTCTTTACCAGACAGGAAAATTTCAGCCTTGTCCATATTGAACACATTTGCAGAAAACAAGTCAGATGTAGCTCAAATAATTGAATTTGTTTTAGAAAGGATTGGATTTAAATTGTCTTTGAAATGATAGCAAACAATGTCAAAAAGGAAAATAAGTGCTGCTAAAAAGCATTTTTTTTCCTTTTCATCCTATGTTTTAACGAGTCTTGATCTTACTATTTCTTTGGAGGAAAAGTGCTATCTTTTAAGCCTTTATCACACAATCCCTACTTTCAACAACCTTTGCAAAGAGAACTTTAGAAAATATTGTAAGGAAAGGAGAAGATGCTGGTAACCAGCATTTTCTCCTTTTCCTACAATGTTTTCAACCCTATTGAAGACAAATTTCATCATTTGAGCAACATTTAAATTGTCGTTAAATGCTTTCAATTTGACCAAATCCAAGAATTTTGTCGTGTGGTAAATGATTAAGTCACATTCAATTAGTTGTCTTCAACTTGGAGTGAATTAATTTCTATACATTCTCGTTTGACTGGGTGACAGTGCTTTTAGCAAAAAAATTGGTAAGAAGCTTTTAAAGTAAATTTAGTACTACTGGGTATTACTTCTGGGGAGAACTAGTACCAATGAAATAAGGGTACAAGTTTTCCTGAGTACAACTTCTCTACAGTTTTCTTCAGCAACCCTGCAAACTGATGCAGAGAATGACTGAAACCTGAAACATTTTCCAAGAATTTAATGTGAAATAATGCACAGGACACAATCAGTTCACAATTTTTTTTACTACCAAAATCTCCTATCAACTTACAGAGAACTCTTTTTCTACAACACTCATAATTTTGTCAATACCGTAACACATTTTAAAATAATGGACTGTTCTAGGGCCATAGATGTTTGGATAATAGACAAGTTTGGTAAATTAGACTTTATATAATAATTAGACTGGGAATTTGACATCAAGGTAATTAGCTGCTGTTAATGCACCTTGACAATTTTTGTACACGATACCTGACTTTGATATGTTTTTCATGAAGCATGTTCTATAGGGTAAAAGAAAATAACTTTTTCTTACTCGTACATTCCTACATTCTCTTGGATTTTACATTTGAGTTATTTCCGTCTTGTAGCTGTTTACAAAAATTCAACACAGGTGATTTTAGAAAATAGTGTGTCCAATACTCTGTTAAAATGATTGTTTGAGACATAACCAAGGATTACTTGATGGTAAATTTATCTGTTAATATGAATATTTAGTGTATGTGCCCAGTATACGAGTTTCAATGGTCAGAAATTTCAGAGTTCAGGCAGGTTTTGGATGTGAAAAACATTACGGTTCACATAGCACTACATAATAACCCTGTTACCGCAACATCCAATTGACTAACTATATAAGTCTAATTTACCATACTTGTCTGTTACTCCATTCTAAAAACCTGCATCAGAACCATTTCTGATGGGTGTATTTGCCATTCAAAACTCCACGCCTGTTTAAATCCAGAAAAGCTGAGCAGACATAATAAATGCAAGACAGAAAATCTTTTATCATAAACCTATGTTCCAGATTAAAATTTTGTCTAACAATCAACAACAGAAAGAGATATCCTACTCCACCCACATGTTTTTCAAGCGCATATCAAAACATTGAACAGGAAATATATTCAAAAAGCTCTTTTGGACAATAAGAAATGAAAAGTAAGATAACCATGGTAACCATACTTAAATATCTTAATCAGGAATTACAACTTACAAAATAATCAATGATTCACCAATATTGTAAGCACGTCACATTCATAACTAAATGCAGACGTCCACTTTCTATTTCCGCCATGTTAAAATTGTGACCTACGGATCACGTGACACGAATTCAGATAGCCTAAAGACCAAATGGCAATTAATTGACAGAATGGGTAAAATGAACATTTTCTTTAACAAGGATTTACTTAAGATTAAAAGCAAAGCTATTTGTAGATGCTGGTTTCACTATGTCTGACTCTGTACATATAAGGTCCTACAGATCTAGAAAAGAAATCGAGTTTAAAGCTGATTTTACAAACAAAGAAAATAGAAAAATACCGATTGGATAATATACTCAAGAAAAAAAAAGTTAAGGAAATCCTGTTTGAGGGGCTATGGCAAGAGATCTAATGCATTTTAAGAATTTTCAATTTTACGGTATTACAAAGTAACAATTTTTCTTCAGAGATTAGAGCACCTATAGTGGTTTAAATACTCAAGATCAAGGTTGACTGGTCTTCCCGTGATTTTTCGCAAAATTGCAATATTGATTTAGCTTAAACATATTTTATTGCCATGATTTACATACATGTCCAATACATATTAACAAACAAGAAAAAAAAAAAAAAAACAAACAAAAATAAAATAAAAAAGCGGCAAATGGGTTGAGCCACAACTTCAAAAACTTAGTTACGGCTCTCCCCATAGATCGATGAAATAACATACTTTACTAGACTATATGGCAGAGAACTATTTTTGGCAATATATCTTAATTGAAAGAAATAATAGTTATAATAATAATTATGTAAGAATATTGTTAAGTCAAAGGAAGGACAGGATGAAAAAAAAATACATGTATAAAGGGTCATACATCCAGCATAATATACGGAGTAAATATGAGAGAGACAGAGGCAGAGAGAAATGGGAATGGGTGACTCAGATCAGTTTCTACTCTTTTCAGACAATATAGAGTCAATTAACCATCCTGAAGCGCCCTGTTGCAGCTATGTACTTATTGACTAGTTTAATAAAAGAGTGTCACAATAGAGTCTCACCCCAAAAAAAACTTTAATTGGCCCTTAGGCTATTTACTTGTCTCAGATAATTCAACGATCCCTGGATAATTTGAACGAGACTCAGCCGACATTGCAGTTTTCAAATCAGTGCAATATCTCTATTGTCCAGAATCGTACAAGATTCCTTCACCAGGGCGATGTTGTACGCATCGACTGGCCAACGAGCTCTCCAGACATATCTCCAATGTGTGAGGCATTCTGGGACAGAGGGTCCGACGCAGAATACCGGCATCAAGAACGCTCTAGGCCCTTGCTGCGGTACTACAGGGTGAATGGAGGCTGATTCCTCAGCATTAGATCGCCAGAACTATTCAGTACAGGCCTATGCGACACTGGCCCGAGGCCTTATTTGCCACTGAGGGGGGATACTGTTGAACATCATTGACAGGATATTTTGAACATTCTCACCTTCCATACGTGACATTTGAGGCTATCATGAGATGGGCTTTTGCGTTTCCCACTAAGCTACCAGGCTAGACCTAATGCATGTGACATTTCCTTGCCGTTTACGATCAAGATATAGTTATTAATACATGTATTCTTTCGTCATTAATATTTTCTTTAGGAAGTTTATATACATGTATAGCTTTCGATATGAAACGATACCATGGTTTAATTAATGACTCTGGGGAAATATGGCTTTTGAAAACATTATGAGACAGGAGAAACTGCATTTTCCTATGAAGTTTTATAGTTTCACAAACAAACCCCTTTGTCATCGACCATTACTTTGAATTCAGATAAATCTAAAATTTTGTAGTCAGGTAAAGAATTAAATCTTGGGCTGGTATTCCCTGGAATTTGATGTTTGTGCCATCAACACTACGCCAAATTTTAAAACCCTCAGCTTTCAAATCAGCCTGAGTCCAAGCGCTAATAATCTTTTAGTCACTCCTTATCGCGGTCTCCTTTCACAGTCTCTGCAGGTCTGTGGCAAGACTGTTAATCGGTTACGTAATTATTACTTCATTTTTGACAGAGCAACGTCCGAATATATAAATGCAGAAAAAAAAAGATCGGACTGGAACCCAGGCTATCTCCACATACATGAAATCATGTAAGTTACGAGAACTAAATGGAATCTGTTTGGCTATTTAATCCACTCAGGTAGCCACTCGGAGTCATCGACATACTGACTGATAGCCACCTTGTTCCCTCAGGGATCAGACGAAAAAGTAAAAGTAATAAAATGGTGCCATGCGGAAGGATGCATTTCATAAAATGTTAGATATCTGACAGATCATCCTTTAATCCTCTACAACACAATGACGACTTTTATCGACGCTGAAAAAGAGAGCTTTTGAAAACATTGTGGGAAAAGGAGAAAATGCTGGTAACCAGCATTTTCCCTTTTCCCACAATATTTTCTACCCTATCAAAGAAATATTGCACCATTTAAGCAACATCGAAATTGTCGTGTGCAAATGCTTTCAATTTGGACAAGTCTAGAATTTTTTCGTCGGGTAAATGGTTAATGATTTACAATAGATTCGTTCAAAAAAATGTGGGAAAGTATGGGTTAGCCCTAATCACACCATGACTGTTTACCAAGATCAGCCTGCGTTTATGCCTGCACTCTCCGTTTCTTTATTACTACACTCAATCATGTAAACTTTATTAAATGCTCACGAAGTTGTTTTCATGTATAATGCTATATTGTATATAATCTTAGTCATAATTACGGCGACAGCTCTTTAACTCGGATTTGATTCTTAGGTTTCACAGGTAACGAGTTGGGACTTTGTTCTAAGTGCTTAACGCCAGGACACACCAACAAAGAACGCGCAGCGTCTAGAGGGAGGACAAAACCAAATACTTTGTACGGTATCCTTCACCTGAAGTATATGCTTGAGGACATCATTTTTTTCCCGGGACGATCAAAACTACGAATTTTCAGAGTAAACGTTAGGTTATCTAGAGGGAAAGAATTAGTTTTCAGTTCTGAAGAAGAAAAAAAGTGAAATCTTCTGATTCTTTGGTAAACTCTTTTAGCACCATAGGCTAAAACTGAGGCTTATTCAGAGGGCATAGATTAAGATCAGACTGCAACGAACGTACAGCCTGATCTTGGTTGTATACCTTCCACTTGTAAGTAAGGCTAGTCGATATAACAAATATTTCTGAGTTTTAGTTAAAGGAGACTAGGTTTATGTTTTTGAAGACGAAAGAGTAAAGGCGGGTGTTTAGATGAACTAGGGATAAATTTATAGTCCCAACTAAGCAGATTCGATTCCTTTCGAATGTCTCAATTTAATCCGATTCAGCGGCGCGGCTAGGATCCTTAATCATTAATGTATTGAGATATCATTGGATATACGAGGGTTGTCCCAAAATTCCGTGACAATTTCATTAGCAAAGGAAAATGAAACGCTACAAATGCAATTTTTCAATATGTTTTCAATACATATAAACCAAACATGTATATAAAAAAATCACACGAAAATCTTTACAAATAAGAAAATTATAGCATAAATACCACAACAAGTACCTACACTGCGGCGCACGTCTAGCGTTAATAACGACGTCAATGTTAAGTTTAAGAGCCTTCGTCAAAGTATTCTCTGTGAAATTCAACGCATTTGCCATGTCATTTAATCCACGACTGGTCAAAAACGGTCTTGAACCAAAATCTCTGTCAGACCTCTGTTAAAAGCAAATATAGCAGACATCAGCTCATTGCTGGAATCGAACTTTCGACTTCGTAAATCCTCCTTAAGCTGTGGAAAGCAGGCAAAGTTGTAAATCCGAGTAGAAATCTTTACCTTCTTGGAAGGAGAGGTCCGAGGTGTCTTCCATATACTGGACTATCGCTTTCCTTTGAGTTTGAAGTAGTTTAACCACCTCTAATCTGTTATAAAAAGAGGATTCAACAGAGCGTAGTCTGCTTCAACTCGAGCAAGAAACTCTAGGGACGTGTGAACCTTCTTCTGTTTGTTATCTTCAAATAGAAGACATAGAACCCATATCGCGCAGACTCGTGACATGTTCAGTTTGTCCTTAAGTATTCTGTAGACTGAAGACCTTCAGGCGAATGACGACCGTATCTCTCTGACTATTAGTCTGCGAAAATGCATCTCTTCACCAAATCACACGACTCTTCATCTAAAGAAATCGGCCCACCATTTCGTACTTTCTCCTCTTCCTAGCGTACACCTGCCCTTAAGTCTGTTTTACTGCCATGACAATTGTAAGCCAGTGCTCGAGAAATGTGTTTAAACTTTTCAAAACGCCAAATTTGTTCTATAGTCTAGTCGAGTGTTATTCCAAGATCGGCACAAAATTTTATAACTTCGCTGCGCTGCGAGATCTTCTGACGTCGTCATTTCAAATTTTCTATTTTCTACTGATCTTTTTCGTTTGTTTATATACCGTCTGTTGTTTACTCGATCACATTCAAATTTTCGGCGATGACATCAAGAACTCAGAAGAAAACGTCCATGTAATATGAAGCAGAAATAATATCAAATATCGAAAATATTCGTACATGACTGGAGTTCATACAAAGACGTTTATGGAGAAAATGGCGTGCGCCGGGAAATGACACCTCCTTATCAATTTTGTGAATTTAAAGAAGAAATAAAGCTAATATTTCCTTGGATACTTAATATAGATTGAAATAACATCTTCATGGATGAAATGTGTGAAAATGAATGTCCTGACGCTAAAAATGGCAAGTTTATAAAATTTGTCACAGAGTTTTGGGACAACCCTCGTAGATGTCTTTTATAGAGATCTACTTATAAATAATCACGCGTCTGATCGGCTTTTAATTATTTCTAGTCTGCATTGCAGCACTAGATCTGGATCTGGTTGATGCAGTGTTGAGCATACACGTATATTTAGCTCCGCCTACTTGTGCATGTGACAGGCTCACGCAATGCACAAGGAGCATGCGCATCTTGTATATTTCAGCGTTCCACTGCGAGGTCCCGGCGACATCTTGAATTGGAATCTTCAGAACTTGATGCCGATTGCGAAATCATGAAAACAATAACAGGAGAGGTTTGAAAAATGTTGTTTTGGCGGAAATATTAAGAAAGTAAGTACATACACTTTTAATTAGCACCGCAAAAAGGGAATGAGACACTAATTACGACGATATTGCCATGTTACAAGACAAATTATGCCGGGTTTTCTTCAAGGGAAAAAACTATTCTAGAATTACATCTACAGGTAAAATTTTACGTATGGACGGAATCCTGTGATAACAGATATGAATGTCTAATTATGTTTAGTTCTTGTCATCGTTGTTTTTTGCCGTAAACATATAGGAAATTGCGGATAAATGCAACGGAAGTGAGTGTTGCTGGGGAGTTCACGTCTCGTGGTTTGATTTTCGCGCTTGCCAAACTTGAATTGGAGTTGCAAAACGTGTTATAGAACGTTGTTGTGTATGCAGTGCGAGATAAAGATCGATTCTGAAACATGCCGTGAGCTGATTAGATTTCGATCTAGATATCTAGAGCTCTGCACAATGATTGTATCCAATGAAATAAATTGACGCAGTATTTCTTTCTAAAGATCTGCAGGTTCAGAAAACTACTGCAAAGTTTTAACTTTTGACTTGAATTTGTGCACACAGTGGAAATAAATGCAGGCTTTTCTGTGATCGCCAGTGTCTTTGAATTTGAAAATTTTCTAAATGTCACCCAAATTTCAATTTTTGCCTTCTGTTAGTCTTTTAAGGAAAATCAAAGGACACCTCTCCTTTTCCATGTATGACAAAGTCAAGGAAAAGCCCAGCTGAATAGACCTTTCCACTCTGGGTGTGGGCCAACATGATTTTCTTTTTCTAGACTCCTTTTAGAATTTTAATGCTCCCTTAACCCTTTACCACACAATCCCAACTTTTGACGACCCTAAGGAAGAAGGCTTTTGAAAACATTGTAGGAAAAGGAGAAAATGCTGGTAAGCAGCATTTTCTCCTTATCCCACAAATATTTTCTATCCTTTCAAAAAGAAATCTCATCATTTGAGCCATGATAAATTTATCCTCTACAAATGCTTTCATTATGAATGAGTCAAAAGTGTGTTGTGTTGTAAAGGGTTAACAGTTTTGGGAGTGTTAAAAGTGGCCATGTTGTTTGTACGTTGATCCATCCACAATTTTACTTCTGTACTATTTCTCAGCAACCACGAAATGGAATTCAACAAAACTTCATGAGAAGCTTCTCTATAAAGAGGACAGGCATGTTGTCAACATGTTCTGGTTCAGTTTTTGCAGTTATCCCCCTTTAAATTTTGAGTCCTCAATTTCGTTTTTGAAGTATTTCTCATTATCCACTGGATGGAATTCAACAAAACTTTATGGGAAGCTTTCCAATGAGGAGGACATCAGTATATTGTTAGAATGTTCTGGTTTGATAATTTTTTCTCACAGTTATTGTCCTTTGAATTTTGAATCAATAATTATGCCCCCCTTCAACGAAGTGGGGGTATATTGCTTTGCTAATGTCGGTCGGTCAGTCTGTCGGTCGGTCGGTCCGTCGGTCAGTCGGTAGACCTTACCTTGTCCGGATGATAACTAGACACCGAACTGACCTAGGTTCGTCAAATTTGGCACTGACATGCGTCTCTAAGTGTAGATGATCCCTATTGATTTTGAGGTCAATTGGTCAAAGGTCAAGGTCACAGTGACCGTCAACATGTTGATATATAGACCAAACCTTGTCCGGATGATAACTAGACACAGAATTGACTTAGGTTCGTCAAATTTGGCACAGACATGCGTCTCGGAGTGTAGATGATCTCTATCGATGTTGAGGTCAATCGGTCAAAGGTCAAGGTCACAGTGACTGTCAACATGTTGATATATAGACCAAACCTTGTCTGGATGATAACTAGACACAGAATTGACCTAGGTTCGTCAAATTTGG
The DNA here is from genome assembly GCA_946811185.2 of Hippopus hippopus. NCBI lineage: Eukaryota > Metazoa > Mollusca > Bivalvia > Cardiida > Cardiidae > Hippopus > Hippopus hippopus. Next base: position 11,513,751 of record OX328104.1, read on the forward strand.
CACAGACATGCGTCTTAGAGTGTAGATGATCTCTATTGATTTTGAGGTCAATCGGTCAAAGGTCAAGGTCACAGTGACTGTCAACATGTTGATATATAGACCAAACCTTGTCCGGATGATAACTAGACACAGAATTGACCTAGGTTCATCAAATTTTGCATAGACATTTGATCCCTATTGATTTTGAGATTAATCCATCAAAGGTCAAGGTCACAGTGGCCTTCAACTTAATGATATTTAGACCAAACCTTGTCTGGATGATAACTAGACACAGAATTGACCTAGGTCCTTCAAATTCTGTACAGATATTCATCTTGGAGTGTAGATGATCCCTATTGATTTTAAGGTTAATCCATGAAAGGTCAAGGTCACAGTGACCACCAGATGATTCAGGGCCTGCGCTGCCATTTGCCACTTGAGCCATTTGCTAAAAAAAAATTAAAGTGTCTCAAAAATCATCATGTGGCTCAACTTGTGGCTCCAACATTTTATTCGTGTATTATCGGGGACGTAGTAAGCATCGAAGTTGACTGGGAAAAAGCAGAAGTCGAACGCTCGTGCCGAAAAGAAAATCGATAACCCAGTCTGTGTATCGGCGACTGTTTACAATCTTGTATGTATACACACGGCGGTGTGTATAATTATGCGAACTGTTGACAGATTATCAAGTTTAACAATTGAAGTGGGCTATAAATCAAAAAGATGAAATCGATATTTCCCAATCAATCCTTTTGATAGCAGTTTGTGAACTGTGCCACTTTCTGTATCAATGTGGCAGTAGGGGGGCATGACTGTTTTACAAACAGACATTTTGTTTCATTTCTGCTTTCTCATTAAGCACTAAATTGAATTAAGGAAACATAATGGTAAGCTTCCCTATAAAGTGGAAATGCACAAACTGTCAGCATGATTTGGTTGGGTAATTTTTCTGGCAGTTATGGCCCTTTGAACTTTAAGTCCCTTACTGCATTTCCACTTTATTTTTCGGCGAACAGTTGATGGAATTCAATGAAACTTCAAGGAAAGATTCCATATAAAGGGAAACATGATCATAATGTCTACCTTCAGATCCTGTTCATTGTTAGACTGAATGGATTTTGTGGATCCATAATTATGTGAGAACTTGCTTGGTATAATGCATCACGCAGATGCATTCAACTCCCTTTTGCCAGAGCATGGCTCATGTGGGTTTTATCATAGGGGTCCATAGTTTGATTCCTGGCACCCACAGACTATATATTATAAACAAGGGATTTAACTGTATGCAGCCCGTTAGTCGCCCCCGGTTACAAAAAACAACGTATCTTTTCTACCCCATCAGTTATTCTCCTATTTTTTTCTACAGCTGAGAGCTAAAACATTTTTCTACCAGAAAAACACAACTGTTTGTCAGTGGCTAATGCAGTTTGGCTGATACATTCGCTCAAACTTGTAAACTCGCTCAAAAATCTGAGCCATTAACACGGGTTCGTACATCCGTTTTCAAGATATAAAATGCACTTTAGATCCAATGAAACGCAGCACTAGCGGCACCCACCCTTTAAACATGTTTAAAAATACTACTGACCTATAGTCTTTATCTTCAATAACGACGAAGCGCCTCGGAATTCGTTGAATTTGTGATCCACGTTCTTATTTCGAACAGCAGCTGCCATCTTCTGTCATGTGACATTGTTTGGAACGAGAAATTTCATCGGTTGATATGTACTAACAGTCGTGCATTAAACCAATGAAATTTTGTACAGCTGCTCACACCTTTTTGTCACGTGACAGTACGGTGACACTGTTTGGAACGAGATATTTCATTGGTTTATATGCGCGAACGTCAGTATTGAATGTACGAACCCGTGTCAATGGAGAAGATTTTTGAGCGAGTTTACAAGTTCGAGCGAATGTATCAGCCAGACTGCATTAGCCACTGACAAACAGTTGTGTTTTTCTGGTAGAAAAATGTTTTAGATCTCAGCTGTAGAAAAAATTAGGAGAATAACTGATGGGGTAGAAAAGATACGTTGTTTTTTTGTAACCTGGGGCGAGTAACGGGCTGCATACAGTTAAATCCCTTGTTTTAGTCTATGGGTGATAGGAGTCAAACTACGGACCCCTATGGGTTTTATGAGCATGCTACATCTTTACATGTCTATAATTCCAAACATGGTCATAATTACGGGAAATCATTCAACATGGATTTACGTCATCGCATTTGACATCATTACACTGAAAGTTGCTTACGTAATGTTATTTTGAAAAAAAGTTATAGAACAAAACCTAGTGCGGTGGTTAATTCCAACATGCTGAAAATGGCAAAGTCAAAGGAAATGGCTGTGCAGCGGAATGTTATCGAATATTATGTACAGTTAGATATGACTCCTACACAAACACTACGCAAACTGCATGCTACAGAAAAATTCAAATCTGTGTCAAGATCTCTTGTATTTAAATGGCACAAGAGATTTGTTGATGGATGGACAGAGGAGCAGCGCCTTACAGTCCAGACTTAGCGCCCCTAGACTTTGCTTTGTTCCCCTATTTAAAGTCTCAGTTGCGGGGACATAGATTCGAAAACTTCAATGAACTGCGACAGGAAACTCTGTGAGTGTTGAGTAATTTGAAAAGCAAGTGGTTTGAAGATGTATATGGTAAGTGGATAACACGCCACCGTAAATGCATCAAGTACCATCAAGAGTACTTTGAAAAAGAATAAATTGTTTTCTAGGGACGACATCACGTTGGCTTTAGTGTGCACCAGGTATGTATGGGTAGCTTATTCTAAATCGTGATAGATTGAGCAATTCTTAAGGTAGTTAGTTTATATTTCACACATATATGCACAAAGCTCTTGTAAAGGATTCCAAAACTTGCTGAATCTATTGTGTAAACACTGATTGTGTTATAGCCTTTGTCTACGCTATTTTGGGACAGCCCTCGTATTCTTTAAATTTGCACCATACGCTTCCAGGTACACAGATGCTTAACCCTTTACCATACAATGCCAACTTTTAACGACCCTGGGAAAAAAGTCTTTGAAAACATTGTGGGAAAAGGAGAAAATGCTGGTAACCAGCATTTTCTCACATGTTTTCTACTCTTATTAAAGAAAAATTACACCATTTGAGCCACCTTGAAACTGTCACCTGCAAATGCTTTCAATTTGGACAAGGCTAATATTTTGTCATTTGGTAAAGAGTTAAAGTAAGAGGAAATCTGTTACTTAAGAAATAATCTTCTTTCTATCGTGGTTTATTGTTCAATAAACCACAGTTGTGAGTTATGAGACACAATAAATAATCCACGAGGGCGATAACTCACAACGAAGTTTATTGAACGATAAACCACGATAGAAAGATTATTTCGATTCTAACATGACCAACTCTTAATCAAAGGAAAACAAGTTCATACTTAAAGTAAAAATTATATTCCATTGAATAACTTACTTTCTTACTTTATACAGAATGACGTCTCTTTATATAGAATGACGTCACTCTACATAGAATGACATAGATTTTACCATGCTTTCGTTGCACTGTGTTTATAGAGCCAAATTCACGTGTCATGTTAGAATTAGTTTTGTAATCTTAGGCTGTTAACCCTTATCCTGCTAAATAACTTGGATAAAACTTTCGAGCCTATAGTAAAAACCCCAATAATGTTATTTCAAACTTATTTTTCTAAGAAAAATATCTTTTTATTGGACAGTGTAGATCCAAGATCAGACTGCATGTTTTTTGCAATCTGATCTTGATCTACATTGTTTGCAAACGGTCAGTGAACCACATTCAGCAGCTTAGGAGTTAAGTACAACTTAAGTTACTGCTTGCAGCAAGTTTAGATCTAGATCAGGCTGCACAAATCCTGTACAGTAATATGTGATATATTTCAACTCAGATCATTTTGCCCTCTTTAAACAATAATCTTCTAGTTTAAATACTTAACTCTTTACTAAACGACAAAATTTTAGACTTGTCCAAACTGAAAGCATTTGCGTACGACAAAATAAACGTGACTCAAAAATAGAAACTTGACTTTGGAAGAGTAGAAAACATTGTGCGAAAATGAGAAAATGCTGGTTACCAGCATTTTCTCCTTTTCCCACAATGTTTTCAGTGGGCTTCTTCCTCAGGGTCGTTAAAACCAGGGATTGTTTGGTAAAGGGTTAAATGTTTAGAAGGTTTATATCTGGTTTTGGAGACATTGTATGAAAAGGAGAAAAGGTTGGTATCTAGCATATTTTCCCTTTCCCACAATGTTTTCAACTGTTTCAAAGAAAAATCAAGTACTTGAGCCACATTTAAAAGCTTTCAATTTGGACCAGAATAAATTTTTGCCACCTGGTATAGAGTTAATTTACAAATGAAGTTCCTCTTGAAGAAAGTGTAGGCTTGGATCAAACTTCACATACCCTGTAATTGGATCTTTTTGTTCTATTTACCCAAAATGTGTGAGTAGTTAAAAATTCTTTGTCTAGATTTGTGTTTCAATTCTTAGACTACGACAGTAACTGTAGTTGCTCTTACAGATGGTGCAGATCTGGATCAGACTGTACATACACTGTACATGAATGGATTAACTCCTGATCAAATTACAAAATTTCAGACTTGTCAGAATCCAAAGCATTTGCAGATGACAGATTAAATGTGGCTGAATTGGTGAAAATTATCTATAAAAGGTTAGAAAACATTGTGGGAAAACAAGAAAATGCTGGTTAGCAGCATTTTCTTTTTTTCCCACAATGATTTTGAAAGTCTTCTTCCTTAGGGTTGTTAAAACTTGGGATTGTATGGTGAATGGTTAATCATTTGTACTTGGAACAGTTTTTTTCTCTGTACTCCTTAACATTTAAAGTGCTGAATTACTAATTTGGACCTTTTTAATTAGGAAAAGCGGCCCAGACTATTGCTATTTGAAGACTGTTTCCATTAGAGTATGTAACATAGTAGCAGACAGTGCAGATCAAAGATCAGACTGCACGTTCTGTGCAGTCTGATCTTGATCTGCATTGTCTGCAAAAACAACTTAAGTCAGTTTCAGGGCTTTAAGGGTTAATAGACTTATTAAAAAGTACATCTCTTGATGGTAATTATAAAAGTACTGTGCGTAATTAGGAGATGTTTTTGACATATTTTGGATGAACCTGGTTGGAATTTGGAGCAGGGCATTCTGAAAAGGACAGAGTTCCGACTTTCAAAGGCAGTGGTGTGCTCAGGTGACAAAAGCCCCACTATGAAAATGGTGTATGGTCATTGCCTTTGACGATTCCATTGAATTGTAGGACTTAACTCTTAACTAAAAACGACAGAATTTTAGACTTGCCCAAACTGAAAGCATTGGCAGGTGACAAATCAAATTTAGTTCAAATGAGCCAAGTTGTCTTGGATCAGGTAGAAAATGCGGGAAAAAGAGAAAAATGCTACATTTTTCTCCTTTTCCCACAGTCTTTTCAAAGGGCTTCTTCCTCAGGGTTGTTAAAGGTCAGGATTGTATGGTAAAGGGTCAAAGATATGTGTGGAAGCTGTGCTATCTGGATGAACAATTTTTAAGGGGTGTCAGTCTTCGTCAGGGTCAATAAAAATTGTGCGCTTAAAAAAGGCAGGTAATTTTCCTGCGTGTACAATGATGGCTTTTAAACTTCTACTGACAGAAATACATATAGAAAATAAAAACTACCTAGTTTTTTGGTATTTTTCTATAAAATTTCCTCGCTTTTTACATCCCACATCTACGAAGTAGAGGGCGGTATACTTGTGTCAACATGTCTGTCTGCAGGGTTCGACATTAAGGCACGTCTGAACGACAGTGTCTAGCAAAAGATCGGTTCGGGCTAGTAGGGACTGTGTCCAGCTAGCCTGAATGGTCTAGTGCAAAAGTTGAGACAATTACTTTAAGTTTCAATTTCATGCTTCGCGTAAGTGACGAAAATCGACTGTAGATGCCGTTCGCCGAAAAAGATCGTTTATCAAACTTGCGATTTTTTTCAACCAGCCATAATTCATTGACAACTTCTTAATTGTTATAACAGGAAGATGGTCGTGCGTGCACGGTAGCCCATAACTTCACTGGAAAAACCAAATTGAACTGAAAATAGAGTAAGGCTAGTAGACCGGAGTCCACAGTATGTCGCTATTTCGTCGGCCGGGATAAAAGTCATAAATTTTATCATGACTGTTATCATTTTGTCAGAGTATTTGATCTTTTAACAAGAATTTCTTATGTCTACCTCTATTTTGGAATACCGTAGTTTCATTCTGACGACAACCGAGAATGCGTCGTCCAGACGTTTACCTAGACAATGGAGCAGACGACCGGTGAATATGCAAAGCTTGCATAACTTCAAAACAACATCTGATCAGGGAGGAGCGAAGTCATAAAATGAAGCTAAAATGAATCCAAACAAAAGTAGATCTGGATAAATTGAATTAGATGTTGTTCGCAGAAAAAAGATCATTTTAGACCTTGAATGGAAAGCTAATTCGCTCTGTTGGTTTGTTTGATTCAGGGGAAAATGCCATGTTTTCTTTGCGGACAGTTTAATAAATGAAAGATTTGTTCCAGGATCTGACAACATTATACCAAAATGTTTTTCTCCTTTTTACTCAAATTCTGTTATTTGAGCATTAGTTAGACTAATATATTGTCCGTGATTGCTTTCAAAATGGATGTCCAAATTGTTGTCCTCTAGTAAAAATCGTAATTGAAATACATGTAATTAACGGGGAAACATTCATTGATCATGACTTATCATGACATTGTCATTTTTTTTTGGTTACAATTTGGTATAATTACAAGGGAAACAACAGAGTTTTTGATCTATTTTATACTTTTCTTCATTTTGCAAAACTGGTCTAGTAAAAATCTGAAGTGGTCTAGTAAAAATAGCAAATTACTAGTCCACTGGTCTAGTTGGAAAAAATGTTAATATCGAACCCTGGTCTGTCTGTCCTTCCATCAATCCGTCTGTCAATTCATCTGTGTGTTCGTTTCTATGCTCCAACTCAATTGCTGTTTGACCTGGGACCCTGAAACTTTATACAAGTGTTGCTCATGACCCAAGGAGGTGCCAATTTCTTTCCAAAGATTGATGATAGTCACTGCAACAGGATTCATTCCTCTCCCACCACTGACCATTGTTTCGACGATGATTATGTGGGAAAGCAGCCAGTGGCTTGGAAAGAAAATTGTGCGGAGTACTGTTAAAAGAGACTCCAGGAAAGCATGGATAGGTGCACTGGCTGCTGCGATATAACTGAAATAATGTTGAAAAACGGCATTAAACACCATACAATACAACCCAAGGAGGTGCCCTGTTGTATTTGGTCACATGGGTCAAAGGTTAAGGTCACAGGTGAACTTACTTTAAAAAAATCATTTCTGTGCTCTAAGTAAGTTGCTATTTGACCTAGGACCCTGAAATTTTATACTAGTATTGCTCGTGACCTAAGGAGGTGCCATATTGTTTTGGTGTAATACGGGTCAAAGGTAAAGTTTAGAGGTGAACTTTGTTTGAAAATCATTTCTGTACTTTAACTCAATTACTGTTTGACTCAGGACCCTGAAAGCTTTATACAAGTGTTACTCATGATTAAAGGAGATGCCCTATTTTTTGGGGGGTCAAATGAGTCAAGGTCAAGGTCACAGGTACACTTTGTCATAAAAACCTTTTTTTTTTCTCTGATTGTGCTGCTTCAGTTACAGGGTGCTGGTGGGGGGGTATTAATTTTTGTTCACTTTGTGAAAGTTCTAGTTCAATACTGGTAGCTATTATAGTGTCACAAGGGATAAATACATTTTGGACAAGATAGACTAAAAAATAGGAATACGCCTTTCGAGAGGTAGAGAACATTGTAGAAAAAGGTGAAAATGCTGGCTTTGACCATTTCCTTCTTTTTCCACAATTTTTTAAAAGGCTTCTTCCTTTGGGTCTGTGAAAGTCAGGATTATGTGGTAAAGGGTTAAAGAACAATTGCATTATACTTTTGTTTTGTATGCCACAAAGTCAAGAGAACAAAAGCTTCAAAAACGAAGAGCTAAAACACTGTCAATGAAACAGTAATAAAGCTTAAAATGGTGTTTTACAAGCAATTTTATCCTGGTTAATACATGTGTGAAGTTTGAAGACCATTGGCCTAATACTACCCAAATTACGTGTAACGTTTGATTAATGAAAATCTGTATGAAGGGCAATATTAAGACAGATATCATGCTACTTGATTTACAAAATATCACATAATTTATTACTGCTCTAAACCATTCATTTCTAAGAGATAAGTCTGTTTGCTTATCTTGTCAATCATGCTAATGGGATGAGAAACTATCATTTTATTGCTAAAAATTATATACATACCATACCATATGTTAAGTTTTAACTGACCAGTGACACCTGGATAACATTGTTTTTGTTGTTGTTGCTGCTGCAGGTTGCACTTTTTTCTGTAAAAAGCCACTGAAACAAGGTCCTTTTCTAAATTGGATAAACAATTACAGTATGGACCAACGTACAGTCTCGCAAATCGGAAGCTGCTGTCACTGTACGCCCCAAATCAGTCAGCTGCGGTAAACAAATATCATAAAACAGGCTGGCACGTGAATTCTAGCAAACAGAAACACGGGTGGTAAACGGGGCAACTAGCTCCAAAAGGAGTCAATAGTATTTTGTTGCCTCGTAACATACGGATATTTGCGTGCTAGTTGCATAGATAGAAAAATTGTCAACAAAGGTAGGTGTCGATATCTTTAAACCTTGTTCATTTCCTTACCGGAGACCTTTTGAAAAATCCGGCAATGCTATGCGATATAAAAATGACTAAACTTTATTCACCACTAGCATATGGCATATAAGTATGCAGCGCTTGGATAAAATCTTGGCAAAACTTTCGAACACAGTACTGCAAACCCGCCACTTTATGTAACACGGAGATTTGGAAGCACGGATTTTCTAGATATTCGTCCAACATATGGCCATTACACTACCTGATGCACGTTTTCTGGTATTTTCAAGCCCATAAAACACTAAAAAACCCAAAAATTGGAAATTAAAGAATTTGTATGTGGAGAATACTGGCAATATTTTTGTGCGCGTCAGTTGCCAAGCACAAGGGGTAGTTGGATAGACATGGAGGTAGTTTCCTCCTAATATATGTACTTCAAATGATACACATGAGTCAGCTTTTATCTCAGATTGACCTTAGTAATATTTATCGTCTGCCAGTGCTTATATTTTCGACCCTGTCTAAATTTGTCATTCGGTCATCGGATGACTAAGTAATACTTTATATAATATTTTCAAGTGGGCGTGTCCGAGACACAGACACTCGGTTTCCTGATGTTTGAACAACTCACAAATACTGAGATCAATAAAATACACAAGGTTCCGCAGCTGCCATTTTTTTCTAGCAACGGAATTTTATACTGACTCCACGTTGGTGCTGCGTTCATTTCTATAAAGGTTTCCGACATCCTTGGTACCCTTATTAGAAATTGGCACAGCCCAAACATGACGACAGTGTAAACTGAGAAAAAAGCAGCTGCAAAAACGTGTGTAGGCTACTTTATATACAGTCCTAAGAATTGGCAACTTGTTAAAAGATCGGAAAACCGAGTGCCTGTTGTTCTAATGAAAAACTGCAAGGGATGGGTGGTATCCTTATCATGCATGTAACTGATGCACCCTCTTAAAGTACTTTAATTTGTTAAATTTGACATATCTGCAATTTTAGAAAGTGTCAAAAGCACTTGCATATTACAAATTTTACTAAGCTCAAAATTCTGAAATGAAAAGAATATATAACTCATGTGTTCCAAAATATGTTCAGAATCCTAGCTAAGTAAAATTACTTGTTGAATTACCCTGTACGGTGCTGATTTGGGGCAAATAGGTTAACTGAATTTTAATTACTAGGCCACTACCTCCTTGTCTATTCAACTACCCCCCGGGCTAGCCAACTAGCCCGCACACAAATTCAGCTATTATTCTACATACACGACTTCTAAAATTTTCAATTTTTGTTATTTCGTAATTCCCTGGGCTTGAAATTAATAGGGAAGGTGCATCAGGTATTGTAGTGGCTATATATTGGACGTTCAATGAGGAAATCCGTAGTTTCAAATCTCCGATTTACAGTTTTACCGCTCGATGTTCGAAAGTTTGTCCAAGATTTTGTCTAAGCGCTGCATACTTATATGCCGTATGCTAGCGGTGAATAAAGTTTAGTCATTTTTATATCGCATAGCATTGCCGGATTTTTCAAAAGGTCTCCGCTATGGAAATAAACAAAGATTAAAGTAATCGACACCTACCTTTGTTGACAATTTTTCTATCTATGCAACTAGCACGCAAATACCCGTATGTTACGAGGCAACAAAATACTATTGACTCCTTTTGGAGCTAGTTGCCCCGTTTACCACCCGTGAGAAACTTATCAGAAGTATACCATTTGAGAGCTAACATGTTTTTCTACCAACCTTTACTGCTATTTGGAACATGAACCATGCGATTTTTGCACAGGAAAGCCGCATCACCGATTTTTGCCATTAGCGGATGCCATGATGGCTAAACTTTTGCATTCTATTCTTTCGGGAAGATCGGTAAGCATTTTCTGATTATGCACACAGATAAAGAAATCATCCAACTTGATGTATACATATCCATAAGAGTATTCAGTACTATTTCAGTGGAAATAATTCAATTTTCTTGAGGCACTATAAAAAGGTTCACTGTACGATCAGCTGCATTAGCTGCTTGCTTTGGTAGAAAAGCTGTACGCTTAGCTGCATCGAATGCATCCGCACTATTGAATGAAAAAGTCCAGTTTATACGATAGAAGACATAATTTTGGCTCAGTTTTGACTATCATTTGATACTCTACACTTAGTTTCATGAAAAGAGAATAACAAAAAGGAGCTCATATACTACAGTAGCTTGTGCACAGCTGTGATCCGTACCAAAGTTTCGAATTAAACACTCTGAGCGCTATATTTGTTATTAAATGTATTGCTATGAGGTATCTTTTCTTTGTAGACTCTTTGAGAGTCGTTTTATTCATTAAACTATTTCCTTTTATCTCTATTTTCAGATTTTTATAATACAATGACACAATAATGAATGATACTGGATTCAGGTGCAAAGTGTGCAAATTTGCCAGTTGCTAGTTTGTAGAGATGATAGATCACATAGCCACCAGTCGTCCTAACAATGAAATATATGTCTTAGAAGGCTTATAGAGAGAGGCTAAGCTGAGTCCACAATTTGGCAAACACAAAACTTTCATGTAGTCCCATCTCTTATAAAGACAGTGGTTTTGTGATATGTAGTGAACCTGCAGCATGATATGTACATAAAATTTGCCAGACTTAAACCACTAATGATTTCGAAACTCAAAATGTCTTGGAAGTAAAGCGATTCTAGACTGTAGCATGGATGAATCCATACAACAGTCTAGAATTAAAGAAACTGAAATTTACATAAACTCAAAAATAATAGCAAGAGCCTTAAATAATAAGACAGAGTTGGTTATCTAAAGGAAATGGAACAAGAGTTATCCAATCAATCAAGCGATTTGTCTATGTACGAGCAAAAAGGAGAGCCAAGATCTAAGAGGACTACAGACATTAATGCCATTTGTTTTTGAAAACTTGCCTGAGAATAGTGAGAAAGATACTTTTATTGAAATTCAATAGAATGATTGCCAGGAAGTCTTCCAAAGGACAAATATTGCATACTTGCTATTCCCAAATATTGTGGGGTGGTTTTTGAGAGGGTCAAAAACCCACATGAGGTTTTCAAATGAGAAAAAAAAACATTCTGTCGTGTTGGTATGGAGTTGTTCAAGGGCAAATTCTTATGATTTATGGGTTGGTCGAAAAATGCTTAACATGATGATAACGAAGGCGACTTTTCTAGTAACTTTAGTCCTGTAGAGTCAAAAGTACCTTTGCTGTACCCTAAAGAAAAATGTTAGATAAAATGGTATCTCCAGTCCAAACACTGTCGTCTGGGATATTGACAAACATAATAAACAAAAACGGATCTACATTTGAGCACTGTGAAAAGGGGGCTAAATGTATCTCCATGATCCATGGTACCAAGCAAGCCATCAAATACTTATGGATCCATAGTAGCAACCTTTTTTAACAACCGACTTAATCCCAAGGTAGACTGGTCCTTTGACATACACAAAATTGACCTATATAGCGAAAGGTTTCGGCCAAGGTCAGCCTATGCAGGCTGACCTAAGTCGATACTTATCGCAGATTCATTAAGCCCCTTTTCACAGAGCATGCCTCATTTGTATTTGAAGGAACTATGTTAGAACATGACCAGATAATGTGTACTTTGTCAGAAAGTTTTAATGTATGGAATTTTACAAACGGCGAACGTACAAGTTTCTTTCATGCAGCGACGGCCCGAGAACTTTCACCCTGTGCCTTGTATAAGACCAGAAATGAAGTCACAGTACAAGTCTGTTTAAAGATATACGATCCCATAAAATGTATCACTCGGTGACGGGTCAAACACGGTCATTTCCGAAACTACATCTAACCTGTATAGCTACTTCGACGCATCAGCCGAGTTTTAGCCACAGCTGACTTATTCGCATGTCTACCGGGTTTCAACAGTACGTGGCTGGGGCTGTGACGTGTCTTGTCAAAGGACACTCCCAAGACTAACTGGGAAGTGTCTATATAGACGATATTGTATGAAAGATCCATGTACTAATACAACGCTTAGGGAGGAAATGAAACCTGAGAGGGTTGGATTGGGACTCTTAACACATTCAACACCAAGCCATTTAAAGGGCCCCCAGACTCCATATTGTTTGTTTACCCCTTTTTACGACACTCCTTAACCTAACATGAAACTGATCTTGTCTACTTGACCATTGATTGATTGACTGGTGTTTAGCGCCGTTTTCATCATTATTTCAGTTGAATCGAGACGGCCAGTGCACCTATCCATGCTTTCCTGGGGTTTCTTTTACCAGTACTCCGCACAATTTTCTTTCCAAGCCACTGGCTGCTTTTCCATATAACCATCGTTGAGACCATGGTCATCGGTGGGAGAGGAATGAATCCTGTCACAATGACTATCATCAATCCTCGGAAAGAAGTTGGCCAAGCCAGGGATCGAACCCATGACCCCCTTGTTCTCAAGTCCTGCACGCTAGCGATTGAGCTACCAGGGCTTGGCTCTGCTTGATCAAGACATGAAAAGAATAATGTCAATGGATGCTGTACACATTTCATCTTATATGCCTACTGAGAAAAATCACAGCTAACTGAACAGTGCAAAAAACCCAGTAGGCAGCTGATCGTACAGTGAACCTTTTTATAGTGCCTCAAGAAAATTGAATTATGTCCACTGAAATAGTACTGAATACTCTTATGGATATGTATACGTCAAGTTCAATGATTTCTTTATCTGTGTGCATAATCAGAAAATGCTTACTGATCTTCCCGGAAGAATAGAAAGCAAAAGTTTAGCCGTCACGGCAACCGCTAACGGCAAAAATCGGTGATGTGGCTTTCCTGTGCAAAAATCGCACAGTTCATGTTCCAAATAGCAGTAAAGGTTGGTAGAAAAACATGTTAGCTCTCAAATGGTATACTTCGGATAAGTTTCTGTTCGCTAGATTTCACATGCCTGCCTGTTTACCGCAGCTAACTGATGTGGGGCGTACAGTGACAGCAGCTTCCGATTTGCGAGACTGTACGTTGGTCCATAGTGATTAAGAAATATGCTACTGAAACTTGTCATCTGTGTCATGTTACTGTTATTTAGTGCATGACTTCAAGTAAATCCAACCACTAGCAGCAGCAGCGGTGGCAGTGGCAATGATGATAAAACAACAACAGTTGTCATCAGCATTATTGTCGTCAGTGTCATGGTGCAAAACTTTGACAATTAATAACATCTCTCTGCCATTACTGAAGATATTTACTTCAAACTCTGACTAGTTGTAAACTATCAAAAAGGGGATCCATACAACAGAGGTTAGTAACCAACAAAATATTTTTGACACAGTTATGCCCTTTTTTCAACTCGGAATTTTCTCTGAAAAGCAACTGCAGCCGAGCATTTGCACACACATTTGATGCTCTTGTTAAAATTTGGCATTGTGTGAAGTTTAAAGAAACTCATTAGTGGCGCTGTGACTCAGCATACTAATTGTACACCAGCAGTAGAGTGGAGACTGCATAGACAGGGGGATACAGGCATCCAATGGTGCTGTAAGCTCATTTCAGGCCAAATGTAAACCAGGCATTAACCCTTAAACTGCCTTTTATGACTATGGTTTGTTGTGGCCAGTGTAGATCAAGATCAGGCTGCACAAAATGTGCAGCCTGATCTTGATCTACACTGTCCGCTTTGCTGAAACACTGTAGACAAAAGCAACCATGGAATTGCAATTATTTGGGCTGTATTTCTAGGTTTGAAAACGGCTGAAAGGTTTATTTGGCGTTAATGATGATGAATCATCGAACATGGGGCATACTCCCTGATCTTCCATTAACCCCTTCCCAAACAATCCCTGGTTTTTACGATGCTGGGAAAGAGAGCTTTTGAAAACATTGTAGGAAAAGGAGAAAATGCTGGTAACCAGCATTTTCTCCTTTTCCCACAATGTTTTCTATCCTTTCATAGACAAAAATCATCATTTGTATTTCATTTAATTTGTTGTCTGCAAACGCTTTCAATTTGGTCTAGTCCAAAAGTTTGTCGTTTGGGAAAGGGTTAAAACATACTGAGAAATTTCTCTTTAGCCTCTTCGCTTGCTTTGTCACTACAAAAAAGAAATAATATAACTGTCATCAAACAGCAACATAATCTTGAGAAAAATAGGGAACATAGGAATGCAAATAATAGTTACCTTTTATTGCAACAGAAATCTGTATTCACAATCAATTGTGATTTGAACTTTCTGATAGAATTGAAATGTGGGAAAACGGGAAACTACTTTTTACAAATAATAATCCTTTTCACACAACATTTTCAAGAGAAATGTGTTGAAGAGATGTAATAATACTTTTTCCCACAATATTTCTTACTAAAAACATTCTTTTGCATCTCTGTCAAATGTAGAAATTTTCATCTGCAAACTATTAGTGATTAAACTATAAAGGGTTTACCCAGTACTAAACAACCTCAATTTTCAACTCTTAGAAAACTGGCTTTTAAAAACAGCATTTTATCCTTTTCCTACAATTTTTTTCTTTACCTTTTCAAAGGCAAATCCCTATTATTTTAGCAACATTTAACTTGCTGTCTGTGAATTCTCTCAGTAAGGAAGAGCCTACAATATTGTTGTCTGGCAAAGGGTTAAGTACCATAGACAGAGAAGAATCATTGATGCACCTTATTTCTTTCTCACAGGCATCTGCAGCTGCCTTTTTTTTCTCTGACTCATCTGCAACATCCTCAATGATAGAGCTGGCTCTGTTTTGAATTTTTATGCAGGTTTTTTCCAGGGATAGGTTGGTTGTTTAGATTTGACAGGAAATATTTAATTTCGGTGATCAGCCAGCACCATCAATTGCAGCTGGTAACAGAAAAGTTAATTTTTATACGCCCATCAAAGATGGGACTACTTATAGGATCACCCATGGCGTATGGGCAGGCGTCTGGGCCAGGGCGGTGTCAAGTTCTTTGTCCGGAGCATAACTTTGTCATCTCCAGTCCAATTGACTTGAAACTTGGCATTTGTGTTTGTTGCAATGATACAGAGTGCAGTGTGAAAGAATTATAACTCTACCTTATGCTGTCTTTGAGTTATTTTCCTTTGTTTGTCATTTTTACAGCATTTTCTGCTTGTCCGGAATATAACTTTGTCGTCTCTTGTCCGAACATCTTAAAATTTGGTATGCATGATTGTTGAAAAATTACGGAGTACAGTGTACAAGAACCATAACTCTTCCTAGCACGAATGTTGAGTTATACCCCCTTTGACCTTCATTTTTATAGCATTTCTTGCTTGTCCAGAATATAACTTCGTCATCTTAAGTAAGAATGACTTGAAATATGGTATGCTTATTTGTTGCAATATTTGGAAGCGCAGTGTGCAAGAATTGTAACTCTACCTCGTGCTGTCTTTGAGTTATTTCCCTTTGATCGTCATTTTTAGAGCATTTAGTGCTTGTCTGGAATATAACTCATCTCAAGTCAGAACGACTTCAAACTTGGTATACATGTTTGTTGCAATATTACAGAGTACAGTGCACAAGAACAATAACTCTACCTAGCGTGGATTTTGAGTAATTCCACTTTGATCTTCATTTTTACAGTATTTCTTGCTTGTCCGGAATGGAATTTATATGCATGTTTCCTTAACATTAGAGGAGACATTCATGCCTGTTTCAATCACTTACATGATTTATGCTGCACTACTATTTTCCTCTACCTGCCTTTTACAATTATCCCCCCTCAACAACTGGCGATGGGACGGGTGTATCTTGCAAAAATTTGCCGCTCTTGTTTGACTTACCTACACCCCTACCCCTTACTTTTTAGCTCACCTGAGCACAAAGTGCTCAAGGTGAGCTTTTGTGATCGCGCTGTGTCCGGCTTGTGTCGTCTGTCATCCGTCACCAACTTTTACCTTGTGTACGCTCTAGAAGCCACATTTCCAGTCAGATACTCATGAAACGTGGTCAGAATGTTTGCCTTGATGATATCCCGGACGTCTTTGAAAATGGGTCATGTAGGGTCAAAAACTAGGTTACCAGGTCAAATCTTTGAAAAACCTTGTGTACACTCTAGAGGCCACATTTTCTGTTCAATGCTCTTGAAAGTTGGTTAGAATGTTTGTTTAATGCCGTGGATACAGGGTGTGAATTGAGTGAATGGGGTAGACGACTTAAAAGTAGTGCTGGTGTACAAACGTAGTGGCCAGTGACAAGAAAAAAAACAGATATAGTGAACTATATATCTATTGGGGGAAAATGGCTGGCTGATGAAAAGTTGCTGGAAAAGATATAAAAACACTGGTGATCTGGTATGTTTAATTATCAAAGCCCAATCGCATGCCATCGTTAAATAAACATGCCAAATACAGCATACAAATTTTGAAATTTGGGGAAAACTCGCAAAGATTTTGCATGTGAAAGGTTAACCGATGACAGCAAATATGTAATTTATGAAAATGCATTTCACTAATGCATACTTGTTCATCAGTAACTCAAAACAGACTTCATTATAAAAAATCGTATTTCAAACAAAAATCAAATATGGTTAGCTTTTAACATACAGCCAAAGAAGCATATCGCATTTAATACAATACAACAGATGATGTTTTAGATTTTGAAACAATGTATAGGAAAAATCTTCTTGAATACAGCAAGAATCAGAATTTCAATAAGCGATGTTGAAGCTACTTAAATGTTAAAGAATTATACAGTCACATACACAGTTAAGTAAGAAAAATAAGGAAAAAAGCATAGTGAAAAATAGAAAGTCATAATTCTATTATAAAATTTCAAGAACTTTACTGAAAATGATTTATCAACAAAAAGAACAACATTTAGAAAATTAAAGTTACATACCTGGAAAAGATATAAAAACACTGTTGATCCGACATGTTTAATTATCAAAGCCCAATTGCATGGTGCTTCACTAAAACGGACCACTTTTATACCTTCCAGGTGACATATGTCAGAAATGACTTTTACTTATTCTGTCTCCAAAATCTGACAGGATGTGAGACGAAAGTCATAAAACAATCAATGAAATATTTAAGTTCAAAGTAAAAAGATTTTGACAGCTTGTTGAGATAATAGGTAATATCTCACATGGCAGATTGATTATCCAAACATAGATTATTATCAAAGGGCATATTCAATACCTGGAAGCAACTAATCAAACAACAATAGGTTTGGCTGTCAGAAGATTGTTTTTATCAAAGGAAATTTATAGTTCCCGGAGGCAAACATTGATAACTTTGTTAACAAAGACTGTGAGTTAAAGAGGCCCTGATACTCATTTTCAGCCAGTTTTAACTCATTTTGTCTTTATTTTATCAAACTATAGACATTCTCATATCTTCATGCCAAATATTGCGCTTCACGGTTGCAAGGTTGCTTAGATTACGGTCGATAGAAAATGCATTTCGCTGAGTTGCAGCCTTCCATGTAAACAGACTCGTCGTTTCTGGTTTTTGAATCGAAGATTTCGATATGTCCGTTATACACTCGGGTAGATTCGTATGATGATCATGCATTCTGTCACATGACTATATTTGACCTTCACCCTGTGTCTAATGAGGTAAACGAAGGAAAATGGAGGCTTCTCTGTTGCAGCCTCGATTTTCAGACGGAAGTCGCGACCTATATATGCAAATTACACCGTATCTGACTCTAGGCGGAAACCAACGATAAATTTCCGTGACGCACCACCATTGTTTACAGCTCCGATCGTCAGCCAGTTTCCTTCTGACCAATGTTTGGTTTCTAATACAAATCTCTGTTTCTTTTTTTCAAGTACACCATATATGTCAGTAATTTATCCATGTTTACACAAAGGTCTGATTTCTGTACCATTCTAAATTGTCTGAAATTTAACAGCGTTTTTGCACACCGGCTGTAGACGGGCATCTTTAAGGAAAAATAACACTGTTTGCAGAAGGCACAATTTTTTTTTACTTTGGAAAATAGTAAATGATAAAAACATGAGGCATTATCCCGTAAAACGCTGTGTAAACCACGCAGGCATGTATAACACACAGGCCTTTTTCAGCATCAAATCCGAGGAAAAAAGGTTGTTCGGATGTACAACACGCATAAAAAATTGACCAAAATATCTTAACACGTGAAGCTTATGTCGCTATCTTGAAAAATTGTAAATGGCGATACTTTATCAAAGGGAAATAACCTTTTTGAATCAAAGTGGAAATGGTAATGATTCGAGGTGTGCTTTATTTTGTGGCCGTGCTTTCATTAATAAATGACAACATTGAGAAAAATGACTTTCGATTTGTTTGTTTAGATCCCCGAAGGAACCTGTTTCTGGCCCTTAAAAGGGCTGTTCTGAAAAATTTAGCCCTGAAAAGGACTGTTTTTTACTCCCGGACAGGATCGAATCCTTCAAACTCTTCGTCATCACTTTCGTCGAAAAGTTTCTGGATTTCTTCGTCTGTCATGCCGTTGTTAGCGACCGTATAGTATGACTGGTCATCATCTTCTTCCTCCGTAATGTCGTTCTGGTGACTTGGGCAGAGATTGTCTTCCCAGATGATATTGTCCTCAGTGCCATCCATGTTGTTGCTGATGCAGCATTTCTTGAAGGACCGGACTATAATGGCTGGGTTGATCTCTAACCAGGCGTCTGCAACCCATTTGCTAATTTCTTGGAGCTCTGGCTTGCGCATTTTTCCACCCGCCGTGAATGTGTGAGCTCCGTCAGAGTACCAGTTGTTCCATCTTTTCCTAAGGAGCGTCTTCATTGGTTTGTTTATCAAGACGTCGAGGGGCTGAAGCATGCTGGTCATCCCGCCTGGAATAACTGCCAGCGAGGATTTCATTTGGCGGAGCTCTTTCTTCACCACGTCTGTTTTGTGGCACCGGAATGCGTCTAGAACGAGTAGTGACTTTTTCGTAAGGGTGCCTGATCTTCTTCCCCATACCATTCTGAGCCAGTCTTTCACGAGGTTGTTGTCCATCCACCCTTTTTCTTGGCACCGCACGTGGACTCCTTCTGGCCAGGTTACCTTTGGAAGTGTCTTCCGCTTGAATATGATGTATGGCGGCAATTTACCGCCGTCTGCTGTACAGGCTAACATAACGGTAAACCTGTTCTTTTCGTTCCCAGTGGTGTTGATGGAGACAGAATTTGATCCCTTGAAGGCGATGGTTCTCTCGTACGGCATGTCGAACATGAGCGGCGTTTGGTCGGCATTCCCTATCTGCGATAGTTTGAAGTCATGTTGTTTACGAAGCTTGATAATAAATGTCTGGAACTTCAGTAGTTGGTCTTCGTGATCAGATGGTAATTTCTGGGCTATATGGGTTCTTCAACGGATGGAAAGGGCGTTTTGTCTCATGAAGGAATAAACCCAGTCTACCGAACACCCGAAGCTGGTCACCCCATGTTGTTTGGCGAAGTAAAGGGCCATCAATCTCAGTTCCGTCGTAGATACAGCTATGCCCTGTAGTCGGCGATCTCGGACCCAGGATAAGAGGGTTTCTTCTGTTTGTGGATAATATGGTTTGCCTCCACAGTCAGCCATCTTCTTTTTCGGCATTGTTTCTAACTGGCTCTTCTTATGTCGCCATTCCCGAGTGGAGGCCTCGGAAACGTCGAACTGTCTGCCTGCGCAGCGGTTGCCGTGTTCTTCTGCGTACTTGATTATAGTCAGCTTTTCTTTCGCGGTGTATGCTTTACGGATACGCCCCATGGTTTGACAATAGAGATCTTTTGATAATTGAGCTTGAGTGATTGACAATAGAGAAGGGTGATCATGGTGACTGTGAACTGGTCTTGAAGAGAGAGATCTTTGGCAATGTGTTGCTATTGCTGGTTTGACAAGATGTCGTGAAGTATGACAAAATCAGTGGGTTTTTAAAGGAATTCTTGTGAAGAAGCTATCCGTCAAAAAGTTGTACTCGGGGGATTATATATATTTTTCAAATCATTCATTTCTTTCCGAATCATTATTTTACTCTTTTATAATTGTTCAATTTTAACTATTAACAAAGAAAAAAAAAAAAATGAGACGAATCAGACGATAACAGTAAATCAATATTCATCATTCCGGGGTACGTTCGCCATTGTCAAAATGGCTGATAGAATCGGAAATTACGAATCCTAATCCACAAATTAAGAATGTACAAATACATTTTAACAAAATTAAAACATAATGTTTCTTTTTTTTTTAAATTGGTAAAAGTTGAAATGGGATAATGGGATGATGATGAAAGTTAAGGCTGTGACGAGAGAACTTTGGCCGTTTTGTACCTAACCCCCCCCCCCCCCCCCCCCCCACACACACACACACACACACATACACACACACACTTTGAACAGGTAACCTTTTTGATATACGACCGATTTTCAAGGAGGAGAAAAACATGGTTTTGCCTATTGTAGTGTATAACACGCAGTCCCCAGTTTGAAATTATTCAGAGCTGAAAAAATGTGCGTGTTATACGCACCAAACCACGGTATTTGTCTTGATGATATCTTGGACGAGTTTGAAAATGGGTCATGTCAGGTCAAGAACTAGGTCACTAGGTCAAATCTTAGAAAAACCTTGTGTATGCTCTAGAGGCCACATTTTCAGTCCAGTACTCTTGAAAATTGGTCAGGATGTTTGTCTTGATGATATCTCAGACAGGTATGAAAGTGGGTCATGTAGGGTCAAAAATTAGGTCACTAGGTCAGATCTTAGAAAAACCTTGTGTACCCTGTACATCTTCAGTCCAGTACTCTTGAAAGATTGGGTCATGTTGGGTCAAAAACTAGGTCACTAGGTGAAATCTTTGAAAAACCTATTGTTCACTGTAGAGGCCACATTTTCAGTCCAATACTCTTGAAAGTTGGTCAGAATATTTGCCTTGGTGATATCTCAGATGAATTCAAAGATGGGTCATGTTGGGTCAAAAACTAAGTCACTAGGTCAAATCTTAGAAAAACCTTGTATAGGCTCTAGATGCCACATTTTCTGTCCAATACTGATGAAGCATGGTCAGAATGTTTGTCTTGATGATATCTTGGACGAGTTTGAAAATGGGTCCTGTCAGGTCAAAAACTAGGTCACTAGGTCAAATCTTAGAAAAACCTTGTGTACCCTCTAGAGGCCACATTTTCAGTCCGATAATCCTGAAACTTGGTCAGAATGTTTGCCTTGATGACTTTGAAAATGGGTTATGTTGTGTCAAAAACTAGGTCACTAGGTCAAATCTGAGAAAAATCTTGTGTATGCTGTAGAGGCCACATTTTCTGTCCAACACTCTTGAAACCTTTGTCAGAATGTTTGTCTGGATGATATCTCGGATGACTTTGAAAGTGGGTCATGTCAGGTTAAAAACTAGGTCACTAGGTCAAATCTGAGAAAAACCATATGTACACTCTAGAGGCCACATTTTCTGTCCAGTTATCATGAAACTTGGTGAGAATGTTAGTCTTGATGATATCTTAGATGAGTTTGAAAATGGGCCTTATGAGATAAAAAACTAGGTCACTAGATTTAATCTTAGAAAAACCTTGTGTACGTTCTAGAGGCCACATTTTTAGTCCAACACTCTTCAGAGTTGGTCAGAATAGTCTTTTGATGATGTCTCAGAGGAGTTTAAAAATGGGTCACGTTGGGTCAAAAACTAGGTCACATCTTAAAAAAACCTTGTGTACCCTCCAGAGGCCACATTTTCAGTCAAATAGTCATGAATGTTTGTCTTATCTCCAAAGAGATTTAAAATGGATCATGTTTGGTCAAAAGGCTTAGGTTAGCAATTCAGGGCCATCATGGCCCTCTTGTTAGAAATCTATAGAAAATATTTGTTTTTATCATACTAAACTGTTTAATTTCCATCTGCACCAGTTTTAAGTTGTTGTCTGGAGATTCCATCAATTTGGGTAAGTTTCAAAATTGTCTGTTTGGGAATGGGTCAACCTTTACCGAACAATTCCAAGTTTTAACTAATCTGAGGCTGAAAGCTCTTGAAAACATTGTGGGAAATGGATAAAATGCTTGTAACCAGCATTTTCCCACAATCTTTTCTATCCAATCAGAGAACAACTTTATTGGAGAGGTCATCAGACCTCTCCAACAGTGGTGAGTTTAAAAGGCAGACTGCCACATAATTTGCTGTCTATATCCATTTTTCTTGCGAAATTGTTCTGATACACAGTCTGTTTCGTCATGGTTTTGTAAATCAAGCGAAATCAAAAAACCGAAACTGGAAATAGACGTGGTTTATTTTTATATGACGAATTTCAGAAATTATTTGTTATATTAATTTGCCATGGTTGCAAATTACCTCTCAAATAATTCTAATTTTTCGTTAAGCAAATAAATCTAAGCAGAAGAAAAAATAAGAATTTCGTTAAAAAAGAGAAAGAAGACCACTGGATAAGATCATGCGACTTGAAAACGCGACAAGAAGGTCAAATGACCGTCATGAGGTTTTTACGCGGCGGCTTTTTCATTTGTTTGTTTACATGTACCAAAATAAATTGAAATTAAAAGCCAATAAACTATTTGAAAACATTGATGCTGACCTCTCCTGGCTTCTTTTATAAAGAAGCCAACTTGTTCATATCAATTTTTAGCTCCGCTGTTTTCAAAGAAATGTAGAGTTATTGTTGTAGCACTGGCATCATCTGTGTTATCTTTGTCTGCGTCATTGTGCAAAAACTTTCACATATGGGAAAATCTTTGACATCGAATAATACCTCTGTCATTACTGAAGATATTTACTTTAACTCTTTACCAAATGACAAAATTATAGATGGGTCCAAATTGAAAGCACTTGCAGACAAAATAAACATAACTCAAAATTTGTTTCCAGCAGGGTAGAAAACATTGTTGGAAAAGGAGAAAATGCTGGTTACCAGAAAATGCTGGTTACCAGCATTTTCTCCTTTTTCCACTATGTTTTTAAAAGGCTTCTATCTCAGGGTTGTAAAAATCAGGGATTGTTTGGTAAAGGGTTAAACTTGGGCATCTTGTTCATTGTCAAAAGGGAGACCAATACAAGAAGAACAGTAACCGTCAAAGTATTTTTGACAGTTATACCCCTTTTTCGACTTAAAATTTTCACTGAAAATCAAGCAACTGCAGCCGAGCGTTGGCATCCGCATACGGTACTCTTGTCAGTTTGATGTCTTTTTTTTTTATTTAGATATTTGTTGTTTAAGAAAAGGTTAGTTTATTACTTTATAAGCATACAGTCATGAGAAATACGACTAGTTGATTGAAATCTTTTAGATTTAGGTGCAGAAAATCAAAATTATGTTAATTTCATTCTTTATAATTATCAAAACCCTAGGGACATTTTGGATCGCTGCAAACTGGAATGCATATTTTTTTTCTCAGATTTCCTTCTATATGTATTAACTCTTTACGGAACGACAAACATTTAGACTTTCCTACAATGAAAGCAATTGCAGATGACATATATTGAACATGGTTAAAATGGCAGAGTTTGACTTAGATAGGGTAGAAAACATTCAGGGAAAAGAAGAAAATGCTGGTTATCAGCGTTTTCTTCTTTTCCCACAGTGTTTTCAAAAGCCTTCTATTCTAAAGGTCGTGAAGACATGGGATTATTAGGAAGCAGGTACATGTATAAAGGTTTACATGTGAGCCATACTCTGTGAAAAGGGGCTTAACTCATTACCAAACAACAAAATTTTAGACTGGTCCAAAATGAAACCATTTGCAGGAAACAATTTCATTGTGGCTCAAATGGCAGAATTTGTCCTTGATAGAGTAGAAAACGTTGTAGGAAAAGGAGAAAATGCTGGTTACCAGCATTTTCTCCTTTTCCCACAATGTTTTTAAAAGGCCTCTCCCCAAGGGTCGTTAAAACCCGGGATTGTTTGGTAAAGAGTTAATGTATCTACAAAAAGTATTGACCCATGTCCGCGCACGCTGACTTGGGTTGAAACTTTTTTGCTAGGGGTCAATTTTCTGCATGTTAAAGGACAAGTCTACCTCATCATTCCACTGGTTTTTATACAAAATGGAATTTAAGGATCCATAATTATGATGACTTGCTTGTATCAAGCCTAACAGAGACGCTTACCAGTTTTTTCTATTTTCCCACAATGTTTTCATAAAACTTTTTTTTTTTTGAGTTGTTAAAACACTGTTTGGTAAAGTGTTAAAGAAATTTAAAATGTGTCTATCCTCTGTATTACAGCTACCTTCTTGAAAGAAGAGCATTGCAAAAAGGAAACTTATACCCATGAAACCAGGTACATGTACTACCAGAAGACCTAGAAAAAGAACTCTTGTCAGTGAGGGCTTTTGTGTTGCAAATCATTGAAGTGATAGTTACATCAGAGCCACATAGATGAAATATTGGGTTTACAACGGACTCAGTCAAAATTTTCATCCCTAGCAAGCAACATTAAAGGTTGATAGAATGGTATGAGGTCACGAGATTGCTGATTCAAGTTGTATGGGGAAAGATGTGGAATTTAGTGTTGTATTAGTGTATAAATATGAGGGAAGTGAAAAAATAGCATGACAGGGACTAGAAACAAAAAAAAAGAATTTTCGCAAGTTGATGATGATACATCCACTTGCTTTTGGCATAAACTCGGATTTGATATCTAATGATTTAAGAATTTAAACATGGTTACAGAAAAAGCTTCATTTTTTTCTTAAATACTCTTATTCTATTTTTGACATGAAAAAAAAAATCTCAAAATATTTTCTACTTTATGAAAAAACAAGTGTTTTGGTAATCAAGGTATAATGATGATATCAAGAGTGTGTAAATCATAAAAGTTATTGTAGTCCGACTTTGCTGTTTTTGACAACTCTCATATTACTTGAACCCTGGGTGAAAATTGAGATCAGGGAAAAGTGCTCACAAGTGTCAGTGTTGTGCTTATCAATTCATTCATAAATTCGGATTTATGGCGTGAAACTGAAAGAGAAGAGAACTTCTTGAAAATGACGATAGAATCAGCATCAACTGGTGAGTCAAACACCCTTTTTTTAACAATATATATTTACAGTCACTTGGAGCTGTCTTGAGACCTGTGAATGGATTTTTGGCTTGAAGCCGGGAGTGGAGAGAATTTCCTACAAATGACTGTACCACCAGCGACAGCTTCTGGTGAGTAAAAACCATAGTTTTTAACAAACAGTGAAACCTGTCTGGACAGGTTTAAACTTGAATTGATGAAATTTCAGACTTGTTCAAAATTATGTTAAAGATGACAGAATGTTTGTAACTGAAATGATGGGATAAGTTTTTGAGAATCTGAAAACATTGTAGAAAAAGGGACAAAATGCTGGTTTCCAACATTTTTGCCTTTTCACACAATGTTTTCAATTGCATTCTTCTGAAAAAAATGATACTTATTTCTTAATTTAGTAAAGCAATTTGGTTTCCAAGCTATAACTGAATTAGAAAGAGAAGAGTTAGGATAAAATAACTAAACAGTATTTCCTTAAATCTTTACAATATGCCAAACTTTTGGGACGGAATAAAATTGAAAGCATATGCAGATGACAAATTAAACATTACTTAAATTATGATTTCTGCCATTGATGGAGCAAAAACATTTTCGGGAGAGGAGAAAATGCTGGAAACCAGCATTTTCTCCATTTCCCACAATGTTTTCAAAAGATTTCACTCTTTCAGGGTTGTTAAAAGGCGAGATTATGTGCAAAGGGTTAAAGTAATATGAAGCATCTAAGGTATTGTAAGATTTGTCTCTAGAATTCCATAAAGGCTTATGGGAATATTTGATTATCAGGAAAGTGTAATGTTAATTAAGTGGGTTTAAGTCGGCTAGGTATGATGGTGTCAACTGTCATGGTTCATAAATCATACAATTCCCTGTTGCAAACAACCATCTTAGGTATTGCTGTATCTTTTTTAAAAATGTAACCATGACTATCTTTATGCTTGAAGAGGAAAATGCTCAGAAGTGGATAAAATGTGAGAATTATTTTCAAAATCAAATCAAGGGTTCAAGAGATGTGGAGCTCGCATGATTCTGATTAATACTGTGGTGTTAAAACCTCTGCTGTGACCTAAATGGGGCCCTTTTTAGGTTTTGTTTGGCTGTGAATTTTCATGTTAAACACTGATATATATACATAGTCTAAATTTCATCTTGAGGCAATTCTTTTTTTTTTACCTAAACATATAACAGATATGGAATCCTAAGTCAATTTTGGGTGTGACCTCCACCTGCAGCAACACTTGCACTTCACCTGGCGGACATACTGGAGATGATATGGCGTATCATTGCTCATGAAATCTGCTGAAATATTGAGAGGTAACAACAGGGTTCCCTTATTTTTAGGGCTATGTATAAATTCTACAAAATACACTTTTGTCTGCAAACATAAGGAAACTGGACAATTACTTGCTGCAGTTAAATGGTTCAAAATGTGCAATCCTTAAATCTGTTTTGACATCATAACACTTATTTGAATACAACATAATAGACATGTCTCATTCATCAGTTACATCTGCAAAAACCATTGTGTCTTTCTTTCAGAATCTAAAAGTACTTACCAGCCTATGTAGCCTCTGTCCAGTCAGAGAATGGGATCTGTTAAAAATATTAAAGACAGTTTACTGGGTTCAAGCAGCAGGGGAAGCAATATTTGGTTTCAGTGCTAGTGCTCGACCCCATTTTCAACAGTACATGTATTTCATGTGAGTTATATTATGGCTGCTAGTGTATAATTGTTCTCATTTCACAGGCAAGATTCTGGTGTTACATGTTGGAGGATCAAAACTGATTTTGTAATCTGAGTGTGTTTTCATGTGGGTATGATGTTAAACGCTGTTCATTTTTATTCATTTGAGCCTCAATCACTTTTGTGACCTATGATTTGATTTGCTGCTAAGGAGTGTTAATTTTTAATTTTCAGCTGTCTAAAATTTAAACCAGCAGCTGAAAGTGCAGTCAATGAAAGATTGATGTCGTGACCAGTTAATTTGGGAGTCAGATGGCATCTTTGTAGATCTATAGAAACAACTGTGATCAGGGGTTTGCTTATATCCTCTTTTTTTCTATACAAAGGTTAAAAGAAATTGGGACAAAAGGATAAAATGCTGTTTTAAAGCATATTCTTTTGTAAACATCTTTTCAGATGCCTTAGTCCTTAGGGTGATTAAAAACATGGCACTGTTTGGTATTGGGTGAACAAACACATTCCCAATTCTTTGAAGTCTTTGTGGAACTCTTTCCAAGACAGCTGTCATCATTTGAGCTACTCTTGTCTTCTGCAGATATTATTAATATGGACAAGTCTAAGAGTCTAAAATTTTTTGTTTAGCAAAGAGAAGACACATTCATGCATGAAAAAAAAAGATGATTTTAGTGTAAAAGATTTCAAAATTAGAAAATCAGTTGAAAGGTTCACCCCCTGAAAATTGGGGGTGGGGGGATGCTTAATATCTGATCCCCCCCACCCCCCCACCCCCGCCATATGATATGAAGCATGAGCTTGGATGATGATCATACAGATTAATAATTTTTTTCTTGGCAGTTTTCAAACAAAACATCAAGGTATTGCTGCAGCCATGTCGTCATAGTTTGTGTTGTCGTCATTGTTAAAAACTTTGACATTTTGTAATATCTTTGTCATTACTGAAGATAGTTACTTCAAACTTGGACTAGTTATTAACTATCAAAAGGGGAGCCAAACAACAGGAGCAGGTAAACATCAAAATATTTTTGACACAGTTATGCCCCTTTTTGACTTAAAATTTTCTCTGAAAATCAAGCAAGTGCAACTGAGCGGGTGGTGCTATTCTCTAATCATGGTATGATTGGCCTTTGAGACAATCTTCTTGAGAGAGAGAGAGAGAGTGTGAGAGAGAGAGAGAGAGAGCGAGAGCGAGCTCTAGATATTTCTAAGGACTTCGTTCGTTATAACTTTTAGGTAACATGGAAGGAACTTGTTGGAGCAATGTGGAAGAACTGACCACATCTGGATTTCATCACCATTATGGTTCAGTGACACTGGTGCACATGGACAATTGTGTATCACGAGGAATCCATCCAGCTCATGGGTAAGTATCATGAAATAAAGATCAATGGAACCTTTGAGATAATAAGTTGTTAATGGTCTATTATCTAGTCCAAGACATTCTTTTTTTTCCTTTTGTTTCTTTCACCTATGACCTCTTATCTATCAACCCTTTATCAAACAGTCCCATGCTTTTACAATCTTGGGGGATAAAGCTTATGAATAAAATTGTGGGAAAATGACAAAGTGATGGTAGCAAACATTTTCTCCTTTTCCAACAACATTTTCTACCCTTTCATTAACTTTGTAGTCTGCAAATGCTGCCAATATGAATGAGACTTAAAGTTTGTCACGTGGTAAAGATTTAGCTTTTTTCCCTTTGTAAACATTTTACCAGACAATCCTAATATCGTCAGTCCCAGGAAAGAAGCCTTCTGGAAGTGTTGTGTGAAAAGAAGAAAATGTTGGTAACCAGCATTGTCTTCTTTTGCCACAATATTTTCTATCCTTTCTAAGACAAATTCAAACATTTTGGCCACAATTAATTTGTCTTCTGCAAATGCTTTCAATTTGGACAAATCTGAATATTTGTTATTTTACTGGTAAGAGTATGTAACAGATCTGTAGAAGGTTACACTAAGGATAAAACATGAAGTAGACTTTAACTCTTTCAGTGCCAGTTAATTCTTTACCAGATGAAAAAATTTTAGACCTGTCCAAATTCAAGGTGTTTGCAGACGACAAATTTCATTTAGCCCAAAGGCGGGTTTTGTCTTTGGAAGGGTAGAAAACAGTGTGGGAAAGGGAAGAAATGCTTGTTACCAGTATTTTCTCCTTCTCCCACAATTGTTTCAAAGGCTTTCTGCTACAGGGTTGCCAAAGCACTGGATTATGTGGAAAGGGGGTTTAACACATCTGCATAAAGTGTTGACCAATGTTGGCTTTTGCCTAGGCTGACCCTTGTCGAAACTTTCCTTTTGGTAAATTTTCTGCATGTCCAAGGACCATTTTACCTCGGAGTTCAGCTGCTTGTCTGATAAAATGGATTTTATGGACCCATATTTACGTGATAACTTCCTTAGTACAAAGCATCATGGAGATGAGTTAATCCCCCTCCCTTCCAGAGCATGGCTCCTATCAATTTGGCCTTTTTATGTATGTCGTTATTACAATCCTCTGAAACTCAAAATGCTTATGTCTTATAGAACTGACTAAATAAGAGGACAGTATAGATCAAGGTCAAACTCTGTGTCCTGTGCAATCTGTTCTTGATTTATGCAATACACGATAGCCCTTGTTTTTCCCTTTTGGCACTGAATAGGTCAATAAACATGAAAGATTTAAGTCAAAGTAGAATCCAGCACTACTTAGTATATACTTTTACGTACCACTATAAGCAGAGCCCTGACCTAATAATGGTGAAACCAAGGGCACATTTGAATACACGCAAGTAAGGTGTCACAGAGATCATTATGACTGAAGAAATAATGAGAGTAAAGATACCGGAAAGTAGCATCTATTGGTAGGATGCAATTTTGGGGTTAACCCATTACCACGCAGTCCTGACCTTTAAAGACCCTGTGATAGAAGCCTTTTGAAAACATTGTGGGAAAAGGTGAAAATGCTGGTAACCAGTATTTTCTCCTTTGCCCACAGTGTTTTCTGTTCTATTACAGATAACTTTAATCATTTGAGTCACATTTCATTTGTCTTCTGCAAATGCTCTCAATTTGAATAATTCTAAAAATGTGTCCCATGGTAAAGAGTTAAAGTAACTGGATGGCAGCTTTCATCTCGGTAACTGTCTAGTTTTATGAGACCAAAATTCATCCTCACTGACAGACTGAAACTTATTTGATAGTATTCATAAATGTTTTATGTGAAATTTTGACTCGAAGCAATTTTTTTTTTAAAAAGTCCCTGTAGAAGTACTTCCTTTTTATATAGTAATGAATTGGGACAGTTAAGGGAAAGGTCTGTAGCTCAACAATACTGTGACAACTACAGGTGACATAGATAGGCATACACGTTTCTCTTCAAAAAGTGTTGAGCTTCAAAGTTATCATATCAAAGCCAAACAACAAGATGAACATTATTCTTGGACTAATGTTTTTAGTAGCTACAGTTAATGTTGCTCATGTCAAAGGTAAAACATTCTTTCTAGACTCTTTTTTTCCCCCTTGGAAAATTCATGTGGGCCATGCTGTCACAAAATAGAGTTTATTTCATCAGCTTGTGGTTAATACGGGGAAATATTTACCGAAAAAGGGAAAGGTATGCAAAAATAACGAGTGCCATAAGGCACGAGTTATTTTCGCGGCCCTTTCCCTTTTGAGGCAAATATTTCCCCATATTAACCACAAGCTGATGAAATAAATTATATATTATATTTCCTCTGATTATTTTGTCAACGAATGCCACTTTTAAAAACTTAAAAACTTAAAAAACTTAAAAAAGTAGTTCCAGATTTTTGGCAGGAGGAAAATATTCACTGACGGGGAAATAATTCCCCCCAGCTTAAATTACAACATTTCTTTACCCATAACATTTCTAAAAATAGAGACATGAAATATAATAGAGAGGGTTTAATTCATCTCTGTGATGCATTGTACCAAGCAGTTCATCTCATAGTTTTGGATCCATGAAATCCATTTTGTTGAACTCTTTATCAAACGACAAAATTTGTTTAAATAGACCAAGAACATTGGGAGTGAAAATTTCGGACAAAATGGAATATTTTTTCTGTTAAAAGTTTCCTGTCAATTTTTCTTTGTTGTTTTTTGTTTGACCAATCTTTACTGTATGGCAATATGCACTTCAATGAGGAGTATGTGTGACTCATTTGTGAAAAAGTGGCACTTATAATCCAGAGAAAATTTGTTTGACACCTACTGGATCTAGTAAAAAGCTCTCACTGTGGAAGTGCTCATGGGCAAGTAATAACAGAGCTGCAGCCTTTGGTTTTGCTATCCATTGTACTGTTAATTTAAAACATGTTGAACTTATGTTGAGCCTCTTCCAACAGTATTTAGTCATACCATGACAATAGCTCATTTATCCATGTTTCCTGGGTTTTATCAAACTTGATTGAGACTGAAGTGCCTTGTCCAAGGAAACTAATAACCAGGACTTATCATTAGTTGTCAAAAAATCCTTTTCGGTGAATCACAAAAAGATACCTAACATTAAACAAAGGCACCAACGAAACACATTAACTCTTTTTTCAGATGTTAACTCTTTACCAGACGACACAAGTGTAGAGTTGTCCACATCAAAAGAATTTGGAGATGAAAATTTAAATGTAGTTAAAATGGTGGGAACTAGGGCAGTTCTGTTCGATGAAAGAAAGAAACATACTGAATTTTCAAGCTAGTTTTTGCTTGAAAAATCTAACAATATCACACAGTATAGACTGAGAAACTACAGTATTGATCTAAACTATCCTTAAAAGTATGTGAAATTATCCTCGGCATGCTCCGTTTCCTTTTGTTTTTACTCTCAATTTATTTCTTTTTTGTAATATTTAGGGCCGAAAGATACCAACGTTTACCAAGCTGAAAACATCCAGGACAAAAAACGCTTTGTCTTCAGCAGCAATTTAAACAGCAACATCAACATAAACAACAACAACATAAACGTCAACAACAACAACATCAACATTAACTACAACTCTGCCACAACGACACAAGTAACCACAGTACAATCAAGTGGACCTTTATGCACCTTACCTAATAGTGTCCAACTGTTCTTTGGACAGGTTTGTAACAGAATGTCAATTTTTCTCAATATGTTCCACTTATAGGCAATTGATATCTTCTTACAACAGATAAGTAATCCAGTCATGTATACATTTAGTATTTATTCATTGTGTTTGGTCATAAATCCAAAGGGTGTTCATATGCTGCATATTTTCAGGGGGCGATGAATTAAATATGCCATATCTTATGCCGTTTTTCAGGATAGTCAGGAGATACATGTATTAATCTTGTTGTCTTGCTAAATATTGTAACTGTAACATAATTAAACCCAGACCAGATCTGTGACTAAGCAAGGTTTCAAACTTGTTAATCCTGACATTTAGATACAAATTTTACCATTTTCATTCAAAACAGCATGGCTAATGTCTGATGGCAAATTTTAACTGTGTGGCAGAAGCTGGAAGATGCTGACAAGCCAGGAACTGGAAAGAAGCAATCATTCACCAAACAGACTGAAATTCGATTTTATCCCACTCTGTTCACGCTTAGTAATCTTTCAATCAGTAGATCTAGAAATAGGTTTATTGGTTCATTCAATTTTTTCCCCCAGTAACATCAGTGAGAAGAGAAAGAATGAACAGAAATGGGTAAAATGCCAGCTTTGCATGCATACATTTCGCATGAAATTCAAACTTGTTAAAGCTGTTGGGATAAGCTCCTTGATGCAAGGCCACAAGTTGTCAGCAACATAAACCATCCAATTCCATTAGGGTCTAAATGCAAAACTAGTATACATGTAACGATTCTTAGAGTCTTCTTAACCGCCAAGATCAGAATATGTACCCATATAGATCTAATTATTTGTTGAATATGGACGCCAGGCCTTAAACGTCATATCTGGAAAAGAAAAGCGATTGCTACATAACTATCAAAAATGAGAAAAGTTAGATCTGTGAAAGCATTTGCTGGCGAAAAAATGTTTGTGACCGGAATGATTTTGTTTGTTTCTGAAAGTTGAAAACATTGCAGAAAAAGGGAGATGTAACATTTTTTTCAGTGTTTTAAAGTCACAATAGCGACCAAGAGTAAACAGTGGTGTAATAAAATGCATCTAGATATAATTCATACCATTTAAAAGTATAGAAATCATTTTGAAGATGACAATCTGTCATTGTATGGTCTGTCCAAGTGTTAGTCAAAGAAAAGTAAAATAATTTCAAAACCAGGTAAAAAATAAACATAAGATAGGGTGACCTGGCAACTTTTGACCTAGTGTTAAAATTAATTTCACTGCAAGCTACTAACACTTGTTATTTGTGCCGAGCCCCGGTAGCTCACTCGGTATCGTGCTGGAATTGAGGACAAGAGGTCGTGGGTTCGATCCCTGGCTTCTCCAACGTCCTTGCCGTTCGATCCTCTCCCACCGCTGACCATTGTTTTGACGATGGTTATGTGGAAAAGCAGCCAGTGGCTTGGAAAGAAAATTGTGTGGGGTACTGGTAAAAGAGGAAAGCATGGATAGGTGCAGTGGCTTCCGTGATATAACTGAAATGATGTTAAAAACGGTGTTAAACACGATACAATCAATCAACATTTTTGTTATTTGTAAATTTTCTCGATGTCCAAGGACCATCCTACCTGATGATTCAGTGGGTTGTTATACAGAATGGCTATATAGAACCATGATTATGTGATGACTTGCTTGGTATAATACATCAGAAGCATTTAACCCCCCCTTTCCCAGCTCTGCTCATAATTTCCAGGACAAAACTTATTGCTTCAGATAAGAGCCAAGGTTTCCATATAAAAAAATCAGGATGTTGTCCAGGGTTTAGGTCAAAGATGATTATATTAACCTTATACCTCCTGCCATATGCCATTATGAAAATATCTCACAGATAGTTTAGACCAAGATCTGCCTGGACATATGATCGTGGGAACATTCTTTGCTTCTCACATATCCTCATTAACTGCCAATAAGCTGAATGAAACATGTTTCAAAGAAAAGATAAAACTACAAATGTGGCTTGGTAAACATTTTGTTTGGCAAAAATGTTGGCGGTCGTTAAGCAACAAACACCAAGTAAGTTCTAAACTTAACCAATAACGTGCTTTCCCTCCCCCCCCCCAAAAAAAAAAGAAAACCCTGAAATATATTTGCATATACATGTATATCTCAACGAACCTGTGCAACATCAAGGTTGCTTTTATCCAGAATGTCTAAGCAAAGCGGCCAGTGTAGATCAAAGATCAGACTGCATGTTTTGTGCAGTCTGATCTTAATCTGCACTGGCAGCAATCACAAAAAATGAAGTGAGAAGGGCATTATGGGTTAATATGAGGTCATATGTGCCATAATCATGCAATAACGAAAAAGTGAACTGAACTCTTTCGGCGCCAAACTCAACAAAAATGTTAAAGGGGCATGTAATCAGGAGTGCAAAAGTGTTCTTTTTCTTCCTGTTGGTGTATTATAAACAAGGGATTTAACTCTATGCAGTCCGTTACTCGCCCCCGGTTACAAAAAACAACGTATCTTTTCTACCCCATCAGTTATTCTCCTATTTTTTTCTACAGCTGAGAGCTAAAACATTTTTCTACCAGAAAAACACAACTGTTTGTCAGTGGCTAATGCAGTCTGGCTGATACATTCGCTCGAACTTGTAAACTCGCTCAAAAATCTGCGCCATTGACACGGGTTCGTACATCCGTTTTCAAGATATAAAATGCACTTTAGATCCAATGAAACGCAGCATTAGTGGCACCCACCCTTTAAACATGTTTAAAAATACTACTGACCTATAGTCTTTATCTTCAATAACGACGAAACGCCTCAGAATTAGTTGAATTTGTGATCCACGTTCTTATTTCAAACAGCTGCAGTCATCTTCTGTCATGTGACATTGTTTGGAACGAGAAATTTCATCGGTTGATATGTACTAACAGTCGTGAATTCAACCAATGAAATTTCGTACAGCTGCTCACACCTTTTTGTCACGTGACAGGATGGTGACACAGTTTGGAACGAGAAATTTCATGGGTTTATATGCGCGAACGTCAGTATCGAATGTACGAACCCGTGCCAATGGCGAAGATTTTTGAGCGAGTTTACAAGTTCGAGCGAATGTATCAGCCAGACTGCATTAGCCACTGACAAACAGTTGTGTTTTTTTGGTAGAAAAATGTTTTAGCTCTCAGCTGTAGAAAAAATTAGGAGAATAACTGATGGGGTAGAAAAGATACGTTTTTTTTTTGTAACCGGGGCCGAGTAACGGGCTGCATACAGTTAAATCCCTTGTTTTAGTCTATGGGCGACAGGAGTCAAACTACGGACCCCTATGATTTGAGTAAGTTAGGTTAGTTAATTTCAGGTCTGCTTGAGTAGTCCGTGTCAAATGCCATTTCTTCAAAAGCATTCAATCATCCAGTGCTACTTTTTAAAGCAGTTAGGAAGATTAAAAACGCCTGTAAGACGACATCTGAACAATAATGAGAGGCAACGTGCTCTCGGACAGTTGCCTCCTGGACAGACTAGCCCTAACGTGGCGGCTTAGTTTAACGTTAGTCACAGCATCATCGATAGGTTGTGGCAGTTGTACCTTAATGTTCACCGGGGATGTACAGCGTAGGCCAGGTCAGGACCGTCCTTGTATAACGACCCAAGCCGATGATTGCCAGTTTTCCTTAGCTGCAAGATGCCGCCGTTTTGACTCTGCCGTAACGCTTCGTGGGGACTTTGAACGTACAAATGGGGTACGACTTTCTGTTCAGACATGCTGCAAAGTTTCGTGCCAGAAGACCTGTAGTGGGGTTCCTTTGACCCCACACCATCGCAGATATCGGCTAGAGTTTGCTCGTCAACATATCGGAATCGGACGTCAGCCGTTACACTTCATACTTTTCACTGACGAATCTAAATTTAGGCTGGATTTTCATGACGGCCGCAGGAGAGTTCGGAGGCAAAGTTTTCGTGATTGATGTGTAATGGAGCATGACAGGTTCGGCGGTGCCTTGGTCCTGGTATGGACCGGCATATCATATGACGGCCGGATAGATCTTCATGTGATATGGGTTGGGCCACTTACCGCTACACGTTATACAGACGAAATTCTTCATCCTTTTGTGCATGCATATGCAGGAGCAGTTGAACAGAACTTCGTTCTAATGGATGATAATGCAAGGCCTCACCAAGGCAGAGTTGTAAGCGTTATCTCGAGGAGCAGGGTATCTAAAGCATGGACTGGGCTGCGAAGTCAGCGGACATCAACTTGATAGAGCATGCTTTGGATATGCTACAGCGGAAGATATCGCGTCGGAATCGGAGACCGGAAACAGCTGACGAACTTGCAAACATGCTCACGAAGGAATGGCGGCAAATTTCAAGAGCAGAGTTCCGGAAACTTATTCACAGTTTCAAGAATAGGTGTAGGGAAGTTATTGCGGCTAGAGATGGACATACCCATTACTAACCCTTGAGGTTCACTGAAGTAGAAAGCAAAGAGTGTGTGATTAGGTCTTTTTTTTTAACCTCACCCACCTAGTCCAAAGGTTTACCTGCCTTTTCTTTTCCTTAACTGTGAGATCTGTTTCGACCTATTTACCGAATTGGATATTTGGATATCAGATACATGCACAATTTTACACCTTGTTTAGGTTTATTGAATAAAGCAATTCTTTTCCTGCATATTTTGTCCAGTTATATGCATGCCCCTTTAATATTTTTGTTGAGTAGCCTATATTTTCGACCTCTTTCGACGGCTGAAAATACAATCTACTGAATCTTAGAAATTTTTTTTATCTTACAGGCTTGTCTAAACGAGCGGACTGTATGAATCCAAGACTAAACAACACGCTCTTTACAATCTCATATTGAACCATACCGTCCTCTAAACCCCATGGTTTCGCCTATGGTACTGAAAGGGTTCAAGGAAGATATTGTGATTTACTGCGAAGAATAAAACCCTATTGTAAAAAGTGACTTTCCAGTGCTCAAAATGATTTTTTATACACATGTAGACGCATAAAGAATTTAGACAGTACCATCCTGATAGAAATAAGATTTAGGAGTAAAACAATCCTCAAAGGCAACCTTTCTGTCTTAATCCGACTGATATGGCGGCACCACACTTACTGGCATACTGGTCGCATTACGTTCCCTGGGGCATTTGCAAAATTCTGGTTCGAAAATTACTCATACTTTACCGTTAAAGAAATATCCCAATCTGGTCAGTGTTCATGAGCTCAGCTCTGGCAAAAAATGGTATAAATGCAAATCCGTGATGCGCTATAATATGGCTTGCAACACGCGAAAAGGGGCATTCGGACATTTGCGTAAAGTGTCGTCTCGGATCAGCCTGCGCAGTCCGCGCAGGCTAATCCGAGACGGCACTTTACGACTACACTAGATTTAGTGCTACAGTAGGCTTGCGCATAACAGAAAATGACATAAAAACGGAAAGTGTCGTTTTGGATTAGGCTGCGCTATGCGCAGGCTGATCCGAGGCGACACTTTACGCAAATGTCCGAATGCCCCTTTTCGCATGTTGCAAGCCAATTATAGCCTACCAAGCAAGTCATAATTATGGATCCATTATTCAAGATGGTCTGGTCTAACAACATGCAGAAAATTGACTAATAGCTAAAAGTCCTATCGATACTTTTTAAAACTTTTTAGGTCGACACTTTCCTGCAGATGCATCAGAACCTCCCTTTCACAGAGGATGACTCACATAAAGTCGTCCTTCTTGCCATACTTCCTTCATTCAGTGCCAAAATTATGTTCAGAGTTTGGCAGGATGATGAAAACTTACATACATCTTTTAGCCTATTAGCAAACAATCTCATGTTTTATCGACCCTGGAGAAGGGTAAAGAACAAAATGCTGCTAACTGGCATTTTCTTAGCTTGCCACAATGTTTGAACTACCATTTTAAACAAAAATCCTATCGTTTGAGGCATATTTCATGTGCCGCCTGTAAACGCTTTCAATTTAGACTGGCTTAAAATTTTGTTATTTGGTAACGTGTTTATTTAATACGCAAATGCTCTACATGCATCTAGATAATTTAATTTGCAGTAGACATGTATATGTGAAAGCCTATGGAGGTTTTGAAAATACATGTACTTGATAAGAAAAGCAAAGTTACACTTATGACTGACATAGAAATAACTTTCGTTCTGACACAGAAAAGAAATCATTTTTGTACTGTATAAATTGTGTGCCAGTCTGCAACTATTGTTCAAATGAAAACCGAGCTGGCTTCGCTCTAAATGGCAGAGCAGATAAAGAACAGCAACCACTGCAGTTTTCAATGATGTCGATCCAATCTAAGTTGTTTCAAGTGACCAAATTGTATAATTTTTGATTTTCTCTCACATTTATTTAGGTAGCAAAAGGTACGGATGGCTGCACGAAGATGATTTGTACAGCTACAGGAATTGTATCATCCTCCAGATCTTGTAGTCGTCACCAGCCCAGCCAGCATGGTAAGTATATAGATCTATAGTCGTACTTTACAAAAAAATCATTGGCGGTATATTGATGTACAGGCACATAGCTTACAGGTATATTTGTTGTCAGAATATTTCCCTTGGTTTTGTTTTTTGTATACCAAAGTATGAATAATTAGTCAGAAATTTCGATGTACAAGAGAGGCAAGTTTCAGATGTGCTCTTTTGATCTTTGAAGATTTGTCGCTGTTTAAACTTGGGTCTTTTCGTGGTCAGTGTGCGACAGAATCGTTTTCTTGTCTTCTATATCACTCGGCAAGGACTATGTCATATTTTGTGACAGATACAGTGTTATTGGTGCCGTTTTGTTTGCTGCTGACTTCACATAGTATCTATGACATATCTTTCGCTAGCTGATTCAGACTTGTAGCTTCCAAATTACAATATTTAAGCAAACAAAAACAAACAAAAGAAAACCCTAAATACAATGTACTTATTATTGCTTCTTTATAAAGTTATCTGCTTGACCACTCTTTTGCACATTTTGTAAGAAAATGAACAAGTCACGCGAGACAGTGCGAAATCGTTAGGTCATTACGTAGACGAAACATTAACTAAACGATAACGAGAACAACAAGATTTTAAGAAATAAAAGCTTAAATATATTAATTAGACACTGCCTTGCAATGAAATGTACCTCTGTTAGTACAGATAGTTGCATTTTAATATTGTATTCCGTATATACATGTATGTTGCTGCTGATATTTGCTTCCACATGGTCTGAAAGTGCCTTTAACTTTAACAGCTCCACTAATGTACCACAATGGAACATGCTTTTGTTTTCAGGTCAGTTTTCTGTATCATCTGCATTTCTCGCGCTTAGGTGTTCACATCTTTTGTGTATCTTTTTAAATTGTTCTATAGACAGCTTCATTGTGCAAGACTTGAAATGCTTTTAAGAAGATAAACAAAAAATATCCACTTGCTATCCTTAATACCAGCAAATACACCATCAAAATTCCAGGTTTTTCATGATTAATCCGGCTTCAGTACTTGATCTTAAATCTTGGTATTGGCTAGTTGTGTTTCGGTGTTGATGTTGTCTTTGAAGGCCTGGGGATGTACTTTCAGGCTTGCAGATGTAGAAAATGACCTTTTGCAAACACCAGCTTTCTTGTTAAATGCAGAGGAAACTTGTAACAACTTATCTAAATATTTTCCTTCAAAGGATCTTTCTTAACTGCCTACCTTCCAGAGCAAGAACTTTTGATTGATGACATGTTTTGTTTCAGAAGAGAGACTTATGTTTGATACTTCTTGTAATCCCAGAGGTTGAAAACAAATATTCAGCAAAACGAATTTCAGTGAGATTTCGACAAGAGCCAAAAGTCAGCCGACAGTTTTTGAACAGTTTGACGTATGCTATAATTTGATAAGGCAGCATGTAAAACAAATCTGTTGTATTGGCAAATATTACAGATTCATTTTGCATTAAGACATGCCTTCTGCTAGACGCCAGGAGCCTTATTCAAAGCGGACTTCACAAAATTAAGATGTTAAGGCATGTCTGTACAATCTCTAGAAACTTTCCATATCCTAGAGGCAAAATGGAAATCGAAATAAAACTTTGACAAATCAATAGTACTACTCTAGAAATTTTGACTTCGATTGTTCTGGTTAAAACGGCTTTGGAGACAAATTTTCATCAAATTTATACGATCGGGAACCGGTCTGCCATCTTCGAAAAGCCGTCTGCTAAGCTTCGTAATCAATCATCGCGCGGTCCTGCTTGGCTCAGTGGTAAAGTGTGGACTTGTAACCTGGAGGCCCTGGGTTCGAGCCGCACTGGATCTGCTGGGCTTTTCGTAGAAGTGTTCTTGGGCAAGACATATCAGAGCCCTAGCCTAGTACTGGTAAAATCCAGGAAATATGTGAGTTGTCACCGTGATATGACTGAAATAATGTTGAAAGTGGCGTAAAACACCATTCAATTGAATCAATCAATCATCCGTCCCGAGCAGTCCCTGAAATTTGCTGAATCGATGTTAAAAACTTCCCGCTTACGACGAATGGAAGAGATGTTCCATTTCATGTACCCACGGAAGCTTTGCTGATCGATTCCAAATCGTTGCAGAGAAAAGGCCGATTTTCAGCAGAAAGGATGTACAGCACAGGATCTGTTTTTCTTTTGAAAACAGTCTAAACAGTAATAGCAAAGGTGCTTCGAGTTTGACATTTGTTTGGAAGTGACAGTGACATTTTGTTAAATGCCGATACCTTAAGGATGCTTTGGATATTTTTTTTCTTTGGTTATTAGAAGTATAAATGACATTATGATGAAAGAAAGCCAACAAGGTTTACTTTTCATACATAAATTATGTTTTGATATTTATAAATCGTGAATCTCAATGTAAGTTTCGTAACTATAGCTTCATTTATTTTAGCCGCAATAAATGAATATGTATAAGTCAATGGGGTTTCTGACTTCGATGGAATATTAATGGCCATAAATTCTAGTTGGGTATCGCTGACATAGACTACTCCACGAATCAGCAACATCATGCACGTTCTGTCGGTAACAATTCGGCAACGATTCGCCATCGCAATACAGCACTTTACTTTGGCCTTTTGCAACCTTATCCATGTTCTGGAAAGAATTTGTTGGAATTCTTCTGTTTCGCATTTGGCAAATTCAGGTAAATTTTTGGCTTTTTCCATTGTCATTCCATATGCGACTTCGCGAATATATGCTTTAGAAACGAAACCAG
Source organism: Hippopus hippopus (assembly GCA_946811185.2). Taxonomy (NCBI): domain Eukaryota; kingdom Metazoa; phylum Mollusca; class Bivalvia; order Cardiida; family Cardiidae; genus Hippopus; species Hippopus hippopus. The sequence goes on from OX328104.1 coordinate 11,555,319, forward strand.
CGGCAAAGTTAAACCAGTCTTTAATTAATAAATAACAACGGTAAGCTTGCCAAAACTAGCAAAATTTTATCAGGAACTCTCCGCAAAGCTAGTTTTTATTGTAGTCCTTGACCAGTGAAAACAAGAACATGTGGATGACGAGTAAATTGTTTGATTCACCGATTGCTATAACGATCAACTTCGTTTTTTTGTTTTTGTTTTAATATGTAACTTTTGTTATGTGAGAAGACATAAATTACCTTTTTAAGCTCTAAAACCGTTCTGATAATCATGTCTTCCTCATCGGTGATCAAGATTCGAAAGATAGCACCACGCTTAATTCACCATAGCATAATATTTATGAATGATATAGATGCGGCTGCGTAAAACAACCTCAGCTGTGGTTTGACATTTGTTTTGTTGGAATGTTTTGATACATGTAAACTGTTCACATTTTGCATTTGTCTTCCAACACTTAAGCCGGGCCCCGGTAGCTCAGTTGGTAGCGTGCAGGACTTGAGAACACGGGGTCCAGGGTTCGATCCCTGGCTACGACCCGTGGTTCGGCCAATTTCTTTCCAAGGATTGATGATAGTCACTGCGACAGGATTCATTTCTCTCCCACCGCTGACCATTGTCTCGACGATGATTATGTGGGAAAGTAGCCAGTGGCTTGGAAAGAAAATTGTGCGGAGTACTGGTAAAAGAGACTCCAGGAAAGCATGGATAGGTGCACTGGCCGCCGCGATATAACTGAAATAATGTTGAAAACGGCGTTAAACACCATACAATCAATCAATCAATCAAACACTTAAAATACAAACAATCACATGTTCTCACGACCTTTAGGAGGGCTTTCTGTCATCTACCAACAATGTTTTCTACCCTTTCAAAGACGAATCCCATCATATGATTCAAAAAGAATTTCATGGCTGCAAATACTTTCAGTGTGGATGGGTCTATAATTGTCGCCAAGTAAATAGGTAAGGTACAAAGAACAGATTCTTCTGCAATCTAGTCGACATAATTTTTAATTGCCTGTGCATACTTAATACTCTTGAATCGGTTGTATGCATGTATTTAGAAAACAAATAAAATCGAAATATTACAATCACAGTTTACATTTTTGATAAATTCACAATCGTTTCATTAATTCATGTATGCATACCTTAACCTAGCGTTACGATAATAATTATATAAACATTCTTGAAAAATAAATACATCATGACTTTGCTTTTATTTCTTTTCAGATTCGTATATTCAAAGATAAAGCGCTGCACAGGGGCTAACAGTAAAGCATTTAAACGATTATAGAAATTTGATTGAATATTAAACAGTGTGTCCTGGAACCATGCCACATGTTCAAGACAGCCTTCCTTCTAATGCCCTAGCGTGAAGGGTTGAATTGGTTTCGCTACACAAATAGTGTCTGAAAATCTGTTGTTTCTTTTCTGACACTTTATCATGTGCCATTGAAATGTGTCGGCCATGTGTATATATAAGAACAATGGTACCAACGTGAAACATGTGTTTTCGTTGTTTGCATGTGTGTATGTTTTACGGGTAAGCGAACGTATTTGACCCGTCCCTCTGATAAAATTAAATCCTTTCTGAGGAAATGGGGCTGAAATGTTTGTGTGTGTGTTGTATGCTTGGTCTGTGCCAATTTATGATGCACATGTACAGTAGGAACATTTGTAAAGTATTTTTGCCCCTTTTGTCACATGATGCTGTGAGGTATGAGAAATCTAGCTTATTTTTGGAGGGAGTGAGGTGTTTGTCGTAATTCATTGTAGTTTGAGAAGTTACGTTTTATGTTACCATATTTTGCTACCTTTTTGCTTTTTTGTTTCATTGCCAAAAATGTAAATTAAGCAAGAGCCTTGCCTTTTGTTGCAATTAATTGTGCATTAACTGTAGCATTGTAAAGTGCAAAAAATGCATGTTTCAGGTTTCATAAAGGATGAAATCCCAAGTTTGCACGAAATGCACACGTCTAATAATCTGAAAGCATAATGCAATTAAACGTAGTTTGATACTTAAAATTACGAGGGCATTCCTTGCTTTGAAAATTTATTGAAATCTGTTAGTTGTCTCGAACATCATTTTTATACGCCCGTCGAAGACCAGACGTATTACGGGATCACCCATGGCACACGGGCGGGCGGGCGGGCGTCCGGGCAAGCAGGCGGGCGGCATCCAGTTCTTTGTCCGGAGCATAACTTTGTCATATCCAGTCCGACTGACTTGAAACTTGGCATTTGTGTTTGTTGCAATAATACGGAGTGCAGTGCGAAAGAACCGTAACTCTACCTCGTGCTGTCTTTGAGTTTTTTCCCTTTGATCGTCATTTTTACAGCATTTTCTTCTTGTTCGGAGCATAACTTTGTCATCTCCAGTCCGATTGACTCGAAACTTGGCATTTCTGTTTGTTGCAATTATACGGAGTGCAGTGTGCAAGGGAAATAACTCTCGGGCGGGCGGGCGGTCTTCCGGGGGGGTGGGCGGCGTCCAGTTTGTCCGGAGCATAACTTTGTCATCTCCAGTCCGATTGAATTGAAACTTGGCATTTGTGTTTGTTGCAATATTACGGAGTACAGTGCGCAAGGACAATAACTCTCAGGCGGGCTGGCGGTCTTCCGGGCGGGTGGGCGGCGTCCAGTTTGTCCGGAGCATACCTTTGTCATCTCCAGTCTGATTGACTTGAAACTTGGCATTTGTGTTTGTTGCAATAATACGGAGTGCAGTGCGAAAGAACCAAAACTCTACCTCGTGCTGTCTTTGAGTTATTTCCCTTTGATCGTCATTTTTACAACATTTTCTGCTTGTCCGGAGTATAACTTTGTCATCTCTAGTCTGAACATCTTCAAATTTGGTATGCTTGATTGTTAAAAAATTATGGAGTGCAGTGCACAAGAACCATAACTCTTCCTAGCACAAATTTCGAGTTATTCCCCCTTGGATCTTCATTTTTATAGCATTTCTTGCTTGTCCGAAGCAAAACTTTGTCATCTAAGTTGGAATGACTTGAAATATGGTATGCTTATTTGTTGCAATATTTGGAAGTGCAGTGCACAAGAATTGTAACTTCACCTCATGCTGTCTTTGAGTTATTTCCCTTTGATCGTCATTTTTACAGCATTTAGTGCTTGTCCGGAATATAACTTTGTCATCTCACGTCAGAACGACTTCAAACTTGGTATGCATGTTTGTTGCAATATTACGGAGTATAGTGCGCAAAAACAGTAACTCTATCTAGCGCGGATTTTGAGTAATTCCACTTTGATCTTCATTTTTACAGTATTTCTTGCTTGTCCAGAACGGAACTTTGTCACCTCAAGTCAAATTGACTTGAGACTTGGTAAACATGTTTGTTGCATTTCCTGCCCTTTACGATTATTATACCCCCTCGACAACTGGCGGTGGGAAGGGCGTATCTTGCGATAATTTGCCGCTCTTGTTTAAGCTTTAGGACTACTTTTAAGGCGATATTTTGTTCTAATGTTTATTTCAAATATTTGTTTTTTTTATTGTGATAAATGCAGTTTCGCTTTTATTCCCGATTTCTCATTCCAACTGCGACTGAACATGCCTTTTAAGCGTTAAAAATTTATGTACAGCGCTTTCGTGTCTGTCGAAGTGCTCCTAGCTTTTTTTATTTCAAAAATTGACTATTTGCCGTACAAACTTCTGTAACATTTTTGTCTGAATGCTATTTGCTAAACAGTAAAAAATAGATTTCTACTTCCTAGCATCTGATCGGCTTGGACGCTTTACAGCCTCGCCAAATCAGAAGTGTAGGTTTAGAATTAGAATCAAATCAAAGATATTGAGCACTATGGCACATAGTCGGTTTGGATAGGAAAGCAAGAGTTACATGTATGTTTTAAATTTTATATTTCATTTTAGGATCTCATCGATGTTCTTATGGCGGACAGGTTTATCATATTGGTGATACATTCAACCACACAGACGGATGCAATAAATGTGTTTGTGGAACTAACTCTATCCAGTGTACAAACGTGAAGGCCTGCAAACAAAATGGTGAATACCTTATCTTTCAATATACGGCTCGATTACATGCATTTGTTCTGGGCGAAGTGTGAATATTACTTTGCGTAGAACTCATTGACTTTCCAGTTTCTGATCCCTCTTTAAGTTACTTATTTCGCTATACAGAATTAATCTTTTCCGATATCAAAATCAGTTTTTTTTTTTTACAAAAATATCTTTTGGCCTCCAGTATGTAACTGAAAGTAGACGATAAGGGGATAGCGCAGGAATGTATAAATAAGAGCGACGCATGGGGGTGCCGACACTCGGCTGTAGTTACTTTTAGTGAAAATTAAAAGTTGGAAAGGGATAGAACTGAGTCAAAATATGCTGATGGTTACCTGGCCTTTTTTGATAGTTAACGATTTGTACGAGTTTGAAGTAAATATCTTCAGTAATAACAGAGATCTAAAAGCTACTGTGAAATGTCAAAGTTTTGCAGGAAGTTTTTAAGTAAATATCGTCGGTAGAGAGATCTATAGGCTACTACAAAATGTCTAAGTTTTACACGACGACGGCGACGCCAAGGCTATGACCATACCTCGACGTTTTCTTTGAGCCGAATTAAAAATGAACAGTGAACATAAAAACATATTTTTCCTTTGGAAAAGCTTACTTGCCAGAATCGATATCAAAACCATAGCTCGACAACGTCGTACATTTCACATCAAGTAGGCCGACATTTTGCGTGTTACACCATTTTTCTGTAAGTTCGGTTCTTGATACCGGAACACTGACTATTAGAATATTATACCCATATTAGAGGGCGTCCGCGACTGTTGCACTTTGTGCGAAAGAATGTCAAGAGTTGCGTGAATGAAACCCGGCTCAATGTGTCAATCTACTTCACAAATTACATTGATGATGCATAGCATTAAGGTCTCTGCGAATTGTCTAATTCAGTCCTAACCGCGTTATCATCGTAGATGCTGAAATACGTCTTATTATAGATATTTCCAGTCACTTTTTCATTAATGACTTAATCATGTGATTGCTTGTCTTCCCAAAATTCCTTTGGTTTAAATTGATGAATTATTGTTATGTGGTCACTTGATTTCTCGCGCTAAGTTTATGAAGGAAATTACATGACTTGCTGCATATATAATTATTTACCACCGGACCAATTAGTTCACTCGAAATGGATTGACTAATATCATTTTGCAAAGATAGCTAAATTTTGATTAAACCTAGCCATTTTTTTACACAAAGTTGTGTGAACTTTTGTTTAAATGAGCGGCGCTCCAGCAAAAGGCGGTTTCGCGCATCTGCGTGATGCACCATATGGCTTGCAACACACGAAAAGAGGCATTCGGACATTGGCGTAAAGTGTCGTCTCGGATATGCCTGCGCATGCCGCACAGGCTAATCCGAGACGGCACTTTACGACTACATTAGATTTTGTGCTACAGTAGACTTGCGCAAATCAGAAAATTTCATAGAAACGGAAAGTGTTGATCCGAGACGACACTTTACGCAAATGTCCGAATGCCCCTTTCCGCGTGTTGCAGGCCATATCAAGTAAGTCATCACACACTTATGGATCCATAAAATTCATTTTGTCCAACAACCAACTGGGTCATAGCAGACAATCAGGGTTTTCCATGACCCCCTATTTCTTTGAATTTTGATCCTCAAATTTTCTAAAAGACCCCCAAAATTTCAATGTTTGCCTTCTATTCTTCATTTGAAGGGGGTAAGTTTGGGGTTAAATGACCCCTACTTAAGAGAGTCAAGGAAAAACCCTGGATAATGGTTCTTGGACATGCAGAAAATTAACAAATAGCAAAAAGTTTCGATCCGGGTCAGCCTGCGCAAGCTAAAATGAGTTGATACTTATTGCAGTTGCATTAGACCCCCTTTTAACAAAGCACGGCTAAAATATTTAGACCATATTTACAACAATGATATTTAACTGTCGCGCAGAAACACATAGGCACAGTTTTCTAGCAAATAAAAATTAAGTTTAAACATAGTAATAGTCATAATTATGATATGATTACTCAACCTTTCCTTACAGTCTCATGGCTGAAGCACGACGTTTTGAAAGTCAATGCCTTCAGTACCTACAATTCGATTTTTTTTTTTTTTTAAATAAATGTGCATGTGTGTATTAAGTACGAAAAAGAAACTATTTTCAAGCTAATTGTACGTATCATGGTGTTGGATACTCAATGGGCCAGAGGTTCTCTCATCCTGATGGTTGTAACGTTTGCCAGTGCACTATCATGGGTGTGATGTGTACCAATAACCCATGTACAACAACCACCACAACAAGTAGGTTATTTCAATAGTACCTTCTAGTGACAAATAATATAATTTAATGAAAAAGACATTTTCCGTCCATGAATAGGACTTGAATATTGCAAAATAAAGAATGTTGTCAGACCATTACTGAAAATATTTCGAACGATTATCAAAGAACTACACTGCACGTCAATGCTGCTTGGTCATAATGTACACGCTTGACACATGCAAAAGATTTTTGGCTTGACACTCGTAGGCTCAGGACAGGGTGTGACCAAAGATCTTAATGACTTGCTTGTTTTTTTGCATTTAGTGGTTTACTCTGCTTTCAACAGTAATACAGTTATCAAAATGCAAACTTGTACACTTCTTTGTCTATTGCAGTCTATTCATATTACAAACCTATCATAGTAGAATAAACCCATAGAATTGTGTCTGTCTGATTTGCTAGAAAATTTGACCCAATTTCTCTGCTTTTCGTAAGAGTTAAGTCTGGAGACAGCAAATTGGGAAAAACGTCATAAAGTTTGCATGCAATTTACTTTAACTGGCTTTACATGTGAATTGTTCTTGAAATTTCCGAAATTTTCCGTACATAATCGACCTATTGGACCTTTCTACAGTATTTAATGGCTACAAACACTGATTTTGTTGACCTGCAAGTCTACATGTGTAAGATCAACGTTTGACAAAGCAATGTGCAATATACCGAGTTCATCAAAAGTAGTTTCCGGAAAATATTCGGAAAATCTAACCTCCAATGACACTCACACAAAGGCCCAGCCTGGTCTGTTGTATTAAACGAGTAATAACTCTTTACCACACAATCCCGAGTTTTTAACAGCCTTGAGAAAGAAAGCTTTTAAAACACTGGGGGAAAAGGAGAGACGCTGGTAACCAGCATTTGCTCCTTTTCCAACTATTACACAAGTATTAACCCCTTACCATTCAATCCCGAGTTTCAACAATCTTAAGATAGAAAGCTTTTGAAAACATCGTGGATAAACGAGAAAATTCTGGACACCAGCATTTTCACCTGTTCCAAAAATGTTTTCTACTCAAATAAATGCAAATTTCATAATTTGAGCCACCCTTGATTTGTCATCCACATATGCTTTGAATTTAAACAAGAATTTTTGTTTTTCGGGTAGCAAAGAATTAAATATACCTATACTCATTCAGAATCAACAAACGGATATCGTTAACGTGTAACGTGTATATATACGGGTTGTATGAGACATGACAAAACTTATTCTCTGTTATTCTATCTGCTAAAACATGCTAGACTTCTTATTTGTGTACTAGATCTAATTTTCCTTTATGTTTTACAGCAGCGGCGCCATTTGCCTGTGAATGGTATGGACGGTTTTATCACAACGGAGACACAATGCCAGGAGATGGTTGTCACACTTGCACGTGCTTTCAAGGGCAAGCTCTCTGTTCTGCATCGTTGAATTGTCCTGTCTCAGGCTAATGTCATTTCATGATACTGGATCCCGACTTTTAAAAAATGCTCTTGAAACAAATGAGCCATGCTCTGTGAAACGGGATTTAAATGCAACTGCAACCGAGCTCCAGATAGATGGAGCGATTTTGATTTCAAAATTGAAAATATTAATTATTCTACACTAAACCCTATGTTATGGGTACTCATTTGAATCGATTCTAATGAGTACCCACAACATAGGCTTTGGAAGAGAAATAATGGATTTAGAATACCATCACTCCCTCTTATCTGGAGCTCTGTCTGCAAAAAGTATTGACCCAGGTCAGCCTGCACAGGCCAACCTGGGTAGACACTTTTTGCTATCTGTCAACTATCTGCGTGTCCAAGGAACATGCTACTTCATGATTCAGTCGGTTGTAAAATAAAATACATTTAATGGATTTGTAATTATGAAATGACTTGCTTGATAGAATGCATCACGGATATGTATTAAACCCCCTTTTCCCAGAGCATGGCTCAAACTATTATATCCTCTCTGTAATTGCTCTCTCCAAACAACCAGTTCCACCCAAAGGATTTAAGTTTGCGGCAAGCTCCCATTATAATAAATACCAACATGTATGCCGTATTTCATGTTTAGAAAAGCATGACATTCTGAACATGCAGAATGTCAGTTACTTACATAAACACTCTAGACCCTACGAGCTCGGACAAACAGATCTTTAAACAAGAGCTGTCATCAGACAGCACAGCTCGCCTGGTAAAGTTAATTGTTGGATTGGTAACAATTCAGTCCGGAACATTTGCCCGCCCCCACCCCCCTTTTCCTGAGTTTTAATATGTACGTTTTACATTCGAAAGATCAAATTCTCATAAAGTTCAAGATTTTTGTACCTCATGGGCAGACGACTCCAAGGTTAAACCTTACCAAACAGTCTAATGTTTTAATGACCCTGAGAAATAAAACTTGCCAAAATAATGTGGTAAAAAATGTAAAAATGCTGGTAATTGGCATTTTTTTCCTTTTTTTCCCCCACACGCCTGTTTTCTATCCTCAAAAAAAAAAAGCTTATTTTAGCCACATGTGTCTCCAGCTATAACCTGGAATTCAAACAAGAATAAAATTTTGTTGTCTGGTAAAGAGTTAAGGAAATATTTTATGTACATCTGCATATCATGGCCGTAAATAATTGAAATTTTATTGAAACCCTCTGCAAAAGGAGGAGGTAAAAACTAAACAAAAAACTATAGATTATGATATATCTATTTATTCATTTACAAAGTGACACTAACACATTAGATCTAGAGGAAAGCAAAACGTTCATTAAGGCTAGGTCTATTTGGATTGTAGATCCAATTAAAACTTGGATTTCATTAAAATAACAATCTGTTCGTGCACAAACAAAGCATAACCTATAATCTAATGTATAAAATCGGGAGATGCATACAAATGTAAAACTTTCATATGAATAATCACTTCCTCCAGACGACTTTTTCATGGTAGACCAATTTAGAAACGGTGTGGATGGGGGAAATCATTTTAAAGTTACAATAGCTGCCAAAAGTAAACATAGCAGGTGTTCTAGTAATGCATTTAGCCGAGCCCTGGTAGCACAGTGGGTAGCGTACAGGACTTGAGAACAGGGTTTGCTCTTTCGATTCTTAGTTGGGCCAATTTTTTCCGAGGATTGATGATAATCATTGCGACAGGTTTCATTCCTCTCGCACCGCTGACTATTGTATCCACGATGATTATGTGGGAAAGCAGTCGGTGGCTTGGAAGGAATATTGTGCGGAGTACTGGTAACAGAAACTCCAGGAAAGCATGGATAGGTGCACTGGTCGCCGCGATATAACTGAAATAATGTTGAAAACGGCACCATAAAACCAATCTATACAATGCATTTAAATAGAAATATCATTTAAAAGTATGGAAATTATTGTGACGGTGACAATCTGTTATTGTACAGGCGGTCCAAATGTTAGTCGCTAGCAGAGAAATTAATTTCAAACTAGGTCAAAACCTGCCAGGTCACTCTATCTTTCGTTTACTTTTTGGATGATGTTAAAATTCATTTTTCCGCCAGCAAATAACACTTGGACCGACAACACAGTAACAGATTGTCATCTTTACAATACTTTTCATACTTTTAAATGGTATGATTTAAATTTAAATGCATTTTAACACCTGCATTAATTTTTTGGCCGCTGTTGAGCCTTTGATGTTCTTCTATAGCCACTTAAGTTTTACAAGCATGTAATGCAATTCATAATGACTGTCCATCTACATGAACATACTAGGACGTTCAGTAAAGCCGTCAATTCTAAACTTATTCCAGGACTTAATGAATCGATCTACACTGGTAGTTTCATATATGTATGAACAAACAAAAGGGTCTATAGGGTACTAAGCTGCTTTCTCAAAATACTCATATTCAAACACATGTTGAAGTGTTGTTTTTTTTAACTCTTTAGCAAACAATCCCGACTCTTAACCACCCTGAAGAAAGCATTAGAAAACATTGTTGGAAAAGAGAAAATGCTGGTAAACAGCATTTTCTCTTTTCCTCCCAGTGTTTTCTACCATTTCCAAGAAAAAGTCAATCAATTCAGCAACGTTCAATTTCTTGTATGCAATAGCTTTATGTTTGGTCAAACCTTGATTTTGTCGTTCGATAAAGGTCAAGACAGCTACCTTGGCTGGCCTCCATCAAGATTTGTTTCAAAATGTAGCCCTTATGTGGTTGGATTTGATCGTGTGACAAAGAGTAAAGTGACTACTCATATTCAAACGTGTGTCTAGAATGAGTGACAATATTATTTTCTTAACATTTACCTGCTTGTGTACCCCTGGTCCACGGCGATCCCCATTTGTAAGAAAGCATAGAACAACAGTGTTTCATCAAAATGTGGGGCACATGACCAGACAGATAAAACCGTAAATTTTAAGAATCCAGATGAATAAAGGTATTATGTACAATGAATACCTAACCTTTGAAAACTGTATTCAGATCATAAAAAAGTAACCATCTCGAATAATGTTTACAATAGTAACCTGTTGTAGAAGTCTTATCCCTGTACCATACAGTAAAGTTTTAAATTTGTCTAAACTGAAGTATTTGCATACAACTTAAATGTTGCTCGAATGATAGACCAGAAAACAATGTGGGAAATGAATAAAATTGTGGTCAACAGTATTCTTCTACTTTTTCTAAAATGTTTTCAAAACAGTTTTTTCTTCAGGTTCGTTAAATCATGAGATTGTTGAATTTGTAAAAATCAAAGAAATTTAAAGAGAGAAAGCAACAATTTATTATAGCAGGATTTCATTCTGTTACAGAACCAGTTTAGTTTCTTATCTCAAACAAATTTGATAGCTGTCATCTGTACTTATTCAATACAAGTCACAGTACAAGAAAATATACAACTAAAAACATTGCAAACTCAAACATCCATTAAACAATTAAGTATAAATGTCAAGCATAAAAACTGAAACATCTGTGACAAAATTTACTGAGAAATTAGATTGTGTTTAACTGTTTCCAAAACAATCGTTTGTGATGAAAACCTGTGGAAGATAGCTTTTGAAGAAAACGGGGGAGAAAAACCAAGAAAATACTGGTAACCCAGTAAAAAGACAAAACCGACAATTTCAGCCACATTTTAGCTGTCATCTAGAACTATTTATACACGTATATAAATCTGTCGTCTGTAAAGAGTTAAATCTCATCTGGTATGTTTTGCATAAAATCAATAAAGTAATGAATAACCAACATAGCAAACATTTTGTATTGACCAATCTGACCTTTTTTAAATGGTTTTCTGAAAAAGGCCCTTATCACTTCTTCCTGTGCGTTTTCTGTGAAACCTGTCTTTACATTTTCTTTTGTACCATCCTAATGACGCATTTCCAGTAGAACTCGTTACCAGAAGACGGAATTTCGAAATTGACCAATTCAAAAGCATTTGCAGACGACAAATGAAGCTAAAATGTTGGGATCTGTTTTTCAAATAGTAGAAAATATTTTTAGAAATAGAGAAAGTGCTGGATACAGCATTTTCATTTCCAACAAAGTTTTCATAAGCTTTCATCAGGGTCATCAAAACAAAGGACTGCTTGATAAAGGGATACAGATTTGAAAACATTGTAATAAATGAAAGAAAAGCTTCAAACAAGCATTTTTCGGAGGCTGCCTGATTGTAAGCAATTGTATACTTTTCACATTTTGTTTCAATAGTTTAAAATCCCTACTTCACGCTCTATCTAGATTCAGAGAGGTCTATAGATGAATTACATATCGGGGTTACATGCTTATTATTATTACCGAAAAAATTTAATTTTGCAACCAAACAGCTGATAACATGCTGAAAAAGCTTTGCGGGGGGGGAAAAAAAAAAACGGTTGATACAATACAGTAGATTTCTGCCGGTAATAGAAGTTACAATTTTGCATACGAGTTGCAAAACAACATGAAAAAAATAAAACATTAACAACTGATTCACACATGAACAAACATTAAAAAATGATTTGCACATGAACAAATAAGCATATCTGTACAATCCGGAAAGACATTTGAACTTCAATAGGGGCGATGGTCACACCATTCCAATCGGTAATGTACCCCTTAACTTCCAGGCTAGTTATCTAAATAGCTGAGACAATCTGTTTCAGCTGATTAGATGGCTAGTCTCGACATTAAGAATTTGAACTGGCTTCAGAATGCTTGTTAAATGTGAAGCCAGGATTTCACTTCAACAAGAGGGCCATGATGGCCCTGAAATCGCTCACCCGAGTCTTTTGACCAAACATGACCCATTTTCAGTCTTTTTTTGATATATTACGGCAAACATTCTACCAAGCTTTCATAACTATTGCACTGAAATTTTAGCCTCTAGCTTGAACGCAAGCTTTTTCTAGAATTTCTATCAGTGACATACATTTTAGCCCAACATAGACGGATTTCCCGTGGTAGATATTATCAAAACAAAGATTCTGACCACCTTTCATAAGTATTGGATAGGAAATGTGGCCTTTACAGTATACACAAGGTTCTTCCAAGATTTAAAATGGCGACATAGTTTTTTAACCAATGTGACCCATTTTCAACTTCATCTTGTTGATCATGAAGAAAAACATTCTAATTTCCGTAAGTATTGAACAGAAAATGTTCAATCTAGAGCTAATCAAGCTATTTTAAAGATGTAACCTGGTGACCTAGTTTTTGACCCGAAGTGACCCATTTTCAAACTCCGCGTTCAAGAGTATTGCACTATAAATATGGCCTCTAGAGCGTACACAAGGTTTTACTAGGATTTGACCTAGTTTTTGACCCCATATGACCAGACCCATTTTCAAACTCGTCCGAGATATTATCAAGACAAAAATTCTGACCAGCTTTAAAGAGTTTTGGACTGAAAATTTGGCCTTCAGATCGTACAGAAGTGTTTTCCAAGATTTGACCTAGTGACCTAGTTTTTGACCGCACATGACCCATTTTTGAACTCGTCGGAGATATCAAGACAAACATTCAGACCAAGTTTCATGAGTATCGGACTGAAAATGGCCTCTAGAGCGTACACAAGCTAAAAGTTGACGACGGACAAAGGATGCAGCACGATCACAAAAACTCCCCTTGAGCACTTGGTGCTCAGGTGAGCTAAAAATTGAATGATCTTTCTCCCTCACTACAAAAACTCTCACTGGTATTTTCATAATCTCTAGAACATACATTGAATCTTATCTTTAACTCTATCAGACAACAAAGTAGAATTTATCGAAAATTGAAAGCATTTGCAAGCGACAATTTCAATTTCAATCTAGTTCAGTGGTTGGAACTTCTAAAGAAGAAAGCTTTTGACAACATTATTGTAAAAGGAGAAAATGCTGGTAATTTTCTGTTTTTACTTATTCCCCCCCCTTTTTTTTTTTGAAATAGCTTGAAACGACATGTAACGTGAAATATGGCCATTCTGCACCAATCATTCTAACCTGTATTTATTCTAGATTTAAAGATAAGCCATCTAAATAGCCGAGACATTCATTTCGTCCAATCAGATGGCTTGTTCTGAAATAACAAAATTCGACCCGAGTTTGAAATGGATGTAGAGTATGATCCCAGGATTTCGCTTAAAATAAATGTATAAACTGTAACGGAAGCAATCACGGGTATTTCAGCTATCTCTAGAATTTAGACTTATTCAGCTCTGTATTTTACAACAAAGTTGTCACGGAGAGAGGTTGGATATATAAGCACTTGAAACCTGCCTTGCTGTTGAGCTAGCTTTTACAGCCATGCGGTTTGGTGTATTTCTCTCCGTGATAGTTACGCAACGTGCTCTAGGTTAGTGCCTGGATGGGTGACCTGACCGTGCACGTTACAAAATTTTGGCAATCAAAGCATTTGAAGAGACAAATATGATGTACGACGCAAACAAATCTACCTAAATATTTCTGTTAACATGTAAAAACACTGTGGGAAAAGGAGAAAAAGTTATTATTTCTTCATTACTAGCAGTGTTTTCAAAAGTTTCGAGTTCTTTGTCATGATCTTAAGAAGAATGGATCATTTGGTTAAAGGTTTAATTCTTTCCCAAACTATATAATTTCAGCCTTGCCCAAATTGAAAGGATGACAATAGGTGCTGAAATTATGGTATTTGTCTCTGAAAGTGTAGAAAACTTTGTAGGAAAAGGAGAAAATGCTGGTTACCGGCATTTCTCTCCTTTTCCCGCAATGTTTACAAATGGCAATTTTCTCCAGGATGTTAAAACTCTGGATTGTGTCGTCGATTTAAAAATGACTGATTTATACACAAAAAAAAATAGGCATATCTCTACAGCTTGCAGTGACAAATAACTAGCGTTTGGCCATTATTTAACAATCAAATTAACCTGTATTTTTCTTAATTTCAACATGAACCATCAGAATAGCTGACGCATCTTTCTCGGCCAATCAAAGGGCTACTCCGGAGTTTAAGAATTTGAACTGGATGTTGTAGAATATGGCTGCAGGATCTCATTTTAAATGTTATCAGTATGATCCTTCTCCCATTTCCATAGAAGCTATCACCAGTATTTCCACATTCTCTGGAATGTGCCTACATGAAACTTTATCATAGGACAAAATTTTGGACTTGTCTAATTTGAAAGCATTTGCGGACGACGATTCAAATTTTGGTTGAATGTTCGAATTTCTTTTTGAAAGGGGAGAAAATACGGGATAAGGATAAATTCTTTGTTGCTAGCATTTTCTTTTTTCAGCGTTGACAGAAGCTTTCTTATTTAGGGTTGTTAAACATTGGGATTCAAGGTTTACAACGATAACTGAATTCACATGCAAAGACGGGCATATTTCAACAGCTTGGAAAGAGTATCTTGCAGTTAGGCCACTATCCATCAACCATTCTAAATTCTATTTGCAGTCTTACAAGACAAGTAATCTGATTGGATGCAACAATCTGTTTCAGCCACTTGGATGGCTTGCGTTGAAGTTAATAATTCTAACTGGTTTTAAATGGTTGTTAAACACAGTCACATGATTTCAATGCATATATTAGCCGTATGACCTTTCTCCCTATCACAGAAGTTATCACCGGTATTTCCACAATCTTCTACAAGCATTTTTGAATGTCTGAGAGTTCATCAGCCCTACAGCACACAGTATGATAAAGTATGAAAGTAAAAGTAGTCCAAATTTATACTGAGCAATCCAGGAGTTCGGATTTCTAGATCTGAAAGAAAGAAAAGAAAATGAAGTTATCATGTCTTTTTGAGTGCTTTCTACATTTATCGTAGCGTTTCCTTGCTTTTCCTACATGGTCATTTCATATGGCATGGTTTCACCTTTG
This sequence comes from Hippopus hippopus, assembly GCA_946811185.2. NCBI lineage: Eukaryota > Metazoa > Mollusca > Bivalvia > Cardiida > Cardiidae > Hippopus > Hippopus hippopus. The sequence continues at coordinate 11,570,889 of OX328104.1, forward strand.
TCAGAAGACAAAAATGTATGCATTTTTTTTTCAATTGTAAAGGACCACATGTTAAAATTCCTTGTCCACCTGCTGGTCATAAATTCATTGTGTAACTGTACAAGAACACTACTGAAGAAAGAGCAAGGATTTTGCAAAAAAAAAAAATTTCCAGGCAAAGTATGGTCAGGGACCAACCATTTATACACAACAATGCTTCCTCTCGTAAGTTTTCTTTCTTCTGAAAAGGCAACAGATCTACCCATAAATCATCCTTTTAACTCTTTACCAGGCAACAAGATTACAGACTTGTCCAAATTAAAAGCATTGGACAAAGCATTTGCAGACGACAAATCAAAAGTGGCTTTACTGGATAGATTTGTCTGTGACAGGAGAGAAAATATTGTTGGAAAAGGAGAAAATGCTGTTTACCAGCATTTTCTCCTTTTTCCACAATGTTTTCATATAGTCACTTTTCAGCGTTTTTTAAAACTTGGGATTGTGAGGTAAAGGGTGAATACACCTGGCGAGTGCCAGTGACTTCTTTTTATTTCCAACACTTGGATACTTTCCGGAAAAAAATGTATACCGGTATATTCAGTTTCTTCACAGTGCCATTTATTAGTGCCTGTAACAGATACCAAAAGAACTCCATGTATCTGCGTTTTGGGTTTGGGTAAAGAGGTTATGAAAGTGTGTTTTGGTAAATGGGAAATACTTTGAAGGTTTGAAATTGAAATAATTTTGATAAAATGTACAGTATTTCACAAGCCTAATAACGGAACTTAATGAAGGGCCCTCCGATAGCTGTTACTGTGCCTCTTACCTGTGGGAACTTGTCTTGTGTGCATACACGAGGAGATATTTGACTCGTATCATCTCGTTGTTTTGTACAACATAGTATTTCTCTGGAACATCTCCACCCTCACTGGGGCCTGCATTAGCTCTTGAGTTAGATGGAGAGCCATTGCTACCAGTCTTACTATCTGGAACTGTTAAAAAGAGAGAAAAAAAAAAGGATCCACAGGTATGAACTCTTTCCCTAAAAGACGCGAAGCCACAACTCGATGACATATACAAAATGGCTAGAAGTTGATGTCATATCTTGAGACCTACACTGCCTGATATATAGTGAAATAATGACAGATGCTGATTTATGAACAGAATATCTTTGATCTTGGTCTTTTAATCCGTCTAAAAATTGTCTTAAATCCATTTGTTTGACAATCTAACATGTGATCAAACCACTTTTCATTGATTAAATACCTCTCCACACAAAAACTTTTTAACTCTACCAGATGACAAAATCCCAGATTGGTTCAGATTGAAAGCAGTTGCAGATGGCGAATTGAAGGTGGCCAAAATGAAAAAAAAATGTCCATGATAGGGTAGAAAACGTTGTGGAAAAAAAAGAAAATGCTGTATACCAGCATTTTCTCTTTTTTCCCACAATGTTTTCAAAAGCTTACTTAGTCAGGGTCATTAAAAGTCGCCATCATGTGGTAAGGGGCATTAAACCAGATTTTAAACCAAAATTTGTTTGGGAGTAGAAAGCTGATCTTTTAGAAGAAAAATAATGCTGCTGTGGCTGTTTAGGTCTTTGACTGGAAAGGGGGGGGGGGGATGCTGGGGGAAAAAAAAAGCCTACAGGGGGACTTGAATCCACAACCTTCAAACAAGAGTCGGCCACTCTACCGCTGTACTTTTGTGAAAGCTATTTCCTACATGTGTTTGAAATGTATTTATCTCTTTTTTTTGTCATGCAACAGCAGTTATACCATTACTTAGGGTATTGGAAATTTTACAGTCAAAATACAAAAATCTCGGTAAATCCATTTCCTACATGTGTTACTACTTTCGTTTAACTCTTTCTGCGCCAAATATACAAACTTGACCTTTTTTGACAGCTGAAAATAAAATCCTACGAGTCTCAGAAAGTTTTTCTGCGCCAAATATATAAACTTGACCTTTTTTGACAGCTGAAAATAAAATCCTATGAGTCTCAAAGTTTTTATCTATAGGCTTGACTAAACAAGCGGATGGCATAGATCCAAGATCAGACTGCATGTTATGTGAAGTCTGATCTTGATCAATGCTTCCACAAAATGCTCGGATTTCGCCTATGGTGCAAAATACAAGCAGTTTATCTGCTTGATACACATATATGTTTGCTTGTCTCTTCTTACAAAATATATATAAGCTATGCTCTGTGAAAAGGGGGCTGAATGCATCTGTGAAAAGTATCGACCCAGATCAGCCTGCGCAGTATGCAGAGGCTGACCTGGGGCAAAGCTTTTCACCATTGATCAATTTTTTGTACAAATGAAGACCAGTCTACCTCATGATTAAGTGGGTTGTTTAAAAAAAGAAAAGAAAGTAGTTATTATGAATCCATAATTGTATGATGTACATTAAGCCTCCTTTTGCTTGAGCATGGCTCATGTATTTGTTTGCTTGTCTCCTCTTACAAAATATATATGTTGAAATTTGATGTTTAACTCCTAACAAGCCCCCAAATGAAAGAAGTCCAAAAATTCCATCTTTGTCTAATCCACTATCATAAATATAACATGATGTTCTTTGAACAGGCAGTTTTTCAAAACATCACTGGATTCAGTGAGTTTTCAGGTAAAATGCAACAACGTGCTTGGCAATTACAAAGGTGCGCTATATTCCCTTTTCATTAAACATGGCCAAGATCCTTTTTTCCTTTCTATTACTTTAGACTATGTTTGCCAAAAAAAAAAAAAGCCTGTTTTACGACGCAAAAACAGTAATTGACTCCTATCTTGACACTTTTCTCGTGGATGATTTCACACACTGCAATGTAACTTGCTTGGTTTCCAAGCTTCAGTTTAACCCTTTACCAAATAATCCCAGGTTTTCAAAATCCGGAGGTAGAGGCCTTTTGAAAACATCATGGGAAAAGGAGAACATGCTGGTAACAAGCATTTTCTCCTTTTCCCACAATGTTTTCTAACGTTAAAAAAAACTTTAGTTCGTTTGTACCATTTTCAAATTTATCGTCTGCAGATGCTTTCAATTTCGAAGGGTCTAACATTTGTTGTTTAGGAAGGGGGTTAAAGAACTTTTCCTTTGAAAGCTCTGTAAACTCCATTCAAACAAACTTACTAACCTTTATCTTGACACTTTACTGATGGATCATCGATCATTTCACACACAGCTACACAGCTAAGTCTGTTTCCCAGCTCACTGTGGTCCCAGCCTAGACCTGTAGGACTGTAGATCAGGGATACAGACAATTCTGCAGACAAGTAGGTTCCCTCTCCAAACACAGAAGTCTAAATGATCATGCATTTTCATGTAAAAAACAAACTCTATACTAAATAAATAGATTTTAGACTTGCTCAAAATGACAACATGTGCTGATGACAAATGTGGCCAAAATGACGGAATTTGTCACATAAAGGATAAAAATCATTGTTGGAAAAGGAAAAATTACTGATTACCAACATTCTTTCCTTTTCTAACAATTTTTTCAAAAGCATCTTTCCTCAAGGGCGTTAAAACGGGTTGTGTGGTAAAGGGCTGACCCATTAGCCTATAAATATCTTTTTACACCAATCAAGTGCATGTCTCTGTGAAATAGAGTGGAAACTTTTCCCATCATTCATTAAACACATCCTGTAGGCTAAGAAGTTTACTCTGTACCTTGCACAAAATGTTGTACATATCCATATTGAATGCATCGGCAAATTACTAAACGACAAATTAATCATGACTGAAATGATGGAATTTGTCTTTGAAAGGGTAGAAAGCATTGTGCCAAAAGCAGAAAATACTGATTACAAACATTTTCTTCTTCATCAAAATGTTTTCAAAAAAACTTCTTCAGGAAGGTTAACACATGGGGTGTCTGGTAAAGGGTTTAGGAAATCAATGTTCTTGAGGAAAGCACTGAAAAGGCCCAGCCTTATACTGGTGAAATGCAAGAAAGATATTACTTGAATACAGTAGCTGTCACCGTGATGTGACTGAAAAATTGTTGAAAAATCCTATTAGAACAAGCATCCTTCAGTCTACTGTATAGATCAGAAATAAAAACAATTTTGATAATTGAAATGACCCCTACCAAAACATAGAGTTTATTTCATCAGCTTGTGGTTAATATGGGGAAATATTTGCCGAAAAGGAAAGGTTCGCGAAAATAACGAGTGCCGTAAGGCATGAGTTATTTTCGCGGACCTTTCCCTTTCGAGGCAAATATTTCCCAATATTAACCACAAGCTGATGAAATAAATTATATATTATATTTCCTCTGATTATTTTGTCAATGAATGCCACTTTTAAAACTTAAAAACTTAAAAAAGTAGTTCCAGATTTTCAGCAGGAGGAAAATATTCACTGTGACAGGGAAATAATTCCCCCCCCAGCTTAAATTACGACATTTCTTTACCCATAACATTTCTAAAAATAGACACATGAAATATAATATATAAGAGTCTTGTATGGACGAGAGCAAATTACACAGAATAAGAGTATGAGTTGAAATCCTTATCATTTCTATAGCGTTGTCTGTTAAAAAAATACTTTCCACTATTTGGCTGCACACAAAATAATGATTTCAATCAAAAGCTGCAAACCCAAACCACACCTTGAACTGCATATGCAAACAGTATGGATCCAGATAAGACTACAAACACACATAGTCTAGTCTTGATTCAACATTTTCCAATACATGTATTCCGATCTTGGACCTGTACTTTCCACTATGTTGTTACATATCTGTAATGATCAGGATCATTAAGGAAAATGCTACATTTCATTTCTTCTACTTGACTGAAAGTTTTCATTTACGGTATGCAGTGCTTATATTCCATTTTAGAGGAAACTAAATCCATTCATACCTTGTTCATATGTGAAGCCAAACCATTGTGTAAAATGGAATGGAAGTTTTCCAACCTACTTCCATGAAATGCATAGAGAAGTTTTCTGTCCTGCTGTAAGTGACTAAATTTTTCCTGGGCAGCCATGCTAGGAGTCACTTCAAAGATGTAGTTTGGTTTTGGGACTTTCACTGTATAACCAGTCAATTTCTTTATCTCCTCTAACTGGAATAACAATCGGTAGTGGAAATTTTAAATTTACTCATTTACCATTTACTAGCTTCTAGACTATTCCAATGTTAAAAGCATTTGCAGATGACAATTTGAATGCAACGTGGATGAAAGGATTTATCTTTGAAAGGATAGAAAACATTGTTGAACAGGAAGAAAATGCTAGTTACTAGCATTTCCTGTTTTTCTAAAGTTTTCAAAAGCTTTCTGGCTCATGGTCATATAGACTTAATAAAAGCCTATAAACAAGGCACAACTTTAGGTACAATTTTGACATTATAAATCAGGATCAGACTGCACAGTTTATGGATTCCAATCTTATATATCAGGTATCCTGTTCTTTGTGAAAAAAACAAGAGGGCCATGATGGCCCTGTATCGCTCCACTGGCTAATAAGTAAAAACCCATGCCACACATTACAATACTTGGCAAACTGGTTTTGAACATGAGACCCTGAGACAGGACTAAAATTGGTAGCCCTAGTAACGGTTAGTAACAAGGAGATTTCTAAAGTTTTTACTGTATAAGCCCATGTAAAACTTCTGACCACTGGGGTGGGATCAAATTTGACCCTAGGGCTATAATTTGGGCACTCTTGGTAAAAGCCCACTAGATAAAACTACATGCAAAATTTGGTAGCCCTAGGTTTTATGACTAAGTACAGGGAGATTTCTAAAGTTTTCACTATATAAGCTCATGTAAAACTTGTGACCCCCAGGGTGGGGCCAAATTTGACCCCAGGGCTATAATTTAGGCACTCTTGGTAGAGGCCCACTAGATAAAGCCACATGCAAAATTTGGTAGCCCTAGGCCTTATGGCTAGGTGCAGAGAGATTTCTAAAGTTTTCTCTGTATAAGCCCATGTAAAACTTGTGACCCCCCGGGGCGGGGCCAATTTTGACCCTAGGGCTATAATTTGAAGAAACTTGATAGAAGTCCACTAGATAAAGCTACATGCCAAAGTTGGTAGCTGTAGGCCTTATGGTTTCAGACAAGAAGGTTTTCAAAGATTTCCAATATTTTTAAGTTTTGTTGCCATGGCAACCAGAGTTTTTGAAGGAATCAAATTCTTTCAAGAAATTCTGAAGAGGACCATAGCAGGATCATTTCTGTGAAGTTTCATCAAATTTGGATTGGTAGTTTTAGAGAAGAAGATGTCTGAAATAAAAGTTAATGCACGCATGCACGCACATACGGACACATGCATGGACATACGACAGACACCAGGCCACGACATAAGCCTGCTGGCCTTTGGCCATTGGAGCTAAAAACAAACAAGAGGGCCAAGATGGCCCTGGATTGCTCACCTGAATTTATGAGAGGACCATAGCCAATTTTTTCTTTGAAGTATTGAAATTTTGGAAACAAAATCATTATTTTGCCAAGCAATTTTGAAAAGGTCACCTGTAAAAATCATTTCAAAATCTGTCACCACCCCTACAATCATCACCATAGCCATGTTTTTGACAAATCAGAATTCTACAAATAAATTTTGGGATAGGTCACCCAAGGACCATTTCTTGAACAAGAGCAGATGCCCGATAGTGGCTAAAAATATTAAGTCAAACAAGAGCACCGCATGCGGGTGCCAACGATTGGCTGTTGGGTGCTGGATAGTAAGTTAAAATTTTAAGTCGAAAAAGGGGCATAATTTGGACATAATGATTTTAGAGTTATCTGCCCTTGTTGTATGGGTTGCTATTTTACTAGTGAACAATTATTTCAAGTTTCAAGGAAAATGTGTTGAGTGGAAGCCGAGATATAACAAAATGTCAAAGTTTTTGCACAACGACAACAACGCAGACGACAACAACAGGGCTATGACCAGGGTTGTCAAAATGCTTTAAACTAACAGATCAAAACTGAATTCTAACAGATCAGGCCGGGGGTCAAGGGGGCCGCCCAGGCCCCCTTGTGGGTCCAGGGCAATGCCCTGGTAGGGGGACCAGGGGGGCGAAGCCTCCCGGCCGAAAATGAATTTCGGCAATTCTAAACACCTTGGAAGCCATCTTCTTGCATGCAAATCCCTTCATTCTTCTTTCTTAGTCTTTGCCAAAATACATTATATTTGCTCTTTGGAGAAAATGATATTAAACTTTTTTTTAATAAAATAGATCATTTGTAATATATTCTTAAGATTTTTGCACTGGTGAAAAAGTGGATTTTTAGAGAAAAATACTGCCATTCGATATAAAATACACGTGAAAGAATTTTTATTATCGAGTGTTGTTTAAATAGTATCTGTTTATAGACTCTAGTTTTGTCATTCATTTAATTTGCATTTCTGTTGTGTAGTGTCTTTCATCTTTGTTGTTATAAATGTATATTCTCGTGCCGACGTTGTATGTATAAAAAAAAAAAAAAAATCGGAATCACCCTTGAGGTTATAAAATATACATGTACATGTACTTTGTCAAGCTTTACTGCTGCCGAGATCTAACTGGGTAAGAAATGTATTGGTGCAGTTATATATGCCTTGAAATGAGTTGTATATTTGTGCAATTCATTCCTGGTTTTTTGCATCATCTGCTTGTGAAAAAGTAAGCAACCTTTAAATTTCTGACAACATACATGTACCCGAGTCATAATAATCCACTGTAAAGCTGAAATTCAGCAAATTCATCGCCTTTCCAGGGTTCGACACTAATTTTTGTGGTATTTGTCGAAGACAATACCACTATGAGTTCAATATCGAATTTTGAAGACCATGTATCGTATTTTGTGCAAAGCCGAAGGAAATAAACACAATTAAACACAATTTTTCTCAGGCAAATGAGTTTTTCAGTGGCACTCAGATATGTAATTGGAAATGGCATGTTAAAATACACTGGGTGAGGCCATTGGTCATGGAAATACTTATTTTTGATTGAAAATAGCTTCACTCGCTCATGGCGCAATGATACAAAATTTGTCTACCGATCACTTGGTCCTGGGCTTTTTCGTTCCAAAACCAGGTTGTCCCATGGCTTGTTCATCCAATGATTGCACGCTACTCCATTTGATTGGGCATGAATATTCATAGATCGAAATAATTGATTGTAATGTTGGGAATTAAATGTTACCAGTCAAAGATATTTCAAAATCATAGTTTTCAGGTACAAACTTAATTTTATTCGATATATTCACATGGTTTCTCTCTCTATCCATCATGCATCCTACTGTCAAGGGACATTACTCCTGACTCCTAATGATCAAAGGGAGACCACCAATACACAAATAATCCTAACTTTGTCATGAGTACTCTCCCTTCAACCAAAAAAGGTATTCATTTGCTTAGTATGTTGACTTTCAAGCCAATATTTGAATAATATTGTTCTTTTTCTTTCAATTTATTAATTCCACACAATGGCTTCCTTGACAAATACCACTTCAGGGTTCTCAACGCTTTGATTTTCTTTGGATCCAGCAGGAATCCCTAACTTTGTTATCTGGGTGCCCTCCTGATTATCAGGGATCCCTCCGAAGTTACAAAAAAGTAAGTTTTGATTGATCAACTTGATTTTGATATTTCATTTGATTTTTATTGAATAAATTAGAATCATCAGCATTTTGTATACTTTGTTTTGTAGAATGGCTCGTCATGAGCCAGCAGATCATCATCCTGCTCCTCTGCATCAATAATCTATTGTACTTTTAAAAAATTTGGATGCAGATCACGCAAATCCTGCGAATACGACCCAGACATTTATGGATTTTTTTTGTGTGTGTGATACAAGTAGGTATGTATACATGTGAAAAGAAAAGAGATTTAGGCCTGTGTCACAAGAAATTCAGTGCTGACAACTGTACAAGTAACTTATAGTGTAATGGCCACCTTTCCTACAAAGCGCTCAAAACATCTGCCAAGCATGTAAGACACATATTATAGGATCTGAAAAACAGAAATATGGGTATGAGTGTCCTAAGAGTGTCACACTAAATAGGAAAAAACGGGGTCTAAATGGTCAGGGGTCTAAAGTCTCAGTATTTCTCCCGCCTCTTATATGCCAAAATTTATGACAAAAGACGAAAAGTAACAACTGAGCAGCTGTAGAAATGGTAGAAATACTGTATATCATGTATATCATGTTTTTTAATAGCATGTACATAGTTTTAAGTTACTTCATCAATCCATTGACGAAGGGGCCTGATGATTGAAAATTCGTCGTAAAATATACTTTTGAAATCGTCCTTCCAATTTTGCTGACAGGGGCACTGGCGCTTTGTTTCATAAACACTTTGCGTTTCAAGACGCTCTTCGGGTATATTCTTTCTTTTTTCAGCAGGCTGAGATAGTTCTAAAAATAAGAAAAAATCCGCGCCGCGAAAACTCAAGACAATTATCGGCCAAAACCATAACAACTAGACGCTTGACAAAGTAATTTGATTTTAAAGAGCGTCTCAATGACTTAGTAGGTTACAAGACGTTGCAATTGTCATACAAGCCGCATTTATTTTTAGAATGGTTTTTCCAAAGATCGTTCAAGGGCACAGTGTGTAAAGGAGGTTTCTCGTGAAGCTTGCATTTGTTATAAAACGTCTTAAAAATTCAAGGATCCTGACGGAATCTAAACGAATATAAAGAAACCAGGCGGTTACAAAAAAAAAACCCAACCTCGCATCGACGGCAAAACTAACCGATCCAAACGCGATTTTAAGCGATGATTTCGATCGCAAATCGGCTTATTTTGACAACACTGTATGACAATACCTCAATATTTTTTATGAAAACAGCCGAGCTAAAAAAAAGGGGCATAATATAAGGATCATTTCTGTGAAATTATTTCAAAGTCTGACCAGTGGTTTCAGAGATGAATTTTTAAGAATTTCAGCACGTCCATATAATGCAAATAGCCCCCCACCAACACAGCCATGTTTCTTGACAGATCAAAATTTCGCGTACAAGTTTTCAAAGGGGGCACCCAAGGAACATTTCTGTGAAATAATTTCAAAATCTGACCAGTGGTTTAAGAGAAGAAGAATTTCAAAGAAATTCTTTAAGTCCATACAGTGCAAAGAGCCCCACCACGGCCATGTTTTTCAACAGATCAAAATTTTGCGAACAATTTTTGAAAAGGGTCACCCAAGGAACATTTCTGTGAAATTATTTCAAAATCTGACCAGCAGTTTCAGAGGGGAAGATTTTTGAAGAATTTCTTAGAAAATTCCATTTGGTTGCCATGGCAACCAGAGTTTTTGATGAAATCAAATTCTGTCAACACTTTTTAAATAGGACCTCCCAAGGAACATTCCAGCCGAGTTTGGTCCAAATTGGCCAAGCGGTTTAGGAGGAGAAGATGTTTAAAGAATTGTTGATGCCACACGACGCACGACGGACACAACGTGATCCTAAAAGCTCCCCTTGAGCACGTTGTGCTCAGGTGAGCTAAAAACGGCCTTTACAGAACAATACCAATGACCCTGTGAGTAAGGGTCTTTTGAAAGCATTCAGGGAAAAGAAGAAAATGCTGGTATCCAGCATTAGCTCCTTTGCCCACAATGTTTTCTACTTTTCCAGATACAAATCTGATCATTTATCCCTTTACCAAACAATCCTGTGTATTAACGACCCTGAGGAAGAAGCCTTTAGAAAACAATGTGGGAAAAGGAGAAAATACTGGTAACCAGCATTTTCTCCTTTGCCCACAATGTTTTCTATTGTATCAGAGAACTTCAGTTCATTTGTATCAATTTCAAAATTGTCGTTTGCAGATGTTTTGAATGTGGGAGATTCTAAAATTTGTTATGTGGGAAAGGGTGAAGCCCCATATAATGTTTAGTCTGCAATAGCTTTGAATATGGACAAGTCTTAAATTTTGCTGAGTGGTATAAAATGTAATACTGATGTCTTTTCCTGGCTCCTTTACACTTAATTCACTAGAGGGCTTTAGAATTGTAATTACCACTCCTAACAACAAAAAAGAATTGACAAATAATTTCTTCTTTTACAATGCTTTCAAATCAATATCTCTTCGTTTGTTACTTTTCTTCTAGTCTTTTTAAATGCCCTCTTCTCTGGGTTGTGAAACCACACCATTGTTTTGAAAAGAGTTTATCTCTTCTAAATCTAAGACATTCATATCAAATTTAAAACAAACAACCACATGTCTTTATAACCCTGATGCTTGGTTAACCCTTGACCACATAATCCCGAGTTTTAATGACTCTAAGTAAGAAAGCTTTTGAAAACATTATGGGAAAAGGAGAAAATGACGGTAGCAAGCATTTTCTCCTTTTCCCACAATGTTTTTTACTCTTTCACAGCCAAATCTCATGATACCAGCCATGTCTTGATTGTCTTCTGCAAATGCTTTCACTTTGGATGACTCATTTGTCATTTGGTAAAGAGATCAGAGTTCAGAGTTCATCTCATTGCTCCTAGATTGTACATGACAAAAAGTGCAGAATTACAAACAATAATTTACCTTTTCAATATTCTCATTGGCTAAGGAAAAAGATTTACTATCAAGAACCCATTTCATCAATTCTAACAGTTTTTGAGAGAACTTGTGACATTCTCTGGGTACTCGTGACAGAGTTGGCACATCTTTGACTAATTCTTGCTGAAAAATCAAAATATCATATCAATCCAAATGAATCTGACTCTAAGAAACTTATTTATTAAGCGATTGATATTTCAATAAATCAATTACAGTACACATATTTAGTGATTCGAGCCAACCCCAGAAACCATGTCTTTAACCCATTACCACACAATGACGCCTTTTGACGCCCCTAAAAAAGAGGCCTTTTGAAAACATTGTGGGAAAAGGAGAAAATGCTGGTAACCAGCATTTTCTCCTTTTCCCACAAAGTTTTCTACCCTATCAAAGAAAAGTTGCGTCATTTGAGCCACTATGAAATTGTCATCTGCAAATGCTTTCAATTTGGATAGGTCTTAAATTTTGCTGTGTGGTAAAGGGTTAACATAAAGGGCTTAAAATCCATAGTTTTCTGGTTGCTTTCCATCCCTGCCATATTCTTTCCGAGGACTGATGAGACTCGATGTCACAGGATTCATTCCTTTCTCACCACTGAACATTGTTTTGATGAAGTTTATGTGGGAAAGGAGTCAATGGCTTGGAAAGGGGAGAAAGCCTCACCTATGTATATTTCAGTTTAGACATATCATATCCATGATCAGGGGTGTGGAAATCTTGAAATTTTCTACTTGTCCATGGACAAGTAAATCTAAAATATCTACTTGTCCGTCAGAGAAGCTTACTTGTCCAAAACAAAACAATGGCACACAAAGACCTAACTGAATGTACCGTAATCAAGCAAACCTTTTACTGGGCTTTTTTTCCAAAAATTGGGAAGGGGCCTTAGCCTTTCATTTTGGGATATTCAAGCTTGATTTTGGCCAAATTCGGAAAAAGCAGACCGACTTTCAAGGTCAATAAAACGAATTAGTGGCACTGTACATACATACAGTAAATAGAAAGGTACAACAATTTAATAATTGAAAAAGATTCAACAGTTACACTATAACTGCTCAGACCATGGCCAAATATCTCAGTGTTTACACTTACAGCCCTTTTTTTACATTACTGTGGTACACCTATGGGTGCCGGAGTTAATACTTCAGCAGAACTGCTTACCAGCCATCACATGATACAAGGGAATCATTATCTGTGGAAGTTAAAAGGCTAGGCTTGGTTATTGTGTCTGGAGATGTAGAGGTTGCATCATGTGCAATGATAATAATTGTCTAGTTTTCAGACAACGGGAGATCGGCGATGTCCGACTGCCCAGGGATCTTATATACAGGGATAGGAAACGCGGTATAACTTCCGGTTATTCACTGTCTTCTTTCGAATTGACCGCAAAGGAAAAAACGGCGGCCATCTTAAATTTCGGCATACGACGGTCACTATTTTAATCAACGTTTTGCTTGGTTATCCCATATGTCCTTCTCAACAGGTAAGTTTCCGAATATTTACATGCTTAGAATATATGTAACATCATTTTTTTTCGGAGATTTTGTTTTATATGCTTATTTTGGCGTTAAAAAATCATTACCTAATCATGTTTGCCCCGTAGGGGGATGTTCGGCAGGAGGATTTAGTGACGTGCAAAAGTACTTTTTAAGTACATAAAGTAGCGGCCAAATAGCAACATGTTGGTAAAAATCACGAGATAGAGTACGTCTCCTTGTATTAAAGCCAATTTTGTGCTAATTTTCGATTCCTAAGTTAGATAATTATGGGCTCAAAACTGGGTTATTTTCGGTATTTCATCACAAAATGGCGGACCAATGTGGTGAATTTGGCGGGACCCTAGTGATAGTTGTAGCATTCTCAATTTATTTTTAGAAATAAATTTGTTCATATTTTGACATATTTATAAGCAGTAAGTATTTCTTTTTGTTTTTAAATCAAATTTAGTGATTTTCGATGCCAAGGTTGGATAACTGTGGGCTCAAAAACTTGGCTATTTTCGGTCTTAATTGCAAGATGGCAGCCTAAAAAGGGGTTATTTCAGTAAAGGTGGAAGCGCAGTACCGCACATTAGTCAAAAATGATTGAATCTCTGATAGTTGGCCATATCCTGAACACATTCTCATTATAGTCTAACCATGTGAAAATAAAACCATATTTTGCAACGTAACGGAAGAATTAAAATGTTACGTTTTGTAAAAAGGAGAAATTTGAAATTCAGTTGGTTCTATATTTTTTTTCCAGATATGTATTGTGAGAGCACAAACACTTCAAAACATGGTTTCAAGAGCTGTCAACATACTGTTGTGATGCATCCTGTGAACAGAAGAATGACATTGAAGATGGTTTTGTAATTCTGCATAAAGTGTGCTAGTATAAAACTGAAGCTGGGCTTGAAAACTTGGAATATTAAAGACCAAATCAGCTGTGAACTGTACAAACCTGCAAGAAAAATGCTAAAGTGAAATTAATGTATTTGAATATGAAAGCTGTGAGCTTCTTCTACCACCAAAGTATATTTAGTATGTATAGCTCAATAAGCCACTAGAAGTATGGAGTTATTTAATTATCTGTGACAAATGCTAGTATTCCTGAATCCTAAGTTTTCATTAACCTCGGGAATATCCATACTTCCAAAAACATTGTGAACAAAGAAGAAACTACCGGTAAGTACATGTCACACTTTCTCATTTCCCCAGGAAAAACAAGTCTCCTCATTTCAGTTGCATTTCATTTGTCGTCTGCAAATGCTTTCAAATTAGACATGTCCAAAATTTTGTAATCTGGCAAAAAGTTAAGGATGGAACCTTGCTCAATTTGCAATGTTTCACAACATTTTAGTTGTATCATAGCAGCCGTTATACTTATCTATTTGTTTTTTGAATTTGCACAACTGTCTGCACAAGCTGCGTGTTGCTTTTCCTCATCAACATATTTTTTGAGGGAGAGAAGTATGTATCTGTGTTGTGCAAAATTCTCTGAGAATCATGATGTTGGTTTCCCACTACTCACACTATTGTCATAAAACACTAAAAGTACATCTATTAAATTTGACATACTTTTGGTTTCTTCAAACAACACAGTACATTCAGTATCTAGTCTTATAAGCCACTTGTGGTAAGGAGTTATCTAATAATCTGTGACAGATGCCAGTATTCCTGAATCCTAAGTTTTCACTACCATGGGAAATATTTACACATCTGAAAACATTGTGGGAAAAGAAGAAAATGTTGGCAAGCATGTTCTCATTTTCTCAGCAAAGACACAAGTGACACATTTCATTTCTTGTCTGCAAATAATTCCAAATCAGACAAGTCTCAAATTTTGTTGTCTGGCAAAGTGTTCCTGAAGGTTGGTTGCTTTCAACATTTTGCAATTGTATCACAGCAAACAATGCAGCTATCCATATTCCATGTATTACTAGAGTTGGGAATGTTTCTACTTGAAAATTTCTGTTGAGGGAGAGAAGTATATTTTGGGCGTTTGTATGACATACACCAGGATTATAATGATAGTTTAATATACCAATAATATCTCATATACACAATACTTTTACCATTATCATTAACTACAACTTGCCACAGTGAAAAAGTTATAGGAGATAAAAGTCTACATTCAATGAAAAAAGCATTTGCGGAAGCAACCAACCATTTGCATGTTACATTTTATCACAAAAAGATTGGTCCTTGTGTCATACTGTTTTCCAAAGATTTCTACAGTGGATTTATGTAAAATCAAATTTATTAGGCATTAAGTTAAAACTTGCTAAAGGAACACATTTTTCAGCACCATTTAATTTTGTAACACACATGTAGCTCAATATTCATGGCTGCCTTGATGTTTTTAGTGAGAAATTTTAAAATATCAATTTCAACATAAACTTTCTGTGTACAGTGTGAATTTTTTTGAAAATTTAAAAAATGAAAAACATTTGAAGGAAAGGCAAAAACATAATATTTTTAATAGCACAGAAATCATTTTGAAAAGAATTGATCACTGGCTGCAACTGGTCTTTTACAAATGTTTTCCAATGCTGTCCACTGTATGAGGAGCGAAAAGTCAAATTTGTACAAAGTCCTACACAACTTATACTGTTTTCAAAGTGGTCCAAAATCAAAGCTTTCAAAGTTATTAGATAACCTTAAGTTCTCTGACACAGAATAAAAAAATATTATTAAATAAGGAAAAATTGCTTGTCAAAAGCAACTTTTACTTTGCCACACTTAACTCTTTTTGAAACAACACAGAAGTAGACTTGTACAAAGTGAGAGCATTTACAGACAACAATTGAAATGCGACTCAAATTATGGAATTTGTCAATGATATAATTGAAAGCATTTGGGGAAAAGGAGAGAATGTTGGTAACCAGCATTTTCTCCTTTTCCAGCAATGTTTCCAAATGGCTTCTTTCTCTTGGTCATCAGAACTCGGGGTTGTGTGGCAAAGGGATAATTGTAGATTTGTCTTTTTTTTTTTTCTAATAATTATGCTACTGACTATTTTTTACCAAAGAACAATTTTTGGGGGCCTTTGGAATCCCCAATTGAAAGTATTAGCAAACGACAACTGAAAGTAGATTCAAACGATTGGATTTTTTTTGCATGGTATTGAACATTGCGGATAAAAATGCTGAAAACAGGTACATGTGCTAGGCTAGCGTTTTGTTCTTTTCCCACAATATTTTTAAAAAGCTTTAAATATTCCGAAGTCATCAAACACACAAGGTTGTAAGGTACACAGGTTAATTCGAAATGATGCAATTGTGAAGGCCACTGGTGTACGTAATTGATTCCAATGTATAAAAGTAGGAACAGAGTTGCATACTGGTCCTCACACTTAACGAGCCTACTTTTTTCAGAAAGTTCACTAATTCTTTCCATTTTGCAGGAAATTCTCCTTTTTTTCTGTCAAAGACAGTGATTTAAGAGTAGCTGCAAGCAGAACTGAAAATGTACTGGAAGGTCCATTTAATGGGCAGTGAAGGCAATTTTCTGGTTCTATATGCCATTTGTGTAGTTTGCTATTGAAAAATGCGTATATAACTATTAACAGATCTCTGTGTTTACCGGCCTAATACATTGTACTACATACAAGTGAAATGTTTGTCACTCCTGATAACATGAGAAGCTTTTGACCTGACCAAATTGAAACATTTGGAGAAGAAAATCAGAAAATAAATATTTAATTTCAATGATGCGTATTGTCTATAAACAGAAGAGGACCCTTCTGACAGTAGATGTGTCATGACAGATACACAACTTGATATATCCCACATGTGATCATGTCAAATACAGGGAGTGGACAAAAGCAGCCCACTTCCGAAACGTTAGACGGACTTAATCCTTCAACAGGCGATGTGTGCTTTTCCCGAATTGTTTGCAATAGATATCCACTGCAGAAATATTAAAATATTTTAAGTTACTACGAAAAAGAGGGTTGTTTCGGTAATGGGTCGTTTTGACACCGGGCCGTTTTGATCTCCATTCACAATTTACACTTCGTGTGAAATCAAGACTGATAACATGACCTGTATATCTGAAACGCCCAATTAGTCGACACTTTAAATTTTCCAGATAAAAAAAAAAATAACACTTTAACTGAAAAAAACAATAATAGAAAAACATTGAAATAAACAGTGAAACGCATTTCATACTAAACGCTTCTTTGGCGGATATAAAAATTGTCGGAATCGGCAAGGAATTATATTATCTGAAAGGAAGATAATAACTCGCAAGGAGCGACAACGGATTATTGGACGCCGTACAGGTAAGTCAGTGAAAAATCGATAATTGGTCTTAACTCCAGTTGCGTTGCCTATCCCTGTGTATATACGATCCCTGGACTGCCCCGAAACTTCAGATTGAGACTCAGTATGCGGAGATTTGATTACCTGCAGATAGATCTATATCTGCAAAGAATTTGAACATTTTACGCCGAAAGTAAAATGGCTGCGCTAGCCTTTATCGTCTACAGACCTTTTAACAAACTTTTTGTAATGTTTCCCGGTTCTTGACATGTTTTACTTGGATACAGCGTGTTTGGTTTTCTTTCAAATACGTTTACTGCAACCGATTAAGAATGTGTTCCACAGTGTTAAATTAAGACAACTTTTTTTGTCAGCTGCAAGTTTTTGCGAATAACAAAAAGGAATTTGATATTGAATGATAGGGAAATGACAACCGCGTCAAGTCTACGTGCGGTGTTATAATGTGCAAAAAATAACTCGGTTCGGTTATGGTTGCCTCCATTAAACAAACCAAATGGCGCGAAGAAACCACAACATTTCGGCCGTACTGCAGCGCAGTCAAAATCAATAAAAAGCCTGCGTAACACATAAAATCAGATTCAGCCAAATGTTTGTTTTTGATTCCAGATGTCAGGGAATAGTTTATCATAATTCAATTTAAAAATGTTGAAGTTTACGAAGTGAGACGAAGAAAATATTTCTATTTCACAAGGATAATGTTAAAGATCTTTACTTTCAATTTTCTCCTCGTTTTCTACCTGTCCGCGGACGAGTAGACTGCAAAAAGCCACCTGTCCGACGTCAAATTTACCCGAGTCGGACGAGTCGGACGTAGGATTTCCGTACCCCTGATGATAATGTTAACATACATGGTTATATTCTGAAATATCCAATTCCATTCCCTTTACCAAACGACAGAATTCAAGACTAGTCCAAACTGAAAGATTTGGCAGATAACAAATATATGATGGGATTTGTCTTCTGAAAGGGTAGAAAGAGTAGAGAGTGGGAAAAGGAGTACAATGTTTTCAAAAGATTTCTTCCTGAAGGTCATTGAAACTCTGGATTTTGTGGTAAAGGGTTAAGGACTGAAAAGAAAAGTTGAAAACTGTATGCTTATAAAGTTCCTGTCCGACATACTAAGTGATTTTTTCTTATGTAATAAGATCTACGTGCACTTGGATGGGACATTTTTCTAATTCACAGGAACAAACTCCCAAAACTCCTGCCTTGGCAGAACAATGCAGTCTAGTAAAATGTTTAACTCTTTACCACACAATCCCTGAAAGAGTTTGGCTTTTAAAAACATTGTGGGAAGAGGAGAAATTGCTTGTGACCAGCATTTTCTTATCTTCCAACAATGTTATCTACCCTACCAAAAAAAGAAATCATCATTTGAGCTACATTTAATTTTCATCTGCAAATGCTTTCAGTTTGGTTGTCTACATTATTTTGTCATTTGGTAAAGAGCTAAACCTTTTATATCATGTGGATGTAAAACAAGTTTTAACTCCTATTCATCACTCTCAATAATTCCTTTCTGAATACCTGAACCAGTTGACTGATTAAATGGTGCTATATGTTGCTTTTAAATTCATTTCAGTCATACCATCCTGTAAGCTTATTTATTCATAATTGGGTTTCAACAGTACAACACACAGGCTTTGGGGGTTTCATATCCAAGGACATTCCCACAAAAAACACAGCTCCTCATGTGAAAAATGAACCAAGGGCCTCTGAATTGAAATTCCTACATCTTCACTGCTGACCCATGTAGCACCTCACCTTCACTTGTACATGTACTTGTGCCATGAATACCAGCAGTTCTGAAAGTTGACCCCGTCCATAGCAGGATTTTAAACTGGACAACATAACAGGCTGATATTCTACCCAATGTCTCCTACTTCAACTTGGTGATATTTTAACCCTAGGAATACCGACAAAGGGAAATAGATACATGCATTTCTGGTGAACCCTTTACCACACAATCCCGAGTTTTATAGACCCTGTGGAAGAAGCCTTGTGGTAACCAGAATTTTCTCCTTTTCCCACAATGTTTTCCACCCTATCAAATACAAATGCCTTCAACTGAACCCAATTTGAATTATCGACTGCAAATGCTTTCACTTTGGACAAATCTAAAATTTTGTTGTATGGTAAAGAGTTAACTCTTTCCCACACAATCCCGACTTTTAACGACCCTGAGAAAGAAGCCTTTTGAAAACATTGTAGGAAAAGGAGAAAATGCTGGTAACCAGCATTTTCTCCTTTTCCAACATTACTTTCTACCCTATCAGAGAAGGCAAGCTTGTGTGTACTAATTTAGAATTTTTCCTCCACGGATTATTTTTATTGGGGTAGGTCTAAAATTTGTTGTGTGGGAAAGGGTTGAAGGGCATATATATTGCAATTTCAAAGCTCATGTAGTCAGAATCTTTCACAAAACCATGAGTGTTTTATTATATTCTTATCAGTGAATTACTTGGATTTCACAGTAAATAACACCACTAGAGATGATAATTATGGTATCATCACTAGTGACAATATAGTTTTAGAATGTTTGCCAAAACTACTTATTTCCTATACTGCTCATATTGTACCATTCTTGATAATTATAAGAATAAAAAAGGGTGAATTAGAAATATAATAAATAGGATAATCAACTGGTTGTGTGTGATATGAAAAATCTGTCACTCAAATGGGATTTGATGCAGTTAAAAAACTCGTCCTTCGGACTCGTTTTTTCAACCGCATCACACCCCATTCTAGTGACAGATGTTTAATATCATACACAACCAGTTGATTATCCTCTATATACTGGTGTACAATGACCAAATACATAACTGTAGCTGAGATAGGCACAACATAAGACAAATTTAAAGCTGTGCTTTTGAAGATAGTGTAATTCAAGATCAGAATGCCATGAAATATTTCAGGAGAAGTGAACTTTGAAATTGCAAATTTGTGTTTTTGCAATATGAAATGTTTATTTAGTTTTTTCGG
Organism: Hippopus hippopus; assembly: GCA_946811185.2. Classification (NCBI taxonomy): domain Eukaryota; kingdom Metazoa; phylum Mollusca; class Bivalvia; order Cardiida; family Cardiidae; genus Hippopus; species Hippopus hippopus. Next base: position 11,591,114 of record OX328104.1, read on the forward strand.
CATCCTAAGGGTAAATTTTGAAGCAAAAATAAGGTACAAACCATAGCCTTATGATCTTTCTCTCCATCCTCCAGATGAAACATTGGTGGAAAGGGTCGTAAAACAGAGTCATATCTGTAACTGTTCATTGCAGCTATAAATAAACTCCATTGTAAATCAGCAGCTTTAGGATCCTGCCATATCTTTTCTTTGATATATTCTGCTAAATCTGTCACCTTTGGCATAATGTTAAGACACAATGTGAATATTTGTCAAAAGGAAGAAGGTACATGTAAGAAATGAATCGATAGGTTAATCCTTTACCAGACGACAAAATTTTAGCCATCTCGAAATTGAAAGCATTAGCAGAAAAAAATTTCAATACAGCTCAAATAGTGCAATTTTTCTTTTATATGGTAGAAAACATGGTGGGAAAAGTAGAAAATGCTGGATACCACCATTTTCTCCTTTTCCCACATTGTTTTCAAAAGGCTTCTTTCAAAGGATTGTTAAAAGTCAGCAACGTGCCGTAAAGGGTTAATCTTTTGTCAAACTGAATTTCCAAAAAGCAAAGACACATGCAGTTTCTTTGCTTTTTATGGTCCTTGCAGTTTTTCTGAGGATTAAAATAATTTTGGTTTGAAATTCAAATCAGTCTGGATCCAACAATGCTATATGGCTAGAAATGCACTTGAAAAAAGCAACATTCCTTGCTCAGCAAAGATTCTTCACGAGAATGATATGAGTCATTAACCTTTTACAAGACGAAAAAATTCTAGAATCATCTGCATGTATTAGCAAAAGGAAATGAAACTGTAGTCAAATGACAGGATGTATCTTTGAAAGGTTACAAAAACATAGTAACTGTTGGACAGGGAGAAAATGGTTGTTTTTCTTTATTGGACTAATTAACAACATGCACCTTGCTAGACTAAAACATTTTCATTTGATATTTTTTTTTGTGTGTGTTGCAGTAGACCTCGTTTAAAAACATTTCAGTAAAAGGACAAAATGCTTGTCAACAATCTAACAGGCAATGTCTTCTTTTCCTTCATATTTTCACATACATGTACCAGGATATGCTAGCCTACATAAACCCTTAGAGCACCTTTCAGGGCTATAGTTGCCTTTGTGGCCAGTGTAGATCAAGATCAGGCTGCATGTTTTTTGCAAGTTGTCTGCCACAAATATTAGAAATAAACTATACATAGTTTACATACCTCCTCTGTTACTCCTTGAGCCCCTAAATCTTGCATACTGGCCAACATGATTAAACTCTCTGGTTAACCTGTGTATATGATACTGGATGCTCCTTCTCTATCATTGTTCTAAACAAAGAAACATATAAAATTTTCAAGTTTAATTCATTTCACTCTTTAGTAGAGGACAAAATGTTAGATTTACCCAAGTTGAGACCACTTTCATCTATGACATATGTAGCTCAACTGATGGGATTTGTCTCTGAAAGGCAGAAAACGTGCTGGTCACCAGCATTTTTTTTCCATTTCTCACAATGTTTTCAAAGTTTTTTTTTTTTTTTCAAATAGTCAAAGCCAAATGGGATCATTTCGTGAAGTGTAACTCTGTACTAAACGACCAAATTTTGAACTCATAAAAATTGGAAGAGTTTGCAGGCGACAAATTACATATTGCTCAAACGATAAAATTAGATTTTGAAAGGGTATAAAATGTTATGGGAAAAGGAGAAATACTGATTATCAGCATTTTCTCCTTTTCTCACAATGATTTCAAACGCTTTCTTCCTCTGGGCTGCTAAAACTTGTGATTGTTTGGTAAAGAGCTTATGGCAATACTTTTAAATATTACGAAACCCTGTGGACAAGGTCATTAATCACCGTTTGGTTACAATCAAGGCCAGTCAAGTTGCTTTTGCTCACCCTTTTTACAATCTGATCTTTGATGAACGTGGTCTGGCAATATACGGATAATCTGATCAAGACATCATATCTAAGTACGTAATCGACTAATCTTTGGGAAAGTATTCATATACATATGCACCCTAAATTTCTTTTGTGCAGTGTGTTTAGTCCGGCTCAGTTGTAAAGATTCTGGATTTGTAATCCAGAGGTCCTTGGTTAGATCCTCAACCACAATGCTGAGTTTTTCTTTGGTGTGTCCTTGTGTAAGGCAATTCAAAGCACAAGTTTAGTCCTGGGAATTCCTGAAGACACATTACTCCTTCACCAAAAGTGTCTAAAAGTAAGAATAGCTACCAAAAGTAAACAAAGGGCTGTGAAAATGCATTTACATTTAAATCATACCACTTAAAAGTAATCAAGTTATTGTGAAGATGACAATCTGTTATTGTACGTTGGTCCAAGTGTTAGTTGCTGGCAGAGAAATTTTGACTGCTAAAAGTTGCCAGGTCACTCTATCTTTTGTGTACATTTTGCCCGATTTCAAAATTCATTTTTTTGTGAATTAAACTGGTCCAAATTGAAAGGATTTGCAGATAAGATATTAAATGTAATTGAAATGATGATCTTTTTTTTACCCCTAACTCCAAGGCTCCAAGTAAAAATGGCTTCAAAACCACAACTGGTTTCCATACGATCAAGAGGAAAACTTCATGTGCACTACTGCCTAGAACTGCACTGTTCGAAAATCCTATGGACCGGTAAAAACAATTTTAAGAGATCTTGAAAGTAAGGATTACAAACACACTGCAGCTACCGCAAAATCATGCTTGGATTTTGAAACTGCCATTAAAAAAGTTGACTCGCAGATCAGTAGGAATATTCACATGCATGAAATGTGTAATTTGGTTGTGTAAAGAGGAGATTGCTGCACTTTTTGTATTTGAAGGAACAACAGAATTAAAGTTTGTTACAGAATTTTACAATTCTGACCCCCCTAAGTTTAAGTACATGTCATAGGCTATGATAAAGATCTATCTTAGAGTTAGAAGAATATGTTAGAACTTTGAAGCAGAATGAGGGATTAATTTATATTTACTTCATTTCAGTTTTTCCTTTTTATAAATTTACTCTGCATTGACAACAAATATCTCATAATTTTTTAAAAAATCTCATTGAAAAAATCCATATGGGATTTTTCTCTCATAGCTTTAATCCAACAGGCATATCCCTGATTTTTGCAAATATTTCGTTTCGGATTTTCTCATATTCTTTCTTTTTCAAGGACAAAATAAGGGTTTGAGCAAGATATATATTTTTTTAATCTGCAAATGATTTGATATGGACAAGTTTAAGACTTGTTGTTTGGCAAATAGTTATAGTCCATTTGGTTGGTATAAAAACTAACGTTTGGCTTAAAATCATCTATCTAAATAACTTTTGGGGAAATTTCTTTATACCTATCTGATTATTTTACAAAAACCATGAGAGAAAAAAATACTTAAGAATTTAAAACTGTATTTTAATGATTTTGTCCATTAAATTCAATGTTAAATTTGACATCTGAAAAAGGTGGAGAGAGTGCAACAAATAGAACAGCATACTATCCTATTGTCAATTTGAAAGCATTTACATATGAGGCCAAGCATGTTGATAAACTAGGTTCAGAATAACTTACCCTTACACAGACACTTTATCAGTTGTTTGAAGATGACAACTTTCAAGAAACATTGCTGGAAAAACAGAAATTGACCTGAAGAGGTATACCTTCTTTCTCTTGTTTTGGGAATGATATTATCGATTCCCTAAATTGTGGATAATTTGTATCACATCTTTTCGGTTGGCCAGATTGATAAAATTGCTATCTATTTAATGGTAGCAGAATTTGTAAAGGTATATGCATACTCAAATAATTCAATTTCTATGCCTTAAGGGTGGTCACTGTAAAACATGAGATTAACATGTTTGTTTCTATTGTTAAAGTGCTAGTTGTGTACATAAAGTCACTACTGAATCTAATTATGAATGAAATGACTACAAAAACACATGGTTTTACTATGATTTGTTATTGTTTATGGCTCTTCTCCAACTGTCCCTCCCTCCCCTGTGGCTAAGACAAAAAAATACTAAAATATTACTATAGAGCAGGGATCGTATATACACATGTATACAAGATCCCTGTATAGAGTTAAATAGTCAAAAGCATGAAATTGAAAATGAAACGTTGCAAAAAATTAGATTTCTGCATGGTTTTTGTAAATAACTAGCATTGCAACAAAAAAAATTTGATAAAGTTATTCCATTTGAATGCATTTGATCAAAACGTTAGTTTTTATAGAGACCAAATGGACTATAACAGTGAATTGAAAGTGAAAATAGAAATTTACTGCAAGTAACAAAGTTAGCATTAAGTATTACAAAAGCATAATTTGATCATTACTCTGTTCCATTATAATAATCTCAATATAAATTTTTCATCAATAAGAATCTGCACAACTGTAACATTCTATTATACAACTTACTGATACGTCCGAAAAGCATGTCGTCCGAATTACCGGATTTTTCATAGCGGACAGAGCGGAAGTACACGTCAACATTATTTTTTGCTCTTAAAAAAGCATTTTCTCTGTGTTTTTAGAATAACTTCAGTCAGTCAAATTTAAATATAACGGGTCTTGATAGTGTATCCAAATATATGTCGTAATCAAGGAAAATTGCTATTAAACTTTGCAACGCGTCTAGCTAATCCCAATTTTGGCTGACTGAGATGAAGAGGTGTGTCCAAAGATTGAGGCAAGGTAATAAACTCCACCTTTTGATGACGTAATAGAAGACGGACAGCTTTTCAATATCGTGTACCGCGCAAATCTGACAGGAGTCGGACCAGTTTCCTTTTTCGGTCATATACAGACCTGTGGTTGTTGTCTGCGAAAGCCACATATTCTAAGAAGATTGACTTGTCTGCTATGACTAGGGAATAGCGACTACAGTGTAATGGAATTTAAATTAATCTGTAACCCTGAAACAGGGATCTTATATTTGTGTATATACGATCCCTGCCTGAAACAAAGAAATCGAAAACTGAAAAACGGAACTTTTATAAGGGAAACTATGAAGAAATGGCAAAAGTATTGAAGTGTGACTGGGTCCAATTGTTAATGAACCATACGCCCAATGAACAGTTTGAGTTATTTCTTGCCAAGTTCAACAAAGCAAAAGAAAAGCATGTACCATTTGTAAACAGCAAAACAATGAACAATGCAAAGAAACATAATTACATTCCATTAGATAATAAAACGGTTAAATTGATAAGAAAAAAACATAGAAGTTGGCAAAGATATATGGAAAAAAGAGATGAAAATCGATTTAATGAATATGCCAAAAGAAGGAACCAAGTAAAGACAGCGGTTAGAAAGGCAAAACTTAAAATGGAAAGAGAAATAGCCAGAAATGCAAAATTTAACCCGTAAAAACTTTGGCAGTACGCAAATTCTAAACGCAAAATAAAAACAGGCACAGGGAAACTAAAAACAAAGGACGAAGAGGGAAAAGACAAAACAGCCGTAACTGACAAAGAAAAATCCGAGATATTAGCTGATTTCTTCACTAGCTTATTCACAATTGAACCTAAAACTGACGTACCACAGATTAAGGACATAGAAATAGAACACGACTGCAAATGCGAAAAAATCACAGAAGAACAGGTACTCAAACTACTCAATCTAGACTCTAACAAATCCCCAGGCCCAGACAGACTTCATCCTAAAGCACTTTTAAAAAGAATGACGTAATGAAATCAGTGAGCCTCTCACACAAATATTCAACAACTCATGAAAGACAAGAGAAGTCCCAAATCTATGGAACCGACTCCCTAGATAGAGGGGGCAGTATCGATGCAGTATATATGGACTTTATGAAGGCCGTTGATAAAGTACCACACAAAAGGATAATAACAATGCTACACAGATACAAAATACATAATGTAATTGTAAAATGGGTGGAAAACTTTCTCAAATATAGGCTACAAAAAGTCATTGTTAATGGTGAAGAATCATCAATACGGTCAGTCACTAGTGGCATCCCTCAAGGCAGTGTACTGGGACCAATCCTGTTCGTAATTTACATCAATGATATGCCAGAATGTGTCAGCTCAACTACATACTTGTTCGCAGATGACACCAAGATTTATAGAGAAATAATCTCAGAACAAGATCAACAGGATATGCAGAAGGACTTGGATAGTCTACAATAATGGTCAGATACATGGCTACTGAAATTCCATCCCAACAAAGGCAAAATCATGACCATAAGTAACAAAAAGCTCAGCACCACGAGGGAAAGCCAGTACCATTTATATGACGACAATGGCAACAGAGCTGAGTTACAAAGATCAATAGCAGAAAAAGATATAGGGGTAATGGTAGATGAAAAACTGAACTTTAGTTGCCATATCCAACAACAGGCTAACAAGGCCAACAACATAATGGGTCTAATCCGACGAACATTCACCTTCCTTGATGAACAAAACTTTAAATATCTGTTTCAAGCGCTAGTTAGCCCCACCTCGAATATGCCCAATCAGTATGGTCACTCCACAACAAATGAGAAATTGATAAACTAGAAGGTGTACAAAGACAAGCTACAAAACAAATTCCTTTAATTAGGAACCTCGACTACGTAGATCGTCTCAAACAACTAAAATTGCCAACCCTTAAATATAGACGTATAAGGGGGACATGATTGAAGTGTTTAAAATATTATCTGGGATTTATGACAAGGAGGTATCAGAGAATTTATTCGATATAAACAGCAAAGGATTAACAAGTGGGCACAGTAAAAAACTGAACAAAAAAGTTCCTGCCATTCAAATCTTAGAAAATATTCATTTCGCCAAAGAGTAATTAATATATGGAATAACCTCCCAGAAGACATGGTATCATGCACTAAAGATTTTGAAGTAAAATTAGACAGATATTGGAATGATCAGGAAGTAAAGTATAATTTCAAGGCCGACATTAAGCTGAAGGTAAAAACCGGAAGTCACACAGGAATGAATGTAAATTACAGAAATAACAAGTTGGTTTCTTTACAAAAGAAGCCAGGAGAGGTCAGCATCAATATTTTCAAATAGTTTATTGGCTTTTAATTTCAATATATTTTGGAACATGTAAAAAAACAAATAAAATTGCCGCCACATAGAAACTTCATATGCTTTACTTGACGGTCATTTGACCTTCTTGTCGCGTTTTCAAGTCGCATAATATTGTCCAGCGGTCTTATTTCTCTTTTTTAACGAAATTCTTTTTATTTTTTCTTCTGCTTAGATTTATTTGCTTAATGAAAAATTACAATTATCTGAGCGGTCATTTGCAGCCATGGCAAATTAATATAACAAATATTTTCTGAAATTCGTCATATAAAAATAAACCACTTCTATTTCCTGTTTCGTTTTTTTGATTTCGCTTTATTTACAAAACCATGACAAAACAGACTGTGTATCAGAACAATTTCGCAAGAAAAATGGATTTAGACAGCAAATTCTGTGGCAGTCTGCCTTTTAAACTCACCACTGTTGGAGAGGTCTGGTGACCTCTCCAATAAAGAGGTGGATATAGTAGCACAACAGCCAGCGTCAACTGAAGATCCTAAGGTATGACACATTACTATTCCTGTACAGGATTAATATTAATAAGCGAGGTGCGCATAACCCAAACTCTGCGCTAAAAAGTAGCAAGCGGAAAATGGCTGTACATAACACGGAGACAGTTCTGATTTTTTTTTGCTCAACATTCCATTAGAATATAATAGTTTCAAACGAGAAAAATGATTGTACAGAAAATACCCTGTTTATTGCAAATCTTTGTATACAGTTTCTAAATACACGTACATGTATAGATATAGGGAAAGCTGGGATTTGTGAATTGTTTTTCACAGACATAATTTACAGCAAAATGATATGTCCCAAACTAGACAGATAACTGTCACCGAATGCAATCTTGGTTTTTGGTGGGTCGCATCCGGGTACAGAGACGATCGTAAAAAAAAAATGGTGGAAACCTTCGCACAGTTTTTGTACGGACATTTTAACTCATATTTTCACATATTGACTACAAAACTAGAATTTGAACATACACGTTGCTTGCGTAGATCAATTAAAAAAATCCCTTCCTTTCAAATACACATTCATGTATATTCAGTGCAAAAGCTAAACATAAGAAAACAGCACCGCATGCGGGTGCCAACGCTTGGCTGCAGTTGCTCGATTTTCAGTGGAAACTCTAGGTCGAAAAAGGTACATAACTGTGTCAAAAATAATTTGATGGTTATCTGCCCTCGATGTTTTTGTTCCCCTTTTGAATGTTCAATAGCTTTTCCAAGTTTGAAGTAAATATCTTCAGTAATAGCAGAGATACATGTATTTTGAAAAATTCAAGTTGAAAAAGGGGTATGACTGTTTCAAAAATAATTTGGTGATTGCCTACCCCTCGATTGGTTGCCCTTTCGATAGTTAACAACTTGTCCGAGTTTGAAGTAAATATCGTCAGTAATCTACATGTACATATCTCCGTCGCAATATTTAACTGGAATAATATTGAAAACGCCTTTATACACCGTGCAATCAATCAATCCGTTTACGACATTGTTGAAAACCGTATTCTTCCATGGATCCTAAAACGTCAGGATTGTTCGGTAAACGGTTAAACACACGCCGTCATTTATAATCAAGCTGACAGATTATCAATGTATTAATGATTTTTAATTCCGTAACCTATCCTATTTCGACACTGCTACTGTTAAGGCATTAGAATATACATACCCTTAGTTGCAATCTGCTTTGTTTCCGAACTGTTTAACAATTTACTATACGACAAAATTTCCGACCTATCTAAGTTGAGAGCGTTTGCGGAAGTCAAATGAAATATAGCGTAGATGATGTGATAGCTTTTGAGTGCTTAGAAAACATCGTGTGGCCAAAATTCTGCACACTGTGCCGCATATAATAGAGAAAATGTCACCCTTCTTTCATTAACAATATCTCTTACAGTGGTTGGTTGATTTTACTCCAAACAAAACTGTTCAAAACTATTATGTTTTCCTCCAAAAAAAGATTATGATGAGCCATTACTTTTTCTTTTTTTTTTTTTGGAAATACTAAAAGTAGAATTGTAGATCAACATATACATCTTGGCACAACCCTAAGTAGTTCAGGCTAACCGAATGACCATATAAATAATAACTAAGAGGCTACATCCAAAATAGTACGTATTATGCAGAGATTTCAGTTTAGTGAAACTCGTGAAGCCTTGAATATTCATCGACAGTAGGTAGGGGATGGCTGCTGAGTCCGATGTTCAGATTCTATTGAAAAATAAAAAAAAAAAAAAAAAAAAAATGACGCTCCAAGAATTGTTAAAGATCAGTGAATACACCTAATTTTTCCGCTGATTTTTCAGGTGAACTCTATAAAATTATGTAAACAATGTTTTTTCTAACACCAAACATATATTTTTACCTACGTTCCACTGATCAAAAATTACATTTTGGGTTTTTTTTTAAATTAAATTTGGATTTATTCTTTAATTAGCTAAAAAATCAAATTAATGGGGAAATTTATTTTACTTCGATTGAAAAACAAGTTCGTGCATCTTATACTAATATCTCTCGATTGTGCTTCCAGGAAACTTCACCAGTCCTCACACTGAACGTGTGGGCCTTTAACGTCCCAAAGTTGATATCTGCTCCCGAGTATCGATCTCGGCACCTTAAGGTGACGAGGCCAAGGGTCTACGTACCTCACAACCACGGATACCGCGTGGAGAAATGTAGGTTTTAATTGCAATTTTGTGTAAAGAGTAGTTATTGCACCCATCAGTGATATAAGATTGTCATTGTCTGAACCACGGCTACCCGTGAATAGCCGCATGCCGAAAAGTTTGACGGCATGAAAGATGGGGAGGATGATGTACGAAGTCCTAGCTTTACTTGTGTACTTGTTTTTCATCTACGTAGCCAGCAGTTTGATATTTACGAAGAAGTATGTAAGTTATCTTTGAGTTTTGGGTTATGACTTTTCTTTTTTTTTTCATAGTTTTTGAACCAAAAATGCGAAACTGGGAGTTTGTGGAGCTAGACACGTTCTTTTTGGCCAAATTTGGGTGCTGTATAAGAAAAGATTGCGGGAAGAAAAAAAAAAAAAAAAACGACATGGAAGCGAACATTTTTTTTATTACATTTGCAGACTACATGTATTTGGTTTTATATGTCTCAATCTGACTAATCAATTTCGGATTTGCATTGTGTGAATTTTTTAATATAGACAAAAAAGGCCTATTTTGTCGTGTTTTGCGGACTGTTTCACTGTTCTACAAGTTGAACATAATTTATAGATAAGTGCTGAAAATTTTGTACTAGGTAATTGAATTTCAGTATTTTGTGTCATTTTAGACTGATTTCTTAGATCTTTGATTAAAACTGAAGATTCTATCTCTCATGTTGACAGGCGATAGGATAGGATAGTGGAAAGACCGTGTTACGCCGCCGCACTCTACCCGGTTACTTCCCTTACAAGAAATAGTCAGGGGAGGCAACTACTGATTACTGGCAGGTGAATAAGCGCAGGCCGGAAAATTTGACAGCATGAAAGATGGGGAGGATAATGTACAAACTCCTAGCTTTGCTTGTGTACCTGTTTCTAATCTATGTAGCTAGCAGTTTAATATTTACAAAGGGCTTTTTGTTGAAAAGAGATGTGGTAGAAAGCCGAAGCACTTGCAGGGTGGATTTTGCTCAGTATTCGGATGGGGAGGTGCACGGATCGGAAGGATGTTGGTTGCACAGGCGTTTTGATAAAGCAGTGTTTATTATTATTGACGCACTAAGATTTGACTTTCTCATGAAATCAAACGAATCTAAACCGTTTTACAACAAACTTCCAGTAGTTTACGATCTAGTTGAGAGACGACCTTCAAACTCAAGATTGTACAAATTCGTTGCAGACCCACCTACAACAACTGTTCAGAGATTGAAAGGACTTACTACTGGTAGTCTTCCAACTTTTGTGGATGTCGGAACAAATTTTGGAAGTTCGGAAATTAATGAAGACAATTTTATTGACCAGGCCATTCAGAAAAACAAGAAGATAACGTTTTTAGGTGATGCAACATGGACCGATCTCTACCCCAACAGATTTCACAGAGAATACCCTGTCCCTTCTTTGAACTTAAAAGATCTACATGCAGTGGACAATGCTGTATTGGGAAGGATTTATGATGAAATGAAAAGACCAGATTGGGATATTTTGATAGCTCATTTTCTGGGTGTGGACCACTGCGGACATACATATGGCCCAAACAGCCAGTCCATGGAAGATAAGCTACTACAGATGAATGATATGCTAAGGTATAAAATCCTTTACCAAGCAATCCCAAGCTTTAACTCTTTACCAAACAACAAAACTTTAGACTGGTCCAAATTGAAAGCATTTGCAGATGACAAAGTAGAGGTTGATCTAATTATGAAATTTGTTTCTCATAGTGTAGAAAACTTTGTGGGAAAAGGAGAAAATGCTGGTAGCCAGCATTTTCTCCTTTTCTCACAGTGTTTTCAAAAGCCGCCCTTATCAGGGTAGTTAAATTTGGGTTGGAAAGGGTTCCAGAGGAAGACGCCTTCTGAAATCGTTTTCGGTATAAGCAAAAATTCTGGCTGTTAGCACTTTCTCCTTTTCACTTAATATTTTGTACTTTAGGAGAGAGACATATTCCATATCTTTCCATGAATTTGTTGTATGTGCATGCTTTGAATTTCGACATGTTTTAACATTTTTTCATTTGCAAAAGAGTTATGAAGATTTGGGTTTACAAGCATGGGTTTACAAACATGTCCAACAACATCTTTGGATAATGTTACGGGTCCATTTTCCAAGATGAGCTATCTGAGTGGCCGAAACATCCAGCCAGTCAGATGGATAGTCCTTGAATTTAGAATTTTAGTCTAATTTAGAAAAGTGGTAGTTGAAAGAGCTTCATCAATGTTATCCATTTATTTTATCTAACAGGAGTCATTTGACCCTCGCCTTTAGAATATAAGACTAACATTTAAATTTCAGGAAAAAATGGAAATTTAGGGGGGGTATGGTTTTCCACATTCAAAGAAATGAAGGTTGGGAAAAACCCTGTGCCCTAAAATGTTGCATGGGATTTTTATCAATAACTATCACTTGTCGTTTCAGTTAGCAGTTCTATAATATATGGGCAGGTACTTGCATGGGTTGTCTGGGTGAGACAGTGCTAAGTTTTGCACATACATGTATATCACAGGTTTATAGTGAAGAATTTATACCCAAACTTTCAAGTGCAATTTTGTACATTGAAAGCTGGAAGATTTTGAAGGAATTGTAGAAAAATGGGCAGATAATGTTTTACAAGTAATTGTTGCTTTTATTCATAAAAATTCCATAGTTATTGAGAATGTATGTAATCTTATACTGTGGATACATTTTGCTTTGTGTTTAAGGTACATTTGCTAGAAATTTTTATTTCAGAAATGTTACAAGACAGATGGACACGAATACAGTACTATTTGTTTTGGGAGACCATGGTATGACATCAACTGGAGATCATGGTGGTGATAGCATAGATGAACTGGAGGCTGGATTGTTTGTCTACAGCCCATCACAAATAACAGATTCAAAATATACAAGGGTGGGTAATACTCGGGATATAAGTATCCATTTGGATGCCTTGGAAAACAGAAGTTCCCTTTGATGATAGTGTACACTATAGATGAGGACAAAATGCATGAAATATGTGGTCTTGTTCAAGATCTGAACAGCACAATATTTTGTAAGATTTCTTAGGCTACATTCACCTATTAATGTAATAATTTTATTGTTGAAAGTTATTATATAAACCTTGTGATTGGCTGAAAAAGAACCTCTTAGCCAATCACATGGTCTGTCTTTGAATTAGGGTACAGATAATGAGTATTTTTGGGTTCAAGGGGTAATAGCTTAAAAGCTCTTCACTGTTGTGAGCTCTCAAAGAACTTTCTCTGAGATTTCAGTGAAAAATTGTTTTGAGAATAAGACAGCCTTCTATCAGCTTGGCCTCCATAAGTGATAACAAGTCTGATGTGAAATATATCGCCGAAAAAGGTAATTGCTATGGCAGGTTTTAGAAACTTAGATTGCTACAGCTGTTATTTAACAAAATAGACTATTTTTAATTGCTGATTACAGTAAAATTACAAAGACACTTTCAGTTGACGGTATAGATTTGAATATTGCAATATTGAGTTGGTTTACAGGAGGAATATTCCATAAGACGTTGGACAGTTTAGATCAAATATTTGACTACACATTCTGCGCTGTCTGATCCTGATCTACTCTTTATACGAAAGAATCTTAAATCATGTGGTGCATCTTAAGTGTATGAAGACTTAATGATGGTATAAATATACATGTATGAAGTACTTCTTTCAAACAGTCTAAAATTTTCAAGTGCCTTTTTAATAACCAGTAAATACAAATGATTTAATTTCTTTTCTGGATCCATATAGATTGCGACTTCATGTATAAAAGAAACGTAAGTCAATAAAGGGACGTTTTTCTGTTGTAGGATCAGTATAAAACCATCAATCAAGTCGACCTTGTGCCCACAGTGTCCCTGCTTTTGGGCTTACCTATTCCATTCTCCAATCTGGGAACCGTCATCACAGATCTTTTTAACTACTGTAGCTGGTCAAAGGAGTCACATATAAAAGAGGTATGTAAGCTAATTGGCTCTTAGCTAGCCCCAGTAGTTCAAATGGTAGTGGGTAGGACTTATGAATTACAAGCCTTAGGCCAATTGAGGGTGTGGGTTTGACTTCCTTGGCTGGCCATCTTAGGGGTCCTACCAAGCTCAATGGTAAAGTGTAGGACTTGTGACCTGGAGGCCTGAGGTTCAAGCCGCACTGAATTCATTGGGTTTTTCGTGGCAGTGTCCTTGGGCAAGATACTTCAGGGCCCAAGCCTAGTACTGGTTAGATCCAGGAAATATATAAATATGTGAGCTGTCACCGTGATATGACTGATATAATGTTGAAAGCGGGGTAAAACACCATTCAATCAATCATCGCCATCTAAAAAAAACTAATAGTCCTTTAGATGAGATGTTATACAGAGGTCCTATGTGACAGTTCTATACACCAGACACATTAAAGAACCAGCCATAACTTTGGATTGGTTTTGTCCTGTACCTTGCACTATCCCCTGTAATATTGCAAATAGCTCATGGGGCATTACCCAAATTGGCAACTTGGCAACCACATATACAAGAATCAGTCTGTATAGTGATTCAGCTATTACCTTTTACCACACAACCTGAGATTTAATGACCCTCTAGAAGCAGGCTTTAGAAAACATTTTGGGAAAAGTAGAAAATGCTGATTACCAGCATTTCCTCCTTTTCCCAAAATGTTTTCTACCCTTTCATGGGCAAATCCCATCATGAGAGCCACATTCACTGTAGTGTCTTTAAATGCTTTCAGTATGGACAGGGCTAAAATTTTGTTGTGTGGGAAAGGGTTAATATACAAGGCTAGTTATCTAGAGGTTTTGAGTTTGAATCCCAGTTTGGCCAAACCAGTTTCAGGATTGGTGATAGATCTCCTGAAACAAATCTGCAGCAGACAACTTTGAAAACATCTTTGTTAACTCTTACCTAATATCAAACATCAAACACTAGATTTGTTCAAAGTCAAAGCATTTGCATACGACAGGTTTTATGTGGCTTAAATAATCAGATTTTTCTATGGAAAAGTTAGAAAACATAGTTACCTGGTTTCTAGCATTTTCTTCTTGTCCCGCAATGATTTCAAAAGTTCTCTTTCTCAAGGTAAAGTCAGGATTGTGTGGCAAAGAGTTAAATACACACAGTCAATAGCCATGACTTAAGACTTAATACACAAATTTGTGCATGTGAAAATATTTTGACTAAGGAATAATTGCCATTTATGAGTAATTTCTTCTTTTGCTGCCAGAATGTTTTCAGAATTCAAGTGTTTGACTGCACCATGAAAAAGAGTTAGAACTTTTGCAGGTGGTAATGTGTCAACTTGCAAACATGTCCACCATTTCAAATTTGTAATGAGATGGAGAAATGGTCAAACCTGTATACAGGGACCACCCAAAGGCTGTTAGAAAAGTGGTCTCTTACAGTAGATGGTCTTATAATGCAAGTTCAGTTTCAAACTATCAAATGTGGTCTATTATAGCAGTAGGTTGCTTAATTCTCGCTGTCAGTGGGTTGAAAACATTGTTGGAAAAGGAGAAAATGCTGGTTACCAGCATTTTCTCTTTTTCCCGTAATGTTTTCACAAGCATTCTTCTTCAAGGTTGTTAAAACTCAGGATTCTTTGGTAATGGGTTAATCTTTTCTCAAACAGCAAATGTTGTGTCTTCCAGACTGAAAGAAGATGCCAAATAGCAATTTGAAATTGATACACTGCCTATACATGAGCTGCATTTCTCTGACATGGTGGAAAGCATTGTTTGAAAAGGAGAAAATGCCAGTTACAGAGTTTTCTTCTTTTCTCACAAATTAACAAAGGCTATCTTTCTCAGGGTATTTAAAACTTGGGATTTTTTGGTAAAGTGTGTATACAGTCTCTGAGACAAGTCACAACTGTACTGCATAGCCATCATAGAATTCTGAAACTCTCTCAGTTTATTCTTTTTTCCAGGTTTACCATACAGTGGAGGCTTTGCGACTTAATGCTAAGCAGATTAGTGGCTACCTAGACCTGTATACGCAAACATCGACTGATTTAAACAAACATAGAGTTTTTATGTTACAACAGCATCTCTATGCAACAGAACAGAGGTTACAAGACTTAGTGACAGAACTGTTTATCAGTAACTTTGCCGAAAATGCTCACCAGACTTTGCATGACTTAGAGAATCAATATCGTGTTTATATTGAACAAGTTCGAAATATGTGTCAAGAAGTTTGGGCCCAGTTTGACATGATGTCAATTACTCTTGGAACTTTGATGGTGCTAGTTACTATATTGGTGAATGTTTATGTGTTAGTGTTTGAAAGCACTGTGACAGAGGACAAAGGAATGGGGACTCTTGTGATTGTGTTGGCAGTATCAGGGGTGTTTTTAGGCTTCTGTGTTATACAGGCAGTATTTTTGGAGGGAAAAGCAGTCAACATTTTAGCTTATATTTTAGGGGTGTGCGACCTCATTGTGATAGTTATTATCATCCTTATGGTACATTTCAATAAAGGCCAAAGAACAACAAAACAAAAACAAAACAGTGGTGTAATCTCAAATTTTTTCATGAACAATTTTACATTGGAACACTTTTTTTCATATTTTTGTATATTTATATCGACATGTTGTTTTTTTACAAATAGTTTTGTAGTGAATGAAGACTCTGTTATGCTGTTTTTATTAGAAACAATGATTTGGGTTTTCTGTATCAAATGTGTTCAAGGTCTACTCAGGGAGGGAAAAAGTGGAAAAGATTTTGTTAAAACCAAGTCAAAAGTCACAAAAAACTTTGATCTCATGAAATACTTTACACAACCAGTTGCCATAGTAATTCTACTATCATTCATATGTAATGTGTGTCTTAGAATTTCACGTAATTTTAGATCATGCCGAGAGGAACAAATTATGGAGGATAATTGCACTAACTCAATGTTTCTTTATCCGTTATCAAGTGTGGGATATACTGTGGAAGGAAACAAAAATATTCGATACTTTTTCTGTGTGACATGTCTGATTCTTTGTGCATATTTATCAAGAAAATGGATGTCAACATATGGCAATTTGAATGGTGGAAACATGGCAGTATTGAGTGGGCGATATCTTATCCTGGTGACCGCTGTAATGACAGCTTTCCATTGGGCAGTACAAGTACGTTACAATTGATTGTTTATTATCATATTGACTTCAGTCTGTAGAATCCAAACCTTTCCAGCAGAGATAATGAGAGAACACACAGGCAACAATGGGGAGAAAGATTTGATTTTCATGTTAAAAGTTTTCTCTTAGGAGCCATAGGCTTATAAAGGTGTTACAATGCACCAAATTGAACTGTTAGTTTCTCATTTTAAATCCAGAATGAGATTATTAACTCTTTACCTAACAAAAAAAAATTAAGAGTTGTCCAAATTGAAAGCACTGATTTTTGCAGACAACAATTTAGATGTGGTTTGAATTATGCTTGTTGGTGAAAGGGTAGAAAAAACATTGTGGGAAAAGGAGAAAATGCTGGCTCCCAGCATTTTCTCCCATTCCCACTGTTTTCAAAAGATTTCTGTATCAGGGTTGTTAAAACTGGGGATTGTGTGGTAAATGGTTAAATTTATGGATCAAAATACTTTATATCATGCTTAAGGCCATACAGCACACTTGTTTTTTGTTCTCTTTGTTAGAGAAATGTTGATGTGTAAATTATTTTGGAAGAATGCATGTACTAGGGTTTTCCTTGACCCCTTTGACCCCTGAAATCCGTAAGTTTGGACCCCCAAATTTTGAAAATGTTCATTCTAACTCATTTGAAATTTGGATATAGATTTTGTTATACATTTTACTTGATAACATATAATTCTGCAGAAAACTTTTTACATCCAGCAGCAAACCATGTTCAATAGTATTTTTGCAAAATGAGAAAATTAATTAGCAAAATCTCCTTTGGTCACAATGTTTCTACATACCATTATCGATCAACCCTTTACCACACAATTGCGACTTTAAACGACCATTGGGAGTTAAGCTTTTAAAAACATTGTGGGAAAACAAGATAGTGCTGATAACCAACATCTTCTCCTTTTCCCATTGAGTTTTCTATCCTTTCAAAGAAAGATGCCATTATTTGAGCCACATTTAATTTGCTATTTGCAAATACCATTGAATTGGACCAGTCTGAAATTTGGTTGTGTGGTAAAGAATTTAACTTCAATTCATGTAATTATCCATGATTTTTTCAAAAACTTCTTGAAAATTGTCTTCATCAGTCTTGTGTCAGATGGAAAACAGTGTTCTCTTATTTTCTATCATTGTTTTATAGGGTCTTCCGGAGAGAGTATTGACGAAAGTACCTGTATGGCAGCAGGTCATATTACCCCAGGCTGTCTACATCATGGTCTGTGTATCTTTGATAGCATTTGCTGTGTGGCCTTTGTTTATATATGTGTTGCCAAGGAAACAAGAAAAACTGTCAGTACCATTTACAGGGGAGAACTCAAATGTTATTAAAAAAGTATACAACCATTTAAAGGTAATGAAGTACACATTACTTGAGCCTTGCTCTGGCAAAAGGGGCTTTAATCCTTTACCACATGACTAAATTGTAGACCAGTCCAAAATGAAAGCATTTGCAGACGACAAATTAAAGGTGGCCCAAATGACGAAATTTGTACTTGATAGGGCAGAAAACATTGTGGGAAAAGGAGAAAATGCTGGTTACCAGCATTTTCTCCTTTTCCCACAATGTTTTCAAAGGCGTCTTTCTCAGGGTCGTTAAAAGTCGGGATTGTGTGGTAAAGGGTTAACCCTTTACCACACGAGCAAAATACAGACTTGTCCTTAAATTGAAAGCATTTTGCGGATGACAGTTTCAATATGGCTCAAATGGTAGAGTTTGTCTTTGATAGGATAAAAAACATTGTGGGAAAAGGAGAAAATGCTGGTCACCAGCATTTTCTCCTTTTTTCACAATGTTTTCAAAAGGCTCCTTTCTCAGGGTCGTTAAAAGTCGGGATTGTGTGGTAAAGGGTTAATCCATCAATCTTTTTGTTGCATCATTCTAACCAAGTCATCACATGATTGTGGATCCATAAAAATCCCTTTGGTCCTACAACTAACTGGATCATGAGGTAGAATGGTCCTTGGACATGCAGAAAATTTACTAATTTACTAATAAAAAGTTTTGACCCATGTCACCCTGTGCAAATGCATTAAGACCCCTTTTCACAGAGCATGGCTCAATTTATTTTGACCCTTTTATGAAAAGCTTTGGGTGAAATAGGCCAAGTCTAGAATTTTGGTGTTTGTTAATTGTTTACCACACAACAAAAATGTAGATTTGTCCAATTTGAAATGCATTTGCAGACAAGATAAATGTGACTAAAAAATAGAAATTTGTCTTTGGAAGGGTAGAAAATGTTGTGGAAAAAGGAAAAAACACTGGTTACAAGCATTTTCTCCTTCACATACAATGTTTCTAAAAACCTTCTTTCCAAAAGTCATTAAAAGTCCAGATTGTGTGGTAAAGGGTTGACCATTTGCAAAGCAATTCAGATTTTAAAAAGGTGAAAGGTATTTAGCTTACGAGCATGTGTATAGGCACATTCCGTTCAGATTGTGACTTTGTTATTAGATGAGACAATTCTGTTGCCATTTTCAAAACTAATGAGACTTCCTTCACCATGATGCCTGTAGGATGAAGAGGAGTCAAACTTCGCAGTTATCACTTAGCCAGAATTTGCTGTCATAGCTTATTTTCATGTTCATGCCAAAAGTGTGTTCAGGATTTCTGCTTCATTACAAAATGTATCTATAAATTGTTGCAATAAGCATCCACTGGTATCGATAGCTTACTTCAGGATCAACTTCTGCTATTTTCTTCCAAAAGAATGAGTTATCTAGCTCTTATTATGTCTAATTTTGCAAAATCTTTGCCACAATGCCAGAGAGGAAAAAAGTGTATACAACTTTCAAAAACATTTTCAGATGAACTGGAATGACCCTTCTGTCACACAGAATGGTGGAACAAGTTCTGGGGCCCCAGTTGTATATGGACTAGGGACAGTGTATAGTGCAGCTATAGTTTATCTGGGTAGGTATCTAACTCATTAGCTGGAATGCTCACAAAGTATTCGTGTACCTGTACAGATGTATATTAGCCATGCTCTATGAAAAGGTGGCTTAATACATTTGCAAAAGGTATTGATACAGGTTATCATGCACACTTTGCGCAGGCTGACCTAGGTTGAAAATTTTTGTCATAGGTCAATTTTCTGCATTTCAAAGGACCATTCTAACTCATGTTTCAGTGGAGTGTTAAACAAAATGGATCTTGGTGATCCCTAATTATATGATGACTTGCCTGGTATAACACATCACAGGGATGCATTAAACCCCCTTTTGCCAGGGTAATGCTTATATGTAGATTCATGATCAGACACTTAGTACTCTGCTGCATATCTTGATCATCTTGGTCTTCCAAAGAAAGCCGACTTATTTGTCCCTGACATTTTAACGTTTAACACTTTACCAAACAACCACATTGTTTTGCAGCATATTTTCCTCTTCTACCATTTCAAAGACAGGAGGTGGACCCTTTGAGGGTCATCTTATTTTGACCTTTCTGTTATCCAATCAAATTTCAGTGTTGAAGAGTTTGAAAATGCCAGCAGACATTGGCAAAATACGCAGTCTTGATCTACACTGGCAAACATTCTGGTAAAATCTCATGCAAGAACACCCTCATTGCAATGTTTTAGTCTGTTTCTCTGATTAATCCTTTACCTCACAATCCCCAGTTTTAACAACCCTGACAAAAAAGGCTTTTTAGAACACTATGGGAAAAGGAGAAAATGCTGGTAACTGGCATTTTCTCCTTTTCCCATGATGTTTTCTACCCATCCTAAAACAAATTTCATCTTTTGAATAACATTTATTTTTGCCATCTGCAAATGCTTTCAATTTGGACAAGTCTAAAATTTTGTTGTTTGGTAAAGAGTTAAGAAAGTCCATTTGCTAAACCATACAATTTTTTCATTTTTCTGTAAGTGAAACTCTTCAGATAAAAGGTGCCTTTAGTCCTACTACTGGGACCATATGTAAAATAATCAATGGCATCATATGTGAAGTAAAATCAAACACAGCCATCTGTACTATTGAAGGCATATTTCATTGGAGTGTCTGATTAAGGGTGGTTAAAACTTCGTTTTTTTTTTTTTTTTGTGTTTAATTGGCACCTTATGGGTAGATAAATGTTATCTTGTATTTTCAGGCATTGTTGTTTTACACGCTATTGCTCCTGTTACTGGGTGACAGGATAGCCCTGAGCTTGTTCACTGGTGCTCTATCTCTTACACTATTTCTGTGTCTGTCCATCTTTCTGGAGCTAACAGATTCTTTCCTTTATTGTTAGGCACTGTGGTTTACACCCTATTGTCCCTGTATCACCCTGAGCTTGTTCACTGGCGCTCTATCTCTTGTACTGTTTTTATGTCTGTCTGTCTGTCTGTCCTTCTTTCTGTAGCTAACAAATGCTTTCCTTTATTTTCAGACACTGTGGTTTACACCATATTGTCCCTATCACTGGGTGAGGGTATGGCCCCTCACCATCCATCAGTGGTGGTCTTTCTCTTGTACTATTTCTATGTCTGTCTGTTTGTCTATCTATCTTTGTAGAGCTAACAACTGCTTTCTTTTATTTTCAGGCACCATGGTTTACATTTCACAATCACTTTTACTTGGGGATGGTATAACCCATAGCTTGTTCATTTGGGCTCTATTTCTAGCACTAATTCTATGTCTTTGTGTCTGTCCATCTTTTTAGAGCTAATGGGTGCTTTCTTTTATTTTCAGGCACCGTGTTTTACATTCTGTCATCACTTTTACTGGGTGATGGTATGGCTCCAAGCTTGTTCACCGGTGCTCTATCTCTTGTCCTGTTTCTAGAGTTATTCTCTATAGCAGTAAGGCTGTGTAAAGACAGAGGTATGAATCTTGATTTAACCATTACCACACAAACCCTGTTTTGACTAGGCCTGAAGAAAAAGCCTTTTGAAAACATTGTAGAAAATGGAGAAAATGCTGGTAACCAGCATTTTCTCCATTTCCCATCACGTTTTTTCTTTTTCCAAGACAAATCTATTCATTTGAGTTAATTTATTTTGTCGTCTGCAATTGTTTCCAATTTGGACAAGTCTAAATTTTGTTGTCTGGTGAAGAGTGAATACTTGAGCACCTGCAGATGTCTTCTATTTTGTCTTGCAGCAGAACCCTTTTCAAAGCACTGTGGTCAAAGGATTTGATTTCAACAAAAACTCTTTCCATTTGCCAAAATGCTTACAGGTGTACTTTTTAGCTCGCCCTAGCAAAGTCAAAAAAGTTACTCAATCAATTTCCTATGGTAACCATGATGGCTACTAGAGCTAATGGTAAGGAAAGACAACCCCAAAAATATTTAACTCTTTACCACACGACACATGTTTGACTTGTTCAAATTCAAAGCATGTGCAGTTGATAAATCAAAGGTGGCTCATATGATGAAACTTACTTTACTTGAGACTAAATAGAATACATTGTGGAAAAAGGAGAAAATCTTGATTACCAGCAATTTTTTTTCTTACTCACCAAATGCTTTCAAATGCTTTCTCTCTCAGGGTTGTTAAAGCTTGGAGTTATGTGCTAAAGGGTTCAACAAGTCCTGCCTAACTCTTTACCAAACGCCAAAATTTTAGACTTGTCTAAATTGAAAGCTTTTGCAGACAACAAAATAAACATGACTCAAGAATGGAAACTTGACTTTGCAAGAGTAGAAAACATCATGGGAAAACAAGAAAATGCTGGTTACCAGCTTTTTCTCCTTTTCCCACTATGTTTTCAAAAGGCTTATTCCGCAGGGTGATTAAAAGTTGGCATTGTGTCCTAAAGGGATAACACAATACTTCTTATTTTCCTACTTTTCATGTCAAAGGTGCATCTAGAATTACTGCTGGGACTGTGCGTAAACAAAAGTCACTGGCTTCATATATGAGATACAATCAAACACAGGTGTCTGTACTAAGGGAGGCACATTTTATTGCAATACAGTGTTTGATTAGTATATTTTGGCTTTCATTTTCATTTTCTTTCACCATTATGGATTAATTAACCATTTGTCTAAGTTACTGTATACATGGATATATGCGCGTGTTGAAAAATTGCAAATTACCGATTACAGACATTTTGCGTATGGAAATGTTTGCGAATTCAAGACACTTGTGATTTGTTGGTATTCTTGTAGTAAAATATGCGAACAGAAAAGTTTGTGAATTTTTAAAATTCGCGAAATCGCTTAAATTTCCACTTCGCAAAAATTTCCGCTTAAACAGTATGGGCACCATGAAGGTTCTAATACTATCACACCGTCTCGCAAAACTTGTCCATTTTCTTACCATACATGCACAAGAAGTGCTCAAAAAGAGATAGCTCTGTTGGACTGGTGATAATAAATATTAACACCAGAGTGATTAGACTAAAATCCCAGCATGTTTATTCTGTTCACAGACCTCCTGCTTCCAGGCATTGTAACATTGTCACTGTTCACCAGCAATTATTTCTATGCTACTGGCCATCAAGCCACCATTCCTTCCATAAAATTTGATGCAGCCTTTGTAGGTGAGTGTTGTGCAATTGTTTTACTATTAAATCTTTACAGGATGACAAAATTTTGCACTTGTCCAAATTGAAAGCATTTGCAAACGACAAATAAAATGTGACATATAAACTGACATTTGTGTTTGAAAATGTAGAAAACATTTTAGGAACAGGAGAAAAAGCTGGTTACCAGCATTTTCTGCTTTTCTCACAACATTTTTAAAAGCTTTTTTCATAGGGGTTGTTATAGCTTGGGTTTGTTTGGTAAAGACTTGAACCATTACTGCTTTTATACCACTTTCCACACCCATTACTTTGACAGCTTGGAGAAATAATTGTGGAGAAAGGGAGAAATTGCTTGTAACAGGCAGTTGCTCTCTTTCTGACAGTATCTTCCATAGGCCTTCTTCTGCAGGGTTGTTGTGATGTAGGATTTAGTGGTGAAAGGTAACTTAAAAGACAGATATTCAGGTTGAAATATAGATGACCCCAATTAACTTTTATGAATTGACAAAAAATTTGCAGTCATCCAAATTAAAAGCATTTGCAGACGACAATCAAAATGAAGCTGAAATTTTAAGATTTGGCTGTACTAGGGAAGAAAAGATTGTGGGAAAAGGAGAAAATGCTGGTTACCATCATTTTCTCCTTTTCCTGCAATGTTTTCAAAAGCCAAAAAGGTCCCATATTTTTATGACCTTTAGGAAGAAGGCTTTGAAAAAAACCAGAGTAAATAGAGAAAGTGCTTTTACCTAGCATTTTCTCCTTTTCCCGCAACTATTTTCCCCCAACTATTTCCACCTTTTCTAGGACAAATTCCATCATTTCAGTAACATTTATTTTGCCGTCTTACAGAAAATGGTTTCAATATGTCTGAATTTTTTTCATATGGTAAAAAATTTGTAGAATAAGTATAAACTGGTTTTTTTTTTTATGTTCTGAAGACTTGTTGATAAATTTACCTTGAAGTGTAGATGATCCTTAGTGATATTGAAACTAACTGATGAAAGATCAAGGTTACTCTGAGGTCACTTAAGATCAAGGTCACCTTGAGGTCATTTTTCAGTATTATTCAAGTCATTATAGGTTTTAGCAAATCGCCTGTTGGTTTTAACAGGGAAAAGGCATAAATGTAAATATTTACTATAAAATTTTGACTACATCACAATACTTACTTTGATTGCAGGTTTCCATGGTGATTGGAACAACTACATTGTACCTATTATTCTCATCAATCTGAACATGTTTGCTTCAGAAATAATCTTCACATTGATGTTGCCCCTACTCATACTATGGCCATGCACCAAAGGGTTATTTACAGGTAAACATTTTCCTTCAAAGTGAGTTTATTATATCTCAGCAAACAAATGCTTTTTTTTTCTGCGGAGTATTTGAAACAGCTTTTCCTTCAATCTGTTCCTCTGTTTTTCTCTGGGCATGCACATATGCTCAAACCCTATGGAGAAAGCTGTAGTTGGGAGCCAGTATTAGCGACAAAGCTATAAATTTGCAGTCTGATCTCTGATCTACACTGTCCACCGCTTTAATCTAGATTATGAATGAATTGTCTCTTGATCCTGTAGCGGAACTGTATTTGTGGCCACTGAGAAAATGAAATTTATTTATTCAGTAGTGAAAGAGCTAAGGCAGGTAAATCCTTTCAAGAAAACTGATTTGTCAAAGTTCCCTATATGCGTCAAAGTTCCCTGTATTTGTAAAAATGTCTTGTATTTGTCAACAGCTCTAGTATTTCCAAAAAGGACAGACACAGAACAGTTGTGGAGGGGAGATTATGTGATGTTTGAGAATGCTGACACATTTTCTAGTCTCCTGATGCGACAAACATTAGTGTTGTATTTGATAAATGGAATAAAGGTATGTAGAAAAAAAGTTTCATTATGTTTAGTTCCACTGTGTATTTATTTTCCTTCTATCAGTGCAACTAAATTTTTTAAATCCCCCTGCTCTGAAAATGTTTGAAAAAAAAAAATGTGACATGAAGAACATTTACTAGCTGTAACAAGCAATAGCTCCTTTTCATGTGCTTTTCATGTCTTAGTTGATTCTAAGTATCAAGGATTTTAAAAATGTAACGAGAAAAGGAGTAGAAATAAGTGCTGGTTATCAGCAATTTCGTTTTTTACCCCAATGCTTTACAAAGGCTGATAGACAAACCCCGTTATTTGAGCCACATTTAACTTGTTACCATACACTCACAGGTTTTAATGCCCCTGAGAAAACAGCTTTTTGAAAACAGTGTGGAAAAAGGAGAAAATGCTGGTAACAGCATTTTTACAACCAATTACCAGTATTTCAGCTAGATTTAATATGTCGTCTGCAAATGCTTTCACTTTGCACCAGTCTAAAATTTTGTTGTTTGGTGAAGAGTTATAAATTGTCCTCTGCAAATGCCCGCCTGTGTTGCTCAGTGGTTAGCATATCTGACTCGTGACCTGGTGGTTGTGAGTCTGATACCTGGTTGAGGCAAACTTTCTTTCTGGAGATTTCTCACCTCTCACCTCTGTTGCATGTGAGAAAGTAGTCAGTGACATGACATGAAAGTAGTCAGTGATATGACCAAAGCTGTTAAAACAGTGTTAAAATCCAATACAATCAATCAAAAAACCTCTGCAAATGCTGTCAATACTGACAGGTCTAGCACTTTGTCACTTGGTAAAGATTTAAACATCAAACGTGCAAATCAGTTTACTATTTCTATTAAGATTTTTCTCCACTCTATAGATTCTGTCCAGCATGGTAGCAGCAGCCTATCTTAGACGCCATCTGATGGTGTGGAAGATTTTTGCCCCAAGATTTGTCTATCAAGCGGTGTCCAGTTTTATAGTATTTGGTACATGTATCCTGGTGGTGCTGGTAGTCAGTCGAATAAACAGTGCCTTAGAGAAATGGGTAATGAAGCTCAACACAAGAAAATCACACTGAAGCAGATTCACAGAAAGAACCATGCTCTATGAAAAGGGGGCTCAATGCATTTACAAAAGTATTGACCCATGTCAGCCTGGGTGGAAACTTTTTGCTTTTTTGTAAGGACCATTCTATGTCAAGATTCAGTTGATTGTTAGACTTGGTGGATTTTTATGCTCACCAAAGGGGGAGCATATAGTCGCCGTGCGTCCGTCTGTCTGTCCGCCCGTCCTTCCTCTTGTCCGTCCATCTGTCCATCTGTCCATCTGTCCATCCGTCCAAAGCCATTTCTCCACAACCCCTGGACCAAATTGGATGAAACTTCATATATAAACTACTTAGGATATTGTGCTGATGTGCTTTTAGCGGTTTTCCAATTTGAGGCTTTGTCTTGGAAAAAGGGTTTTTTTTTTTTTTTAAATTTCCAATTTTTACTAATATCTCCTTCAGTTTTTGTCAAAATTTCATGAAACTTCACATTTATATTGTATATTAAAAGTTTTATTATGTGCCCTTGTTTTTTTAATCTATGCAAAACCATGTTACGGGAAAAGGGTGCTTAATGTGTTATAACTTTAGGTTTTGTTTTTTTGGACTCTGAAATTAAACATTTCCTAGTTTCTTCAAGACTATTCAACACATATGTTGCTGATCAAAAGCCCCAGACCATGATTTCATTCTTTCCTATTTATACTAAGCTGTGTTATAGAAAAGAGGGCTTAATGACAAATTCAAACACAAAATTTATAAATGTTTAATCTGATTTCTTTTCAGACAATTTTGCCATTACTATAATAGTAATGTTTGATTTACAGGTTGTTCACATTGACAGGAACTTTTACTCCACTGTTCCAAGAGTTATGTCCCTTGTTTATTTAATTATTTGAACATTGGCAAATGCAGTTTGGCGGATGGGACCAAACACAAGTAGCCTGTTTCACCTCCACCCTCATCTCCCATGACCAACCATTTACCAACAGCCTTCACTTTCCTAAAAAGAGACCTGTTCGGGGAGCATAATCCGTCTGCGATGGCTCTTGTATGGATCTATAGTTATCTGGTCACTTGCATCACAGAGATGCATTAAATCCCCTTTTGCCAGAGTGCTGCTCAATTTTAAAAGATTATATCTCTTGTCTTTAAAATTGGATGACCCACCCACTCTTGTTTCATATTCTGTGTACTGTATGTGTTTCAAATAAAATATTCAGCAACGGATGTGTAATTGTCTAGTGGCAATGCAAATCAAGTCTTTAGAGTGTCAAAAAAAACCACAATAACATCTTTAGTCTGGAAATAGACCAAACACTGTTTTTTTGTCTGTATTGGCCCAAATATCTTAACATAGCAAACACTTAGCGTGAGGATCAGCCCTTTATATTGTGCAGTCTGATCTGAATCTAAACAATCTGCAAAGACTTATGTGGTTGTGCTTGATACTCAAAACAGTTTTTTTAACTTTATGAATTGATTTTTTTTTCAAACTGGATACTCCTTTTGCAGAAATGGAAATGTTCTATACAAATAATTTCTTCTTTGGCTACAAGGTTTTCTTAAAAACTGGTCTACAGCAAGATGAAATAAGTTGTCTGAAAAAAAGATACATAGGATCTGACATAGGTTTGCACTTGAGATAAAATCTTATGAAACCAGTCATCAAAAATATTTTTTAATAGAACCTTTGGGGACTTTATTAACATTTTCGCAGACAGGTTTGATAAATCTTTTCTTCAAAGGCCAACAAATGTCAGGTTCTTTTTATCACAAAAAAATATGTCTCGAATATTAGGTCAGATAATGCAATACCACACATTTACATATGATAATTTCCATTACTGATTCACTTCGTTAAAAGAAAAACATGACGTCACTTATGACGTCACACAATGCTTATCTGGAATGTTGAAGATAAAACAAAGATGGTTGTGTCATTAATGTGTAAAATGAGTGTGAATGATACATTGACCCTTTACCAAACAATCCTGTGTTGTAACCCTTTACCACATAATCCCGGGTTTTAACGATCCCAAGGAAGAAGCATTTTGAAAAAATTGTGGGAAAAGGAGAAAATGCTGGTAACCAGCATTTTCTCCATTTCCAACAATGTTTTCTATCCTTCTTAATGCAAATTTCAGTTTTTGAGCATTGTTTTACCTGTCATTTGCAGATGCTTTCAGTTAGGACCAGTGTAAAATTTTGCCATGTGGTAAAGAGTTAACAAATAATAAAACAAGAGGGCCATGATGGCCCTGAAGTCGCTCACCTGAGCCTTTTGATCAAACATAACCCATTTCCAATCTCAGCAGAGATATTAAGACAAACACTCTGACAAACACTCATTAGTATTGGGCTTACAAATATGGCCTCTAAAGTGCACACAACCTTTTCCTGGAATTTGTCTCAGCAGCCTACTCGACATGTAGAAATTATCAAGACATACATTTTGACAAACTTTCATGAGTATTTGAGTGAAAATGTGGCCTGTAGGGTGTACAAAAAGTTTTTCTGAGATTTGACCTAGTGATCTAGTTTTTCATCCAACATGACCCATATTCATACTAGTCTAAGATATTATCAAGACAAACATTCAATGCAAATTTCAAGATTATTGGACTGAAAATGTGGCCTCTAGAGCGTACACACGGTTTTTCAAGGATGAAACTTGGTGACCTAGTTTTTATTCCATGTGACCCATTTTCAAACTCATGCAAGATATCATCAAGACAAAAGTTTAAAGAATATTGGACTGTAATTATAGTACAAAACGTCTTTCCGAGATTTGATCTTGTGACCTAGTTTTTTATCCAACATGACCCATTTTCATACTAGTCTAAGAAATTATCAAGACAAACATTCTGACCGAATTTCAAGATTATTGGACTGAAAATGTGGCCTCTAGAGCTTACATAAGGTTTTTCTAAGATTTGACCTGGTGACCTAGTTTTTGACCCGACATGACCCATTTTCATTCTCATCCAAGCTATCATCATGACAAACATTCTGACCAACTTTAAAGAGCATTGGACTGAAAATGTGGCTTCTGGAGCATACACAAGGTTTTTCAAAGATTTGATCTAGTGACCTAGTTTTTGACCCCACATGGCCCACTTTTGAACTCATCTGCGATATTATCAAGACAAACATTCTGACCATATTTCAAGAGTACTGAACAGAAAATGTGGCTTCTGGAGCATACACAAGGTTTTTTTAAGATTTGACGTAGTCACCTAGTTTTTGACCCAACATGGCCTGTTTTCCAATTTATCAGAGATATCATCAAGACAAACATTCTGACTAACTTTCAAGAGTATTGGACTGAAAATGTGGCCTCTAGAGCGTACAAAAGGTTTTTCTAAGATTTGACCTGGTGACCTAGTTTTTGACCCGACACGGCCCACTTTCAAACTTGTTCGAGATATCATCAAGACAAACATTCTGACCAACTTTCAAGAGTTTTGGACTGAAAATGTGGCCTCTAGAGCGTACACAAGATTTTTCTAAGATTTGACTTGGTGACCTAGTTTTTGACCCTACATAGCCCATTTTCAAACTCGTCCAGGATATCATTAAGACAAACATTCTGACCAATTTTCAAGAGTATTGGACTGAAAATGTGGCCTCTAGAGCGTACACAAGGTTTTTCTAAGATTTGACCTGGTGACCTAGTTTTTGACCCTACATGGCCTGTTTTCAAACTCGTCCAAGATATCATCAAGACAAACATTCTGACAAATTTTCAGGAGTATTGGACTGAAATTGTGGCCTCTAGAGCACACACAAGGTTTTTCTAAGATTTGACCTGGTGACCTAGTTTTTGACCCGACATGGCCCATTTTCGAACTCGTCTGAGATATCATCAAGACAAACATTCTGACCAATTTTCAGGAGTATTGGACAGAAAATGTGTCCTCTAGAGCGTACACAAGGTTTTTCTAAGATTTGACCTAGTGACCTAGTTTTTGACCCGACATGACCCATTTTAGAACTCGTCCGAGATATCATCCAGGCAAACATTCTGACCAATTTTCATGAGTATTGGACTGAAAATGTGGCCTCTAGAGCGTACACAAGGTTTTTCTAAGATTTGACCTAGTGACCTAGTTTTTGCTCCGACATGACCCATTTTCGAACTCTCCGAGATATCATCAAGGCAAACATTCTGACCAAGTTTCATGAGTATCGGACTGAAAATGTGGCCTCTAGAGCGTACACAAGGTTTTTCTAAGATTTGACCTAGTGACCTAGTTTTTGACCCGACATGACCTATTTTCAAACTCTTTTGAGATATCATCGAGGCAAATATTCTGACCAATTTTCAGGAGTATTGGACAGAAAATGTGGCCTCTAGAGCGTACACAAGATTTTTCTAAGATTTGACCTAGTGACCTAGTTTTTGACCCGACATGACCCATTTTCGAACTTGTCCGAGATTTTATTGAGACAAACATTCTGACCAAGTTTTATGAGTATCGGACTGAAAATGTAGCCTCTAGAGCGTACACAATGTAAAAGTTGACGCCGGACGCCGGACACAGCACGATCACAAAAGCTCACCATGAGCGCTTCGTGCTCAGGTGAGCTAAAAAGAGGCTTTTAGGAAACATTGTGGGGAAAGGAAAAAATGCTGGTAACCAGGACAAAGTTAAAATTTGGTTCAGAGTTTAAGTATCTTTAAACATAGGTAAACATTGTGGCCCAGTGAGAAATTGAACCTTTCAAATACATGTAATTTCTTCTTTGGCTAAAATGATTTTTAGCTTGGCTGTCTTTGAAGAAATTATCAAGGTACTGTCATAGCCCCATTGTTGTCTGTGTTGTTGTAGTGCAAACACTTTGATATTTGATATCTCCGTCATTACTGATGATACTTACTTCTAACTTTAGTAGTTATTACCTATCAACAATCACTGGATCCATTGGGTTTTTCGTGGGAGTGTCCTTGGGCAAGACACTTCCGAGCACTAGCCTAGTACTGGTAAAACCCAGGAAATACATGAAAATGTGAGCTGTGCTGTGAAATGACTGAAATAATGTTGAAAGCAGCGTAAAACACCATTCAATTTACCTATCAATAGTGGAATTTATACAATAAGGGCATGTAACAATAAAATTAATGTTGACACGGTCATGTCCCTTTTTGGACTTAGAATTTTCATTGAAAATCTATCTATTTTTAAAAGCAACTTTAGCCAAGTGTTGGTACCTGTTTGGGGTGCCCTTGTTCTTTTTTTGCAAGAATGGTCTGCTGCAGAATGATCAAAATGATGTCTGCTGGAATTTATGTGTGAATGATGAATTACAGGAAATAAATTAATGAATAACTCTCGAGTTTGTTTGTGACCTTTATTTTGTTTTTCCTACAATCATTGCAAACATTTTTTGTGTGTTACATTGTCTGTTGGTTGTTTTTATAACAAATAAAACATGTTCAACAATTAGTTTTGACAGCACAGCATTAACTACACAGTCTATGCTAGATTCACCCATACAGTGTGTCTGATGTCTATGTGAATGGACGATTTGATAAAAAAACCTCCTTTTTTCCGACTAAAATTCTATACTTGCCTGATTTGAAAGCATGTACATATGACATAATAAATGTCACTGAAATGATGGAATTTTTCTTCATGAGGGCAGAAAACATTGTGGGAAAAGGAGAAAATGCTGGTTACCAGCATTTTCTCTTTTTCCTGCTATGTTTTCAAAATGTTTTTCCTCTGGGTCATTAAAAAAAAAAGTTCATTTGGTGAAGGGTCAAAGCAAAAATCATTCTCAGCTAATTCCTTGCCAACTGTCAACCAAACAGGGCAGGATTGGCTGTTTTATAGAATATATAGATACACCTTCACATGTCAAAATTTAGCATGGATGTCAATGGACAAAAGCAAGATTTCTGGCTGAAAATTTTCAGTAGCTTTCATCATGGTAGTGTTTTGCAGGAATATATAATGTAACCAAAGAGAAGAGGAATTTGATATATATATTTTTTTTTTATCATTTATCAAAATGTTCACCCATATAGAAATCAAATAGAACATACATACACTCATGTTGCTAACATGTACATTGAGTTAATAATTTGCCACTAGTAGAAAATCTTTCTAATTTTGCAGCCTATCAGTTTTTGGGGACAGTTTTGTAAATAAAGAAATTTCGCTAAAATAGCATTCTCTTTTTGCCACAGTGTTTTAACAGTATATTCATGTACTAATAATCCAATATCATTTGAGCTTTACTCAAGGGAGATTAATGCATCAATCTGCAAAAAGAATCTGCCCATGTCAGCCTGTGCAGGCTGACATGGGCAGATTCTTTTTGCTTTGGTAAAATTTCTGCATATCAAATGACCATTCTACCAGACTCAGTCATTCGTAGACAAAATGTATTTTATGGATCCATAATTAAGTCATGACTTGCTTGGTATAATGCATCAGGCAAAAGCATGAACCCCTCTTCAGCCAAATTGAAATGGTTTGATAAGCAGTTAACAAATGGTGAAAAAGATTAGAAGGAAGGACTACATGTATTGCAATTTAAGGCTGCTTTTACACCAACATGTCTTAAATGTAAGATAGCATGGACTGAAAAATAGACTGTTCTTGTGTACAGTCTGATCCTGATGTACTCTACTAGAAGATGCCCTCAGTTTGGCAAGACTTTACCGTTGAAAACACAAAATAATGCATAAACACTTTCAAAGCAGCTTCATTACACAAAACTATCAGTAAATTGTGGCAAACTGGGAAACTGCTGACTACTTATTTTTAGCACTGTCTACTTTTTGCCACACTATTTTCAAAAGCAGTCTACAGCAGTGATAATTTCAAATGCACATGTTTAACTCCTTCAATACCAAAAGGCAAAAAACTGAGGCTTTTGGTGATTGTATAGATCAAGATCAGACTGCAGAGAACATGCAGTCTGATATTTTATCTTTACCAACCGCTTGTTTAGTCGAGGCTGTAAGAAATAATCCTACTGGATTTCATTTTCAGCTGACAAACAGGTTCAAGTTTATATGAGCCATGATCTGGCAAAAGGGGACTTAATGCATCTCCATGATGCAGTATAGCAAACAGGTTATCATCCAATCATGGATCCATAAAATCTATTTTGTCTATCAACTAGCTTAATCCCAAGGTAGAATGGTCCCTAGACATATTAAATATTTACAAATAGGAAAAAGTTTTGACCCAGGTCAGCCTGCGCAGAATGCGCAGGCTGACCAGGGTCAATACTTTTTGCAGATGCATTAAGTCCCCTTTTCACAGAGTATGGCTTATATATTCGGTGCTGAGAGAGTTGGGACAGATTTCTGAAATGTATGATAAACACTCTTGCAGATCCATTCACATCTTCATTTTTCCCTTTATCATTCTATAATGTACATCTATATAACAAGAACCAAATGCAATTCAAATTAACAAATGATAAAAAAGGGTACTTATCACAGTTCCTGCAAATATGTTAATTGTTGTTCATTGTCCGTTTGTCCATAACAGTAAATTTGAACATTGAGGAAAAAAAATAAAATAAAAAAAAGGCAGTAATTTGCATGAATTTTAAGATTCGTTTATCCCATATTGGTGCTCATAATTTTCAGTAACAGTTGAAGCAGACAAATTTGAAATCTGTATAATCAACATAATTATGACACAATGACCTGTTCATCTAACAACAAGGCATAAAAAGCCATAGGCCCTACTTATTGGTTGGTTATCTGAGTTTTCTCCCTTTCCCACAATGTTTTCAAAAGCCTTTTTCATGGGCATAATGAACTGTGTGCATTGCCCGTTGGAAAATTCCCTTTTTTTTGAGAGCCTTCAGGGGATAGGACAAGTATATCTTTGAGGAAGAGTATCACTTTCTCTGTGCTTGCTACAAATGAGGAACATAAAGAATAATTTGGGTCAAATAAAAACAGTATTTATTTGATTTATGTACGTAATATAAATGCCACTATAGAACTGTATTAAAAACAGCAAGCTAATTGAACAAAAACAGAGGGAGAATATCTTTCTATTTTGTCAGCAATACGACCAAAGCATTTTTCTACCTTTTATCATATAATTACTCATTTCGGCAAGCCTTTCGTGCACGTGTTTCTTCTATAACTGTATTTAAAATTTGTCGTTATTTATTAGTATCACACATGTTTTTTTCCAGGCAACTTTCAACGTTATGATATGTAATGTAGGCCCATAACCTATACTCATGAATCGAATAAAAAGGAAAAGAATTAATGAATGCTCCTTCTAGCATATTCAACAGACCGCTATTTCTCGTAACATCTAAGGTTATGCGCCAGATACAATTTTGTCTGAAGTTAGACGAACAGACACGAGGAAATACAACCCATGGAGTTTAAGAGGGGCTGTATTAATGTATGAGTCGTGCTCCGTGAAAGGGTTTAGGGCATCTGCTAAAAGTATCGACTCGTGTCAACTTCTTGCTAATATCAAATTCATTTTTTGTGCTAACACGTGAACCAACTACCCAGTGAAACAAACTTGCAGCAAATTTCTCTGAAATTATCTTTGTAAATTATTGATTATCAGAACGATTAAAGGTTTAATACGAAAAACATTTATGTATGAAAATAGCGTTACAAATAGGGAAATTTCTCCTTATCGGACAGTGTAGATCCAAGATCAGACTGCACGTTCTATGCAGTCTGATCTTGATCTACACTGGTCGCAAATGGTCAGTGTGTCGCACTTGGCAGCCTAATGGCTGATCCTGGTAATCCATCACTAAATCGAATTGTTCCCGCTTCTATACCTTGTTGTGAGTTAAACCCTTTACCGCACAATCCCGAGTTCGAACACCCCCAGGAAAAGGTCTTTTAAAAACGCGGGAAAAGGAGGAAATGATGGTTTTTCAGACAAGGAAAAATGGCCTTTTTTGAGCAACATTTTACTTGTCGACTGCAAATGCTTCCAATTTGGACCAGTCTAAAATGTTGTGTGGTAGAGATTTAATTGGGTGAAAAGAGCATGACACTGGAGTTTCCATGGTGTACAACTCTGGTAGGATGGGTAAGATACCGACTGGTACACAAACCATAAGTACTCCATCCAGAATTAATGCTTAGCCTGGTTCACCAGTGGCATAGTATACATAAGGGATAATCAACTGGTTGTGTGTGATATTAAAAATCTGTCACTAGAATGGGGTGTGATGTGGTTGAAAAAAGAAAACGAGTCCGACGGACGAGTTTTTTAACGGCATCAAACCGCATTCGAGTGACATATGATGTCAACAATTTTATCCCAGCTTATCGAATAGTTTTTAAAGTTGAGAATTAGGCAAAAACAGAGGCTGAAAACGGGGCTTAATGCAGAACAAAATGTGTCAATTATTCTTTTCGAGTGTATGGAGTTTTTCAAGTATTTGCAATCATTCCTTAACAGAATTCACAGAACAAAATGTTGTACATGTGTCTACTAAATACAATGCATATCATCTAAAATATCACATTTAAATCACTGTAAATGCATTACCCACTAATGACTTTACAGCTATGGGTATAATTATGCTTACACCACTTGCTTGTAGCACTTGGCCTTGTCGTGGTATGTATTCACCAACCTATCTGAACAATTTGAATTGCATTCTACTTCTCAATCTAAATTCAGGCAGTAACACAATGTCTGATTGGCTGTACCAAATTGATTGGCTACACCAAAAAGGTTAAGCCAATCAATTTGGTTGAAATCAGAAACTGTGCTGTTTTGAAATATAAGAAGATTCATGAGAATTAGAATAAAAAAGATATAAGCCATACTCTGTGAAAAGGGGGTTTAATGCATTTGCAAAAAGTATCGACCCAGGTCAGCCTGTGCAATCCGCGCAGGCTGACCTGGATCGAAACCTTTTGCTTTTGGTAAATTATCTGCATGTCCAAGGACCATTCTACGGTCCTTAGGATATCAGTCGTTTGTTAGACGAAATTGATTTAATGAATGGATTCACAATTATGTGATTACTTGCCCGGTATAATGCACCAGATAGATACATTTTAACCCTATTTTACCAGAGAACTGCTCATAATTAGAATGGCTGATGAATATCACCAATATCATAAAATTTAAGGCAAATTCATCGTTATGACTCGCATCTTTTATACTGTACTATACAATCCTGGATTTTAACGATCCCGAATAAGAAGCATTTGAAAACATTGCAAGAAAAGAAAAAAATGCTGGTAACAAACATTTTCTCCTGAAAATTCTGATAACCAGCATTTTGTCCATTTCACGTAATGTTTCCAACCATTTTAAGAAGGTATCCAATCATTTGAACCATATGCGCCAAAGGTGGATTACTACATCTCCGCGATCCAATATACCAAGTAGTTATAACATAATAATGGATCCGTAAAATCCATTTTGTCTCACAACGGGCTGAATCCTGAGGTAGAATGGCCCTTGGACATTCAGTCGGTTGTTAGACTAAAAGGATTGTATGAGTTCATAATTATATGACTTGCTTGGTAGCCTATAATGCATCACGGAGATGTATTAAACCCCCTTTTCCTAAAGTGCCACCTATAGACTTTATATTTCAATGGATAGTGGGTACGGGCCACATCTTTTGCCACAGAGACTGTTTTTCTGGAAGTCATGAAAAGCAACAGCAACGCTATTCTACGGCACAATGACATCTTCTACATCACAATGTGCGTCTGTGAGGCCTGCATTGTCGTGACCTTGAGAAGGTCATTCTATAATATATATAAAGCTGACATGAAGTTGGTCTGAAAGTAGAAGTATATAGATTTATCTTTAGTAACGTTATGTGTATATCTTTCCTTTCAAAGTGTCAACTTGTAATTTTTTAAAAGCCAAGGGTGTAACCACAAACCTGGTTGCAAATGTTCGAAATGACGGTTTTAAAAATTGTTCCTCCCGGTCACGTCTGACTGGAAAGACCCGACTACTATTACATAACGTCCACAATTTTAATTTCTTTATTACCGTTCAAAGTTGTGTGCATCGTACATTTTACTTTTGTCTGACTGTAGATCTATGCCACAAAGGACTTGATTTTAAATCGATTGTGAAACGAGCTCTAAAACTTGTAACAATTACATTTGATGGTTGTTTCCTCAAAAACAACAATTACATTTGATGGTTGCCTCAAAAACTAACAAATACTTGCGCCGTGCTATGGGTAGTTACAAAGGCTTATTCGTCATCCACCATAAGATTCCAACTCAGAACCCCTGAGGTTGTGAGTTGGAATCTTGATTGGAGAGGAATAAACTTTTGAAACTATCTGTAGCTCATAGCTGTAACTATCTCAAATAGACATTAAATTAATTAAATCCAAGAAAATTGACATAATATGGAAATATGTAGTGCAAAATACCATTGAAACAAATTATCTATATAGTTGTTTTCACTTCATCTTATCTTGTTCTTTCCTACATTTAATTGCCAATAGAATTATTTTGCACTAAAAGTGATTTATCATAGCGATTTTAGAATAGCTTTGCAAAAACAGGTAGTTTTATTGTTTACGTATTTCACCAGGTAAAGTACCTACCATAATATGTATGTCAACATTTAGATTCTGAAGTTTTATCAGTTGTAGTTTCCCTGACGCAAGGCTCGTTTACAGGAATGAGTTGTGCTTGTTGGAATTCTACTTGTTTCTTCTTACCAGAGTCTTTTTTTGTAAGAAGTGTCTTTTCTGGAATTTCGGATATCACTTTTTGCTCGGCTATGTGAGTTGTCGGCACTGTCTGATCTTTTAAATCGTCTACACTCAATGCAAAGTTTACACGAACTTCTGAACCCTTACGTTCTATCTTGTCGACTTTAGATTCAGGTTTAGAATCCATTTTAACAAGGTCCTTTTTATCACTTTTCTGTTCTGATATCGGTACTTTTCCTGCACTATTATCGGACAATTTTTCTTCTTTACTTTTGTCTTCGTGTTTTTGATCACTACTAATTTTACTTTCACTCGAGGTTTTCGTGTGACTATCACCCGAACTTTTAGAGTGTCCTTTAGAGGAATGCGTTTGTGAATGTGAGTGGTCTTTTGACTTCGAATCCCGTTTGCCCTGTGGAACTGTTAAAAATTGCATATTTTTTGTTTCTGCAGACGGCGACAGATCGTCGCAAATCGATGTTTTGGAACTGGATTTCCGTTGCTTGGCATCTTTGGATACGAGCTTTTTGGAAAATTTATTCCCAAAATATTGTTGTCTGCGTGTATCAACACTATCGTCCTGAGAACTATCTGGAACTATTTCGTCAATCATTCCTAAATTAGCACCCACACTGCCGGACCGTTTTCGTTCATTAAAAGTGGGCGGAGCTAGTAAACCAAAAAGATTAGGACCGGATGGAGCTTTCCGTAATATATTTCTAAACTTGCTTTCGGCAAAGTCTTTGAGATTTTCACGAGATCGAGACTTCCTTTCCTCCGTTATCTTATGGAGTTTTGCACTAAAGTCAAGCTTAAATTTCTTTTTATGTTTCGTACTTTTAGAACTACTCGAACTATCATCCGAATCCTTATCTTCATCTTCACTAGCACTTGTAACGACCGGTGTGGATTCCATTACAATCTCATTTAGAAGTCTCTGATCTTCATCTAGATCTGCTCGACTGCTTACAATACTGGGATTTTTACCGATCTTAGTCAATCTCTCGGCGGCCACACTTTCCATCGTACGTCTCATGACAGGATATCGCTCTAGCACGTCTTTAAAATGCTCTACCGAGAGGGAGTATAAGTTGACATAGGTTTCCGCCCGAACACTCGCCACTCTCTTGGCATTTGTTAACAAGCATATCTCTGTAAATTTGGTTATAAAAATTTAATGCAATCATCACATTTTATAAAAGTCAAATTATGTGTATGTGTATTCCTAAAATGTAGGAAAAGTAGAAATACCCATTTTCCATTAGTTTTTTAAAAGTCTTTTTCTTCAGGTTCGTAAAATACAGGGTTGTGTGGTAAGGGGCAATATTAAACATGTTAATCCTTAAACTGATAAATAGATAGAATGGAGATTTCCAGACTGAGATTATAAAGTTTTTGTTGCTAGACAAAACCTCACCGTATCGGACAATGCAGATCTAAGATCAGACTGCACGTTTTGTGCAGTCTGATCTTGATCTACACTGTCCGCAAAAGAGCCCCGAGTCGCGCTTAGCATCCTAAGGGTTGTTTTCCTGAGTAGGCCTACCACTGTTCAAAAACCATATTTTCCTTTTCTTTAGATATCATTCTCTGTGTAAGTTTAAAGTAAACAAAAGCCCAAAAGTAAACAAAGCGGATGTTTAAATGCATTCGAATATATATCATACCATATAAAAGTATGGAAATTATTGTGAAGATGACAATTTGTCATTGTACGGTCGGTCCAAGTGTTAGTTGCTGACAGAGAATTTAATTTCAAAACTAGGTTAAAACCTGCCAGGTGGCTATGTCTTTTGTTCACTTTGTGCCTGATTTTAAAATTCTTTTTTCTGTCAGCGACTAACATATGGCCCGACCACTCGATAACAGACTGTCGTCTCCACAGTATTTTTCATACTTTTACATGGTATGATTTAAATTTAAATGTATTATGACACCTACTTTGATATTTTGGCCTTTACTGGGCCTTTAATTTATATAGAAATGTTGAAGATAACGTTTGAAAGAAAAACAACAGAAAAACCAAGCAAATTTCCAGCGCATTTCTATACAAAATGAAGTGTTTTATCACTCCCTTTGACCTTTTTCCACACGATCCCGAGTGCTAACAACATTGAGGAAGAAGGCTTTTGGAAACACTGTAGGAAAAGGAGAAAATACTGGTTACTGCTGTAACCAGCATTTTCTTCTTTTCCACAATGCCGCATTTTAATTTGTCGTCTGCACCTGCTTTGGATTTGTACATACAAGTTTTGAATTTTGTCGTCGGGTGAAGAATTAAATGACACAAACTAAAGTAAGCTACAGTTATATATATAAGCCATGTTCTGTGGAAAGGGGACTTAATCCATCTGCGAAAAGTATCGACCCAGGTCAGCCTGCGCAGTCCGCGCAGGCTGACCTGGGCCAAAACTTTTCGCTATTGGTCAATTTCCTGTATGTCAAAAGACCAGTCTACCTCATGATATAGTCGGTTGTTTAAAAAAGTGGCTATTATGGATCCATAATTATGTGATGACTTGTATGGTATTATGTATCACGGAGATGCATGAAGCCCCCTTTTGCCAAAGTATGGCTCATAAATTGGATAAAAAATGATATTGAAGATTTTAGTAGTAGTAAAAAAACAAGCTATTTCAAGACATAATGGCAAAAAAGTCACAAAAATATCACTCGTGGGCCGAGCTCGACAACGCAGTCGGCAGCGTTGGGGAATTGAAACCAGTGGGTAGCTGGATTGAATCTCCAGATCGGTCAATTTCTTCCAAAGGATGGATGATAATCATTGTGACAGGATTCATTCCTCTGTCATCGCTGATCATCGTTTCAACAATGGTCATGTGAGAAAACAGTCAGTGGCTTTGGGAAGAATTTTGTGCAACGAAGCTCCAGAAAAGCCGGAATATGTGCACTGGCCACCGCGATGTAACTATTGAAAACGACATTAAATAACATACATATCTAATTTGTGTATTAATTTTGGATATCTATTCGTTATCTTGACTTATTTCGCGCTCAGAACTTACCGCCAAAATAAGACCCGTCTGATAATGATGTGGCCACCTCTCCTTCTTTTGTAATGACGTCCACAATACCTTCTTGGATAAAATACATTTTGCTGCCCATTGTTCCCTCCCTAAATTCGCAAATAAAACACAGTGGTATAGCTCCCGCACGATAAATCTTTCAATATCGTAAGTTTGATAAAAAGTGGGAAAGAAAACAACCATAGAGTCATGTTTTGTGAAAAGGGGATTTAATACATCTGTACAAAGTATCGACTCGTGTCAGCCCGAGCATTATGCGCTGGTTGACATGGATCGAAATTTTTTGCTGTTTGTAAATTTTCTGGACGTCCAAAGACCAATCTACCTCTGGGTTTGGTTGATTGTTTGGCTAAAATTTAGTAAATGGATTTTATGGATCCAAAATTATGTGATGACTTACTTGCCATGATGCATCACGGATATGCATTAAACACCCTGTTGCCAGAACGCTATATTTGAGCTATGCTCTGGAAAAAGGGGGCTTAATGCATCTCCGTGATACATGATTCCAAGCAAGTCATCACATACTTATGGATCAATTATAGCCCCCCTTTTTTTTTTAAAAAAAAGTCTTAATCATGAGGTAAACTTGACCTTGGATGCACAGAGAATTGACCAATAGCGAAAAGTATCGACCCAGGTCAGCCTGCGCAGTCCGCGCAGACTGACCTGGGTCGATACTTTTCGCAGATGCATTAAGCCCCCTTTTCACAGAGCATGGTTCAATTTTTGATATATAAGTAAATTCAAATAAGTAACCATCGTTTCTTTTTCTTCCGTTATACAGTATTCCTATTATATACGTTCACTCAAAAGTAGTGTTAGCCAAAAACTATACATTTATGAACACATTATAGCATTTTATTGTTTGTAATTTGGAATACAGTTTAAAATCACAAACTGTGAGCATTCACATTGCTAAATGAACGAATTTTCTTTTACCAATGGCAAAGACAAAAATTATGACCATTTTGATATTGCAAAAAATAAGGACAGCAACATTAGTTCTTTAAAGTCTGAGCTTGATCTACTTTGCAGTGCTTTCATTAAGGGCTGATTTCAGGAATTTTATAATTCCAGGTCAGAGTTTCAGGAATTTTGGTGAAAATTCAGGAAGTTTTGATGCCGCGCTTATGCAAAAAAAATCAACTTTTCACATTTAACGACGTATATCACAAATTTTTTTAGCCGATAGATTTTTTTAAAACTTTGCACATACAAAGCTCATCATGTCTCTAGCAGATTACAGTAAAAAAAGATATGGGTCACCGCGCTCGTTTCCGAGAAATCTGCCTATGAAATAGGTATATACAGCTCCAAAATTCAGCTTATAATGGATTCAACACGCCCTTCTTTAATATAGTCAGTTAAAAAGGAAAATTACCGAAAGAATATACAAATATTCATCTTTTTAATAAAAAGTCATTTACTTTTGCACAAAAAATATATAAAAGCCTGGTTTTGAGCATGATAACTGTACAAATATGCATGTTATATATAGATCAATGAGTTCAAAAGGGAGATAATTTGACCGAAAAAAGGATTAATCTTTAATAAATACATACTTTCTAACGGACAGATTTTTCTTTAAATTTCCACACTTATAGTATCTATAATTCTAAACAATAAGAAAAAATAAAAATGATACCAATCCGTGCTTATTTCGTCAGAAAACAATGATGAAGGTCAAGTGGAGGTTAATTTTTTTCAAGGAAAAAAATAGGAAAAAAGCTCAGCAGACATAGTAGGAAAAGGGGAAATTGCTCATTAGGAGCGTTTTCTCCTTTTCCAACAATAGTTTTCAAAGTGGAAACAGCTTTACTTCCACAGCTTTAAAAATTCCTGCCTTTGTTTGCTTATTTGGTGTATAAGGCCGTGTCAACAGTATTTTGTTTATTTCACGGTGACAGTTCACAGATCTATTTTTTTCTCTTTACTAATACTGCCGAAGAAAGTGCTGCATGTTTCAGTGTGCTAATAGTATTACCACATGTGCAAAAATTACATAGGTGCATTTTTGATTCACTATCCATGACAAATACACATGCGCAGTAGGATGCGCGCGAACATTTGTAATATACGTCGTTAAATCCCAAAAATAAATTAGATAAATTAGACTGCCTAAAATGTATTACACAGTTCTCCAAGTATCAACAGCACACGGTTTTAACTTTTAATGTAATACCTCTCTTACCAGGAAACTTGGCAAAACATACAGCAAAGACATTATGAAAAATTACGTTATTTCATATCATATCATTTCTCATTTCACTACCGTCAGACCAGGGATCTTATATGATCCCAGGTCAGATGGAAACTCCCTAACACCGTAAGAAAACTTTAAAAAATTCAAACAGTGTCATTGTGTGCAAAAGCAACAACTGTTACTATAAGCACCACAAGATTTAACAGTAAAATTATCTTTCAAAATTTACCTTATGATGTAATCCCCGGCCTGAAATACTTCAAACTTTAATTTACTGACTACTTCGGACACAAACTGAGGGTCGGCGTTCGTAAAAAATGGAACGGAAGCTACGAGCGCTCTACAGTTATGGTTTATCACATCCTGAAAAATAACATTCCAATCAGAGGGTTTATTGCACAGAACATCATGTACAAAGCTTATAGGAATAGAATATATATATATTTTTTTATATCATAAGAAAGCAGAAAACTTGGAATTGCCTAAGAATATAACAATGCTTGAACATATACGAGTAGAAACTGCATGTATCAAACTTCTACGAAGAAAAGCAAAGTATATAAGTTTGGACAAGTACTAGACTAATAATAACATATAATATATAAACTTGGAGTTTTATAATTTTTTTGGACATATTACTACTAATAACTTTTAGAGTTGTTGTCTAGGTGCCGTAGTATCATTTGGTAAATATGTATCTGAGGTCTGTGTACTTTTTATTATAGTACAAAAATGATTTAAGTTTTTGTTCATATTTAATTTACAGTTTCTACATGTTCTATCTTTTTTTTTTGAATATTTATATGTCCTAATCTTTCAACCTAATCTTTCAGAACTATCAAATTTATCAATGTTGTTCGAAAATCTTTAATAGTATTCAAGTAGTTATCAAGTTTGAATTCATGTTTAAATATTTGAAAAAGCGAAAAATGGTACGCAGTTCAATTTCGATGACCAGTAACGTAATGCACAGACATGCTTAAATAGACCATTGGAAGATTCCTATACCAAAAAATATTGAATCACAAATGTTTGGTAAAGGTTTTATCGTCGGTATTTACAACTTACGACAAACATTTTATCAATTGTCGATAACAAAAGCAGCCAAATGATTTTCGAACGATAAAAATAATCGTATGACCGTTGATAAATGTAACTGAGGGGCAGTATGCCAAAACATTTCTAATTTCAAATTCTAAGACTATCCATTTGTTTTTTGAGAAAGAACAGTCAAGGCAACATTTACTCCTTTCCGTTCAATGGTTTCTACCATTTCAAGGATAAATGCCAATATTTGCACTCAATTGTA
Source organism: Hippopus hippopus (assembly GCA_946811185.2). Classification (NCBI taxonomy): domain Eukaryota; kingdom Metazoa; phylum Mollusca; class Bivalvia; order Cardiida; family Cardiidae; genus Hippopus; species Hippopus hippopus. The sequence goes on from OX328104.1 coordinate 11,635,487, forward strand.
TTTGTCGTCTGTTATGCTTTCAATAAGGAACACAACCTCAAACTCTCTCGTCTGATAATGAGTTCAACGACAAGGTTTTAGACTTGTCCGAATTGAAAGCATTCGAAGACGACAAATTTAATGTTATCGAATGAAGAGATATGCCTTTGGAAGGGTAGAAAATATTGTGGGAAAAGGAGAAAATGCTGGTAACCAGCATTTTCTCCTTTTCCCACAATGTTTCGAAAAGATTTCTTTTTAAGGGTCGTCAAAACTCCAGATTGTGTGTATAAGACTTAAACATACAACAAACAAATTTTACCTGTCTTAGACATTCGTTGAGTTCTCCGAGAATTCTTTCTTCGTCGAACATTTTACCCTGATATCTGTGTTCATAATACTCCGACACTTTCTGTCGTAGTGCTCGTGGAAGTTTGCGATAGATCATGTATTCTTCTACTTGTTTAAACTGTCAGAATGGATAAAAGGAATTTAAACATGGCTTCGTTGAACGTTTTACCCTGATATCTGTGTTCATAATACTCCGACACTTTCTGTCGTAGTGCTCATGGAAGTTTGCAGTAGATCATGTATTCTTCTACTTGTTTAAACTGTCAGAATGGATAAAAGGAATTTAAACATGGCTTCATCGAACATTTTACCCTGATATCTGTGTTCATAATACCCCGACACTTTCTGTCGTAGTGGTCGTGGAAGTTTGCGATAGATTATGTGTTCTTCTACTTGTTTAAACTGTCAGAATGGATACAAAGAATAAAAACAGGGTGATGCTGATAGTGATGATGGCGACACCGACAATGACAGCGAAGACGACGTCGACGACAATGATGACCACGACTAAGAAGAAGAAGAGGAAGAAGAAGAAGGAGGAGGAGGAGGAGGAGGAAGAGGAGAAGAAGAAGAAGAAGAAGTAGGAGGGAAGAAGAAGAAAAAGAAGAAGAAGAAGAAGAAGTAGGAGGGAAGAAGAAGAAAAAGAAGAAGAAGAAGAAGACGAAGAAGAAGAAGAAGAAGAAGAAGAAGAAGAAGAAGAAGAAGAAGAAGAAGAAGAAGAAGAAGAAGAAGAAGAAGAAAAGAGATGATGATGATGAAGAGGAGGTGGAGGAGGGGGAAAGGAGGAGGAGATTATGAGGACACGGACAAAAGTGGTGATGTTGTGATATAGACAGGCATACTGAGGTCGGATGTCACTGAGGGGCGTAGCCGGAAATAGGGAAATAGATGAAGCCGATGGGGAGGCCGTAGTGTCCGGCTCTCTCTTTCTCGAAAAGTAAACTTCGATAGCTGATGTTCATGAAGGAATGAATGAAATGAATTTTGTTTAATGGAGTATCGACAGCTTTGGTCATTTAGCGCGCATATCTGTGTTGAATGATGACTGAAGTGGATATTTTTTTAGCTAAAAAGGTTTGAAAAAAATGATATCAATAAAAGGAGTTGAAGTAAGAAGGATATGTGTGATCTTGATACGTATAAAAGACATTACTGAGTGACAGGGCAATCCTTGTCTACTCAATATGACTGATGTCAAAGACTAGACTTCAACTATGACGTGTGGCTGTGTGTGTACCATGTAGTCTGTTATAGCTTACCTTTTCATTGTATAATCTTCTGGAAGTATCGAAAGACTGGATAATAGTTGTAGTGTGACCAAGGAAGAGGGCGTAACACGTGGCTCCACTCAGCATACTAAGTATCGTTAACCATGTGTCCGTCATATTTTGTGGCGGGAAACGCCCGTAACCGATGCATAGCATATGTGAAAGCGCCTTGAATAACGACCACGTATACTGCTGGGCCCAATGAGCATCCTGTAATAAAAATACGAGATGATATTTTAAATAACACAGCCACAGTTTGACTTTTTGAACACGTGACATTTTAAAGTATGTTCTTGTACGGATAAAGAGGTAGCATAAATTCCAATTTCTCTCCATTTGCAACGGTATTTTACTTCTCGAGCAGATTTATTTAGCAATGGAAGAATGAGGGATTGACCAATTAATATGAAATACGCATAAAAAGAAACGGAATCTCCAGCAATAATCTTAAATACTTTATTACACGCGATTTCTCGATACGTCACAATATCTATGATACTCGTTAACGGCATTTCCTACGATATCGTTAGCATAGATTTAAACTAGTACCAACAAATTCGAATTTATCATAGGCAGTAATAAGATTGAATTCGACAGGAATTGTCGGTAAAATACCAAAAACCGTTGAGTGGGGAAAAAAAAAAACATTGAAAGAATGTACACTAAATTTGAACCATGCTCTATGAAATGGGGGATTATTGTATCTGCAAAAAAAGTATCGACCCATGTCAGCCTGTGCAGACTGCCCAGGCTGACATGGGTCAACACTTTTTGCTATTAGTAAACTTTCTGCGTGTCCAAGGACCAGTCTATCTCGTGGTGCAGTCGGTTGTTAGACAAAATAGATCTTAATTACGTGATGACCTGCTTGGTATTATGCATCAAGGAAATGCATTTAACCCCATTTTGCCAGAGCGCCGCACAGTTTTGAATGACAAAGAAAACATTATGGGAAAAGGAGGAGTTACTTGCTACATGAAACTGCTCTTTTCCACATAATGTTCTCAAAGAGAAGTCTACAACAGGTGCTTGAAAAGTCGTTAACGAACAATAAAGTTTATAGCTTTTTTCAAAATTTGTTAAACATTTTTCAGCAACAGCTTCCTCATATGTGTCAGGGTCCTGCGTTGCTTAGCGGTAAAGGTTAGGACTAGCCCCAGCCTAGTACTTGTGAAACCCTATGCAGGACATACATGAATATGTAAGCTGCGGCCCTGATATGACTAAAATAATAATGAAAGCGACGTAAAACACCATTCAAACAATCAAATATTAATTGTGTTGTGAACAAGAAATATCTTTAAAAAAGATAGACGGCGTAAATTTGCCAGCAAATAGGCAGGGGCCCTAAAAATAAACATGTCTACATTTTTGACCAATCACAAATTTCCATTTATTCATTTGTTATCAGTACCAAAACGTAGGTCAAAGCCAGCACATTCAGCTACGCCAAAATACCGTCATCGGGACGGTAAGGAATGACGTAAAAGTTCAGGTCATGACCCAGACTGTAGATGACAGATCATTATGGAGATATCGTGACAGATAGCAATATTTTATTGACAAAATCTGGAAGTAGGATAACATACTCAGATAGACAGGAAATCCACAAGAAAGAATAGACGGCAACATCATATACATGTCAGTTAGACCTGGACAAATCTTCAGTTTTATTCCGTGATAACATCTCATCATTTTGTGAAAAAAATACATCCTCTGTGAAAAGATGGTTTAATGTATCCGCGAAAAGTACTGACCCAGGTCAGCCTGCACAGTCCGCGCAGGCTGACCTGGGTCGAAACTTTTCGCAACTGATTAGTTGTCTACCTTTCGAAGGACCATTTTTCTTTCTCCTTTTAGTTCCTTGAGAATAAAGTATCCACCACCGACTTGCTAGGCCCGTAGCGGCTTTACCAGAGCCCCATTAGCTAGGCGTTTGAAGTTGACCCGGGAAGGTCTTCATGGCTACCGTAGCGGTCATGTGGTTAAAACCAACGCCATACTTTTTCCAAACCCAGCAATTTACTACTTTGTCCGTTTCCACCTCCCACGACGATGGACGAGGGGTTAAACATCTTCATGCCCACCTTGACCTACCAGTGGGAGACATGGACCCTGACCAAAAGTCTGGAACGCGAGATAACCACTTGCGAGATGCAATGTCTGAGGAAAGCCGTCAACAAGACCAGACGGGATATGATCAGAAACACCAGGATCAGAGAATGGTGGGAAGAACACTTGTCCTCCATCGTATTTAAAAGACAAACAATCAGGTGGTTTGGACATCTGACACACATGGCACCTCACCAGCTTGCCAGTAAAGCATACAACAAAAGGATATCAGGGTAAAAGGCAAGAGGAAGACAAAGGGAGACCTGCATCTAGGGTGTGAAAGAAACCCTGAAGAACCGCAACATCCCACCCAGCTTGCCAGAGACCGAAAGCTCTTTCCCCCCTTGACGCCCTGACGGTACAAGAGGACGGATAAACAAAACGAAACGAAACGAAGGACCGTGTTAACGCATGATTCAGTTCGTTTTTTACACAAAACGGATACATATTATGCCACCCCTAACCTTGTGTAATGTATATGGCTGACGCAGTAAACCTCCTTTTCCGAGAGAGTCGCACATATATATGGCCTGCAACACGCGAAAAAGGGCATTCGGACATTTGCGAAAAGTGTCGTCTCGGATCAGCCTGCGCAGTCCGCGCAGGCTAATCCGAGACGGCACTTTCCGACTGCAATAGATTTTGTTCAGCAGTAGACTTGCGCAAAACAAAAAAAGACTACACAAAAACGGAAAGTGTCGTCTCGGATTAGCCTGCGCGGACTGCGCAGGCTGATCCGAGACGACACTTTACGCAAATGTCCGAATGCCCCTTTTCGCGTGTTGCAAGCCATATTATGGTAGACCTCATGGGTTCCATGACCTACTTATTTCGGTGATTTTTTTGGCAAAGATATCTTCAACTGTGTTGGTTTATGGAGTTTTCGCTTTTCATGTAATTCTGTCTTTGGCACACTGCTTTCCGATGAAATTTTATGATGGGACGTATAATTTATTTCATAGACACAGTGTTAAGAGCCCATATGGCCTGCAACACGCGAAAAGGGGCATTCGAACATTCGCGTAAAATGTCGTCTCGGATCAGCCTGCGCAGTCCGCACAGGCTTATCCGAAACGACTCTTTCCGTTTTTATGTAATTTTCTGTTTTGCGCAAGTCTACTGTAGCATAAAATCTAACGTAGTCGTAAAGTGTCGTCTCGGATTAGCTTGCGCGTACTGCGCGTACTGCGCAGGCTGGTCCGAGACGACTTTTTACGCAAAAGTCCGAATGTCCCTTTTCCCGTGTTGCAAGCCATATGTCCTTTTGATGGAGTTTGCCGTGCGTATTAGGTAAAGCATTTCCCTAACATTTACATTATTCCTTAGCCATTTTATACGAGCTATAGTTCATAGTATTCCGCAAAACATCTGATTTTTTTTTGTATTCTCAATGGTGACAAAAGCATTAAATTTATGGTACCTAAACATGCTTGCCCGCAAATATTTTGTAAAAGACATGAACATTGTCATTACTTGTTGAATTCGGAATTTCTTTTCCACAAGCATTTCTAGGAAAAGGAGAAAACGTTTTTAATCAGCACATGCTCCTTTCCAAAGGATGTTTTCAACACCCGAACTGTTTCTCAGAAACTTCGTGAGTTGGTCGGCTTCAAATGCAATGAAAAATGTGGACGCATCTTCAATTTTGCCTTCTGTCAAAGAGTAAATAACATAGCTTTATTAAATTATATATACGTACACTGCTGTGATTTTGCTCAATATCGAAGACGTATTGGAAAGTAGAGTTGATTTTTTGTGTAAGTTACAGTGCTTCTCATCCAAAATTCAGTTGATATTAAATAAGGTAGACAGTTTCAATATTGCAGATGCATTCCTGGTGCAACTAAACTAATTATCTTTCTTTGTTGATCGACAAGTGTTAGCAGTTTTGACATCAAACCACAATGAGAAATAAGACAAATTTACTTTTTTAATCTATTGTAGAACAAACACAACCCATTGCGTCCTTGCTATTAATAGCGTTCGGAAACATGGTGGGAAATTTAGCATTTTCTTCTTACAAGCCATGACTACTTTTTTTTCTCGCTGCTTTCCATACAGTTCAAGAAATCAGATTTTTACTTTTTTCCCTAAAGACCATTTTCCTTGATCAAGAACACCTTTTCACAAACACTAGGCATTTGTACTACAACCCTTTACCGTACAATGCCGACTTTTAACGACCCTGGGAAAGAATCCTTTTGAAAACATTGTGGGTAAAGGAGAAAATGATGGTTACCAGCATTTTCTCCTTTTACCACAATGTTTTCTACTATATCGACGGAAACTTGCACCATTTGAGTTATACTGAAATTGTCGTCTGCAAATGCTTTCAATTCGGACAAGGCTAAAATTTTGTCGTTTGGTAAAGGGTTAACTTCACACTTCACAGAGAGACTCCAGCTAATCATAATCGTATTCTTGGTCTAATTCTCAAGAATTTTCTGACTTTGAAAGAAAAGTAATTTCTGACTGGCCGACCCAAATGGTTTAGCCGCTAAGGCAATGCGTTAAGGTCTAAATCTAGATATAGACTTAGAACGCAATTTAGAATGATGGTGAATACGGCCCCGGCCAATCGAGCTCGACGAAAATATGAACTACAGAAATCAACAGCATTCAATATGTAATACAAAAGAAGGCTTCTCATTCTTATGTGCCATACTCCTACCTTCTATATAGCTTCTAAAGTCCTTCGTAGAATCAACCCATAGAACACAGCATGAAAAATCCGAACATTTTTGGTCTAGAAGTAGACCCCAAAAATTGTAGTTCCGAAGTTGCTAATGTCCAGAATATCTCAGATAAGATGATTAAGTGTAGATCAAAGACAGGACTGCACGCTCGCAAATTCATCTAAAGGTTTGAAAGGTGCTGTAAGCTATAGCGTGTAGCGCCCATAACGCACAAAACGCAAGAGCGTAATGTAAAAAGTTAGAAGAATATGAGGCGTCACTTTAGTGAATAATGTCATTCTCGTTGATAATTCTTTACCGAAATATTTTGCCTTGCAACGACCTAAGGGAAGAGGACCTTTCAAAACATTGTTGGAAAAGCATAAAATGCTGGTAATCTCTCCTCTGCAGATGCTTTCAATATGGACATGTCTATGGTTTTGTTAAATAGAAGTCTGAATTTGGAGTAAGAATTATTCCATATCCCTGGTCACTTCCCTGGTAAGAGTTAAGGCGACATCTACCAGTTTAACGTTTTCGATATATTGGTCGTTGACTTTTGGTTGTGGACACACAGTGTAGAATGAAGTATTTCATTCGAAAAATCAGAAGTTCCGCTGTCTCTTGTATACATTCTGTAGCCAAACCCGGTGGCACAGTTGGCCAAATACTCGGCGCTTTAAAGCCAGAAATCGCTGGTTCGAGTGCCAGCTCGGCCATATTCTTTCCAGGATTGATGATGGCCATTGCGACAGGATTAATTCCTCTCTCAAGGCTAGAAAGAAATGAGCCATGCTTTGTGAAAAGGGGGATTAATGCAAAGTTTCGACCCATGTCAGCCTGCGCAGTCCGTGCAGGCTGACATGGGTCGAAACGTTTTGCTATTTGTAAGTTTGTGCTTGTCCAAAGACCCTTCTTACATGTACCTCCATATCTAGGCAATTTTGTGGATCCCTATTTCTGTGATGTTTTGCTTGGAATAATGCATTACAGAGACGCATTACAGCCCTCTTTTCCTGAGCGTGGCTCAAAAATAGAGGGAAGAAACATAATTTTAGACAATTGAAACGATTACTAATGGAAGCAATATTACATGTACGGTCAGGTGGCAGGGGACTTGGAAACTTGTTCACGGCTTTGGCGAATCATGTCGCCACCTCGCCGAAAGTTTTACCATTCCAACGTGTATTAAAACGAGATTTCCCTGTATTATGGTCTCACGAATTGAGTACTCTGGCGACACAGACTTTCCCTCACGAGTGCCCCAATTCAATGAAAACTGACGTCACTGAGAGCTGACGACATTGACACCTTGGTAAAACGTGCAGTTTGGTGCATAAACTTGATGTTACTGTGATATACATTCGACGTATTTTCATTTAAACATGGATTTAAACAACTTCAAGGTAAGTAACTATGCATTTTAATGATTTTTGTTGGCAAAAGTAAACGACCATTGGTTGCCTAAACCGACCATTAGATTATCCTGTTAATGTTACTATGTATGAGTTTCGACACCTCACAGTTTGCTTACCTGACCAAAGGATGGCTCATTTTAACCCCGTGTAGATCTATTTGTTTTAGAATGAAAACAAACGATAATAAATGTAACTAAATTCATTTTGTTTTCAAAAATAACCATTCTTTCCGTTTTAATGACAACCATGAAGGGAAACTAGTAATAATCACAGGGGCTCGGCACATGATCATTTATGCTTAAAGACAACATTTCGATAAAAAGTCCGAATATCTGTATATAAATATCTACAAGGGATGGAACTTCACGAAGGTCAATTTACATACCGACCTAGTTCCACCCGGGTTTTCTCACAAATTTGCAGAAATATTTTCGAAATGTAAAGCCCTGACAGAACCTAAGTCAATATGCTCAACGTTCAACACGGGTTCATTTCCTTTAGAGCAAATCCCTACGTAACATCGTAAACGAAATCGCAACATTATTGCTAAAAATGCTTAGTCGGACACGACCTCGTAACCAGCCATTTCACCAGTAAAATGTAACAAACGGACTTACCATGTGAAAATAAACGGTCTGGTCCAATCGTTTATAATTTTCTTTAACAGTTGCAATCGGTAGTTTTGTCCGGAGCGATCTCTTAGAAGCACGACAAGCGATCATTTCGTTTACGATGTTACGTAGGGGTTTGCTCTAAAGGAAATGAACCCGTGTTTAACGTTGAGCATATTGACTTAGATATATCTCTGCAACTTGGTGAGAAAACCTGGTTGGAACTAGGTAGGTATGCAAATTGACCTTCAATAAATTCCATCCCTTGTAGATATTTATATACAGATATTCAGATTTTTTATTGACATGTTGTCTTTAAGCATAAATTATCATGTGCCGAGCCCCTGTGGTAATAATATGGTGCAGGCTACTCAGTATGTCTGTCTTGTGGGCGGCTCGTATCGATCGACGCCGCCATGGTGTGTTGAAAGTGCATTTGTGCATACGGGTCTCCCAAAAGAGAAACTGCTTTTACGAGGATTTTGCCAGTGTACATGAATATATGTACGGGACATATTATCCAATCAGATCGCGAGAAATTTCTTTGCCGTATAATAATTGCTGCTGTCTCTTCAATGTTTTCAAAAACATGTCAGGAAGGGAGAAAGCCGCAGTTGTGTTATGTCTTGCGTTCAGTTTATGAGTTAATGGTATTTAATTAATTACACTAACGAGTTCTGGTATTTAGTAAATTACACTGACGAGTTCTAAGTACTAGCGAAGGAACTGTAAGTACTTTGAAAAAGAATGACGTCACTTACCTGTAGCTCCTCTATAGATACCCAGCAGTCTTTCGGGAATTCTTGAAGCGTTGGCACAAGGAACTGCAGACACCCATTCCAGTGTCCCAGTAGAAACATGAGACATATAAGGTTAAATATCCGCATGAACTTCCCAGCTAGAGCTAAAAACTGAAGACAGATGACAAGAACACTTTATTGTAAATAAATCTATAGATCTATAAAAAAGAGGGAAAGATGTTGCGAATGATTGTCTTTTTCCGTGTATGATCGAAATTTCTTTCATCGAGTGAAGAACGAAGGCTATATAAGAAAATATGGCCTTTGCTATTCAAGAGATCAAAAAAATTTCGATCTTACAACGAAACAAACAATTATCATATTTCTTTTATGCTCTTTATTTTAATCTTTCTTTTTACGTCTGACTTTTGCTCATAATGAAAAATATGTGCATTTTTCGAGCGAAATAGATCTATTGAATTAATATAGTCGGATCTGGACTAGCTTTTTATAATGACGTCATTAGCGATGTTGACTACGTCATAAAACATGACGTTCACCCTAAAATTCATTCATGTTCTATAAATATCCGTGGTAGGTCAAAAATAAAGTTATAACATTCACCGGTGAATTATAACATTCACCGGTGAATTATAAGGATATAATTCACTGTTAGATTTCCATAAACTACTGAAAAGCATAAACGAAAATGAATCATTTCGACCTCATGGGGGATATCTCGTATGTAGCTTGAGTAGATGAAGATGATCAAAATCAGATTACATAGAACGTGCAGTCCGATTTTAGTTAAACAGCATCTTCTACATGCAGAAGTTTCTATTAACTTTCTACCAAACGACAAAAGTTTAAACTCGACAAAACTGAAAGCATTTGCAGACAACTAGATCTAATCAAATGTTACTCAAAACATGAAATTTGTCTCTCATAGGGTAAAAAACACTGTGGGAAAAAAGAGAAAACGCTGTTTACCAGCATTTTCTCGTTTTCCCACTGTATTTTCAAAAGTCTTCTTTATGGTCCATAAAACTTGGGATTTTCTGGTAAAGGGTTAATATGCATGCATATTTTCCAGCAGGCACTAGTTGTCTGGAAATCCTGTGCTATTCTTAAGACCTTTTAAAAAGATAAGTTCACGCTGAGGGAAGACTTTTCTACAGTGTACAGTTTGTTCTAAAATGTCCTTAAGTGGACCTAATGGAAGAGGAAGCTTTGTTTGCTTTGTCTGTTCATTTCCGAAAGAAAAAGCTTCTATTACAAACGCTTCTGTAGCATAAGGAATAATTTTGGCTTCTTTTCAGAACATTAAACACAGTTCAAGAATAAATGAAGAAACATTATATTTTGATCATATTTAAGAATCGCCAAGCGGATGGTGTATACCTGTGAACTGTGCTCTGTGAAAAAGAGAGTCAATGCATCTTCAAAAAGTATTGACCCAGGTTGGCCTGCGCACTACGCGCAGACTAACCTGGGTCGAAACTTTTTTCTATGAGTCAATTTTCTGCATGTTCGAGGGCCTTTCTACCTCTAGATTCAATCGATTGTTGGACAGAATTGGTTTTATGGATTCATAATTTTACGACGATTAAATTGGTACAATGTATCAGGGAGATGCATAAAACCCCCTTTTTCCTCAACATGGCTTACATCTAAGTTTCAAACAGTCTGATACCAATCTGCATCGTCCACAAAAATCATTTAATCCTCCAAATTCTGTAATTTTCCGCGACAGTTTTGACCCACGTATGTCAAAAGATACACAGTCAGTTCACTGTTATATTACACCAATTTTTATCAGTTTTGAACACTCTCCACTTGTCGAACAGCTACCTACGTCTATTATACTAGTGTTTTACATCTTTTTTGATGTGGTTGCTTTTCATATCTAAAACGGTAAAAAAAATACCAAAAAGTCTTCCCCAAACAGTTTTTGTGATGAAATATCGAGTGTTCTCCTATACTGCATCAATTTTCAATTTATATCGTTGCATCCTATGCCTCACATGGAGATCCAATGTCTGTGAGAGAGAGAGAGAGAGAGAGAGAGAGAGAGAGAGAGAGAGAGAGAGAGAGAGAGAGCTTGATCGAATGATGTTTTACGCCGCATAATTACAGTGAGAGAGAGAGTGAGAGAGAGAGAGAGAGAGAGAGAGAAGGAGAGGGGAAAAGTACGATTACATTGTAAATATATTCTATGAAACAGAGAAAAGAGAAGACATCTTTCATTATGTTATAGAAATTATATAATCAATAAGGTTTAGAATAAAATGCACGAGAGTCATGCTCTGTGAAAAGGGGTTTAATCCATGTGCAATATCTATCGACCCATGTCAGTCTGCGCAGTCCGTGCAGGCTGCCCTAAGTCGAAACTTTTTGCTATGGGTGAATTTTCTGTCTGTAAAAGTACCAGTCTACCTCATGAATCAGTTGGTTGTTGGACGAAATGGATTTTATGTATCCATAATAATACGATGACTTGCTTGGTTTGATGTATCACGGAGATATATTAAACCCCCTTTTGTCAAAGCGTGGCTCATTTCATTTTCTCACAATTAAATGGGAATAAAAGAAAATTCATCAACACTATAACAATAGAATAAGATTCAACTAAAAGATTAAAATTTTATCAGTTTATATGCACAATAAGCCGGGAAACAGGCACTTAAAAGCACGAGTAAAAGTTTATCAGGCACATGTCAATAAAAATATCGATTATAAAACATACCTAATTAATGCTTTAAGTTTAAAAATCTATATTTATTTCATGCTTTTCAGTAGATTATCGAGAAATAACGGTGAAATATTGTTCGATGTTTCATGGTTACGACTAGTGAAAAATACCGATTTTATTTTCTAACTCTTCAATTGAAGGCGGAAACAGTAGTTCCCGGGCACTAGTTACCTAGGTAAAAAGCGCGTGTCATTCAACCAGATGGAAATATGACGTAATATACCCTGCATTTCTCACACTTTACGTAATATTGTAATGCGTTATCATGCGGAGGGGGTACGCTACGGGAAATTACCGAAAATAACTCTACTGGATTTTAATGTGAGCCCCGCCCGCCCCCCCCCCCCCCCAAAAAAAAAAAAAAAAAAAACAAGGGGTTTTAGAAGCGTGAAATAATAAGAATATTTGTTTTTTTTTCGGTGAAAGATCGAAAATTTATTTCATCTCGTGAACATCATCGATAATATTTTCAAGAGTGCCTGCGCCACTCGTGAAAATATTAATTACCGATGATGTTCACTCGATGACGATGATAACGTGTACACATAAATCGTACGGAGACACAGACTTGACATATTAAGCTATCAGTCATTAGAATAGCTACAGCAATAACCTGTTATTGATGCTTGGCTTGCAAAGAACGTTTCCGTCCATTTTTACATAACTATGGACCTGGTTCTCTGTTGTAAATCAATACACTTCTATTTTCTAACCAGAGGAAGAATACTACTACTAATACCACAACTAAAACGATACTACAAAAGTTGGTAATTCTCGAATGCACTAGCTTATTTCTCAGTACAGCTCTAGTCTACTGCTACAAAAGCAAATAACCCATATAGATACTTTATCTTGGCTTTGAAATTTTCTGCTGAGGTAACCATGAATAAGTAGTCCCTTGCATTTAAAGTTTTCTTTATTCATAATGGGTCATAAGGGTTAGTGTGATCTTAACTGGTCGCTAAAAATCTTAAGTTAATTGGTAAAGCCGGTCTACAATTACCTAATTCGGCAACAGAGACAATTTAAGATAACTTTGCGAATAATGCATACGCCTGTATGACCGATACAGCCTTAAAAATGTGACAAAACAAAAGAATATGAGCACTTCACTTAATTGGCACACAGAGGTTAATAAAACAGAAGCATATAGTTAAAGGCGCACAAAATAAAATGGAGCGGGGTTCAAAAAGGGGGGTTAATACATCTCCGTGATGCACCATATGGCCTGCAACACGCGAAAAGGGGCATTCGGACACTTGCGTAAAGTGTCGTCTAGGATCAGCCTGCGCAGTCCGCGCAGGCTAATCCGAAACGACACCTTCCGTTTTTGTGTGATTTTCTGTTTTGCGCAAGTCTACTGTAGCACAAGATCTAATGTAGTCGTAAAGTGCCGTCTCGGATTAGCCTGCGCGGACTGCGCAGGCTGATCCGAGACGACACTTAACGCAAATGTCCGAATGCCCCTTTTCGCGTGTTGCAGGCCATATCGACTAAGTCATCATATAATTATGAATCCATGACATCCATTTTGTATCACAACCTACGGAATAATGCGGTAGAATGGTCCTTGGACATGTAAAAAAATTGCCTATAGCAAAAAAATTCGACCCAGGTCAGCCTGCCGGGACTGTGCAGGCTGACATGGGTCGATAGTTTTTGCAGATGCATTAAACCCCCTTTTCTCAGAGCATGGATCAATCATGTATCAAGCTGTATAATTAAGTTTTTGTATGTTACACATGCTGACTCAAACCTTAACAGGAATTCTCTTGCATTTTAACGTCAGACATTTTTTGACATACTTCTGTAGTTTCCGTGCACCAAGCAACAAAAGAATTGGAATAAGATTAAATCATTTCTTTCTTTTCTGTTTGTAAGAGGTACCTGCTACGGACTGATACATTTGACATGTACATGTTGTTGATATTTTGAACAGGAATTGTATTTTCATGCACTAAGCTTGATTTTTTTTTCATCTCTTTCGTAAAGACAGTCCATATTTAACTTACAGTCTCACGCATTTGATATAATTATACTTTCATACTTTGTGAAAGTAGGAAGCAGTTAATAGTGCAACTTCGCGGGGATTGGAACGGGAGAAACCAAAATCCAAAAAATATATGTACTTTTCAAATTGTCAGATATTCTATGATATAAAATTGAAAAAAAAGTATAAAGTAACTTAGTTACAATTCATGGTTTAGTACATGAGCCTTCTGTTTTCATTGAAACAGAAGCAGATCTCTGTTCAGTATATTTCTTTGAATTTGTCTTTTTAAGTACGACACGAAAACTATGTAATACAAGCTTATGTTATGTACAAAACAAATTTTAGAAAATATGCAGAACATTACGCTCAAAACTGCAGAGTCAGACGCAAGGCTTGCATCTACCCACATTTTTTAAGACTGGCTAGCAGATTGTCTTGGTCACAATATCTCAGCCAACCACACAGCTATACTTGAGATCTATTAAAAATCGAGTTACGAAATTAGAATATTTAGTGGGTATTGTCGTAGGTGTTCTTCAGGGTACATCTTAATGCCCTACGTGACTCGCATTAACTTTAAAAAAAATGAGCCATGCTCTGGTAAAAGGAGGCTTAATGCATGTCCGCGATGCATGATACCAAAGCAAGCGATCACATACTTATGCATCCATAATAGCCATATTTTAAACAATCAACTTAATCATGAGGTAGACCGGTCCTCGGCCATACAGAAAATTGACCAATAGCGAAAAGTTTCGGCCCAGGTCAGCCTGCGCGGACTGCGCAGGCTGACCTTGGTCGATACTTTTCGCAGATGCATTAAGCCTCCTTTTCACAGACCATTGCTTAAATCTATTTGTCACATACAACATGCAGTTACAACATTTCAGCCACATTTAGACTCGAAAACTAAACAGAATGTTTGAAAGAGCTTGTGTTTAGAGAGATAGAAGCATTGTCATAGGTATGAAGAGATTCATACATGCAGAAAGATAAGTTAGAAATATTGAAAAGTTTTTACCTGTTTTACAGTCAGGAAAATGTAAAACAACATAATAAATATTAAAGTAATCAAGTATCAATATGTAAAAGTATCATAATCAATGAAATTTCTTCATCTTGCTTCATTCACAGCGCTCCTATGCAATAAAGTGCAATGATTTGAACAAAAGCTATGGCAAAGCATGGCAAACAAAGTAACAAAAGGCTAAAAAAGCATAACAAAACACAAGTTCATAAATTCGCCGCCATTATGTTGCATATGCAAGGTGCATGAAATAAACTATCGTTAGATGCGTCATGGAAGAATCTCCCCTTTCTGACATAGACCATGGTATATTGATAAAAGCAATATGAGTATTTGTGATGTTTATTATTAGATTTGCTAAAACAAAATCAGTAAGTCGTTCAGCTTGCTGTCTTCCATCTTTTAGAAGAATTCTGTTGTGTTTGAAAGAATTTGCTGAGCAAAAAACTATAGTTTTCTGTAAAAAAGAAGACCACAAAATCATAGAAAAAAATCATTATCTGTCACCTGAATGATACAAAAAAAAATCATCAAGATAAAATAGGATCAAGACCAAAGATTACACGTCGTAAATCACTAATCATCGATAGAAGAAGTATATTTATTTTTAAAAAAAAAGGCTTTTTCATAATCATGCCATTTCAAATTATCTTAAAATTTCAAATCCTTGAAGAAGCTTTCAAACGCTGATTTAAGATAAATTGAAGCACTGTTAAAGCCTACTAAAAGCACTGCAAATTTTGAGCTGTTCCTTGCGACGTGATGAAAATGATACCACAGTGATTCGAGCGGTGCGTGCGTAATTTTGCGGTCGCATAAACGCAGATTTTTGACAAGCTAATTACATTTCATAACAAGATTTGCCAATGAAGTCGAAGTGACTGAGTAATGGTGAATAATTGTACTCAGTTACGGTAGCCCTATTTTCATGTACTCAACGAAATCATTTTTTGGGGTTTGAAACAATGTAATCAGAGCTTTGGAAGTTGGCACAGATTCTTTAAGGCGTTTTGTGCAAGAAATTATCGAATGCATCTGATATAGTTGCATAGGTAACAGCAATAAAGGCAAGACTATGAGCTGTTTGGTAAATGGTGAACCTGAAAGAGTTTAGAAAAGAATAAGAATAAATGATACAGATGCAATGCGGAATCGATTTGAAAATTGAAATTCATATATATATCAACCCCGGAAACTACTAGAACGAAACGTAAGGTAATGATAAACTCTGCATAAACAATGTTGTTCAATACATTTAAACCAAACTACTCTTCACTTGATGATCTGGAATTTTCAAGATAATTGTATTGAAATGTAATAAAACTTGTCCGGTAGCAAATTAAGAAGTCGCTTTAAACAAATATATCTTGCTGCATTATTGAAAAGTGTGGTTACAATCAATAAAACGCTGTGCAGAAGAAACAATGGTTGATTTCTTCCAATAAATAAGAATACACCAAACAGAATTTTTGTTTTTAAAATTTGGTATCAGTGCCGAAGACAAAAATGATACGGAATGAATACTGTAAAAGTACATTGCTTCTACTTCTAATTAAAGAATCACACATTACTGATAATTTATTTTATTTTCATAAACGAAACTGTCAAAAGAAATTCAACCATGACTCAAAACACTCAAATGGTTAACAAATTTCTTACAAATATGAATCGAGGGAACTCCTCAGTAACTATCGCTTGACATTTTCGTCTCAGTTCATTCTAAATTTTGAGACTTAATCACATGATCACAATGTCCAACAGAACCGTCCATTATGTTCAAAATTGTTACACATTTGTTAAACATTTTGAGCATTTTCATCTATGTTTCAGCCTCATAAACCTAATTAAACACAATCTCTAAACTTATGAGACTAAAGATATCCTAGTTCAATCACTTGAGAAACATACCGGAATGCCTGGTAAAAACTGGAAAGAATAGTAACCCGTTTCTGTACACGAGTCGTTTTACATATACTGTAACGTTGCATAAACAAAGCCTCGCTTCTAGAGTAAAATACTTAAAAATATATCCATCATTTAAATGAGCCGTGCTCTGTGAAAAGGGGGCTGAATGCATCTGCGAAAAGTATCGATATGTAATAGCTTGCTTGGTACCATGGATTTCGGAGATGCATTAAGCCCTCTTATGCCGGAGCATAGCTCAAATATTTCTGAAGGAGAATAAGGTGTTACGATACACTACTTGTAAGTTTGCTTGTAAACTTACTTGAGGTCTGCGAGACAACGGTAGAAATGCGCCAGTCTTTGGTTTAGTAAGCAGCTACACATTACAGAATTAATTATCAAAATAAAACTTCAGACAAAGTGTATTTATTCACATTATTCTGTAGCAGGCGAAGATATTCCATATCAGAAAGGTGAGGAAGGGTTTAGATAATGTATACAACAGATAAATTTGAGCCATACTCTGTGAAAAGGGTTTGAAAGCATCTGCGAAAAGTTTCGAATCAGGTTAGCCTGTATAGTCCGACCAGGCTAACCTGGGTCGAAACTTTGTACTTTTGGTAATTTTTCCGCATGTCCAAGGACAATTATACGTCTAGATCCAGTCGATTATTAGATTATATGGATTTTATATATTACATGGCTTGCAACACGCGAAAGGGGGCATTCGGACATTTGCATAAAGTGTCGTCTCGGATCAGCCTGCGCAGTCCGCGCAGGCTAATCCAAGACGGCACTTTACGACTATTTTAGATTTTGTGCCATAGTAGACTTGCGTAAAACAGAAAATTGTATGAAAACGGAAAGTGTCGTTTAGGATTAGCTTGCGCGGACTGCGCAGGCTGATCCGGGACGACACTTTACGCAAATGTCCGAATATCCCTTTTCGCGTGCTGCAGGCCATAATTTCATGACGACTTGTTAAGTATAATGCATCACAGAGATGCATTAAACCCCCTTTTGTCAGAGCATGGTTCATTTGTATCAGTCTTATGGGGCCTTTTATAGATAGTTGACCCTTGGGGCGCCTAGAAAATTATTGACATTTTCAGCCAGCGTTCTGAAAGAAATATCTATCGAAATATCGGACAGTACAGCTCAAAGATCAGATTACACGTTAAACGGCAGTACTATCTTGATCTTCATTGCCTTCATAAAGAACTGCTAGCGCCGTAAGGATTTTATGCAGTAAATTCGATAACTCAACATACAATAAATCATTCAAAACACAGTGTAATTCATAGAATTGTCTAGTAAAATTGTATCCCTGAAAAAAAAAAATTGTGTACACTATTAGTTGTACGGTTAGGTGGTAGGGGACTTGGAAACATGTTTACAGCTGTGGCGAATCATGTCGCTCGAGCCGCTGGCGAGGTGGCGACATGATTCGCCACAGCCGTGAACAAGTTTTTAAGTCCCCTGCCTCCTGACCGTACAACGAATTCATTATACTGCAAAGTTTTACCATACCAACATGTATTGAGCGAAATTTCCCTGTTTTATGGTCTCATGATTTGAGTACCTTGACTAAATAGAATTCCCTTCTGATTGTCCCATTCAATGAAAAATGATGTCACTGAGTTCTGACGTCATTGATTCCTTGGTAAAACGTACAGTTTGGTGCATAAACTCGGTTATGTCACTGCGATAGACATTGGACGTATTTTTATTTAAAAATGGAGTTAAATCACTTCAAGGTAAGTAACTATGCATTTTAATGATTTGTTGACAAAAGTAAACGACCATTAGTTGCCTCAAACGACGATTAAGTTATCCTTTTAACGTTTTAATGAATGAGTTTCGACACCTCACAGTTTGCTTAACTGAAAGAGGGATGGCTCGTTTTAACCCCGTGTGTTTGTTTCAGAATGACAACAAAAGATAATATATGTAACTATATTAATTTATTTTAAAAGTAGTCCATTATTTCCGTTTTAATGACAACCATCAAGGGATAGTAGTAATAATATGGTGCAGGCTACTCAGTATGTTTGCTACTCGTATCGATCGACGCCGCCATTTTGGACGCTGTGTTAAAAGTGCAGTTATGTATACGGTGCTCCCGAATGGGAAACCGCTTTTACATGGATTTTGCCAGTGTACATGAATATATTATCAGTTAGATCGCGAGAAATTACTTTACAGTATAATAATGGGTTCTGTTAACCCATTCGAGCAATCAGAGCAGCTACACTTTTTATTTATTACTCCACATATTTATGAAGATTCAGGGTCAAATAAGTGCTATTCCAGCCTTTTAGTTCTTTACCAGACGGCCAAATTTCATATATTTTGGTACTGAAATCATTTGCAGACGAAAAGTTGATTGTTGCCCAAACGATGGGATTTTGTCTATGAAAAGTCGAAAACATTTTGGGAAGGAGAAATTGCTGGTTAGCAGCAATTGCTTCTTGTTTAACAATGTTTTTCAAAGGCTAATTCCATAGGGTGGTTTTTCAATAATTAGATATACACTAATACAACGAACAACACTGTATTTTTGGGGGATGCAAGTCGAATTATCAAGGACTATGTTCCCGTCAAGAATTAATATTTTTTTTAATGTAAAATCCAGGTTTTCGGTTTAAAAGGAGATATTCAGATTTTGTGTAAAAATATAAATTTACCATTCACTGTGTTTTTATTAGCATATGATCCGTGTAAACCACAGTAAAATGCTTTACAGTATTTAAAGTCAATGTTTTAGACTCTTTTTTTTATGTATCAACTTCTATTGAAAAACATAAAAAGATTCTTTACAATACCTTCATTCAAAGAATACAGTGAAAAGCAGCTCTTTGGTAAATATATATGGTCTAATAAAAAAATGGAATATTGCAATTTGAAGTACTGGGTAAAATCTCAGTATCTCCTTTTTAAGAAAACTGTATAACCCTTTACCAAACAATCCCGACCTTTAACGATACAGAGGAAGAAGACTTTTGAAAACAATGTGAGAAAAGCAGAGAATGCAGGTAACAAACATTTTCTTCTTTTCCCACAATGCTTTCTAACTTTCTATAAATAAATTTCATTTTCTGGGTCACCTTTTTTTTCAGTCGTCTGCAAAAGCTTTCAGTTTGGACTGGTCAAAAATTTTGCCGTTTGGTAAATAGATAATGCATGTAGTAAAAAGCTATCATTCGTCGATTTGGTCAACAATGATCTGGATCTCTTTGTTATTGTCCGGAGGTTCTGGGTCCATATTCACTAACCATTCTTATATAATTGGCCTACAACACGCGAAAGGGGGCATTCGAACATTTGCGTAAAGTGTCGTATCGGATCAGCCTGCGCGGTCCGCGCAGGCTTATCCGACACGACACTTTCCGTTTTTATGTAATTTTCTGTTCTGCGCAAGTCTACTGTAGCACAAAATCTAGTGTAGTTGTAAAGTGCCGTCTCAGATTAGCCTGCGCGGACTGCGCAGGCTGATCCGAAACGACACTTTGCGCAAATGTCAGAATGCCCCTTTTCGCGTGTTGCAAGCCATTTATATCAGAACGGTCTCAGTCTTAATCTAAAGTATTTTCTAAATTTGCAAGTAACACAACTTCTGATTGGCTAAACCATTTGTTTAGCCAATCAGAAGTTCTGTTACTTTCAAGTTTTGAAAATCTTAGAGAATAAGACAAAGAAGGTTCTAAAGAATGGTTAGTGAATACGAACCCTCTGGATCTCTTTGTCTAATCCGGAAGTTCTGGGCGCAGTGAGTCATGTTGGGTTGTCCTAGGGTAACAACCTAGTATTGACGGAAACTAAGAAACTAATGAAAAAGCTGACGTCGTGATATACCTGAAATCCTCTTGAACGCAGGTTAAGATATTTGAATAAATATGAGTTAGTGCTCTGTGAGAAGGGGGTTTAACCCATTTGCAAAGAGTATCGTCCCATATCAGCCGCCTGCACAGTCCTGGGTCGAAACTCTTTGCCATTGGTAAATTTTCTGTCAAAGGGCCATTCTACCTCATGAACCACTCAGTTTTTGGCGTCTTACATGTATGTCACGACTTGCTTGGTTTAATGCGTTAAGACGAAGTATTAAACCCCTTTTCCCAAACCACTGCTCGTATTAATTAAAACTCAAATAGAGAAGTGCTCACTATTAACCTTTAAATGCAGAATTAATAAAATGGATTAGCTCAAGTAGGAAAAACAAGCTTTTATAATTTAAAGATTGTTTTGGCTAGAGTATATAATAAAGTAGCAGAGGGTGTAGATCCAAGATCAAATAGCAAGTTCTCTGGAGTCTGGTGTAGATTTACACTGTCCGAAAAAAACAACAAGTTTGTCTTACCAAAAGAAACCGTTAATAATAGCACAATTGACATCATCGTCGATTCCCAGCAGTACCTCATCTACGAGACACTTCATATATGTGTCACTGGGATGTTTGATTAAAACAAATGGGTCATGCTCTGGGTAAAGGGTATTGAATGCATCTCCGTGATACATTATTAGTTGTACGGTCAGGTGGCAGGGGACTCAGAAACTTGTTAACGGCTGTGGCGAATCATGTCGCCCATAGCCAAAGGCGAGGTGACGACATGATTTGCCGCAGCCGTGAACAAGTTTCCAAGTCGCCTGCCACCCGACCGTAAACGAATTTATTATATTGCAGAGTTTTACCGTTCCAACGTGTATTCAGCAAAATTTCCCTGTTTTATGGTCTCATGAATTATGTTCGCTGACGAATTAGATTTTCCCTCTGAGTCCCCACTTCAATGAAAACTTACGTCACCGAGAAATGACGTCACTGAAACCTTTGTAAAACGTGCAGTTTGGTGCATAAACTTCATGATGTCACTGCGATAGACATTCAACGTATATTTATATGGATTTAAACAACTTAAAGGTAAATAACTATGCATTTTAATGATTTGTTGGCAAAAGTAAATGGGCCATTAATTGCTCCAAACGACCATCAGGTCATCCTTTTAATGTCACAATGTATGAGTTTCGACACTTCACAATTTTTTAGCTGACGAAGGAATGGCTCGTTTTAACCCCGTGTATTTGTTTTAGAATGATAACAAACGTTAATAAATGTAACTATATTCATTGATTTTCAAAAGTAATTCCTTCTCTCCGCTTTAATGACAACCATCAAGGGCAACTAGTAATAATATGGTGGGGGCTAGTGAGGCTACTCAGAATGTTTGTCTGGTGGGCGACTCGTATCGATCGACGCCTCCATTTTGGATATTGTGTTAAAAGTGTAGTTATGTGTACGGGGCTCCCGAAAGGGAAAAGAAAACTGCTTCTACGTGGATTTTGCCAGTGTACAGGAATATATGTTTGGGGCATAATATCCAAACAGATCGCGAGATCGCTAAAAACCAGACTGAACACTGAGGTAGAAGGGTCCTTGGACATGCAGAAAATTGACCACAAAAAAAAAAAAAAAAAAAAGTTTCGACCCCGTTTTCACAGAGCATGGCTCATTTCTAATGAACTTTTCACCAAAGGTATGTTAAAAAAATCACTTTTGATACGTTACTAAACACTTATACGAAAGAATTTCCACGAGTATAACCTTCCACGGGTAGGAATGGAGCATAAAGGGAGAGAAATACGTGAGAAACGACGATGATTTGACATAAGCTTAGTAAAGAAACAGTAAAAATAGCTGTGCAAACCCGAACGACCCTGGCTCAACCCATCGACTCTACTTTTTCCATTATCTAAATAGAACAAAAATCACAGCCCGACCCATTCGCTATTTCCACTCGAATTAACACAGTTTCCCTATCTTCCACGTACAGTAAAAAAAAAACTTAAGTAACTACTTCACTACTTCCATACTTTAAAAAAGTTTCCTCTGCATTGATGTACCCACCCCGTTTAATGTAACAAAGTTTGGGATAAGCACAGCTATTTCTAAATGCCCGATAAAAGTCAAGAAATTGAAACTTACCTCCTCCCACTGTTGGACATAGCGCACAAGGCGGGAAAGACGTAGTAGACGTAACAAGCTTAACAATTTGGCTAAACGTAACATCCGTAACGCACGGCCTGTTTTAAAAAAAAGAGCAAAATCCAACTCTGGATTAGCATTTACCGCAAACTGTTTTAACCCTTAATCTGCGAAATAAGTGAAATGAAACTTTCAAGCCTATGGTAGAAATCCAAAGTTTGCTATTTCAAAGGTAATTTTACCGGACAGTGTACATCAAAGATCAGATTGCACGTTCTGTGCACTCTGATCTTGATCTACACTTTCCGCAAAAGGTCCTTGTGTAGCCCTAAACAGCAAAAGCTTTAATTCATATTTCTCATTTGACAACTTTTGACATTTTCAAGACAAGACTTTGATTGTGCAAGACAACTTGTCTCGGCAAGTCAGATGGTTAGTGTAAAGAAAAAAGTGCAAAAGTTCTACGTCGATTTTTCTAAATTTATTTTTTATGTCGCTCTAAATGCTGATTCAGTCATGTTACAGCACACTTATTCGTATTTAGCCCGAGTTTTACAAGTACTAGGCTTTGGCTCTGTACTGCTATGAACAAAGACACCTCCAGAGAGTCAAGGCCAGATCTTTACTTTTTTCAAAATGGTAAGGTAAATATTGAATAGCCCGTCTATATGTTTTTTTTTTGTAGTACATGCCATTCTAAACCTTACAAAAGCCAAATCATCTCCCTGCCTATATTTACCTGTGGAGAAGAAAGCAAAGCTGGCGTGCTTTTCACGACTGTGTATAAAATTTGTAAGTGACATAAGAAATTGAGCAATCGGACATAGGTCAAAGTGTTAGCTTGCTGCGATAAATTAAAGGCTAGGTTTTACACAGATTATAGTAACGAGATAATTATTTTTTAAAAATGAAAAATATTACATATGTAAATATATATTTGATATAATCAATGTCGTGCCCTACAACATTTAGTGTCATTTGATAGCATTTCAAGAGGAGCAAGACACGTCCTAAAATAACATTCATGACTGAGATTTTATTCTTTGGAAATCAAATATTGGTTCATTTTATTATCAAAAGTAGTCTATATCATTAAAACTTTAAACAGAAAAAAACGGGTAGAGAGAAGAAATAATGAAATCATAACTAACTACAACTGTAACACACAAATATGATTATACAAAAATATCTGCTTATTTCTATCTAATGCCTAAAATCTATGGCAAAAAGCAAGGCAATCATTCTCTTAGGCTCCTTATTCTCCTTGATATACATAATTTTCCAAAGGATAAACGATTTCGTGAAGTCTGATTTGGGAAAAAATATAAAATTTGATTTACAAGGTGTCAAAATGATAAAGTAATTTCGTCTTTGTATGTCGAAACAGCTTCAGACCTGTCGCCTTGTAACTGAAAGGCGTTACGCGATCGGAAATGGACTTTGCCATCCCGACATAAACCTCCTGGTTTAAGATAAGAGTTCGGTTAGACGTTAGTTGAAAACAAGTGCGGTCAAAAAGAAACGTGGCAAACAAAATAATAAGTAAACTGAATTAAAATAATACGTAAACATGTCGTACAAATTACAGTTATGCTCAACAGCAGGAAACCATCGACGGAACGGATGTATGAATGTACAATGCTTTACACGACCTAATTTCATATCTCGGAAACGGGGCAGCCGAAATAATTTTCAAGATAGTGGGTACCTCTTGTGTGCATACCCTTTATTGATACATTGAGAATAGGAACGAAAGATGATGTCTAGCAAAGGGATTGCGAACAAAATGTGAAAGGTATACGATTTGCAATACTAGTAATATCCAGGCTAGATATTAAAACGCTTCCATCACACAGTTGACAAGCGCCGAAAACAAACCATATACATAAATTTGCGATTTTACTTTTAAAAGAAAATAGCAAGTAGAAAATATTTTCCATCAATTCAAGAATCACCGATCCGATCACTTTATCATAAAATGATAAAACACTTGTAATCACGTATGAAGAGAATGATCACCTTTATATACGAGACATCACGAGAGATAAAGAAGGTGATAGAATCAAAAGATTTTAACTTAATTGAGATTATATTGCATTAGGTCAAAGAATATCATTCCCGCGTCACTCAATATCATATTCAATCATGTTTCTTAAAAAAAAGGAAGCAAAAAAGCTCGAATTATATTGCAAAAATAGCTTAGTTTTATTGTATCGGTAACACCGCAATGTAGTGCAAAATCCTGAATGCAAAAAAAATCTTCTTACTACCAGAAATGGCAGGAATGTTGAACATTTTGACCTTGACCTAATGATAGCTACCCTTGGCCTACTATTGAAGCATAAATTGTAAAGTAATGAACGACAACATAAAAAATAAGAATGAATAAAGGCAATGTTAATAGAGGTAATACGAAATAATCAAATGATAAAGTAAAACATAGTAATGAAGGTGACAAATGATTTCACACGTTTGAAACGCTGTAATCTTTGCTTTTGATTGCATTTTGATGCAGCATATGGTGGTTTATCATTTGCAGCAATAATTATTGCCTCTAGTCAACACAATGGCTGTGCACATGGACCGAGAAATGTGTTTAGTGCGATATATAGCTACAGTTCACATATTCATTTTTCCTCGAAAACTTTGTTCACTAGTAAGCTACCACATATTATATCTTTGGTTGTTGCTTCTATTATACACTAATTTAACTGTCTCTATGTTGTGCCGCTTTCATCAGTAGCTCATTCTAATCACAGCGACAATGCCCTTATTCCTATGTTTCCTGGGTTCCACCTTTACTAGGTTGGAGTCAGCGGTGCTTTACCACAGGTCACTCTGGCGCGACCATCGACACCAGTAAAGATCTATTTCAGAACCTCTGGTCAAAAAAAAAAAATCAATTCGTGAATCACCAAGCAGCTTACGACCCTTAGGCCTATGCTTTGAAATGATAATGATGGGAGTATGTTAGAACAAACCAAAGAGGAAAAATAGAACTAAAAGCAACATAATTATTTTCATTCTTAGTAGCTGGGTGTGTATTACAAAATGACCTTCGGAGAAATTTCACAAAGGAAGCTCTAACATGTGACCTGAAGTTTAATTTTGTTTATATTTAGAAATAAGAAAGGATGAATTATAAATAAATAGATAAATTTGCTGTTGAATGCAATATTGAGAGAATGATCACCTTGCCAATACGGGGATGCGTCCACACTTTCCTGTTTACCTGCATGGAATAGTTGGCTGAAGTTTGCCTCGGAATCCCACATTAGAAAAATATAGTCCATCGGAATCGAACTGATGAGGTCCAAAAAGAACCACGACTTTAAATAATACTTGGCTATAAGTTTAGGATCTAGAATAATTTCATCTGCGAAGTCGTTTAAAATAATCCCTGAAAAAGAAACAAGATAACAAATCTTAATAAAACTCCTGAAAAAGAAACAAGACAACAAATCTTAATAGAACTCACAAATTAGGATTTGTAAGGTATACGCATTCATGAAGTGTCAGTGCTGCTACGTGTATGTAGCTGGATTTCTAGTGACACTCTTAAAGTTTGCCTGACATTAGTGTGTCGGCTTTCGTGGAATAGGCCTAACGTAGTCAAATATGGCGTATCTTGACACATGACACTAGGGCAGGAACGTCATGTCAACGCCACCTTGTGTGACTGGTTAATCTTTGATTAGTGACGTGATCTTCTTGTGGCCCATGTTACGTTCTTTTTCCTTAATGTGCGCTGTTTAGATATCGCTAACACAGGCCTACGTAACAGCCTGGTACGTCATGCTTACATCTCACGCCCACACTCAATAGTGCGAAGGTACCATTATAATACCTATACTTTTGATGACTTTTGTATGTAATGTCTAATACATGAGCCATGCTCTGGCAAAAGGGAGGGTAATGCATCTCCGTGATGCAAGATACCAAACAAATCATTACCTGGTTGTGGATCCATAAAATCCATTTTGTCAAAAAAACCGACTGAATCCCGAGGTAGAATGTTCTCAGACATGCAGAAAATTTACAAACAGCAAAAGTTTCGACTCACTGACTTCGCAGGCTGACATGAGTCGATACTTTTTCGCTGATGCATTTAATCCTTTTTTCACAGAGCATGGCTCTTTGAGTGGACGATTGGGTATGAGAAAAGACACCTATATTTTACCCTTTCACGATATGTAAATTATTATTTATCATCGTCTTCTGGTTATAGTGCTAGTTTCTACCTATTTCAGTTTGTGCATTAGGAAAAGGCTAAAAATCAGAACAACAGGAAGGAAACAGGAAGGCGTTGTAAGCTGGAATCCCAGTTTGGCTAAATGTTTTTGCTAGGATTGAGGAAAATCATGGGGATAAGATTTTTTCCGTACAAACAAATATTGTACCGACTTTGTTAAAGAAAAAGATTTGAAAAGAGTGGCTTTGATAAAGTACACGCTAAATACTGGTTTGGAAGCTCCTGATATACACGGCTATAATTATGTATGTGCACAGGCCGCCGTGATAAAATGACATGCTTCATAAAGACAGCGGTAAATATCGGGAGCCTTGAGAGTATCACTGTAACTTGTCAATAATTTACAACCACGAAAGCTTAAAGTTCTCTCACCTGTTCTAAAATTGATAAGAATATCGAAGAAGAAGACAGTATCACTTATACAGTTGAACACAATCCACTGTGTACTAAGATCATCGTTGAAAAATGAAATGGCCACGGGTAGGATGATAAGGTTGGCTATCAACAAAACCAACATGAAGAGGTCCCAGTAAAACCTGAAAGTAAATAGAACAATGAATAAAACCTTTCCGTTTGTTTTGTGTTGAATTCATACAGGATATTTGTTTTTTTCGGTGGAAGATCGAAATTTATTTCATCTCTTGAAAATCATCGGTAATATTTTCACGAGTGGCAGCCACTCGTGAAAATATTACCGATGATGTTCACGAGATGAATTAAATTTCGATCTTTCACCGAAAAAAATATTATTTACATGTACTTCATGCTTCTAACCCCTTTTCTGGGGGGACTTTCTTGTCAAAATCCAGTACAATTTTTCTCGGTAATTCCCCATGGCGTAATATTACCGATGATGTTCACGAGATGAAATAAATTTCGATCCTTTACCGAAAAAAATATTATTTACTTCATGCTTCTAACCCCTTTTTTGGGGGGACTTTCTTGTCAAAATCCAGTACAATTGTTCTCGGTAATTCCCCATGGCGTACCCCTTTCCACACAAGAAAGCATTACAATGTTACGTAAATCACGAAAAATGTAGGGTAAACGCTCGGAAATAACGTCATATTTCCCTCTGACTGAATGGCACGCACTGTTTACCTAGGTAACTAGTTCGCGGAAACTACAGTTTCCGCTTTCAATTGAAGAGTTAGAAAATATGAAATAGGTATATTTTACTGGTCGTAACCATGAAATTTAAAACTATAATCCACCATTGTTTCTCGATAATCTACCGAAAAACATGAAATAATTCAGTTCTGTTCCTAAAGAATTTTGTTGTCTTGCAACAGAACTCCTTTAAAACGTTGTACCGTCGCAAAGTATAGAACTATTGTTGAATGTTAGTTGTATTTTATTTAATCCTTTTCCTGCTAAATAAATTAAATGAAACTTTCTAGCCGAATATAAAAACAGAATAATACTATTTCAAACTTATTTTTTTCGGAGAAAGGTATAGCTCCTTATCGGACAGTGTAGATACACGTTCTTTGCAGTCTGATCTTGATCTACACTGTCCGTAAAAGGTCAGTGAGTCACACTTAGCAGCCTAAGGGTTAATGTAGTTTTCAACATTATTTCAGCAAAGTCTTAGATTACTTTTACCAGTACTTCGCAAAAGATTCTTCAAGCTACTTGGTGCTTTTCAACATAAACATCGCCCAAACAATGTTCAGCGGTTATTGAACAATGAATCATGTCTCACTGACTATCGTCAACCCTTGTAAAGAACTATGCAGGGCTGAAAATCAAACCAGCGACTCCATGGTTTCAAGCTCTACACGTTACCGAGACTTCGTAACGAGCATTATGCAACTTTAATATATAGACTAAGACAGCTACATAGAGGATAATTGTCTATTTCGGTGTATGATCGATTTTTTAAAATCCAATTCAAAGCAAGGTCTATAAAAAAATTATGTTCACGAGTGGCGAAGCCACGCGCGAAAATGTAGGGCTTTTTGCTTTTCACGAGATGAAAGAAATTTCGAATCATACGCTTAAACAAACAATTATCCTATTTCTTTTATGCTCTTTACTGTGAAAAAAAAAGGATCTATCAGAATAAATCACCATATTCTTCATTTTCATCCGCGGTTAAAATTCCTTAAATAGAGACTATGTACATGTATATAGTGTTGTCGTATACTAAAAATAGATCTATCTAATGAGGTTGGGAGAATAGCCTTGGCGACAGTTATCAATTCTCACAACCAAGTGAGAAACTTTAATTCACGATAATACTATGAACTTGTTAGATTTATCTTTTAGCGTTTGATTTTTTACTTATCGTAAACAAAGATGTGAAAAATATTTGCGTTATTTCAAGCTAAATCGATCTATTCAATTTAATCGGATATGGACTAGCTGTAATAATGACGTCATGAGCGATGTTGACTACATCATAAAAGGTGAGGTTTACCCGCTTAAAATTCATCCATGTTCTTTAAATATCCGTGGTATATCAAAAATAACAGTTATAAAATTCATCGGTGAATAAACTGCTGAAAAGCATAAAAAAAGGGACATCATTGCAGTGGAAACAGACAGAACATTGACCTAGAGTGGAACGTCAATAAACTGGCGGTTGTAATTGAGCTCTATAGAATACATCTATTTGTCGTCTTGATTTAGTCTTACAGCCACTTGCTTGCAATCATCAGAAAAGATTTGTCGATATAGTATATCAGGTTTTAGCAAACTTAATGAACATGTCTAGAACTAAATTAATCTTATCAGCAAGACGTCAATATTTCAATTAAACCTTACCTAAAACAATCCCGTGTTTTAGCGACCTTGAAAAAGAAAATTTTTTAAAACATTGTGGGAAAAAGGAGAAAATGCTGGTAATCAGCATTTTCTCCTTTTACCACAATGTTTTCATACCTTGGCAGAGACGAATATTTATATATGAGTCAAAGTAACTTTCTTCATATGCAAACGCTTTCAAAATGGATTAGTTTAGAATATCGTCCTCGGGTAAAGAGTCAACCTAAACTTTGTATTTCATCTGCTTCTTCATTCTAAAGCATTTTCTCTTCCAATTCCAGAAAAAAACCTCTTCAAATCAATCATGATGGAGAGATGGCTCGCCACGATAATTATAATTGGTTTTGTCGACGAGACCTTTCACCAGAGATAGAAATCTTAACATTTGGTTTTCTATAATTATGTCAGTTGATTCTATATATTTTTTTAAAATCTTTTTGTTCAATGTTTCGCTGCCAACTCAATCAATTTTGCTTTTTACAAAGTTATTACTCTTTACGAAACATTCCCGTTGTATAACGACCCTGATGAAGAAGATTTTAGAAAACAGATTTGGAAAAGGAGAAAATGCTGGTAACCATATGTAGCACCTTATCCTTTTCCCAATGTGTTTTCTACCCTATAAAGGGCAAATTTCGTCATTTTAGCCATCTTTAATTTTTGTCTGCAACCCACTTCAATTTAAACTGATGTAAAATTTTGTCGTTTTGCACGCTCTTCGCAACCGAATCTCAATCTAGGCCGTCCGAAAAAGCTGCTCACTTCGCGATATAGTCCGTGAATAAGCTATTCTATTACCGTTCAAATGTTATTTCTCCAATTTAAGCTCATACAGTAAACGATGTGTGAAAAGAAGGTATGCTTTTAAGAAATACTTTCCGCTTTTCCGACATGTTTTCATATGGTAGGAAAAAGGGAACTTTAATTGCCATCAAATGTTTGTATTTTCTTTGTTATTTCTATCAAGCGTTTCGCGTTGCGCAGGTCTAGAGAATACTGTAAAGCAGATCTACTGCTTAATTATATCTACACTGTTCGAATCGGTGATATTTTTGCGGCGAAAACCACAATGAAATCGCAATGTGTGGGACTGAAAATTTTCACTTTATCTATTCAATTGATTATTGGTTATGAGGTATGTTTATTGTATGCCTACAAATTTACGAGTTCAGATACAAACATGGCACGCGGATGAATTTTAGGCATATAATAAAAGGAATATTAATGTGATAGTAACTTTCCTGTTGTTTGTATTTGCCGCTCGTTGCAATGTAAAACTTTGACATCTTGCGAGGTACTTTTCTCAAGCGGCTCGAAGCACATTCAAGCAGCAGCAAAGTTAATACAACACAATACGCGGATGGTGTTTAGGGGAACTAGCTCCGAAAAGAATCAACGGAATTTGTGCCCTCAACACATCCGTGAACTAGGTAGTTAGATCCGTCGACAGAAAAGTATTTAACAAAGTTATACATCGAAGAATTTATCAATATTTTTTTCTTTATTGGCAATCTATGGAAAAATCCGGCAATTTCCCCTGATTACCACCCGTGTAATATTTCGTATGCATCGATACATAAGACAGCGGTGTCGCGTATTTGCTTAAAGGTGCATGACGGTGGAATTTTCTGTGGATGAAAACTTTTCGACACATTGACATGACCGAAATAACCGCGAGTACGGGTGAATTAAAATTTATGAAAGACTACACGTTTCGTGCAGCTTGACCTTCACTGTCTACGAAGCTCATAACTCGCTCAAAGCTTTCTACGGACTTTACAAACTTCGGTCTTTCTTAATGACATCCCTCGGCGAGATGTGAAATTAGGTCCCAACAATGCGAAAGGCAAATTAGATTGCACGATTCCGTCTTACGTCTGGCCGACGGCGACAGCACTTATTACAAAGTTGTAAGACATTGTTGTGTTTCTGGCGTACGAGAAACTTTGAATTAGTAAGATAGATAAAAATGTCTGATGCTTGAAGAGCCTAGAAGACATATGACATTCCGTAAATCCACTGTTATCTTTAACCCTTATCCTGCTAAATAACTAAATAAAATGTTAAATTTGATAGTAAACACCCAAATATTGCTATTTCAACGTTATGTTTTGGGGAATAATATCTCCTTATCGGACAGTGTAGATCCAAGATCAGACTGCACGTTCTGTGCTGTCTGATCTTGATCTACACTGTCCGCAAAAGGTCAGTGAGTCGCGCTTAGCAGCCAAAGGGTTAATATGTGGGGCCTTGATTTACCAACCATTCTACATAGCAGTCTTAGATTAATTCTAGATTTAAAAAAAATAAAAGTAACGCAAGGTCTGATAAATTCATGGTTTAACCAATCAGTAATTGCGTCACTTTGAGATTTGGAGAAAAGATAAAAAAGGATTGAGAATGCTTGTAACACTTATCCTGCTGAAACTTAAGTTAAATGAAACTTTAAAGCCGACAGTAAAGACCCAAATTTTACAGTTTTGAAGATATTTTTGGCGGCAAAATATGTCCTAGTCGGATAGTGTAGATCCAAGATCAGACTGCACGTTATCTGCAGTCTGATCTTGATCTACATTGACCGCAATAGTCGCGCTTAGCAGCCTAAGAATTAACCTTTTTTACAAACGACCGAATTTCAGACTGATCCAAAGTTGACAGCATTTGCAGACGACAAAATAAATGTGACTCAAAAATTGAATTTATTTTGGGAAAAGAAGAGAAATGTGTGGGAAAAGGAGAAAATGCTGGTCACTAGCATCATTTTCTCCTCTTCCCACAATCTTGTCAAAAGCTTTCTTTCTCAGGTTTGTTAAAAGTCGGGATTGTATGTCAGGGTTAAAAACGGTTGTTGAATACGGGTCCTGCACATAGACATAGAAGGGACAAGCTTATAATTATACATTTTTTCCTCTAACTCCAAAATGAGTTACTTTACTACCTCAAACAAACACAAACACTTTTCTCTACTCAGAAAAACAGTTTCTCTTTTAGCCATTTTTTAATGAGCCATGCTCTGGCAAAAGGAGGCTTAATGCATCACTGTGATACATGATACCAGCCCAAGTCATCATATAATTATGGATCCATAAGAGCCGATTTTTTTAGATAACCGACTTAATCATGGGGTAGATTGGTCCTTTGACAAACAGAAAATTGACCAATAGCGAAAAGTTTCGGCCCAGGTCAGCCTGCGCGGACTGCGCAGGCTGACCTGGGTCGATACTTTTCGCAGATGCATTAAACCCCCTTTTCACAGAGCATGGCTCAAATGTTTTTACGCACTCACCATAACTACTTACCCAACGACAAAATTCAAGACTTTTCCAAATTGAAATTATATGAGACTTTCTCTGGCAAAAGTGGGCTTAATGCATCTCCGTGATGCATTGAATCCAAGCAAGTTATCAAATAATTAGTAATCCATGAAATCCGTTTTGTCTAGCAATTTGCCAAACCATGAGGTAGAAAGGGCCTTTGATATACAGATAATTCACAAATAGCAAAAAGTTTCGACCCAGGTCAGCCTGCACAGTCTGCGCAGGCAGACCTGGGTCGAAACTTTTTGAAGATGTATTCAGTGCCCTTTTCACAAAGCTTGGCTCATATACAAAGGACATATTTAATGTAGCACAAATCAATTCTTTTTTAAATCCTTTGATAAGGTAGAAAACAATGGGGGAAACGGAGAAAATTCTAGTTTCAAACATTTTCTCCTTTTCTCGAAATGTTTTCAAAAGCTTTTTCTCTTAGAGATTATTTTTTTAAAGGGATCAACCGTATCGACGTGTAATCAGATACGAAATACTGTACCTAGAGCAAGACTCTAGTTCCCTGCAAGCAAGCGGGTATTGTACCCTAGATAGTTACAGTAAACACTTTAAAATTTAAGATCACATTTCTCTATAGTTAGGAACTACATACTACTGAATATAACACAGTTTTACGAATAACGTTACAGAATCAATTTTTATTGCTGCAATACATTTCGTCGATAATAAGGTGTTCCATTCTTACCATCTAACGGTGTCAACAACTAGAAATTATCACAATGGGTGACTTATGCTTAACCAAACGCCAGATGTAAGGCTTGTCTAAAATGAGATCAATTGCAAACAACAAATCAGATTTTTTTTTGAAATGATGGGATCTTTCTATCACAGGGTGAACAATTATGGGATAAGGAGTGAAAATACTGGTTACCAGCGTTTTATTCTTTTCTCAAAATACTTCAAAAGACACCTTCCCTACTGGGTTATTTTGCATGTCACATGCTTTGACGGAGAAGAAAAAGGTTTAAAGGCAATGTGCATTAGGTTAACAAATATCTTAGTTAAATAGGAAATAAACATGAATCGGTTAAACGTAAACATCATAATATTGCGCTTTGCATATACAGAGTTCGTGGCTGACGTTTTACAATTTTTTCATACAGCGATATCGTTACAAAGGGAGATAATTTTGTTTTCGACACAAATTTTCGTAAGTGCATCCTCACAGACAAGCAAAACTTATAGATGCAGACGGATAAAAAGATAGACAGACAAAACGAATAAATAGACGGGGAGGCTGATTCCATTGTTATAACACCTTTGTTTTGTTGGGCCAGCTTATCATTATAAAAACGCTACTAATTATTGAAATGTTAAGGGTTGCGTCGCAAGACAATATGAGAAACGCAGAATTAAACGAAAAGAGCTTTTTTTCCTTAAAGCGCCATACACCTGGCATGATATTTAAAGTACAAGGTACCCAGATGTAGTAGTTTATATGTCTAGATATATAGGATCTGACAAGTGTACGAGTCTGGCAAAAATGTTATTAAGCGAGCCTTTGGCGATTTTAATAACGTTTTTCTTGACAAGTCTAATAACATTTTATCTCAAACGCCAACGAATGTCAGATTCTTTTTATCACATAACGATATGCATATTGTGCTATTCTGTGGGAAAACGACAGGAGTGCTATAACTGGTAAGTTACTTAAACTGTGCTGGCTTGAAACAATTTGTACACCTTGCTCAAATTTCTCTATCTCTACGGTGAGCACGGGACATCAGTCTAGCAGAAGTAAATAGCCTCATTTCTACAATTGAACCATTAGGTAGTATGGTCCTTTGATATGCAGATAATTTACAAATAGCAAAAAGTTTCGACTCATGTCAGCCTGTGCCGATTGCGCAGGTTGACATAGTAAATACTTTTGCAGATATATTTACCATTTGGTGTACCAATCCGCGCTTTCGCATAACGTTGAGCGTCGCCTGGTTTCGCGTGCTTTGTCTATAACAAATGGTCAGATGAATTATGAAATGCAATTAGATCACTAGACCAAAAGAAAAAAAGAAGCTAAATAATGCCGTCACACAAAGATAGACAGATTACACAGAAAAGTATTTCCTATACACGCACCAGCTGTCACAGTCGGAAATACCCATAAATCATTTGTGGTTGTGTAGGAGGTGACATAATTCGTTTTCGGTCCTTGCGACTCCAAAGGCGATTCTAGTTGCTTTTGCAGGTGGTCTAGATCAAGATAAGACTTTACAGAACGTGCAGTGTGATCTTAGATCTACTCTTTCCAATATTTCGTAGCATATTTGGACATATAAAAAAAAAATATCCTCCAATGATGACTGGTTCCTTTTACTATTTCTTAGTTTGCCACCAATAAGGGTTATATCTAAATGGAACATATTGTTAGCTGTTAGCAGATATATAGGCTTGTAGACTTTACCCTTTACCCAACAACAAAAATTCACACCTTTCGAGGTTCAAGTAAGCATTTGCAGGCTACAAACTGAATGTGATTCATATGATGAGAATCGTCTTTGAAAGGGTAAAGAGCATTGTTGGAAAGAGAGAAAATGCTGGTAACCAGCCTTTTCTCTCTTTCCTACAATGTTTTCATTAGCTTTCCCTCTCAGAGATGTTAAACGGCTTGCAACACGCGAAAAGGGGCATTCGGACTTTTGCGTAAAGTGTCGTCTCGGATCAGCCTGCGCTGTCCGCGCAGGCTAATCCGAGACGGCACTTTACGACTACATTAGATTTTGTTCTTCAATAGACTTGCGCAAAACAGAAAATTACATAAAAACGGAAAGTGTCGTTTCGGATTAGCCTGCGCGGACTCCCCAGGCTGATCCGAGACGATACTTTACGCAAATGTCCGAATGCCCCTTTTCACGTGTTACAGGCCAAACAAGAGAATGATCGGTTAAGGATTATATGACGTCTCCCGGTCAGTTTTGTAACTACCATACATAAAAGGATGCCTATATATTTTTTCAAATGTAGCGTCATGGTCGTCCCGAACCTAGGTCAAAGTAAGAAAAAACTATAATGGTTTGCTGTAATTTTACAAGTAATAAAGTAATTTTACAAGTTATAATATATTGTAACATTTAGATTTGAGCCATACTATGTGAAAAGGGGGTTTAATGTCTCTGCAAAAAGTATCGAGCAAGGTCATTCTGCGCTTTCCGCGCAGGCTGACCTGAGTCAAACCTTTTTGCTATCTGTAAAGTTTCTACTTGTCCAAGGACTACTCTACCTCAAGATTCAATCAGTTGTTTTACAAAATGGATTTTATGGATCCTTTATTATGTGATGACATGCTTGATATAAAGCAACACTGAAAAAACATTAAACCTCTGTTCCCAGAGCAAGACCCATTTATTTTTTGACACTGAATGAATGCGACCTGGAAAGACATCTCCTTATCGGACAGTGTAGTTTTAAGGTCAGACTGCACGTTCTGTGCAGTCTGATCTTGATCTACACTGTCCGTAAAAGGTCAGTGAGTCGCGCTTAGCGACCTTTGCCAATGAACTGACTTGTGAAACTTCGCATACAACAACACTTTGACTCTGCCATGAAAACTTGAAGATTTGTGAAGACAAGCAGCACATTCGTTAAATTTTGGTTACGGATGCCAAAGCATTAATTGGGCAGAAAAACATCTGGTGCAAAATCACAGAGGAGGCGGTTCCTCGTATTAATTTCTTAGTCTTATTCTTAGTCTTATTCCAAGATTTTTTAACGTTAAAAGTATCAAAACTTCTGATTGGCTAAACCAACTGGTTTAGCCAATCAGAAGTTGTGTTACTTTCAAATTTAGAAACAGAAAAGACTTAGACTAAGAAGAACGTTCTTAAGAATGGTTGTTGATTACTGGCCTTGATCTTGATACTAGTTCTACTCGACCTTTTTTTTAGTAGATATTCAGAGAGAGAGAGAGAGAGAGAGAGAGAGAGAGAGAGAGAGAGAGAGAGAGAGAGAGAGAGAGAGAGAGAGAGAGAGAGAGAGAGAGAGTCATCCAGAAGATACAAATCATTTACATACTCATGCGACTCTTTTGTTGGCACTGTAGAAATTTAAACAAGACCAAGGGACTTATAAAAAGTCGAAAAACGCCTACGGTATAAATTCATGACATCGACCTTTATGTTTTTTTTTTCAATATATTATGTATAAGTTTTTCAAACAATATCTTTAGAGGAGACATCCAAAAGGTGATAATAATGAAGCATCTTTTTCAATTTTATCCCGATATTTTACCAAACAACGAACCTCAGCAAGCTTTGAAAACACCATGGAAACAAAGAAAAGGGTTGTAACCGTCGGTTTCTTCTTTTCCCACAGTGTTTGCTTCCCGTTAAAAAAGAAAATTTTGTCACTCGAGCCACATTTCAATTGTCGCTTGCAAATACTTTCAATATGAATGAGCTAAGTTTGTTGTATGATAAAGAGTCAATGATGATAATAACCAATGGACGTAAAATGGGTTTGACAGATATTGGGACGAGAAACATGAAAACCAATTTCTTATGAGCTTTTGCAGGCATTATAATACACGCCTTTGCTAAAATAATGGGAGAGAAATAACATATCAGTGTTTAGGATAGAGGGAGCAGTCATTTTCCTACGTCTTTCAAAAACTACTCTAGTTACCTTTCAAAATAACATTTTCTATATTTTATATCCGCCCACGAACATGAGTCTTTATTATAGAGCGTGCACCATGAACCATTTAAAGGCTTTTCACTACCTGCGTTACCTTTGCGGACAGTGTAGATCAAAGATCAAACTGCACAAACGTGCAGTCTGATCTTTGATCTACACTGTCCGCTTCGCTGAGATATTCTGGAAGTAAGCAACCTCAATATAGCACTTATTTTGGTTTTCATTCCAGACTGAAATTGAGCGTTGGGTTTGGTTAGTTCTTTATGGGTAAAAAGTGATGGATGACTGAATCATTTTAATATTTCTAT
The DNA here is from genome assembly GCA_946811185.2 of Hippopus hippopus. Classification (NCBI taxonomy): domain Eukaryota; kingdom Metazoa; phylum Mollusca; class Bivalvia; order Cardiida; family Cardiidae; genus Hippopus; species Hippopus hippopus. The sequence goes on from OX328104.1 coordinate 11,673,585, forward strand.
ATTTATGATTCTCAACGGCAACAGTACTTGTTTACGTCATAATGTTCTAGAAATAGGAACACTAAATGACTTATAGGGACCAGTTATCATGGCCTGGTGTCTGATCTATAAATGACGTACATTGATTTTGATTAGATGACTCTTTGCCAAACGACAACACTTTGTATTTGTCAAAATTGAAAGCATTTGTAGATGAAATAATAAATCTGGTTAAATGATGGGATTTGTCCTTGAGAAAGATGAAAATATTTTTGGAAAAAGAGTCTGTACTGGATAAAGCTGTTTTATCTTGCCCTCACTATGCTTGAAAACATACTATTGCTTTATAAAGAATCAAACTAACGTCGTCAGCGGATCGGTTCATGGCGATTATCTTCTAAATAGAGAAGTGAACGAGGTTCAAAGAGCACTATTTACCAGAAGAGGACGGTGTAAATCCGAAATCAAACTGCACGTTCTGTACATTCAGACTATGATCTACGCCGTCCGCAAACATTTTGTGCAGTCTGCTGGTAGGGGACTTGGAAACTTGTTCACGGCTGTGGCAAATCATGTCGCCCCTAGCCAAACAATGAATTTATAATACTGCAACGTTTTACCATACCAACGTGTATTCAGCGAAATTTCCCTGTTTTATGATCTCACGAATTGAATACGCTGACTAGATACATGTATATAGAATTTCCCTTCTGAGTGTCCCATTTCAATGAAAACTGACTCACTGAGAACTGACGTCACTAAAACCTTGGTAAAACGTGCAGTTTGGTGCATAAACTTGGTGCTGTCACTGCTATAGACATTTGACGTATTTCTATTTAAACATGGATTTGAACAACTTCAATTTAAGTAACTATTCATTTCATTATTTGTTGGCAAATGTAAACGACCATTAGTTGCCTAAAACGACCATTAGTATATTTTTTTTAACGTTACAATGTATGCATTTTGACACTTCACGATTTGTTTACATGACGGAGGGGTCGTACGTTTTGACCCCGTGTGTCTGTTTTTAACTGTCTGCCGAGCCCCGGTAGCTCAGTCGGTAGCGTGCTGGACTTGAGAACACGCGGTCCAGGGTTCGATTCCTGGCAATGACCCCTGGCTCGGCCAATTTCTTTCCGAGGATTGATGATAGTCAGTGCCACAGGATTCATTCCTTTCCCACCGCTGACCATTGTTTCGACAATGATTATGTGGGAAAGCAGCCAGTGGCTTAGAAAGAAAATTGTGCGAAGTACTGGTAAAAGAGACTCCAGGAACGCATGGATAGGTGCACTGGCCGCCGCGATATAACTGAAATAATGTGGAAAACGGCGTTAAACACCATACAATCAATCAATCAATTTTAACTGTCTATTGAGAGCGAAAAAGCGTCACTGTAATTGAAAATAAGCGCTTCGTAATATTTAATCCTTAGGTTGCTAAGCGCGACTCAAAGCCTTTTGCGGGCGGTGTAGATCAAGATCACACTGCACAGACCATGCAGGCTGATCTTGGATCTACATTGTTCGATAAGGAGACATTTCCCCCCAAATAACTTTGAAATAACAACATTTGAGCTTTAAAGTTTCATTTAAATTATTTACCAGGGTGAGGTTTAAGCTGCAAGATATAATTGGCTTGCAACACGCGAAAATAGGCATTCGGACATTTGCGCAAAGTGTCGTCTCGGATCAGCCTGCGCAGTCCGCGCAGGCTAATCCGAAACGGCACTTTACGACTACATTAGATTTTGTCCTTCAGTAGACATGCGCAAAACAGAAAATTACATAAAAATAGTAAGTGTCGTTTCGGATTTGCCTTCGGGGATTGCGCAGGCTGATCCGAGACGACACTTTACGCAAATGTCCGAATGCCCCTTTTCGCATGTTGCAGGCCATATAAATTTCAGCCGAACCGATTTGATTCTCCTGAGTCCAAAGTAAATCCGATTGTATTGTTGGTTCATTGTTTGCTCAAATGTCTTATTACGAAATGTAACAAATTTACAAAGATTCGCACTCGAACAACTTGGTGAAGGGCAATAGTTTTTTTCCCCAGGCTTTATCAATGGAATAAATGGTCCCACCGCAAGTTAAGCCTTGCGCTATATTAAACCATTTTAAAAATCTAATGTATTCAAAAAATGTTGGCATGCAAAATGACACGATAAGGGCATGTGGAGTATTGCCAGGATTTTCTTCTGTTACCACGATGTTTTTAAAAGCCTTTTCCCCCCTTGTTTGTCAGGATCGGAAAAAAAAAAATCCCAAGATAATAAAGTAAAAGCGGTTAACCTTTTATGCTGCTAAGCACGACTCAAGGACCTTTTGCGGAAAGTGTAGATTAAGATCAGACTGCACAGAACGTGTAGCTTGATTCTGAATCTACACTGTCCAATAGGCAGATAGTTTTCCCTAGAATATACCATTGGAATATCAATATTTGGGTTTTTACTATTGCCTTAAAGCTTACATTTCATTTATTTCGCAGGTTAATGGTTGAGAATAAAACTGATTTTTTTTCTGTGCATTCAAACAGTATAATTATGTGAGCATTACGGAGAAAATAAAAAAGCGAAATTTCTTTTTAACAGTGCAACCGATCGTACTGAAGTTTAAATCTTCTGTGCTCAAGAATTTCAATTCAGAGAGCTGTTTTTGCATACGAAAACACAGAATAAAATCGATCAAAAGCTAATTCAAGTCTTTTAATTGCTGTAAAACAAATATTTATCTTGGTAAGCCTTTCAAATATTGAAGACATATTGCTGCAATTCCTTCGGGAATGAGGCGTTTTATTGCATACGTATGTCTATTCGATCGCAGCATTTCGTACCTCAATAATTGTACGCAATTTCGGATGATTCGATCTACCGCCTTTCTCGATCTCACAAATTTTTAGCAGCAAACATTCCTTTTTTTCTTCACAACGTTTTTGTAGTACAAGTTCTAGACGTTGCTATACGGTATTCAAGGAAATATTATGGTGGATATCGAAAACATAGGTTTCATTGAGAATGAAGACTTATTTTGAAACAAAAACATTTTTAATTACAATGATCCATACTTACCCATTTCAATGTGTCTTTTTTGCTGTTATATATAAATAGGAGCCAATGAAAACAAAGCAATCATTCATGAAAAGGGAAAAGTCTGATTAAAAATTTGATAGGCCAACTCAGTCACATGACCTTGATTTCTAAATACGGATACTGAAAAACTGTCTATCTTGCCATTTCTGTACGATATCTATGTCATAGACTGCTGGCTCAAGTCAAAGTTACGACTTCCTTTTCGAACAGATAATGCATCAATCTGCCTATGGCAGTTGACATTAAAATCTAAATATTACTATCTAGCTATCTTCAAACCTTTAGACAACAACTTATACATTCATTTCCCGCTGGTCCTTCGAATTTTAAAGGATCGTCCTAACACTTACCCTCGGCTAAACAATTGGAACGAAACTTTCTAGCCGATAGTAAAAACGCATATTTTGCTATATCAAAGGTACTGGGGGGGGGGGGGGGGAAGATATCTCCTTATCGGACAGTGTAGATCCAAGATCAGACTGCACGTTCTGTGCAGTCTGATCTTGATCTACACTGTCCGCAAAAGGTCTTTGAGTCGCGCTTAGCAGCCTAAGGGTACACAGTAAAAGCGTCACTCGCTCATTAGCTGTCTATGGAATGATCCTATCAATTCTTTTTCCTTTCATTTGAAAACGTTTTTATTCTCCGTCAGGTCTCCTGCAGTTGAGAAATGCGATTGAAATGTCAAATGATTTAAACATGCGATGGAATCGTTATTACCCGCGTATTTTGTAAGCTTTTTTTCTTTTGTAAGACAAAAACGAATGACAGCAGCATGAAATATTTACTAAACCATGTTTATGAAATTTGGGCTGGTAGTGCAAAGGGTCAGCAATCCAGGGTTATGTGTCCTAATCCCTGTTCTGCCGACATTTTTTTCAGGACCAATGATAATCGTCGTGATAGGTACCGTTCCTCCTTCATGCCCTGTTTACACTGCCGATCAGATCAACTCGATCAAACCCGATCATGTGGTCGGGGGCTGATCGAGCTTGTTCGGCGGGAGCGGTCGGGACGGTCTACTTTGGTCGGCATCACTCGGGCTTCCTTCCCGAGAATTTTTGACATGTCAAAAATATTCGAGTAGGGATCGTGTAGCAAAAAGCTCGGGAAGCCATCGAGAATAAATCGGGAATCAGTCGAGTAGAGGTCGGGTCAGTCGAGAAACGATCGTGTAGAGATCTACCTATATCGGGATTGAAATATTTGCCGATCAGAACACGATCAGCTCGACCTCAGTTCGACCACTACCCGATGCTTACTCGATCAACACGATTCATACTCAAGCCGATGTCCAGATCAAGACGATCTCTATACGACCGTACTCGATTGCTCCCAGATCCATACCCGATTCCTTTCGATTTCACTCGATCGCTACCCGATCGTACACGATCACTACTCGAGCATACTCGATCGCTACTCGAGTGTACCCGATCGCTACCCGACCTTACACAAGCGCACTGACCTTGAATACGTTCCTTCAAAAAAGGCGCGAAGATCAAGCCGTCTCTCATTAGTCGCTTGGTACTCGGAGACATAAGTACACACTGATGCCGCGAAAAGGTAAAAAGGCGCGTCTTGCCGTTGCTGCTGAGTTAGCAGCAACGGCTTCACCAGACCCCAGCCCGCAGAAGGTTAAAAAGGGGAACCAGCGGTCAGCTTCAACTGTTGATGTCGATGACTCTCCTGCTAAACATACAAGACTCCAGGAGCAACAACAGACTGACAGCACTGAGCAAGAGGTAATTTTATTAATTTAAATATCGGCAATCATTTTAAAGATCGTTTGTCGCAAAGAGGCCATACTACATAACCCACTTTCTTTAGGTTCTATCAATGGAACATAATATAGGAAAAGTACATGTAGAACAACTATCTACTTTCCATTTATGCATGCAGAAGCATCAGTGGTGTAGTAGCTCAACTGCCCGCCTGGTAAATCAGGGTTCGTGAGATCGATACTGGGCTTACCGGTCCATCGGGTGACACATTGAACCGAGGTCCACGTCTTCGAATGACCTTAGCTGTTGGTGGGAAGTTAAATACTCACTCGGTCATCACTGATACATGCAAGTTTTTATTGAATCACATGCTTGTTTTAATGTAATGCTTGATCTTATTTTTCAGGCTGAATTCAAGCCCAGAAAGTCTATGTGTCGAGTACTTACTCAGGATGAAGAGGACGACCTGGTTGCTTGGTTGAGAGAAAACACCTTCCTCTATGATAAATCATCGGCGGAGTTCAAGTTGAAGGAGAAGAAGAACAGGACATGGGCAGATAAGGAGGCGGCATTGGGCCTTAAACCCGGAGATCTGTCGACCATATGGTATCCCAATATGCGGACCCAATTCTCAAAGCTGATTAAGGCATCAAACAAGTCCGGGTCCGGATCACTAGAACGTACAGCCAGGCAAAGGTGGATTTTGGACAACTTCGGGTTCCTGCGTCCGTACCTTATTCAGCTGCGCACACAGAGGGGGTCTTAGGTAAGTAGACAAAAACTTTGCAAGCGCCACCTGTCATATGCAAATATCTCTTTCCTCGGATTACTTTCATTTTGATTCTTTTAAATTCAAATTTCTTATGTACATGTATATATACTTGAGCCGTGAAGCGGGAACAGCCATTATTGCATAATTATATGAGTAGCAAAGATTCAGACGAGCCTGTGCACCAGAACAGTCACATTAGAACCCTCACTGTTCTCTCTGACATGTGCAGTATTCTAAGAACCGCATTGCGAAAAGTTTTCAATGTCAGCAGGTACCTGTGGGATGTGTATTCTGATTTGCGTCTTTGTTGTTCGCAAATACCAGGCGAGAGTTGCATAGCAAAGCGCTTTCTCGTAACGTTCTGTAACGATTTGTCCACGTTGCTTGCCGTAAAGCGGCTCTTAGGAATGTTACAAACCGTTACGAAGCGCCTTTTGGTAACGAACCGTTGCATGGGAAGCGCTCGAAACGTTTTGTAACGCTTTGAGATAGGCAACTCTCACCAGCTGTCTTACGACGCAACTCATATATGATCCATAGCATGATATTTCCTACAATTTACGTGTGTGTCCATGGAAGACTCAGATCCAATTGCAGATCAATCAAATCTGATCAGTTTAAACTTTGTGCTCAAGTGGCATGGACCAAAACTTCTTCGTGCGAACAGCGAAGACTCTTATTAGACTGTATGGATTTACAAGCTGATCTGAGTATTCGCTGATCGCCCATGTTAAATAGTATAATATGCAATTTATTGCCCCTGCCCAATTACTGTTTGGATTTTTTTGTGTTTCTCCAGTTTGCTGAGAAGAGGAAAGAGCTTACATACGGGGAGGAGGCATATGACGACGATATATCAGTTGCATCAACACCATCACTGTCGCCTTCTACTAGTGGCCTTCCAAAAGCAGCGCAGGTTGTCTCCTTTCTGACATCCGAGCTAGAGTCCGTGCGTAGTGCCATCACAGGTGCTCATGATGCAGCTGCACAGACTGGACAGTTTCTGGTGCATTTAATGCGACAAATGGATGAGCAGAGAAGGAATAGCTTCACTACACACCTCACCCAGATTTCTCGGCGCCGCCGTTGTCTGCGTCTTCTCATACGCCTATGACGCTCCTCAGCTTCTTCTACCTCCATAATGGCCACCACCCTGTTTCTTTGGAGCTCTAAATACCTAGCATATACCATCAACTGCTCTATTTCCATCTTGTTATTACTTCCAAATCTAAATGTTCTTTATAACTTTCTTCGTCGCACAAATCACAACACTCTGACGCATGAAGGTCAAGGACTCAAGGTCGAAATAGTTGTGTAGCGATCGAGTAGCGGTCGAGTGGAGATCGAGTAATGGTCGAGTTTGTCGAGTATTGTTCGTTAAGAATCGAGTATTAATCGAGCTGTTCGTGAACAGATCGTGAAGGGATCCTGTTGAGATCGGTATGCTCGAGCAGCGATCGGGTTGTCAGTCGGGTTGAAGTCGTGTAGGAGTCTTGAGCGCTCGTGCGGCTATTGGGTATGATCGAGTAGCGCTCGAGTAAAAGTCGTGTACAAGCCATTGATCGCTTTCGGTCGGGAACTTTTGGCAATCGGGACGATCGAGTTGATCTGATCGGCAGTGTAAACCCAGCTTCACCGGTAGACATCGATTCGAGGTTGCTTTGTCGGAAAGTAACAAGTAGCTTGGTATGAGTGTTGTACAGAAATGTCTAGATGAACTCTTGGCAATCAAATTACACGCTTTATTTTTGTTGAAACGGCGTGAAACCAAAACAAAATGTAAAAAATGCCTCCGAAGAAACCTTCACTAACAGTCAGTGTATCTTGGTAGGAGTATTGTACAGAAATGTCTCGATGAACTCAATGGCAATCAAAATACATGCTTAATTTTTGTTGAACGGCGTAAAACCAAAAAAAAAAAAACCTTGAAGAAACCTTCACTTACAGTCACTGTCTTGGATAAACAAATTTACATGTATTGACCACTAGAACAAGATAGCAAGAGGATCGCAAAATTAGACAGCGTGAAATTTTTATTGATAATCCATTCGGTGTATCGTGAAAGTCTAAAAGAGAGCAAAAGAGAACATTTGTAAGGCACAGACAGTTTTATGGGGTAATTCACCAGGTTACGAAAATACAGGATTGAAATCGTCGGAAGGAAAAAAATAAAAGAATAAAAAAATGTTGCTTTCTAGAACAACAAATCCGCCACTTAGAACGGAATCTATTAAAATGTTTCTTGAGTCCAGAAAAAAATCTAGCAGATCTGTTTTAATGAGTTCAACGAGGTTTTGAAAGTACACTATTCGTCCAAATATTTCTTTTTAGTTTTAAGTTGTCATCTACAAAAGTGTTGTTTTTTTTTTTCTTAAATTTCTTCATTGTTAGGGCGTCAATTTCCTTTTACTGTTTATACACCTGGCATATTTGACAAATATCCCCGATGGTTTGGCCAGTATAGTAGACTAAGAAACACTCTAAGTCTCAAAGCTCGATCATAGATCCATAAAATCTCATTTGTCTTACAACTGACTCAATCTGGTCCTTCGACATGCAGAAATTTAGCAATAGCAAAAAGTTTCTACCTAGGTCAGCCTGTACAGGCCTGCACAAGCTGACCTGGGTCGATACTTTTTGCAGATGCATTAAACCCCCTTTTCAGAGAGCATGGCTGAAATGTTTGGAGGGGGGGGGGGAAAGAGCAAAACAACCTTTGGCACCTTAAAAAAATACAGCGGGAGAGTGTGTGCTCCCCTTCCCTGCTTTCCTCCGTGCTCTCATCTGAATAATCGTGTGTAGATTTATTCAGTTTCAACTAAAATTGAATACTTTGGGTAATTATGGTTAAACTTTCAAACTTAATGCCTTGATTTTATAAAACTACTCGACGACAAAAAATTACACTAGTCCGTATCGAAAACACCAAAATGAAGGAATTTGTCTAGGTTGGAAATGGATAAAACATCACTTGCTGTCACACATTTCCAACTGCAGACGAATCCTTTTCCTCTTGCAAGAGATCACGCTTGAAAAGTTGCGTTAAAAAGATAAAATGCCGTGTCGAAAATGTCGTGTCCAAGTTTCAATTCATTAATGTACTACATGTTAGGCTTCAAAATGTTACAAGGTCGCATATCCTTGGTGTACAATACTTGGACATCCTTGGTGTACAATACTTGGAACATCCTTCGTGTACAATACTTGGAACGTCCTTGGTGTACAATACTTGGAACATCCTTGGTGTACAATACTTGGAACGTCCTTGGTGTACAACACTTGGAACATCTTTCTGTACAATACTTGAAACATCTTTCTGTACAATAATTGGAACACAAACGTAAAAAGGCTTTGAAGAAAGACACACATAATGCTCATAGTGTCTCTTTGTAAAAAAAAAATCTTTCCATAACATCAAGCATGCCGACTCTTTTCATATAAAAATGGCTTTTAAGGTTGCTCATTCATGTATTAAATCGATGACACCTCTGCAAATTCTATGTATGGTAATATCTTGTCTTGGGATTTGCCGACCAGAATATTTCATACTTACTCGAGCCAAGCTCTAGCAAAAAGGAGCTAATGCATCTCCGTGATGTATTGTACCAAGCAAGCCATCACATAATGATGAATCCATAAAACCTGTTTTGTCTGACTGTCGACTGGATCATAGGGTAGAACGGTCGTTTGACATGCAGAAAATTTACAAATAGCAAAATGTTTCGACCCATGTCAGGCTTCGTAGGCTGGCACAGGTCGATACTTTTCGTAGATGCATTACACCACCAGAGTACTGCTCATTACAATGTGGGCGTTTATTCCATAAAGCAACATTTACCAATATCAATATTTTATTTCATTCTTATTTATGTCTCTCTTTGGTCTCTATGGAATTCGCTGAGATACACTCTTGTCTCTGAATTCAACCCAGTATTATCTTCGATTATTTTTTTTTAGTGTGTATGTGATATCACGAGCATTTCGCATTTTCTAAATTTAAGAAGCCTGAAGCAAAACACTCAGAACAGCTATGTTGTACGTGTAGATGGAGAAAACATAGAAAACATCAAGACGGATAAATTGCTCATCGATACATTTTACAGTGGTCCCCTCTGGCGCAGTTGTTTAGCCGTTCAATTTAACCCTAAAGCTGCTAAGCTCGCCTCAGTGACCTTTTGCGTACAGTGTAGATAAAAATCAGACTGCACAGAACGTGCAGTCTGATCTTGGATATACACTGTCCGTTATAGAGATAGTTTCCCCCAAAATATACCTATGAAATAGCAACATTTGGGTTTTTGCTATTGGCTTGAAAGTTTCATTTCGTTTATTTAGCAGGAGGGTTAATACTAAAAGCTTCAAAGTTCAACTTCTCGTGGTAGCGCTGGTCACGTTAGAATAGCCCTTTTGAACAGCATAAGTGAGGTGTTGGCTGGCATGAGCCAGACAAGGAAGGACCTCTGTGAGCTATCACTGTGATATAACTGCATTAACCCTTATCCTGCTACGTAACTAAAATCAAATTTTCAATTCGATATTAAAAACCCAAATATTGCTATTTCAAAGTTTTGTTTTGGGGAATAATATCTCCTTATCGGACAGTGTAGATCAAAGATCAGACTGCACGTTCTGTGCAGTCTGATCTTGATCTACACTGTCCGTAAAAGGTCAGTGAGTCGCGCTTAACAGCCTAAAGGTTAAAGTCTGTTCCTAGCAGCGCAGCATAAATGAATTAAATCTCATAATGATTTTAACCTCTTCAGTGCTATAAGCGAAAAATGGACTTTTGAGGACGATAACAGCATGGTCAGAGTGCTCAAAACGTGCAGTCTGATCTTGGTTCTAAACCGTTCACATGTGTGCTCAAGCCTTCAAGATAAAAGTCTTTTTGAGTTTCGATGGGTTGTATCTTTAGCCATCGAAAGAGATTTAGTTTATATGAGCCATGCTCTGTGAAAAGGAGGCTTAATGCATCTCCATGATGTGTGAAACCAGTCAAGCTATCACATAATTATGCCGGATCCATAATAGCCACTTAAAAAAAAAAAAAAAAAACTCAATCATGAGGTAGATTGGTACTTGGGCATACAGGAAATTGACTAATAGCGAAAAGCTTCGACCCAGGTCAGCCTGCGCGGAATGCGCAGGCTGACCTGGGTCGATACTTTTCGCAGGCGCATTAAGCCCCCTTTTCACAGGGTATGGCTCACTTATCTTTGGTGCTATGAGAGTTAAGAAGCTAGTCGCGACAGATGTCTAAGAAAAAAAAAATAGAGAAAACAGGTAGATAAGTAGACAAAAACAAAGAAAACTTTAAAATTCATATGAGCCATGCTTTGAAAAAAGGAGATTTAATGTACCTTCGTGATACCATGCAAGTCATCACAAAGTCATGGATCCATAGAATCATTTTTTTTTCAAACAATCGGCTGAGTCCTGATGAAAAATGGTTCTTGGATATGCAGAAAAAATGACCAATAACAAAAAGTCTCGACCCAGGTCACCCTACGCGGACTGCGCAGGTTGACCCGAGTTAAAACTTTTTGTAGGTACATTAGGCCACTTTTCACAGAGCCTGATCCATATGTTTGTACTAAATTTTATTCCGATTGAAATCTCAACAGTTATGCATTTTTTTTTTTCAATCAAATATTTGATTTCTTTCAAGAGGTTCTCGTAATTTCATTTTAACGATGGCACTTGAAGACCCGAGTCACGAACTAGGTCAGTTGTACCGAACGTAAGGGTAAATTATTAATTAAAACTATAATTGGCTTGCAACACGCGAAAAGGGGCATTCGGACATTTGCGTAAAGTGTCGTCTCGGATCAGCCTGCACAGTCTGCGCAGGCTAATCCGAGACGGCACCTTACGACCACATTAGATATTTTGCTACAGTAGACTTGCGCAAAACAGAAAATTACATAAAAACGAAAGTGTCGTTTTGGATGCAAATGTCCGAATGCCCTTTTCGCGTGTTGCAGGCCATATCTGATCAGCCTTGTACAAGTGTAGCAGGCTAAACTTTTCTTCACCGACACATGGGCTTGCGTGGTCTGAGATTACTCGTGCTGTAAGCAAGGGGTCCTGGGTTCTAGTCCCAGTCAAGTCACAAGTTCTCTGGTTACAACTTTTAAGTTATCGTTACGAGTGATTCCAGGTTTAATAGGTCTGACGAAAACGTTGATTCCAGGTTTCATAAGTCTGACGAAAACGTTTAACACTTTCAGTGCAATAGGCGAAAACAAAGGCTTTCGCGGACGATGTAGACCTAGATCAGACGGCAAAGAACATGCAGACTGATCTTGGACTTAAAGCGTCCGCTAGCTTAGTCTAGCATATACGATAAAAGATCTTTTTTAATTGCAGTGGATTGTAGATTCAGCCGTCGAAAAAGGTTGAGTTTATAGTTTTAGCGCTGAAAAAGTTAAAGATTAAAATGATTTAACGTGTCAAGGTATAAACACCAAAACCCGGCTATTTTCATCAACTACTCTTGGCCTTTCGTCATGACCGATTATTTCATCACGCCTCCAACTTTGCCACATTGATTAGAGAACTGGTATCTGTGTACCTAGGCACAGTTTTTGTATTCTACTGTAAAAAAGGTATAGCCAGTATAGTTGATCAAAATGTTACAAGACTGACCAATTGTATGGTGTTTGACGCCTTTTTCTTTTACAGTTTTCAGTTATATCGCAGTTCTTACGAACATGAAAGTTCGCATCAAACGCATAACTCAGAAAACAAACTGCACCTGGCGTGATTCGAACCCGTGCGGAAGAGATTTTCGTTTTTCGAGGTTAAAAAGACCAACACCATAACCACTGAACTAAAGAGAATTCTCCCTAACGCAGAAGTTAGGTATTGATTTTATGCGGGAAGAAGCTATGCAGTAAGGAAGGAGTGATCTCCCGTAACACCCCCTCTTAAATGTCATCATTTTGATGACAGAAAGCCTTATAAGGCAGTAAGTCTATTATTTAGACAACAAATAGCTCAATGGCCAATCCAGGACGAGCTCCCATCTTACGAACATGAAAGTTCGCAACAAATGCATAGCTCAAATACAAACACACCTGGCGTGATTCGAACCCGTGCGGAAGAGATCTTCGTTTTTCGACGTTTAAAAGACCAACACCTTAACCACTGAGCTAAAGAGAATTCTTCCTGAATTCTTCCTATACTACCCATCCTTTTCTGGAGTTTCTGTAACCAGTGCTTCGCACAATACTCTTTCCAAGCCACTGGCTGCCTTCCCACATAGCCATCGTCGAAACATTAATTAGTGGTGAGAGAGGAGTGAATCTTGTCTTAATGACTATTATCAATGTTGAAATAAGTTATGGCACTTTTCCAGATACTTTTCATTTATGAACGTTTTCATCTTCACTCACCATTATTTTTGAAATATGATGTGAAAGGTCGGTGGTTTAAGTCAAACCTGGTGGGAATTGATAATTGAATCTACCTCACATACATTGAAAGTACCCCAAAAAACATAAGCGTGAAAATTTAAAGGTAAACCCCCGTCTACTGAAACAAATTTGCACTATTCAGAACTAGTACTTTACTTGTCATGGGTATAATTATGCTGAAATAGACCTAAATTCATAGGGTGAAACAATTAAGTACACCCAAGGAGAAGAGGGGACGAAGCTGGAATACCTCTCGTAGCGGGGATAAAAGCCCCCTTTGTGAGGGAGCCAAGAGCTTTACAAGTAGGAAAAACATCTCCTAACAGATTTTTTAGGAAAGCTTTTCCTTTCTTCTTTCAGCTATTCATTGCTAAAACACAAGGTTGCGATCTTCATTCAAAGGTGCGCGCAGGCGTCTAGCTGGGTTCGCCCCCTGCAGAACACTTTTACGGACATCTTGTGTAACAAGACCTTCGATGTCATTAGCTAAAAAGAGTAGACCAAGACCCGTATGCACATTTGTGCCGACTGATCTTGCCCTATTCTCTTCGATATCTCATGTATTGGTTCGGCTAAACTCGACCCATTTCAAAGCAGCAAATGGAGCCAGTACAGATAACTGTCCCCAAAGGCGACGTTACTTTTTGACTAGTCGCCTCTTGGTACAGAGACGATCGTGAAAAAATACAGTTGAAATCTCCGCACAGATTTTGTGCGCAAGTTTGAACTCTCATAATTTCACAAATAGAGCAAAAAAACTAGGATTTGAACATACCTGTTGCTTGTGTATTCAATAATCCTTCGTTTGAAATACAAATATTTTCAATTTAAACGCTGAACATAAGAAAAACAGTTAATTTCATCTGTTACTCGAGTTGTCCACGTTCCGAAAACACACAAAATGGCCGCCAAACACGATAAATTTCGTCAGTTTTTTTCCGAAACTTACATGTTATAAACGACTTCTACAACCTCTTAAAGTGATGAAAGGTTTAAGAATTTGTCTTTGGTCATGTTTGTTACTAAAAGTTAATTGCATTTCGCTGCAATACAGAGTAAATCGACGAAACAGAAAGTCCGTATAGCGCTCTATCTTTGCTACCGGAAAATTCACGACGGACTTGAAACGGTACGGTGCCAAATAAATGTCCAAATATGAAAAAAATCACCGAAGCTTCTCATTATTGAGACTACAAATGGACCGTGATTTAACGATTGGTATCTCTTGATAACTTTATCACAGTGACGGATGAAAGTTGAGAAGAATTACCATATTTTCTGCGAAAGAATCATTTACCTTTCTTGACCCGAATGCTGCTATGCGCGACCCAGTGCGCTATTGCGATAAGATTAGACTACACAGAACGTGCAGTACCATCTTTTTCTACTTATCGGATACAATGAAGTATTTCTCATAAAAAAAAAAAAAAATTGAAATCGCACGATTTAGGTTTTTACTATGGCTTGAAATGTTAATATCGTTTATTTAGGAATTTAAGGTTTACCTTTCTCAGCGCCAAATACAATATAAAGTCGACGTTTTTCGACGGCTTTAAATACAATCCAGTAAAACTCAGAAAGATACGTAAAACCGTTCATCCATCGAACGTTGTGTTTCAGAAGTTACAGTATTAGGTGTAAGTTCAGGTGGCAGGGGACTTGGAAACTTGTTCACGGGCGTGGCGAATCATATCGCCTCGAGAACTCCCTGCCACCTGGCTGTACAACTAAGTTATTATACTGCAAAGTTTTATCATTCCAACATGTATTCAGCGAAATTTCCCTGTTTCATGGCCTCAGGAACTGAGTACGCTGACGAAATAGAATTTTCCTTCTGAGTGCCCAAATTCAATGAAAACTTACGTCACTGAGAAGTGAAGTCACTGAAACCTTGATAAAACGAGAAGTCACTGCGACAGACATTCGGCGTATTTTATTCAAATATGGATTTAAACAACTTCAAGGTAAGTAACTATTTTTCCAAGAGGGAATTAATAACTTTTGCTAAAAGTGTAAATTCAGACCAGACTGCACATAATGCTTTGGTCTTGAATCTACAAGGTTCGCTAACTACTTCATATCAATGACAAATAAGGTACACTCATTTACATCGAAATTGTACTTTTAGCCCTTAAAATGAGTGCCTTATTTGCCTTCATGGCAGCTAAAGAGTTATAAAGGAAAACCATTTCTACACAGTTGTTCTTCTTGTAAGTCATACAGTCAGGCCTATGTTCAGCAGTCAGACCTAAGTTCAGTCCCATAATCTCCAGAAATCCACAATATTGCCTTATATAAGCAGTAACTCTGTTAAACTTGCTGTGCTTCGTATCAATATCACTCAATTATAGCAAAGTATTGCCCATCGAGATTTAGTGGCTCGCACCATGACAACAGACAATTTCATGTTGTTGACAATACAGTTGCAAAAGTACCGCTGTCCTCAAGAAAGAGGACGGAGATTGACTTGTACATAATTATACAGTAGTGTGTAAGTGTCTACAAATATCACCAGTATCTAACAGGGTTTGGAGAATTTATCATTTCAAAGTTCTTTTACCTAGCGATTATGTGTCATCATGTCCTGATAATTACTGACAGACATTGTAGATCTAAGAACTGATTGCAAATTCTGTAAAGTCTGATCTTATTTTGCACCGTTCGCAGTTCCTATATTACATCGTTGCGAACATGCGAGCTAACGAGGAATGGATTTCGTTTGAAAACAAGAACAATAACACCACAAACAAAATGGAGTCTAGCATTGTACTGATAAGTACTGACACAAATTGTAGATCTACGAACTGATTGCGAATTCTGTAAAGTCTAATCCAATTTCGCACCGTTCGCAGTTTCTATATTACATTGTTGAGAACATGTGTGCTAACGAGGAAGGAAACAAGAACAATAACACCACCAACAAAATGGAGTCCAGCCTTTCGTTAGCATATATTTTTACCAACTCAGGAACAGTCATGTATAAAGACACCTGTCACAAATCCTTCATCAGCCGCAATATAAGCGTTCAAGTCGCAACTACATGTACTCGCTTTATTATTGTCCCTAATGCGTGTAACATACCCGTACATTGAGAACACAAAACAGTAGTAGCGGGCAGACCACTATTTCCGAGAAATACAATGTATCATGATTACCTTTTTAATTTGGTGTTTTCTCTTTTTTTCATTTCACTTTCATCTGCAACATTTGTCATTCGTAAATACGAGTATCATGTTATGAACAATGATTTTTGTGTATAAGGTTTAGCAAGATAAACTGCTAGTATCAACAAAAGCATCGTATGTAACCCTAAGTCTATCGAACTAACAAATACTTTCTTGAACAATTATATAATTATATACCTGGGCAAGGCAATAATGCTCTGTCCAAAAAGCATCCATTACATAATGATAAGGCAGGGAATCGAAACCGTGTCATCTCGTGCAAATCCAAAGCCCTGACCTTTTGAAAACCAAACCAAACTTCGACACACAGAATGTCAACAGACCAGTCTAATCGCTTATAAAAAGTTCTTCATAATCAACTCAGTTAAGCTTAAAATTTCAAAGTTATATAGAGGATATTTTTTTTTTGCTGAAAGATCGAAATTTGTTTTATCGAGTGAACATCACCGGTAATATTTTCACGAGTGGCGCAGCCACTCGTGAAAATATTACCGATAATGTACATGAGATGAAATTAATTTAGATTTTTCCCTTAAAAGAAAAATTCCAGTTATTTCGTGCTTTTAACCCTCTTTTTTTAAGTATTTTCATCGAAATCCAGTACAGTTGTTTTCGGCAATTTCCCGTGGCGTACCCCCTCACGTAACAACGCAGTACAGTATTACGTAAAGCGCGAGAAATATCGGGTAAATGCACGTAAATACGTCATATCTCCGTATGGTTAAATGGCACACACTGTTTTTGCGCAGGAACAACCGTTTTCGCCTTCAATTCAGGGGTGACAAAATATTTACGGTTAATTTCACTGGGTATAACCATGAATTATCAAACCCTATAATCCACCATTATTTCGCGATAAACTACCGAAAAGCATAAAATAAATAGAAGATATTTGTTTTTTACGGTGAAAGATCGAAAGATCTCGTGAACATCATCGGTAATATTTTCACGAGTGGCGCAGCCACTCTTGAAAATATTACCCATGATGTTCACTCGATGAAATAAATTTCGATCTTTTACCGGGAAAAAAACCCCAAATATTCTATTTATTTCATGCTTTGAACCCTTTCTGGGTGGAAATTAATCAAACTCTAGTACAGTTCTTTTCGGTTATTCCCCGTGGCGTACCCCCTCCGCATAGCAACGCATAACAATATTACGTCAAGCGCGAGAAATGCAAGGAATATTACATATTTCCATCTGGTTGAGAGGCACGCGCATTTTACCTATGTAACTAGTGCGCGGGAACAACTATTTTCGCCTTCAATTGAAGAGTTAAAATATAAAATCGGTATTTTTCACTGGTCGTAACCATTAAATATCGAAAAGTTTTTCACCGTTATTTCTCGATAAACTACCGAAAAGCATGAAATAAATAAATACAATTCAATACAACTAATTGAGTAATAAACACTAATTCAGCTGAGCATGAACTCAAGTTTTATACACATATAAACAGGCCGATAGCTTCAGATCCACAAATAATGAAATCACTGAAAATACGTAATTCATCAGACTTAGGGTGTGCAAAATGCTATTTCTCTGTGAGCTATAACATGCAGCGAATACCAATCGTGTATTACTGACTTGACAAAAGCAATTGTGTTGCAAATTATTTCGTTTTAGTTTCTTGAAACCTATTTACGTATTTAGTTACCCTAACCAAACCGCAATAAATTAATGGTAACAAATGAATTAAATTTTCAATTCAAAGCGTATCCTTGAAAATTAGGATTCAGGCATTGATAAATGTTAGAGAGTCGAAACTCACAGCCAAAGCAAACCCAAGAGAAATTCTTTTAATACAAATTTGACAAGCATTTCCGCATGAAATCCCTTGCGGGCGCCTTCGATACATACAGAAAGCGTTGATGTAATACTAACAGGATTTACCTTCGCGCTGAACTCTTTACATACCGAAGAAGCACCAGAAACTGTCGAAGAAGCTCTGGATCAAGACCAGACAGCACAAAACGTGCGATCTGATATTGGATTAGTCTACATAACCCGATATTTTGTGAGATACTTTTGCCATGAAAATTAGATTTGCGAATTCTTGGAATTTCCCATTTAATATATCAAGCAGCCTACAGTTCAACGAGTTCCTTAAAGCATGCGACCTTTTGTGGGAGGATAATGATTGATCGTTTCTAGATTCCTGAACAGATTGATTTATTGTTTAATGAGGTTTTAAAAACCTTTTAGACTGTTTAGACGGAGCAGGGACGAAATCGGATTCAGACAATCACTGAAACAGACAGACGGACAGACAGAGCTGAGTACCAAATTAAACGCACGCACTGAAGTTGGTTTAACACATTTTAGGTATAAGATGTCCTTCGTTGACCTTAAATGGAATATTCTTACCGACCATCCCTTAATGCCAGTGTGTGATCTGCATATAATTGTTGTCAGTTACTTCCCAATTAAATATGAGTCAGGCTTTGTGAAAAGGGGATTTAATGCATCTGCGTTAAGTATCGACTCATGTCAGCCCGCGTAGTCCTCGCAGGCTAACATGGGTCGAAACTTTTTGCTACTGGTAAATTTTCTGTTTGTCCAAAGACCATTCTACCTCATGATTTAGTCGGTTGTTAGACAAAAGGGATCTTATGGATCAATAATTATGTGATGAATTGCTTGGCTTTATGTATTATAAAGATGCATTAAACCTCTTCCCCTTTTGTCAGAGCGCGACTCATATGTTAACTTATCCCTGAAGATCTACATCTTTTTTTTTTGTTACAGAAAGAAATTATAAAATCCTTATATGGGTCAGTAACATGGGCAAATTTGTTAAAGTTTGTTGATGAACGACTATTCTTAGTAATAGCAATATATCAAATGAATTACTGTATAAAGTAATTAGTCGGCATGGTTTCGGAAAAAAGAATGGTTCTGTAGAAAAAAGATTCTGTGAAATATCTCTGGTATTTCTGAAACAAGAACGCAGTTCACTCCATGTTATGTCTGTAATTACTCGCCTGATTACGATCATCGACAGTGGTTAATTCGACAGAAAACGGATAATTTATAGATTTTTTTTGTAACTCTTTTTCTTTTCTCCTATTTTCGGATGTTCGTAATCACCAACCATTCTTTTAAAATAAAATTCTAAGTCTTATTCCTTAAGAATGCAAAACGGTAGCCATTCTTCATCTTTTGTGTCTATTCACTCGATTTCAATCGCCACTGTTACTGATTCAGGCCCTGAAGTTCAGCAGTAATTGCCGTCCGATTTACCAGTATGAGTTTAGTGTAAAACCCAGTATAATAGTGTATGCAGTGACATGTTCCACTCATGTTTATACGGTTACATTACAGGTTTGAGGTCTATTCTTTACGTTGAGTGTAGGAAGCGGGATAATATCACGCCAGAAAAGACCCGTTTTCATTGTCCCGGTTTCGTGAACTATAAACAACCCTTGACCAACCGGGACCACAACTCCAGTAATACCACGAGACAGACCGGGACGAACCAGCTTGCAGTGCCGGTTGTTTTTAAAAGAAGTATTACTTGTTTTGAACCTGAATGCCAAGTTATGACACATTCTACCCTTGGTAATCCTGGGTACCGGGACGTTGAATCACATTCATCCTTGTTCATTGATTGCAATGCAGATGAATTAACTCCGGTTCCCGCCCCTGTGATGTCGAGGTAAGGCCGGTAGAGCTTTGTGATTTTCAACAAGTCTCTCCAATTCACCCAAGTGGTTAAGCATTCTGCGTATACTAGACAGTTCGCCGGTTCATCCTGGCTCAGTGCAAACCTCATTTCTTTTGATAACATATAGCACTAACTTTAATTCTTAATTCCACAAATCATTTAATTTGACATTTCATCTCAGTCATTCAGAAGGCAAATATTAAAATCTAGAATAAGAATAGAGATGTACTAGGCATGATTGGTGAAGACATACTGTGATCTACATTTAAACTCCCTGCAATTTACACAGTGATACCGTCAACATGTTCACGCTAAAAAAAGCCTGACTTTTGCAGAGAGAGCAACGCGGTATTTTGTTTCAACTAATCTTGTTTATCCAGACAATTTTGATGCATTACCAATCTCTTTCAAAGTTTTGTTTCATTTGTGTTTCATTATTTCTTAGCATCAGACACTGTAATACAATCAGTTTTATTGCCCGGCTGCAATATAAGAAATTTACTTATAAAGGTCAAATGAAACCGGGAGAAATCGAGTCTATAGAATAAGAATGATATGTCTGGCTAGTCCTACAATCCTTTTGTCACGATACCATCTTTGATCCTTAGAAAGCTAAAGTCTTTAACCCTTTACCACATGGCAAAGTTTTAGTCTTGTCCAAATTGAAAGCATTTGTAGACGACAAAATATATGTGGCTAAAATAATGAGATTTATCTTTGAAGGGTAGGGGAGAAAAAAATCCGGGAAAGGGAGAAAATGCTGGCTACCAGCATTTTCACCTTTTCCCACATTGTTTTCAAAAAGCTTTTCCCTGGGGCTGTTAATATTCGAGATTGTTTGGTAAAGGGTAACCCTATTTAGTCGAATTTTCGTGTCTGTTTTTGAAATTACTTGTAGAAAGAAGCGGTTTTTATGTAAAGAGAAAATTTCGCCAT
This sequence comes from Hippopus hippopus, assembly GCA_946811185.2. Taxonomy (NCBI): domain Eukaryota; kingdom Metazoa; phylum Mollusca; class Bivalvia; order Cardiida; family Cardiidae; genus Hippopus; species Hippopus hippopus. The sequence goes on from OX328104.1 coordinate 11,694,357, forward strand.
TGGCTTCTTTCTCATTGAAAGTCATATATTTAAAATGTAATTAAAGTAATAATAAAGCCCAAAAGTAAACAAAGCGGGTGTTTAAATGCATTTGAATTTATATCATACCATTTAAAAGTATGGAAATTATTGTGAAGATGACAATCTGTCATTGTACGGTTGGTACAAGTGTTACTTGCTGACAGAAAAATTAATTTCAAAACTAGGTCAAAACCTGCCAGGTAGCTGTGTCTTTTGTTTACTTTTTGCCTGATTTTAAGATTCCTTTTTCTGCCAGCGACTAACACATGGCCTGACCACACAATAACAGACTGTCATCTTCACAATATTTTTCACACTTTTAAATGGTATGATTTACATTTAAATGTATTATGAAACCTGCTTTGATATTTTGGCCTTTACTGGGCCTTTTAAGTTGACAATCTATTTGACAAGGATATTTTTTGGTCGACTACTGCTTAGATGTTTACCCTTAACAGTGCTATACACACCTTTAATTCTGTTAACAAAATAGATCAAAATCTATCGAAATCGGCAAAGAAAATGCAGTTTGAACTTGCATCTCTACCATCCAATGTTTTTACATTGCAAAGCTGTGATTTGTCTTCCTTATTTATCTAGCAATTCACAATTTAACCCTTTACCACACAATCCTGAGTTGTAACGACCTTCAGGGAATAGGCTTTTGAAAACATTGCCGGAAAAGGAAAACCTTCTAGTAACCAACATCTTCTGTCATAGATTATGTCCCTTGGAATTCCAGTGCACCAAGAAATTAGATCCATTTTTTTTCATAGCTTAATTACTTGGCGATTCCTGTGAACCAAGAAATTAAAACCACTTCATCATAATTTAAGTCCTTGGCAATTCCTGTGCATATAGAAATCAAAACCATCCTGTCATAATTTAAGTCCTTGGTAATTCCTGTGCACAAAGAAATTATAACCACTTCGTCATAATTTAAGTCCTTGGCAATTCTTGTGTCTAAAGAAATCAAATCCATTCTGTCATAATTTAAGTCCTTAGTAATTTCTGTGCAACAAGAAAAAGAAACCGTTTTGTCATACTGTAAAACCTTGGCAATTCCTGTGCACCAACAAATGAAATCTACTCTGTCATAATTTAAGTCTTTTGAAATTCCTGTGCACCAAAGAAATTAAAACCATTCTGTCATAATTAAAGTCTTTGGCAATTCAAACCATTCCGCCATGTTCATGTCCTTAGCAAGTTCTTTGCTTAAAAGGCATTAAAATCATTCTGTTTTAATCTAAGTCCTTGGCAATTCCTGTGCACCAAGGAATTCAAACCATTATGTCATGGTTTCAGTCCTTGGCAATTCCTGTGCACCAAATAATTAAAACACTTCTGTCAAAGGCTGTTATACCATGAAGTTTAAGCCCTTGGCAATGCCTGCGCACTAAAGAATTAAACCGCAAATGACAAAGTTGAAAGTCCTGGGTAATTCTTTTTATTCATAGCAACAGAATGCTTGCGGTATACTAGATCTACCTTTGTTCGAGCAATATAAGGGTACGGCAGCAACCCCCCCCCCCCCACTCGGTGTACGAATACACTGTACCACAGATTTTTTTCTTTCACAATTGTTTGAATAGTTTTCAGATTGTAAGGTAGGCGGTTTGTCTCAGCCAGTCATAACGAATGCTTGTCTAAATACATAATGAGTACTGAAACAATTCTGGTTGGTCAATGTATAAACCGTCCTGTTTATTAATATTTCTAGAAATATTGAAGTCAATTCTGTGGGCTTCTGTACCAATCTTCTGCAACGAAAAGAGGCTACAGTGGTCTTGCTAATTATTTCGTGCCTGTTTCTCCACGAACGAAAAACAAACTCCGACTGTCCGAGCAGAACTTTTTGATATCCAACTTCTAGAAAAAAACCGAAAGTAGACGGCACCCGTTTCCGATCGTTCAGAGTAAGAAAAAACGCATTAGCGATGCTACTTTCATGTATTAGGGTAAGAAACATTCGGATAAATTCTGTTTGTTATGGCAAACATCTTGTTTTTCAAACGTTGCGGTTTGAGCTCGCCTAGTTAATATTTAAACAACCGTTGGTTTTGTAAGGACTATAAAATTACCCAATAAAATCGAACCGTCTATCTGACAACCCTTATTTCTAACCCTTCACAGTTCATGCAGTATTTGAATTTATGTCCTTATTAAAGATGAGAACAAAATTAAGAGAGTTAACGGGGTAATCAAACAAATAGAAGGCATATGAAAACATATCGTGTCTAATAAAAAAAAAAAAATGCTGATATTTACCTTTTTCTCTATTTTCCACTGTTTTCCCGCCATCTTATGCATGACCTAGACTAGTTATTAATCGGACAGGTTACCGGTGTTTTCACTCTTTACCAAACAAGAAAATTTTAGACTTGTCTAAATCTGAAGCATTTGCAGATGACAAATTGACGAGCCCGGTAGCGCAGTTAGTAGCGTACACGACTTGAGACCAAGCGGTCGCTCGTTCGAATCCCTATGTCGGTCAATTTCTTTCCGATGATTTATGATAGTCATTGAGACAGGATTCATTCCTCTCTCACCGCTGATCATTGTTTCAATGATGGTTATGTGGGAAAGCAACCAGTGGCTTGGGAAGAATAAAGTGCGAACTACTGGTAACAGAATCTCAAGGAAAACATAGATAGCTGCACTAGCCGCCTTGATATAACTGCAACAATGTTGAAAACGACGTTAACATCAAACAAACAAACAAGCAGATGACAAATTAAATTTAGCTCAAATGGTGGGATTTATCTGTGAAAGAGAAGAGAACAGTTTAGGTAGAGGGGCCTTTTCTTAAATTGCTTTCAAAAGCCTTCTCTGTCAAAGTCGTTACAACTCGGCATTGTGTAGTGAAGGGTTAAATGTTTCCGGGTTAACAAGATCTTCAATTCGCAGAAAGCAAGAAGAATACACAAAATAGCGATCGCAATTTAATTTATATTTATTTTCCTTTTGTGATTATACTCCCAAGACCTTTCGGTTCATGTGGCAATTTCAGGTTTTTATTGCAGCAGGTGTATAACAAGGGGTCAGTATGTGCAGATCTTCTAAACCTCTTCTGCACGATATTTTTGGAGTTACTCGGATCCAAAAACCTTTAAATTGGAGCACCTTGGTAATGTTACTAAATTGAAGCATGTACTATCATTCCATGTATATGACGTTTAAGGGATTCGTTACAACTGTAATTGTAATCATCTTCTTTACAGTTAAATAGAATAGAGTATCTTTCTTTTTGAATCACAATTTCTTGACGCAACCACATACCCTTTGAAAAAAAATCTCCCTGCACTAGATACCTTTCAAAACACCGTGAAAAGCGAGGAACGATTGTTTGTTATTATCTTTTATTTCATCAGCAAACTGCTTACTTATTCCGTTCAAGAAAGAGACATTGTTATTTCCTTCATTTAGTTTGTGGTTTAATTACCGAAGGTCATCTCGTCTGCGGTCTATCCCATCTACACTGATGCTTTTAATGTGTGAATGAAGCAGAGTCTGGATTTGAAAAAGTTATCATATGCTTAGAATACTTTAATTTTATATTTCGATGTTCAAAAATACCTTTCAATGAAACGAAGGAAATATTATGTGACTTTTTATCGATTTTGAAAAAGGCATTTGATTTTGTAACTAGAAGTGACTAGTTTTCTAATCCATGCAATCGCTGTACTGAGGTTCATTTACGAAAAGAAAGGACTGTTGCCTCGAATAAAAAATGTTATAATGTGAGTAGATTAGAAATTGTATTTTCTGGATTATTTTAATTTTTTGATTAAATTTTTTATAAAATAACCCAATTTGCCCATACGATTTTTGAATGAAAAATCTATTTCCTCATAATTCTAAAAAAAATAAATTTCATTACCCCACTAACCAACGCATCGATTAACAATTGTGTCCACTAACCAACGCATCAACTAATATATATTATGCCCCCCATGTGTCGACGCAAGATAAGTCTATGCATGAGGGACTAATCTAATTACTATATCCATTTTACCATAAATTCAAAAATAAATTAATGGATAAAATTTTTTGAATTTTTTAGATTTTAAGTTATAAAATAATTCAAGATGAGCGCCTTACATACAAATGAAGTTTTTTACGATGTACTTGATACAATACCACCTAAAGCAAAAGTACTAAATTGGCTTACCTCTAATGAATTAGAAAAATTAGAAAAACATATTAAAAATAAATATAATGAACTACCTATTTATAAAATCCCAGGAAGAAAAGTATATTTCCCAAATATTCACCATAAGGATTATTACACCACATTGAGAAAAGCAGCACCTGTTATATATTATTGTTTTAGTAAAGAAATGATGCGATGTGGTATACATAGTTTATCTATGTGGGTTGGTCTTTATGATAATAAAACTGAAGAAAGAAAAAGAGTTGGTCCTTATTGGTTTGATGCTAGATCAGGACCAGGAATTACAACGCATTTAGCTCCTTATCAAAATGAAATAAATTTTTGTGAGGAATATGATTTTGAATTAAGCCCCGAAGTATTAGTAGGGTCTAGAAGAGAAGATTTTAGCCATCTTTCACCTCTTATAGAATTTAGTGATAGATTTATTAATTTATACGGAGACCCTGATGTGAATGAAGCATTAGAAAAAATAAAAGAATTAAAAAAAAATGCAACACTATTCAATTATGGCAGAAGTAATAGTTATGACGCTACACTCGTTAAAATTACTGATGCGTTGGGTGAAATAAGTTTTATTAATAGAAGTGACTTTAATGATTCTTTTTATGTTATAAGAGAGAAAGATTATTATAGTATAGATTTCTTAAAACCTAAAACAGATAAACTTAAAACAAAAAAACAAAAATTATTTTTAGAGGAAAACTGTTGTATATGCGTCATTAATAAACCTAATATAGCATTTAATTGCGGCCATCTATGTATATGTGATATATGTGATAAAATACGCCCCTTAAATAAATGCCCCATATGTAGACAGTAATTTTTGTAAAATAAATATATAATATATTTTTTTATAATATATTATATATATTTACAAGTCTAATTCTATCAAAATAGATATGTAAGCATGTGTTACATCTTGGTTATCTGTTCTCGAAATAAAGTTTATTATGTCGCATTGATTTACCTCCAACGCCTTTGGAAAAGTCGTACAGCTACAAATTTCACGCGCTTTTTTAATAATAGAGTAATCAACCTGTTCATTTCCGTTTACCGTTATATTAATTTTTACCTTTTCTGGTGCATTACGATCCCTTTTAACGATTGTTAAACTTCCACTTATAATTCTACCTGACACATTCATACAATAACCCCCTAAACTATGTCTTTTACCAGAATTACCATTACCGAATGAAAACTCGTAATTACCGTTTGTAATTGATCCCTGTTCTTCAGCCCACACGGTTATAACAGGTTTTGGTTTATATGCTCTGAAGAAACGCTCCATATATTCTCTAGTGACAGCATCTTTTTCATTTCTTGGGTCTGCAATATTATATATTCTTAAATTATTCATATCAATATTTTGGTTTACTGATAGTTCCCCATTCGCTTTCATTGAGAAAGATTTATACATAGCACCTTGACCACCTCTAATATTTTTAACGAGGTCATCAACATAACCTTTAGTGGTAACCGCATCTTGGGATATGGGGTTTGATAATCCAGTAATCTGGTTACCAGTCATATCTATTCCACCATCTATTGAATAGGACCCATCTTGTTTTCTCGTTAAAGCTTTTTCACCCGCGGTAACTCTCTCAATACTAGTATCCACGTAAAACTTATTAGAGGCTTGGTCGTGTCTCGTGGGGGTTCCGAGATTGTTAATTACTCGTCCTCCCATTGAAATTGCATCATCTGCTTCATACCACCTTCCGTCTTTATAAACAAAGGCTCTATCAACATTATCCACATAATTTTTAGTAGCAGCTTCACCCGGTTCTTTTGGGTCCTTAACATTTCTTATCGGATTAAAACCCATATTTAAATATCCAGTAAAGTGGTATCCTCCGTTTTCATTCAACAACCCTGAGTTGGCGTCAACATAATCCTTAGTTGCAACATCATGAGAATTTACTGGGTTACTAACCCTCGTTAATGTATTACCGTTCATGTCTATGGAACCGGTAACAACAGTTGTTCCATCTTTACGTAAAAAAACATTATTTATGTAAGCGAGTGACACACCATCACCGCTTGTTTCACCATAATCTTTCATTCTTCCGAATTTGTCAACAGGCATTTTTTATATACTAAAAAAGTTTATTTAAAATATTTTGAAACTGCTTACCTCTAGATAACTCTTTTAGAATGTATAAACATAAATGACCGCAAAATACTTGCCCAGCTTGTTGTAATTGGTCAGTATTGTACTGTATTGGGCTTTTTAAATAATCTCGAATTTCAATAGGTGGTTGTATACCATAACTATCAAAATAAATTTTAGTTTTACCATTTTTATACCAAGCGACCCAATGTGTACCAGGACCATCACTTTTATCAAAGTTTACTATACCACATTCTTTTTTACTCGGTTTTCTCGGTAGTGAGTCTAGTAAAAAAACTCCTCTAAAATAAGGAATCTTTAATTTTTTAACGGCATCCTCTAATTCGAAATTGTTCAACGGTTTATTCGGTAAAATTACGTTTTCAATCGAAATATTTGACATTTTTTTATAGTTAAATATTTCTAATATCTTTATTGTCAACCCACGAATTAAATTCATCGGGATAACCTTTCCACTTTACGAGAGATTTCTTTTTTCCTTTTTTAATAACCTTTTCTATCCTATACACCTCTTGACTGGTTTTCTGCAGTTCAGGTTCATAAAAGGTACCTTGTATTTCTTCTCCATTAAAATCTTTAATTTTATATGTTATAGGTGATGTAAGTTTTACTTCAGAAACTGTAAAAACCTCCTCAGTCCATCTTGTTGTATAACCTTTTTCAAAAGTCTTTTTCTTTTTAGTTATCCTTACTTTGTTTCCAACAGAGAAATTAGGATTAGAGTCTCTTATTTCAAGATTATCAGGGTAAAGATTTCTCCAAACTCTCGTTTCATTTTCTTTTTTACTAGCATTTACCGGAGTCATCTTAATAGATGAATGTCTCGTGTTATTATATTCTTTAACTAAATCCGGTAGCACATTAATGTAAACGTTTGTAGAGTTAGCGGAGAAATACTTCCACATTTTTTCTTTCATTGTTCTAATCCATCTCTCAACCACACTAGATTTTTCCTCATTTTCGGTAGAATATAATTCAACTAAGTCTTTTACATCTTTGTTATAAAACTCTTTACCCTTATCTACCCACATTTTTTCAGGTTTTCTCTCCTTAAAAATATTTTTTAATGCTATAGCAACAGATTTTCCTGTTTTATTTTTTAATGGCACCAGATATCCATATTTAGAAAAGATATCAATGACAGCGAGAAGGTATTTAACACCCTGATTAAGCTTAGAAAATGTTTGCATGTCTACTAAATCCGCAGCCCATATCCTATCTATACCGTTTACTCTAACTCTCCTTTTCTTAAAATTTCTTTTTACAGGTTTATGTAATTCTTCCGCTAAATTTTTTTTTTTACTCCCATTCCAAATTTCATTTTAGTTCCAATGAGCCTACTTACCAAACCTCTTTCCATTTTTTCTCTAATACTAGGATTGTAAATACCTTCTAACTCCGTTAACATATTCTTATCACACACTGCGTTTCTTGTAGCAGTATCATTGTGTTGAAGATAGCAAACATCATGATTATAAGCGGCTTTATCAACACGGTTTATAGGTTTACTCCATTCCTTCGGTGTTAAATCTGGATTGAGCCTTTTATTTAGTTTAGTACCTGGTCCTGTAAAGTTATGCCCTGGTAGATGCATTTCAACGGGTAAATTATTTATAAATTTGTTTAATATACTACTCCCGGAGGTTTTTTTTTTTATAAATTGCGATTTAGTTATTCCACAAATAACACATCTCCCCTGCATCATATTTCTACCATTTTTAGAAACAGAATATTTTATATTATTCGTATCTGTATGTTTTTTACATTTAACGCAATACATCTTGTTTTATATATAAAAAATAAAAGTATTTAAATAAAAATGGATATTATGAACTTATCATGGAATGAAGTAGTACCAAAGAGATTTAATCACCCCCTTTTACCGAGAAGTATTAGGGGTTTAATTGTAGGTAAATCAGGATGTGGTAAAACTACTTTATTGTTAAACCTTTTACTCAGACCGGGATGGCTTGACTACAACGATTTGAGTGTTTTTGGAAAAAGTCTTTTTCAACCAGAATACAAAATACTAAAAAAGGCTTTTGAAGAAAAACTACCAAAAGAATATATCTTAAGATTGTTTAACATGCGTGATGAGATCCAAAAAACAGACGCTTCACCATCGGTTTTAGTTGAAGAATGGGCTAAAACGCTTAAAAACAAAACAGATATAAATTGCAACTTCTTTGAAAATGGTAGTGATGTACCTGACCCGAGAGAGTTAAACTCAGGAAATAAAAATTTAATGATTTTCGATGATTTACTTTTAGAAAAGCAAAATAAATGTGAATGTTACTACGTTCGAGGAAGACATAGTAATGTTGACTGCTTTTACCTTTCACAGAATTATTTTAGACTGCCAAGGCAAACTATTAGAGAAAACGCTAATTTTATTTGTCTTTTCAAACAAGACCTAAAAAACATTAATCATTTACATAGCGACCATGTAGGTGAAGATATGCCTAAGGGTGAGTTTAGAGAATTTTGTAAAAAGGTATGGGAAAGGCCACATGGTTTTGTTATCATTGACTTAACCAGTGGAAAACATAATGGGAAGTATAGAAGCGGTTTTGATGATTTTTACTTGCCTAGAAAGTAGAAGAAAAAAAACAAAAGTTGTATACACATAAATAATATTTTCATTTTATAAAAATGGAAAAACTTTTAGAACAAATTGTAGAAAATACGAGCAGCAAAACATCATTTCAAATCATAGTAAGCGACAACAAAACAAGTTTTAGAACAAGGTTTAATCCTCCAATTCAACTGGAAAAGGATAAAGTATACGAAATAGCTATGGTAAACCTTGAAACTTACTACTCTTTTCCAAACATTAATGAAACGAACAACACATTCGTTTATTCTCCAGACAATGGCACCACATGGGTTAAAATAAAAATACCTGAAGGAAGTTACGACCTCGTTGACATTAATGATACGATTCGCCAGGAAATGAGAAAAAATGATCATTACGATAGAGTTAATGAAGAGTATCCTATTAACTTTTCTGCGAACACTAATACCCTAAAGTCTGTTCTTATTATTGATGATGATTATCAAGTAGATTTTAATCAACCAGGTTCCATCGCTAAAGTATTAGGATTTACTCGAGCTAAATATTCGCAAGGATTTTATGAGTCAGAGAATGTAGTGAACATTCTTAGCATAAATAGTTTACTCGTTAACATAGATATTATTTCAGGAAGTTACGTTAATGGTTCAACAAAAAATACTATTTACTCTTTTTTCCCAGATGTTGCACCTGGATATAAGATAATTGAGTCACCAGCTAATTTAGTATACTTACCAATAACGTTAGATGAAATACATAACCTAAATGTAAATATTACTGACCAAGATGGCAATTTACTAAATCTTAGAGGTGAAAATTTAACGATTAGGTTTCATATTAGAGAAGCGAGATGAGCTAAATAAAAAAATACTCGTATATAAAATGACAAGTTACACTAATGTTAAAGTAAATATATCTGAAGGGCAAAAGCAAAAACTTCAACATGCTGTTAAAGCTAGTTGCCCAGTAAGTATTCGTTTAGGCCATGAAGATTTACAAGGTAATGATGTTTTAGCAATTACCAATTCACAAGCGAAGAAAATGGCTAAAGCCTATGAGGATGGTGTGGGTATAACTATTAGAATGACTACAAAACAACTTAAACATAACATGAAAATAGAAGGGGGTTTCCTCGGAATGTTAGCGGGGTTGGCTGCTAGAGCTTTACCAATGCTTGCAAAAACCGTTTTACCAGCTTTAGGTGTTGGTGCTCTTTCTGGATTAGCACAAACAGGTGTTCAAAAAGCTATGGGGTCAGGGCTTTACCTTAAAAAAGGAGGATGTGTTTGCCAAGTTGAAACTGATGGAAGCGGACTATACTTAAAACCATACAAAGGTAAAGGATTAGATTCCGTTGGTGATGGGTTGTATTTAAAGCAAGGAGGAAAAATGTATGATGGAAAAGGACTTTTACTTGGACCTAATAGTCCATTTGCTAATATCCCTATCCTAGGGGCTATATTATAAAAAAAAATATTAATATAAGAAAAAATAATAGTAATTAAAAAAAATGTTATGTAAAAGTAAATTTGAGTACAAAAAAAATGAAAATTTAAAAAAATTACTATGGTTTCCTTTTAAAAATTTAGAGCATCCACCTATACAAATTACAGATAATTTATGGGAGATATATTCACAACATGAAATAGTACTAGAACCTAAAAAAGCTTTAAGGTTGCAGCTTGGTCTTAGTTATATTCTGAACTCTTATGGAAAGGTTAAAGCTTTACTTAATAATACTTTAGTTTTACAAGGTGTAATGCACAAGAGTGACTTTGTACCTTCAGGGACTGAAGATGTATTAGTAATAATGAAAAACAATAATTCTAATAAAAAGATTACTATTGCAAAAAATGAACTATTATTTTACGTTGTATGTGATGATGATTGGTATGATGATCGGTATGATGAGCATTCTAATAGTTATAATCCTATAAATAATAATATTTAAATATTATTTACACTAAATAAAAATGGATATTCATAAATTTGGTATAAAACTTAATATTACTACCCAACATAAAACTATATTTTGGAAACCTCGTTTAAATGGAATAAGATATCATCCCTTAAAGCAAGATTCTCTAAAATGGAAAATATACTCACAACAAACTATCAAGATTCCTCCTAATGATGGTGTGAGAGTTCCATTAGGATTTGGTTATATAGCTACACGAGGAGTTGTAGTGATATCTATTAATAATAAATGGAAAGATAGTTTAACCATTTTTAATGGTATACATCTTGATAATGATGTTAATGATATCTTAGTCTACATTTATAATTTCTCACAAAAACCAATCGAAATACCTGAGGGAGAGTTATTCTGCTATCTAAAATATTTATCATAAAAAAAATATTACATTTATAAAATGGCAGATACAGATCAGAAACACCCTAATAAATTATATCCCCCACTACCCAAAGAACGGGTTACCCCTAACGCCCCACCTAATGAAGATATTGAAATGGAAACAATGGATAATGGACATTCTTATAGACTTAAAAAAATATCTGAGGTTTTAGATTTTCTCAAAAAGGAAATAACTGAAAGGGAAAGATTGAATAAGAAATATAGTAGGATGGCTAAAGCAGTTGATAATGTTGAAGGTGGATTGGTTGTTGTTTCATTAGCGTTAGGTGGTGTAGGTGTTGTTTTGCTTTCAACTGTTGCAGCGGCACCCGTTGCTGTAGGTTTGGAAGTTGCTGCTGGTGTAATCGGTCTTTCTTCATTGGTTAGTAAAGTATTTGTTAGGAAAACTACTAATAAAGCTGAAAAACATTTGAAAATTCAAACTCTTGCTGCTGCTAAGCTTAATACTATAGCTAATCATGTATCAAAGGCTTTAATGGATAATCATATATCTGATGATGAGTTTAAGTTGATAATGGAAGAAATGAATAAGTATGAAGAAATGAAGAGTGAAATAAGAACTAGCTTTAAGAAGAAGGTAACACTTGAAGAAAAGGAAAGTTTGATTGAAAAAGGGAGGGAAGAAGCGAGGGATTCCTTTCGGAGGCTCGTTGAGAAAAATCATGGTGGAAAGCTTCCTTTTTAAGTTACCTAAATTACCAAGTTTTAGATGTAAATGCCAATGTGAAATAGGGGATAATGATGATGAATAAATATATAAGAACATTATATATGCTCTTATATATTAAAAACTATGATAAAAACTACGTTAAAATTTACGTTAAAAACTGCGTTAAAAAAATATGTTGCTAATTAAAAATGTCATTTCTAAAAATAACTGACCCTGTAAAAAGAGACTTTATTGTAAAAGAGTATCTCGAAACGAAAAAGAATATTCGAGATAATCTATTAGCAGAGAGAACAGGAGAACGACAACTTCAAACTGACCTTTCAAAGTTTTTTAGACCTATTACAGAAACGCAAAAAGCTACAACAAAGGAGATTACAGAAGCACAAAAAGCTACAGCAAAGGAGATTACAGAAACGCAAAAAGCTACAGCAAAGGAGATTACAGAGGGGCTTAAACCTATTAAAGAAGAAGGTATCGAACAGTTACCACAGGTTATTACTTTTCCAGCATTTCCATCTATCACAGCTTATGATAAACCAACAGAAGAAGACCCGCAATTTATCAGTGAAATAGCAAAGTTGTTTTTAGATAATCCTAAAGCTGACAAAATCTATGGAATATATGACAGAAAGGGTAAGTTTTATATCGGTAACAAACCAATTAGTATTCGTGGTGATAATATTATTGTGGATGATGATGAAGAATATAGTGGTTCCCCCGGTCTATGGGAGTTAATCACATCTAAAGAACCAGATGAAAATATTTATACAAGTGATGATAAGGAGGAATATTCTTATTTAATGCAAAAAACCAACGCTCTTCATCAAAATAACGACCCGAATAATCCACGTCCTAAAAGTTCTAAAAGGGAAAAATGGTTGGAAATTCTTAGGCCTATTTGGTATAGTAGGGGAACGTATGAAGGAAAAGGAATTGTTATCCCATCTGACCCTAACGCATTACTAGAAAGACTAGACCTGTTAATGGCAAGTAAAGAAGCAGGTAATACAGGTGTAAGAAACGAGTTAGTAAGTATTTGTGATGAATTAAAAAGACAAGGTGTTATAAATTCACACTCTTATAAAAATTTAATGTCTTTACTATAAAAAAGATGATAATTACTAAGAAACACGGATTTAAAACAAGGTATTCATACGGCGGTTCCGGAATCTTTGACAGTATTGCTAACTTTTTAGCGAGGCTTTTTACTAGTAGTGCAGCTAAACAAATTGCGTCTTCTGCTCTTGATGTAGGAAAGAGTGTAGCTAAGGAAGGAGCAAAGAAAGCTTTAGAGGTTGGAAAAAGTGCAGCAGTAGAAGCGGGGAAAAAATTAGTTACGAAAGCTTTAACACCAAAATCGAAGCAAATTTTACAAAAATATAACACAACACCAAAACCTAATGATACTCCTAAAACGCAAAACATTAGCACATTAATAGATGGAAGTGCCATTGCTATTCAAGACTTAGTTAAAAGATTAAACAGTGGAGCGGGTATTAAAACAGTATGAAGAAAAAAAAAAATAGATAAGTTAAGAAAATTATATTCATTATAAAAAAGAATGGGTATATTAAATTTTAATCATGTAGATAATGAAAAATACAATGGTACTACTATTGAAATAACAGGCGCTTCTTTAAACATAGAAGATTGTGATATCCTCGGAATTGATAAAACGAAATATAAACATAAAAAAGCTGTTGTGAAGTTATCTTCTGAAAAGGTAACCAAGATAAAAGAGATTGAGGAAAATGTGAATGAATATTTAAAAGATCAAGGTATACCTGAAATAACACTTGTATACGGTAATAAAGTTTATCCAAAAGCTGAACTGGATACTACAAAAAACATTAAACTTCAAGGTGTGTTTGTTAATGCTAATAATAAGTCTTATCCCCAGCTTTGGTTTGTAATTTAAGTAACACAATTATAATTTTTATCTCATTTAAAAATTATAATCACTATTATAAAATGGACATTTTAAGAATCACTGAACCAATTTTAAAAGATAATAGTATTGTTGAGTATGAACATCATATGTATGAACCAATCACCGGTACCAATCTTAACAACCCAGGAGATATTAGGATTAACATTGAGACCCAAGATATTTTTACTCATCCTAGTGAAAGTTATTTACTTTTTGTAGGTGAATTAGTAAGAAGTGATAATGGGGCAGTTTATGATGCTAACACTAATATTTCTTTAACAAACAATGGTCTCATGTATCTTTTTAAAAATATTAAATATCAACTTTCGGGTATGGAGATTGAATCTGTATTAAATCCTGGTCAGGCTACAACAATGCTTGGTTTGTTAAAATATCCGGATGATTTCTCTAAATCACAAGGGTTAAATCAATTGTGGTATAAAGATACAGCAGCTAACGCGGGTGCCGGAAACACTGGTTTTATTGTAAGAAGAAATTATATTATTAATAACCCTCTTCCAAGAGGCACCTTTAGCTTCAGAGTTCCATTAAAACATATATTTGGTTTTTGTGATGATTATGATAAGATATTGTATGGAATGAAGCAAACTCTCACATTAACGAGAAATAATGATAATGATGCAGTCTTTCGAGATGGTGTTGCTCCTGCTGATGTTAGAATTAATTTACTTAAAGTATCTTGGTTTATGCCTCATGTGTTACCCTCAGATGAAGAGAAAATGCAACTTTATAAAATTATTGAGAAAAAAGAAAAAATACCGGTTGGATATAGAATGAGGCAGTGCGACTCTATTTCGGTTCTCGAGACAACATCATTTACCTGGAGACTTGCTGTTAAATCATCACCTGAAGTGCCACGTTTTATCATTGTTGGTTTTCAAACTGGTAAAAGCGGTGACCAACAACAAAATCCAGCTATATTTGACCATAGAAACGTTAAAAACATTTATGTTACGTTAAATTCTACTAGATATCCCGCTGTTGATTATGATCTCAGTTTTACCGCAAACCAATTTAGTAGAGTGTATGGGGACGCTTCTCTATTTAGGTCTAAGTTTTATAACATGAGTGAAATGGTGTCAAACCCTAACATTACTCCCTCAGATTATAAAGCCCTTTATCCTTTGTTTTTGTTTGATGTTTCCAAACAGAGTGAGAGATTGAAATACTCTGTCACTGATATCCAAATCAAAACATATTTTAATGAAAATGTGCTTGCGAATACAGAGGCATATGCTGTTATTATTTCTGATAGGTTAATTAACTTCCAGTCTGATGGAAATAAAATGAGCGTAGTGTATTAAGATTTTTTCTTTTTATATAAAAATGATAAAGGTTGCAGATTTAAAAAAAATTCTTAAAGAAAATAATATAAATTTCTACTCATACTGGAATAAAAAGCGTTTAGTTGAGTTGGTGAAAGAACATGGATTGTTTCCGAGTGAATCACCTAAAGAAGAAAAAAGTAAAGGCTCTAAGTTTGATAGATTAAAAACTATTATGAAAAATCCTAAGAAAGTTAGTTTAGAGGATGTTGAAACTGGAGAAATAAAAACCTTTCCATCCATTTATAAAGCAGGTCAATTTATAGACCGCAGTCCACAAACGATTGAGAATTGGAATGGAAGGGTTTGGAAAGATAAATATAAGATTAACGTTTATTAATTTTTCCAAAATCATAATAATTTTTTTTTTATAAACTTTCTATTTAAATCTGGTCTGATACCATTACTAACAAGTTTTTCAGCTAACTCATATTTAAACCAATATTTAATACGTCTTTCACCACGTTTTCTAGGTCCTAAGGTTTCACATAATTCTACTAATTCAGGTTGCCTATATCTTTTCATAAATTCCATTTTCATAAATTCTTTTTCATCCCACATTATATATATTAATAAGATTTAATATATATAATTCAAAAAAATTTTTGATATTAAGATAAGAAAATTATATTTACTTTTATAAAATGCCTTGGCTTAATAGAATTTCTAATATAGCTAGAAGAGCTGCATCAAATGTTGGGAGGGCCGTAATGAATGTTATACCTCAATCAATCCAACGTAGAATTAATAATTTTACTAATTGGTTAACTGGTAATGTGGAAGAAAACCAATTACCGCAAGTTTTTGATGAAATTTTTCAGAATGTTAGAGAGAATTTGTCACCAAGACAACCGTTTGAGGTTAAAATAGAGCGCTCAGCATTTAGAGAGTATATTAATCAATATGTTATAGATGGTAGAAGAAATTATAACCCGCAAAGATTTTTCGCAGAAACGTGGGAGTCTATTATAAATACTCTTCGAAATAATTTACGAACAAAGGTAAAACTTGTACTTAGGTGTAAAATGCGGTTAATGACAGATATTGATCAAGGTCCCGTGGAACGTGCTTTTCATAGTAGTCAACATTTAAATTTAAACAGTGAAGAAATAGAGGATTTATTAAACATAATGATAGATGAAGTTTTAGAAAATTTAGCTAATTTCCAAAGAGAAGGTAGTGGTTGGACTTTTGAGAGTATCGTAAAACTAGAAATACATACAGCTGTTTATGTTCCTTTAAGAGCTAATAGTTGGATACCTTTACCACCATGGATTGCTAACAAAAAAGCAGTTATCAATATGAAAAATGAAGATAATAAATGCTTTTTATGGTGTGTTTTAAGAGGTTTAAATCTAAAAGAGCATAATGCAGAGAAAGTTGACAAGGCTTTGAAAGAAAAGGAAAGTAGTTTAAACATGAATGAAATAGAGTATCCTGTTTCGATTAAGGATATCAATAAGTTTAAAACACAAAATCCTGGAATTAGTGTAAATGTATATAGTTATGAGGAAAATAAAAAATTTATTTTTCCTCTTAGAATCACTATTGAGGAAAAAGATAAACATGTTGACCTTCTTTTAATTAAAAATGGTGAAAACATACATTATGCTTTAATAAAAAACTTAAGTAGATTAGTAAGAAGTCAAATAACTACTAATTGTAGGCATATAGAAATTTGTAAACGATGTTTGAATCATTTTGGTAGTGAAGAACTTTTGGAAAAACATAAAAAATACTGTAACGAACACGAACCTATTACTTTAGAGATGCCACCACCAGATACCTGGGTAGCTTTTAAAAACCATTCTAGAAAACTTGAGGTTCCCTTTGTTGTATACGCTGATTTTGAAAGTGTTTTAGAACTAATACACACATGTCAACCAAACCCAGAAAAAAGTTATACTATGCAATATCAAAAGCATATACCTTGTAGTTTTGTTTATATTATAAAATGTTTTGATGATAGTGTTAAAGCTCCTATATTAAGAAATTATGCTGGAGAAAATGCTGATGAAGTTTTTATAAGCTGGTTGAAAGATGATATACAAGAAATTCATCAAGAATATTACCAAAAACCAAAACCTATTGAAATTACAGAAAAGGAAGAAATGGAACATAAAAAACAAACACACTGTTGGATTTGTGGGGAGGGGTTCAATCATGCTAATTATAGAGTAAAAGACCATTGCCATTTTACGGGTAAATATAGAGGTGCCGCACACACTACATGCAATCTAAAGGCTAAAAATCCTGAATTCACACCTGTATACCTTCATAATCTTAGCGGATATGACGCTCATCTTTTTATTAAATGTCTTGGCAAATCTAAAGGGGAAATTGACTGCATTCCAAATAATGAAGAGAAATATATTAGTTTTAGTAAAGGTATTTATGTTGGGAAAAATATACCACATAAAATTAGGTTTCTTGATAGCTTTAAGTTTATGAGTTCTAGTTTAGATAAGCTTTCGAGTAACTTAGAAGAAAGCCAATTAAAAATTTTATCGAGATATTTTAATGTTAATGAGTTATCTTTGGTTAGGAGAAAAGGAGTTTTCCCTTATGAGTACTTAGATTCATTTGATAAACTTAAAGATAAGGAATTACCACCTAAAGAAGCATTTTACTCTAGTTTAAACAAAGAAGGAATTAGTGATAAAGATTATGCTCATGCGCAAAAGGTTTGGAAAACTTTTAACATGAAAACGTTGAAGGATTACTTAGGACTTTACAATAAAATAGATGTATTGCTTTTAGCGGATGTTTTTGAGAACTTTAGAGATGTTTGTCGTGAAAACTATAATTTAGACCCTAGTTGGTATTATACAGCCCCTGGTTTAGCTTGGGATGCAGCATTAAAAATAACAAAAGTGAACCTAGAGCTTTTAAGTGATTCTGATATGCTTTTAATGGTTGAAAAGGGTATCAGAGGAGGTGTTAGTATGTGTAGTAAAAGATATGCAAAAGCAAATAATAAGTATATGGGTAAATTATATGATTCTAGTAAACCATCAAAATATTTATTATATATAGATGCAAATAGTCTTTATCCTTGGGCAATGAGTCGTCCTCTTCCTACACATGGTTTTAAATGGATGACAAATAAAGAATTAGAAATTTGGCAAAAAATCCCATGTATATTAGAAGTAGATTTAGAATATCCGAGAGAATTACACGATTTACATAACGACTTTCCTTTAGCTCCTGAACGTTTAAAAATAGAAAAAGTAGAAAAACTTATTCCAAACTTAAATAATAAAGAAAATTACATTATTCATCATGAAGCTTTAGAAACATGTGTTGATTTAGGTTTAAAAATTACTAAAATACACCGAGGAATTAAGTTTGAGGAAAGCCCATGGCTTAAATCATATATTGATACAAACATTGAACTAAGAAAAGCGGCTAAAAATAATTTCGAGAAAGATTTTTTTAAATTAATGAATAACTCAGTTTTTGGTAAAACTATGGAAAACCTGAGAAACAGAGTAGCGATAGAACTGGTTTCTAGTGAAGAGCGTTGTAAAAAATTAGTAGCAAAACCAAACTATAGTCACGCAACAATATTCGATGAAAACTTAACAGCGGTACACATGAAAAACACTAAGTTGGTATATAATAAACCTATTTACTCAGGATTAAGCATCTTAGATATTAGTAAAACACATATGCAAAAAACTTATTATAATTACTTTAAACCTAAGTATGGTAAAAAGGTTAGAATGTGTTATACTGATACGGATAGTTTTATTCTTGAAGTAGAAACTGAGGATTTATATAAGGATATTGAAGAAGATGTGGTTGAAATTTTTGATACAAGCAATTATCCAAAAGACCATTTTTTAAAAAATGATTGCAATGCTAGAGTAGTTGGAATGTTCAAAGATGAGTTAGGTGGTGAAATTATGACTGAGTTTGTTGGTCTTGGAGCAAAAATGTATGCTTATAAAACTTTAGATGATATAGAAGATAAAAGATGTAAAGGTGTTAAACAATCAATTGTTAAGAAAGAGATAACCGTTAGTAATTTCAAAGAGTGTTTGTTTACAGAAAAGGACCAGTATAGAGAGATGAGTATTTTAAGAAGTAGGGAGCATAATATATATACTGAAAAGTTAAATAAAAAAGCGTTAGGGGCAAGTGATGATAAAAGGTTTGTTTTGAAAGACAAGATTGATACTTTAGCTTGGGGGCATTATAAAATAATAATATTAATACTTTAGCTTGGGGGCATCGTGAAATATAATTTAATTTTATGAATTAAATTATATTTATATATAATTTTTTTTCCCAGCCTTTTTTAATATTTTATTTCTTGCATTATTTGTTAACCTTACAGGTTTTTTTCTCATTTCTTTTAAAAAATCTACTGAATATCTATCCAAATCACTAACACCATTAAAAATATGCATTACAATTTCGTATATTAATTGGTTTCTAGTTATTTTTTTATCAAATTTAATTCCTAAATTTCTTCTACATATAAATAATATATTTTTTTTCGAATTGTTTTTAAAATTATAAATATCATCCCAAAAATGCATCTTATAATCACTATTTAGTCTAAACATAGGGTCTATAGAATCTAAAATACTATTTACATAATTAGATAAAAGTATTGCAAATTTTGCTAAAATTTCTTTGTCTGAAATTAAGTTATTAAATTTTTTTTTAACTATATCCATGTTTACCAAATTCTCTTCCATGTTATCTATAGCCTTCATTAAACCCTCATCTTTATCTAAGTTTAACTCCTTTAAGAACTCCTTTAACGACTCCATCTTGAATTATTTTATGACTTAAAATCTAAAAAATTCAAAAAATTTTTTTCACTTCTTTATTTTTGAATTTTTTGTAAAATGGATATAGTAATTAGATTAGTCCCTCATGCATAGACTTATCTTGCGTCGACACATGGGGGGCATAATATATATTAGTTGATGCGTTGGTTAGTGGACACCGTTGTTAATCGATGCGTTGGTTAGTGGGGTAATGAAATTTATTTTCTTTAGAATTATGAGGAAATAGATTTTTCATTCAAAAATCGTATGGGCAAATTGGGTTATTTTATAAAAAATTTAATCAAAAAATTAAAATAAGCTAGAAAATACAATTTCTAATCTACTAATGTGTTCACGGGACTCAATGGATGATAATTTAATTGGCGAGGTTTGATTGCAAGTTGGGCCAGAAACAAGGTTTTTATTTAACTCTTCAACAGACAACAGAACCTTTGACTTGTTTAACTTGCAAGCAGTTGAAGACGACAATTTCAATGGGGCTTAAATGTTTCAATTTATCATTGGGAGGGCAGAAACATTGGTGGAAAAAGGAGAAAATGCTGATTACCAGCATTTCTCCCTGTCCCACCATGGTTTCTATAGCCCTCTTCTTCGCGGTCGTTAAAACGCAAGATTGCTGGTTTAAGAGTTTAGTAATACATTTACGAGTTTTTAAACGAGTACCAGATGGGTCCGTATTCACCACCCATTCTTAAGAACATTATTTGTCTTATTCTCCAGATTTTTCCAAATTCAGAAAGTAACACAACTTTTGATTTGCTAGACCATTTGGTTTAGCCAATCAGAAGTTGTTCTACTTTCAAACTTCGAATACCTAGAAGAACAAGACAAAGAACGTTCTAAAGAATGGTTGGTGAATACGCTCCAGGAGTCCATTCTATACCCTCAGATGTACCTAGCCATGTCATGTCGACAGAATGGTTTGCTCTCTTTTTCTGAACTTTACTTCAAAAACAGAGATATGGGTCTTTTTAAAAACAAGTTGCAAATTGTGTGAATTGCAGATTTGAACAGCACGTTCTGTGCAATCTGTTGATGTTCATCGGGCCTGCAAAAGCTGGGTATGGTGCCCCTGATGTTGATTTTTATTCGATATTTATCAAACTTTAACAAATTGTCTATAGCGAAGCCTTATATCTTGAGTGCAACGTCGAAAAAGAACCTAGTTGCCAAACATTTTAAATCTTTTTGTTCTTTCCTTTAACATATTTTCTCACGGTCTTCTGTTTTAGGAGATCGACAGTAAATCAAAGTAATCTTGTCTTAACTTTTCATGCCATGCGTCACTTGCCAAAAGCCACGTATGGCACAAAGTTTGAATACTTTTCTTCAAACCGTTCACTTACATGGGATGTCATGCATATCAATCTTTCCATTTCCCCTTGTTTTCTCACGCTCTGTCGTAATAACATGACAATGTCACAGCAAAATTTCCATGGATGCTTTGTCACTTGTGATAATATCAAGTCAGTGTTTACACTGTTAAATATAATTCGATTCTTGAGAAAATAAGCAACAATTTTCCTCTGTATCTTCTAAAATAACAAACCACTGAATCAAGAGTATGGAAGATTTCCATTACTTTACAGTTGCATAGCTAAGCTTGTAGGAATGACAAGGCCAAAGGCAAGGGGTCTTGGGACCAGCGGGTCGCGCTCAGCATCCTGGTGGGAGGCCCAATGGAGGCGTAGGCAAACCTATATTGTAACCATTTTCAATATCTTTGAATATTCCATACTAAGAGAGTTTGACTCATTAGCAAATTTTATTTACTTTGCGCGAGTATTCATCTGTCAGTTGGCAAAATTCACAGTACCGGTCACACGGTAACTACTCCAGTGCCTTACGAAATTAATGAATTAAAGATAACACCTGTGAGTGTATGTCTTTCTCCAGATGGTTAGACCTGCATACCTTGCATGAGGAAAAAATCAGGCGAACTTTTATGTAAATTTATCTTTTTTTCCCAGGTGCATCCTTTCAAATTGAATGACGTGATATTGTGTTGTGTAATAATGTTGTTCTACTTTTACCCACGTTTGTTAAGCCTGCCATACACTTTGCTATATTTTTTGTTCATACAGGTCTGTGATACAAGCATGAAGCATTTTAACACATAATGCAAATCTCCATTAAGTGTCTGGATACTTATTCGTGTTACAAAAGCGTAATCGGTTGATTTTTGATTATTTACTGTCTGTTACTGTGTGGTCGGGCCATTTTTTAGTCGCTGGCAGAATAAAGAATTTTAAAATTAGGCAAAAAGTAAACAAAAGACAAGCTACCTGGCAGGTTTTAACCTAGTTTTGAAATTCATTTCTCTGTCAGCAACTAACACTTGGACCGACCGCACAATGACAGATTGTCATCTTCTCAATGATTTCCATACTTTTAAAATGGTATGATATAAATTCAAATGCATTTAAAAATCCGCACATCCGCTTTGTTTACTTTCGGGCTTTATTGTTACTTCAAGTTGTCCATACATCCAATTTGGTTTAGCCAATCAAATTTAGAAATTCTTTAGACGGATGGATGGTTGGTAAATACGGTGCCTGTACAAAACATAATTCCGATCTTGATCTATACAATATTCAAAGCAGCTAACGTTGTCCCGTATTACATGAAAAAAAGTACTTTATAAACAATAACTTTTTTACAGCACCGAACAGATCTAACTTGACAGATTAATTACCTGCTATTGATAAGCCACATTCCTGACTTATCGAACACAACTACACACTTATCTAGCCAAAATCCGTCCTAGAACTAAGAAACTAGCTAGTTGCTGCATAGCACAAACCAACAACTTTTGAAAGATAGTAAAGAACTTCTCTTAACAACGTTCTCTCAGCGTTTTCCGTACCACTTGATTCAGGTTGCGTGCAGAAAGCACGCACAGCACGTTAAGCCTAAGTCCCACTAGCGTACATATATTTTACCTTCATGCACATCTGCGAAGGCAATTTTAGAAAAAATCAGAAATACGTCGCCATATGCTGAATATACGGAAATGTACGAGTCTAACTGTTCTGTAAGTTATGAGTATTTGCGTTTCTTGCGTATCTTGCGATTCTGCAACATTATCCGCCTACTAAACGTTGAACATGGCGGGGAGGATGAAACGAGACGAGACGAGACGTGACGAAACGAGACGAGAGATATCTTTGTAATATGTACGCAACTGTTTGACATTTCTTACTTTATGAAACACATTATTATGTAACAGTGCACCACTTTCGTTCAAATACAAGTGGAATAAGCTGTCTATCTATCCTGTTAACAGTTTGTTAATTTTAAACAGATGCCACAATTATTTCAACATTGAGAACGCCCTCTAATTAGCGCAAAATTTAACCCTTAAAACTCTTTACGTGTCTCAGTGCTTTTGTTGACACAGAAGATCAACACCAGTCTGCAAATAAAAACGTGCAGGTCGACCCTGATCCCTGATTGTGTGATAGTTCGAGATATGCTGGCAAAATCAACACTTGAACTTAACTAAATAGACTGTTTTGACACATTTAATGTCCAGTCAAGTTATATAACACTAAAAGGGTTTAAAAACAATTTCATCATGTGTTGCAATTTGTTTGTGTTTGAAACGTGGTTAGAAACACACTGCCTCTCGTACGTTATCAAAACTAATTACGTAAGCGATTATCATACATTTCTTTTTTACTTTTTGCTTTTCCCCCATTAATCAGTAGTTTTAAGTTTTGTATTTTCAAGGCAAAGCAGATGGAACAACGACGATTTACAACTGATTCATGCTTATGCATTAAGTATGGACCAGTGTGAGACTGTGCTGTCAAAAGATAATTCTACCTAATGGATCAGCCGGATTTTACACAAAAGTGATCCATCTCATGCGAAGACTTGCTTCTAGTATAACGCGTTATGAAGATGCATTTAACCCCCTTTTCCTAGACCTCTGATCATCTATAAACCTGTGCAAGATAAAGTCAACACAAATCATACATCGTTTGACGGTCAACGATCACCACAAATGCATTGTGAAAGAAAATGACATGCCAAAAACAAAAGGCAAAACTGTCTCGCTTGAGAACTTAATGCACACAACAGACTTAAGCAACCGATATTTCAGTTCCATTTTTATTTAAATACTCCTTGATCGCAAACACTTTTGGACAGTTGATTTCATTTGAATATTACGAAGCCACGCATACAAATGAAAATAAAGTTATGATTTGACTTAAATCTTATAATAGACTTTCATAGACTATTGTACAGACTTATTTACGCCACATTTGTTTTTTTTTTTAATAATTCTGGGTTTATTTTACAGTGAAAATTTTGATAACTCACATTACTTAAAAGTTGATACAAAAATTAATGGGTATTTTTTATGCATATCAGTCTTTACCAGACGATTCCGTATTTTGACTAAACCGTGGAAAAAGGCTTCTAAGATCATTGTGAGAAAAGGAGAAAATGCTGCTAACTGGTATTTTCTCTTTTTCCCCCACAATGTTTTTACTCTCTCAAAGTTAATATTCCATAATTTGTAGCCACATGTAATTTGTCGTCTGCTTTCAGTTTGGACAAATCTAAGATTTTGTCGTCTGGTAAAGTAAGCACTTGAAACATCTTGACCTTGGGTCACCCTTGGTTTAAGTAAAGGCATTTTTAAGTTGTCTGGAGATTTCGATGCTGGTCACATAGACGTGTACATGATTAAGGCCATTCAGAGCCACAGTTTGGTCCCGGTGGCATACACGCAAAACAGCAAACTATCACTGTAACAAAACTGAAATACAGTCGAAAAGCTTCGAAGCTTCCTTAAAAGAACTTTCTAAGCTAGCAAGTACTCTTTGATTTAGATTGAGAAAATGCAAGCAAAAAATTAATAATCTGCGTGTCAGGTATGAATGGTTTTCTGTGCAGTCCGCCTGGAAGCATGTGCCTTCATCGTACTTCCACACTATATAGAGTACAGACCCAGTCTGATGTGACGTCACATATGACAATAAAAAGAGCTTAGTGTCAATGTTTATGGATATTTACAGCAAGCTTAAAGCAGTGAATCAACGTTATGTCCGCCTGCTTCTTTCACACCAGATTTATTTGACTGATAGCAGATAATCTGCTGAAATAATATATCTATTACGTATATGGAAATAACACGAATGGTAATGGCGGAAAAAAAGCCTTATCATACTACGAACAATTTTTTACAACTCAAGAAATTCCGAGGTACAGAATGATGAATTCATACAACTAAAAAGTCGACAGAGTAATAAGCCAGACAACATCGTACTATACAGAGAAGCTGTTCAGATTGAGCAACATCTCCATCTGTGAGAATTTTTTTTAATTTTCTTTAAAGCTTGAATTATACTGGTTTCAAAAGCGTTTGTAAGAGGAAAGGTTAAAAATAAAAGGAAGGGTAGGAAAGAGAAGCGTTTTGAAACACGTACTCTAACATGACACATGAATTCGGCTCTATAAACACAGTGCAACGAAAGCGTGGTAAAATTTACGTCATTCTATGTAGAGTGACGTCATTCTGTATAAAATAAGTAGGTAATTCAATGGAATATAATGAGCATCCGCCTTTTTAATGTGCATCCGCCTTTTTACTCTAAGTATGAACTTGTTTTCCTTTCATTAAGATTTAGTCATGTTAGAATCGAAATAACCTTTTTTCTATCGTGGTTTATCGTTCAATAAACCACGTTGTGAGTTATGAGGCACAATGAATAAATCACTCGCGCTATCGCCCTCGTGGATTATTTATTGTGCCTTATAACTCACAACCGTGGTTTATTGAACGATAAACCACGATAGAAAGAAGATTATTTCTTAATTAACCATGAAGACATGAGTTAAAAATACGATTTACTTTGTGAATGGTTCGTTGTCAGGCTACAGAGAACGATGATTTTTACTTGCATTCGTAACTGGATTGACCGAACAAAATAAAAGGGTTCTAGGACTCTTTCGTGCATTATTTCCACGATATTTGTAACAAATATTTTCTTCTACATCTAGAGTAAATATGTCACCACGATCTTTGAGATTATAATAACCAGTATAAATAAACTGCACATCAGAATTTAAAAATTTTGCCATTTCTTGGAGAGTTAAATGTTGAGTAAATATGAAACCATGTTTGTGGAGAAAACAATAAACCAATTATAAGTGCACATCAGACTTCAGCTATTTCTTCATTTTTTTGAAGTGATGGCCCAGTTTTAGCTCACCGAAGCACGATCTGCTTAAACTGAGCTTATGTGATTGTGCTGTGTCCGGCGTTCGTTGTACGCCGTGCGTCGTGCCGTCGTCAACAGTTACCTTGTGTGCACTCTAGAGGCAACATTTTCTGTCGGATACTGATTAAACTCAGTCAGAATGTCTCGGACGCCCTCAAAATTGAGTCACGTCGGGTCAAAAAGTGGGTCGCCAGGCAATATCGTAGAAAAGCCTCGTATGCACTCTAGAGACAACATTTTCAGCCAAATACCCATGGAAAACGATCAGAATGTTTGTCTTGATGATATCCCAGATATGTTTGAATTGGGTAACGTCAGCCAAGAAGTAGGTCAGGGCCAGGTCTTAGATAAATCTTTTGCGCACTCTAGAGGCGGAAACTTGGTCAGAATATTTTTCTTTTAATGAAATCTGGTACTAGTCCAAAATTGGGTCATGTGAGGTCAAAAGGCAGGTCATTTGGAGAGATCTTGTGTGCACTCTACAGGCCACACTTTTAGCCCAATACCAATGAAACTCCGTCAGAATGTTTGTCTTGAATTATTAGACAAGTTCAAAATCGGGTCTTGTCAGGTCAAAAAGTAGGTTACTGTCACAAATCTAAAACCTTTTGTGCAGTCTGAAGGCCGCATTTTCAGTCTGATACTCATGAAACATCGTCAGAATGTTTGTCTTGATAATATCGCTGAAAAGCTCGAAAATAGGTCAAGTCGCTCAAAAAGTAGGTCCTTAACACTCATGTATTTTACATCATTACAACCGGGATCTTTCAGTTTTATCAATCATGAATGACTCAGGTAAGCATTTTAGGGCCAATGGCCCTCTTGTTTCTTATGTACATTTTGATGATTTACTTTAAGGCACTGAGGACCTCCATTAGCAATGGAACCCAGGAAACACGTACAAGCAAGCCGTTGCCATATAAAATTGCTTTAAAGCAAAAACAAGAATAGAACCAAATATCGAACTACCTGTCATTTGGTTCCGATTTTCTGGCAACAACAACAACAACAAAGAACTATCGCATGCTGATCATTTTTTACAGCAGGTCAAAATGGATTTTATATTTTTGTATGACGTGCAAAGATTGAAAAAAATTCCAAATGTCATTGATCTACACAGACATACGCATAATGACAAGTATTTTTTCAATCGTTTGAAGGTCAAACTTTGGTAAATTGCTGTTAGCCCGAACTACCATTCACTTTTCTGGGAGTTATCGATATACATAAATTATGTACACAGGCGATAACACGAGTATATTTCTCTTAACTCGTATATTCATCGTTAAAAACAAGGCCAACCCGTAAATATATTATAAATGGTGGTAAACTAAGCTGTTGGCTGAATGTTGGCCCCAAACCAGCATGGGGCGTCAATATCGCTTCCATGTCATACTGGATTAGGGAGTCACTTTAAACTTTACCAGACAACAACTTTTAAATTTGACTCTACGTGGGGTGATCAGAAAGAACGCGAACCACCCGATTATTTCAAAAACTACTTTACTTAAGATAACAAAAATTTGCACAGATGAACATTAATTACCTGGTTACTTACTCAAGCGTTTAAATGACGTCATAGGCAAAAAAGAAAAGAGTGACGTCATTTCAATGACATCACATACTGCGTTAGCGGTTCACAATGTCGGATGACGTTTTATTTGAGCAGAGAGTAATTATAAAGTTTTACGTTAAACTCGGAAAGTCTTCATCGGAAATTAAGGCCGATTTAGATAAAGTTTATGGGGACTCAGCACTTAAGAAAACCAGTATTTGTAAATGGATTGGACGATTTAGAGAAGGACGCGAAACCGTTGAAAATGACCCTAAATCTGGCCGTCCATCAACATCAGTAACGGACAAAACTATCGCGGATGTGCAGCAGCATGTAAAGCAAGATCGTCGAGTTACTGTCAGGGAAATAGCTGACACATTTAGCATTTCCTATGGAAGTGCACAGGAGATTTTAACTGACAAACTTGGAATGTCGCGTGTTTGTGCAAGGTGGGTGCCTCGGCTACTGACGCCCGAGCAAATGGGGGTTAGGGTCGAAATTTGTTCTGAAATTTTAGAACGCAATAGGAAAGAAGGATCAAACTTTACTGATCGTATTGTGACATGCGATGAAACATGGGTACACTTTTACGAGCCCGAATCTAAACAACAAAGCAGTGTATGGAAACATCCAACATCGCCGTCCCCTGTTAAAGCCAAACTTTCTAAGTCTGTTGGTAAAGTTATGTGCATCATGTTTTTCTCTTCTCAACGTTTTCTTCTAAATCATGTTGTACCTATACATACTACAGTCAATGCTGAGTATTATGCCAGCATTATTCGAATGAATTTAATACAGTCCATCCGAAAAAAACAGCCGGAACTTCTATGGAGAGGCGTCATTTTACATCAAGATAATGCTCCCGCTCACAAAGCCAAACTTGTACAGGAAGTTTTGAAAAAACTAAACATAGAAACATTAGACCATCCTGCCTATAGTCCAGACCTGGCCCCATGTGACTTTTGGCTATTTCCTGTTTTGAAAGATTCTCTACGTGGCACGCGCTACGAGAGCAGAGAGGAGCTAACCCATGCCATGACCGGGTCGTTGAGAGTGATGTCACGTGACGGGCTCGCGCACGTGTTTCGCGCATGGGAATCAAGAATGAATAAGTGCATAGAACACAAAGGAGGTTACTTTGAAAAACAGTAAACATTCCAAGTTGATTTTTATAACAATATTCCGATAAAGGCACTGGTCCGCGTTCTTTCTGATCACCCCTCGTACTTAAAGCATTTACAGACGACATCAAATTAAGATGCTAAAAGTCGGGATTTGTCGTTAGAAGGGTAGAAAATATTGATGGAAAATATGCTGGTCTTTGGAAGGGTAGAAAACATTGTGGCGTAAAATGCTGGTGCTGGTTACCACCATTTTTTTACATTTCCAAAAATGTATGTTTCAAAAGCATTTTAATTCAGGATCGTGAAAACACAAGATTGTTTGGTAAAGGATGAAGGGAATGGTACAACTGAGATAGCAGATAATTATAGAACTAAACCAAGGCAATGTCTTGTAGCGGTCGTGTTGAGGCTAAAAGTAATGATGAATCTCCTTGCATTAGAAAAAAAAAAGACCTTTTTTTTTCTTACAATGGAAAATAAACACGACAAATAATAATCAAAACCTTTGAAAATAGGGCCTTTGAATGCGTTCTTGTGCGCATATTTCGCCTAACGAATTCTTGTTGGGGGGGGGGGGGGGAGGAGGTGTCATAAAATTGAAATAGTAATAATAAAGCACGGAAAAAAAGGGCTTTCTACAATTTCTCTTTTTGTTTTCCCTTCTGGTGTATTTTCCCTACAACGAAAGGAAATATAAATTCTACATTCCTTATTGTGGATTTGCAGAAAATGGAATAAGAATAGTTTGTGTTATTTTGCATAACTTTCTGCATTTAGTCCCTTAACTGCTAAATGAATGAAATGCAAACTGCCAGCAATCGACCAACGGTACCTAACTATTGCCATTTCAAAATTCTTTTTGCCAGAACAAACTAACAGCATCGGACACTGTAGATCCAAGATTTGACCACAAGTTTTGTTATTCTATTACTTTTTTAATTTAGAGTTAAGTTGTATATGTTATTAAACTGGTTGGTGTACACTGACCTAGATTGCACGTTCTTGGGTCTCTATCGTCAACAAAAGCTGTATATGTCTCTAAATACTCGTACTGTGAAAAAGTAAAGAGCGATAAGTGATAGTGCAAACCTTTTTAGTTATTTCTTTTCTCCAGGGTATTCCAGATTAACTCTTTCGGTGCCAAATATATTAACTCCACATCTTTCTACGGCTGAAAATACAGTCCACTGAATCTTAAAAAATATTTTATCTGATTAGTTCTAATTTTTAACGTGTGTCGTCCGCAAAGTCTCCGATTTCGCTTTTATCGCTGAAACGATGAATACTCTGATACATTTTGAAAATAAAATTATAAATATTCTTTGTTCGAACCCAAGGAAACTTTGTATCAGCTTTTATCACCGCCCATAGGCTCAGCACCGTTTTTGTAGTATTAATAGTCCAGTAAATTGACAAACTTGAGACTACTATATGCCTGTAAATGAAAATGGCTCGAATTTATCTTTTTAAACGATCATTAATACTACGACATCAAGTTTGTTTGAATCAGATTAATCCACCAATATGGCATACCCAACATCAGAGCATTCTCTGTGGACCCTTACCTCAGTGTACAATGTTAAGAAAAGCAGCTTAAGTGTTAGCCAGAAAATTTACAATATATTTAAATTTATAATAACTCAGTTATTGTACGGTCGGTTTAAGTGTTAGTCACTGGCTGGAAAATGAATGTTAAAAGATGGAGCTACATGGCAACTTTTGGCCTAGTTTAAAATTCATTTTCCTACCAATGACTAACACTTAGACGGGTCGCACAATGACAGATTGTCATTTCCACAATAATTTTCATACTCTTAAATGGATGATTTAAATTCAGTTGCATTTTGCCATCCCTTTTGTTTACTTTTGGCCACTATTTAGCCTCTTAGGGAGGGCCGTACTAAAAAGAATTTTGGTCATTCCTGTATGTACTTATTGCCCGGGCAGATAATTAGTTTAGGTCACTGACACCTTGACATTTTCACTTGAAAACCTTAGGTGATAATCTACTGCTACATGTGAATGATATGTGTAGTGCTCTAAAAGGTCTAAATGCATCTGCAAAAAGTATCAACCAAGGTCAGCCTGCGCAGTCCGCGCAGGCTGACCTGGGCCGAAACACTTTTTGCTATTCAAGCTACTTCATGGTTCAGCCGTTGAATAGACAAAATGGATTTTATGAATTAACAATTATGTGATGACTTGCTAGCTATGATGCATCACGGAAATGCATTTAGGCCGCTTTTCTCAGAGCATGGCTCATGTGTATTAACTTTCATAACCTACATGTAGGTCAGGCCTATGTCTCCATATTGAGGGCAGGCATAAGAATGGAAAACTGAAAAGGTTTGAAACTGAATGAATATCGCTTGGTCTCAAACGGCACAACACAACAACATAGGCGGTGTGAGCTTCATCTTTAAAATTCAGCAATATGGCGAAAAACATTGATTTAGTAATGCATGCGTGAACGAACACAATGACTTTCGTAATCTGTCTTGGTTTGGCTTGTAGATCAAAGATAAAGAATTAATTAACGCTGTACCCAAAACATCTACTTTTACAACCTCAAGAAAGACAGCTTTTAAAACGTTGGTGAGAAAAAGGAAGAAATGTTGGTTACCAGAATTCCTACTTTTCTTACGTTGTTTTGTTGCACCTTCAAACACAGATCCTACCATTTTAACGAAATTTAATTTGTTATATGCAAATACTTTCAACACGGTAAAGTGTAGTAAAGAATTAATGAAAAGAACAATCGATTCTCACACAGTTGATTTTACTTTTGACTGGTCTCTGGGAAACGTTCTTCTCTGTACCAAACATAAAAGCCATGCTTTGTGGAAAGGGGATCAGTGCATTTGCAAAAAAATTGGATCCAAGTCAGCCTGTGCAGTCCGCGCAGGGTGACCTCGGTCTTATTTTTTTGCAATGGATCAATCCTGCCTTATGGTTTAGTCGGTTGATGGACAAAATTTATTTTATGGATACATAATTATGTGATGACATGCTTGGTATAATGCGTCAGGGATATGCATTAAATCCTCTTTTCACAGAAAATAATATCTTGTCGTTTTTAGATTAATTTAAACATATGAGCCATGCTGTGACAAAAGGGGGCTTAATGCATCATCGTGATACATGACACCGGCCCAATCATCACATAATTATGGATCCATAATAGCCACTTTTTTAAATAACCGACTTAATCATGGGGTAGACTGGTCCTTTGACAAACAGAAAATTGACCGATAGCGAAAAGTTTCGGCCCAGGTCAGCCTGCCCGGACTGCGCAGGCTGACCTGAGCCGATACTTTTCGCAGATGCATTAAGTCCCCTTTTCATAGAGCACGGCTCAATTATTTATTTTACATCGACTGAGAAACAATTTCCTACAACTTGTACTAATCTCTCGCGATTCTGCTTCCTTGGAACTACACCAGTACTCACGCCGAATGATTGGGCCAAATGAACGGTCTCAAAGTTGACACCCGCTCCCAGGTATCGAACTCGGGACCTTATGGTTACGAGACCTCCCTCTACCTCACAACCACGAACACTACGCGTTGTCGTTTTTATACAATAAAAAAAAAAACCCTGCTAATGTTTAGTTTGCTTTCGATTGATGGGGGGTATTTAGAGAGAAGTAGAGAGAGTGGAACAAGGTCATACAGCACGTATCTTGGTAAACTCTACACAAAATGCACCCGAATTCACGTACGTAAAAGACAAAGGTCAGCAAGTAAACAAAACAAATATTTACGACGCTTTTACAGCAGAGTTCCCGGAATGATACGACCCACATCTCTGTTCCATAAACGGTAACTTCAGGGGGCTAAATGAAATAAAAAATAAAAAAAAATGTCCTCTGTGGATAAAGCGATCATTTGGTCATGTTTTAGAAAAGTGGCGGGCGATGTAGATTCAAGATCAGATTTTACGTTCTTTGACGTTTCCACTCTGCTACACTGTCTACAAAGTCGATACTCGTTGCCATTTGTAAATTTTCTTCATGTCCAAAGATCGGTCTACATTAGGGTTCAGTCGATTGTTAGACAAAATGGATATTATGGATCCATAATAAGGTGATAATTTGCTTGGTACAATGCATAACGAAGATACACCAAATTCTCTTTTGTCAGAGGATGGCTCATATGATGGTTCAAGGCCATGTCATATCTACCCAGTTATAACACTTTGGGACTAGTCATTCCTTGAAAACTACGAATACGCCAATGCATGGGTAGAGACATGGCTCGCGACGCACATTAGGTAATGCAACCTGTGGTGATAAAACCGTTAACCACTTAATCAAGGAGTACCCCCCGAAAACATATACTCTAAATATATCGCAATTTGTTTTGTTTT
The DNA here is from genome assembly GCA_946811185.2 of Hippopus hippopus. NCBI lineage: Eukaryota > Metazoa > Mollusca > Bivalvia > Cardiida > Cardiidae > Hippopus > Hippopus hippopus. The sequence continues at coordinate 11,727,663 of OX328104.1, forward strand.
GCACATATTATTGTTGTAACGCTGTACAGTGAGTTGAATGACTTGACGTTAAACTGGAATTTTATAACCACGTTATCTCAAATAACCTTATTACAGAATTGGCAATGGTTTCCTGCTTGTAGAAAGAATCTTGAAGGAATTATCGGTAAAGAAATAAGTTTGTCAGAATGACTAAATTTAAGAGCTGGGAGAGTATAAGATAAGAGAGTTAAGATAGTATGCGAACTTAAAATCTTATTATACTGAAAAGAAATTTCTCGCGATCTGATAATATGCCCTGAACATATATTCCTGTACACTGGCAAAATCTACGTAAAAGCAGTTTCCCTTTCGGGAGCCCCGTATACATAACTACACTTTTAACACAACATCCAAAATGGAGGCATCGATCGATACGAGCCGCCCACAAGACAAACATACTGAGTAGCCTGCACCATATTATTACTAGTTTCCGTTGATGGTTGTCATTAAAGCAGAAAGAATGGGTTATCTTTGAAAATAAATGAATAAATAGTTACATAATTTATTATATTATCGTTAATGTCATTCTAAAACAAATACACTGGGTTAAAATGAAACCGTCCCTTCGTCAGGTATGCAAATTGTGAAGTGTCGAAATTCATACATTGTAACGTTTAAAGGATAACCAAGTGGTCGTTGAAGGCAACTAATGGTTGTTTACTTTTGCCAAAAAAATCAATAGTGCATAGTTACTTTTTTAAGTTGTTTAAATCCATGTTTAAATAGAAATACGTTGAATGTCGATCGCAGTGACATCGTCGAGTTTATGCACCAAACTGCACGTTTTACCAAGGTTTCAATGACGTCAGTTCATATTGACGTCAATTTACATTTAAATGGAGCACTCAGAAGGGAAATTCTATTTCGTCAGCGTACTCAATTCGTGAGACCATAAAACAGGTAAATTACACTGAAATGGTAAAACTTTGCAGCATAATAATTAGTTGTACGTCATGTGGCAGGGGACTTGGAAACTTGTCCACGGCTATGGCGAATTATGTCGCAGCCTCGCCTTCGGCTCGGGGCGACATGATTCGCCACAGCCATGAACAAGTTTCCAAGTCCCCTGCCACCTGACCGTACTTGTAACTAATAATGTACGTTAGATACCTCGCTGTTTATTTGTGAGCCGTGCTCTGAGAAAACGGGTTTAATGCATTTGCAAAGAGTATCGACTAAAAGTCAGCCTGGCAGTCCGCGCAGGTTGACCTGAATTGAACTTACTGCTGTTGGTCAATTTTCTTCATGTCATAGGACCGTTATACCTCATAATTCTGTCGGTTGTTGGAGAAAATGCACTTTTTGAATCCATAAATTTGTAAAGACTTGCTTGGTATAACGCATCACGGATATGCATTAAACCCCCTTTCTCGAGAGCACCGCTCATTCATTTATAATACCTCTGGGTTGGTTTAAATGAGATTGTGAGATTGTTAGCTTAAATTATTTGTCATCATTTTTTTTCAAGACGATCCAAATATATCTAATGAGTTTATGGAATAACTAGATCATTTCCGGAGTCCACTGAAGTGGATTCAATTATTTTCGAAGAAATCAGCGTTTTACCAAGGCTCGCATCTTTAATTCAATGAATTGCTAGACAAGAAAGGTTAATACAATTTGCCTAACAGGGGAATTGGTCCATATTATGTTAGACACTACAAGGCTAACGTTCTGGGTTGTTTATCAAACATCTAACCGTAGACATCATAAATCTTGTAGACAATATATCTATTCCGAATTTGATTCTGATCGCTGTATTGTATAAGTTTAACCCCTAGGCTGCTAAGCGCGATTCACTGACCTTTGAGGACAGTGTTGATCAAGATCAGACTGCACAGAACGTGCAGTCTGATCTTGGATCTACACTGTCCGATAAGGAGATATCTTCCTCCAAACAATAATTTTGAAATATCATTATTTGGGTTTTTTTTAATATCGGCTTGAAAGTTTCATTTAACTTATTTAGCAGGATAAGGGTTAAAAATTGATCGTGAAGCCATTTTATCTATTTTTGTTCATTTTTTAAAGCCGACAGCAGAAAAAAAAAGTATCAGTTACCGAACTTTGTGTTTAGCTGCTTACCGTGCATAGTTTACCATATTAACTTTACTGTCTACCATAAAAAGATCTTAGAATCGTCCATATTCCAAGTAATTACAGAGGACAAATTTATATGGCTCAAGCGTTGGGTTTTATCTTAAAAGCATGTTTGAAAAAATAGTGAATGCTGTTCAATATCTTCCTCAGGGTCGTAAAAGCTCAGGGTCGTTTAGTTTATAGTATTTTTTGGATGAGATTGAACTGTACAACATGTACAGTCTGATCTTAATTATTCAATGTCCGATTTTCTGAGATATTCGGCCCTTGAAATTGCAGCCCTAGTGTTGTTTTTTTCACTGACAATTCGTCCACTGAAGTGGCGTAAAATTTGATCTTATCTTGTGTTTTATTTCAATCAGTATTTCAAAGGGCATTGACTTTGCCCTCATCAAATGTTTTCAAAAGCATTGTCCACTTGGCGCGTAATTTGTCCGATTTTTCTCTCTTTTTTTTTTTGCATTTCGTCTTAATTCTTTCCATACTGTACACAACACCGGAAGCTTTGTGGACAGCGTAGATCAAGATCAGACTGAACAGAGCGTGCAGTCTGATCTCTGATCTACACAGTCCACTGCTTTATTCGAGATTATGACCGAACTGTCTCTTGATTTTGCAGCAGAACTGTATTTGTAGCCCTTGAGAAAATTCACTTTATTTATTTAGTAGTGAAAGAGTTAACCAACTTTCACAGTTTCTTTCTTTACCTTCTATTTACCTTCTATCCCCCCTCCTCAGAAAAAAAGAATTATGCCGCTTGTTATAACGAATTGACAAGATGCTCCTGTAGTTACTCTCTCGAGTGTTCTAGATAAACACAGTTGCAACAAAAACCGTTTTTATTCTCCTAGCAACGCAAAAAGAACGCATTTGACAAAACACAATGTCTGAAAATTATTCATGGAACTACGACAGCTCATGGTGATCTATGGAAGAAGAAAATCAATTCAATGTAAATGTCGTTTTAAAAACGGTCTTCCATTTGTATCGCCAGACATTTTAATCCAGTGCCGAACCGAACCGAATACTTTTATACGTCCACAAGTGCTCAATGTACGTTGAAGCGCTAAAAAGGTAGACTCCTTTAACCTTCGTCCTGCTACATACACGTAGATTAAATGAAACTTTCAAGCCGAGTGTAAAAAAAAAGCATTATTTCAAACTTATTTTTTAGCGAAAAAAAAAAATCTTTTTAACGGACAGTGTAGATCATAGATCAGACTGCACATTCTGTGCAGTCTGATCTTGATCTACCATGTCCGCAAAAGGTCAGTGATTCGCGCTTAGTAGATTAAGGGTTTAAATGTTAAAAGAGACACCTTTGGTATAATCATATAAATGAAATACAAAGCCGAAATACTGATCGGATCATGAAGGGGGTGTTAACGCATCTGGCCTTTTCCCTGAATACTCCTTGGTTACAAATAGGCTTGCATGTCAATATCATGCTTTGTTAAATATTTCTGCTTCTCAAAGGTTTTTTTCTGTTCTAAGGTTGAAGCATAAAAACTGATCGAAAAACTCACTGGAGACAATATTAGAGTAGTTTTTAACTTTTTCGTATATTTTTTTCAAAAGCCATCATCCCCAGAATCGTAAAATTACCGAATTGTTCGGTGCATTACTAAGAGCGTTCACTTGCATCGATGTAAGAATTTGACCAGTGATTTTGGTATTTAGATCCGCTGCACACTGATTACTAGAAGGCTATATGGCCTGCAACTCGCGAAAAAAGTGCGTAAAGCGTCGTCCCGGATCAGCCTGCGCAGTCCGCGCAGGCTAATCCGAAACGACACTTTCCGTTCTTATGTAATTTTCTGTTTTGTGCAAGTCTACTGTAGGACTGCGCAGGCTGATCCGAGACGACACTTTACGCATATGTCCGAATGCCCCTTTTCGCGTGTTGCAGGCCAATTATAACTGTCAGGTGAACAAATAAATGTTCTACCTGGTCTCTGACTGCTTTAAGTGTATAACTGTCTGCCTGTCTTATTCAGACTTTTAGTTGATTTGAAAGTATTCAAAAACTGATATCGTACAAGTTCACTTCTCTGTCTCTCTCTTTCCCTTGCCGCTTGCTCTGTCTGTCTGTCTATCTGACTGTCTGTCTGTTTGTCTGTCTTTTTTGCCGCCAGCTCTCTCTCTCTCTTTCTCTCTAAAACTCTCGTTCGGGCTTCTTTAAACGCGTTTTAGCAAAATATATGAATATATGAGTACTTTTTTGGGGGTCAAAACTTAAATTTCTGGATTTTCCCACGAAAGTCTTAATTAGTCCGTAGTCTAAATGTTAATAAACCATAGTTATAATTTGTAAACAATATTCAAAATCAGTACGCACTTTCAGAAATTTCATATAATGTTTTTACTTTTAAGAGCTGCACATTCCTGGAATGACCCCGCTGCACTCCAAACAACTCTGAAAGCACATACCGTATCTACTTACATAGAAGTTTGTGGCTGATAGCATTTGACTTGTGCACTGCATGAAAAAGGAATAGTAACAATTAGAATACTGTTTATTCAAAACAATGGCGAACATTTAAAAGTCTCCTTTAATCTGCCAGCTTTGCATTTATACTACAAAGCGCTGACATGTCCTGCATTGCTGTCAAAAATGTTGGCCCTAATTGTAATTGTCACACAGAATCATTTAATGATATACTAATGCTTTCCTTATGTCGTGTACGGGACTGCACAACGACAGCAGAGTATAACGGTACTTTTGTAACACGATGATGTCTAAAAGTGTGCCAGAAACACGATATCCTTAAATACAATCGCTACATTGCTAAAACAGTAAATTGTCGAGGAGTCAAATACGAGTAAAGCAGAGAAAATAGTTTATAATGATCAGCTTTTACACTTTATGTAAACCCCACCTTATAACTTCATCGTGGGTCTCCGGAAGATATGCATATTTTGGCCAAAACATTGATTTGAAATATTAGGTGTTTGCTTCCATTTTTTTCAGTCAACATGACAAAGGTATTATCTTCTAATTTAGGTGGCAGGATTAAGATGCCATCAGAATTATTTGGTGTGCGCAAGGAAATGGATGTGTAACCTTTTTTATGTTTTTCTTTGAAAAAACAATTTGTAGAAATTGGGCAAAAAAGTTTTTTAATCTCTGCTTGATGGTGAAAAATAGCTCAAGACTATTCTGTCAAGATACTTGAATTTTTGTAGACCAAGTGTCTGTAAATCAAAAGTAAAAAGGTTTTAATAGACGGGGCTCTTTGCTGGGAGGATTGCCTAAAGCAGTAATGATAAAGTGAACGATGAAATCTCCCCAAATCTCTTTACATGATTAATACCCTAATTGGCATTTGTGCTCATTCGTCTGTAATTCTGACGGAATAATGAATGGCCTTTAAAATCAGTCGCTGTTCAAGAGGTTACGTAATACTACTGTTTTTTATATAAGTATAATTATGCTCATGATGGGTCTGTATTTTTTCTTTGGTCATTGCATAACATTCTCCAAATGAGTACAAAAATTGTGTCCATAAATATGAATTTTATTGACAAAGAAAAAAATTGGTTCTATTAACCAGTCTAGCTCAACGTAGAGGACAATGCACATTTTTAATCCTATAATTTGAGAGGAAAAAAGACGTCTGTCATTATGACCTACAGAAATCATTTAGAACACGTTCGGATGAGCCGTGAGCATTGCCGTCCCTACCGAGTTTTATTCGTTTGTGAACCAAATTAAATGACACGAAAATCATTTAAGATCGTTGACAGCTTCTGGCAAACTTAACCAGTGCCCTTGCACAATGATGTTAATAGTTCAAAAGGTTTCGAGCGCAGATACTTCCATGTAACAGGCTGACGTTATTTCCTATACACTTCTTTCCCCCATGTTAAAACATTACATTGAATACATTACAAATCTATTTTGTTCAGGTCTATTATCTAGAGGCACCATATGGTTATCATCAACTGTACAGCTAATATAAGAGTTACAACTATTTCCTGTTGTAATTTGCATAGTTTTAAAACGAATTTTCATAGCCTTAATAACACATAGGCACACAAAACTGTAGAGGCTACCACCTATTTAACAAAAGGATAATTTTCAGGCTGCAAGTGGCAAAGAAACGCTCACTGCGGGCAGTTATCCCCCACATCAGATGTATTCTGAAGTCGTAACATTGTTCAAGCTCTATCGAATGATGGACAGAGTTAATAATCTAACTGCATACACCGCCCTTTTCATCCCTTTTATCTTTTCAGCGTAATAGGCGAAAACAGTTTTTTTTCGTGGATGACAGACTGAGATCATACTGCACAGAACGCGAGGTCTGATATTAGATCTTGCAAAGTCAAGTCTATAAAGTAAATTCTTTGTCGATTTCAGTGATTTGTATTTTCGGATTTATATACTTTGTGCTGCAAGGGTCAAATCTAAATATATTAGGAAACCAAGCACAATTTAGGCTGCTTTTTTGGGGCAGAGTTGATCGAACTCAGACTGAATGGAACGTGCAATCTGTTCTTGAGTCTATCTTGTCCAATGCTTTACGTCGTTTTCGGACCAAACAGGTCTTGGAATCGAAATATCTATTCGTATTTACCGACTTCATATACCGGTAACATATTTTCCCATCAAAGGGTTACAATGAATCACCGAGCCAACATAATGCGTCGTTTTCTAGAATCCACCTTCTGAAAGTGTTGGTAAATGCAAAAAGAAATCAATTATAAAACCTTCTAACAAGACACTTTAAAACAACGCTGCGTCTAATATCAGCAAAAGCTATTAGGTTAAACTCTCGACTTATCAGTCAGCTGATCAGTAAGAGTAAGTTGTGTCCAATCAATGAATCGACGTTTCATTGCAAGTAAATTAACCATAACTCTCACAGTTACGGTTTGGGAACCACGTAGGTTTTTCGTGTATTCCTATGTCAGACAAAAAGAATAACCCTGTCGATCCCGTAAAGTCCGGGACAAACCGCAATAAATTCTGATGGTCCGGTTTGGAATATTTTCCTGGCCCAACTGTTTTTGTTTTTTTAAAAATTCAATACAACGGCTGATCACCAAGAAGGTAAACAAACCGGACTACTTCCGGAGAATTCAGAGCATCGGATTTTGTCGGCATCCAGCCAACTGTGTTATGCCGTAAGTAGCGTGTTCAAACACGGTAACATACCTGAATGGTCAGGGCTCATATAACAAAATCTGGTTTCTAAGCAACTGCAACACCTGGACAATATCAGGGATATGAGAAGGCTTAATAGTTTAAAAAATGTTAAAAAATATCGCTGTTCCTCACCAAACGTACCCGGTCCAATACCAGGGTTGTGTGGTAACCCAAGATAGATTGAAAAAAAAAAATTTTTTTACCGCAATAATCCTCCACCGTTGACCCATTTCAGTGCCTGTTTAGGTCAACATAATAGATTCCGATTTCGATGAAATAATCACAGATTGATAGACCTTGAAATGTTGTTTCCAGATATGTATGCATCATACCGTGTTTTTACGGTGTTAAACATTATTTCAGTAAAATCGTTCACCTACCCTTGCTTTCCTGAAGTTTCTTTTACCAGTATTTCGCAAAATATTCTTTTCAAGCCACTGGCTGCTTTCTCACATAACCATCGCCGAAACAATGATCATCTGTGAGAAAGGGATGGATCCTGTCGACTATCAGTAGTTCTTATAAAGATTATTGCCGAGCTAGCGTGTCGAACCATTGACTCTCTCGTTCCAAGTCCTGTGCGCTACCGACTGTGCTACCAGGGCTTAGGTGCATCATAATGATACTAACGAACTTATTATTTTAAGGCATTGACCTATAAAATTTCCATACGAGAAAGACCACGGTATAACAGATGTATGTTTTAAGTGCTGAAGAAGCTCCTGAATTTTTAGAAACTTGACTTACCCTCGGGAATGTTTATAGTGAAGATAGACCAGAACAATATATCTTATTACACCTGTACTGTTTCAATGAATCTCGAGGCGTTATCTCGGCTAAAAAAGCTTATATGTGTACATAATATTTCAAATACTGGATAGATTTCATGAAACCTTGACACCGTGGCGGTTGTTTTTATTCTTCTGACGAATTTTTGTGCCAAAACAATTTCTTCCCATAGCTTTAGTTTTTTGTTTTCTTCTAGTTGGAAATCATATTTCGTGTTTTCTTGCAGTTGCGGTTATAACAAAGAAGCATTTCCTCGGTAGCCTGTGTAAATAACTTTGGTGGAAGCATGCTCAAAGGAGCACTTTGTCGAAGCTCACTCAAATGCAGTTCTTTCATCGCACGAAGAGGTGCTTTTACGAAAAATGCCTTTACCTTTTCACCGCTATATAATCAAGAAGGTTTGCGGACGGCACTGAATGAGATCAAACTGAATAGAAAGTGTAGTTTAACCTTGGTTTTCATCCCCCGCTTCTTGATTTTAAACCATTATTGAAAGTTTGGTCATTCGCAGCGTTAATTGTACTAAAATTATTACAACACTAAATCAAAGAAACAGCTTTTTTTAGACTGAGATAAACCAACATTGACCCACAGAATGCTGAGTGCGACTCAACAGGCTTTTCTGCATAGTACAGACCAAGATCAGACAGTACAGAACGCAAAATCTTCCACTGAATCTACACTCTACCATACGGTGAGAAATTGTTACTATCGGCAATTTTGAATCTTAACGACCCTGATGATGGAATCTTTTGAAAACACGGGGAGAAAAGGAGAACGTGTTGGTAGCCAGCGTTTTCTCCTTTTCACACGGTATTTTCTACTCTTCCGAAAACAAATTACTCAGTCATATTTGTTTTGTCGTCTGCAAACACTTTCACTTTAGACCAGTCTGAAACTTTGTTGAGTGGTAAAGAGTTTTACTATTTCAAATGCGACGCTGATCTTTCAACAAATTGAACAATATCCTTTTATTCCCAACCAAACGACTGTTGCACATGTTGGGTTTTCCTGATCACGTGGTTGTTTATATTATCCTCATGTTTCCTTTACCGGAACTGAGAGAACTGAATTCGAATTTCTTAGCAGAAACTTTCAACCTTGTAAACTGAACAGTTTGGTTGGGTCATCTTCCTTATTATCGGACAGCTTGGATTCAAGATCGCACTCACGGCACGTTCCGTAAGTTTGATCTGAATCGGCACTGTCCGAAAAAAATGCTCTAATTGTTATATTAGCGCTTTCAGATTTAAATGTCTTCATAAAAAACTCATGTATCTTAATAGCTAATGTTTTCCTGTTATCGTAACGGGGGCGCCAGATTTGAAATAGCTTTTAACGGATATTTATAATGATTGTACTTTATAGACGTAAACGATTTATAAATGGAGATGTGCAGCTTATATTCGGCCCATTATCCCTTCTGTTACTGTGGATAAAGTGAATTATTAGATGAAAATAGGTGCTTTTGCGGACTGTGAAGATTCAGATCAGAATACACAGAATGTGTTCAGTGTGTACCCCCCGCTATTCTAATCAAGCCTACAAGATAAAAAAAATAAAGTACCCTGAGTTTCAGTTGATTTTATTTCAGCCATCGAATCCGGAAGAGGTTTTACATTTAGCGCTGAAGAAGTTAAAGTGATAAAGCTGACCGAGTATATTGAAGATGGGACTACATTTTCTGTACATTCTGATCTTGTCTGATAGGTTTTTAAACCCTTATCCTGCTAAATAAGTAAATTGAAGCTTTCAAGCCGACAATAAAAAACCCCAAATTCTGCCGTTTCAAAGGTATTTTTTGGGGAAAAATATCTCCTAATCGGACAGTGTAGATCAAAGATCAGACTGCACGTTCCGTGCAGTCTTATCTTGATCTATACTGTCCGCTAAAGGCCCTTGAGTCGCGCTTAGCAGACTAAAGGTTAAAACATATTCTAACCAAAACAGTCCTGAAATTGGGACGACAATAAAACCTTTCCATGGCTTCCAATACATTAAGGGTTAATAATTTCAGAGCCTAATAAAATGCCCAAGGATATGAACAATATCCGGCACTTTTCACCACTTTCCCACTATATCCAAACAATGACGAACTACTTTCAAGTGCAGGTAGGCAGATTTCCTTTCTTTAATCGATAATATATTTCGTAATCCAGGAAATAGCACTTCCTCTGTTATTATAGTTGTTAAGAAAGGTGTTCTGTAATTACAGGCATATTTGTTTTTTTTCAAATCTCACTTTCGCTGGCTAGCATTCTCTTTTTGCTAGAGGAGAGAGAGAGAGAGAGAGAGAGAGAGACTTTTTTCATCAAGTGGATAAAAATCATTTACATACGCATGTGACTTTCTGGTTGGCGCTCTAGAAATTAAAACAGGACCTAGGGACTAATTAAAGGTCGATCTTTATAGAGATTGGAGGTTTAGTTAGTAGAGGGAGAGAGAGAGAGAGATATGAACAAGTCTAAAATTTTGTTGCCTTCTAGAGATATAACATAAATAATCCCGAAATGATTCCCAGAATAAGCTAACTTTAATGCACATGCCTTAAGCAAAATAAGTAGGGCTGTAGCCGACGACAGGCTGTATTTCTATCAAATTATTAAGATGTACACACCAAATTAAATGGCCGCTTTCGAAAATATTTCAGTCACATTACGGCAACAGCTTACTTATCAATGTCTTTCTTGGGTTTCGAGAGATCTTAACTGGAACTCTACGATGCAATGTTTAAGTACTCCCTCATAGGACCAGCACCGTAAGCGGGGATCCAACCAGGATCCACCGATGACAAATTCAACTCCTTGACCCCTGTTTCCACAGAGAAACTACCCCCCACCCACTCGGTGCTCGCCTGCAAGAAAAAAATGCGACTCAAATCTGAATAGAATGATTGAAAAGTGGCAAATTCCTAAAGGTACGCAATTATTGTTGTTTAGTTGTACGGTAAGGTGGCAGGGGGTTTGGAAACTTGTTCACGGATGTGGCGATTCGGCTCGGGGCGACATGATTCGCCACAGCCGTGAAAAAGTTCCCAAGTCCCCTGCCACCTGTACGTACAACGAATTTATTATACTGCAAAGTTTTACCATTCCAACGTATATTCAGCGAAATTTTCATGTTTTCATTGTCTCACGAACTGAATACCTGGCGAAATAGAATTTCTCTTCTGAGTGCCCCTATTCATTGAAAGCTGACGTCACTGAGAACTGACGTCACTGAAACCTAGGTAAAACATGCCGTTTGGTACATGAACTTGATGATGTCACTGCGATAGACATTCGACGTATTTTTATTTAAACATGGTTTTAAATAACTCCAGGGTAAGTAACTATGCATTTTAATGATTTGTTTGCAAAAGTAAACGACCATTAGTTGCCTCAAACGACCATTAGGTTATCCTTTTAACGTTTCAATGTATGAATTTCGACTCTTCACAATTCGCTTACCTGACGAAGCGATGGCTCGTTTTCACCGCGTGTATTTGTTCTAGAATGACAACAAACGATCATATATATCTATATTAAAATATTTTCAAAAGTAATCCATTCTTAGCGCTTTAATGACGACCATTACAGGAAACTAGTAATAATATGTTGCAGGCTACTCAATATTTTTTATCTTGTGGGCGGTTCGTATCGATCGACGCCGTCATTTTGGATGTTGTGTCGAATGTGTAGAAATTTCTTTGCAATATAATAAAATAATCCTTTCCTAGATCCTAGCTTTTCATTGTCAATATGAACTATAAGTAATGGCACATTGCCTTTGGGGACTGTAAGCGAAATGGCAATAACAGTTACCGGTACTTTTCTGTCGCCGACGGGTCTTTTAGATATCCATGGGATAATTCAATATGACACATCGTATTCGTACCTACACATGTCACTGGCGTTAATGTATCTGTGCGAGGACCTACCTCTTCCTGGAAATATCCATACATCACACAGGAAAGCTAAATCTTTCAGCGCCAAATATAGTTGCCATGCTCTGGCGAAAAGGAGCCTTAATGCATCTCCATGATGCATGATACCTTGCAAATCATCACATAATTATTGATCAATAAAGTTCATTTTTGTGTAACAAACGACTGAATAGTGAGGTAAGCTGGTCCCTGGACATGCAGAAAATTTACAAAAAGAAAAACGTTTTGACTGCGTACTGCAAATGCATTTAGCCCCCTCTTCACAGAGCATGGCGTATATAAATTCGGCTGCTTCAAACGCCTGTAGACGTGACTAAACACGTGGAAATTATGGATCGAAAATCAGACTGAAGGATCTGTGTACTCTGATCTTGATCTATGCCGTCTGCAAAGCCCCTGTTTTCGCCTATGGCACTTACAGGGTCACAAGGACTGGTATATTCCACATTATTAAACCTAGAATATTTAACCCTTGGGCCGCTAAGTGCGATTCACTGACCTTTTACAGGCAGTGTAGATCAAGATTAAACTGCACAGAACGTGCAGTCTGATCTTGGACCTACACTGTCTGATAAGGAAATACTTTTTTCCAAAAATGAGTTTGAAGTACCATTGTTAGGGTGTTTACTGTCCACTTGAAAGTTCAATATAACTTATTTAGCAAGACAAGGGTTAATAGAAAAAAGAACGATCGAAATAGTATTTCCAGCACCGCCAGAGTAATGTGTTTTAACATTCCGTCTGACTTCGTTGGGACAAGACGACATTCATTACAATGAGTGGATGGAGTCCGTTGGGCACGCATGTCGTCCTTCAGTATGATTTTGTAACGAGAATGCAATGAATCACCCATTTGGAAATCACTAGAAACATAGCTAGCCTGGTTTTTGAGCTCCCTACGACAGACATGCCTAGAAAATCATAGAAAGAAATCATAGCTCGCCTGTATGGCTTATTTTGTGCTCTGCAAGCTCTCATCCATCCATAAATTTCATACTGAAACGTTTCAACATCGAAACTCTACATACGAGATGTAATGTGAAGGAGCCGGTTATTACTTGTCTATTTTGAATGGTGATTAACGTGTAAATCAACTAAATAGAATAAGGAACTGAATCATATTCCATGTTCTTTTTATTTGTCTCAGATATTCCATGTATTGAGAAATTTTTTACTGGTTTGATCATTAGCTATACTTATGGCACAGACTAATGCGGGCTCGACCAGACAACAAATCCTTTGAATGTCGTGAGTTAATGTTCTATGTTACTGTTTGACGCAACTTCTACTTTATTGAGAAAATATAGAACAGCTAATGAGACCAATCTACATTGATCTATCAATCAAATCACAGAATTTCTCTTGGTTGTAATTATAGAAGTTGAACTTAGTAGTGTGAAGCCCTCCTTCAAATTGCATAAAATGGGATTTTCAGACTGTGGTCCACAGCCGGTAGTCTCAACATTTTGTACTTGTCCATACTGAAAGCATGTTGAAAGGGTAGATTATTTATAGCACAGGTAATATGATTAGTCCTGGAAAGGGTAGCAAATACTATTGGGAAAGGAAAAACATCTTGTTCCCTGTCGAGAAATGCTTCTTCCGTAGGGTTAGTAAAGATCGGGTCAGTTGGTAAAAAAGAAAATTACAGTAAATATATTTCTTTTCTGTTCAGAATTATAGCATATGTGTGTCAGGGTGGCAGGGGACTTTGTAACTTGTTCACGGCTGTAGCAAATCATGTCGCCACCTCGCCGAAGTGGCGACATGATTTGCCATAGCCGTGAACAAGTTTCCAAGTCTCCTGCCACCTAACTCAACAACATATATATTATACTGCAAAGTTTTACTATTCCAAAGTATGTTCAACGAAATTTCCCCGTTTTATGGTCTCACAAATTGAGTACGCTGCCGAAATTAAATTTCCCTTCTGAGTGTCCCAATTTAATGAAAACTGACGTCACTGAAACCTTGGTAAAACGTGCAGTTTGGTGGATAAAGTTGATGATGTCACTGCGACAGACATTCGACGTATTTTTATATTTTAACATGAATTTAAACAACTTCAAGGTAAGTAACTATGCATTTTAATGATTTGTTGGCAAAGGTAAAGGACCATTAATTGCCTCAAACGACCATTAGGCATCTGTTTAACGTTACAATGTATATGCGCTTCGAGACATCACCATTTGCTTACCGGTACCTGACGAAGGGATGGCTCGTTTTAACCCCGCGTACCTGTTTTATAATGACAACAAACGGTTATTTGTGTACATGTAACTATATTCATTTATTTTCAAAAATAATCCATTCTTCCCGCTTTAATGAAAACCATCAAGGGAAACTAGTTGTAATATGGTGCAAGCTACTCAGTATGTTTGTCTTGCGGGCGGCTCGTAACGATCGACGCCGCCATTTTTTGATGTTGTGTTGAAAGCGTAGTTATGTATACGGGGCTCCCGAAAGGGAAACTGCTTTTACGTGGATTTTCCCAATGCACATGAATATATGTACTGGGCATATTATCCAATCAGATCGCGAGAAATTTCTTTGCAGCATAATAAATAATTTTGTAGATATAGAAACACTTATATGAACAAAATTCGGGACTGTGAATACAATTTCACTGCCAATGTCGATATTTCAAAATAAATCCTAGTTTAGAGTCGTTCGACGGTATAAATATAACTGTAGATCCCAGATCAGACTGTAAGTTCGGTGCTTTTGTATCTCGATCTACGGCGTTCGCAATGGCGGTGAAAGGGAATGGTACATTTATTTATGTAAGTACGCCGTTGATAATTCATACATATTTTTTTAGAATGCCTTATTATTTTTCCATTTTCTAACTATTTCCGTTTAACTCTTATAGCCTCAATGGCACCTTTATTCTTTTGCTGAGAGTGCGGATCTCTGACCTGGCTGTGGACCTACGCTGTCCGAAATTGTATTACATACATGCATAGTGAAAGAAAGCTTTGTAAACGGAATAAAGAATTCTATTCATATCGTACGGAGCCCGGTAGGTGTCATGCTCTACACATTTTTCATCTCGAAATAACGAAATCCTAAATCGTCCAAACGAAATACTATTTCGAGAAAACTAAATACTAAATCGTTTAAACGAAATGCTATTTCGAGAAAACGAAATGGGTATGTTCGCAAAACTTGGTTGTCATCGTCCGCTATGGCCATGTGAGATGACTTATCTCACATGGCCATAGCGGACGATGACAACCAAGTGTTCCGAACATACCCATTTCGTTTTCTCGAAATAGCATTTCGTTTTATCGAAATAGCATATCGTTTTAACGATTTAGTATTTCGTTTTCTCGAAATACTATTTCGTTTTATCGAAATAGCATTTCGTTTTAACGATTTAGTATTTCGTTATTTCGAAATAAAAAATGTGTAGAGCATGACACCTACAGGGCTCCGTAATATCGCACCTAACAAGTTTCAGAAAACTGAATCATGACCCTTTCATGAGGCTAGCCGTGAGACCCTTACAGAAGAGAAATCCATTTTTTGCGGCTGTTACACGTCCGTGCTCTATCATCGTAACATTTGGACAGATATTGACTTTTAAACTGCAATTTTGTGCTTTTACGTGATCTCGTACTAAACAATTTCCATCATAATGACGAAGATGAAGATATACTGTCAAAGAAGATGCAATCTGATCTTGGATAGCGCCGTCCACTATCTCACTCTAAATCATGACTGGCAAACTCTCGTCAAGTACGACAGAACCTTCGTGTTCAAAAAGTCGAATTAACACTATTCGTTTCACCCTACAGACATATAGGATCTGACATGAGTTGGCTTTTGAGATAAGATTTTATTAAACGAGTCTAGGGAAATGTTATTAAGCGAGCCTTTGGCGAGCTCAATAACATTTTTTCTTGACGAGTTTAATAAAATTTTATCTCAAACGCCAACGAATGTCAGATTCTTTTTATCACATAACGATATTTCACGAAATACAGATCAGATGATGCAAAACCGTTTATAGATGCACCTGCGATAATATTCATAAACCCCATTCACTTCTATGAAATGCCTACAAAATGCCGTCAAAAATGACGTCACACAAATATGATATCAAACGTGTATGAGATAAGAAAATTCGTAATGGGTATATTACACTGAAAACAAGGGAGGTTATGTGATAAAATAGGTTCCTTCTCCATCAGATCGCTATCAACTCTTCACAGAAGGACAAAGTTTTGGACTTGTCCAGATCTGTAGCATTTGAAGACTGTTTAAATAGGGATAGAATTGTGATATTTATCATTGACAGTGTAGAACAAGTTGCGAAAAGAAGAAGAAGAAGAAGAAAAAAACAAAACAAAACAAAACAAAACAAAAAAAAACCTCGTTTTCCACAATATTACAAAGAATCCTTTTCATCAGGGATGTTAAAATTCGGGATTGTTTGGTGAAGGGTTGAAACACTTTAGCAGTTGTTCGGGTATCTCCCCTTTTGCTAGTAAAAATATTTGAGCCATACTCTGGCAAAACGGGACTTAATGCATCTTCGTAATGCATTATATCAATCGAGCTATCACATAATTATGGATGCATAATAGCCACTTTTTTAACAACCGACTTACTGAGGTAGACTGGTCCTTGGACATACACAAATTTGACCGATAGCGAAAAGATTCGGCCCTTATCAGCCTGCGCGGACTGCGCAGGCTGACCTGGGTCGATACTTTACGCAGATGCATTAAGCTCCCTTTTTACAAAGCACTGCTCATTTACATACTTTCACCTATAAAACCTTTATTCAAAGTTGTCTGCTGCAAAATTGTTTCAGCGAGTAATGAATTTGTCGGCGCCAAAACGGCTGATGATTTAATCCGTTCCCTTTAAGATCTTCTATGTTTCTTACTGGTCTATAGCAAGGTAAAATAAGTTTAAATCCATAAAGCGAGCACCTTACTTTTCAAAGGTGAAGCCTTCTCTTCATTGTTGGATGATGGAATTAAAACTAAAGCAAAGTTATACCATTCTTTATCAAGGCCTCGCATGAGTTCTTCCCTTGACATTGAACCACATAATCTTTCACTAAACGATTACTACTCTGAGAAAGGAGATTTTTGGAAACAATGTTTGAAAAAGAGAAAATGTTGCTAACAATTTAATGTATTTTTTCGTACTCCAAATATGTTTTCTAACTCTTAAGAAAAATCCCTTCATTTTACCAACATTTAATTTGTTGCCTGCAAACGCGCTCAATTTTAACAACACTGAAATGCTTGTTGTTTGGTAATGATATAGCATAATTATTACGATATAAAATCGGAATTATCCATTGGGCTGCTAAGGGCATCTCAAAGAGCTTTTTACATACGATGTATATAGATCAAGATCAGACTACACAGTTTGTGCAGTCTGATCTTGGATCAACACTGTCGGATTCGGTGAGTATTCTCCGGCAGGGAGACTTATGAAAAAGCAATATTTGCGATTTTGACGTAGGCTGGAAATTTGGATCGAATTTATGGAGCAGTTTAAGAGTCAAATATTCTCCACACAAGATATTGAGACAAATCTACATTGTTTTGACGCTGGAATGAAGATCTGTGGGTTTAATTTCACTGTTTTAAATGTTGAAGGGATGGTTTCGTTTAAATAGATAAATCAAACGAAGACTGACATAAAGTCGCATTGAAATGGTGTCTCTCAACGCTTTACCAAACAAGTGTTTTAACCACCCTTGCGTTGTCTGTGCATGTCATATTTTTCGAAGGTTCGACCTGTCTGCTGTGACGCATCACCCATCTCATATACAGGGGAAAAGTAGGGCTTGTACCAAAGCTATTACCCAACCCTGTAGGGACTGTTTTAATAAATGGCCGGTGCATAGGTTACATGCTGGCTGATCATAGCTGAATGAATTGCATTAGGTAGCGTTTTATTGAGTAAAAGTTTATTTTATTTTGAAATTCAAATTCAAAGTAACGGTTGTCGTTTTGAAAAGTAGTCCGGTTCTGTAGAATGACCAAATCAGATAGATGTGTATATGAAGAATGCCATCTAGCGGAAGATGCCACCCTTGTGACTGATACATTTGAAAACAGTGAGGGGGAAGGAGAAACTGTTTGGCACAAGAACTTTCACCTTTCCGTAGCTTTTCAAATACAAGTTTCATAGTTTTAGCAACACTTAACATTTCCTTAAAGCATTTTACCAACCCAGTCATCGTAAATTTTTATGGATCGATAGAATTCATTTTATCAATCAATCATCCGAATCATGAGAAACACTGTCCTTTGATATGCAAGATAATTGACCGAGATCAAAAATGTTTTGACCAAGGTAAACCTGTGAGGACAGGCTAACCTGGGTCGATACTTTTCGCAAATGCATTTAAAACCCTTCTCACAGGCCATGGCTCAAAATGTTGTCGTTTGGTAAAGAGTTACCTTTAGCCTGGTCCAAATTGAAAGCACTTGCAGGCAAAAAAATAACGTAACTCAAAAATTAAAATTTGTTTCCAGCAGGGCAGAAAACATTGTGGGAAAAGGAGAAAATGATGGTTACCAGCATTTTCTCCTTTTCCCACAATGTTTTCAAAAGGCTTCTATCTCACGGTCGTAAAAACTGTGGATTGTTTGGTAAAGGGTTAATCCTTGGTCTAAACTCTCCCAATTATTATCAAATGCTTCAGTCCAATAGTCTCACTGAAAAGTTTGTATAACTAACGAAACTTGAGTTTTGCAGGAGAAAGATTTACCTCTTACTTAGCAATTCTTTACTTTAACGACCCTGTGGGAGACGGCTTTTGAAGACAATGTGGGAAAACTAGAAAATGCTGTTTACCAGAATTTTCTCTTCATTTCATAGTATTTTCTACCCCTTTTAATACAAATTCCATCATTTGAGGTGTACTTATTTCGTTGTCTTCAACGCTTTCCTGATGGACCCATCTTAAATTTTGTCATGTAAAATCTTTGCAGAAAGGCTTATTCTGTAATCTAAAATAATATTCACTCGCGTGAACAGACAGACATTCCAGTTCGTGCATTTCCTTTTATCGTTCCACATCTACTACGAAAACAAACATTTTATAAGCCGTGCTCTGGGAGAAGGGCGTTCAATATATGTATTTCCGTGATGCATTGTACCACGCCAGTGGTCATATAATTATGAATCCATAAAATGCATTTTGTCTATAAAGCGGCTAAATCATGAGGTAGACTGGTCCTTTGACATACAGAATATTGACCAATGGCAAGATATTTTCATCAAGGATAGCCTGCACGGACTGCATAGGCTGACCTTGGTCGATACTTTTCGCAGATGCATTAAACCTACTTTTCAAAGAGCATGGCTCGTATACTTGCAGCAGATGCCTTTAGATATTTCCAAATATATTAAAATCAGTCGTCAGTCAGTACAAGAGAAGAATAGCCTCCCCTCTGCCACATGATGAAAAAGAGTTGGCATGGCGATTTGGTGAACTTTTTTAATTATACATTTTTTTCGAGCATAAATTCCTTTCTCATTGATGAATACATTCAGATCTTTTATCAGCGATAATAGCACTAACTTTATTCTCTTTGCAAGCGTAAGGATACTGGATGTTTAGAATCAGTTAAATATCAATTTTGATGTTGAGGTAACAGATTGTCGTTTTGAAATCAACAAACCGCGTCTATTTGCATGACACCAGATGTGACGTCATTGTGCTTACTTAACCCTTTACTTTACAGTTCCGACTTTCAACGACCCTGAGAAAGACAGCTTTAGAAAACATTGTGGTAACCAGCATTTTCTCCTTTCCCCCACAATGTTTTCTATCCTTCCCAGCACAAGTTTCAATTTTTGAGTCACGATTATTTTGACGTCTGCAAATACTTTCAATTTGGACTAGCCTTTTTTGATGTTTGGTAGTAAAGAGTTAAAAGAGATCCCACATAACCGACTCGTGAAATAGATCATGCGACATTCCCACGAACTTAAGCGAACTCATGGCACAAAATCTAATGCTAAAGTAATATTTTAGAAGTTTCAGGGATGACTGCATCAAAATCCATAGATGTACTCGGACGAAAGAGTTCATATTGCTTCTTCCAAGGTTCACGTTTATCCACAGATAAGTGCTCACATTTTCATTATTTTACTTTGTATGAAACATTCCTGAATAACATTTAGGAGATTATTTTCAGGATTTTTTTTTTGCATCAAATTATCTTTGGACAATGGCAAATCTTTTTATCTATACTCAGTTCCATAAATAAGTGTGCACTTAATTTTCTTTTATTTCTCGTCGCATGTTTTACTGAAGACCATCTGTCTTTGTCTCTGACTGTTTCTCTCTCTGTCTCCCTCTACCTCTCTTTCTGGGACAAAACTTGTTACAAGGACCTTCTTATCAGGTCGACCTGGTTTGTTATAATTACAAATTTTGTAAGTATTACAGATTTTATTTCAGACTACAGTAATTTCTAGATTAAAGGACAATACCCCAATATAAAACTAAAGGTGTAACAATGTCTGGAACCTACGTTTTCTTATTATCTTCTCCCAATTTCAAGCTAATATGACAGTGACACGAATACATGCAGAGCTGTCAAATAACTGGGAACAAATTATTCACGGAAAAAAATGGATTAATACTAAAGTCTGTCACGTATGCTTGATTCGATTGTCAATATCTTTCTTTGATACGATATAGGAAGAACGAAATGAGCCCATCAGTTATCTATCGCAAAACTGTGTCATGTATATGAACCATGCTCTCGCAAAAACGGGATTTAATTCATCTCTGCGATGCATTGCACCTTGGAAGGTTGTTATCTAATGATTATGAATTCATAACATCCATTTTGTCTCATAACCGACTGAATCATAAGGTGAACTGGTCTTTTGACATGTAGAAAATTGAACGATACAAATAGTTTCGACCCATGTTAACCTGCGCGCACTGCGCAGACTGACATGGGTCGATAGTGTTTGTAGCTGCATTAAAACCAAATTTTCATAGAGCAAGGTTCATATGTTTGTATAGTAGGTTTTCTAGAATTATCCTTTTCTTTAAAATAGTTTTACTGCTTTCATTAGTATCACCCCTTTAAATGTCGATGAAAACTTAAATTGCTTACATGGACAATTTAGATCAAGATCAGACTGCAAAGAGCGGGCAGTCAGACACTGAAAGAGTTAAAAAACAATTGTTTAGGAAAGCTGCAAATACCTTTAAATATTTGCTGCAATATAAAGAAGGTATGCGATAATATGTGAGCTTAACCTGTTATAATCTACTGAAACTCAGAAAAGCTATTTGTCTTATAGGTTTGACTGAACAAGCCAGCGGTAAGGATCCTAGATCGGACTACAGGTTCTGTTCAGTCTGATCTTGATCTATGCCGTCTGATACAGTCCAGTTTCGCTTCTGGCGCTGGAGGGCTAAAAAATAACAATGGATTTTGGAAAGTATGGCAAGAAATGATGGTCTTTTAAGATTTCAGGGTTTCGGCATTTTCTACAAAACAAAACAAGAGATTCAATAACCCTCTGTTATAATTGCTCAAGGGATCAAGGATGGCTCTTGTAAAATCGTGTCTTTTTTCTTGATTAAATTTTGAAACCGGGGAAGTCGTAAAAGCATTGGTGTCATCTTTCCTAGAAACTATAATGAATTAAATTCATTGTAAAGGTTAAATTTTCTGTTGTCGTTGTTTGGTACGACAGCCACATCTTTTGAAGGTTTACACACGCGACGAGAATGTTTACTAATAACAGTGTTTTAGTAATTGTTTGTCTTTGCTTATTGTTTTATTTCAGTTTTTCAGTTTTTGGGATGAGAGAGAGAGAGAGAGAGAGAGAGAGAGAGAGATGGCCAGGCCATTAAGACGAGGGGTCAGGCAAGCTTTGTTTTCACTCGTTTCGAAATAAAATTTGCAAAATGTAACAACACCTATGTTGCAACAGGGATCGTATATAGAGTATAAAGCATATATACGAACCCCGGTTGCAACGACAAGAAGTTTAACTAAGTATCAGCACAACCACTTGTTACATATTTGCGCAATTTAACAATCTCTTTCAGTGTAGTATAGACTTATTGTGAGATCAACTTGTTATATTTTTACAGATAAAACTGCACAAGATACCCTGCAATGCCTGTATTGTATGAAATCTTTATTTTGCCATTAAATCTTTTTTAACATTTTACAACTTTATTATAAAGTGGATTGTCTGTGTAGAAATCTAATTACATTTCTTGTATTTGTAACTCTTTTTGTATAAAATAATTCCGCATTGAAACTTTGTTACGACCTGTGTAAGACATCTAGAAACGGCCTTAAATCAGTGAGTTTTTTGCTTACTTTGGTTTTTGCCGTTATTAACAACATCAAATTTATTTCTAGGCGAGATCTCTGTAAACATTGACTTGTGTTTCCAGATTTCAACATCCCTGGGCCCGAGTCCTGCTGTGTCTTGCCCAAGGGCACTCACACGAAATCTCCGGATTGTAAAAGTGTAAAGCCACCATCTTGACCACTGAATCAAGCAGAACCCAACGGAAATGATTGCAAGTTGCAGACATGCGGTAAATATGACGATCTGTGTCCGTATTCAGCAACAATTCTTATGAGCACTCTTTGTCATAATCTCAAGAGTTTTCTATAATTTGAAAGTGACGCAACTTCTGATTGGCTAAACCGTATGGTTTAACCAATCATAAGTTGCGTTACTTTCTAAATCTAGAATTGGTTTTAAAATGAATTTGAGAGTGTTTCATGAATTCATATGGACCCTGGAACATATAGGCAGAGATAACAGTGGTGAGACGATACTGCCAGCATTATTAGATTTCAAAGAAATTTTTCGCGATCTGATTGGAAATGTGGCCCGAACATATATTCATGTACACTGGTAAACTCCACGAGAAAGCATTTTTTCTTTTCGTAAGCCCCGTATACAAAACTACACTTTCAACACAACATCCAAAATGGCGGCTTCGAACGATACGAGTCGCCCACATGGCAGATATACTGAGTAGTCTGCACCATATTATTACTAGTTTCCCTTGATGGTTGTCTTTAAAGCGGAAAGAATGGACTATTTTGAAAATAAATGAATCTCGTTACATATATTATCGTTTGTTGTCATTCTAAAATAAATACACGGAGTTACAACCAGCCATCCCTTCGTGAGGTAAGCAAACTGTGGAGTGTCGAAACTCAAACACTGTAACGTTAAAGAATAACCTAACGGTCGTTTGGGGCAACTAATGGTCGTTTCCTTTTGCCAACAAATCATTAAAATGTGTAGTTACTTACTTTGAAGTTGTTTAAATCCATGTTTGAATAGAAATACGTCGAATGTCTATCGCAGTGACATCATCAAATTCCTGCACCAAACAGCACGTTTTACCAAGGTTTCAGTGACGTCAGTTCTTAGTGACGTCATTTTTCATTGAAGTGGGGCACTCAGAGGGCAAATTCTATTTCGTCAGCGTACTCAATTCGTGAGACCATAAAACAGGAAAATTTCGCTGAGTACACGTTGAACTGGTAAAACTTTGCAGTATAATGAATTCGTTGTAGGGTCAGGTGGCAGGGGACTTGGAAACTTTTTCACGGCTGTGGCGAATAATGTCGCCCCGAGCCGAAGTGTTCACCCTTGCCTTCGGCTCGGGGCGATATAATTCGCCACAGCCATAAACAAGTTCCCAAGTCCCCTGGCACCTGACCGTACAACTAATAATGTAATGATAAAATTCGGCATATAGGGAAAATTGGGTGAATTTTCTTTTCTTTGGTGCATTTATTAAACACACAATGTGTTCCTTTTTTGAGCAGACTCTTCAAAATTCATCTCCAGACTACAAATTTAGAGTTGGTGCAAATGAGCTTAAAATCCATGAAAGCATAGAAAAAGTTGGGGGAACCAGCAATTTCTCTTTTTCCCACAATGTTTTCAAAAGCCTTCCCTCTCAGGGACGTTAAAACTCGGAATTATGTGGTAAAGGGTTAAAGTATCACTCTAACTTCCGGCCAGTCTGGTCATCTGATTGGCTGAGACGTTAGGCATCAGCCACTTGGAAGCCTCGAGTTGGAACTATGATTTGGAACAAAATCTAGATTTCTTTTTAAAAATAAGAATTCGGTATCAAGGTCCGTATTCACAAACCTTTTTTGAAAACATTCTTAATCTTATCCTCAAGAATTTTCTAAATTTAAAAGAAACACAACTTCTGATTGGCTAAACTAAACTGTTTAGCCAATCAGAAGTTGTGTTTCTTTTTAAATCTAGAATTAGACTAACGATATTCTTAAGAATTGTTGGTGAATACGGCACAAGAACCGAGTTCTCCCAGTTACTGGATCAAAGGCAGCAAGAAAAATGTAACCTCTATCGATCAGACCTCTAACAATA
Source organism: Hippopus hippopus (assembly GCA_946811185.2). NCBI lineage: Eukaryota > Metazoa > Mollusca > Bivalvia > Cardiida > Cardiidae > Hippopus > Hippopus hippopus. The sequence goes on from OX328104.1 coordinate 11,752,049, forward strand.
TTCCTACCGAATTTTTTGTATCAAGTCAAAGATTAAATCAATATTTTTCCAAGTTTCTTCATTTTAACCTTTTGGTGGCTTGTGGCATTTCGGAAACCGTTTGCGGATGACAAAGATCAAGATCAACCTGGACAGAACGTTGCAGTCTTGTCTTGGATTTTCATCGTCCACCAGTTTGTGATAAACTAAGATTAAAAAAAAAAAACTTGCCTTTGCTGATGCATTGTAGTATTTCAAAAGCTCACAAAAAAAGGTTAAATCCACTTATTTTTTGGAGAAAGGGTAAACCCATACACCTCGATTAGCAACCTCGGAGAGCTTTTGCAAATAATGTAGACCAAGATCAAACTGCACATCCGTGCAGTCTGATCTTGCTCTGCATTGTTCATGATTCAATAAAATGCTTAAGTTCATTTTGTACTTATTTAATGTAAAAGGTAGCTCATTAACGATTAATTTTTCCTTTGACTTTCTACCAGAACGACAAAATTCCAGATGTGTCCAAACTGAAAGCATTTGCAGACGACAAGTTAAAAATGGTTTGAATCATGTTATTTTCTTTTGGAAAGTTAGAAAAACAAGGAGACAAAAGAGGAAATACTAGGTACCAGCACTTTCTCCTTTTTTACCACAATGTTTTACAAAGCTTTACCTTTCTGAGTCGTGAAAACAAGGGGATTATTCAAGTAAAAAGGTATAGATATTTTAACTTAATCTCGAAAGAGTTGAAAATTCCACGCATAAGAAACAGCGGGTAAGCTCATGATGTTTATAAGCCTCTGTAATTAACAGTGGGGAAAAATGGAGAAAGGTTGAAAATGCCAGACGTAAACACAGTGCTGCTCAGAATTGTTTACCGTTTGGATAACTGAGAAATTTCATCTGGTAACTTTGCAACCTAACCTCCCCGCCTCTTCTGGGAATTTTAACCCTTAGGCTGCTAAGCGCGACTGAAATACCTTTTGCGGACAGTGTAGATCAAGATCAGACAGCAACGTGCAGTCTGATCTTGATCTACACTGTCCGCTATGGAAATATCTTTTCCCCCCAAAATAACCTATGAAATATCAAAATTTGGGTTTTCACTATCGGCTTGAAAGTTTCATGTCACTTATTTAGTAGGTTAAAGACTGACCCATTACCTGCCGAAGTGATATTGTTGATGAACATCCTCTGACCTTCACAAAAACATATTAGTATACAGTTACATGGTATAAAACATACTGCCTTTTAAAAGCAACGATTGTCACATATAATATTAAATAGCAAAGGTAGAAAATCGACTTAAAATAGGATTATTTCAGTCTTTTCTTTACTAAACGACATATTTTTAGACTTGTTCAAATTGAAAGCATTTGCAGACGATAAATCAAAAGGTAGGGATTGTCTTAGAAAAGTCAGACGACACTGTTTGAAAACGAGAAAATGCTGATAACAAGTATTTTCTACTTTTCCTACAGTGTTTTGCGCTTTTTCTTGCGGGTCGTTAAAACTCGGAAATATTTGGTACAGGGTAAAACAGTAAAAGTGATGTTTTCACACTCAGTTTTTAAAGACATTTTTTTTTTCTTTCAAACGAGCACTATGTCAGTAATCGCAAAATCTTTGTCTCTTGTTTGGTTACCATAGGAAAGAAAATCAATGATTATTTTCCCAATATTAGAATAAGCATACCCTTTTTTTTCTGTCAAAAAAAAAAAGGTTGAATGATTAATAAACTGATTGACATTCTTGACTTTAACAAATGTATTTATAGATTTCATGAACTTCATGAAGTTCATTATTTGAAAGACGTGTGCCCGAATGAAAATATTAGCCTTTAAGAGCGAAAAATTAAGACCACGATCAGACTGCAACTATGTACAAGCTGATATTGACTGGACTTACTCTCTCGACAATATTGTGTAATGTCTGACAGGATAAGGGTCACGACAGTTAGCTTAGTTTTCATGTTCCTTCCGTAAAAAAAAAATTCGGATAATTAAGTTGAAGGAGGAACTGCCTTTAATTAGTGACAGCTTGTTTTTCACCACAGTTACAAACGTATCAATCTTTCACCAGTATACTACCTTCTATATACATTAGATGGCATAATCTGTGAATGTGCCACCAAGCAGCATACATATCTTCATTCAGTTACCATTGATCAAAACATGATTTAAAAAAATCTTTACCTTTGAACTATGAACTTCAAAAATCAATAGGGATCACATTTCTTTTATGGTAATTGTTTGAACCATGTTTCAGAAATCTAGGCCAAACCACTGGCTGTGGTTTGGCCTAGATTTCTGAAGCATGGTCCAAATTTACTGTGTATAGCCCTTGACAAACAATCCACAGTTTTACCAACTCTGAGCAAAAAGACCTTTGAAAGCATTGCTAGAAAATCAGAGAATGCTGATAACCAGCAATTTCTTGTTTTCCCATAACATTTTCTACACGTCGAAAGCCAAGTCCATCTATTTACGGCACATCTAACTTGTCGTCCCTTAATATCTTTAGTATGGTCAGGTTTAAACGATTTTTTTTTTTTTTTTGTTTTTTACAGAATTAGGGACAAATGTTACTTTAACTATTAACCTGTTTACCTTAAATAAATGATTATGAACAATAAAAGGGTTGTGCTGAATGCCTGAACAAGGTTGAAAGAGCATGGCTGTCTGACTTACTGACATGCTCGAAGCAGTACATCCCCTTCTTCCTTAACGGTAGTGCATAATAATTGGTACCCACACACAATGACATAACTACCTCATTTTATGTAACGTAATTTTTAGACCAAAAGAAAGAATGAATCGCGTGTGAATGTATAAAATTTACAGTTGCCTAACTTTCATTTGAGCTAGGTTTTGTGTCATAAAAGGTTCGGGCTTAATGCCTGAATAAGATTGAAAGAGCATAGCTGTCTGACTTACTGACATGCTATATGCACTAACCTCCGCTTGTTGTTCTCGAAGCCATGCTCTGTGAAATGGGGGTTTAATGTTTTTCTATTAAAAAGTATCGAGTCATGTCACTCCGGACAGGCTGACCTGAGTCGAAACCTTTTGCTATTTGGTCAACTTTTTGAGTGTCCAAGGACCATTCTACCTCTTCATTCAGCCGGTTGTTGAACAAAATGGATTTTACGGATCCGTTATTATATGATGACTTACTTTTTATATAATGCACCACGCAGATGCACTAAATCCCCCTTTTCCAGAACGCCGCTCATTTATATGAATAGGACACAAGTCATTACGTTCACTTGGTCATCAACATATCTGGCACACGTTTCTACAGAACCGTGGCATCGTTCCAAGGATCGATTCTCACTGTCTACCACCGAGCCTTGAATATCTCGAACGTTCCGCGTTTCCATAGATATATGGGATAGGATAAAGCCAAAGACGCGCCTTATTATGAACACAGCTACTGGTGGAAATGGTTTAAGAGAGGAAACAAAGCGATGTTTCAAGTTTGCACTCATTAAAATTTTATGTCTCCTCGTGATACTTTGATTTTTACCTAGATCCTTTGATCCGACCTTTGCAGAAACTTTGACCTATTTTCTTACTGGTTGCCCTTTTTAAACCTCTAGCAAGTAAGCCATGCTCTGACAAATGGGTGTTAATGAATCTTCGTGATACATTATACCAAGAAAGTCATCACATAATGATGGATTCATAAAGCCCATTTTGTCTATCAACAGACTGAATCATAAGGTAGAATCGTCCTTGGACATGCAGAAAATTTACTAAAGGAAGCAAAAAGTTTCGACTCAGGTCAGCCTGCGCGGACTGCGCAGGCTGACCTGGGTCGATACTTTTTGACGATGCATTAAACTTTTTTTTCCACAGAGCATGGCTCAACCAAAAGTGTTTCAAAGAATAATTTTTAGAAGGAATTGAAAATGTTATTTGGCGTAGCTGTATGTGCTGGCTTTTGACCTACGTTTGGTACAGATAACAAATGAGTAAATAGAAATTTGTGATTGGTCATATATGTAGATATGTTTATTTCAAGGGTCCCTGGCTATTTGCTGGTAAATTTAAGCCGTCTATCTTTTTTAAAAATATTTCTTCTTTTAACTTATAACTGGCAGAAATACAGGACAGGTAAAAGAGAAATTGCCGATAAGAAGCCACGCTACTTTCTCCATATTCCTTCAAAAGACTGTCTACCGTAACGGCGTAAAATGTTCGTATCTGTGTCGTTGTGCAATATATACACGAAACAGGGAATGGTTGAGAAGCAGACATCATGTATTATTGATTAGGGAAAACTCAGGGCTTTTCACACCTAAAGCGCTGAATAAATAATACGGACATCATTTTATGTCAGTCAAAAAGACCCAGACATTGCTACAGTATTTCAAGGAGGTTTTGCCACGAAAAAAATCGGACAGTAGAGATTCATGCACGTTCTGTGCCGTCTGATCTTGATCTACACTGTCCACAAAAAGAACTAAAAGTTTGGGTTCAACGCATATTCAGTATATAAATGATACGGACATCATTTTCCGTCAGTCAAAAGGATTCAGACCGGCATTGCAATCTCAAGGGCGTCTTACCATTCTAAACATATCGGACAGTGTAGGTTCAAAATCAGACTGCACCTTTGTAGAGTATGATCTTGATCTATACAGTCCTCAAAAGCGACTTAGGTTGGATCTACAGCTTAAAGAAAAAACAAATCGATTTCTTTTTTACCGATACCTTTCTTTTGTTGTTCATCAAAAGATTTCAACAGTTGTGATTTTGGACAAATTCTTCTCTTTTTTTCCATTGTTCTAGGAGTTTTATGTGGCTCAGTGGTTAAGGCGATGGTTCATGTGGCCCTGATAACCTGGGTTCGATTCTCACCTAAGACTCTACTCTAGCTTTCTCAAGGGTGACCTTTATCAAAGCACAGCTGAACCCCAACCTACTATTGGCAATACCATAGTCAAGAAAGAAATCAACGATTGAGCTGCCACCGTTATGTGACAGAAATGCTGTTGAAAGGTTTGTAGAACGCTATCAACCCTTTACTACACAATCCCGACTTTTAACGATCCTGAAGTAAAGAGCCTTTGAAAATATAGTGGGAAAAGGAGAAAATGCTGTTAACCAGCATTTTCTGCTTTCCCCACATTTTTTCTACCCTTCCCAAAACAAATTTAATCTTTTGAGTCACATTCTTTTGTACTTCCATTATATTCGGCTAGGAGGCATTTTTCAAATACATACCTATCTGATTTGGGCATTCTGGGTACAGAACCAGACTACTTTTTAGAGTGGCAATTGATTCAGCTAATTTCAAAATCAAATACATGTATACTTTTCTTCGAAACAGCGCTAGCTTGGACGATGCACCCGGGCATGGTTAGCTAACACATAACCTATGAACCAGTCATCATAAACACAGCCCCTACATGCTTGGGAAATAGCCACAGTGTAAGCTCAGACAGTTCATGTTGATAAGTCTGTGGAAAAAAACCCTACACAAACCCTAGTTTCCATAAAATCTATATTTAGAAACTACATTCAAAGGCTTTCAGTAAACAATTGTATTTTTTAAATACTAAGTCATAAACTCACCATTTGTTTTTTAAGAAATTTGGAGCGAAAAACAAGCAAGATTTTTTCCCCAGAAGTATTGTTTAAAGCCATTTTCTACATTGCTACTTTTTTAGCTGCAGAGTTTTAGTTTACACACCGCGTATTAATATCTATCATGTACAGGATAGTGATGCGTCATAGTAGGCAGGTCTAATTTTCGAAGAATATGACATGCGCAGACAAAGTTTGTACTTAGCAATTGCTTACAAATTTGACTAGTCTAAAATTTTATTGTCTGGTAAGAAGTGAACTTATGGTACAATAAGCCGAGAGGAAAGCATTAAAGGTCAACCCAGCTAAGTCGCGAGAGAGGGAAAAAACCCAGGTGGAAATAGTACGTATTAAATCAATTTTATAGTCACTGATACCAGCTGCTCGATCGTTCAAAATGGATAAAAAATGTTCATGATTTGGGAAGAGGCTTTTGTTAGATATCGGGGACAAAAATCACATTTTTTTCTTTTCACTGTAAACGTTTGTTGTGTAGTACTCGTTGAGACAATTCTACAAAAACGGTTTTCGGGAGGATTTGTTTGTTTCTTTTATTTGTTTGTTTTTTTTTTAACGTCGTTTTCAACATTATTTCACTTATACCGCGGCGGCCGAAGCACAATGTTTACCTGGAGCTTCTTTTACCAGTACTTTTCACTGCCCAAAGCCACTGGCTGCTTACCACAAACCAATCGTCGAAATAATGACCAGTGGTAAGAGAAGAATGAATACTTTCGCAATGACTATCATCAATCCTCGAAAAGAAATTGGTCTAGAAGATACGGACCGGCGACCTGGTTTTAGGGTGGTTCTAGTTTTCTTATAATACGACGACACTTCGATCGATCTACGCCTGACCTCTTTTGACAGCTGAAAGTACAATTTACTGAAACTCAGACAGAACTTTATTCTACAAGCTTAACTTAACTAGCGGACAGCATAGATCCAAGATCAGACTGCACGTTCTGTGCAGTCTGATCTTAGATCTATGCTGTCCGCAAAACGAAACCCTCTGTTTTCGTATATAGCGCTGAAAGGATTGAAGAAAGTTCTGTATGGCTTGTATCATGAAGAAATAGCATGTCCACAAAAAAACTCCTGAAGACGAAACAAATCTTCTGTTCACTGCCTGATTACCCACACTTCCGTAATACCAGACAAGCAGATTTATTTCCGAATCTCGTTGATTGGTTTCTAGATAATCTCTTATTTACTTTCACCAATACATACATACATACATACATACATATAAACATAGATACATACACATACATACATATGTACGTACATACATACATACACGCATATATACATACATACATATATCGTATGTATGTGCGTATATCCATCAAACCATCCGTCTGTCCGTCTGTCCGTCTGTCCATGCATGCATGCATCCATCCATCCATCCATCCATCCAGAGACATTATCTTGCTACATAAGATTATAATTTGACGTCCAATCAACTCATTATTTCCTAAAACAAATTTTCAGAAGACTTTGAACAATTCTCGGTAAAACAAAGTTACCCATCAGTTAACGTATGCGAACATGGTTGTAAAAGAAACTGACAATTAATATATGTAAAGGGCAACTTCTCCTTTTGCCACGACATTTTCAAAAGGTGTCCGTAGAAAACCTTAAAATGCCATTTGTGGATAGGCAATACGGTAATAATCGTCTGAGTAACAAATAAAAGAAATGGTTATAATCAATCAGAATAGAAATCGTACATTATTTTAAATGAAAATATTTCACACAATATCAAAAAGTGCATACCCAAGATCAAACTGAATTGGTTATATAGCGTGATCTTGATCTGCACTGTCCTGTAAAGCCGTTGTCACCAAAAGGAAGGGACGGGATAATCATATCTAGGCATGTATCCTTCTCTAACAGTAATCGCAGAAATTATGACCACCTTAATATCCAATATCCGGTTTAACCCTTATCTTCGTATTATGCGACCATTGATTGACTGCGTGTTTGCAACATTCTCGTTGTGCCCTTTGTCAGCTTAACTATCTTGTATGAACACTGCAATATTGTCTGTCTATACCAGATTTTTATCACGTCAATAAAGACCATATTAACCCATAAAGTGCTGGAACCGACTTAAGTTGTTTTTGCGGACGGTGTAGATTAAGATCAGACATCACAGAACGTGCAGTGTGATCTTGTATCTACACTGTCCTCTACTTTGTTTCATATTCTGGTAAAAAAAAAAAAAAAACCCTTAAAACAATAATATTTTGGATGATCCAAGAGGCCCATTTCAGTATTTCAGCGCTCTAAGGGTTAATTTCATACCTCGTTGGTATTACGTAAATGCCGTTGCTTCCACGTCCTTTATGAGTCTTAACTGTGTCCTACGTCCTGATTCTTACATGTTCAAATTTACCCACGTCAGCCATGACCATTAAGAACAGAACAGAAGACACACTTTAATGACGTATACTGATTGTAAATAGTCATTTTTTACATAAAATGAAAATATCATATCACTTGACCTTTCAATAGATATATATTAAGATTGCATTACTTCCTTATCGTTAATTACTACGTTTCTTTCAAGTCGTACAAGATCGCACTGCGTCGGACTGGGTTTACATTTAACAAAGTGAGAACTTGGTCATGTGTGACTGGTTAAATTTAAGCCTAACTAGACCGAATTCCCGCTACGTCAACCGGTCCAACTCCGTACGAATTTGTCCGACGTAGAAGGAACGCAGAAAGAACCGATAAAGAAGAATTCCGAACTTTATAGTCTTGACTGACGTGGGTGAATTTTGAACAAGTTAAAAAACAAACCTTATTGAGGACATGAAGAAAAAGACCAAGAATACAGCAGTAAAGACTTACTAAAAACGTGGCAGTAACAACACTGACATAGCACCAATAGGGCATGAACCTCATATGGTCTTCTGTGACAAAGTACAAACCTAGTATGGACGTGAAATATTATATCTTTTTCCCAAGAAAACTTGCTGAACAAACGAGAACGCAGAGTGCTTGTGACACAGTTTATTAGGTCTCAAATAACGCAGTTGAAACGGTTTAAACGCGCAGTAAGCGATTGGTGCGATCTGCCAAGTCTCAGAAAGATCGTTGTAAAAACGAAAAGGACGTGGTGCGAACTTAACCAAGACTTAACAAATATAGATCTCCTTCATGGATTAAAGAATTAAAACCCCTGTCACACCAAACTAGTTCTTAGAACGTCTTACCCCGTCCTGACATAGTCGGAAAACGGGTTGCAGTCGGGGTAGAACGTGTAATTTTGGCCTAATAATGCCTGAAGCCCTTGTCTCACCAAACCTGATCTTAAAAAGTCTTATCCCGGTCAACGAAATCGTAAAACGGGCTGCGGTCGGGATAGGACGTGTAAGCTCGGTCGGTAAAATGCAAACGCACTGCCATTTGATGCCCGACTGCATCGCGTTTTTATTAGGATCGAAGTACGGCAGTTCCGTTTGTAGAACGACCATCTCGTTTTAAGTACGTTGTCACTCCGTCCAATTACAGGACGGGATGGACGGCAAAAAAATTTGAGCGCCCTTCCCGTCCTAACCCGTCCATTAAGTTCGTAAACAGATCGTAAAAGGTTGCTAATACGTCCACTCCGCCCGAACACAGTTTAAGTCCGTTCGGCAAAGATTTTCGGAACGGAGTGAGAACGAGTTTGTTGTGACGGGGGTATAAGAGTACGATACATTTTGACATCAACGTCACACATTTTGTTCGTGTGATTGGTGTATTACGCCGATTTAACCCTTATCTTGCTAGATAGCTTACCGTACATAAAACTTTCAAGCCGATAGTAAAAATCCAAATTTTGCTATTTCAAAAGTAATTTTGGGAGAAAAGATATCTGTTGATTGGACAGTGTAGATCCAAGATCAGACTGCACGTTTTGTACAGTCTGATCTTGATCTATACTGTTCGCAAAAGGTCAGTAAGTCGGGCACAGCAGCCTAAGGGTTAAATAGTACTTCACTGTGACGTTCTACTCATTCATGTCTTATTCAGGTTTCACTAGAAGTATGCTAGAAGTTTTCTGTGCCTTGTGCGTGAAAACTATAAGGTCATATAAGCCACAGGAATTGTCACAAGCAATCTGCCCTTTGCCTACAATGTTTTTAAATGTTTGAATATATTGCATAAATAGTAGTGTATGTAGGGTGCAGGATTGATCCTACGCTTCATAAAACAGTTTCAAGAAATTGTCATCTTTTTCAATAACTATATTAGAGAGAAGTTCGCTGTCTACTATCTCAGCCCTAGAGAATTCGGAAGGGAATGAAAAAAAAAAACATCAATTTTCAGGAACTCCCTCTGTGGTGAAAAAATAAGTATCGACCTCAGAAACTTTTGTTTGTTGTTATTTTACATGTGCATTTCTATACGTATATGTTTGAAACTTTAAAATTTCTTTTGGTTCCACCAAAGAGGGCTTTGAGAGAGACAGTTAGTAATTCCTTCTCTGTCTGTCTGTCTGCCTGTGTGTGTGTGTGTCTCTCTCTCTGCTCCAGTTTCTAAAGGTACGCATTTTAGCATACTGTGCCGGGTGTGCCTTAGATAGAAAAAACAACAACGCTGTATCCTTCGTAATTCAATAGTCCGCGTCCTGCATTCAAAAACCAGAGGTTCTGGGTTTAACGCTCGCTTGCGTTCAAAGGCAGACGCATTGCAGATTTCCACCACAGTTCTACTGAAATTCAGGTTACCTTTTGGAATCATCTGAATGATTGGACAAGGAAAATGCAGTCTAATATTGGATGTACACTGTTATGTATGTCGAGAATAATCTGTTCGCTTATTTAAAACTTCTTTTTTCTCAGCATTGTTCAGATATTAAAAATATTTTAAAAAAATTCTTCGTATCGGCCAAGGCTCTACTTTTTTGATAGACTCATTTCTTGTGTGTTGTTAGGCCGTGTTGGTTCTACTTCCGGTGATATAGCTTATAAAGAGCATCCTGATTTCTTATCAACCTCCCCCCTCCTTTCGCTAAATGTTCTACATACCAGAGTCGATTAACCCTTTACCAAACGGGAAAATTTAAGGATTTTTTTCGAATTGAAAGCATTTGCAGACGATAATTCAAATGTTGCTGGAATTATGCAGTTTGGCAGAGAAAGAGTAGAAAACATTGAGGTAGTAGGAGAAAATGTTGGTTACCAGCATTTTCTCCTTTTCCCACGATGTCTTCAGAAATGTTCTCAGTGTCGTTTAAACTCGAGATTGTGTTGTAAAGGGTTAACTCTTTACTCACCGGGGACACATTTTTTTATGTTTTTTGTTATAACATTTTTGAAAAAAAAAATAAATAAATGAAAACAGGTGAAACGGTGCCAAGCGATTTCTCCTTCAGCCATAATGTTTTTCAGTTTAATTCCTATATTAAATTCTAATTCATGTTGTTAATTCATATCTTCATATCATATGAGAACGTTTTCACAGCCGTCTTCATCAAATAAGCATCTTGAGATAAAACCTTTAGTTTAAACATAATTATTTTACATCGATTGAGAAAAGTTCTTACAACTTATACTATAATCTCTCTCGATTCTGCCTCCTGGGAATTACACCAGTACTCGCATCGGATGTGTGGTCGAATGAAAAATCGCAAAGTTGACACCCACTCCTGGGTATCGAACTCGGGATTTTATGGTTACGATGCCGACGCTCTACCTCACAATCATGAACACCACACAGGTAAAACCTTCGAATACGTAAAAGCAAAAATCAGTGAAAATGAAAAATAGATCCGTTCCATACAAACATCTGCTAAGACTTCAAGAATGTTTTGCCATGCTACCATATCTTACCTTTTTTTTCTTTCTAAGATGAAGAGGGAACGAACCCAAAAAGTGAGTGATTGATTTTTGTCGTGCTTTTTTTACCTCTTAATAGCGAGCAATTAAGACATAAACAACGTCAAATTTAATGCCTCAGTTGAGGAGTTTATCGCCTCATAGTTCTAATGAAGTACCGACCGAGTATTCCGAAATGTAGCTTTTATGTTTGAACTTTGAATGGCGAATGTTTATCGTGAAGACATCTGGTAAAAGCCAGAAAAGGCATGCTATAAAGTTTTCTGAGATAGTGAAAAGTATTGAGGATAAAACAGACGAAGAAGAAGAAGAAGAAGAAGAAGAAGGAGGAGGAGGAGGAGAAGGAGGAGGAGGAGGAGGAGGAGGAGGCGGAGAGAAGGGAGCCGACGACAATGACAGTGAAGAAGCAGAAAAAGAAGACAAAGACAGCAAATTAGGCAAATATGTAGGAAAGAAGAGGGGATGAAGACTATTTGAAAAGACGAAGAGAAGGGTCACAGAAATAGAGGATATTTGATATATGCTTCTAACCCCTTTTTGGGGGGACTTACATCAAAATCCAGTACAGTTGTTTTCGGTAATTTCCCGTGGCGTACCCCTCTGCATAATAACGCATTACAACATTACGTAAAGCGCGAGAAATGTAGGGTAAATTACGTCTTATTTCCATCTGGTTAAATGGCCCGCGCTGTTTACCTAGGTAACTAGTGCGCGGGAACTACTTTTTTCCGCCTTCGATTAAGAGTGAGAAAATAAAATCGGTATTTTTCACTGGTCGTAACCATGAAATATCAAACCATATTCCACCGTTATTTCTCGATAAACTACTGAAAAGCATGAAATAAAGAAGTATATTAAAGGCCCATAAGCGGTCAAAAACACAATAAAGTTGTTAAAATGCATTCAGATTTAAAGTATACCTTTTAAAAGTATGGAAAATATTTTGAAGACGACAATCATTTATTCTTTTGGTCGGTCTTAGTGTAAGTCGCTTGCAGAAAAATGAATTTTAAATTCAGGCAAAAAGTAAACAAAAAATTGAGTGACCTTGCAACTTTTAACCTAGTTTTGAAATTAATTTCTCTGCCAGCGGTTAACTTGGACCGAAACAATTTCCATCTTTTTGAATGATAAGATTTAAATTTAAATGCATTTAAACATCCGCCTTTTTTTTTTTAGCTGTTGTTACTTTAACCCTTTACCACACAATCCCGAATTTTAACGACCCTAAGAAAGAAGCCTTTTGAAAACATTGTGGGAAAAGGAGAAAATGCTGGTAACCAACATTTTTTTTCCTTTTCCAACAATGTTTTCTACCCTTTCTAAGACAAATTTTTATTTTTGAGTCACACTTATTTTGTCGTCTGCAAAATGCTCTCAATTTGGACTAGTCTTAAACTTTGTCGTTTGGTAACGAGTTAAGTAGAAGACGAACGTTGAGAAGGTTGTCAGAATTAAGACGAAAAGGGGTTTAGAAAGAGTGGGATAAGAATGTCTAACTTCACTGACTGTTCCACATATCTTAAATAAGTCACAAGCTTCGCTGTAAGAATATCGACAAAACGCTTAGAAACATTATTAGACAAGATAACAAGTTACCTAGTAACCAGTTTAAACCAATTTAAATCCGTTCATAAAGTACAATATTTATCGGAAGTTGATTTAGTAAGCTGGCTTGGTACAGTAGTTATTTAGGTCTTTTGTAATATTCTTAACTCTATCCTTACCTTAGGCGAAACAAAGGTAAAAGCTTTTGAAGAAAGTGTAGACCAAGAACAGACTGGACAGAACGTGCCGTCTGAGCTCTGATCTACACTGTCCACTTCTTTATTCTGGATGTTGGTTGAACTGTTTCTTCATCTTGCAACGGAAATGTATATGTAGCTATCAAAAAAGTGTAATTCGTCTATTTCGGAGTAAAAAAGCTTAAAGTTTGGTCTTCTGTGAAAATAATATAAACACAGATAGAAAACTTGATTATTGGGATATGCTATGCTTCAAACTCTTAGAACGCTAAGTGTAACTTCAGTTGCTTTCTGTAGCCAGTCTAGGACTGCCTTTTGAAGACATTGTATATCAAGATCAGACTGCAAGGAAAGTGTAGTCTGATCTTTGAGCTACACGTCAGCTGTTGTTGTTTTTTTTTTTCTTTCTTTCTTGTTAAATCTTTGAAAAATACCATTTGAAGGGAGTAATTCAGATTCATTAAAATCTCACCAAACTCCACAACTGATCTTCCACTCAAACAAGTAAGGCAATAGCTGGTATGTCATCATTAAAGAAGAAAAACTATAGTAAGAAGAAAATATTTTCTAGTGGTATCTTCTTTATGGGCTACGTAGCCCTTACGCTATATTTAGATTTCGCTAAAGTTTGGGAAAAAAATGTCACGTGATCAATAACAAACGTCAATTATGTGGGATCGTATTCGATGACATGATTTTTGATATCTAAACGATAGACTGAGTTACCGATTGCAAAGCTACTTTCCAGTTTTATAAATGCTAAAAGTTGCACTGAATTCGTGCTGAATGTAACCGCGCAGTTTCTTTTCGATTACGAAGAAAAATATATCTAGTTGTATTTATCGACGTTTTACGAGACATTACGAGACATTTTATTTAAGTTTAAAGTCCAACAAGAGCAAAGGAACGGCAGCGCTTCCATCCGAGAACAAATGCCAAGGACCAGACATGAATACTGCAGTGTTGTTAAAAGCGGCGCAAAACAACATTCACACAAACAAACAAAAACGAAGAAAATGTGTATCGTAAAAACTATCATTGGAGCAAAGTGTCAGTTCTACGAAATTAAACTTAATTATAGGAAGTGTTTTCTTTGATATAATGTTAACGGCCTTGTTTATATCCATTTACTCTTTATCAGATGACAAAATATTACGCTGGTCCAATCAGACGGCACTTGTAGACGAGCAAACAAATAGAGCCTGAATCCTCGGATTTTTGTGGCAGGGAAGAAAACATTGTAGTAAAAGGAGAAAATGCTGGTTCACCAGCATTTTCTCCTTTAACCACAATGTTTTCAAAAAGATTTTTCCGTGGAGACGTTTGAAGACTGGATTGTGTGGTAAAGGGTTGCCACACAATACATCCTTACAGAGACAGAGAGAGAGAGAGATAGATAGAGAGAGAGAGAGAGAGAGAGAGAGATAGATAGATAGATAGAGAGAGAGAGAGAGAGAGAGAGAGAGAGCTTTTTAACACCTGACATTGTGTAGAATAATTCAGTTGTGTAAATACAGATAAATCACCAATATATATATGGTGTAAGGGGTAGGAAAAGACAAGAGATTCGTTCTCATTTAAAACCGGAAACGACAATAGCGATTGCTTTGAAGGCCTCCAAAACATGAAATGCATTTTCTATCCGTCGTAATTTGTGCAATGAAGATACAATAGTTTCATAAAATAAGGATGAAATGGTTTAAAACCTGGCTGAAAACAGCCTGAAAACGAGTATAGATGTATAGATGCTGCGCCACTCGTGAAAGTAGTACCGAAAACGTTCACTCGATGAAATCGATTTCGATCTTTTAGTTGAAAAAATAAATATTATATTTATTTCATGCTTCCAACCCCCTTTTTGCGGGAACTTACTCAAAATCAAGTAAAATTGTTTTCTATAATTCTCCGTGGCGTACCCCCTCCGCATAATAACGCATTACAATATTACGTAAAGCGCCAATAATGTAGGGTAAATTACGTCATATTTCCATCTGGTTGAATGGCAAGCGCTTTTTACCTAGGTAACTAGTGCGCGGGAACTATTGTTTCCTCCTTCAACTGAAGAGTTAGAATATATAATCGGTATTTTTCATTGGTCGTAACCAAGAAATATCGAACGATAATCCACTTTATTTCTCGATAAACTACCGGAAAGCATTAAATAAAGATTTATATTTTATCGGCTTGACTAAACCATAGACGAGTTAGATCCAACATTAGACTGCACGATCCATGCAGTCTGAACTTGAGCCATGCACTCCGCAAAAGCCCGTGTTTTCTCAAATGATGCTGACAGAGTTGAACAAGACAGGATAGAATTATATCAAAAAATTGCCAGGTACCTTACAAAAAAAAAATAGGTTTCTATCAAACAACTTTGTTTTTTTCCTCCACTCAAATAGCACCAAGAACGTGATGTCATTAGTACATAAAACCCAGAGTTTCACTACGCAACACCGAATAGGCACTAATATAGAACCTAGAAAAACATACGCTATAGCAGTAAATTATTTATATTATTATAAATTAGCCATGATATGTGAAAAGGGGTTTAATGAAAAAGAAAAAAAAAAAAATCTATTCAGGTCAGGCTACGCAATTCGCGCAGGCTGACCTGAGCAAATAGTTTTGTGCTATCGGTCAATGTCAAAGGGCCATCCTACCTCATGATTCAGTCAATTGTTAGACAAAGTAATTATATGATGACTTGCTCGGTAAAATGCATCACGGAGAAGCATGAAACCCCCTTTTGCCGGACTGCCGATCAAATGTTATTACATAATACTAGTATTATAAACCTCTGAAAAATTTCTGTAAACCACTGTAAAAACATTTAAGACATACACCCTCAATTAAATGCAAATTTTCAGGCAAAAGTGAAACCCAAAATATCGCGATATCTAAGTGCTATGCACCAGAGGGCTCATCATATCGGATAATGTAGATCCGAGATCAGGCTGAGTTTAGATAACTGCCAGGTAAGTATAAGTCTTTATTATCTAAACTATCTCGCCCCATAGTTTGAAAGACCTTCATATAATTGTTTAGAGGTCATATTCTAACTCTTATAGATCTAGCCGATGTTATTGTCTAGATAGAGGATCTTACATGATTGTTTATGTATTAATATTTTCATCAAACAAGTTGACTAAAATTATATGACCGTCGCCTTGGCGAGCGACATATACATTTTTGTCAACAAGTTTGGTAAAAAAGATAAAACAAAAACACGAATAAAGCACTGTGCTTTACATGTAACACCCAGTTTTCGAATAAATCAAAACGCTGTATGCTCAAAAGTGTCCAGTGATATGGTTAAAATAAGGATTATAAATCAGTTACGTAGAGACTCAAATCTCCTTTGGCTCAACTCTACCGGATTGTGCTGTTGGATGATTATATCAGATACGATCGAACTTTGCTATCTTTCATCCTGGCCAAACTAAACCTTATTCCATGATATAGTCAATGTCGAACTGTCCAATAAACAACACAACAACATAATTTCGCTCTGATCACATGATACAATCTCACCTTATGTCAGTATAAGTAGAGGCAATCATATCGTATCCACTAATACGCCTTGACCTTGTCTAAACCTCTGTACTATATTAGTTGTACGGTCAGGTGGCAGGGGACTTGGAAACTTGTTCACGGCTGTGGTGAATCATGTCGCCCCGAGCCAAAGGCGAGGTGGCGACATTATTCGCCACAGCCATGAATAAGTTTCCAAGTCCCCTGCCACCTGACCGTACTACGAATTTATTATACTGCAAAGTTTTACCATTCCAAAGTGTAATAAGCAACATTTCCCTGTTTTATGGTCTAAAAATTTAAGTACGCTGACTTAATAGAATTTGCCTTCTGAGTGCCCCAATTCAATGTGACGTCACTGAGAACTGACGTCACAGAAACCTTGGAAAAACATGCAGTTTGGCACTTAATCTCGTTGATTTCGCTGTGATAGACATTCGTTGTATTTTCATTTAAACATGGATTTAAACAACTTCAAGGTAAGTAACTATATATTCTAATGATTTGTTGGCAAAAGCAAACGACTATTAGTTGCCTCAAACGACCATTAGATTATCCTTTTAACGTTATGCACAATGTATGAGTTTCGACAATTCACAATTTGCTTACCTGACGAAGGGATGGCTCGTTTTAACCCCCCGTGTATTTGTTTTAGAATGACATCAAACGATAATACACGTAAAGTTCTATACTAATTTACTCGTATTGTCAAAAATAATCCATTGTTTCCGTTTTAATGAAAACCATCAAGGAAAACTTGTAATAATATGGTGCAAGCTACTCAGTATGTTTGTCTTGTGGGCGGCTCGTATCGACCGATCGACGCCGCCATTTTGGATGTTGTGTTGAAAGAGTAGTCATGTATACGGGGCTCCCTAAAGGGAAACTACTTTTACGTGGGTTTTGCCAGTGTACATGATATATATGTTCGGGGCATATTATCCAATCAGATCACGAGAAATTTCTTTGCAGTATAATAATATACACTCACGTCTTTTGACGATCCCGAGGAAGAAGATTTTGAAAACATTGTGGGAAAAGGAGAAAATGCTGGTTATCAGCATTTTCTCCTTTTGCACGATGTTTTCTTCCCGTCCGTAGTTACATGTAAATCCCATCTTTTGATTCAAATTTGATTTGGTGTCTGCGAATCACTCAATACGGTCGAGAACAAATCTTCGTCCTCTGGTTGAGCGTTAACTCGTCCTAACTCGCAATACAGCATTATTTTTTAAGATATACAGCCTAATCAGTTTGTTTACATGAACTACTGTTTGTTTAATTATGGAAAAATGATACAAATATTTATAGAAACCGTTATCTTTTGTTATCTTTCGCTGTTGCATTTAATACTGATAATTTTCGGAGTTGTAGATTTTTTTTAAAAATCATGTCAGCGGCATACGAGGTGAAAACATGGCCTTTTGGAAATGGCATAGATCAAGATCAGACCGAAAAGAAGGTGCCGTCTGATCTTGGATCTATCCCGCCCGCTTGTTTAATCAAGCTTAGGAAGGAAATAATTTACGAGTTACAGTAGATATACTCTGACAAGTCGAGATATGTTGAGTACATATGAGCCGAGCTCTGGTAAGAGGGGGCTTAATGCATCTTCATAATGCATTATACCATGCAAGCCCTCTCATAATGATGGACCCGTAAAATCCATCCTGTCTAAGAATCTAGCCGATATGGGATAGAATGGTCTTTTGACATGTAGAAAATTGACCAATACGAAAAGTTTCGGCCCAGGTCAGCCTGCGCGGACTGAGCAGGCTGACCTGGGTCGATACTTTTTGCAAAAACGCTATGGTCCGGTTTGATGGTTTGGATAAAATGCCATGTGCAGACGGCTTTTTATCGAACAGCTGACCAATTTAAGCATAAGTCTGCTGAGCGAGATGCGGGGCACTTTAGCAAACAGTATAGATCAAGATCAGACAGCACAGGATACACAGAAAACACTAGACGATAACGCCAGGCTAAAAACCTATATTATCCCACTTTGTCTTAATTTCGTAAGATGAATGGCGCCCATGGTTCTATGTCGGCCTGCTTTTGTTTAACCCTTTACCGCACAACCCCGAGTTTCAACGACCGTAAATTAGAAGGTTTTATACCTAATTGTGGGAAACGGTGAAAATGCTGGTAAACCAACATTTTCTACCTTTTCCCAAAATGTTTTTTACACTTCTAACGAGAAATTTCAGTTTTTAGTCACATTTAATTTGACGTCTGCAAATACTTTCGACAGGTCTAAAATGTTGTCGTTTGATAAAGAGTTAACACTTTACCAAACGACAAAATTGAAAGCATTTGCAGTCTACAAACTTAACATGGCCAAATTAATGAGGTTATTATTCGCAAGGGTAGAAAATATTGTTGTAAAGGGAGAAGAGCTGGTTGTCAGCATTTCTCTTTTTACCACAAGGTTTTCAAAAACCTGTTTCTTTAGGGATGTTAAAAAAAAACTGGGATTTTTTTTTATAAAGCGTTGCTCCATCCAAAACTGTCGGAATTTTAACGATAACTAAGCTTGTTTTTACCAGCCCATACTGTATACATAAACATGTGAATTTTTGTATCAAGGTAATTTGGCATTTTTTGGCTCTATCCCTTAACTCTTCACCAGACTACAAAATATCAGACTGGTCCAAATTGAAAGCATTTGCAGACGACAAATTGAAGGAAGCCCAAAGACAAAATGTTTCCTTGATAGGGTAGAAAACATTGTGAGAAAAGAGAAATTACTGATTACAAGCATTTTCTCCTTTTCCCACAATATTTTCGAAAGCTTTCTTTCTCAGGGTCGTTAAAAGTCAGCATTGTGTGGTAAAGGGTTAAACCGCTATGTAAATTAACCCTCTACAAAACAATGACTTATTTTAACGACCCTGGATTATATGAAGCCTTTTGAAAACATTGTGGGAAAAGAAGAAAATGCTGGTCACCATCATTTTCTCCTTTTCCCACAATGTTTTCTACCCTTTCAGAGACAAATTCCATTACTTCAACCACATTTATTTTCGGTCTGCATATGTTTCGCATATGTTCAAGTTGGTGGAGCCTGATTTTTTTTGGCCGTCTGGTAAGAGTTAAATGGACATTTCAGGGCAGTAGTTCTGACTTAAGGATTGCAATTTCAAAGAATTTTTCACGTTCTAAAAAAGGGTTTTTGAAGAAGTTTTCTCTCATTTCAAAACACAACACACCGGACAGTGAAGTAGGCCCAAGATCGGGTTGCACGTTCTGAGCAGTCCGACCTTAATCTACACTTACCACAAAATTGTATGAGAACGCGCTGGATACCATAACTATGCAAGCAAGGTAAACTATAAAATAATACATTATAGAATAAAAACTTTTAAAGATAGGGGAAAAAAAATAATAAAAAAGGTGCTGTTTGTTTCTTTGAATGATGTCTAACCCTAATAGTGCTGTAATGAAATTGGCCAGAAAAGTAAGAAAGTACCAGTTCGCTGCTCGTTTGCCCCTCAAATCTTAGTGGGGTGTCTTTGGGCAAGGCACTGCTCAGAGCTATAGCCAGGCACTGATGAACCAGGAAAAGACGTCAAAAAGTAAGCAGTCGCCGTGATGATACCGGCCTAAACAATCCTAAAATAACTGTTTTAGCTGAGGCTCTGACCTGTCTAGCCCAAAGACATTTCAAAGTTTTTTTGCAGCGTAAGCGAAGGTCGAACTTAAAAATTTCTTACTACAAAATGAAACGCCTCAATAATCAAGATACAGAAGTTCTTTGAAATAATCTTTGAAATAGATCAGCTCTTACTTATCTGGAAAAGCAGTTTTGTTATCTGCATTACGTATATATGGGTCTCTCTATTGTAAAAATTACAACCGCTACAAATGTTAGAAAATGCATATTTCATGTATAAGGCTTTTTTTTTTTGGATTTACTCTGGCACAGCTGTTCATAAGAAAGGTAATGATAAAACAAGGACAAGACTCTTTGGAACGGGAGGAAGAGACCAGGGTCCGTATTTACCTATCATTCCTAATTTCCTCCGAAGTGTACTTCCAGATTTAGAGAGTAACGCAACTTCTGATTAGCTAAATCGAACGGTTATAGCCAATTAGTTTAGTTTAAACATATTTATTTTCCCTCAAATATACATGGAAATGGGGTTGGGTCACAAGTTATTACAACTTAGAGGTCGACCCTCCCCCTACAATGTAAATATACAAGTGTTCACACAACTAATTACAATGCACAAAAGAGAGAGAGAGAGAGAGAGAGAGAGAGAGAGAGAGAGAGAGAGAGAGAGAGAGAGAGAGAGATTTTGTTCCATTTACTCCAGCATAAAAAAAAACATCAGAACGTTCCGAAATATATTTATATCAAGTAAATCGGCCAGTTTGTATAGCCAATTAGAAGTTGTGTTACAGTTAAATTCAGAAAATTTCTGTGAATTAGACTAGGAATGTTCTCAAGAATGGTTAGTGAAAACAGACCCAGAGCTAAAATTAACTATAATAAATGAGCATTTGAAAAGCAAGAAGTGAAACGCAATATATTGCGACTTTAAAGCTCTTTTCTCAAAGAAGAAAAGAAAATCACTGTTTCGGACATGTAGATTCATGATCAGACTGCACGAGAACGAGCAGTATGATCTTGATTTACACGCTCCACAAAGGCGCAATGAGTCCGATTTGGCAGGTTAGGATGTACACGTACCAGAAGATAAATCTGTCAAGTTATAATTGTGAAGCAGATTTATTACATGCGCTACGAAAATATACAATAAAGTTCTAAGTCGTTATTTCGTGTTATTTCGTGTCTATCCATCTAGGGACAATTTGTCTCATCTAATAAAATTAATTGTCTTGCAATTAATTTGATTCTAGAACAATATTTGAATATAAGCCGTGGTTATAATCACGTAAACTTTAAAATCACGTAACTTTAGCCCTTATCTTGCTTAATAAATGAAAATTTTAAGCCGATGTTAAAAAAACCCAAATTTTGCTGTTTCAAAGGGTTTTTGTTTTTGAAAATAGATCTATGTCCTTATCGGACAGTGTAGATCAAAGATCAGACTGCACGTTCTGTGCAGTCTGATCTTTAATCTACACTGTCCGCAAAAGGTCAGTGAGTCGCTCTTAGCAGTCTATGGGTTAGGAGGTATCAAAAGAAAATTGTAATTATTATTCCGTAAGCTTGCAAACTGTGTCACATGAATGATCTTTGATTGATATTGCTCTAACATATAAAGTACAGTTGCTGTTTCTTTTCCGTTTCGAACAGATCCATTTCAGCGAAGCACTTCGAATCAGCCAATATTTCGAATAATCACATCTTTATAAATCAAGCTGTTAACCCTTAAATTGCTAAATAATTGAAATGAAACTGTCAAGCCGATAGAAACAAGCCAAAATTTTGCTATTTCCAAGTTTTTTTTTTCATGAAAATATCTTCTTATCGGACAGTGTAGAGCCAAGATCAGACTGCATATTCTGTGTAGTCTGATCTTGTTCTGAATTGTCCGCAAAAAGGTCTTTGAGTCGCGCTTAGCAGCATAAGGGTTAACGTCCTGTGCTGTAATCGACACTGTCCCGAAAAGATGGGTGGGGAAAGGGTAAGGAAAAATGTTCATGTCATGTATATAGCAATGTATAAGAATAAATCATTACTTACCGGAAGTCACTGCATGGATGGATAACCCAGTTTCCCTGTCGTTTGTGACGCATCTTTTCTTTAAGCAAAGCATTTTTATTCCCAAACAGTTTCATAGCAAGCTTATTATCCGAAGGTTGAAAAAACGAATAAATCTGCTCCCGCAGAAAACTTGTCGGACTCGATTTTTCCATATTTATATTATTTTGTGAATTCGGTAATAATTCCTCTTTTGGTGTTCCATACAAACTCGTCTCATCACCAATAAATTGCACTTTCATGTCGGGCCTGTAATTAATTTCGGGACTAAGGTAGTCACTGTATATAGATTCATCGTCAGAATCAATAGTGATGGTGATCGAGGGATTTTCTTTCCCACACTGAGGCAGACAGGGCATTGTTGCATCGAATTTCTCATTTACTCCAATGTTATTAAAATTCCGACTCTGCGCGTTCATACGTTTTAACTTTAAACTGGGCACTCGCCGCGACGAACGCGGCGGCGTTTTCTGCGATCCCTCCATTTTATTACTGGCCCTCACCGCACTGCCATTAGCCGGCTTTTTACTGAACTTGACAGAATCTGACCTCTGGATCACCGGGGAAAGGGACGATGCCTTTTTAGGGGGAGGGGAGGCAGGCTTGTTAGGGGACCCTGAGGAATCCGAGGGCGGTACTTCTAACAGCCGGTCGCGATCCCGATCCCTCTCTGGTGCAACGTTCAACTGAAATCAAATACAAAATTTAAAAAATCATTTATCAAAAATACCCTAAAACACGGTATCATCTATTTCCTCCCTCTTTTATCATAGTGTGAATAAACTCATCGATCACGCCTATATTCCTACCCTGCCAAAGGCATCTTTTCTGCAGAAAGTCACATTACGCTGGTATACTTGGTAAGGAAAATTATTTTAAAAGTAAGCCCACAAAGGTTGCCCTTAAAACTTCAGACGTCAACCAAAAAAATGATACTTAGTTGAAGCAGCCCATAACCTGCTTTGTCCATATTATGCTGAATAAGTGGATTTTACGTTGTTTCGAACTGAAAGTATTTACCAAGAAAGTGTGTGAAGGGTTGAAGTGTTGCATATGATATAATTATCAAGCGATATCGCCTATAAGCAGAAACTATTGTATATTCTTAATGAACATGACATTCCTAATCAAACCGTACCATATTACAGACCGAGGAAATAGTCAGGAGTAAATGGGGCACTCGGGGTCTTTTGTTTGTCTGTTTGTATGGTGTATAAGGCCGTTTTGAACAAAATTTCAATGATATCGCTGCGGCTAATGCACCTATCCATGCTTTTAGCAATACGTCGCACAATATTTTTTGGGCTGCTTTCCGGCATTATTATCGTCGAAACAATGACAAGCGGTTATTGCGGCATGAGCCCTGTCGTAATGAATACCATCAATCCTCAGAAAATAATTCGCCGAGTTTTGGATTCGAATCGGCGACATCCCCCGGTTTTAGTGCTGTACTGTAGCAACACTACTGCGCTCGCCCTGTAGTCTTGTTATACCGTGTGTGCACTGCAACTTTCTACCGCTACCTTGTAGTTCTACTGATTAAAGTTGTGCTTTGTTCATATCTCAAGTATTTGCAGACCACAAATTAAACGTGGCTCAAATAATGAATTTTGTCTTTGAAAGGAAAGAAAACATTGTGGGAAAAGAAGAAAGTGGCACGGATACGTTGTCAATTTTCAAGGGGAAAACTTACAGAAACACGAAAAAGAAAAGGCTTTGAGCTAACGAAAAATCTACATATCTGCGTTTTTGCTTTCCCGACCAAGTTTTTCTGATTCATTTACATGGCACATAAAGGCTTACAAATACATGTACTTGTCTTTTGTTCGATTTGGTACATTCAAGCCAGATTTTATATGTAGTACATTCTGGGAACCTCCAGGGGGAGCCTAACCGGGTTTTAGAATCGTTACGCACCAGAACTGAGACTAATATTTCATAATTTGAAAGGCAGAATGGGTACTGATATTTTATGCCATGACTTGAAAGACATTAATAACTCTTTACCATATGACAAAATTTTATACTCTACCATAGTGAAAGCATCTGCAGACAACAAATAAAAAGTTGCTCAAAAGATGACTTGTGTCTTTGGTAGGGTAGAAAACATTTAGGAAAAAATGAATAAATCCTGTTTACGACAATTTTCTCCTTTTCCAAAGATTTTTTCAAACGCTTTCTTCTTATAATTTCTTTAAAAATCGGAATTGTGTGGTAAAGAGTTGGGTATCTTTGACCTGTGTTAATTTTTTTTCACACAAAGCAATAGCTTACATATTGTGGACTACAGGCGCTACGCACTTGCTTCAGTTACTAACGAACAGTCATAACAATGCAGAGGCTCAAGAAATCAACTGACATTCGCTAAGCAATGAGAGTTGAACATTAACGACAGGCTTAGGCGCTAAATAAATGAAATGAAACTTTCAACTCGACAGTAAAAAGCCATATTCTGCCATTTTAAAGGTATTTTTTCTAAGGAAAGGTATCTTCTTATCGGACAGTGTGGATACAAGATCAGACTGCACATTCTGTGCAGTCTGATCTTTATCTACACTGTCCGCAAAAGGTGATTCAGTCGTGCTTAGCAGCCCAAGGGTTAAAAAGGCATGTTTGAACCTTGGCCTTCAACTACAGTGCAACCCGTTTCACGCCAATACTCAAGGGACATTCAATATGCGCTTGCACAACTCTGTTTATCAAATAACAATAGATTTGTCTTTGAATCGTTGTGGTTCCAAGCATTTTTTCCTCTTCTCACATTTTCAACTTTTAAAGCCTTCTTTGGAAAGATCGTCAAAATAAGGGTTTGTTTGGCGACAGATCTAAGCCGGTGCTTGCAAAATGATTTCCTAAGCTGGTCAACTAAAAATTTCTAATAGTCTAAAAAGACTTTAAAACTTTGGTACCATGTGACGGTGCTATCCACCGAGCACGTTAAAGAATCAGGCGTAACTTATGATGATTTTAATTCTATATCTTGCACTATCCTCCATAACATGGCTAGCATACTTATGGAGGCCTCGTCCATATGGGCAACCAGTTCTGAGGATAACTGAAGGCAAAATGAATCAAACATTTATTTTCCAAGAAAAGGTCTCATAATAAAGAGAGATAAGAGGTTGCAGCCTTTTGTGTGTGTGTGGGGGGGGGGGGGGGGGGAAAGGGGAATTCTCATGAGCGAAAATAAAATATAGCCTACTTTATTTAACCTGATCCTGACCTTTATGCTGAATATATAAGTAGGCCTATAAATAGAACTCCGACTATTATTCGGGAAGCCACTATACTAGTATACATGGGAAGGTACTTTTATTTACTGTACGAAATATTTCCGTGACCATTCGGGACATATGCTGAAGACAGCCCCGTGCAATGCCGAGGGTAAAAATAGAATTTTAATGTATGTAAATGATGTTGACTTGGGTCAGGTTAAATGAAGTAGGCAATACAAACGTTTGGCATGGTAGATTCGTCTTCTGATGAATTTTCTTTTTTATCTTTCTTCTTGCTACCCTTGCGACCAATTAGGGGCTGTGTGGCCGGGTTGGTGTCCTGGGACATTGCTAGATATCACCGGCCTAGTCCCTGAAAATATAGGATATCAAAATGATACTATTTCTTTATATCAAACAATCCCGCGTTTTAATGAGCGAGGGACAGACATTTGAAAACATTGTGGTGAAAGGAGAAAATGCTGGTAACCAGCATTTTCTTCTTTTACCACAATGTATTCCACCCTTACAGAGACAAATTTCGGTTATTGAGTGGCTCTGAATTTGTCGTCTGCAAACAGTTTGAATTCGGAAATATTCGGAACATTTTGTCGTCTGGCAAAGAGTTACATCAAAGACAAAAATAGTGCTAACGACGAAAACACATTAATTACAGGCCCAGTAGCGGCCAAATGTAAACAATGCGTTATTAAAGTGCATTTGAATTTGAGTAATGCACCGTGAAAAGGGGTTTTAAATGCATCTACAAAAAGTATCGACCCATGTCCGCCTGCGCAGACTATTAAGACTTTTTCTGTTTCTACCACTTTCTCCTTTTCCCACAATGTTTTCAACAGCTTTATGAACAGGGTTCGTTAAAACACAATACTATTTGGTAAAGGGTAGTCTCGTTTCCCGCGAGCTTGACTGACGTAGGACGTTTTCCAATAAATCTAGTCACCATGACCTTTTTCCGAAAAATATAGATGAAAAAAAACAACAGGGGAAATAAAACATTAGAAAAAAAACCTCGGAAAACATGATTGCTTTGAACAGCTGGCAGCAAAACATTTTCAAAAGAGCTTACTCAAATGGTAACTACAGTACTTTAGCTGCGATTATTCATTCTTGTCCCAAAACGTCTGAACTGATTATGGCGCTAATTCATCACCGAGTCTAGTCTGTTGGTTCTACAGAGTGACACAACACACAATAAAGGCTGCAGAAAGACTCACAGATAAATATTATTCTGCGAGACAACAGACATGGGAAGAAACGCAGCCGTCATCCCTGAAGACAGATTGATCATTAGCCCGCCATTTGTCATGTGGTCAGAGGCAACACGTGACCATGTCTGTGTCATTGGCGGGATTGTTGCATCGATAACCTTTTTTTTTATGTTGAAGACTCTTGATAATTATCGTAA
This sequence comes from Hippopus hippopus, assembly GCA_946811185.2. Classification (NCBI taxonomy): domain Eukaryota; kingdom Metazoa; phylum Mollusca; class Bivalvia; order Cardiida; family Cardiidae; genus Hippopus; species Hippopus hippopus. The sequence goes on from OX328104.1 coordinate 11,779,053, forward strand.
CTGTTGCGTGACTCAAGTTTTCTTTGTAGACTGAAATAGTTATAGATGATACGAGCAGTGTCGAATTAGAATGAGTATGCTTTTTTTTTTAACTTTTTTTAAAAAAAGAATTCTTAATCCTTAAACACCTTAAAAAATGAAATGAAAATTTCCAAAACGTAGTAGATCTAAACCCAAACATTGCTATTTCAATCTTGATTTCATCGGAAAGAAAATGCTGCATCGGACAGTGTAGATCAAAGATCAGACTGCACGTTTTGTGCAGTCTGACCTTGATCTACACTGTGCGCAAAAAATGCCCCGGTCGCGCTAAGCAGCCCAATGGATTTTTTCTCAGGAGGTGGGAGTCAAATGCAGGTATTGGTGATTCGAAACCTGAGGTTCAACGTGAAATGGAAGACGTGACGTTTTACACAGTGCAGAAGGCCATAGCGATATTTCAAATCCTTATTGTTTCACTGACAACACTTATAGGCATTAGACTTCCAAACAAACTTAAGCTGACAATTCAGGAAAGAAAAAAATGGTAAGAACATTTTCTGACTGCATCGATCTCGGAACTGAATATTAATGAGAAAAGCTCTCTGAAAAGGGGTTTACTGTATCTGCAAAATATATCGACTCAGGTTCGATACTTTTAGCTAGTGGCCAATTTTCTGTATGCCAAAGGACCAGTCTACCTCATAAATCAGTCAAAAGGAATATTTTCTGCAAAAAATTGAAATGGGCACAATTATGTCGCCTACTACTATAAACAGCCCGATTAATATCTAGTCTAGCGAAGTAGCGTCTTAACAAGATAAGATTCTAATTTTTTCTAATATTCCCACTTTGCGCAGGAGCAATTTTAGACTTTTACTACGCGATGTAAGAATTCTTACATAACGCAACAATTAGGGAATTTCCACCTTGCGCAGGACAATTCTAGAATTATACCGATTCCTACTTTGCACAGAATATACGTATACAAGTAAACACTTGCTTAGAACAAAGTATCTTGGAGATGCAGTATACGACCTTTAGCCAGAGGGCCTCTCAAATAAAAAAGTGTCCCATTTTTGAAAGTTCAACCACAGGTTCTCTTTTAGCATATTGACCCTCGTTAAATCCTACTAAAGCAGCAGACCATGTTTTAAGACCAGTGATAAATTCCTATTGAACGTGCTAACGCTAGATCATATAGCTAAAAAATATCCCCTTCGTCCGAGTGAAGCAGTCTAAATTGAGCTAAATATTTTAAGAATAAAATCATTACCTTAAGAAATGAGGAATCGCTGCAGTCAGGCTCTGGTATCGCAGGAACGTTATATTTAATTCTCATTAGGAATAAAGAATAAAGAATAATTAACACTTTACCCGCCAAATAACTTTCAATTTTGAAACTTTCAAGTGGATAGTAAAAACCTGAATTTGGCTATTTCAAAGTTACTCTTTTAGGAAAAAATATATCCTTATCGGACAGTACAGACTCAAGATCAGACTGCGCGTTCTGTGCAGTCTGATCTTGGATCTACACTGTCCGATGAGGTCTTTGAGTCGCGCTTAGCATCCTAAGGGTTAATATTTCCGTCTGATTCAATGCAGACCATCAAATTATAACATTCTGAAAGGAATTTTGCAGCAGACGAAATTAAAAACGTCCTTGCAAAAAAAAAATGGATAGTGAATAACATGTAGGGTATAATAATACATGAAGACACGCGGGAAAAAGTGGCTAAACGACCATTTTGTCATGTTATTTTCAAAAGGTTCTACGGCTAGACACAAAAAGTCGTCTAATGAGTCTAGGCAACGTTTTTTTTTTCCTTTTAATTTTTCTTTTCTTTTTAGCACCAAACAGATGAAACTCAGAGTCCCTTTAATCAAGCCAGATATTCCAATATTATGATGTTCTTTTTTTTTTTTAAATCACAATACATCGGTAACTGTACATTATAGATAAGAAGGCACGCTCTGTGCAGTCTTATCTTGATCTATAGTGTCCGAAACACTAAATAAACCCATCGTTTTTAAGTTGTGTTGATTAAAAAAAACCTGAAATGTAACATTAAGAATGGTTGGAGAATACGAACCCAAATCTATGATTAGACTGAAATATATACATGTCCGAATGTCTCAAATAATGTGGTGAGGTTTGAATTCATAAGTAATGTTCCTCGTATACATGAACGTGAAAGAACTGACCTTTTAAGAGCAAAATAAATAAAACACGTATATTCAGTCATTAAACCATAAACAAGATCTAGAGGATATTTGTTTATTTCGGTAAAAGATCAAAATTTATTTCATCGAGTGAACATAATCGGTAATATTTTCACGAGTGGCACAGGCACGAGTGAAAGTAATACCGATGATGTTCACAAGATGAAATAAATTTCTATCTTTCACCGAAAAAAAAAAATTCTACATATATTTATTTCATGCTTCTAACCCCTTTTTTGTTGGGATTTTCATCGAATTTTTGCACAGTTGTTTTCTGTAATTCCCCGTAGCGTACCTCTTTCACATAGCAACACATTACAATATTACGTAAAGCGTGAGAAATGTAGGGTAAATACGCGTGAATTACGTCATATTTCCGTCTTGTTGAATGGCACACGCTGTTTACCTAGGTATCTAGTGCGCGGGAACTACTGTTTCCGTCTTCAATTGAAGAGTTAGAAAATATGAAATCGATATTTTTCATTGGTCATAACCACGAAACATCAAACCATATTCCACCATTATTTCTTGATAAAACACCGAAAAGCATAAAATAAATTGAATTTCGAAGCTTTTTTTGGTAGGAATATCTCACAACCTTTCACTGAGTGCACTTTAATATCGTTCTATCCGTCTATTGCTAAAGTTTCCATTGATCTTTATCATACATAGATTCAAATAATTCCACGACCACTGACCCTAACTACGTACATAATAGTAGTGGAGTATAGTTTGCTTCAAGCTCGAGTTTAACCTAAAATAATATTGACTAGTAGAGTCCATTTGAGGATGACTGGATTAAAAAAAAAAAGATAGAAAACACTGAGTCTCTGTAAAAAAGTTTTGTTTTATGAAGAGTATTCTTAGAACGGTATCACTAACGCTTAACGCAGAAGGTAGAGCCAAGTTCTTGGGACTACGATCTGGCCTGCAACACGCGAAAAGGGGCATTCGGACGTTTGCGTAAAGCGTCATCTCGGATCAGCCTGCGCAGGCTAATCCGAGATGACGCTTTCCGTTCTTATGCAATTTCCTCTTTCGCGCAAGTCTACAGTAGTGCAAAATCGAATGTAGTCGTAAAATGTTGTCTTGAATCAGTCTGCGCGGACTGCGCAGGTTGATCCGCGACGACATTTTACGCAAATGTCCGAATGCCCCTCTTCGCGTGTTGCAGGCCATTTCGCTTTAACCCTTGTCCTGCTGAATAAATGAAATGAATCTTTCAAACCTATAGTAAAATCCCAAATGTTGCTATTTCAAAGGTACTTTTTCGGAAAGATACATGTATATCCATATATATCGGACAATGTAGATCCAAGATCAGACTGCACATTCTGTGCAATCTGATGTTGATCTACAATGTCCGCAAAAGGTCCTTGAGTCGCGCTTCGCGGCCTAAAGCATAGATCTCGCACAATAACCGAGAGTGTATTTTCGAGATCACGTTCTGTACAGTCTGATCTTGGTCTACGCTGTCCGCAAAAGTATCTCACTTCAAGCTTAATATCTCGCAGATTATTATTATTATTATTATTATTATTTTGTTGTTTTTGCTGTTGAAATTACAATTCAAACAAATCTATCAATAATATCAGAACAAAATATTATAGAAGGGTTAGACCGATCTATGATGGTCAATATTGGTGCTTGAATAATATAGCAACAGCGAGGTAAGACTTATTGAACTGTTAGCTTTTCGGAACAAATTATTAACCTTTATCCGGTTGAATAAGTGAAATGAAATTTTCAAGCCGATAGTAAAAACCCAAATTTCGCTATTTCAAATGTATTTTTGGGTGAAAGATACTTCCTCATCGGACAGTGAAGATTCAAGATCAGACTGCACATTCTGTGCAGTCTGATCTTGATCTACACTGTCCGCCAAAGGTTCTTGAGTAGCGCTTAGCAGCCCAAGGGTTAACTCTTTTCCAGATAACTAAATGTTAAACAGGTTCAAATTTGAAGTTTTTTTAGACGACAAATTAAAACCGGCTCAAATGACGGAATATGTCTTTGATAGGATTGATAAGATTGAAAACATTGTGCGGAAAGGAGGAAAAGATGTTAACCAGTATTTTCTCCTTTTTCCGAAATGCATCTAAAGCCTTCTTCCATAGTTTTTTTTTAAACACTGGAATATCTGGTAAAGGTTTCAAGAGAACAATAACTTAAGGTATAGCCTCGATATCTGGAGAAAAAATGGGTCCAAGATTCATTGCTAAATTATCAGCGTATTCGAGTTTTCTATTTTTTACTGGAAGGTAAAGTGTACGTGAAACAGTTAGATGCATTAAGATGCACTTGTCCTCGTTTTAATTATTTAATCTTGCTAAGTTATTGTTGTTGTTCTTCGTCTGTGAACAACCATGCATATGAATATTTTTGATAGGGTTACCTTGAAACACAATTTTGAAACAGCCAACGTTTCTATTCTAAAAGAGTAGAAATTATACTGGCCAGCAGATGTGCCAAAATTCGTGCACAATACAGCAGATATGCTAAATACGTGAACAAAAAAAAAAGGGCATATATATATATAAAAAAACATTTTAAATACAGCACATGTGACATTATGCTTTTAATTCTCGTCTCGTGAACATCATCGGTAATATTTTCACTCATGGCTGCGCCACTCGTGAAAATATGACCGATGATGTTCACTAGATGAAATAAATTTCGATCTTTCACCGAAAAAAACAAATATTCAATTTATATCAGGCTTCTAACCCCTGTTTGGACAGGACTTACATCAAAATCCATTACAGTTGTTTTCGGTAATTCCCTTTGGCGTACCCCCTCCGCATAACAACATATTACAATATTACGTAAAGCGCGGTAGGGTAAATTGCGTCATATTTCCATCTGATTGAATGGTACACGCCGTTTACCTAGGTAACTAGTGCGCGGGAACTACTGTTTCCGCCTTCAATTGAAGAATAAGAAAATAAAATTGGTATTTTTCACTGGTCGTAACCATGAAATATCGAACAATATTCCACCGTTATGTCTCGATAAACTATCGAAAAGCATGAAATAATAGAGGATATGAGCCAGAACTTGTGTAGAAATACAACAACAGTGTTCGAAATTCCCATTTAAACAAGCAAAGACAAGTCCCGTTGAAAGGTACAGCTGTTATACCACAGTTCGACTGAAAATATACCAGATGTTCCCAGGTTCATGGTAGAAAGGTAGAAGATGTGCCAAAATTCGTGTACAGAAGTACAACAAATATTGCAAGCTTATTCAAGGAATACAGTTGAGAAAATGATGTAAAAATACAGTAGATAACACAAAATTCGTTTAAAGACCCAGTAGATGAGAAAGAATCTGTGTAAAAATACATTACGCTAGTCTAATATGTGTAAAATATACATCCGACGAGCCGAATTCATACATAAAATAAGCAGAAAGTTGAGTAAAATGAACTTAAGGGGCAAGGCATTTGGATAAGGGCATCAGACATGTCCAATTATAAAACATGTAAAAACGATGCCACAAATAGAGAAACTTTTCCTTATAAAATTTGCTTCGATTTTTACACAGGTTTCAAAATAATTATCAGTATAAGACAATCAAACATTCTTTTAACCCATTTCAAAACATAAAAGTGTGTTTTAAAGACCCACAGAGAAAAGGCTTTTGGAAAAATTGTGGGAATAGGAGAAAATGCCAGTAACTACCATTTACTCTTTATCCCTCAGTATTTTCTGTCGGTGCAATGAAAGATTTCGTCATTATCGTTTACTCTTTCCTTACTGTTGACGACACCAGAAGCTTTTGTGGACAGTGTACATCAAGATCAGACTGCACAGAACGTGCAGTCTGATCTCTGATCTACACTGTCCACTACTTTATTTTAGATTAAGGCCAAACTGTCTCTTCATCTTGCATTGGAACCATATTTATAGCCAATGATAAAGTGTAAATTATTTACTTGGTAGTGAAAGAGTTAAAGAGGGAAAGTCTTGAAGTCGACTTTTTTAAAGAGAGAAATCGATCTGTAAAGTGGTTATAAAACATTCGGTTCTGTAGGGTACTTTTGTCTCGGAATGAAGTTGAGATCTATAAGCGTTGAGCAAACTAATACATAGCATTAAAAATTAATTTCGACACTTTCTAAATAAACATTGAACTTAGCCCATACTTCTACGAGTATATCGACGTTAGAAAAATGAGGAAAATAATTTCCCATACATAATTCGGGTATACAACTATTGTTGAAATGGAACATTTTGTAGGTATTTCTTTTCTCTTGTGTTTGACACTGCGTTTGTAAATATTTTCTGGTAATCAAACTGTTCGAAATTTTGAAAAAAAAAAAATATTTCCGGTTCCCATTTCTATTCTCTTCTGTTCTATTCAAAGTGTAGCCTAGCACCCAGAACAACATTTCTAACATTGTCATGGTTGGAAACAATTCATATTTTTGGAAAATAACTAAGTCAGCTTGTTACAGAACAACCGATTTCGTTGGATGATGATAAAATGTCCTTTTAAAAGCAAGCAATCTTTCGACTGTTTGCTAAAAATAAATTCGCCTTCATTTTTGTTCGGGTTCGGCTCGTTCGCCCCCAATAACTTTTAGCTGTGAGGGATAAATAATGGAACCTTATTCCAACTTCCTTTGGCAATCCTAAATTCTTTAAACAGACAACAAAATTTCGGACTTATCAAAAGCATTTGCAGACGACAAATCAAGAGTGACTCAACTGGTGGAAATTGTCTTTCATAGGACAAAAAAAAAAAAATGTGGGTAAAGGAGAAAATGCTGATTACCAGCATTTTCTTCTTTTTCCACAATGTTTCAAAAGCTATCTGTACCAGGGTAATTACAACTCGGGATTGTGTAATAAATGGTTGAAAAGATATGGTGACAAAACCCGAAACTAACCAATCTCTGGGTCACAAGGTTGGGGTTTGAATGAATAGCTATCAGCCATGCTCTTTGAAAAGGGCCTTTAATGCATCTGCAAAAAGTATCGATCTAGGTCCGCCCGCGCAGTTCGTGCACGCTGACCTGCATCGAAACTTGTTTGCTTTTAGCAATTTTCTAAATGTCCAGCGACCCTCCTACTTCAGGATTCGGCTGGTTTTTGGACAAAATGAATTTTATGGATCAACAATTATGATTTGATTTGAATAGAGTATTGCATTACGGAGATGCTTTAAGTTCCCTTTTGGCAGCACACGGTTCATATTTATTCTACAACGCATTCGATGGGTCCTGATTTCTGGGTAAGATCATCGCCCGAGGCACTGGGTGTGTAGTGGAAGTGCACTTGTCGCAGCTCAGTACTGGTGAACCCTAGAAAGACATGAAAATTTGAGCTGCCCTCGTGAAATGACTTCATTTACGTTGAAAGCGACGTTTAACGTCTCAATCAATCATTTACTGATAGAACTGTAGGGGAAGACTGGTGGTATTCGAAACGCCCATCGTTGTGAAGGTGTCTTATCTTGAAGATTAATGGCAACTGTGAATACGAGACAGTGTTCAAGCTTGATAGATATGAAAAGGCAGGTAAGGTCGGATGGATGTAGTAGGTGTTGCATTCTAATAGAGGACACCTGTAGGAAGGAAGGAAGGAAGGAAGGAAGCAAGCAAGCAAGCAAGCTATCAAGCAAGGAAGGAAGGAATTAAGCAAGCAATCAAGCAAGCAAGCTATCAAGCAAGGAAGGAAGGAAGGAATTAAGGAAGCAAGCAAGCTACATGTAGCTAGCAAGGGAGCTAGCGAGGAGGAAGCTAGCAAGCAAGCAAGCAAGAAGGAAGCTAGCAAGGAAGGAAGGAACTAAGTAAGCAAGCAAGCTAGCAAGGAAGCTAGCAAGAGAGAAGCTAGCAAGAAAGCAAGCAAGCAAGCAAGAAGGAAGCTAGCAAGCAAGCAAGAAGGAAGCTAGCAAGCAAGCAAGCAAGGAAAGAAGCCATTAGGCAAGAAAGCAAGGAATTAAGCAAGCAAGCTAGCAAGGAAGTTAGCAAGAAGGAAGCTAGCAAGCAAGCAAGCTATCAATCAAGTAAGCAAGGAATTAAGCAAGCAAGGAAGCAAGACAGGAAGTAAGAAAGGAAGCAAGCTAGCAAGTAAGAAAGCATGGAATTAAGCAAGCAAGGAATCAAACAAGCAAGGAATCAAGAAGGCAAGCAAGGTAAGGCGATACATGTATGTAAGGTGAGATAGTGAGCGGACGAATAGAAAAACAGACATAGGTACATAAGTGCAGGCAGACTAGCGATCCTAATGAACGAAACCAGAAAAAAAGAAACAATCAATCAAATGGATCAATATCAGTGTGCATTCATGTAACATTGTGGTAGAAAATCAATACGAAAAGTATCATGTTTTTGTCACGATGCGATTTGGCTGGCGATCTAGTCTACTTTGTTCAATTAATTAAATGAGCTTTTTTTTTTTGTCTTCTTTATCAGACAAAACAATGGCTGGGGCGTTGTATCGTGTTATACCTTCCTTATTTTTTCTTCAAAGCTCTCGTGGTTTTTCAAGGATTTACAATTTTTGGGCATAATTACTATTTATCAAACACCAACGCTGCAGACTTGTGAAGATTGAGATTATTTGCAGTCAACAAATCAAAAGTGGCTCTAAGGTTGGAATTTGTCGTTGAAAGGGTAGAAAACATTTTGGCAAAAAGAGAAAATGCTGGGTACCGAAAGCCTCCTTCCACAATATCGATACAGTTTGGGATTGTGTGGTACTGGGTTAACCCATGCAGGCGAGTTCTTTCGTCGTGAGCAGACGGATTTTAAAACATTGCGGCTGTAGGAAAAATGCTCGTAATTAATACCCTGATAATAAGATTTTCCAAAGCGTTCACATTTTTTTTTTTTACCCATGTTGAACTATTTAAGTTTAGGAAGATTTTTTTTTTCAATTTCGTCTGCTTCTGTTTCGTTTCAGAGGCAATGTGTTAACCCATCACAAAGCGTTTTTAGAAACTACTAAGCTCGGCAAAGGGGTTTTTTGCGGTCTTTGCAAATCAAGATCAGACTGCACATAACGTTCAGTATGGTCTTTGATCTACACTGTCCTGTATAGGGAGATTTTCTTTGCAATAAGGACATTGAGATCGCTTTAATTGGAGTTTCCAATCTTTCCATGTTATTTTACAGTAGAGTTTAATTCTCTCCATGTCAGATATATAAACTTGACGTGTCTCGACGGAGGAAGATTCACCGAAACTCAGACACTTTTTTGCTATATTATAGGCTTGGCTTTAAAAGTGAACAGTATAGATTCAAGATCACACTGCACGTTCTGCGCAATCTAATCTTGAATCTATGCCGTTCACAAAAGCCCCTTTTGCGTCTATGCTATAGGATTAAGTTTAAACCAATCAGAAACCAGAACAAGTCAAAATGATGAAAAATATAGATTTTGCTTCAAGAAAATTACATTTACCTTGAATGATATTGAAATCATTTCGAGAAAACGATCATTTATTAGTCTTATCTCGAGAATATTTTTTAAAAACTTTACTACGAAGGTGAGCTGAACTGCGTATGTGTGGAAACGGTTAAAATATATCCACGGAGACCAAATTTTACGGAATATTTTCGTGTATAAGGGAGGCGACTCCAAAACATAGCGCTTTGGATAAGGCCTATTTTGTATACTTAATAGCCAATATTGGAGTATGAGTTCATCTGAATCCTGATAAAAAAGCCCTTTTACACAGGTAAAATGCTGTCGACGCGTATTAGACGTGTCTGATCATATTTTGTAGACTTGATACCGAAATAAATTATATTTATATTTTTTAATCTTTGTCCACGATGTTTAGGTGTTTGACACTATTTCAAAGACTACAGAACCTATAAGGTCAGATGTTAGAGGAGTGGAAAGCGACAATTCGTAACATGCAGTATTTTTTTTAAAAAGAAAAATGAACAAATGAGCGCTGAATCCACTTTTACAATTTAAAAAAGATATTCTGTTGCAACTCAAGACGCTTTAGTTCAGAAAGTAGAATTAATGGATGTACGATTTAATAAAAGTAGATCCATGATGGTAATACACTTTCTATACAATTTGGTCTTGTATTGGTTCCGTGTAGTTGGCAATAGATATGAATCATGCTCTGGCAAAACGGGGTTTAATGCTCTTTATAATGAATTAACCGAAGTAAACCATCATTTAGTTATGGGTCCATTGATCCAATTTGTTTAACAATCGCGAAGTAGACTGGCCTTTTGACATGCAGAAAATGGACATAAAGCAAAAAGTTTCGACCCTGGTCAGCCTGCGCGGACAGCGCAGGCTGACCTGGTCGATACTTTTTGCAGATGCATTTAACCCACTTTTCACAGCATAAAAGTCCCAGGCTACTGCACAAAACCGTTAAAGACAACATCACTCGATCAAGATCATACTCCACTGAACGTCTTGTCCTGAATCTACATTGACCGGTATGACTAGATTTTTCGGTGGATAAGATTGTTAAAACAAGAATAACAAAACTACTGAATTGCAAAGTAGATAAAAGTCCCGGGCTACTTCGTAAAGCCGCCAAAAGCACCAAAGTGTGAGACAGGCAAGGGGGGGGGGGGAATTTAGTAAAGGGAAGCTACTCTGTAACTAAAAAGCTTAGTTACTAGTAAATATGACAAAGGTTGTGTCCCTTGTCTAATGGTAAGCGGTGTAAACATGCAGAAGATTTTTGATTATGTAAACTCTAAAACCTTAACGATGGGTTTCTCTGAAATCTAGAACAACGGTTATGATTCAAACCATATTCACACTGCTTCTAGAAAGATGTTGGAAATGTTCCAGATATTAAATAGTTGAGCATAGATTGTACATAAATGCTTTGATTAAATTACGTACAGGAAATTTATTAGAACAACCGATTTTAAGACAATCTAGTGGGGGGGGGGGGGATAAGTAGAAAGAGAAAGAGATTGTATTCTCCTTTTTTATTTTCATTCTTTACTTTGTCAAACATAATAATAATGGTAATAATTACGGAAGCGATAAACCTTTTTGCCGCAGATCTGTATAAACAATGAAAGTTGACCGCGCTCTAATCGTTGAGCATAGATTGTACATAAATGCTTTAATTAAATTAAGTACAGGAAATTTATTAGAACGACCGACTTTAACAAAATCTAGCGGAGGGAGAGTGAGCGAGCGAGCGAGCGAGCGAGAGAGAGAGAGAGAGAGAGAGAGAAATGTTGCATGATTGGCCAGACATGCTTATCAATCACTGTTTTCTATAAAAAAAAAAGTGTGTACTGCGCTCAAGGAAAAGAAGGTTTCATGCATCTACGTAGCCTGGGTTCCAGCCAGATTATCTTTTCCGTTTATATTTTTTGGTCGTTATTTTGTCAAAAATAATAATTAATAATGATAGTAATAATTACAGAAGCGATAAACCGTTTGGTCGCAGATTTGTATGGACGGTGAAAGGAGACCGCGATAAGGAGAGGTTAAAAGATTATCACCACCTGGATTCAGGCTAGCATCTCTTCAGTGCGCTACACCAAAGCAAGTCGTCATATAAAATGGATACATGTCGTCCAGAAAATTGAATGAATTAATCATGATGTAAATAGATCCCTTGACAAGCAGAAAATTTACAAATAGCAAAAAGTTTCAAATCTGGTCAGCCTGCGTGGTCTGTGGACTGACACGGGCCGAAACTTTTAGCTATTTATAAATTTTCTGCATATTAAAGTACCAGTCTACCTTACGATGTACGGTCAGGTGGCAGGGGACTTGGAAACTTGTTCACGGCTGTGGTGAACCATGTCGCCCCGAGCCGACCTGCCACCTGACCGTACAACGAATTTATTATACTGCAAAGTTTTACCATTCCAACGTGTGTTAAGCGAATTTTACCTGTTTTTTTTGGTTTCAAAAAATGAGTACGCTGACGAAGTAGGATTTCCCTTCTGAGTGCCCCAATTCAATGAAAACTGACATAACTGGATACTGACGTCACTGAAACCTTGGTAAAACGTACTAAAACGTGCAGTTTGGCGCATAATCTTGATGTTAATCGTGATCGACACCGCCATTTTGGATGTTGTGTTGAAAGTGTAGTCATGTATACGGGGCTCCCGAAAGGGAAACTGCTTTTACGTTGGTTTTGCCAGTGTACATGGTATATATGTTCGGGGCATATTATCCAATCAGATCACGAGAAATTTCTTTGCAGTATAATAAAATTAATATTATGGATTCATAATTCTATGGTGACTTGCTTGTTATAACGGATTAAGGAGGTGCATTAAACACCTTTTTGGTAAAGCATGGCTCATATGTACTAGGAAATGTTTTAAATAATGCGACATATGGCTTGCAACACGCGAAAAGGGGCATTCGGACATCTGCGTAAAGTGTCGTCTCGGATCAGCCTGCGCAGTCCGCGCAGGCTAATCCGAGACGGCACTTTACGACTACATTAGATTTTCTGCAACAATAGACTTGTGCAAAACAGAAAATTACATAAAAACGAAAAGTGTCGTTTCGGATTAGCCTGCGCCGACTACGCAGGCTGATCCGAGACGACACTTTACATAAATGTCGGAATGCTCCTTTTCGCGTGTTGCAGTCCATATAGAAGTTCACTTGTAATGAGACAATATATACATGGCTCTGTGAAAAGGGGGCTTAATGAATCTGCAAAAAGTATCGACCCAGGTCTGACCTGCACCAAAACTTTTTGCTTTGCTACCGGTCAATTTTCTGCATGTCAAAGTACCACTGTACCTCATGATTCAGTAAGTTGTTAGACAAAATGGACTGTATGGATTCATAATTATGTGGTGAACTGCTTGGTGTAATCCATCATGGAGATTCATTAAGCTCTCTTTTGGCAGAGCATGCCTTATATGTACTATGTGCCAGGAATATTCTAAATAATGCGACATAAGGGAGTTCACTTGTAATGAAACAGTATCTATTATCATTTACAAAAAAAAATACTTCGGTATTTTCTCCTGCCCCCCTGGCACTTAGTTGATTATTTAGCTTGCTCCTATGATTATGTTATTGGACTGGTCAGAGAACGGCAGGCTCATTTATCATATTTATACAACAGAGTCTGACAGAATAAGTAACAACAAATGCCCTTAGACGTAGAGATCAATGGAGATATCATCCGCAAATACAGTACGTCCGAATATATGACTACACAAATCAATTTTTCTCTTCTATAGGAAATATTGATAGAACTTGTCAATGTCAGTCTGAAGGCATTTCCGACTAATTCACTCGAGTGAAAAGAGGTTAACCCTTTTCCTGTCAAATTTTTACATTGTATTCCATTAAACACATAAAAAAGGATTTTGTTTGGTATACTGGCATTTGATGTAAATTTTACGACTGAAATCATTAATAGAAAAGCGGAGATTGTAAACTGAGATCACACTACTTGTATGTGCAGCATGATCGCGGTCTAAATTCACCAGAAAATATATCTGTCTCAGGGTAGGACAGGATAAGAGTTAATCCTTTTAATCTTTAAGCTGCTTAAACCCAAAATGAAAATTTCAAGCAGATAGTAAAAAAAAAAGATGTTGCTATCTCAAAGTTCTTTTCGCCAGTAAAATATCACCTTATCGGACAGTGTAGAGCTAAGATCAGACTGCACGTTCTGTGCATTCTGATCTTGATCTAAACTGTCCGCAAATGGCCCTCGAACCGCGCATAGCAGCTGAAGGGAAAAAAGTCTTTACTATTGGAGGATGCTTGATTTATAACTATATAAACTGGACATGGGAAAAGTTAATTGAAAATGATTATTTGTTTCTGTGCATGATGTTTAACACCGTTTTCAACCTTATTGCAGTCATTTCGCGGCGGGCAGTGCACCCATCCATGTTTTCCTGGAGGTTTTTTTTTTTTTTATCTTTTTTACCAGTACTTCGCACAATATCCAATCCACTTGAACTGATACTTTTTGCTGTAACAATAAACCCATTACTCACGGAGCAATGACTCATCTTAATTTTTACATCGATTGTTAAACAAGTTATGATAAGTTATATTAATCTTTAGGCTTCTAAGCGCGACTCAGGGCGATTTTGCAGCCAATGTAGATCAAGATCAGACTGCACAGAACGTGCAGTCTGATCTTGGATCTACACTGTCTGATTAGAAGATATTTTCCCCAAAAATAAATCAATATATTTTGGATTTTACTATTGGCTGGAAAGTTTCATATAAGTTATTCAGCAGGTTAAGGGTTAATCTCTCTGGACGACTGCTTTCTTGGCACCAAAACCAGTACTCGAGCCGTAATGTGGTGGTTCCCAAAGTTGATCCCACCCATCACGCAATTTACCCCTTATCCTGCTAAATAAATGAAATTAAAAATTTTAAGCCGATATTAAAAATCCAAGCATTGTTAATTCAAATGTATATTTTTGGGGAAAAATATCTCCGTATCGGACAGTGTGATATGCAAGGCCAACGCTCTGTACACTACACAACTGTCTCTCAGGCTACCACGGGTATTGCATCTATCGTCTATCTATTGCGTCCCTGGATTTCTTTTATCAGGCCAACCCGAGTCACTATTTTTATGCCACTGGCTGCTTTGTCACATGAACAAAGTCAGTGAAATGATGAGCGGTTGAAGAGGAATTAATCTTGTGATAATGACTATCATTAATTCTAGGAAAGAGTGTGAGATTAAACTCACGACCCCTCGATTGTGAGGAACGGACAGTCGAAGCAAATACTTTCTTTTCAGTCTCTCATAGCAGTTAATAATAAATATGAAAAATACTTTATACAATGTCATCGTCCTAGAGTAGGAAAGAAGATGCATTGCCAGACAACAAGCCAAAGATACTCAACAAGCAGTTTGGTAGCTTTGGAAAACAGCGTGGAAAAGCAGCAACCGCTATGAAAAGCAACTGTTCCTTCTCCAACCGTGCACTCTGTACTCCTGGATCACTTCCTTTGTGCAATAATACGAGGCAACCAAGGCTCTTAATACACCTGTCACACCAAACTCGTTCTCACTCCGTTCCGAAAATTTTTGTCAAACGAACTTTAACTGTGTTCGGACGAAGTGGACACATTAGCAACCGTTTACGATCTGTTTACGAACTTAATGGACAAGTTAGGACGGGAAGGGTGCTCCAGAACTTTGAGCCTGCTCCCGTCCTGTAGTTAGACGAAGTGACACGTAGTTAAAACGAGATGGACGTACTACAAACGGAACTGCCATACTTCGATCCTATTAGAGACGCGGCGCAGTCGGGCATCAATTGGCAGTGCGTTTGCATTTTACCGACCGAAATTACACGTCCTATCCCGACCGCAGCCCGTTTTTCGATTTTTTGTTCACCGGGGTAAGACTTTCTAGGTACAGGTTTGGTGAGACAGGGGCTTCAGGCATTATTAGGCCAAAATTACACGTTCTAACCCGACCGCAACCCGTTTTCCGATTATGTCAGGACGGGGTAAGACGTTCTAAGAACTAGTTTTGTGTGACGGGGGCTTTACTGAAACAGGAGTTTCAAACCCTACCACTTGACATGTATTCACAAGAGAATCCGGTGTTTTTGCCTACCAATCCATCTATATAGTTCGGGTAAGACATACACTTTCTCCTTTCCTTGGTCAAATAGTGTGGATTTAGATCAGAAGATGAACTTTTTAATGCAAGATATAGATCATCTTATGCTTTGTATATACAGATCCATAACAAATGCATTTAATTAAAACAAAAATTTGCGAGAAAGTGTTTATGATCGATCATTTGTGATGACCGGTGCTCCTTACTTTAAAAAAGAAAACCTTTGGCAAAAAAGAGAAATTGCTCTTCACGAGCAATTTCTCTTTTGTTGCCACAATGTTTCATAAATGGTCTAGCATTGTGGTAATAAACTTTTTAGTTCTTCTGAGTTTAATTCCAGTACATCCTGTTGTCTCCCCTATTGTGGATCATACTATGATTTCCCGCGTTCACAGCAATTCTCGGTAATGTATAGACAACCACACGTTCAAGTCAACATAAACAGATCAATACAAGCCATAGAGTGGCTTGTAAACGCAGTAATATCATTAGATCATTAGGTCGTAAAACCTGATACGTCAGACGAAGAAATACGGAAGCTTCTTGGAATTTCTTTGAATCGCATAGGTTCAATTTTATTCGTAAACATAGGTCCTTTTTTTTGTAAACATGTAAAAAGATTGTTTTGAAAGACATTGAAGTAACATGGGACATTCCTTGCAACAAGTCAAGAAATTGTTCTTCTTGTCACAATACTTTCTAAATCGTTGATAATCAGTTAAACAGTCCTTCTGACACCTTTCAGTTTTTTAAACTTATGTAGGGTAAGTCTACATGTAGCTTTTATGAGAGAGAGAGAGAGAGAGAGAGAGAGAGAGAGAGAGAGAGAGAGAGAGAGAGAGAGAGCAACAACTAGACACAAGTTTCGAAATCCTGAAGTGCAACAACTTAAATCTTGTCACAGTCCTGAGATATGAAAAGAACATAGCTCTCTTCGACTATTTGTCCAGCTATATCGAACTTCATTACTTAGTGGTTTCAGAATACATTTGTCAGCGCGTTCTATTTGAAGACGAAATACCCAGACAACACGCCATACTTGTCTGCGAGATTCATAAATCACGAGTCAATCGAAGAGCGTTCTACAGACAAATATTATGAATTCCATAGGCTCAAAAACCGGAAGTAGAAACCATATGAATCATGGGAAATCTATCCAAATATGCAAATATGGCACCCCCTGGTATTCAGATGTAATTTCCGGCAACAAGTATGTTGAGGCACTCCTAGATTTTGAAAATTCTTTGTCAACTTTTCTATCAATTTGAAAGTATTAAACCGGCTTTAACAGTTTTAAAATTTTGTCTACTTTAAAGAGTTTGACTCCACTTTCAAAAGCATAATAATTACATCACGGCACAAAGCTTACATTATTTTTATGTATTTCTTTAATAGTCCTCGGCTAGAACTCCGCGATGCTTTGCCCAAGGACACTTGCGAAGAATCAGCGCTAGAAAAGGGAACTATCCCACATTTCCTTGTCACAAATTCAACGCCTTGACTACTGACCCAAGCGGGAAGTAATCCTACATCTAAGATGAATATCAGTTTTTACCAGGTTGTTATAAATCACTGTAGTATCAATTAGACACTTCAAAGTTTATCCAGTGCGTGAGGCTTTACTCTTTCAGCGCCAAATAAATAAACTCAAGCTCTTTCGACGGCTCTAAATACAATTCGTTAAAACTTACAAAGATTTTGATTGAATTGACTTGGATAACAAGCGGACGGTATAGATCAAAGATCAGACTGCACGTTCTGTGCAGTCTGATCTTGATCTATGCCGTCCGCAAAAGTCACTGTTTTTGCCCATGGCGCCGAAAGGGTTAAGGTCATTGTAGTGTTTCATCATTCCTTTACAGGATAACAAAATTTTAGGCTTATCCAAATTCAGGTCGATTGCAGAGAACAGATTGCTTGTTGCTCAATCGATACAGTTTGACTTTCAAAGGGTAGAAAAAATTGTGGGAGAGGGGCAAATGCTGGTTACCAGTATTTTTTCCTCTTCCCGCTGTATTTCTTACAGGACCTCCTTCGTAAGGTCCGTTAAAACTCCGGTTGTTTGGTAAATGTTCAACTCTTTTCGCACAAATAAGTATCCTTAACACACACGAAGAAAAATAAATAATTAAATAAATAAATAAATAACTAACGTTTAAGGAGCATTTCTACATATTTTGCCGTGAGCCAAATTTTTTGAAAATTATTTTCTGTTTAAATTCAGTGTATAAAACTTTTTTTAAACGTTTGGGACAATAAGTAAAATCTGAATAGTCTATCGACTAAAAGCAATGCTTTGAATAAGGCTTAATACGATCTTTAAATCATACCAAACCAGATGCTTTATCACCGAACTTAGGCAATTCTATCCAAACCATAGATAGATTACAAAGACAAGTGTAAGAAATAAAAATGCAACCCTTTACCACACAATCCCGAGTTTAAAATACTCTGAAAGAGACAGCTTTTGAAAACAATGTGGGAAAAGAAGAAAATGCTGGTATTTTCTTCTTTTTCTTCAATGTTTTCTATCATATCTAATACAGATATCACCATTTAAGCAATATTTGATTTATATGTCTGCAAATGCTTTCAATTTGGTCCAGTCCGAAATTTTTACATTTAGTAAAGAGTCAAGGCATTTCCATATAGGGAGAGTAAGCCTGTTGAGGTATTTTTTGATTTCGCGACAAAACTTTGCAAGGATGTGTTAGAATGTAACATGATCCATATGATAGGCGTCCATTATTTGGGATCGTTTTCAGATCCTTGCAATAACGTCATAATTGGTAGTATAAAGACAGATGGCGTTCCGGACTGCAGCATAGACCAGCCCGCATGGCTCAGTTGGTAGAGCGTAGGACTTGTGAACGTGATGTTTCGGGTCACTTGAGGGTGTGGGCTCGATTCCCACGGCTGGCCATCTAAAATTACTAATAGCCTTTCGGATGAGACATAAACAACCAAGCCTAACTTAGGATTGGTTTCGTCGTGTATCTGTACTATCCTCCGTATCAATACTAACAGCCTTCAGGGGGCGTCCCCCATATGGGAAAACCGTGGCGACGATAAATAAACGCAAATTCAATTCAATTCAACTGCAGAATAAATCAATCGAACTGCAGAAAGTCCATACAATTATTCAGTCTCCAAAATTGCACTTATTTCCCACTAAATGTGACTGTCCAGTTCCTTAACGCTTACAAAGAAAAAAGAAAGTAGTGTTTATCAGTTATTTTTTTTCGATAAGAAATTTCAAGAAATTTTAATACATGCCTAAACACCTTTAACCCTTTACTAAACAAGCCCGTGTTTTAACGACTCTGAGGAAGAAGCCTTTTGAAAACATAGTGGAAAAAGGGGAGAAAATGCTGGTAACCAGCATTTTCTCCTGTTTCCACAATGTTTTCTACCCTATCAAGCACAGAAATCAGCATGTAAGCTACATTTAATTTGTCGTCTGCAAGTGCTTTCAATGTGGTCCAGTCTAAAAACTTATCGTTAGGTAAAGAGTTAAGTTTATCTTAAGAAATGATTATGGTCAAAAAGATCTTTGCATACGATAACACTTAATGGCAATAGAAATTTCTCGGTACAGGCGCTTGCTCATTTGTTACAATGTTTTCAAAGAAAGTTTGCTGCATGTCGAGAAAAAATAGTTGTCTGAAGGATGTAATAAGTAAGTAACCACCATTAATCTCCCAGATAGCTCTGATATCATTTATCAAGAAGATTGCTCTATTCTCGTGATTGAACGAGAAATGTGCCCGGAGATAACCCAGCAAATTACCTAAATTAACCCGAACTGAATAGTTGAGAAATATATTTCACAACATGCGGTTAATCAAACGAGCTCGTTTGGATTTCAATCAAAAGGGGCATTGCCGCATAGAAACCATCTTTAATCGGTTTACCCCCAGAAATATTTGGTACTGAAGATCAAATCATCTATAGATAAATTGGTTTACTAATTTAAAATTAAACCGGTTCTTTTTATCTTAATATAGAAAAGCTGAAAAATATCAATATCAAGGATAATTTTATGTAGGAAAGAGAGAAAATAAACATGAAATCGAAATTTTCATTGGTGCTTTATACCGCATCAACTTCAGGTCAAATTTTTGACCCCGCTCATCACGGGACTCGAGCTTAGAATTTCTGATGTGAAAAACACTCTTTTACCTCACCTTTAACTCGACTATTCATTACTCTGACTCTTAAACGCTGAATACAGGCGGAATCCAATACCTTCATTTTTTCGAGCTCTGTGGCACAAGCTGATTGTGGTTTAAACCCACAAATTCTCTATTTGAAGACGACAATTCCAACCCCTCGACCATGCACTAATGGTAATCGTTCCTGAAGACATACTCAGAAGCAACTCGTAAATATTATTGTGATTCTAACTCTGAAGAATGTTCTAAATTTTAAAAGAGCACAATTTCTGCTTAGTTAAACTATTTGGCTTCCAGAAGGTAAGAAGATAACCACTCAGCAGTAAACCCTGTTTTACCAATTCCCTAGGTTCCACAAAAACACCGGTAAAACAGTCACCGTCCTGAGAACAATTTGACGGCAGAAAAATAAGAATGTTTCGGCAGGTTTGAAAGATATACAGTGTAGGCGAATGATATGCACTTTACTTTTAGTCGAAGGAATGCAAAGACAAGTAAGCCGGAGGGGGACATATTTTAAGACAAAGAACATTTTTTTTTTTGGGGGGGGGGGGGGGCGAGGGTAGAAAACAGTGTAGGCGTAGGCGAAGACGAATTGCTTGTAGCATGCAATTGCTCTATTTCTCACAATTTTGTCAAAGGCTGCCTTCAGCGTTTTTTGAGTAACAAGTTTTCAAGCGAAAAAGTCAGTTTTGAGAAAACTTGAATAACGTTACAAAATAGCAGTCGTCAGTGAAAAGGGGTCTAATGCATCAGTAATGCACGATACTATTTGAGTCGCTGCACCAAATGGATCGATCTTGTCTAAAAACTGACTGAATCACGAGGCTGAAAGGTCCTCTGATAACCAGAAAGTTTTCCTATGGTAAAAAGCGCGGACTGCGCAGCGTTACATCGGACGATACTTTTTGTAGATGTTTTAAACCAACTTGCAACGTAGACAGATTCATTTTTACCCCCACGATAACCATGACCGTACTCAGTGCATGTTTTGGTAAAGATAACAATGTACGCTTTTTATGTAATAAAAGCATAATGATATGGCTGTAAAAGCAGCTTTCATATATGTGAGCATTCTATAAAATCGTACTTCATTAATCTGAGGCATCGAAATACCCCGCTTTGACATGTACAAATGAGCTGAGAAGGTCAGAGTGCTGACGTATTTGTTGAAACTAAGGCTGCTAGGAGCGACTTTGTGGGCTTTTGCGGACAGTGTAGAACAAGATCAGAATGTACAGAACAGACAGTCTGATCTTGGATCTACGCTGTCCGTTACGGTGAGATTTCTCCGATAAGCAAAATTTTTAAATCGTAAATTATGGGTTTTCATCATTAGTTCAAAATCATTAATTTATTTCATGCTTTGCGGTATTTTCTCGAGAAATAATGTTGGAATATGATTTGATATTTCATGGTTACGGCCAGTGAAAAATACTGATTTCATATTTTCTAACTCTTCAATTGAAGGCGGAAACAGTAGTTCTCGCGCACTAGTTACCTAGCTAAACAGTGCGTGCCATTCAATAAGACAGAAATATGACGTAATTTACTCTACATTTATCGCTGTTTACGTAATATTATAATATGTTGCTATGTTGAGGGGATACGCCACGGGGAATTATCGAAACCAACTGTGCTGGATTTTGATGAAAGAGGCATAAAATAAATAGAATTTATTTTTTTTTTCAGTGAAAGATCGAAATTTATTTCAACTCGTGAACATCGATGATATTCACTCGATGAAACAAATTTCGATCTTTCATCGAAATAAATAGAGGATATTTGTTTTTTACGGTGAAAGATCGAAATTTATTTCATCTCGTGAACATCATCGGTAACATTTTCACGAGTGGCTGGCTGCGGCACTCGTGAAAATATTACCGATGATGTTCACGAGATGAAATGAATTTCGATCTTTCACCGAAAAAAAATCTATTTATTTCATGCTTTTGACCCTTTCTGGGGGGAACTTAATCAAAATCCAGTGCAGTTCTTTTCGGTTATTCCCCGTGGCTACCCCTTCCGCATAGCTACGCATTACAATATTACGTCGAGCGTGAGAAATGTAAGGTAAATTACGTCATATTTCCATCTGGCTGTGAGGCATGCGCATTTCACCTAGGTAACTAGTACGCGGGAACAACCGTTTCCGCCTTCAATTGAAGAGTTAGAATATAAAAATCAGTATTTTCACTGGTCGTAACCATGAAATATCGAAAAATATTTCACCGATATTTCTCGATAACCTACCGGAAAGCATGAAATAAACAAATAATCTCTATTTATCTAGCAGCTTAAGGATTAAGTTAATCATATTAAACGTTGGAATCTTTAATCTACGTATACAGTGAGTGACCAAGCTAGGCGGCTTCGATGTACGTGTCTGGTTTGATTCATCTGCGAGTTACTGCGAATAGTACATGTAAATAAATAAAATAGCAAATAGTGTACAATGTAGTTTCACGATCAATAGCAAACAGTGTAACTTCACAACCAGAGTGCACTCTTTGAGTACTTTAATCTGGATAAAAGTCGTTAGCACGAATCTGCTTATGCTGTACATCAAATAGAATGGGATTCCCATAATGGGAACTCCTAACCACATAATCAAGAACTTTAAACGACCCTGGGGTAGAGGCCTTTTGAAAACATTGTGGGAAAAGGAGAAAATGCTGGTAACCAGCATTTTCTCCATTTCTCACAATGTTTTCTAACTATTCAAGGACACATACTATCATTAAAAAAAAATCTTAATTTTTGCCAATAAATTCCCACGATATGCTCAAGTCTAAAATTTTGCCGTGTGGTAAAGGGTTAACCAATATTATATCTGTATCTCAGTGGTATAAATCAATCATGTTCAGTTTTAACAATATGTGATAAAACTACAAAATCCTTATTAAACCATTGCGTGGATCATATAATACGATATTGTTCTTCGTAAGAATTCCGAAATTATTCCAGTTATGCACTGCGTTTGGATGACAATGTCTAAGCGTAGCGGACCATGAGGATCAAAGATCAGGCTGCACATCTTGTGCGATCTGATCTTGATCTTCACTAGGCGCAAAACCATTTTCAGTCGTGTTAAGCACTGGAAGGGTATAATTGTATTGTTTATTTTACAGGGAAAATGTATTTCACACCATATTTCTATTCCCAAGTGACCAATAGATATATTCTCCTGTAGACGAGAGCTGATAGACAAAAAACATTATGATCTCATAGCGCGGACTTTTTGCTGTAGATTTATTTACGAGAGAGAGAGAGAGAGAGAGAGAGAGAGAGAGATAAGTCTTCTTGGAAAACAGCCTCGATATCTAAGCAAACTTCCTGTATATATGATAAACTCAACCCGAACGTTTTGTCATAAAGCAATTAGCTTTACTGGATCTACATTTTAAACTTCGAAATGCCGTCTACTACTAAATTTGCCTTTGCGGTCAGTGTTATTTAAGATCCGAAAGCAGAAAGAGCGTAAGATTAATACCTCAAAGTTCACCTCAAACTGGTGTCAAATACCTTTTAGCGTTTAACTATGTTTTCTACAGATAAGGCGCTGGCTTTATTAGTTGTACGGTCAGATGGCAGGGAACTTGGAAACTTGTTCACGGCTGTAGTGAATCATGTCGCCCCTCGCCTTTGGCTCGGAGCAACATGATTTGCCACAGCCGTGAACAAGTTTCCTAGTCTCCTGCCACCTGATCGTACAACGAATTTATTATACTGCAAAGTATTCCAACGTGTATTGAAGCGAAATTTCCCTTTATTACGTTCACATGAATTGAATACGCTGACGACATAGAATTCCCCTCTAAGTGCCCCAACTCAATGAAGACTGACGTCAATGAAACCTTGGTAAAACGTGCAGTTTGGTGCAAAAACTTGATGATGTCACTGTGATAGAAATTCGGCGTATTTTAAACATAAACACAAACATGGATTTAAACAGTATACATGAAGATATGTACGGGACATATTATCCAATTAGATTGCGATAAATTTCTTTGCAGTGGTAATTGCTGTTGAATACGAAATCCTAATGGGGCAACCCAAAACCTCGCATGTCCAAACATGCGAGGTTTTGGGTGGCCCCCATTAGGACTCCGTAGTTGAAAGTGGCAAAAAATAAAACCAAACTCCATTTTATGCTCTCAGTGCCAAATATATCTCCGACCTCTTTCGACGAATCAAAATACAATTTACTAAAACTAAAACGAAAAAATTTTATCCTTTCAGCTCGGCTCAGCATGCATGCGGAATAGATCAAAGTTCAGACTGCACGTTCTATGCAGTCTGATCTTTATTATGCCTTTCCCGAAAGGTCTATTTTCTTTGAAGGGTTAAACACCCCATTGTGAATGTATTGTAATATTAAAACTGGCTACATTGCGTGCCATGAAAATATTATGTGGGCATACTAGAGCGTAACTGATCGTTATTTCTGACTGTTGTTGTGCTATAGATTTACTCGACAAAGATTGCCGGGAAAAATACTTATTTTCAGTGGCTTTTACTTTGTTTTTTTTTATACTAAAGTGATTATTCACATTGTTAAACAGGACGTTTACTAAAACTTAAGTCTGGCAACTTGTTTAACTCTTTACCACACAATCCCGTTTTTAATGACCTTAAGGAAAACACATTTTGAAAACTTTGTGGGAAAAAAGAGAAAATGCTAGTAACGAGGATTTTTCCTTTTCCACAGTGTTTTCTTTCCGCTCAAAAACAAGTTACATCATCTGAGTCATGTTTGATTTGTTCCCTGAAAAAAAAGCTTTCAATTTTGACAAGTCAATTAATTAATAACGGATAATTACTTTTCTTTAACCCTTAGGCTGCTAAGCGCGACTCAAGAACCTTTTACGGACAGTGTAGATCAAGATCAGACTGCACAGAACGTGCAGTCTGATCTTGGATCTACATTGTCCGATAAATATATATCTTTGAAATAATAAAATTTGGGTGTTTACTATCGGCTTTTAAGTTTCATCTCACTTATTTTGCAGGATAAGAGTCAGCACAGGAAAATGACTGTTGTCTTAAAAGTCCAGTGGTTTTGAAGGTCGAGGGTGCAAATCCTGGCGGAGACAAATTTTAGCTGCAGTTTTGGTTTTGTTCTTCTTGCTGTTCTTTTCCTCATCTAGAAGTAAACATTCACGTCCTAATGATCTCTACACTCTCCGAAAAATTAGTTGAATGTTTGGATCTGAAAGGGTAAACGTATTCCCTGAGGTATGCTTTTTTTCGTAAGGGTATATGCCTACATGTATATGAAAATGTTTCCAAGGACAGAGTGACCCCAGTTGCTTTTGTGACAAAAAATTCTTACGAAGAAGCAGAGAGTGTAGAATTACGATCAGACTGAATGTTCTGCACTGTCTGATCTTGATCTACACTCACTACAATAATCAATTGAAATCATCCTCGGTACCGAAAGTGTAAAAAGAATCAAATGGGTTTTCCATGCGGACTGTTAAATGATCAGTGTCAAGCATAATGCTTTCCGTATTTAACAGTTCTAACGCTGTGGGCGAAAAAACAGGGGGCTTTTGCGAACACCAAAGATCAAGATCAGATTGCACAGAACGTTTGTTCATTTCAGCCTACAATATAAGTTTTCTGAGCTTTGGATGATTTAAATGAAACAGTGAAATGTGTTTAGATGATTTAGATGAAACAGAGAAATGTGTTTAGATGATTTAGATGAAACTGGGAAATGTATTTGAGCCATGCTCTGGCAAATGCATCTCCGTGATGCATCATACAAAGCCAGTCATCATAGTATTAGGGATCCATAAAATCTATTTTGTATTACAACGGACTGAATCATGAGGTACACTGGTCCTTTAAGCTGCAGAAAATTGACCAATAGCAGAAAGTTTCGGCCCAGGTCAGCCTGCGTGAACTGCGCAGGCTGACATGGGTCGATACTTTTTGCAGATCATGACTCATACATTAGCGCTAAAAGATGCATAACTTAGCCTACCGAGATTATACGTTTATCATTCAAAAAATGGATTAAGTTCGGTGTACAGACATACAATTCGGGTCATATAACTGCATTGCATAATTCAGGAGCCGAGTTTGTAGACCAAGATGGGGTTACCCGTATTTTCAGGGTGATCTTGGTCTACACTTTCCGCAAAAATCATTGACGGGCCATACGGCGGGTTGATGGTTAACAGTTAACACCATAGCAATTAAATTGTGTTACATGTATACTCTTATAACATAGACTTGAAGCGGGATTTAAGTCCATATCCTTTGGCTCTAGAGATGATTAATTCTCCAGCCAACACCGAGAAGGTCTGGTTTGAAAACTAAGGGTACAAATGAAAGAAAGTTCGCCATTCTCTGTGAAAAGGGGCTTAGTGCATTTGCAAAAAGTATCG
Source organism: Hippopus hippopus (assembly GCA_946811185.2). Classification (NCBI taxonomy): domain Eukaryota; kingdom Metazoa; phylum Mollusca; class Bivalvia; order Cardiida; family Cardiidae; genus Hippopus; species Hippopus hippopus. The sequence goes on from OX328104.1 coordinate 11,805,373, forward strand.
ACTCAGATCAGCCTGCGCAGTTCGCGCAGGCTGACCTGAGCCGAAACTTTTTGCTTTTTGTTAATTTTCTACATGTCCAAGAACCAGTCTCCCCAGTGATTCAGTCTGTTGTCAGACAAAATGGATTTTATATGTCCATAATTACGTGATGACTTGCTTGGTACTCGTACCATGCATCACGGAAATGCATGAAACCCCCTTTGTCAGAGCACGGCTCAAATATATCGTCTAAATCGGTTATCACAGATTCTGCAAGTTCAGAAAGAACGTTTAGTGCTCTTTGGGTAACAAATTCTAGTCCTGCTATAGTGCAAGTATAATAGTAAACTAAATCGGTATATATAACCCCTGTTCTTAAAGCATTCCTGCAGTTTCATACGGAATTTATGGATTAATCGCGTGAAATGAGGCATTGTAGACGTTTAAGGCAGACACGATCAATGGAGATAAGATATATTTAGCTCACTGTGAAACCACTCTTGTTCCCCCCCCCCCCTTTTTTTGGAAAGGGGGGGGGGGGAAAAAGAGGGAGGTCCTCTCGTCGCAAGATTCAAAGAATACTGTCGTCCTTTCTCTTTAGAATTAAATCTTGTATGTTACAAGATTAGGTCTGCGATTGAAATTTTTAACAAAGTGCATTGAAAATTACCAGAAATACTTAAAAAATGGCTGAGGAGGAAACTGGTCCACTGAGTATACTAACTATCAAGACAAGTTTTGTTAGATTATGCAACTTTCTTTCTGAAGCGACTGGCTGTTTATCCACGTAAACATCAATTATATAATGTACAGCAGTGGGAAATTATTTGATTATGTCGCAATGGCCATAATCAGTCCCCCGAAAGAATTTTGCTGGGACCCGGCGTCCCCTCGGTTTCAAGCCCTGTACATTACCCACTGAGATCGGTAAAACTCGGAATTATGTGGTAAAGGATTGGGGACAATTGGTTCTGTACTGTGTGTGTAAACCGGTGTTTACCCTCATAGGTCACTGAATTAATCAAGTGGACATGTTTCAATTTGGAAAGATAAACAGGCTGATGTTAGTCTAAAACTTTTGCTTTTTGTAAATTTCTGTATGCTCGAGGACCTTTCTAACTATAGAGTTAATCAGTTTGTCCAACAAAATGGTTTTACCATTGCCTGCCCGTAATCATAATTATGGGATGACATGCTTAGTATAACGCGTCAAGGAGATGCACTAAACCCCATTTTACAAAGCATGGCTCATCTAAATTGCATGTTATGCAAAACTTATTACCGCCAGTCCAATAGAGTTATCTCCCTTTGAGCACTCTCGTGCACATTTGATTATATTTCATACATTTTGCCATTGATTTTTGTTTACACGTGGTCCAGGTAGTGGGTCTAAAAGTACCTTCAACTTAAAGAGTTCCACTTATGGAAATAAGAAGTTTCCTATTGTATATAGACAAGGTGTCAAAAAAATTGAAACTTGCAAACAAAAGCAATTTGAGCCGGGTGTTTCCTACGAGGACAAAGCACAAGAGTCTGTAAAAGTCATCATCTTCCTTCCTACGAAGTCAGGGGAAAGCGAAATTTTAGGTAACTTCAACAAAATACTGTTCAACTGGAGATCAACAAATTTTAAAACTTGATATAATTTCAAATTCCAACATGCGGTCTTTCAATATATTGATAATGGTTTTCCAATTTAAATCTATTTATCTTGCACTCGATTCTAAATTAATTCATACTGGCTACTCTTGATGGTTGCGTCCTAGAAATAGAACTGAAACGAGTTCTTACTCTAAGTTATCGAATATTCTGAAAATTGCCCCCACCCCATTACTTGGGAGATGAAAATCCAGCACATTTAGTATGAAAGGCATATATTTAAAGGATGTTCTTTTAAACCCTACGGCTGCTTGGCGCGACTCAAGGTCCGTATTCAACAATCATCCTTAAGAACATTCTCTGTCTTATTCTCTAGAATTTTCTAAATTTGAAAGTAACACATCGTCTGATTGGCTAAACCATTTGGTTTAGCCAATCAGAAGTTGTGTTACATTCAAATTTATAAAATCTCGGAGAATAAGACAAAAAAATGTTCTGAAGAATGGTCGGTGAAAAGTAACCCAGACTGCAGAGAATATGCTATCTGATCTTGGATCAAAAATCTTCGTCATGGCGACATTTTTTTTTACGGCGAAAATACCTATGAACTCGCAATATTTTTCGTTTTACCATTGCCTGCCAAGTCATTATGACACACGGGACAGACAAAGATAACTAAATCGTCGTCGTAATATGGCTGTACAATTGATGAAAATGATGTAAAACTCTATCCACACAAACGGAAGAAAAAATGAACGAACGAGCGAACAATTTGAAGGAATGAACGAACAAAACAAACGTGTCTTGGATAAGTACAACAAATGCATTATGTAATATCCCCGATTAAACTCTCTTCTAAAAGATCCCACGTTTTAACGACCCTGATGAAGAAGGCTTTTGAAAACTACTCGTGAAAAGGATAAAATCCTAGTGACCAGCATTTACTCGTTCTTTCTCTTGACCCTTTCTGGGCAAAACCAGGGATCGTATATAACATTATGTACGATCCCTGGCAAAACCCATCACTTCGTCCACATCCAATTTTTCTTCTGCTAATGCTTTCAATATGGACTAGACGAACAATTTATCAACTGGTAAAGAGTTAACTCGTAAATTTTTTGTCACTTCCATAATGAAAGCAGTTGTAGATAACAAAAGAAATGTGGATAAGATGATGAGACTAGTCTGTGAAGGAGTAGAAGACATAGTGGAAAAAGGAGAAAATGCTGGTTAACAGCATTTTCTCCTTTTCCCGCCATGTTTTCAAAAGCTCTTTCCTACAGGATAGTTAAACACAGGATTATGGGGTAAAGATTACAAGACACTGTCTTATAGGATTAGTTTTTATGCGAGTTGTATTGCAGGGGACGCGTCAGATTGATTCGTCTAAGCTTATCTCGTTTGTGAGCCTTTCCTTCTGAGGGCAATACTGTATGCTGTTGCAGACAGTATAGATCAAGATGAGATTGAACATGCCTTCCACGTGATCTATGGTTTTGACAGTCTAATAATTTGGTGGATCTTTGGTAGATGAGTAGGACCATCATGAACTTGCAATATTGAGGTCCTCAATCACTGACTCAAATGTTCCATTGTATTTATCTAGAAGTCAAAGGTTTGATATATTACCAAATGCATAAAGCTCTCTACGTTTTTTTTCTCAGGATCCTCTTTTAAAAAATGTCATGAGGAGAGAAGAAACTGCCCTTAACCGGTTTATTTCCCCTTTTGTCTCAATGTTTATTCTTTAAGCTGAATTCCTGCTGAGTCATTCATCATAAAGAATTATCTTTTCAATGTCACATGATAAAAACAAAACCAAAGAGAACACGTCTCCAGCCTTTGAAAGCAAAATAAGCTAAACCTGTTCAGTCAGGGAAAAGGTTCTCCAAGTAACTGCATTTTCTAGGCCTCTTTTGGCCACAACACCATGATCACAACGTATACTGTAGATTCAGATCAGACCGCACATTGTGACCAGTCTGATATTGATCTATACTGTATTCGTAGCAGGCACTCGAAAGGTTATGTAGAGTGAGTTACTCAATGTAGAACGTTTCTGGTGCTTTAAGCATACGATGATACGGAAGCAATACGAGATACAATGTTGTGACGCAATACCCACAATGGAATTAAGCAGTCTGCACGAATTAGCTTTAAATCAATACTTCTGTAGCAGACGACTTTGAAGAGGTCATTCTTAAATAAGCGTCATCATGACAAAATATGGTTTGATAATAGGACAAAATGTATGAAGGTATAATGACAGAAGGAAAAACTACTCATTAAAAGCATTTTCTCCTTTTAACACAACATTTCCAGAAAGGGTTAAAAAAAAAAAAAACCCTGTCTGGATTTACATGATCCCTGCATGCAATCTTTTATTGAAGCAAGGAATTTAGCTGTCCTACGATTATATACAGCTCAATATTTGCTAAGCACCTAACAACACATAAGCATATATCTTATGTTATTGATGCAACATTTTTATAGTTTTTTTTTTTCTTAAACGTTTTCATCGGTCATTTTTGTAGACAAAAATCTAATCAGATTCCGATTATTCTATGTGGAGCGTTGTTCCGTTCTTGAACAAGACCAAGCTCTTAGATACGTTTTAGTTGAACATGAAAGACTGCACTTCGACCATGAAATTCATATTCTTGATAAATTAAGGCGAAAAAAATCGGGCTGGTCAGACCAGACGTACAACAACCTCTCTCCACATGTTCTCTCGCACAACATTCAAAGTACGGGGACAGGCATTTTATTTCATGCTTTTCGGTAGGATATCGAGAAATAGCAGTGAAAATATTTTTCGATATTACACGGGTACGACCAGTGAAAATACCGATTTTCATGTTCTTGTTGCCTAGGTAAATTGCGCGTGCCTCACAACCAGATGGAAATATGACGTCATTTACCTTACATTTCTCGCGCTTGACGTAATATTGTAATGCGTTGCTATGCGGGAGGGGTACGCCACAGGGAATAACGGAAAAGAACTGTACTGGATTTTGATAAAGCTCCTCCCAGAAAGGGTTAAAAGCAAGAAATAAATAGAATATTTGTTTTTTTCGGTGAAAGATCGAAATTTATTTCATCGAGTGAACACCATCGGTAATATTTTCACGAGTGGCGCAGCCACGATTGAAAATATTACCGATGGTGTTCACTCGATGAAATATGCGCCACTCGTGAAAATATTACCGATGGTGTTCAATCGATGAAATAAATTTCGATCTTTCACCGAAAAAAACAAATATCCTCTATATCTTCTATAATAAATCGATTACATGTTGCACCCGTATACACTCTCACTGTTGTATCCAGAAACTTTACTCGGTACAATTTGGCAATCTGAGTGCCTTTGCAATGATAGTAGGGTCTGAACGCCCAGACTTTGACCGCCTCTTTAGCGGTCATGTTCAGCAATATTGGTATGTTATCTCACCCCTGGCTTCCACCATACCCTAGCAAACCTATATGCGCAGTGTAGGCAGTACCTGGACTCATCTGAACAGAGAACAGATTGTCGGTCCAATCTGATCAAACTAAAAGTTCACTGCCTACTCATACCAAAGCCGTCAGTCGTTAAGAAGAATCGGAATGCTTATACGTTTTTTTTTCTTAAGGAAAATTATGTTATGCAACCTTGTGCGGACGGTTTTCATGGATATATCTACTCGAGACGCAATATGATGGTCAATGCGAAACTAGGTTTCTGTTGCAAAAATGTTTTTGTGAGTCTGACCTTTCCATAGACCTTCTTCAGCTACAAAGTTTGCCTTACCATGCCGCCTAACAGGTGTCCATACTGTTGAATACTTCGGAAGGTCCTGATGATAACAGTATAGTGCACGTCGAGAGCCTCGCCAACATACAATGGGTATTCCCTTGCTCTACCTGCCAGAAGCATTTCTACTTTAGATACACGTGTTCTTAAGTTCGCATACGTCAGTTTTTTTTTTTCATGATTCTTCAGCCCTTTGAGTTAAAGTGAAGACTGAACTTGAATTTTCTACAGGCCGGGTCAAGAACACTAGGAACCTAAATGAAGGTTACATCGTTTTCGTTACTTGCAGGAAATTTTGCCAGTCATAAAAAGCAATGTACACGTACACTGGGGACCACCTATATACATCGATGTACCATAATATTACGTGCTTTAAATATAGACCAGTCTAAAACTTTTACGTCTGATAATTACGGGGCACAAAGAAGACACGTTTCAGGAAAAAGTAATCGTCTTTTTCAATGTAACATGACGTGCGGGAGAACGAGCATTCGCTTTTTTCAAGTGTTAGTTTTTTCTTTTGTTTTTTGCTAAAAAAATGTTTTCCATTGATGAACGGCTTAGGATTGAAAAGTCGGATGCTAAAATAAAGCAAACCCCCCCCCCCCCACATCAAACAATGCAAGGACCACAAGGATTTTAGCTTGTTCATACTCATCACCGAGCATAGAACCCTCAGCAGACAAACTGCTTACTTCACTCATTACCAATGGACTGAGGTTTTTACTCGTCCATATTGAAAGCAATTGCAAACGACAAAATCAAATGTCACTCAACGTAGAGACACTGGTTTTAAAAGAACAGAAAACATAAAGGAGGAAGGAGAAAATGCTGGTAATCAGCATTTTCTCCTTTCTCCACAATGTTTTCAAAACCTATAATTCTTTGAGCTGATAAAACACGATATTGTCTGGTAAATATTTACGCAAAATTAAATATAATTCGAAACCAAAGAAATTTTATGGAAAAGACAGTGTTCCATGTCAGAGAGGAGATTAAAAGTTCTAAACTTCAATCAAAGACAAACAAATTCGTTTATATCGAGTTAAAGCTAAATAATGAAACGTTTTAACACCAAATAGCCTATAAATAGCTACGTTCTCCCTCGCAGACTTCTAAATAGTATTAATTTTCGAGCGATACAGCAGAAAATGGGATATCGAACATATTATTTGGCTTGAAATACAGATTACTAATTAAGGATTGCTTCTATGGGGGAAAACGCAGTTTATCAACCAATATCAAAGTTCGAAGTTCTGCCTTAATTAGCTAAGGTTTGACCAATCAGAAACCTGTTGAATACAGTCAAAGAAATTCATACTCGACCGCTTTGTAAGATGGCGGTGAAACGTCAAAAACACTTTCTAATAAAGATTACACTTTCTAATTAATGAAGAGTTGTAGGCAAAGATAACTCGATAAAAGTGGTTTTTATACACGAATAAAGCCGCCAGGAAAAGCTATTTCTAGATATACAGTTAATTAACAGGTCTTATATTTCCTTTTGAAGAAGTTAGTCGACGCAAAATTTCTTTTAGCCAAGCAGAATAGACTTCTTAATGACTTCTAAGGCGTTTCTGAATGAGTTTTTGTTAAAAACTTTTCCTTAAATATTTCGCTAATAACTTATGACCCTCCGGATACCCAAAACACTTTTAGCAGATGTAGCGGATTGAAATAGGGCTAAACAGGAAAACTATTCTGGTTTGGATCTTCACTAGCTGATATTTCAAGAGATATGTTAAGCATGATAATCTCAACTCTTTCTAAAATTGTATATCTGAATATATGTATAAATGAAAGCATTTTCAAATGTAGCGCAGAAGATGATTTCTGTCTTTGAATTAGTAAAAAGAATTTGTGGTTAAGGAGAAAATGCTGGCCACCAGAATTTTCTCCTTTTCAACTATAATTTCAAAAGCCTTTTTCTTCAGGGTTGTTAAAGCCCTATGCCATCTTTGATGAAAAAAAAAATGGGCAAAGAACTTAAAGGAAGTTGTTATATAGGTAGACTACAGTTTCAGATAGACACCAGAACGTTGTTTACGTCAATGAAGTTATCATAGATATTAGGATATCATTGGACAATTACGGAAAACCCCTTTTATGCATATTTCGAGGCAAGACCCGACATATGGTAAAGAAGTGTTAAGTCGTAGTTTAGCATCAGTTAGTGGACGGTGTAGATCCAATATTACATTGCACGTTCTGTGCAGTTTGCTCCTCCGCAAAAGTTATGAAGTTGTCACTGGCATTATTTACAAGCTTGCTCTCCATTGATACAGTGGCCACCAATGCTTTGTGTCGAGAAAAGAGACTAAACCGAAACGCTGTACTTCCAGACAGATCCGGGGCTACAGTATATGTCTGCGCTTAAATACATTTGCCCATAACATGAACTAGAGTCCTGCGTGGCTCATTGGCAAAGTGTAGGACTCGTAACCTGGAAGTCCCGGGTTCGATCCTCACGTGAAGCACTTGGTTTTTCTTGGGAGTGATCTTGGGCAAGACAATGCGAGAATTCTCAGCGTATTACTTATGAAACCCAGGACATACATCAATATGTGAGCTGTCACCGTGATATGGCTCACACAAAATCGGCGTAAAAAACCATTGAATCAATCAGTTTATATCATAACTATATATATATATGAAGTAAAGTAAAGCTGAAATCCCATAATTGCACATGGTGTTCTTGGATGAAAATTTAGGTTCTCTTAAACGGAAAGGGCGGGTGTAAGGGGTCGTTCCCAGAAGAGGATTAAGAGTCCCCTATGATGGGAGTCGGGGTCAACGTCAGAAAATGATGAGACTTTAAAACATAGGGCCCCGTGTTACACACCGAACACGTTAAAAGGAACCACACGTAACTTAGGATGGATTTCGTTCTGTATCTGGTACTATCCTAGACTAAAATGACTCACAGTTTTGTTGGGGCGTCGCCCGTATAGGCAACTGGTGGCGACGATAGATAAACACAAAAGCAAACACTCAAAAGAAAACAATACGTCAGAAAATTGATTTTGTTTCTTTAGCACGTTGGAAATGCCACTCCTGACATGTCTAGATCTAAGGACTCGACGCGTGTTCTGTTGCGCGTTTCTGTCTATCCTAATCTGCTAAGCGATTCCACTGAAATCATGTTATTTAACGTCTTTTGTTTGCAAGGACGATAATAAAGCTAAGTAGGTGGAATTAGACAAACCCCAATGGAATTGTAAATTTCGGGTAACGTTCATTACTAGTCATGAAAGACCATCGATTACAATGCCCGTATTTAACCCGTATCACGCCAATTGTTACATCCCCTATCCTTTGTGAACAGTGTAGCCTCCTTTGCGAAGAGTGCAGCCAAAGATTAGACGGCACTTAAGCGTACAATCAGATCATGCTTTGCTCGATACTCAATTAAATTTTAACCCGCTAAAGAAGCTGAATTGAACTTTCAAGCCGATAGTATAAACCCAAACTTTTCTTTTTGAAGGATATTTTTTTGGGAGAAAACATATCTCCTTATCAGACAGTGTAGGTCAAGATCAGACGGCACGTTCTGTGCCGTCTGATCTTGATCTACTCTGTCCGCAAAATGTCCTTCAGTGGCGCTAAGCAGCCTAAGAGTTAATTGTTTGAACGTTGCATTACCTGTTTATATAAAAATAGGTAAGTTTCAAGCAATTAAAGATTCCGTCATTTCATATTTAGCAAGACAAAGGTAGAGTTTTTACCCGACAGAAAAAATTTGGACTGCTCTAAATCGAAAGCAATTCCAGATAACTTAAAAGTTTCTCAAATAATGAGATTTGCCGATGGAAAGACTGAAAACATGTTGGAAAAAGAAGAAAATGCTGGTTAAGTTAAAGTTGCATTTGAAATCATGCTACAAAAAAAAAAAGGCTGGTTATGATGCGATATAAGCAGCATGATGTATATAACGCGGTTAATTAACTGTTTACAACGACGAAATTTAGACTTTCAAATACAATGATTTTGCAGACTAAAACTTAAGTATGGCTCAAGTAATGGAATTTGTCTTTGAAATTTTTTGAAAATATTGCGCTACAAAGAGAAAATGCTGGTTTCCAGCACAGCATTTTTTCTCCATTTAGCGCAATGCTTTCCAAAGATTTCATGTTTGGGGATGTAAAGACATAGATTACTTGGTATATAAATAAGCAGCATGATGTTCAGAACGCGGTTAATTAAACACTGCTCATCCAGGTTAATAGGTCGCATACAATTTTGGTCAAGTGAATTCAAAGATTAACCCCAATCTGACAGAGACAAATACTCTAGACTATAGGAAGCAGTGTTTTGGGGTTAAATAATTACGTCGTGCTTTGTGAAAAGGGGGTTTAATGCATCCGCAAAAAGTTTCGACCATGTCAGCCAGCGCAATCCGCGTAGGCTGACATGGGTCGAAACCTTTTGCTACTGGTAAATTTTCTGCATGTTAAAGGACCAGTCTTCCACACGATTCAGTCGGTTGTCAGACAAAAATGAATTTTTAGATCCATGATTATGTGACGAACTGCTTGGTATGATGTATTACAGAAATGCCCTAAACCTCATTTTGCTACAGTGCCGCCCAATTAATAGCTGTCAAACACTATTTCTTTAGAGTTAACAATTGTAACAGACGACCCTAAAACCGTCCATGTGGATTGTCCGACGGAAAGAACACATGAATTATGATGTAATACCTGAATAAAGAGGGCAATTTCTACATCAAAACAATCTTCGAATGATTGCTGTCAAGTTTCGCTCGTGACTCGGTCTGAGGCAATGGTAAAGTGTAATCAAGGTCGAATATTCTTTTTTGCTATCAAAAGCATTTTCTAAGAGTATTCGAAGCATGTTGCGATGGTCCATGCAACTTTATGTAATTCTTTAAGCAAATAAACTTACCATGTCCTGAGAAAAGATTGCTGATGAGGCCCATCAGCTCCTTGCCTGAAATTAATTTGAGCAGACGACATCAAAACCATTGGAAAGGAAACGTGAATTAAAATCAAATACGTCAATACTGGTGGCAATGTACGTATTTAACAAAATATTCTTCTACGATTCTCCCAAACAGTTGACAGTAGTCTTTGGCTTCAAACAAATCCAAAGGTTTTCAACCATGAAAATCAACCAGAAGTATGAATTAGCCCTTTCATTAGCATGAGTAATGCAAACCGCTTTCGTAAAAAGTGTATTTAATTCAATTTAATTCAATTTTCATAGAACGTGTAGTATTATCTTGCAATTAAGCCGTACCCTATTTGCTTTAAATAACGACCAAAACGTGTCGCTGGAAATGTATTTTTCAGTTCTTAGCCCTGGGAAACAGCGGGACTCCCTTATTTATCGACGAAGGAATTAATCCATGGAAAGTAATCAAGCGGTCTGTTGTCATTCCTCGACAATGATGTCAATTCACTTTTAGATTGCTGGGGAAAATATGCGAGTCAAGCCTTGGAAAAAGTTTGGTTTAGGGCATTTGAAAACATCTAATCGACTCACGTCAGTCTGTTGTGGAGTTGGGTTTAGTCTGAGCTGTCCGCTAAGGGTGACCTAGGTCGGAACCTTTTCGCAATTGGTTAAATTTTCTGCGTGTCATAGGACCATCTTCTTTATGATTCAGCTGGTTTCCGATAAAATTGAATCCATATTAAACTCTAGGCTGCTAAGCGCGAGTCACTAACCTTTTGCAGACAATGTAGATCAGTCTGATCATGGATCTACAATGTCCGATGAGGAGATTTTTTTCTCCAAATAATAAGTTTGAAATAGCATCATTCGGGTTTGTACTATCGGCTTGAAAGTTTTATTTAATCCTTTACCAAACAATCCCTGGTTTTGACGACCCCGGGGAAGAAGCCTTCTGAAAACACAGTGGGCATTTTCTCCTTTTCCCACAATGTTTTCTACTCTTCTAAATGCAGGTTTCAGTTTTTGAGTCACATTTATTTTGTCGTCTGCAAATGCTTTCAATTTGGACTTGTCTAAAATTTTGTCGTTTGGTAAAGAGTTAACCCTTATCCTGCTAAATAAGTTGAATAAAACTTTCAAGCCGATAGTCAAAACCCAAATAATTATATTGAAAACTTACTTTTTTTAGCAAAATATCTTCTTAACGGATAGTGTAGATCCAAGATCAGACTGCACGTTCTGTGCAGTCTGATCTTGATCTACACTGTCCGCCAAAGGTCAGTGAGTCGCGCACAGCAGCTCAAGGGTTAATTCATTTAGCAGGTTAAGGGTTAAGCGATTTTTTGCTTGGTAAAATGCTTGATTACGAAGCATATAACCCTGTATATTTCAAATCAGTGCAACTGTTTTGTTGTCTGGATACTGTCTATAAAATTGTTGAGCAAGGAATACGCTTTTTTGATTGAATTACCATCGTAAATACTTTGAATCCTACGAGACATGCTGAAGCAATCATCTAAAAACCGTAATTCAATCATAAAAGCCTATTGCTTGTTCAACGATTTTAAAAATTTTCGTCAAATTTCATCAAAACTTGATTCTAACTGAATGTCAATGGTTTGTCATGTGAAGTTTAATGTTTTGCTGTGTGGATGTTGTCTATGAAATTGATTTCATCTGTTTTGTGGTCTGGTTCATGAGGCTGGAGTTGAACGTCTTAACTCTTTTGCTGCCAATAGCAGATTGTCGTCGGGTTGCTTGAATTTGCGTTTATTTAACCGAATTTATTTAACGTCGCCACCGGTTGCCCATATGAGCGACGCCCTCAAGGCTGTTGGTTTTGTTACGGGGAATAGTGCAGATACAAGACGAAACCCGTCCTAAGTTACGCCTAGTTCTTTTACGAACACGATGTATAGCACCGTCACAAGGGACATCGGTTTAACGTCTCAACTGAAAGACTATTAGAAATACTAGATGGCCAGCCGTGGGAATCTAACCCACACCCTCATGTGACTTGAAACATCACGTTCACGAGTCCTACGCTCTACCTACCAATTGATCTATGAGGGCTGGTCAATTGTTGTCGGGTTGGAGATATTGTAGTTTAAAGTTCTAACCCTTATCCTGTTAAATAAGTGAAATGAAACTTTCAAGCTGATATTAAAACCCAAATTTTGCTCTTTCAAATACATCTTGGGAGGGAAAGGCATCTCCTTATCGGACGGTGTAGATCCAAGATCAGACTGCACGTTCTGTGCAGTCTGATCTTGATCTACACTGTCCGACAAGGATCAGTGAGTCGCGCTTAGCAGCCTGAGGGTTAGATATTGTTCAGAGTATTTTTCCTTTGTTCAACTGAGTTTTCTGTCTAGAGGGAATCTATATCTTATCATAAAGCTCAACTATTGTCAGTTCCAAGCTGTTTATAAGGCTCCTGGCACAGATGCACCAACACAAGCTGCAACCTCTGAGGTAGAAAGCCCACGACCTTCTCCCGTAAATTTTCCTGAATTCTTGACATCGAAATTTCCTACCCAAAACTTTAATTCAAACGTTTTTGCTTCTTTTTTTTATAGGTATACCACTATAGTAATACTTTGGTACAGACAAATATCCAACGCATGGACCTGATATGTCCATCCCTTACGTGCACATGGAACTCTAACTTTGCGTTAAATAAGCCGACTGGACTTATATCTAGGGATTTACTGACCAGTTTTGCAAACTATAAAGGTTTTAAAAATTACCATACCAGTATATACGTGTACATATCAACGGTAACCTTGACAATTTTGCACGTACTTTCCCAAAAAGTTCCGTTTTTGGTTCACTTAATGGATGATTTTGCTTGTCGGAAAATAGTTTTACAGCAATTTTGAATGCCTGCATGAGTTACTGAAACCACTATCATGGCACTATGACACCTTTTTCTTGAAATATGCCCGGTCGAACAACTACTTCAAAGACCAAATATCTATATTTGAACAAGTACACATCTGATTTCTGTATAAGGCAACTGGACTCGTAGAAGTTCCAAAAGAGGATGGTGTCTTATCGATTGTTTGGGTTCGGGAAGAGCTAATTTATCAGTATCATCGAGCGTATCTCTGTTGGATTACATCAGAAATGCCGACTTCTCGTGGTTATTTACTGTTAGGCGAATATTATTTCATATATCAGTCTTAGATTCAGGCTATTTTGTTTGCTCAGTTAAATGATTTTCGCCGTTGATCTTCAACTTAGAACGGCGCTACCGTTAAGTTATTGTTTTTCATTAAAAACGCTTTGCTGGACTTCCATAAAGCCGTTTGAGATTTTATCTTCTAACTAGGTCACCAAAGATAAAGTGTAAAAAAAAAAGAGTTGGAAAAGCAACAATTAGTCTACTAAATATGAGCCCTGCTTTGGCAAAAGGGGGCTTAATGCATCTCCCTGATCCATGGTACAAAGCAAGCCATCACAAACTTATGGACCAATAATATCCACTTTTTGTAACATACGACTTAATCAAGAGGTGAACTGGTCCTTGGTCATACAGAAAACTGACCATTTGCAAAACGTTTCGGCCCAGGTCAGCCTGCGAGGACTGCGCAGGCTGACCTGGGTCGATACTTTTCGCAGATGCATTAAGCCCCCTTTTCACAGAGCATGACTCATATAAATGAACAACATGTGCTCAGGATCTATTCATTTATTTAACTCTTTACCAAACAACAAAATGTTTGACTTGTCCATTTTAAAAGCATTTTCAAATCAAATGTGGGTAACCCTTTGTTTTCCAATGGGTAGAAAACACTATCAGAAAAGAAAAAAAAAAAAATGCTTATGATAAAGTATTCTTACGGGGGGGGGGGGGGTCGTTGAAACTTTGGACTTTGTGGTACAGAGTAAAACTCAGCGGCTGCGTAGCGCGACTCAAGACGCCTTAGGGGACAGTATAGTTCAAGATCAGAGTATTTTCAAGACACAGTAGAAGACTGGCTATTGAATGTTCAATGATAATGATCTAAAAGTATCTTTAAATAATCTGACAGTCTGGATCTAAGATCAATGGACGTATTTCTCTGTCTTATTTGAACCTTTATTACTCTTATATACATTGATATTGTCCCTTTATATTTGCCCGCAGTGAAAGTGTTCAGTATCTTTGCATATTGAACATTTCAGTAATTTTGGCTAATTTTTTGCTAAAGACGCAATTACTTTACAAGTTCTGTCAAAAATTGTGTTGGCAAATTATCTCTGAAAGAATGCGTATGTACAGGGTGTCCCAAAATATATGTCCCAGTAATGATGAAAAATTTTGTGATTTTAAGAAAAGAAATTTGCTAAGTCCTGCATACCATTTTAAAGCTGACAATCTGAATTTTTATGTAGAGTACACAAATACGTTATAAAGCGTCGTGGTAACGTTGTATGACGTCATTAATGACGTCATATAATACGTTGTTTATTCAACGATGGCTGAAGATGCTGAATTTTTAGACTCGTCTATGAGCTTGGAAATTAGCCTACTTAAGTGAAAAGGCACTTAAGAAAGGATTACATGAGTAAAGCAGTGCAGTCCAGAAAACAAATACGATGTTTAGTTTACAAATTTCATGTTTGGAACAGTAACAGACAGACAAATGAAAATGAAGGACGTCCCAAGACAGCCCAGTCTGATGAAAGTGTTGCTAAGGTCACCTCTGATCACTACATTGATATCTGAAAAAAAAAGTTTGGACCTGAACTTTTGAAAAGATTTTTCTCATTAAAAGATTGTTGGTTTTAACAAGATGGAACAGCACCCCATTCAAGTAGAGCTGTTTTTAACTTTCTGAAGGATACTTGTTGAAGGAGGCTGATTTCGTTGAAGACCACAGTAGAATGGCCACCTCACTCGCCCAATTTAAACCTGTTAGATTTTTTTTCTTTGAGGACTCATCAAAGACAAGATGTATGATTATACACCAGCATATTTAACTCAACTCAGGACTGCTATATTCGTATGAAAATACGGACGATTACATAGGGCACCAGCCAAAACGTCGTCAACAATTTTTGACGTCGTGTCAGACGCATACAGCAGAAAATGAGTGGACATGTAGAGCATGTGTTATGAGGAACTGAAGGCAACCTAGTCCCTTAAACTTTTGTCAAAACAAAATTTTAGATGTTTTTAATGATACTACAAAGAGCTATCTAGTTATGCTGAATATTTACTAGCAAAATTGGAGTTTGAAACTGGGACATATATTCTGGGACACCCTGTATATCTTTTTAAAGGGGAGGAGTGGAATGGCGTGGGGTGGGGAGAAAGTGCGCGGGTTGGTACCGACGGTATGTCTTCTGCACAGTTCTACAGAATAAGAAGAGGATATACATGTAGTTACATTTTACTTTCTTTTAAACACTCTGACACGTTTTCAAGGTCAAATTGTCTCTGAAACAATGTGTATGTATTCTTTTAAAGCGGGAAGGGGGTTGGGAAAGACAGCGCAGGGATGCTACCTGGGTATATTCTCTACATAACTCCATACAATAAGAAAAGGATATATTTGAGCCATGCTCTATGAAAAGGGGGCTTCACGCATCTGCGAAAAGTATCGACCAATGTCAGCCTGCGCGGACTGCGCAGGCTGACCTTGGTCGATACTTTTCGCTATTGATCAATATTCTGTATGTCCAAGGACCAGTCTACCTCATGAATAAGTTGGTTGTTAAAAAAATGACTTTTTTGGATCCGTAAGTATGTGATGGCTTGCTTGGTATGATGGATTACGGCGATACATTAAGCCCTCTTTTGCCAGAGCATGGCTCATTTATATTTCACTTTCTTTTACACACTCCGATCCCTTTTTGAATGTTATAAATGGGAATCTGCTCATCCTTTAGTAAGCTAATGAGTATATATAGCGTTTGAGGTAGATCTATCGTAAAAATCAACGGAATTATGTAATCAAAATCAAACAACATCTCAAAATGAATGGTTGTTGAATATGTATGGAAGTATATTATGTCGGACTTGCTCTTATATTGTAAAATGAATTGCCCTTGGGAGTTTGGGCGACTCTACCAACGGAACTCGACCGATGCAATACATTTCCATACAAATTCAATGATACCGTCCAAGGCAAGTAGTTATAAGCCAAGCACCCATTGGTTAAAGTGTTACTGCAAAAACAAAAGTTAAGAGAAAGAAACAATGTATCTTGAGATCCCTTTTTCCAATTATATCACTTATATAGATACTCCCAACAAATACATCAAATTTTGACAAGAAAAATGGATACTACGGCGAAACGATTCCCCTAGTTTTGCCAAAACATCATAAATACATATGTGCGTTTGAAAATTGCCAATAAAAATAGAAAAACTTTTTCGGAAACAGAAATGGATCTTAAACTATTAATACTCAAGGGTAACATTAGGGTATTTCATTGTGAACCGTAGAAAAGTTCTAATTCAAACCTTTAAGCCATTATTTGCTCAAATACGACTTTTTTACGCCACTGTGGTTGAAAGTCTTTTTTCTCACTATTATGAGAAAAGGAGCAGAAGAAAATACTTCTTTTCCCACAGTGCGACGTTCGTGGCTTCAAATCAGTGGGTCGCTGGTTGGATTTTAAGCTCGGCCAAATGATTTCCGAGGATTCGTGATCGTCATTGCGACATCATTAAACATTGTTTAGACGAAGTCTCTGTGAGAAAGCGGCTACTGGCATTGAAAAAAAAAAATGTTGTACGAAGTAAGAGGAAATGAAATTCCATGGGTGCACTGGCCGCAACGAAAGAACTGAAATAATGCTGAAAACGCTGTTGAACACCAAACAAACAAATAAAGTTTAAGGTTTCAGGACCGCTGAGTAAAAGAGATTGAAAATTCGGTTTACATTTTAGTTGATGATATTGAAGGTCATTTTCAATTATAAAATGTTATCCAGTCATATCGTACCTACAGCGCTTCGTCATAATTCTATCGATAACATGCCAGAGCTAAAAATGCCATGCCACTGAAGACTTAAATAAACAATCGCCAGCTTCAGAGCAGATCGAACTTGGAACTCCAATCCCTTCGTCATGAGGGTAAGAATCATAGCGAGGAGCCAAAATAGTGAAAATATGATGTTCTTAAGCCTTGAACGTCTATCATACTGTCTATCTATATTACATAGAGGATATTTGTTTTTTACGGTGAAAGATCGAAATTTATTTCATCGAGTGAACATCATCGGTAATATTTTCACGAGTGGCGCGGCGCAGCCACTCGTGAAAATATTACCGATGATGTTCACTCGATGAAATAAATTTCACCGAAAAAAAAACAACAAATATTCTATTTATTTCATGCTTTTAACCCTTTCTGGGGGGGCGGGGGGGACTTAATCAAAATCCAGTACAGTTCTTTTCGGTTATTCCCCCTCCGCATAGCAACGCATTACAATATTACGTCAAGCACGAGAAATGTAAGGTAAATTACGTCATATTTCCATCTGGTTCCGCCTTCAATTGAAAGGTTAGAATATAAAAATCGGTATTTTCACTGGTCGTAACCATGAAATATCGAAAAATATTTCACTGATATTTCTCGATAACCTACCGGAAAGCATGAAAAAAAAAAACATTATTCAAAGCATGCTAGGATTTTTTAAACATATTTTTACTAAGCAATATTGTTGTTATCTTGTGGAATATCCAATTGATATCCAGATGGTTCTTACCTCTGCGTTGCAAAGCAAAATCGACCAATAATCACAGCATTAATTTCAAAACGATATTCTTCTAGAATTATTATGTCATCGTTTGATATTATAATTTGTTCTGTAAAGTGTACAATGAATTCACCCAATTTACGGCTAAAATTTTCATAGTTAGTTTCACCTTTTCTCACACAGCAATACAAAAACTCTTTGGCAAAACTGGTGGACTAGGATCACGCGTTTGGCAGCGTCCTATGTAACTGTTTTACACATTTTTTTTTTTCCTTTCGAAATTGTTTGACTGTAACATGATCGAGTATTCAAAAGTTTGGTTGAAAAAAAAAAAAAGACTTCGTTTTGTTCTGCCTTACGTATGAAATCACTCAAATCTTTTTTTACATACCTACCAAATACATTGCCTTCAACTTTAGGGTCAGGAATGACTCAAACGTGTATTTTAAGGATTACAAAGGTTTCTCTTTTTACCCCTAAAAGCGCCAAATAAACCTATCACACGTTTTCATCCTAGAAATAGGAACAAAATAATTGCAATGTCATGATTTCTTTTGTCTACAGTGTTTTAACAAAGCGGACAGAGTAGATCAAAGATCAGGCTGCACGTTTGTGCAGCCTGACCTTGATCTACACTGGCCGCAAAGACAACTATAGTCGTGAAAGGCGCTTTTACGGTTTATATTTAATCGCTTTTTTTTTTTTTAAAAGGCATCAAAATGGCTTTTATCGCTATCATACAATCAGAGATCACCTTTTCAAAAATTGAATCAAAATGTAATCGTTCAAACACTGTTACTTCAGATCGACAATTAAGCAAATGTTGCTAAATTGAAACCAATATGAGAGCTACGTTATTAACACTTAGGCTGCTATACACGACTTTGTGGGCTTTTGCGGACAGTGTAGATAAAGATCAGACTGCACAGAACGTGCAGTCTGATCTTGGATCTACACTGTCCTATAAGGAGATATCTTTCCCTAATCAGTACTACTGACAAAGCAAAATTCGGGTTTTTACTATCGGCTTGAAAGTTTCATTTCAGTTATTTAGCAGGACAAGGGTTAATGTACAGTGTTCGTATGTAAACAGAGACATTCGAACGAAGAGGAGAGCTAATTAGAGATGCATTGGATTGACTTTATGACGTAAAAGGTGATCAAGGTATTACGAACTCTTTGATTTACTCTATTTACCAGACTTCAAAACTTTAGACTCGCTCTTAAAAGGATTTGCATATGATGAATCCAATGTGGATCCGATCATAAGATTTTTCTGTGTAAGGGTAGAGAAATAGAAAAGGACAAGAAAAATGCTAGTGACCAGAAGTTTCTCTTTCTAATACCTTTTTTTTTTAACCGTAATCTTGAGAGTGGTAAAAGCAAAGGTTCGTATGGTAAAGAGTTCCATGCAGTGTGCAAAGGGAAGTATTCCATTCCTAAAATATGTTACTCGGTGCATTTAACAAAGAGTGACGTCATATCCGGTTAGAAACCCTGTACATCCTGCAAACCGCATTTCGTAGAACAACAGAGAAGCGTACAACTTTTGTTTTTCTTACCCCCGCCCCCTGCAGTTGATTGTTTTTGAAAACCGAAAGGAAGAAGTTGCTTATGATAAGCATTTACTCATTGTTACACAACAGTTCCGATACCAGTGAGATCGTTTTTCTTCCTTCCATTTATTTTGGTAATTTATGGTGGATTTCAAAACGATATGTATAAAAAAAAAAGCAAGTACCGAAATGGTGGAAGAGGAAATAAGCACACGTGTCACAGTTAAAATTAGTCTGACACCTGCATCCCTTTTTTAGCAGGAATGCAAGGAGTGTCTTTGTAATTTGTTACTGCGGGACAAATTTCTACGTCTGAACCAAAGTTTAATACTTTAGCAAACAATCCACAGTTTTAACGATTCCTGAGCTAGACAAGTTTTGAAGACATTGTGGGAAGAGGAGAAAATGCTGGTAACCTTTTCCCTCTATGTTTTCCAAACTCTCAAACACAAACACAATCATTTGGACAGAATTCAATATGTCGTCTGCAAATGCTTTCAATTTCGACGAGTATAAGATTTTGTCGTTTGGTAAAGAGCTAAACGTCAAAAAGTGATGGATTAGGTAACAAGTGATATATCCATTAGCTCAAAACCCAATAATTAAATAAAAAAAAAATCGTTGACTGTTATTTACCCTTAACCTGCTAAATAAGTGAAATGAAACTTTCAAGCTGATAGTAAAAACCCTAATCTTCCTATTGCAACGTTTACCCTAAGGCTGCTTAGCGCGACTTAAGGACCCTTTGTGGACAGTGTAGGTCAATATCAGACTGCACAGAACGAGCAGTCTGATATTGGATCTACTTTGATCGATAAGGAGATATTTCTTCCCTCAAAATAATTTTGAAATAGCGAAACTGTTGGTTATACGATCGGCTACAAAGATTGGTTTCACTTATTGAGCAGGTTAAGGGTTAATATTTGAAGAAAAATTCAACGTTATTAATTGGAGAAAAAAAATCTCCTGATGGGACAGTGTGGATCCAGGATCAGACCGGCCATCAGTCGAGGTATATCATCCAACCATACTCGTATTTATCTATCGTTTACTCGTGAAACTGTCTGATATTTAGTATCCTATACTCTTTTTTCTATTTCATGAAAAATAAGGTTATTTCCATCTCTGCAGCAAATAACTAATCAAAACATCATAGGAAAAAATGTAAATTACTCAGCGAGAGCAATAGCTCCTTTTTTTCCATGTGTCTTCTTCAACATTTCTTAAAGGGGTTAATATATAGGTTTTTTATCATCGATTCAGATTTTTTAAATTTTTCTGTAGAGTAGGCCAATACTTGGAAAACAATGGATATGTGAAAAAAAGGTGAGAATAAGTCTCTTTTTTTTTGTTTTCGTTGATGAAATACGTTGCAAAATATTATTGTTTACATTTTTTGAGGTGATGGTATTTGAAATTATGTGGGAGTGTATGTAGGATTGTCACATTATACAAAACACGTATTGATGAGATATGTGGCATCGTATTCGAAAGACGTCATGTCTTGTCTTGAAAAGGTAGACGGAATTCTTGACTATTCCGCCTTTATTTAAACGCTGAAGTTCAGATTTTTTTTATTGAAAGTGACTGGAAAGCTTCTTTATGCTTGTAGAAAAAAACATGAGCCACGGTCTGGCAAAAGGGGGCTTAATGCATCTCCGTTATACATTGTACCAAGCAAGACATCACATGAGTAGGGATCCATAAAATCCATTTTGTCTAACCACCGATTGAATTACGAGGTAGATTATTCCTTTGGCATACAGAAAATTGACTGATAGCGAAACGAAAAGTTTCGGCCCAGGTCAGCCTGCGCGGCCTGCGCAGGCTGACCTGGGTCAATACTTTTTGCAGATGCATCAAGGCCCTTCACACAGAGAATGGCCCATATGTTATTATTTAGCTGTATCTGTCAATGTTTTACAATGAATTATTCACGATAAAATTCTAAATAGATTTGTTTCCGTTGCTTCCAAGCTGGTCTGTCGAATTATTCAAGCAGAATCCAGTGGGATTCCTTGCTACACTTCACGTTTTCCCACAATCTTTTCGGAAGCATTTTTTTCAGTGTCGTTGAAACCTGAGATGTGTGGGTAAGGGTTCATGTTTATGCAAAACGAATAATAATCTTGGATTATTGTCGATGGCCCATATGTACTAGTATAATGTAGAATTATGGAGACCTAGAAGAGCTCACCAATTAAAATCTCCCAACTTTTTTCTTCAACTCCCATCGGACTGTTTTAGAAAAGAGATATCTGTAAAAAGGATAGACAGCGCAAATTTGCCAGCGAATATGCAGCGGCCCTTAGAATAAACATGTCTACATATATGACCAATAAAAAATTTCTACTTATTCGTTTGTTATCAGAGCCAGAAAGTAGTTCAAAAGCCTGCACATTAAGCTTCGCCGAAACTGTGGCATGACGTGGAATATCTCGCAGATTGTAAATTCTCCATTTGCAGTTGTTCTATCAAATATGCTCTTTCATATCCGCTTTCTTCTGATAAGCTATCGCTCCTTTTCCTAAATGTTTACGATAGCTATTTAAAATACGAGAGTAAAACCGTATCTATACAGATATGCCTAGAAGGTCAAGTTAATTCATGCCTTTCTCGATACCGTTCTGCGAGTAAACTCTCCGATACTGCCCATTATTTCAATAAATACAGCCCGGACCATATTTATCAATCACCATTCTGCACGAAAGGAAAATCTATCGATGATTCATTGAATGGTGTCTAACACTAAGGCTGCTAAGATCGAACTCACTGACTTTTTTCGGACAGTGTAGATCCAAGATCAGACTGCACAGAACGTGCAGTCTGATCTTGGATCTACACTATCCGTTAGGGTGATATTTTTCTCCAAGAAATAAGTTTGAAATGTCAACGTTCGGGTTTTTACTGTCGGCTTGGAAGCTTCATTTAATTTGTTTAGGAAGAACAGGGTTAATACATTCTGTGTATTCACGCTTTTCCGCCTGCAGACAACAGCTTTCAGCGCCTGGGAGACTCTTTCGAGAACATTGTGGCATTGAACGTATTTTGTTTTTTTAATCCTTATCACTTTACTGCACAATGCCGAGTTTTAACGACCTTAGGAGAGAAGCCTTTTGAAAACATTGAGGGAAAAGGAGAAAATGCTGGTAACCAGCATTTTCTCCTTTTCCCACAATGTTTTCTACCCTATCAAAGAAACATCATACCATTTGAGCCACACTGAAATTGTCGTCTGCAAATGCTTTCAATTTGGACAAGGCTTAAATTTTGTCGTCTGGTAAAGGGTTATCCAGCTAAAAAGTTACATGAAACTTTCAAGCCGACAGAAAAAAATTGAATGTTGCTATTTCAAACTTATCTTTTGGAGAAGAATATCTCCTTATCGGAGAGTGTAGATCAAAGATTGGACTGCACGTTCTGTGCAGTCTGATCTTGATCTATAATGTCTGTAAAAGGTCATCGAATCGCGCCTAGCAGCCTAAGGAGTCAATATTATATCAATATTTTTACAAATACATTTACATCTATGTTTTAAAATTTTCTGCTACAAAATCCGACGGGATTAGTCAATAATGATATTTATGATACATGAGACATGTTCTGGCAAAAGCTGGTTAAATGCATCTCTATGATGCAATATACCAGGCAAGTCCTCAAATTTAAAATCCATTTCTTCTAAAAACCAGCTGAATCATACGGTAGAATGGTCCTTGGACATATAGAAAAACGATTAATAGCAGAAAGTTTCGACAAAGGTTAGCGATACTTTTTGCAGATACATTAAACTACTCTTTCACACACCATTTTGAAATTTTTTGCAGATGCTATATTGAATGTAGCTAGATTGATAAAATTTGTCTTTGTGAGGGTTAAAACCGTCAAAGGCATTATCTCTCGCTAGATGGCATTCTACAAATACACATCTATCTAATTTGGGCATTCTGGGTACAGAACCGGACTACTTTTCAAAACGACAACCGTTACTTTGAATTTAAAAATGAAATAAACGTTTACTCAATAAAACGCTACCTGGTGCGATTCATTCAGCTATGATCGGCTAGTATGTAACCTATGCATCGGCCATTTATTAAAACAGCTCCTTCATGCTTGGGTAATAGGCTAATAGCTTCTGTATAAGCCCTACTTTTCCCAGGTATAATGGGATGGGTGATGCGTCATAGCAGACAGGTCAAATCTTCGAAGAATATGACATGCGCAGACAACGCCTTCAAAGGAAAATAAAAAAGTGTTGATAACCAGCACTTTCTTAATTTCCACAAATCCTTTAACCCTTTCGGCGCCATATGCGAAAACAGTAACTTTTGCGGACGCCACAGATCAAGATCAGACTGCACAGAACGTGCAGTCTGATCTTTGATCTATACCGTCCGCTTGTGTAGTCAAGCCTATACAATCAAAATCTTTGTAAGTTTCAATGGATTGTATTTAGAGTCGTAGGAAGAGGTCGAGTTTATTTATTTGGCCCTGAAAGAGTTAAAAGCATTATATTATATTTCATGTGTCTATTTTTAGAATTGTTATGGGTAAAGAAATGTCGTAATTTAAGCTGGGGGGAATTATTTCCCCGTCACGGTGGATATTTTCCTCCTGCCGAAAATCTGGAACTACTTTTTTAAGTATTTTAAGTTTTTAAGTTTTAAAAGTGGCATTCGTTGACAAAATAATCAGAGGAAATATAATATATAATTTATTTCATCAGCTTGTGGTTAATATGGGGAAATATTTGCCTCAAAAGGGAAAAGTCCGCGAAAATAACTCGTGCCTTACGGCACTCGTTATTTTCGCATACCTTTCCCTTTTTCGGCAAATATTTCCCCATATTAGCCACAAGCTGATGAAATAAACTCTATATATTTCTTAGGGTAGTTCAACACCGGATCGTTTGATGAAAGTAAGGTACAGGTACTTCTATAGATAGAGCAGATCTGCATTAGACTACAAATATTAAGCAAGGATACTTAACCCATTATAATTCATACCTTTCAAAATTCAAACATTTCGGTGAAACTGACCACAATTACGAAGCCTGCCTTAAGGAAAAGCACTTAGAAATGTACGAGAGCTACATATATAGTGTTAACGCCGTTTTCCACGAATTAATTTTCTGTCATGTCACGGTATTCGCTGCACCTGTCCATGCTATCATTTATATAACGTTGCTTTTACCAGTACTTCGCACATCATTGACTACTTTGCAACATAGAAATCGTCGAAACAACGTTCTGCTGTGACAGAGAAATGTGTCCTGACGCCGTACCTATCATGTATGCTCGAAAAGAGTTCTGCTGTGCTTGTAATTTGTCTCAGGACCGCTGGGTTACAAGCCTCGAATGCTACCTATATACGTAAAACCTAGTTAGGCATGCATTCTTTCTTCAGACCTATTTCTTTTTTCTACCTTGAAGACAGTGTCCCTTCTGAGACCATCACATTTTAGACCCCCAGGGTCTGCATTCACCAACCATTCTTAAGAACGTACTTAGTCTTATTCTCCGTTATTTTCTAAATTTGAAAGTAACACAATTTATGACTGGCTAAACCAAATGGTTTAGCCAATCAGAAGTTGTGTTACTTTCAAATTTAGAAAATCTTGAAGAGTGAGCCTAGGAATATTCTTAAGAATGGTCGGTGTATATGGACCCAGTTTAGTGTTACTATATACCTTCGAACTAGGCCATTGATTCCTTTCCGATTGCAGTTATCTTGATTTTTACTGTGTGTTCGTGCCATCACAAGTTTCCTTCTCTCTAGAGAACTACTTTTTTCTGGTATCAGAAAAAGAAATCATAAAAACAAAAACTTCTCTTTGATCATAAAAATAGTCTCATCATCTTAATGAGTAACGCGAGTCACTTGTTTTCTGTCTGACAAACATATTACTCCTTGACTTTGCAAATAGTACGTCAATTATATTTATGTTGATGCAACATTAGTTGCATTCACATCGATAAGTAATAGGGCTACATAAGCAGTTGACCACCTGATTTGGACTAGAATACACGCGAATTTTATGCTTTTAAGAGAGTTTTTCTTCTTTTGAATGTCGGCGAAGTGGTGTTTGTCTATTAAGCTTCATTGCCTCTGGCAGCAATTGAACTCTCTTGGGGTCACTATACTATATTGACTGGCAAATAAGTTATTATAGTTTCAGATTTGTTACATCATTGATGCATTCTGAAGAGAGACAGTTTTTTTTAAAACAACCTTACTTACGTCGCGTGTGTTTCTCAATGAAATCTAAAGCAGACACATAACTTCAGTATGTTTTGTCTTTCGTTGTGCAAAATTTGAATAATTCATATTGGAGAAAGCCAGGCAGTATCACGTGACAACCTCCTCTCTCGATCCCAGTAATGATGATGTTAATAGCTCATGTTCGTTTCCCTTGATTGACATCTGTGACGTCATTGGGGAAAATCAATCCGCCAAGATTGACTTCATATCTATTTATTCTACATATGTCAAATTCTATTTATATGACAGCCTGTCAGGTTTTTTTTTTTCTCCCAAGTCCGTCGGAAAAAAAAAATGGAAATTTGAATCAATTAAAGGATGACTAAAATAGATATGTGTTTTTCTCTATGATCGTTCGGCTGGTAAGTTAATCGTGGCTTCTGATCACAGACCCGACTGAAAATAACCATGACCTATATATAGATGAGCAAAATAATTCTCAACCAAATTTTAAGGAGTCAAAGACGTGTGCTTGTTTTTTGATGGTTACTGTTTGTTCCGTAATACTGAGCAAAAAGGAACAAAAAAACCAACTGACATTTTCCCAAAAAATATATGTTGAAAAGGAATAACTGCAGTATAAATGCAAATATAAGCCGTTGATTTAATCCTTTTTTGCTGTTACGAGTAAATCTTAATTGGAATTAACTCTTTCCATACCTTAGACGACACCAGAAGCTTTTGTGGACAGTGTAGATCAAGATCAGACTGCACAGAACTTGCAGTCTGATCTCTTATCTACACTGTCCACTGCTGTATTCTGGATAATGATGAAACTGTCTCTTGAACTTGAAGCGGAACTGTATCGTAGCCTTTGAGAAAATGCAAGTTATTCATTCAATAATGAAAGAGTTAAAACATCGACCATTGATTTTTTTTCTATTATTTTTTTCGGAAATTTGAGTACCTTCGTCGTTCAGCTACTTTTTACAGATAAGAAGATTACTTCATATAAACTGAAAGCCAGTTTCATGACGCAAGTTTATCCTTGGTCATGAGGGAAAGAATTCTTATATCAGTTATTTAAAGGTATACTTTGACAAAAGTCAACTATTTCCGGGTTCCGCCTTGACCAAAAGTTATCAGCATTTAAGACCCCCCACCGCAATACGTCTCGACCTTATTAGTTGTACGGTCAGGTAGCAGGAGACTTGGAAACTTGTTCAAGGCTTTGGCGAATCATGTTGCCCCGAGCCGAAGAGGCTTGGGGCATCATGATTCGTATCAGCCATGAACAGGTTAGTCCCCTGCCACCTTACCGTACAACGAATTCATTATGCTGCAAAGTTTTATCATTCAAACGTGTATTCAGCGAAATTTCCCTGTTTTATGGTCTCATAAGTTGAGTACGCTGACGAAATAGAATTTCCCTTCTAAACGCCCCTATTAAATGAAATCTGACGTCACTGAGAACTGACGTCACTGAAACTTTGGTAAAAGGCGCAGTTTGGTGCATGAACTTGATTATGTCACGGCGATAGACGTTCGATGTATTCTTCTTTAAACATGGACGTAAACAAGGTAAGTAAAGTTACTATACATTTTAATTATTCGTTGGCAAAAGTAAACGACCATGAGTTGCCTCAAACGACCATTAGGTTATCCTTTTAACGTTACAATGTATGGGTTTCCTCAATCAACGCCGCCATTTTGGGTGTTATGATGAAAGAGTAGTCGTGTATACGGGGCTCCCGAAAGGGAAACTGCCTTTACGTGGATTTTGTTATTGTACAGGGATATATGTTCAGAGCATATTATCCAATCAGATCGCGAAAATTTTCTTTGCAATATAATAATATTTTATGTTCGATCAATGACTCTTGCCTATTACTGCTCGAGAAACAATATGGAAATTGAAATACATGTGGACATCTTAGGTCACAAGGAAGAGCCTAATTCTTGCAATGACAGTTTATTTCGGCTAGAGTATATACCACGATTGGACAGATCTGTATGAAAATCAAATGCTGGTTCTGTTTATTCTAGGTCAGTATGTACCAACTATTTACAGTTCAGTCCGAAAATTAGAGCAGAAAAAAATTTTCTGCATTTAAATGGAGGATTTACAGATGACGACAATTTTTAAATCCTACGGCCATACTTAAACAAGAAATCGTAGCTTCGTTCTAATTCAAAATTCCAAACCTAGCGACTTGATTGGCTGGGAGACGCGTTCAGTTGATGAACTGGGACAATATTTAGAACGCTTGGTTAAAACGATCCCCTGTCAACCCTTAAACCACTCAATAAATAAAAGGATTTTTTTTAAAAACTCTTTTTTTCGTCGGAGAAATCTCGCCGTATTGGACAGTAAATATCCAAAATAAGACTGCGCGTTCAACGCAGTCTGACCTGAATTTGAATTGTCCGAAAAAATACAATGGGCTCTGTTTATTCGCCTAAGGATGACTTTACTTATATAGGCCTCGGAAAGTCAAGTGGACCAAGAAATAAGGATACGAGGGGAAAAAATCACCACGGGTTGTAAAGTTTGTAAGAGCTACATATGCTTCGGATCATTCGAAGAATAACAGTTTGTTCTGAAATTTAGTCTTTCACACATGCATATGGTATAAACAATAAAGCAGACGAACTACTCCCACTAAAGAGGCTAGGACATGACGGGACATGATGCTGTTGAAAAATGTGGAAATTTTGTGTCGATCGGAGTTCCACAGGTACGCCACAAGGTATTTGTATGATGTGAAGTTGTCAAACAATGTCATTTTGAAAAGACATAGTTTTAAAACGGACACAGAATCGAATCAAGGGATAAAAACACCTACCTATACATCAAAGGTTCTCGTCCCTTTCAGAGACAAACGCCGCCATATTGGCCTCATCCAGTTTATCAAGCAAGTTCTTTCCAGTTTCTTTCGACCAGCCCGACATTCAACGCATCATTCGGGTAGGTGAGATACGTATGTCTGACGTAAAATTTATGAACTTTTATGGCAAAATTAGTATAACCATATGTCTATTTCTATTTTTTACGAGCTTTAGTCATGCTAAGCGTATCATACTGGTGAAAAAAATGGTCTGTTGCAGAGGAAAAAGATCACATGCTCTTTAAGAGGTTGTATGCTATAGAATCTTTAAAAGGTGTAAAGGAAAAGTGTGGTACCTTACTAGTGAAGAAGGGTCGATGTTAACTTTTATGTGATTCATGAGCATGCCAAGTATATAATAATGAAGCATGTTTAGTTTATCTAACAGTTTTTCTTACCTTATTGTTCGTGTATATGTTAATGATTGGCTGTGGACACATTTTGTAAACAGATGGATACAGGGTTTATCAGAAGTGTAATAAATGAGAGTAGTGGATAGTTACATTACTACTGCATTTTGATGAACATGTAACCTTATTTTGCAAGACACGTTTTAGGTAACCAAATGTGGATCTCCATGTGGCGTTATGTCGAAGAGCGAAAGTAAACAAGATCAACGATTGCCATCAACAAAACTAACCACAGATCGGTCAATGTAGTCATGGCGGATGGCCACCTTATTTATTCTAATGCTTTTTAAGGTCCAGGTTCCATCCTTCAGAGCGTTCTTAGTCTTTTTCTCAAGATTTTCATGAATTTTAGAGGGACACATTTTTTGATTTGCTAAACCATTTGGTTTAGCCAATTAGAAACTATGCTTCTTAATTTTGAATACAACTATGAATGAAACTAAGAATGCTTTGTGAATACGGGCGCTGATTGGTTATTGGTCAATAGACAACGCACAAGGCCAAGGACAATTCGAACGTGACGAAAGCTGTGTTTGCAGTCTCCAAACTGTCTAAATACGATTCTGAATCCATCTTATGTACAGAACCCAAGTTACCTGTCGTAACGTCTACGAAAACCTCAAAATGTCTCTCGACAGTAAATTGCATCTGTTAAATCACTTGGTTTGTCATATTTATGTTTAACATATTTATGCTCACTGTTTATCCATGTCTTCCAAGGATGCGATTATTATAAGTCTTCTGCTATAATATTTTCTTCAAGGTAATGAGTAAGGACATTTTTGTCAGAGAGACATTCCATTATTTAAAAACGATCTATTCGAATTATGGTATTCTCACGTAATCATTTTTTTTTTTGTCAAACCATTAGTATCCTGCGAGTAGTGAGCTATAATTTGGGTACAATGTAACTTTTATCTGTTGCATATAGATAACTGAGGGAACCAACCATTAACCCTTCGCCTGCTAAATAATTCAAACGAAATTTTCTAGGCGATAGTAAAACCCCGAATATTACTATTTCAAAGTTATTCTGAGGAAAAATATCTCCTTATCGGACAGTGTTGATCCATGATCGGACTGCACGTTCTTGATCTTGATCTGCTCTGTCTGCAAAAGGTCCTCAGACTAAGTCAATAAACCCTCTCATTAATTCTGAATAGGTAACTTAAAGCTTTGAAGCTGTATAAAACTAGATTTTAACCTAAACTATTTCTGAGTATAAATTAGTCATTAAAGCAATCTTTGCAAGTAGATCTTGTCGTTCTTTCTGAAAGAGACATCTTTACAGCCAGAGAGTAAACAAACGCTGTTAAAACTTGACGGTGTTATAATCTACCTGCTGTGTAAACGAGGATAAAAAATCAATAGAAGGTGTAAAGGGTAAAGAGACTGTAGGGATTTGTCTTCGATTTAAACTGGAAACTGTGGTTGTTATGTCTATGGCTAGCCGCAATGTAATGAAATGCATTTTCTATCGGCCGTAATCTGTGCAACTTTACAACCATCAGGGGCAATATTTGGCATGAAGATACAAGAGTGATTATAGTTTCATAAAATAAAGAAAAAATCGGTTAAAATACTGGATGAAAACGAGTAAAGATGTATGTTTAAGATTTTTTTCGAAACGGGACCTGGTTGTATGCCGCTCAAATAATTGATTGGGTTTTCAAAAGAGATGATCTAAATCAGACTGCACGGACATACAGTCTGATCTTGGTTGACTATTTTTGTAACTGATAGAGATGTAGAAACACAGGATATGGGTATACCAGAAGTAAATTCAGTGAACAACAAGGCACGAAGATTTCAGCACGGTAAATTAATCAAAGGGAAAAGTTTGGCAACAATTTTATTTACAGCTTCTAGTGTCAATGACACGTGGCTCATTATAACTTTTTTTTTTTCGCCGTTTAACGCATTCCCTTGCGTACACGACTTTTTTGTTTCGTGTTGCAGCGGAATATTTCTGTAAACATTGTGACAAGATGAGCAATTACTAGTAACCTGCCTTTTCATCTATAACCAAAATAAATGAGCCATGATCTAGCAAAAGGGGAGTTAATGCATCTCCATGATACCAAACAACTTATCACATAATTGTGGATCCATAAAATCCTTTTTGTTCAACAACCGACTTATTCATGAGGTAGAAGGATCCCTTGTCATGCAAGAAATTGACAAACAGCTTAAGATTTCGACCCAGGTCAGCCTGCGCAGACTGCGCAGGCTGGCCTGGGTCGATAACTTTTGCAGATGCATTTAACCACCCCCCACCCACCCTTTTCACAGAGTATTGCTCATTAATTACGTTTATTCATGAAATATTTACCCTTGAACTGTTAAATAAATGAATATTTTAAACTTATGGTTATAGACTGAAATATTGAGATTTCAAAGACTATTCCACAATACAAAACCCAACGTATCGGACGTAGATCAAAATCAGACATTTAGTGTAGTTTGATTATGATCTACATCGTCAGCAAAAGTCCAAAAGTAACAGTTTAAATTGTTGATTCAGTTAAAATGAATTTTCCTCTAATGATAACATTAGTCTTTGAAAGGGTTGCAAAGCGTAGGTGAAAAAAGAAAAATGAAATGCTGGTTGCCAACAGCATCTTTTCCTCTAGGCAACATGTTTTTTTTTTTAAACCATACGTCATCAGGGTCGTAAAAAAACGGAATTATTCAGTACGTCAGGCATTAACTATTACCTACTGAACCAATTTTTCATTAGAAGTCTTTGGAAACATCCTGTCAAATCCTGTATTAGATTGATGCTCAATACGCAAATACTTTTGTAAACATTGTTCGTTAAGAGCAATTTTTTCTTTTACCGCAATGTTTTTTGAATTCGTCTGCTTTAAAATGCATGAAGTACAGCTGCCGAATGAGAAATGCTGATAAGAGCCTTACCTTACAAAACTCCGGACAAACTTCGTGTTGTTCCGTAAGTCGTCCTGAGACAACATGAATAGCTTGCAGTATTTGTTCCGTTGTAAAATAATAAATCCATACTTGATGTGATATGTGGCATTTTCCAATAGGCCCAGTCGGCTTTCTGAAATGAAGAATGCGCTAATAAAGCAAATAGATCGAACAAGAAGGGGAAAAATGACAAGTAGCATAATGCTAGGTTCCAACAGTGGCGCGAGATTAGTTACGAGAGCCACGATTCGCAACCCGCAGCTAATCGTGAAACTTTCAGGAATTTTTTTGGTTTGGATACGAGATGATACGAGTGGATACATGAGGATACGATGAGTCACGCTTGGATGCGATATAATTGCGATTGGTCAATTTCAGTTCACACGACCTATTACGATCTGGTCTTACGTTCGTATATGATCCATTCCCATCCGATAAGATTCTCCAGTTCAAGTCTGCGATTGAATCCCGATTCGATACGATTATAACGAGCGGGGGTTACGAGTCATGACGATATAATACATGCAGCTACGTGTGGATAAGTTCAGATACGTTCATTGCGAACCGTTGCGCTCTGTTTCGCTACGATACGATTGTTGTCGCGACGGGTTTCACGATCAGATCCGAGGAAGAGCTGCGACTGGACCCCGATGAGTATGTATGAACCACGACTGTCTATAGACTTCATTGTTTTTCGTGAAGACTGATTTCTGAGGACAGTAATAATGTGATATTTGCATCATCAGACATTATCGCCAGAGAGGAAGAAGACGAGTAGTTGGCAGACCAGCAACAACCACAACCCGCAAGGGTCAGGAGAGCGGTACACAGACAGTTTTAGGTGCGACCATAGCTCACAGAAGAAAGAAACCAACAATTTGATTCTAGCCTCCTTGACACATCCTACAAAAAGATTAAGTTGCCTTGATGATAGAAATATCAAATAGACCAAAACATGATGTTTAGTTGAGCTGATGATATATACAATACCACAATTTTCATTTTATCTAGATTAATGTTTTCAGAATAAGAATTACTCTTTTCTACCGTTCCTGCACACCATAGAAATGTTCCATTCCTTACAAAATATAAGTGCATTCAATCATTTTTGCTGGATATCTTTGGGATAAATTAAACGAAATTACTCTTTTTCATTTTGGAGTGGGAAAGTGTGGTACCAACTCAGTTCTCTGGAATTCTCCATTTTCGACCTTTCCTTTCGGCCCGACCGATCCAGGCTTGCAGGCTTTTGGGAAGGCTTCTGGAGATCTTTCCAGAATCGTTGGTGTTGGAAAGCTGATACAAGTAGAGGCTGAATGATCGATATTGAAAGGAGTATTTTCGTTTTCAACAGCACCTTGTACTGCTGATGCAGATGAGACTACATTTCTTACTTCGATTGTCCCGATGTTAGGGATCAAAAAAGAGAACTTATCCCATCCTATTATCCAGCAAATTGAAACAGAGCGTTGCCTTTGCCTTGTCCAAGATTGCTCCCGATCAACACGATTTAGAAACAAGATTTGTTGCGATCTGCTGTGTTTTGTTATGATTCAGTACTATTAGGTGCGATGACCACGATTGAAAATCAATCGTGTTAATCGTAGAAAATTTTTTGACAGCCAAAAAATTTCGTACGATTAACACGATTGCCACGAGTAATATCAAGTTCTGATACGACCTGATAGGATCACCACGACTTGCTCACGATTAAGACCACGATTTCAATCGTGGCGTGAATCGTGATAGTGGGAACCTAGCATAATCAAAAAAACAAAAATCGAACCAGATCTTGTTTCCCACAAAAACACTGTCGAAACACTTTCAGTGGTAAGAGAGCAATGAATCTTGGCGCGATGTCTTATCATCAATTTTCGGAAAGTAATTTGTCGAGTTACGGATTCAAACCAAATACCTCTTGGTTTCACCTCCTGTATTGAACTACCCGGCTCGAATCGGATCGACCTCGGCGGATCAATTCTTCATATAGTAATAATTAACTCTTTTCTTAAAAAAAAAAAAAAAAAAAAATGCAGCCTGATCTTAGATCTAAATTGTCCAACTAAATGGAATATTTTCAGCCTGAGGGAAGGAGCTTGCGATTGGATTATCTTGGTCTTAGTGATATATATATATACACGGATTATGTTGTAGTAACTTTCCTGGTGCATGTATTCGATTCGAGCAGCTTGAGAAAATTTGATATCGCACGAGACTAAAGGTCGAGCGAGATGTCAAAATTTTCTTACGCAGTGAGAAGCAAACACAAGCACCAGGAAAGTTTTTACATAATAATTTTCCTTTTCTTATATACCTACCACTTTCAATGACAAAATTTTGCAATTATTGACATTTTATTCGAAAATGGTAAACAAAATGAAACAATTAATGGTGTATGGGGTAGTAACTTTGTTTTTTAAGAATGGTGGATGGATATTATACCACCAGAATCCTTTTTTTTTTTTCCCGCAGCCCACTTTTAAAATACATGTATACTTGAAGAAATGGATGACAACATAAACATAAGATTTGATACACAAAAACAAAATGAAAACATTGTTGCAGAAGAGAAATTACTCGCTTATATGTAGACTGCTATAGGACAAAGAAGTCTATTTATGCAAGAAAATAGGTCACGTATACATGAGTTTGAACCGTCTTCACTGATGTAAGGCCTTGTCGTGGGAGGGACGTAAATTATAAACAGTTATATACGGGAAGACTTTCAAGTTTGGTGTGTTAGTAAACATATCTTACAAAATCACACATTGGCTTATTGTTTAACCATGGCATACAACTTAGAACTTGATAGGGATCATGTTTTACAAGGTAGGTAAGTTAAAATGGAGAAACGTTAACTTTTACCTAAAACTAAGTGTTTTCGTATTTTCAAATAATTAACCTGTAACATGCTAAATAAGTGAAATGAAAATTTCAAGCCTATTGTAAAAACCAAAATGTTGCTATTCAAAAGGTATATTTGAGGAAAAATATCTCTTCCTCGGATATTGTAGATCCACGATCAGACTGATTACGATGGTTCTTTACATACGTTGCATTCCGAAGTAAAAGTTAGTAATTTTTCATTGATCAACAAAGGTTAAACACTGGATGAAAGGTGATCCTTAGCAAGTTTTGCGTAATGTAATAATTCTCCTTATTCAGACTTCTTCATCCAAGCTTGTGAAAAATCAAATATAACAATGTTAGGAAAAAACTGACAAATTCATTCATAGTCTACTTGCACGAAAGGTTAATCTCTGTAAGAAGGGACCCCTTTAAAGACGTTAGTTGCTTTTACGGGCAGCCAAGATCAAGATCAGACTTAAAACGTGCTCTCTGATTCTGAATCTACATTGTGCGCTAAGTTTTCTTTGATTGCACGGTGATAAACCACCTGTCCACGCTTTCTTTGAGTTTCTTTTACCAGTACTTTGCACATTATCTTTTCAAAGCCAGTAGAGGTAAAAGAAGAATTAATGACTATCATTAGTCCACGGAAAGAAATTTTCACAGTAGGGGAATGGAATCAGCGACCGTCTCGGTTCGTATTCACCAACCACTCCTAAGACCATTCTAAGTCTCAAGAATTTCCTAATTTCAGGAAAATAATACAACTTCTGATTTACTACACCAGATAGTTTAGCCAATCAGACGTTGTGTTACTTTCTACATCTAGAATAAGACTACGAATATTCCTAAGAATAGTTAATACGAACCCTGGTTTCACGCCCTGTACATTACTCACTAAACAACTGGGCTCGACACTGTCACTAGATAGAAATGTTCTGGCCAAAAGCAGCCATGCAAATGCGATATATGCCATCTTTTACTTAACCCTTTGGCAAACAATCCCTGGTTTTCACGATCCTGAGGAAGAAGCCTTTTGAAAACATTGTGGGAAAAAGAGAAAATGCTGGTAACCAGCATTTTCTCCTTTTCCCACAATGTTTTCTACCCCTCCCAAATAAAACTTCAATTTTTGAGTAACATTAATTTTGTCGTCTGCAAAAGCTTTCAATTTGGACAAGTGTAAAATTTTGTCGTTTGGTAAAGAGTTAACTAAAAAATGTCTAGTATGGTTATTCGGAATTCTAAGGGCTAAAACGTTTAACATCTAGTGCTTTTTTTCTTGATTTTTTAACGCCAAAGAAACCAATTCAAAATCTGTTGAAGAAGAAGAAAAAAAAATGTCGCAAATTAAACTGATTTTTTGTTTAAGTTTTGAGTCAAGTAGCAGATGTTGTAGACCAATTACTCTGGCAAAAGGGAAAATGATGCATCTTCGTGATGTACTGTAGCAAGCAAGTCATCACATAATTATGGATCCATAAAATCCATTTTTTCAACAATCCTGAGAAAAATGGTCCTTGGACATGCAGAAAATTTACCAAAATCAAAAAGTTTCGACCCCGGTTAGCCTGCGCAGATTCCGTAGACCAGCCTAGGTCGATACTGTTTGTAGATGCATTAAACCATCTTTTTCACAGAGCATGGTGCATTTGTTTGTTTGGTGTTTCATCCTATTTTCAACATTATCTTAATAATATCACGGGGGCCAGTTCACAGGTCCTATCATTTACAAGAACATCGCACAGCATTCTTTTTAAAGTTACCACCTGCCTTCTTAAAAAAAGTGCGTCGAAGCAATGTTTACCATGAGGCTGCTAAGCGCGACTCATTGACCTTTTGCGGACAGTGTAGATCAAGATCAGACTGCACAGAATGTGCAGTCTGATCTTAGATCTACACTGTCCGATAAGGGGATATATTTCCCCCAAAATACCTTTTTGAAATAGCAAAATGTGGGTTTTTACTGTCGGTTTGAAAGTTTTATTCCATTTATTTAGCAGACTAAGGGTTAATCGATGAGAGAGGAATTAATCTTGTCGCTGTAATGACCATCTATGATTGGGAAGCCGATTCACCCGTGGAACTGCCAATTTATTTCCAAACTTAATAAACAATTTGGTTTCTATCACCTGTTCTTCTTGTATCTTTTTTTCTCTGTCTGAAGCTGCCGTTATGAAGAAAAAATAACATTTTATCCTTATCTGATAAGCTTGTTGTCGACATATTTCAAAGGGTTATCCATAGGCGATAACATCGAACCAGATTAACTTGTTTGGATTTTTGATTCAAACCAATGGAGCTTTGGATATGAGCCAGAAAAAACGACGATTCCATCGTATTAGAATTATCTGAGTGGAGTTACATACCTTTGTCATTTTTTTTTTTCACTGGGGAATTTTACTGCAATCCCGCGTATCAGACTGAAGGCGTAGGTGTCACGTAACTGAAAAGCCGCGTTTTTCATTTGAGAGGTTCCGTTGTAGAATAGTAAAAGTCTAAATAATCTAGGGTTCCGTTGTAAAATAGTTTAAGTCTAAAAAAAAATCTAGGGTACCGTTGTAAAATAGTAAAGTCAAGAAATAGTCTCGGAGACGGAGATTCGATGACGCCGTTGCTCGCTGACTTTACGTGATTTTTGCAGCTACATGTAATTACGGATATACATGACCCATGTACTGGGTAAAGCAAGTTTAATGCACCTTCGTGATACATCATACCAAGCGAGTCATCATTAAATTATAGATACATAAAATCCATTTATCTTACAATCCTGAATCCTGAAGTAGAGTGGTCTTTGGAAATGCAGAGAATTTACCGAAGGTAAAAAAAGTTTCAATGTAGGTCAGCCTGCGAGGACTGCGCAAGCTAACCTAAGTCGATACTTTTTGCAGATGCATTAAATACCCGTTTGACAAAGCATTGATCATATGTTTGGTATGATGTTACAACCTAAACATACTTTAGACGTGAACATAAAACTATTAAGGCAATGACCGAGTTTTGTCTGGGCGATAATTTCGAGATTCGAGTATTTGCCATCGATATAAGCATCGTGATGAAGAGAGTCGCATTTTGTTTTTAAAAAAAGCTACAAAGAAAAAAACGTATCAGCTTCTGAGGCCTTGTCTGCTAGCCCTACACGAAACGGCCCTGCATGCAATTCCAAATTCATTTTATTCCATTTTCTTCCTCGAAATATTACTAAAACAGGGTTTTCGACAATTATTTTATCAAATATTTAACTCTTTGCCACACATCAACAGTGTAGACTCGTCCAAACTATCATTTACTTATGTAAAGATTTTCTTTATTTTTTAAATGCCGATTGAAAACACTAGAAAGGTAATCAGACCTCTGAATATTTTGACAATATCCTAAAAAATACAACTGGCGGTCAACATTTATTCACTTCGGATGCCTTGATAAAATGTTAAAATCTCATCAGTGTAGATTCAAAGATCACATTGTATGCTTTTAGCTGCACAGGGAGTAAGGTTATTTATGTTTGTCAAATAAGTTTAAATTCAGCTTTTTATTTAACCCTTAGGGTGCTAAGCGCGATTAAAGGTCTTTTTGCGGACAATGTCGACCTAGATCAGACTGCACAGAACGTGCAGTCTGATCTTTGGTCTACACTGTCCTCTGTCATTCCAATAAACAAAAAGCAAAAATTTAGGTTTTTACTATCACCTTGAAAGTTTCATTTCACTTATTTACCAGGATAAGGATTCTTCATACTTAAAGAAGAGAGGCAGGAAAGTTATATACATGTAGTCAACTCTCTGCCAAATGACAAAATTTTTGATTCGGCTATATTAAAAACATTTGTAGAAAATTATTGAAATGTACATCAAATGATAAGATTTGCCTATAAAATATTGAAAACACTGTGGTTGCCAGCACTGTTTTCCCTTTTCCATAATGTTTTCAAAAGCCTTCTTCCTCAGGGTCGTTCAAACTCGGATATGTTTGGTAATGGATTTAAAGTAACGGAACAAGTTATCATTTTTATCTCTGTAAAAAGGATCATGAATAAACACGAACTATTGTAACCATGCAAACACCACAGGTAGTAAATTACATGTACATGTTATTATTAGGAAACTCTGAAGTAATTCTCTGGAATTTTCACAAACTAACCATGCAAATAACCAAGCTCCCAGCTGGATCACTCCCCCACAAACTGACTTCAATCATCGACTGCAGAACGCAACCCTAAATCCTTAATCTTCAAAATAAGTTTTCTAGCCGATAGTAAAACTCAAGTATTGCTTTTTCAAAGTTATTTTTGGGTAAAAAATCTCCTCATCGGACAGCGTAGATCTTAGATAAGATAGCAGTCTGATCTTGATCCGCATTATCTGCAAAAGGTCACTGACTTTCGCTTAGCAGCCCAAGGGTTTATTTAACTGCTCGATAAATTTGATCCTTTAGCGGCTTTCAAAACAAATTTTGTTTCAATGATTTGTAACATTATTATATGGACATATTGGTTTACATCAAACGTTACACATTGATGTTGCTTGTCATCTGTCAGGTACTGGCCATGAAACGGATCTTTACTTAAAATAGTTCTACAATTAAGTGTAAGACAAGACAACCGTCCTACGTGCAGAATATATAGGATCTGACATAGATCTAGCCTAAGTTTGTATTTGAGATAAGATTTTATTAAACGAGCCAGGAAAAATGAAATTAAGCGAGCCTTTTAGAATTGATAAAGTTTTTTTCCTCGACGAGGAAAATTTTTATCTCAAAATCCAACGAATATAGATTCTTTTTGTAACTGTTTTTCAAATATTATATTATTGTATGGTCAGGTGGCAGGAGACTTGGAGACTTGTTCGCGGCTGTAGCGAATCATGTCGCTTCGATTCGAACAGCCGTGAACAAGTTTCCAAGTCCCTGCCACCTGACCGTAGGCCTACAACGAATT
Source organism: Hippopus hippopus (assembly GCA_946811185.2). Lineage (NCBI taxonomy): Eukaryota > Metazoa > Mollusca > Bivalvia > Cardiida > Cardiidae > Hippopus > Hippopus hippopus. Next base: position 11,845,127 of record OX328104.1, read on the forward strand.
TATTATACTGCAAAGTTTTACCATTCCAACGTGTTTTCAGCTAAATTTCCCTCTTTTATGGTCTCCCGAATTGAGTACGCTGGCGAAACAGAATTTCCCTTCTGAGTGCCCCAATTCAATGAAACCTGATGTCAGTGATACCATGGTAAAACGTGCAGTTTGGTGCATTAACTTGATGATGTCAAGTGCTGCGACAGACATTTGGCGTATTTTTACTTAAACATGGATTCAGACAAGTTCAAGGGAACTATGCATTTTAATGATTTGATTGGAAAAAGTAAACGACCGCCAGTTGCCTCGAACGACCACTAGGTTATCCTTTTAACTTTACAATGTAAGAGTTTCGATACTTCACAATTTGCTTACCTGAAGAAAGGATGGCTTGTTTTAACCCCGTGGATTTGTTTTAGAATGACAACAAACGATAACATATGTAACTATATTCATTTATTTTCAAAAAAAATAATTTATTTCTGCTGTAATTACAACCATCAAGGAAAGCTAGTAATAATATGGCACAGGCTACTCAGTATGTTTGTCTTGTGGGCAGCTCGTATAGATCGACTCCGCCATTCTGGATGTTATGTTGAAAGTGTAGTTATGTATACGGGGCCCCCAAAAAGGAAATTGGTATTACGTGGATTTTGCCAGTGTACAGGAATATATGTTCGGGGCATAAATTATCCAATCAGATCGCGAAATAAGGAGCAGGAATATGTGCAACGCTTTGATATGACGTCATAAAAGCTTATTTCAAACGTGATGGAAGAGAAGAAAATTTGCAATGACTTTATTACACTGAAACAAGGGCAGTTATGTGATAAATGTATATTTTTGTTTTGTTGGATAGACTGGTTGAGATTTGATCCATTTGGCCCTGTTAAAACTGTTGACTTACCATGCTCCGGCATTTTCTTGTTAGATTTGTTCAGATCTTTTTTGTTAATTTAGCGTTTAACTTGCCTATCTCAGAAAACCGTTAATCTTTTTTACAGTAGTTGATAACGACTATACCTGCAATTTTGGTTCACGGCTGACTGATCACGGTTTGTGGCTATGCCCGGAAAATGTCCATTTATATAACTTTTTGTTCGAACTTTTCATCATTGCAAAAACTGAATGCGATAATGTAAATCTATATTATAGAGAAAGAAGCTTCAAATTTATCGTCGGGTTGCCTTGAAAATGCACTTGTTAACACTCCGGATTCATTTACAATCGGCAATATCCCAGAGCTAAGAGCATAGAATTCTTAATTCCAGACTAATTTTAAACATCTAGACCAACCGCTTCATTGCCCTAGGCATTCTGCCCAATCAGACGGCTTGTTGTTGAATTTAGACATAGAACATCTGCTGTAATAAATAGAGTTTATTTCATCAGCTTGTGGTTAATATGGGGAAATATTTGCCGAAAAAGGGAAAGGTATGCGAAAATAACTATTGCCTTACAGTCACTTTTAAAACTTAAAAACTTAAAAAACTTAAAAAAGTAGTTCCAGATTTTCGGCAGGTGGAAAATATTCACTGTGACGGGGAAATAATTCCCCCCCAGCTTAAATTACGACATTTCTTTACCCATAACATTTCTAAAAATAGACACATGAAATATAATATACCACTTTTCTTACTGCCCTTGTGCTGATTACCAGCATTTCTTCTTTTCCTACAATGATTTTTAGAGCTGTTCTTTAGAGTTGTTAAAATTCAGGGTTGTTCGACGAAGTGTTAAATAAACAGCACCTCTTTGAATATAACACTGATCTGAGCAATCTCTTAAAACAATCAATTGTCTGTGTTTCCACAATAATTTCGATACTTTTGAAAAACAATATCCTCCTTTCCATCATCCCTTCGTCCTCTTTGAAATCTAATAACATCCCTTTTCTATAAGGACTAAAATAATTGAAATAGCAAGGAAAAACAATATGGTAATTACCTCTTTCCCAAACGATTAAATTTTGGACTTGACCAGAATTGAAAGCAGTTGCAGGTGGCAGGTTAAATGTGGCTAAAATAATCCGATTTGTGGTTTATAGGATTGAAAAAAAATAACGTAAAAATAAGAAAATACTGGTTATCAGCATTTCGCCTCTTTTTCACAATGTTTTCGAAAGCCCCCTTTCTCAGGCTCGTTAAGAATCGCAATTGTTTAGCGAACCATTACCTCTTAAATTAGCACCAAATAAATTAACTTGACCTCTATCGACAGCTGAAAATACAAGCCAACGAAGTCGAAAAAGAGTGTTATTTTATAGGCGTGGCTGAACAAGCAAACGGTATTGATCCAAGCTAAAACTGCACGTTTTGTGTGGTCCTATCTTAACTCTGATCCTGCTAAATAACTGACATGAAACGTTCAAGTCGATAGTAAAAACTCAAATATTTTTAAAATTATTTTTTTTTGGGGGAAAAATTTATCCTTATCGGACAGTGTAGATTCAAGATCAGACTGCACTTTCTGTGCAGTCTGATCTTAATCTACACTGTCCGCAAATGGTCAGTGAGTCGCGCTTAGCAGCCTTAGGGTTGATATTTACCGTCAATAAAAGCCCCTGTTTTCGCCTATGGCTCTGAACGTATTGTAATATTACCAATATTACTACGTCAGAGAAGCTAAGAACATGAGTCCTACTTTCAATCTGAAGTCTCATATCTGCTTTTTACCTAATTCTTGCAGATTACGAAACCACCGATTCGATTTATTTTCGACCTATGCTATGGATTCCCTCCTCCGTTGCCAGGGATGAAAAATAAAAGGTAAAAAAAAACATTAATCAAAGCATTTACTTCTCCACCTACAATCAGAGATATTTTACCTTGAGGCAATAAGTCCCCTCTTGCTTATGTATCCTTTACTTCCACGGATTTTGGAATGGTCCGGGAAAAGACAGAAAAAAGGAATTGTTGAAAATGATAAATCATCTATTATTTGGGGATAGTATTTGAGTAATTAAACATATAAAAACTGAGACATTTTTTATGTCGAAAAATTCATCCTTTTGTCACAATATCGTTAGAAAAAGCCTGGCAAATGAGAAGAAAATGATTATCAAAGAGATACACAGAAGATAGTTCCCTTGCCGGTATTCATAACGCAATAAAAACTCAACAAAAAAAGTCTGGAGTTTTTATTCGTTTCAATTTTTTCTTTATAGACAGGTATAAAATGCTACGTGAAGTTCCATCCAAGCAGTGAAATATTTCTGTTTTTTTTTTTTTCCACAAAGATTTTTATCTCTTATAATATGAGCTAAAGCTTTTGCTCCGACATAATGCGCTTGCGCATGTTGCAGGGCCGCGTGAATATTTCCCTGGATGTTACAACAGTAGCTGAAAGACGAAACTATCCGTCTCGATTTCTCTCATTTTGTCTGCATCTTTCTTTGTCTTTTTTTTTCTAGACTCTGTCTCTGCATCTTTCTGTCTCTCAAACCATTTGTCCCTGTCTCTCTCTGAAATTCCATCCACTCAATTTTAAGTTTATGATAAGAGAAGACTCATTACTTTGACAATGTAACAATTACAGAGATGCCCCTGTCAAAATAAGGTTAAGTTAAAAGGATGTGCCCTATTACGAATTTTTTGTACCTAGTAGAAAAAGAAGAAAATAATGGTATATATATCACATTTTATCCTTATGCCAAAATGTTTTCTATCCTTTAACCGACAAATCTCATCATTTTCGACAATTTACTTGTAGTCTACAAATGCTTTCTATATAATAAAGACTGGTTGTTTTTTTTTTCCGACTGATTAAAAGTGAAAATCGTCGCTTTATACATGTTTCAAAATGTAATAACTCGAGGTAATAGGATACAACTTTCGCTCCTGAAGTACATTCAGAACTTTACTACATCATGTACCGAATTAAGAAAAATAAAAACGCTTCTCAAATTTCATAAATTCAAGTTTGTCCATGCTAAAAGCTATTAGACCCCTCATCAACCTCATTAAATCTTTCCTTAGCAGATGTGCCTTTAAAGACCACGTGACTTGCGATGATTTTTTTTCTCATTTCCAAAGTTGAAGCTTTTCGGTTCCTTGAAAATTAGCCAAACTTTTACAAACCATCTGTTTTCTATTCTCAGAGGGGCAATCTCTTTCGTGTTACTAACTGCTTATCGATGGTTACTTATCCTCCATATTAAAGAGGTGCGTTAGAAATCGTATATAAAAACGTAGAATTGCTATACTTCACTTTGTTTCTCTCTCATTGCACGAGTATTCTGTCTAAAACTATCATCTACTAACTTCTCTGGATTAAGTTTACGTTTGTACATTCTTTTAGATTTAGATGTTCAAGTGTGTAAAAACTTGAAATGATAAGCAGCCGTAAAAACTCTTTTCTAAACAATTCCGTTTTTGCGGCCCTGAGAAAAAAAAAATTGGAAAACGATGGAAAAAGGACAGCATGCTAGTGGCTAGCAATTTCATAGTGTTCATGTGTTTACATAGTAGACTACCCAATATACAAAAAATGGTATGTAATTCTATAGATCAGAAGGTAGCTAAATTAATCATAAAACAGTCATTTTTACTTTGACTGTTTGTATTGATGTTCAGTGCCATTTTAAAGGCTCAGGTCATATCATGGCGGTCATTGACGCACCAATATGTTTCTTGGAAGTCTCACACCAGTACTGAGACAACTTTCTTTCCAAAGCCACTGACTACTTTACTCGCACGCATCAGAGGTGAGAGGCGAATAATCGCCGGAAAGAAAGTTCGCCCCAACCGGGTATCGAACCCACAGCCTCCAGATCACGAGTCAGATACGCTACCAACTGAGCTGCCCAGCCGGGTTTACTAAAAAAAATATATAGAGATAAAAAAAAAAGAAAAAAAAATTATAGATAAAAAAAAATAGATCTATCTCTATTTACTTTGACGAAAAGAATTTAAAGATCTATCTCCCTTCGAGGCGGACTTTAATGTTAACAATGTAAAGGGAAGGTCCTATTACGGACTTTGTATATCAAGGCCAGAATGTACAAGTGTTCATTTTAGCTTTTCAGCGCCATAAGCCAAAACATTATTAGTTGAACTGTCAGGTGGCAGAGGACTTGAAAACTTGTTCACGGCTGTGGCGATTCATGTCGCCCTGAGCCGAAGGCGAGGTGGCAAAATGATTTGCCACAGCCGTGAACAAGTTTCCAAATTCCCTGCCACCTGACCGAACAAGGAATTTATTATACTGTAAATTTTTACCGTCCAAACGTGTATTCAGTGAAATTTCCCTCTTTTACGGTCTTACGGATTGAGTACGCTGACAGAATAAAATTTACCTTCTGAGTGCCCCAATTCAATGAAAACTGACGTCACTGAGAACTAACGTCACTGAAACCTTGGTAAAACGTTCAATTTGGTGCATAAACTTGACGATGTCAAGTGCTGCGATGGACATTCGACGCATTTTTATTTTAAGAAGGATTTAAATAACTCCAAGGTAAGTAACTATGCATTTTAATGATTTCTTGGCAACAACCATTAGTTGCCTCAAGCGATCATTAGGTTATCCTTTTAAAGTTACAATGTAAGAGTTTCGATATTTCACAATTTGCTTACCTAACATAGGGGTGGCTTGTTTTAACCTCGTGTATTTGTTTTAGAATGACAACAAACGAAAATATATGTAACTATATTAATCTATTTTAAAAAAAATAATCCATTTTTTGCACTTTAATGACAACCATCAAGGGAGATTAATAAGAATATGGTGCAGGCTATTCACCATGTTTATCTGGTAGGCGGCTCGTATCGATCGACGCGGCCATTTTAGATGTTGTGTTAAAAGTTTATGCATATGGGGCTCCCGAAAGAGAAACTGTGTTTACGTGGATTTTGCCTGTGTACATGAACATATGTTCGGGGCATATTATCCAATCAGATCGCGAGAAATTTCTTTGCAGTATAATAAGGGCTCTTGTGCACAGGCTTTGAACGTATTGTATGATGTTTGATCTCCACAGTCTACTAGCTCAGTGAAGCCTGTAAGATAAAAGTCTTTATGTTTTTCAGTGAGTAGTATTTTCATCTGTCGAAAGAGGTCGATTTATACTAAATGCTGGAACAGTAAAAACTTGGATTAAGGTTGATGATATTTTGCCATGTGGAACATACGACGCTAATCTAAGCACGTATTCACTCGGTTCTATGTGGCCCATAAGACCCACAAACTAAGCATGTATTCACTCGGTGCCACGACAGACAAGAGACTCCAAAGTTAAGCATGTATTAATCGGTGCCATGTACCACATAAGAACCCAAGACTAAGCATGTATTCACTAGGTTGCAAGGAGATCAGCAGCCAATTTGTTTCAGGAGGTAATGCTCCAAATTTCTTTTCTGTTTGTTAAAAGCATAAAAACAAACAAACAAGCAAAGAAAAATCCTATAGATTAACCCTTCATCGAATGGTTCCGTGAGGAAAGCTTTTCAAAACTGTGCAAAGGAGTGTAAATGTTGCACATTTTCAAAACACATTTTTTCGATGAATAATTCTTCAGTGGCAAATCTTATAAGTGTAGCCATCTCTAATATGTTGTCTGCAAAAAACTTTCCGTTTTGACAAGTCTTAGACTTGGCGTTTGAAAGATATTAAAACACATGTAGCTCGGTGCAGCAGAGAACTATATCGTAGTAATACGAACTTTCTCTTAGAAAAAGTCCCTACCAAACCATCCAGAATCAAGTATAGTACTAGCGACCCTTTTACTTAAATTTTTGCCCTAAGTCATCTCGATCAATCAGAAGCTTTTTTATTATCATATCAAAAGTTCAAAGCGCCTAATTCCATTAAACAGACCAAAACCCAGACACGTTGCCATCATTAAGTACTTGAAAGCGTCTTAATATTTTTATTCTTAGAAAACAGATTTCGGGGAGCGTTTACAAATAAGAAACCTGATGTACTTTATGAAGTACCTTTAATTATTGATATGAAAATTTTATGGCATCGAAGGGCTTCTCGTAACGTATAACAAATTTTTTTCATCATTAAAAAATATAAAAAAAGTTGCTCCCTTTGGCCCAATGTTTTGTGCACTGTATCAAGTTATAAAACTAATTTCATCTTTATTATCAATGTTTTACAGAGATATATCCACTGAATCAATTTATGTCGGCCATGCCTGTAAAACCATCACTTCGAAAACGTTAAAATTTTGTTAAAGTGCGTGTCTCGACCCTATGGTTAACCAAGGTCATTATATTAACATAAAAAACAACACACACACACAACATTCAACAGAATATCTTTGAAAATTATGGTGTGGCACAATGAAAAAAAAAAAGCAATATCTTCTTTTACAGTATTGTTTTCACATGTTTGAAGTGCTATAACCGTTCTTGTTAAATATCTTATTTTTTCCAGTATTATTGTTAACGTTGTCAACTGCTTATTTGATTAACTCTTTTGCCGAGCCCCGGTAGCTCAGTCGGTAGCGTACAGGACTTGACAACGGGAGGTCGCTGGTTCGATCTCCGGCTCGGCCAATTCCTTTACGAGGATTGCTGATAGTCATTACGACAGGAGGCATTCCTCTCTCACCGCTGACCATTGTTTCGACGATGGTTCTGTGGGAAAGCAGTCTGTGGCTTGGAAAGAATATTGTGCGGAGTACTGGTTACAAAAACTCCAGGAAAGCATGGATGGTGCACTGGCCACCGCGATATAACTGAAATAATGTTGAGAACGACGTTAAACACCATACAACCAATACAACCAAAGATTAACTCTTTACCAGACAACAATATTGTGAACTTGTGCAAATCCAAAGCATTTGTAGAATATGAAATAAATGTGGCTTTAATGGTGGAAAACATTGTGGTAAAAGGAGAAAATGGTTGTTACCAGCGTTTTCTCCTTTTTTCTTATTGTTTTCAAAAGGCTTCTTTCTCAAGGTCTTGAAAACTCGAGCTATGGTTAAGAGCTGGCCTTTTGAGTGCTTCAGCGTTTTTAACCCCTAGGTTGCTAGGCATGACTCGACGGCCTTTTGCGGACAGTGTAGATCAAGATCTGACTGCACAGAACGTGCAGTCTGATCATGGATCTACACTGTCCGATAAGGGGATACTTTCCCCCTCAAAACAACTTTTAAATAACAAAATTCAGGTTTTTACTATCGGCTATAAAGTTTCTTTTAAGTTATTTATTAGAATAAAGGTAAATAGTTAATAGATTTTCCTTCTCCTCGTGATGAAAAATGCGCTTGAACTGCTGTGTATTGTTTGTTTAAAGAACATCTAAACATATCGGACAGTATAGATCCAAGATCAGACTGCATATAACGCACAGTCTGATCTTGATCCATTTCGTCTGCAAAAGCACTTAAATTGCTCTCTTGCCTTGTAAAGGGTTCAGTAAAGCATTCTGATGAATTTGTACTTAACCCTTTTCATTCTAAATAAGTGAAATGAAACTTTCGAGCCGATTGTAAAGACCCAAAGTTTGTTATTTCATGGGGTATTTTGGGGTAAAAGATATCTTCTCATCGGACAGTGTAGATCCAAGATCAGACAGCACGTTCTGTGCAGTCTGATCTTGATCTACACTGTCCGCAAAAGTTCCTCGATTCGCGTTTAGCAGCCTATTTGTTATTTGTTACTGTTGATATTTATGTATAAACCACAGAATCACTTCCTCTACCTACAAGAACCAATATTTCTGTATTTTTTTTTCACCTGTATTAAATGGTCTTTGCACAAATAAGTTCTATTGGTTTTGTATTGAGGTACCACTTAAAATAGCATTTCTGTAAGAAAACGGCTGCCAAAGCACCTATCTATGTGTCGTTGATTTTGACTGGTACTATATTAGTTGTACGGCCAGGTGGCAGGGGACTTGGAAACTTGATCACGGCTTTGGCGAATCATGTCGTCCCGAGCCGAAGGACCCCTGCCACCTGACCGTACAACGAATTTATTATACTGCAAAGTTTTACCATTCCAATGTGTATTCAGCGAAATTTCCCCGTATTATGTTCTCACGAATTGAGAACGCTGACGACATAGAATTTCCCTTCTGAGCGCCCCAATTCAATGAAAGCTGACGTCACTGAGAACTGACGTCACCAAAACCTTGGTAAAACGTGCAGTTTGGTACATAAACTTGATGATATCACCGCGATAGACATTCGACGTATTTTTATTTAAACATGGATTTAAACAACTTAAAGGTAAATATTTATGAATTTTATTGATTTGTTGTCACAAAGTAAAACACCATAAATTACCATAAACGACCATTTGGTTATCCTTTTAACGTTACAATGAATGAGTTTAACACTTAACAATTTGCTTACCTGACGAAGGGATGGCTCGTTTTAACCCGGTGTGTTTGTTTTAGAAAGAAAAAAAAAAAAAAAAACCGACAATATATGTAACTATATTCATTTATTTTCAAAAACAAACCTTTCTTTCCGCTTTAATGACAATCACCAAGGAAAACGAGAAATAATAAGGTGCAAGCTACTCAGTATGTTTTTCTTGTGGACGACTCGTATCGGTCGACGCTGCCACTTTGGATGTTGTGTTGATGTTATGTTGCGTAGTCATGTATACGGGGCTCCTAAGGAAACTGCCTTTACGTCGATTTTGCCAGTGTACATGACTGTTTGTACGGAACTTATTATCAAATCAGATCGCGAGAAATTTCTTTGCAGTATAATAATGCATTTTGAATACTATTTCCAACCTGTTGGTTTCATTCTCACATACACGGAATTGATCCAGTGTTCAATGGCGATAGATGAATATATCTTCCTAGGCGAAACTATTTTTTAGCTTACAGTTTACTTATCAAGGTGGTTTGAGATTTGATATTGTTCAGAGATAATTTGATAATTGATTATGAGTTAAGAAACATTTTTTTTTTTCGTGTATTTATATACATATGAGCCACACTCTGTTAAAAGATGGTTTAATGCATAGTCCTCGCCGGCCAACCTGGGTCGAAACGTTTTGCTATTGGTCAATTTTCTGCATGTCATAGGGCTGTTTCATGATTTACATGTAGTTGGTTGTCAGCCAAATTTGGTTTTATGGATACAAAATTATGAGATGACCTACTTGGCATAACGCATCGCGGAGATGCATTGAGCCCCTCTTATACCAGAGCGCAGCTTATGTACATATAACCGTGCTCTGTGAAAAGGGGGCTTAATGCATCTGCGAAAAGTATCGATCCAGGTCAGCCTGCGCAGTCCGCGCAGGCTAACCTGGGTCGATACTTTTCGCTATTGGTCAATTTTCTGTATGTCAAAGGACCAGTCCACCTCATGATCAAGTCGGTTGTTTAAAAAAGTGGCTCTTGTGGATCCATAATTATGTGATGAATTGGGCTGGTATCATGTGTCACGGAGATGCATTAAGCCCCTTTTTGCCAGGGCATAGCTCAATTATAGAAGACTGCAAAGAACGTTAAAATCTAATTTTGGTCCAACACTGTTCTACACTGTAAGAGTTTTTTTTCCAACAAAAAGACCTTTGAAATCAATTTATTTTGGATTTTTGCAATAGACTCGATTTTTTTATTCAATCTATTGAACAGTTTAAGTGTTAAACTTTGGGCTTAACATCCCAAGTTGACCCTTAGACTGCTAAACGCGACTCACTGACCTTTTGCGGACATTGTAGACAAGACAAGGCTGCACAGAGTGTGCAGTCTGATCTTCGATCTACACAGTCTGATAAGGACTTGTTTTCCCCCTAAAAATACCTTTGAAATAGCATAATTTGGGTTTTTACTATAGGCTTAAAAGTTTCATTTACTTATTTCACAGGATAAGGATTAAGACAGGGTTTTACGTTTCCAAGTGAAATTTGTTTCAACTCGACTGATACCCCGTGGTTTTACAAATCTAGGGATACGTCAAAAGAGTGTATTGCATGTGAACATGCAATTGGAGGCAATCTCTGGCTGGACCAAATGCTTACAGACATAGAGCTCATTGATCTTGAATGTACCGCTTCAGAAATTGTCCTTTTATTTTGAAGTATTTTCTTTATTCGTTGAGCGGGGCCCGGTCACTCAGTCGATAACGTCTTGGGTTAGCTATCCAGGGGTCCTGGGGTTGAATCGCAGCTCAACGGAGCCCTTATTGAGGATTGATGATAGCCATAAATGCGCCTGGAGTCATTTCTTTATAACAGCTGAACACTTTCTCGATATTTTACGAGGGAATGAAACTTTTCGCTTGGACAGTGTGCTGTGAGAACTTCCGGTGAAAGATACTTAAGGTAAATATGGATAGGTTAAATGGCTGCAGTAATATGTCTTATGTATTACATAAGGAAAATAAATACACAGACCAACATCACGAAATCATTAGGAGGATTCGTATTCAAATCCGTATGATGACGTCATATTTGGTTAATGACAATAGACAGAGTTACCGATTGCGACACAACCATCCCGTTAATCAAACGCCCAAAACTACATCTTCCTTTTCATTGTAACCGACCACTCTAACAGTTGCAGGAAAAAATCTATCTAGTTATATTCATCAGTGTTTTATAAGAAATTTTAATTACAGCATAAACACTGATAGGCCATTTTAACGATATTTAGGAAAAAGACCTCTAAATGATAATTATTATATTTTGTCAATTTGTAAAATGAGACAATGCTCGTAAACAGTATTCTCTTGCTATACGATACGGTGAGTTTCTTTTTTTTTTCAACAGCAAAAGGCACTTTGAAATCGCAATGTTTTGGTATATACTACTTGCTTGAAATCTTCGTTCTATTTATCTACGGTTAACAAATATCACAAGTTAAAGATTTAACCTGTAGCCTTGTATCATAGCTTGACTTTTTACCAGACTACAAAAGTTGAGACTTGTCCAAATTGAGAGCATTTGCAGACGACAACTTGGCATCTACAGGTTTGAAAACAGAGAAAAGAGGGGCAATGGTGACCAGCAAGAAGCCTCTTTACAAAGGGTTTTTAAACAAGGGACTGTTTGGTAAGCGGGTAATTCATTTTAATGAAACCTTTACCAAAAATATCCATGCTTTTCCGACCTTTCGGAAGAACGCTTTTGAACACACTATGGGAAAAAGAGAAAATGTTGGTAAAAGGCATCATCTCCTTTTCTATGAGTGTTTTCTACCCCTCTGAAGACAAATTCTTTAATTAGAGCCACGTTTATTTTGCCGTCTGGAAAAGCTTATATGATAGACGAGTGTAAATTTTTCTGTCCGGTTAACCGTATATAATTTCGACATTAAAATGATGTTTGGAATCGTGTGCTACAACTCCATTTCTCCCACAATATGATGAAAACGAAATCAATAACGTTTCTAGAATTTTTCAGTTTGAAAATTTAATAGTTGTAGATCTAATTCATTGCATATCAAATGAAAGGAATTCGGCCAAAGAAACTGAATTACAAGAGTCATTGCTCATATGCTATTATGCAAATACATAGTCGAGGGGGTCTTAAGTAGATCAGTGGTAAGGCATTAGGTTTGAAACCAAGAAATCCTGAGATCTGTCCCAGCTGGAAGCGCTGATCAGCTGGAATTATTCTTGGGCAAGGCAAAACCCGGGTTAGGCACAAATAAGTGCGTTATCGCCATGATATGAAATGGAAAGGGTCGTGAGGCGCCATACAAAGAAACAAAGAAGAAAACACACAAACAAGAGATAACAAAAAAAAAAGTTCGACTTATTAAACAAATAAATGGCTGGGTCATGCGCTTATTCTTAAGGACACAGATCAGACATTTCAGTTATTCTAAATATTCCGCCCTGCGGATAAATCTGTCATCCATGGCAGTAGTCATCCTTAATTTTAAAATTCTAAAGCCCAAAACCCGCGATCTGATTGGCTAAAACGGAACAGCTAAGTCAATCACGTGACTTAGGTAGAATTCTGTACTAAAAAGACATACAGAACAGTATTTACATTGACGTCTTCAGGGTGAGGGCATGTCAAACAACTTACTTCACAAAAAACGGATCTTCACCATCTACAACATGCAGGCAGCAATCATATTCAAATCAGTGCCCATGGGAAATATTTCTCCGATAATTTTCTCTTATCCGGGATTTCCAGCATTTTTATCGATTTTTAACTCTTCACAGTATATGTCAGACCTAGGCCCATAAATCAACGATTTTAATAGCATTCTTGGTATAATTCTTCGGAATCATTTTTCCAAAGTTTGAAAATTACGCGATTTCTGATTGGCTTAATCATTTGGTTTAGCCAATCAGAAATTGCGTGACTTTCAATTTACTTTATTAAGACAATCAATGGAATTAAAGTGGTTGGTACATACGGACCCTGGTTTTCGAATGTATGAACAACGATCAAAGAGAAAAATAATTTGTACAAACCAATAGAGCATTAATAAAAGAAGAATACAAAAGACCTTTGCAATAAATTAAAAATAACAGAAAAAATAAGCAAATTTTCATTTTCCGTTTTTTTTTTCAGATGATTAAAAGCATTGCTACTTTGCGTTTAGAGCGAAAACAGGTTACAACTTGTAGACGGCCTTTTTATCTCACAGCAAATTGCTTTAAAACGAGTGTGTATGTAATAAACCTTGATTCATGAGGATTTTCAAAGTCGCCAGCTGAAATTTTGTTTTGGGAGGTAGTGAGTTAAAAATAACCACAACAAGATATCTGATCCTTATCGCCCACTGATTACTATCATCTCTGGATTTTGCGCACGCCAAAATGTCGGAATAAAATATGGATTAAACGGAATTATTTCTCTTTTTTTTTTTGTCTTTCTAAATTTGCGTCTATTTTAAAGCAGGAGTTTAAAGTAATGGAGGAGAACATTATAAGCTGTGCTTTCGTTCTGATCCATTTTGCAGAAAATTCTGAATTATTTGTAAATTATCATTTACATTTGATATAAATTTGCAAATAAAATAATTAAAGTAATAGTTTGTGGATAAATAGACCAGGTTCCCTTCTGACCTCAAACCAATGTCTAGGTCATGTTTAGGAGGTAAAGCTGCCGGCGACTATTTGGCTGTGGGTACTTTGTTTTGTTTGATGTCTAACACCGTTTCAGCAATATTTCAGTTGTATCATACCGGCCAGTGCACCTAATCATGCATTTCCTGTCGTGATTTATTATCAGAGCTTCGCACAAGACTGTTTCCTGTTCAGTGGACGATTTCACACAGAAACAGATTCGAAACCACTTTAAACAGTAAGAGAGACGGATCTTATTTTAATGACTTTCATTAAGTGTGCTCAACTTTTTCAGTGGCAAATCCATCATTTGAGTCACATAAACTTTGTCGCCTGCTAACACTTTCAATTTAGTCCAGTCAAAAATTTTGTCGTCTGGTGAGAGTTAGGTAGGAATATTGCTTAACCCTTTACCAGACAATTCCGAGTTTTAACGACCTATAATTTTGGAAATTTGAGAATTTTGAAAACATTGTGATAAAAAGAGAAAATTTTAGTAAGCAGCGTTTTCTCGTTATCCCACTATGTTTTTCTACCCTTCGAAAAACGAATTTCAATTTTTGAGTCACTTATTTTGTCGTCTTCAAATGCTTTCAATTTAGCAAAGTCTTACAAGTTGTCGTAAGGAGTTAAACCAAATGTCTACATACTACAGGGTAATAATAATTGGCCTGCAACACGCGAAAAGGGGCATTCGGACATTTGTGTAAAGTGTCGTCTCGGATCAGCCTGCGCAGTCCGCGCAGACTGATCCGAAACGACACTTTCCGTTTTTATGTAATTTTCTGTTTTGCGCAAGTCTACTGTAGCACAAAATCTAATGTAGTCGTAAAGTGCCGTCTCGGATCAGCCTGCGCGGACTGCGCAGGCTGATCCGAGACGACACTTTACGCAAATGTCCGAATGCCCCTTTTCGCGTGTTGCAGGCCATATATGCTTCTGCTAGATCAGTAGGTCAGGATCAGACTTAGAAGAGCTTGCAGTCTCATTTTAGCTGCGTTGTCGTTATTGTGTGAGACTTACTGGCAAAATTTCTATGGATTTGTTCTCTTTAAACGTCTCTCCTAGTGTCTATGTTAACCTTTACTCTGCCAAGCGAGATCCAGTACGTTTTTTTGCGGACAGTGTAAATTAAGATCAGACTGCATAGAAGGTACAGTCTGATCTTGAATCTACACTGTTCGATCTGTGAGATTATATTTTCGGCGGAGTGAACTTGAAATTAAAAATAACCACACACACTCACACATAAAATTTAATGTTCATGGCCTGTAATTTACCAGTATAAGGGTTAATTGAATTGAGCAGTCTGTTGGGTTCTTGTTATCAGTTTTATCATTATAGAGGAAAACTTGGACAAATTTGGTTCGTCTTCGACTATCTGATATCTACAGCATTAGCCATAGTTTCGAAATTCAGAGATCAGATCTTCTTGCTTCAATTTAACCCTTTTACCACACAATTCCGAGTTTTAACGACCCTGAAGAAGATTCCTTTTGAAAACATTGTGGGAAAAGGAGAAAATGCTGGTAAACAGCATTTTCTCTT
Source organism: Hippopus hippopus (assembly GCA_946811185.2). Lineage (NCBI taxonomy): Eukaryota > Metazoa > Mollusca > Bivalvia > Cardiida > Cardiidae > Hippopus > Hippopus hippopus. Next base: position 11,860,620 of record OX328104.1, read on the forward strand.
TTTCCCACAATGTTTTCTGCACTTTCAGAGATAAATTCATTCATTTGAGCCACATTTGATTTGTCGTCTGCAAATGCTTTCGATTTAGTCAAGTCTAAATTTTTGTCGTTCGGTGAAGAGTTTTACGATGTTTACGCTGCGCTTTCAGTACAGTTTCAGTCATACCATGACCACAGTCATGTTCTAATTAAGTGGCAAGTTCTACCAAAGATAAAGCAAAACCAAGTGTACCACCTCAAATGTTGTAAAATTATACTAGTATATTGCAGGTGATATACAAATTTAAGTTTGTTGTTGTCGTTGTTGGTTTTTTTGTTGTTGTTGTTGTCAAAGCCTCTTTAGCGCCTTACCAAGTGACACTTAAATGTGACCTGCGTTGTCAGTGGATATTAAACCAGTGTCCTGGGCTCGTATTCACCAACTAATGTTAATTACATTCTTTTTCTTATTCTAGATTTAGAATGTAAATCAATTTCTATTTGGCTAAACCGTTTGCTTAAGCCAATCAGAGACTGTGACACTTCAAAGTGTAGAAAATCATTTAGACTGACAAGGTTACTACGATAGGTTATTGAGTTCGGATCATGGAATTTCTGATTACATTTGAAATCCAAAACACCATGTCTGAAAATAGTTGGTTCAGTAATGGTTTTAAAAGGATAGAGTAAGGATGGAATATAGTTTAGACACTTCTGTACTTCCCATGTCTGTTTTTGTAGAACAGAATATTACAAAATACGACTGGGTTATCGATCGGTATTTCCGCTCTTTCGGCAAATAAACATACTTAGCTTGCTTGCATATTTGTGTTCAAATTGCTCATAAATGAAATAAACTCAAAGAACAATCTTTTATCGTATTTAAGGTCGATCTCAACAATAATCCTGTCATATCATGCCGAAAGTATACGTATCAATCCTTCCTGTAACATACCGGTATACAAGTACTAGGTAGAAGGGGACGCGTCTTTTCCGAGGACATATGCATCATAACTCGGAACATAATGTCATAAAGTTTTTGGAGACGTTGCTGTTTCAGATATAAAAACCAAGCAGTCGGTAAATATAATTGAGCCGTGCTCTGGTAAAAGGGGGCTTAATGCATTTCCGTGACGAATGATACTAAGCAAGCGTTCACATACCCATTCCTCCATAATATCCACATATTTATAACAATTGACTTAATCATGAGGTAGACTGGGCTTTTGACATATAGAAAATTGATCAATAGCGAAAAGTTTCGGCCCAGGTCAGCCTGCGCGGACTGCGCAGGCTGATCTGGGTCGATACTTTTCGCAGATGCATAAAGCCCCCTTTTCACAGAGCACGGCTCAATTGAATATGAGGCATACTGTGTCAAAAGGGGGGTTTAATGCATCTCTGTGATGCACTTTACCAAGCAATTCAACTTATAACCATAAAATCCTTGTTATCAGACAACTGACTGAATCATGAGGTGAACTTGTCCTTGCAAAAAGTTTCGGTTAGCCTGTGAGGGCTGCGCAGGCTTACCTCGGTAGATACTTTTTGCGGATGCATTAAACACCCTTTTCACACAGAAAGGCTTATATGAAAAGGTTTGATCTGTAGATTTCATTTATACATTGTATTATTTTGAACATGTTTATTGTTAAGATATAGACATAAGACAGCTTTGATCGAGCCAATGAACATCAATATAAGAATTGGGTCATGCTGTTAGTACGCTTAAAAATCAGTTGAATGAATGAATGAATGTGCAACGAGCAAATACATTATTAGTTGTACGGTCAGGTGGCAGGAGACTTTGAAACGTGTGCACGGCTGTGGAGAATCATGTCCCCCCCGAACCGAAGGCGAGGTGGCGACATGATTTACCACAGTCGCGAACAAGTTTTCAAGTCTCAACCTGACCGTACAACGAATTTATTATACTGCAAAGTTTTACCATTCCAACGTGTATTCAGCAAAATTGCCCTGTTTTATGGCCTCACGAATTGGGTACGCTGACGAAATAGAATTTCCCTTCTGAGTGCCCAAATTCAATGAAAACTGACGTTACTGAGAACTGACGTCACTGAAACCTTGGTAAAACGTGCAGTTTGGTACATAATGATGTCACTGCGATAGACATTCGACGTATTTTTATTTAAACGTGGATTTAAACAACTTTAAAGTAAGTAACTATTCATTTTTATGATTTGTTGGCAAAAGTAAACGACCACTGGTTGCATCAAACGACCATTAGGTTATTTTTTTAACGTTACAATGAGTTTCGACAATTCACAATTTGCTTGCAGACTTCGGAATGGCTCGTTTTAACCCTGTGTATTTGTTTTAGCAGTAAACGATAACATATGTAACTATATTCATTTATTTAAAAAAAAAATAATCGATTCATTTCGCTTGAATGACAAACATCAACTGAAACTAGTAATAATAAGGTGCAGGCTACTCAGTATATTTGTCTTTTGGGCGATCGACGCCGCCATTTTGGATGTTGTGTTGAAAGTGTAGTTATGTACATACGGGGTCCTAAAAGGGAAACTGCTTTTACGTGGATTTTGCCAGCGTACAGGAATATAATTATGTTCGGGGCATATTATACAATCAGTATAGTAATTTTGTTTAAAATCCATCAACGAATATTTGTTTAAATTCATATTCTTTTTATCATTCTAATGTGTGTCCATAAATTTTGTATTAAAAAAGGGTAACTATTGAATATCTTTGTGTAATAAAATATTGTTCTACTTGCTTATTTATATATGAAAGAATCGTTCTAAGAAAGATAAACTAAAAAGATATGACTCCTTTTAGTTTGTATCATTTTTTTCAACATACCACATTTTTAAAGATGCCATTCTATTTGCCTACTACCCTTTAGCTGTTCCCAACTAACCCATGTACTGTCTTAATTCAATCCCCATTATAAATTCAAAGATTGCCCATTTGATTGACCTACATCTCGGTCAATCATGGCTTGTCTTTGAATTCGAAATTAGTGCAATATTTAAAATGTTCAGTCAATATCCCACTAGCTCATTTGCGATGACTGCAAATGCCAAAACTATTCATTTCGTTTTCGAAAGGTAATAAAAATAAAGAAAACAATCCAGGTGAGAAGTTAACCCTTAGGCTGCTAAGCGCGACTCATTAACCTTTTGCAGACAGTGTAGATCAAGATCAGACTGCACAAAACGTGCAGTCTGATCTTGGATCTACACTGTCCGATAAAGAGATATCTTTCCCCCAAAATACCTTTGAAATAGCAAAACCTGGGTTTTTACAGTCGGCTTGAAAGTTTCATTTGAAGTTATTTAACAGAATAAGGGTTAACATTCTCAAGATTTCACGCACAGTTGGCCGTCTTAGATAATAGAAGCGGGTTTTTATCGCCACTTGTCAATCTTTGAACCAGTAAAAGTAAGTATTTCGTGAAGTTTAGGTGCATTAATAGATATCGTAAAATTTAGGTTCCAAAGCAGTATGGAACTTATATGAAAGAGCAGGTGCGGTTAACCCTGTTCCAGACAATCCCGTTTGTCTACGAATCTTTATGCTCCGTTCTCGACGCCAATCTGAGAACCTGATCAAACTCGATCACGACGTCATGAAAAGATCACCCTCGGTCTGCAGTGGGGTTGTGCTCGATCTGCAGAGAAATGCCTTGGTCGGTAGCTGTCGGGGTATCAACACGATTGTTTTTGAAATATCAAAAAATCCGTGTAGCGATCGAGAAAGCAGACTGTTTGGAAGCGGTCTGAAATGCATCTTGTATACCTCTGGTGAGCTCGTGTACAAAATCCACTTCGTCGGGAAGATATGCGGCCACACACTTTTACATATTCTACTGCAGCAAACATGACTTCTCCCGACCACATGGACATACGTCACAGTGGACATTCTCTCAGATTATGCAAAAGGAAATTCAACTTGAAGATGCACAGAACGTGCAGTCTGATCTTGCACCTAGGGGTCCTGCGTAGCCAAGTTGTAAGGTGTAAGATTCGTAAAATGGAGGCCACGGATTCGACCCTCACTCGAAAAACAGGCTTTTTTTTGTGGTGGTTTCCTAGAGGAAGACACTTCAGAGCCATATCCTAGTGCTGGTATTTACAACGTAGATACGATACATGAAATGGATAATCATAACACTCACATGATGTATCTTTGATCGCTCTCTTTGTGGATTATTTCATTATATCATAATTTTTATACCTTTTTATTTAACATATACAGTGTAACGCAAAATGACATTGCTTAAACACTATCACGTGAGTAAAGAGTAGAGTCCAAAATATGCATTTTTTCAGAACGAGGATAGAGTCCAGAATATAGATTTTTTCAGAACTCTTTTATTTTGTTCCAAAATCTTTTAATGAAATTGTCCAAATATTTGTTGTTTATTTTAAAAATCAATACTTAAGAGTGAAGTAAAGAGGTCATTTAACATGTTTGGGTACAAAACTTAATTGAATTGGATTCGTACACTACAGACCCAGTCTATATTTTGGACGAGGCGATATATTTTGGACGAGGCCGTCGTCTTGTCCAAATTCAGACTTGTTCTGCAATGTTATTCATCCAAAACGGTTCAGTAGTGTACCCAGGCGTGTTATATCACTTAATATTATCAAACCCAACCCCTATCATAAACCCTTCACCGGAAAACAAAAATTTAAGACCCGTCAATCGTAAATGAAAGCGTTTCTAGACTACAAAGTGGCTCAAATGGTAAAACTTGTAACAAAAAAGGTAGAAAACATTGTGGGGAAAAAGAAAATGCTGGTTACCAGCATTTTCTTATTTTCCCACCATGTTTTCAAAAGCCATCTACCTTAAAACTAGGAGATATTAAAAGTAGGGACTACGTAAGAAGGTATTAATTCATTTTATGAGGTTCTAAGTTTACAAAGTGAAAATCTCATTATATTATGTCTAGTGTTTCCGCAGAATTGCTCATTTTCTGAAGTGCTCTTTGTATACTTTATAATTACAGCACCTCACACAAAACAGAGGCTATATGGTTCTGTGAACTGTTAAGTTTTACTCGTCAACCATCCTTATCCATGGCCGTAGTCACGAACTGTAATGCCAAGCCCCGGTAGTTCAGACGGAAGCATACAGTCTCTGGTTCGAATCCCCTGCTCGGCCAATTTTTTTCCCAATGATTGGTGATAGTCATTGCGACAGGATTCATTCCTCTCTCACGCTGATCATCATTTCGTTGATGGTTACGTGCGGAAGCAACCGGTGGCTTAGCAAGAATATTGTGCGGAGCACTGGTAACAGAAACTCCAGGAAAGCATGGTTTGGTGCACTGGTCACCGCGATATAACTGAAATAAAGTTGTAAAAGGCGTTAAACACCGTGCAATCAATCACGACTGTATTTACTTTGAAGCTAATTTCTGAATTTCGAGACAAGTAATCTAATTGATGGAGACATTTTCACTCAGCCAGTGCAATGACTAGGCTTTATAGCTCTAGAACTAAATGATACACTACAAATTCTCCCAAAGCTAGTTTGCTAACTGAATCCTGCCAAAGAAAATTATATTGCGAAATTATTGAACAGTATGGGTCCAAGATCAGTAGAGTATGACCATGATTGACATTTTACAAAAAAGTAAATTGAGTCGGAGAGAGAGGGAGAGAGAGAGACAGACAGACAGACAGAAAGACAGACGGACGGACAGACGGACAAACAGAGAAAGAAACGGACAAACATATATGGACAAAGTAGAAATAAATAGTTCTTTTTTTTCTCTGCGAAGGTTTCAATAATTTTCCAATAATATTTACATAAAAGATATCCCTTTCACCCAGAAATACATGTGAGCCATGCTCTGGCAAAAGGGGGCTTAATGCATCTCCATGATGCATCATATCAAGCAAGTAATCACATTAATATGGATCCACAAAATCCAATTTGTCTAATATCCAGCTGAATCCTGAGATAGAATGGTCATTGGAAATACAGAAAATACATAAATAGCAAAAAGTTTCGGCCAATGTCAGCCTGCGCGAACTTCGCAGGCTGACATGTGTCGATACTTCGATACTTTTTGTAGATGCATTCAAGGAACTTCATATTAAGCAAGTAATCACATTAATATGGATCCATAAAATCCATTTTTTCTAGCAACCAACTGAATCCTGAATTAGAATGGTCATTGGAAATACAGAAAATTTACAAATAGCAAAAGGTTTCGGCCAATGTCAGCCTGCGCGAACTGCGCAGGCTGACATTGGTCGATACTTTTTGCAGATGCATTAAGCCCTCTTTTCAAGGAGCTTCATACTATTCAAGTATTCATATTACTATGGATCCATAAAATCCATTTTGTCTAACAACCAGCTGCATTCTGAGGTAGAATGGTCATTGGAAATACAGAAAATTAACTAATAACAAAAAGTTTCCGCCAATGTCAGCCTGCGCGAAGTGCGCAGGCTGACATTGGTCGGTACCTTTTGCAGGTGCATTAAGCCTCCTTTTCTAGGAGCATAGCTCATATTATGACAAATTCTCAAACAATCAAGTCTTTTACTCTCGATACACTCTTACTGAAGAGATACCATTACCGAGAAATATTTTTACTTGCGATAAGGGAAACCTGAAACTTCTTTGCAGGGAAAAAATCATTTCTATAAATATCTTCAGATTTCAAGATTGCTCCTGAGGCTTGGCAATAAATTTAGTTTGTGTAGATCAATAAGCCCGCGTATAGATCACGGCCAACGAGCAACGGAAATAAGGAAATATCTAAGAGTCGTATCCTTTCGCTGCCATTGGGTGATACCACTTGCTTTTAGTGGGCGGTGTAGAGTGAGATCAGCGCGCGTACAGATCACGGCCAACGAGCAACGGAAATAAGGAAATATCTAAGAGTCGTACCCTTTCGTTGCCATTGGGTGATACCATTTGCTTTTTGCGGGCGGTGCAGAGCAAGATCTGACAACATAGAAAGTTTTTGTGATAATGTTAAAATACTTATCGACACATTGTTACCATTCAAAGCCAAACCTGGTTCTACAGGGCTAGCCTTAATCAGGAGTCGTTATTTCAAATCAGAGGCCTGATAAACAATTTTCAAGAATGGCTGATTGTCATTCGAACAGAAAAATTTCTTATCCCACCATCTTTATATGGAAAGCAGCAAATGACGTAGAACAAGTATTGGTTGAAACATTGAAAACTCCAGAACACATAAACTGATGCACATACCGCCGTGATACTCCTAATACAATGTTAGCAACGGCTCAAAATACGAAGCAAAAGACCGAAAGGTGACCATACAGCGGCTCAGTGTGAATACAAACCCCTAAGAAGGATTCAATTGCCTTTTTACGGACTGCGTAGATCAAGATCAGACTGCACAGAACGTGCAGTCTGATCTTGAATCTACACTGTCCATTTAGGAGATATTTTCCCTCAAAAGATAACTTTGTAAGAGTCAAATTCATGTTTTTATTATCGGCTTGAAAATTCCTTTTATGTTATCTGGCAGGTTGGGGGTTAAGATCAGGGAACTGTATCTGTATAATTTGAACCTTTTAGCTCTTTAATTTCGAAAAAATGAACCAAACCGCTTTCAACGGCTGAAAATAAAATCTGATGAACCTCAGAAAGATTTTTATCCTATATAAGCTTGACTTAACCCAGCGGACGGTATAGATCAAAGATCAGACTGCACGTTCTGTGCAGTCTGATCTTGATCTATGCCGTCCGCAAAAGCCCTTATGGCACCGAAAGGGTTAAACTGTTAAATAAACTTAAAAATAAAATGAAAAAAGAAAAAAAAAAAAAAAACGGCAAAATAGTAAAAACTAGACATTTCAATTTTAACGTTGTATTGCCGCAAAGATCTCTTCCTGTCGGACACTGTATATCCACGTCATGATTGTAGGTTTTGTGCAGTCTGATCCCGATCTTTGTCTGTACAGGCTTACTGAGTTGCGTCTAGATAGTGAAGGGTAAAACGTTTTTTTTTTTTTTCATTCGGCAGGAAACAGGCGCTAATTTTGCAATTTCAGTAAAATCATTTGACCAATGTCTTGTGAAAAGAGGGTTTAATGCATCTGCGAAAATTATCGACATGGGTAGAAATTTTTTGCTATTTGTTTAATGTTCTGCGTGTCAAAGGAACAGTCTACCTCATTTTAAGGCGGTGTAGGACAACATGAATTTTATGGATCCATAATTATGGAATGACTTTCTTACTAAAGTACATGACGGAGATGCATTATACCCTCTTTTTGTTTGACTTACTGAAAGTTTGTCGGACAGTACAGATTCAAGTTCTTGATCCACATTGTCTGCGAAAGCAACAAAACATTCTTCTTTGCGTTCTCAGCCCTTAGGCTGCTAAGCGCGACTTAAAGACCTTTTTCACCTTTCGCGGACAGCGTAGATCAAAGATCAGACTGCACAGAACGTGCAGTCTGATCTTAGATCTACACTGTCCAATAAGGAGATACCTCCCCCCCCAAAAAAAAAGCCTTGAAATAGCAAAATTTAGCTTCTTACTATCGGCTGGGAAGTTTCAACTTACTTATTTAGCAGGTTAAGGGTTAGGATTGTATTAATAATTCACTTCAATTCTTGATTTGCGAACACTGACAAAAAATTGTCTGTGGCCATTTACAAAATGATAGAATATGGCAAAGACAAACATAATATACAAATGAATAAGCAACATCAGGAAAACATACGAAAGTTCTCTAAGACTGTCAATTCCTATCCTGCTAAATAACTTAAACTTCCAAGCCGATGGTAAAAAACCCGAATAATGCTACTTCAAACTTATTTTTGGGAGAAATAATACCTACTAATCGGGCAGTGTAGATCCAAGATCAGACTGCACGTTTTGTGCAATCTGATCTTGATCTACACTGCCCATAAAAAGTCAGTGAGTCGCGCTTAGCAGCCTAAGGGTTGGCATGAAACGACCAGACAGGACGATTTAAGGAGGAAGGAACGTTCAAATCATCTACAACAGGTCGTACTCGATTTATACAGTCTGAAATCAATACAGCCATAAGGCAACACGATTCCACTGATAGTTTTTAATCGAATTAACCATCGCAGAAAATTAACAGAATGCTACATGCTTTTACGCAGAAAGCCTCGGGTTGTTGTTATTATTTTTTCTCTCTAACTCTAGCCTTAACATAATGTCGTATTTTCAAGAATCTAACACTGGAACGATCGAAAATATTGTGGTTAAAAGAGAAATTGTTAGATCTTGTCTTATTTTGCATCAGGGTTGCGAGAAGGAATTCTTTTTTCTGTCTTCTATATAAGTATGTTAAGGGTGAATTTTATTCACATGAAAGCTGCAATTTTAACCCTCAGGGTGCTAAGCGCGACTCACAGACCTATTGCGGACAGTGTAGACCAAGATCAGACTGCACAAGACTCGTCCTCATTGTAAACTAATTAAACGTGGTTCAAATGGTACAATTTTTCTTTGAAAAGATAAGATACATTGTGAGAAAAGGAGGAGAGATAAAAAAGGTTAAAACATTCCGCCTTTTTTCCCCTACAATGATTTCAGAATTCTTCCAGAGGGCCTTTAACCCTTTACCAGACGACAAAATTTGAGCCTTGTCCAAAGTGAAAGCATTTGCAGACGACAATTTCAATGTGGTTACCAGCATTTTCTCCTTTTCCCACAATGTTTAAAACAGGCTCCTTTCCCAGGGTTTTTAAAAGTCGGCATTGTGCGGTAAAAGGATTAATCCTTTCCCTGCTAAATAAGTGAAACGAAACTTTCCAGCTGATAGTATAAAACTGAAATGATGCTATTTCAAATTTACTTTTTGGAGAAAAATATCTCCTTATCGGACAGTGCAGATCCAAGATCAGACTGCACGTTCTGTGCAGTCTGATCTTGATCTACACTGTCCGCAAAAGGTCAATGAGTCGCGCTTAGGAGCCCAAGAGTTAAAACACAGAATTATTTGTTAAAAGAATTAATGGATGGATGCCTGGTTCTTTCATATGAAATTCTATCCAACGTAGAATATTGTACTTGAATTTTTCTGAGAAAATGCTTTTTTTCTCTCTTATACCAGAGACCTTGAACTGATGTTTCTGTAGCATAAACACTATTTTTTTTTTTTTTGATTAACCCTTTCTCTAACCCTGTTATGGTCCTGAATGGAAATGTTTTTGATCGACTTGTGAAAAAAGGAGAAAGTGCTGGTAACCAGTATTTTCTGCTTTTCTCGCGACGTTTTCCACTGTTGTAAGGACGGAAATAATCTTTCGAGTAACATTGAAATTGACGTCTGTAAATCCTTTCGAATTGGGCAAGTTTAACATTTTGTCGTCTGGTAAAGAGTTTATCAACTGTTTTGTAAAAATACAACTTGACCTAATGCTTTTCACGATAATTCGGAAATAATGAGGGCAAACCAGCAGTTGCAGTCTGATCTTGAATCTATAAGGTACGTTTGTGTAGTCAAGATAGATATCTTTCCGAGTCTCAACAGACTGGATTTTCAGCGGTTGAGGGAAGTTGAGTTTATTTAACTACGTATATGAAAAATTCTTCTAATGGACAGATTTTTTTTTAAAACTTTGCACATACAAAGGTCATCATGTTTCTAGGAGATTACAGTAAAAAAAGATGTGGGTCACCGTGCTCGTTTCTGAGAAATTTGCCTTTGAAAAAGGTATATACGGTTCCAAAATTCAGATTATATCGGATTTAAAGCGTCTTTCTTTAATAGTCAGTTAAACAGGAAAATAACAGGAAAAATATACAAGTCTACACCATTTTAGTGAAAATTCATATATTTTTGCACAAAAAATGTATAAAAGCCCGGTTTTGAGCATGCTAAATATACAAATATGCATGTTATATATAGACCATTGAGTTAAAAAGGGAGATAATTTGACCGAATTAAGAGTTAATCTTAAATAAATACATCTTTCTAACGGATATATTTTTCTTAAAATTTCTACACTTATAGTATTTATAATTCTAAACAAAAAGAAAAAAATAAAAATGGCACCTATCCGTGCTTATTTCGCCAGAAAACACGGTTGAAGGTCACTGTGGAAGTTATTTTTTCAAGGAAAAAAACATAGATAAAAGCTCATTAGACATAGTGGGAAAACGAGAAAATGCTCAATAGGATCTATTTCTCCTTTTCCAACGGTAGTTTTCAGAGTGGAAACAGCTATACTTCCACAGCTTTAAATTTCCTGCCTTTGTTTCCTTGTTTGGTGTGTAATGCCGTGTCAGCAGCATTTTAATTATTTCACGGTGACAGTTCAAAGTACCACTTTTTTCTCTTCCAATACTGCCCGAAGAAAGTGGTACTTGCTTCAGTTCACCAATAGTATTGCCATTATGTGAAAAAAATACATAGGTGTACTTTTGATTCAATATCTACCACAAAAATACATGCGCAGTAGGATGCTCGCGAACATTTGTCATATACGTCGTTAAACTGCGCTGAAAATGCTCCATCTAAAGTTTTAAGTCTTTACCACACAATACCGAGTTTTAACGACGCGGAGGAAGAAGGCTTTTAAAAGCAGTTTTCAATACGGAAAAATGCTGGTAACCAGTATTTTCTTCTTTTCTCACAATGTTTTCTACAATTTTAAAAACAGATCTCATCATTTGATCCACATCTTAAGTGTCGTCTGCAAAAGCTTTCAATTTGAACATGACTAAAATCTTATTTGAAAAAGATTCAGAAAAAAGCGACTCGGTTCATTAACTCTTTGGCTGCTAAGCGCGACTCACTGACCTTTTGCGGACAGTGTAGATCAAGATCAGACTGCACATCACTATCACACTATCCGCAAAAGGTGATATCTTTCCCCCCAAAATACCTTTGAAATAGCAAAATTTGGGTTTTTACTATCGGCTTGAAAGTTTCATTTCACTTATTTAGCAGGAGAAGGGTTAAGGGTGTCTACAATTGCAATGACCCCGTCTTTATTTTAGCATCTGCATCGATCTGGACAGATGTAAATCCTTGATCCTGGCTTACTGTTATTTTGAAATAACAACACCGGATTTCTATCCTAAATGGAAGAAAGGAGGATTATAATTATCGTGGTGTATTCTTAGTCTTATTCTCAGGAATTTTCCAAATTTGAAAGTAACACACCTTCTGATTGGCTAAACCAAGTGCTTTAGCCAATCAGAAGTTGTTTTAGTTTCAAATCTTGAAGAATAAGATTAAAAGTTCTAAAGAATTGTTGGTGAATACGACCTCTGATATCCTGCGGTCCGATAATGAAGTTTTTCATTGGGTTGCATGCCGATTTCAACGATATTTTAGTCAAATCACGGTCACAGCTTACCTACTCACATGTTTCCTTGGAATTATCAGGAACAGGCTGGGGATCTGCAATGCCTTGCCGAATACACTGCCAAACAGTTTCCTGATTTCAAGACAAAAACCGTATTTCTGTATCGAACGACCCTTCGTTTCTACGAACCCCAGAGAAAAGACTTTGTAAAACAGAATATGAACACAAGAAAATACTACTAGGTGCTATTTTCTACATTACACACTGTTTTCTATCCTCCCAGAGACATTTCCCGTCATTGCAGCCACATTGAAATTGTTCAGAAAACGCTGTCAAAATGGATATTTTTGAAAATCTTGACGTTCTTGTTTAAAATGAACTGGAACTAGAACTATTACGATGACATCAACGTTATATCAGCCATGAGGAAAACAAAGGCTTTTGAAAACATTGTGGGAAAAGAAGAAAATGCTGGTTACCAGCATTTTCTCCTTTTCCAACAATGCTTTCAACGCTTTCACAGCCGAAACTCATCATTCCAACCACACTTAATTGTCCTCTTCAAAAGCTTTCAGTTTAGAAAAACTGAAACTCTGTGGTAGGGTATAATACAAATGATGAACACGAACTTCAACAACGAAATACAGGGAGACACTCCTATAGTTTTAAATGTTAACGAGACTCACACACACATACGAGTACAAAAAACCCAACAAGCGACTAGGTTCATTAGCTGTCTCTAAAACTACAATAACACCGTCTCTATTTCAGCGTCTCTATCGATCTTGAGAGAAGTAAAGATTTTAATGGCTTATTGTTATTTCAAAATAACAACCTAAACTTTAACTCTTTTAAGATTAAGGAAAGTTCGATCATAATCTAGAATATAGCTGTGGACAGTGTAGATCAGAGATCAGACTGCACATTCTGTGCAGTCTGATCTTGATCTACACTGTCCACAAAAGCTTCTGAAGTCGTCTATGGTATATTGAAAGAGTTAAAACCGTTCTTTATTTGTTTGTTTGATTTGAGACATGCTCTGGTAAAAAGAGGGTTGAAAGCATCTCCCTAATGCATTATACCAAGCAAGTCATCACATAATTATGGGTCCATGAAATCCACTTTGTCTGACAATCAACTGAATCATGAAATAGAGTGGTTAATGGACAAGCAGAAAATATACAAAGAGCTAAAAATTTTGACCCATGTCAGCCTGTGCGGATTGCACAGGCTGACATTGGTCGGTACTTTTTTGCAGATGTGTTAAACCCTATTTTAACAAAGCATTTGTGTTTTGCAGTTTTTTCAAGGCTGATGCTATGCTCTGCCTTGTCCTATGGCACCCCAATGTAAGTAGCACCACTAAAGGAGCTCGCCTGTCGAAGATGGGTGTTGTTATAACGAACAAAATGCGCTGACTAAAGAGCAGCATAGATTCCCTTGCTTTAAACGATACAATTGAATGGGTTTTACGCCGCTTTCAACATTATTTCAGTCATATGTGACGACAGCTCACATAAACATAAGCCATGCTCTGTGAAAAGGGGGCTAAAGCATCTGCGATAAGTACCGACCCAGGTCAGCCTGCCGTGCAGGCTGACCTGGGCCGAATTTTTTCGCTATTGGTCAACTCTCTGTATGTCCAAGGCCAAGTCTATCTCATAATTAAGACGGATGTTAAAAAAATGAGGCTATCATTGATCCAAAAGTATGTAATCTCTTGCTTGGTATCATGTATCATGGAGATGCATTAAGCTAACTTTTGCCGGAGCATGGCTCACATGTATTTCCTGAGTTTCACCAGTACTTAGCTAGGGCTTTGAAGTGTCTTGCCCAAGGACACTCCCTTGAAAAGCCTGGTGGATCTAGTGAGGCTCGAACCCTGGACCTCCAGGTCACGAGTCCTACTCTTTACCACTGAACCGCACAGGACCCATGAAAAGCAAAACAAAGTGTCTAAGAATATCTAAGCACAAATAAAAAAAACCACACAAGCATTATATTTGAATGAGCGCTGCAAATACGTAGCTGAAAAAATTCTTCTCGAAACTTCGCTAATATCTGAGAAAAAACAAGAGAGGAGAAATCAAAGCCAGTCCCGATAGGTTTGGGGAAATAGGAAAAATTGACCCTGTAAAGACGTCAAAGACAATTTGCATATTCATGAGACATTGCGTGTCTGAGGCGCTATGTAACACAACTTGCGTCTTCTGTTTACATGTATACTGCATTAGGAGTTTCCTTTCTGAAATGTTCGTTTTAGTTATATATTAAATATGGGGAGAGAAAATATTTCGAAGAGTCGTTACTTTGATGTTTTATGGTGAGAAAAGGAAAGCTTTCTTTCTCTTTTTTCGATCCATCTTTTTTGTTTGACTGATTTACCTCCATTCCTTTCTCCATCAATTCATTTTTTTCTTTTATCCATTCTGTGTTTTTCCGTATGTCAGTCTATTATTTCATTGCTATGCATTTCATCTTAATCTGCACCCATATAACCTGTCTTAAGGAATAGCGTGCACAAATTTCCTGCTGAGCCTTTAGTTTTTATGCTTTAAACATCAAGTCAGTAAGATATCTGGAATATTGCCGAGCCTCGGTAGCGGAGTCAGTGCGTACAGAACTAAAGAACAGGAAGTCGCTGGTTCGATGCCCGGCTCGGCCAATTTCTTTCCGTGGATTGATGATTGTCATTGCGACAGGATTCATGTCTCTCTCACCACTGATCATTGTTTCGACGATGGTTATGTGGGAAAGCAGCCAGTAGCTTGGAAAGAATATCGTGCGGAGTACTGGTAAAAGAAACTCCAGGAAAGCATGGATAGGTGCACTTGTTGCCGTGAGATAACTGAAATAATGTTGAAAACGGCGTTAAACACCATACAATCAATCAATCAGAAACCTGGAATATTGACGTAGTTGGAGCTTTGTCTAATGTGACCTGGATTTAATCGTATGAGCCATACTTTATTTCATGCTTTTCGGTAGGTTAACGAGAAATATCGGTGAAATACTTTTCGATATTTCATGGTTACGACCAGTGAAAATACCGATTTTTGTATTCGAACTCTTCAATTGAAGGCGGAAACAGTTGTTCCGGAGCACTAGTTACCTAGGTAAAATGCGCTTGCCTCACAACCAGATGGAAATATAACGTAATTTACCTTACATTTCTCGCGCTTGACGTAATATTGTAATGCGTTGCTATGCGGAGGGGGTACGTCACGGGGAATAACCGAAAAGAACTGTACTGGATTTTGATTAAGTCCCCCCCAGAAAGGGTTAAAAGCATGAAATTAAATACATGTAGAATATTTTTTTTTTTCGGCGAAAGACCGAAATTTATTTCATCTCATGAACATCATCGGTAATATTTTCACTCGTGGCTGCGCCACAAAACAAATATCCTCTATTTATTTCTAGTCCGCAAATGCTTTAAATTTGGAAGAGTCTAAAATTTTGTCGTCTGGTAAAATGATAAGCCAGTTTGAAAGTACTCGAGTTATGTAAAAGCTTCCAGTGCCTATCACTGCGTTCTTCGATGTTTTCTTGACATATCCCCCTTTCTGCTTTCCCACACAGTCCAAAAAGGTTGACTTGTAATGGAGGAATGATTCTTATTGCATTTTTTGTGTATCAGTCCTCGGAAGAGTTCTAGGCCAAACCTGTATTCGAATTGAGAACCCTTTGATCTATGTGTCCTGCACAATACTAGTGGGCTAGCCGACAGGGGGCACATTGTTAAAACGTTTAGAAGTCTCTGTAGTAATATTGGCATGTGAGCCATGCTTTGTGAAAAGGGGGCTTAATATATTTGCAAAACGTATCGACTCGGGTCAGCCTGCGCGGACTATGCAGGCTGACCTAAGTCGAAACTTTTCGCTATTGGTTAATTCCCTCGTCAAAGGGCCAGTTTACCTCATGATTCAATCGGTTGGTATTCAAAATGGATTTTATAGATCCATAATTATGTGATGACTTGCCAGGTACCATGCATGACGGAGACGCATTAAGCCCCCTTTTTGCCAGAGTGTGGCTCATGTATTGTTTAAACCTTCAAATGCCCTAAATAGATCAAACGAAAAACTTCCATCCAATGGTAAAAGTCCAAATATGCGACTTAAAAAAAGCTGTTTCGCCTGAAAATAATCTTCTCGTATCGGACATAGTGAATCCAACATAAGACTTCCTTGATTTAAAGCATTCGCAAATTCACAATGAGTCGCAGTTAGCACCCAAAGAATTAGTGAGCTTGACATTCAAAATGTACAACTTTCAAAATCGCTTCTTTTATTGATAATGTATTTGGATTTCCATGCTAAAGTTAGGGGCCGTAGACCTTAAAGTCCATAATCCAACAGAAAAGACATTCGCTATTCAAACAAGGCGAAATTACTGTGAGCCGACTACCTCTTTAATCTAAACTTCCTTACAACTTTATTTTTATTTAGTATTATTCGAATCAAACATATTATACTGAATGTAAACCACACTCTTTTATGCTTTTCAGTAGTTTATAGAAATCTAACAGTGAATTATATTCTTATAATTCACCGGTGAATGTTATAATTCACCGGTGAATGTTATAACTTTATTTTTGACCATTACCACGGATATTTATAGAACAGGAATGAATTTTAAGGTAGTGGACCCGTAATGGAACACAGCTATTTCCACTATAATATTATCCTACAAAATTTGCTATGATTAAAAATGAGTATTATTTTACTACTTTAACCGAGCCACTTTTTCCTTTTTTTCCTTCTTAGAATTATCATTTATAAATCTAAAACCACTATATTCTCATTACAAAGGGAGATAATAATTACCTCCCTTTTCAGGAAACTAACCAAAGTATCAACAAATGATTTCAAGATAGACATCAAAGGAATTTCTGGTCGGTTAAAAATGTCCAAAAGTATTATATCAGTATATCCTTAAATATCTACTAACAAGAAATTTTATTCCATGTTGCACTAGAAGCGGGTGAACGTCACGTTTTATGACGTTGTCAATTACTAATGACGTCATCATTATAGCTACTCCATATCGGACAACATTGATTAGATCTATTTCGCTTGAAAAACGCACATATTTTTCACGTAGAGCAAGAGTTCTAGACGCAAGAAGAAAATTTAAAGTGCAGATCATAAAAGAAATAGGAATAACTGCTTGTTTCAGTGTATGATCAAAATTTCTTTCATCTCGTGAAAAGAAAAGGCCATATATTCACTCGTGGCTTCGCCACTCGTGAAAAGATAGCCCTCGTTTTTTAACTCGGTGAAAGAAATTTCGATCATACAACGAAATAGACAATTATCCTCTATATTGTAAAAGGAGAAACGCCTGAAATGATAAATGTCTACATTTGAAACAATGTTTGTATGCGTGTTCATATATCAAACATCTAATTCGTTTTGATTATCCATAGTTTACAACGTTACTTTCAAAGTCGTCTGCTGCGAACTGCTTTCCGGATAATTTATAATGCTTGACATAGACTATCAGCAAACTAGAAAAATAGTATGAAGTCATACTCTGTACATAGGTGTTTAATGCATCTGCAAAATGTATCGACTCAGATCAGCCAGCACAGTTCGCTCAGGCTGACCTGAGTCGACAACTTTTTCTATTGGTCAATTTTCTGCGCGTCAAAGTACCAGTCTACTTCATGACTTTGTCGGTGTTTATGGATCCATAACAATGTGTAGGGTTGGTATAGTGCATCAGAGAGATGCAGTAAACCCCCTTTGAATAGATCCCCACCCTTATAATTGGCCTGCAACACGCGAAAAGGGAAATTCGGACATTTGCGTAAATTGTCGTCTCGGGTCAGCCTGCGCAGTCCGCGCAGGCTAATCCGAGACGGCACTTTACGACTACACTAGATTTTGTCCTACATTAGACTTGCGCAAAACAGAAAATTACATAAAAACGGAAAATGTCGTTCCGGATTAGCCTGCGCAGAATGCGCAGGTTGATCCGGAACGACACTTTAACGTAAATGTCCGAATGCCCTTTTTCGCGTGTTGCAGGCCAAATTATTATTATTATTACAAGACCTTTTCACCGGAATATCTTCACGAAAGTGCGTGCACTGTAGATCAGAAATCATACTGCCATACCTTCCATACTACCTTATCTTAATCCTTATCGTCCGCGAAACATCCCTCTAGAATAGTGCTAAGTAGGTTAAGGAATGAATCGAATACTCAGTGCGTTGTTATGGTAACAGATATAGAAATAAAACTTGATCCCATACCTCTAACTAATCAACAAGTTTTAATGATAAAAGAACTCTCTTGGGGAAACAGTAAAGCGTCCAAAAAGCACTGGAAAAAAAAATTAAAGCTGAAGTTATTGTAGGTAAACCCATTGCGAACAAAATCATTTACTAGATACTATTTTGTCAGTTCTTTTTCCCCTACCCTTGCTTTGAGCCTTACGCTGAGCACTATGCGCGACTCAATGGCCTTTTGCGGACAATGTCGATCCAAGATCAGACTGCACAGGACGTGCAGTCTGATCTTGGATCTACACAGTCCGAACAGGAGATATTTTTGCCCAAATATAACATTGAAATAGCCATTTTCAAGATTTTACAGTCGGCTTGAAAGTTTCATTTAACTCCTATCCTGCTAAATAACTAAAATGAAATTTTCAATTCGATAGTTAAAACCCAAATATTGCTTTTTCAAAGTATGTTTTGGGGAATAATATCTCCTTTATCGGACAGTGTAGATCCAAGATCAGACTGCACGTTCTGTGCAGTCTGATCTTGATCTACACTGTCCGCAAAAGGTCAGTGAGTCGCGCTTAGCAGCCTAAGGGTTAAGTTATTTAGCAGGATAAGGGTTAAGAGAGAAAAAGTGATTTTATTTTAACCCTTATCCTGTTAAATAAGTGAATTGAAACTTTTATACCGAAACCCAAATTTTGCTATTTCAAAGATATTTTTAGGAGGATGAATGTCTCTTTATCGGACAGTGTAGATCCAAGATCAGACTGCACGTTCTGTGCAGTCTGATCGTGATCTACACTGTCCGCAAAAGGTCCCTGAGTCGCGCTTAGAAGCCCAAGGGTTAAGTCCATCCATCTTTCCAGAAGGGTTCACATCTCTCCTCTGCAGCTCAAGGGTCAATTGTGAGCACTGTAAAATTTATAAAATTACTCATGGCTCAAAGAAATCAATTAATTCTGTACGAACTTTCCGAACAACCCTCGGACAATAGATCTTAACGTATAATTTAATTTTCTTTTCATTCCCTGTTTTGGGGCAATTACGCAAAAATTATAATTACCAGAGATTTTTGAAGGACAGCATAGATCAAGATTAGACTCTGACTGTATGGTTACATTAAACGTTTGGTATCTTTACGAACTTTCTGTCGAAAACAAATGCACTGCGATAGAATTCAAATTATAAAACTCGAATTTCATTTACCAAAAATAGACATGAGTATTCAACAATTCATTAGAAATTCAGAAGAAATCCGAGTTTGAGTATACTTACTAATTGAATACTACAAGGAAATTGAGAAGTTTTCAACAGATGCAACTGTGGACAAAAGGTGGATAGGAGTATCATGGACTGTAACATTTCCTTAAAGAACCCACGACTTAGTATAGTATGAGGGCTGTTCGATAAATTCGTGCAATTTTGTTGTAAAAATGAAAGCGATCAATTACGATCATATTTTGCATATATAATGATTAATCTCTATCCGAAACATCCTCCATTTTAACAGATAATTACAAAACACACGTAAACGAACATTGCCGGGCTCCGGATGTGAAGAAATAACGTCAACGCAATTTAAAGTTAAGAGATCGGCTTACTGTTTTCTACATTATCCCCTCGAATATTCACACATTTACTGTGCTTTGATACCTAGCACTGACGAGACAAAAACTATGCTATTACAGAACTGGTAGCGCTAAAGCGATGATGTTTTACGGAAATGACAGTGTGGTGTTATTAGACCGTTTGCGACATAGGTGTGGTTTTTTACGCATTTCTGAATGTTTATTATACACGAAGTAACATGTCTAAAATCGGGTGAAAATTGGAGTTGGTATTGCACATTACATGGGTTACCATGGTTACGCATATAATTACGTTTGAAATGTTTTAAAACTGCAAAATGTTCATGTAAAATTTATAACATATTTATGCTATTAAAGGCAAACTCCACGAATTTATCGAACAGCCCTCGTATACATGTATGTAAAAGACCTGAAAGCCTATATGAGGTCATTTAAAGGCCACTATAAGATGATCATTCTCTGCCAAAAGTCTCATAATTAGAGAATGTATAACGAATGTTGAACAGATCACTTTATAAATTTTATTTGACATATAAAGCCTCAGATGTACAATTATTCGATAGGATTTTTTTTTTCTTTTTGTGGAAAGCAGAGGGCACTACGTACTTACACCGAGACAAACAAGAGCCAAATATAGAAACAAGTTTTACAGGTGTGATGGCACGAGGGAATATAGTATAATATAAATGCAAACGCATAATCACATGTAATCTTGAAATAGATATTTGTTTCGAAGAACCACTACATACAATTTACTTTATGACGGTCCATCCTTTTCAGATATTTCAAAGTGTATTTTATGTCCTGTGTAGAAGTTCATTGTGTGTTTTGCTTTTTCAAAATGCCTTTAAACCAGATTTCTTCTCGCACTTCTTTCAGAAAATCTTAACTAAGTCTGCTAATTTTCGTTTGTGTACAAAGATGGCTTTAAAGTTAAAACATATAGATAATAATACATGCAGGAAACAAGAGGGGATACCGATTTCTTTAAAAACATTTAATGAAAAATTCCCTTTTCTATAAGTAACGACATGGCTGTTATTGCACGTCAAAGGATAAATACATTTTTCAAGACAGCCAAAAACCAATTAGATGTCAAAGCCCCGGACGTAGAGTGGCAGATTCTTGCTTTGAAAGTCGTAGGTTCGAGTCCACCCGGAGGCATTTTTCTCAGCATCCCATCCCCGTAAGTGAAAAATGTAGGCCTATCGTTATTTTGATTTATCCCGACTAAACATTAACTTTCTTACACAAAAAAAGTTTTGGGTCAAAATCTGGTTTTATGGTTCTCCAATTTCCTATGTATTTTTATATGTGCTAACAAAATAAATTCGTAATTTAAATGTACTACCTAATCTAACATTGGTTTGTATGTAAGTGCTGCATGATTTAATCAGACCCTGTTTCTTTTTCAAGTCTCTTCACACTTGTAATTATTCTCTGTGTTTGTCAGCAATTATTCAAAGTTACTCATTTTCTGTTAATCAAGTTCAGCCCTTATTTAGTTTCTTATGTGGACTATGTTGGACTAATCCAGCATAAAGGTCTGTTTCGCGTCTCCTTCATTAATGGAGGTTTCGGTATCTTATCAGGCGTAAAATCTATTTATAGAAATAGACGCTAGAGCAATAACACGATGTTTAATTTTCCATTCTTTTCAGGCGTGTGAAGGACGATTAATAGCCGTTGAGATCTGCACTGAAACAGATAGGTAGCGCAATATCAATGGTGACGAAAAGTGACTTTTTATTAGTGTTAGTACACGTGTACGCATGCGTCAAAAATTACACTTTGTTAATGTGTAGTCCGTTAGAAACGGGGTAAAAAATTATGAATCTTGCACAAACGACCAATTATTCATTTTTCTGGGTTAAACCGTATCATAATGTCCTCTATCACGCAGGCTGCCCTGGGTCGAACCTATTTACTATTTTTCATTTTTCTGCATGTCAAAGGACCAGTTTTCATAATCATGTGATACCTTACTTGGTGTAATGGATCACGGAGATGCATTAAACCTCCTTTACCAGAGCGGCGCTCATATTTTCATTCATCAGTAGAGAACATAGTTTACAAAAGACCGTACAATCATTGTACAAATGCACTAAAGAAAGAGATGAAAACGAAGCTGAAACTTTCAAAATAGCCTTATGAAATATGATTATATAGAGAAAGAATAAATATTCAATATTCTGTTAATTTCATGCTTCTAACCCCTTTATTTTGGGGACTTACATCAAAATCCAGTACAGCTGTTTTCGGTAAATCCCCTTGGCGCACCCCCTCTGTATAACAACGCATCACATTATTACGTTAAACACGAGAAATGTAGGGTAAATTACGTCTTATTTTTATTTGGTTGAATGGCACGCACTGTTTACCTAGATAACTAGTCCGTAGGAACTACTGTTTCCGCCTTTAATTGAAGAGTTAGAAAATAAAATCGGTATTTTTCACTGGTCGTAACCATGAAATATCGAACAATAAGCATGAAATAAAAACGTGAATTATGGCTGGATACAGGCGTGTGAAAAAAATCACATTCTAAAGAGTTCAAACAAACAACTCAATATCATTAAACAAATCCGGCGAGCTTCATGTCTTTATTTGCATAAGAGAAAATCCCTAACGAGTCCATTCCTTATAAGTGCATTAATCATCTAGTCATTAAAATATGAATCATGGTCCGTGAAAACAGGTTTAAATGCATTTGTAAAAATTATCAACCAAGGTCAGCCTGGGTAGTCTGCGCAGGCTAACCTGGATCGAAATTTTTTTGATGTTAGTCATTTTTCTGTATGTCAAAGAACCATTCGACCTCCAGATTCAGCCGGCTGTATACGAAAATTGGATTTCCTAGATCCATTATAATTGGCCTGCAACACGCGAAAAGGGGCATTCGGACATTTGAGTAAAGTGTCGTCTCGGATCAGCCTGCGCAATCCGCGTAGGCTAATCCAAAACGACACTTTCCGTTTCTATGTAATTTTCTGTTTTGCGCAAGTCTACTGTAGCACAAAATCTAATGTAGTCGTAAAGTGTCGTCTCGGATTAGCCTCTGCGGCATGCACAGGCTGATCCGAGACGACACTTTACGCAAATGTCCGAATGCCCCTTTTCGCATGTTGCAAGCCATTAATTATTATGTGACGACTGTTTTGGTATAATGTTTCAAGGAGATGCATTAAACACCCTTTTACCGGAGCATGACTTATATGAAGCATCTAAAATATATGTGGTTTTAAAAGATATGTTGTATACCTGAGATGAGCATCATTTTGCACTCGATTGGTGTCGAAGGAACATTTCACAGAAAGTTCCGTTTTGCCACAAAGTTTTCGAAAAAAAAAAAGTCTGCTTCAAGACACGGAAAGCCGTCTGGGGGACGTGAGGTATCTATCATCCCGTCATTGAGACATGAAGTAGTTCGAAGATGTTAGGTTTTTATAATGCTGCGGGTAAATCAATGAAATGCATTATAATGCAATCGACAACATGAACACACACTTCATTTTCTCCAAAGATTAAAACCTTCCTTGGGAACGGGCTTATCTGACAGTTACACAGTTCTATATTTTTCTTATAACCCTTTGAAACGAATATGCTGTGAGAACTTGGGGGAAAAACAGCTTTGCAAAATGCAGACAGTAAGCATTACTTTTAGTAAAAGAAGAATTATAATAAAACCACGTGAATTATTTATATTTCGAATACGAGCAAAGAAAGAAACTTTGTGCCTGCAACTTTTCCAAGCGGCAAAATTTTGAACTTGTTCAAATTGAAAGACGAACTGCGGGTGACAGGATGAGTGTGACTCAAAAGTTGCAAATTATCTTTGACAGGATACAAAAATTGTTGTAAAAGGAGAAACTGCCGGTTACCAGTATTTTCTCCCATTTCACCCACCTTTGGGTCGTTGGAAGTCGCGATCGTTTAGTGAAGGGTTGAACAAGTGAGTCAGGGTTCATTTGGACATGCGTATTAACAATCGCTAACGCTAGATTTCGTTATAAATTCATTAATCATCTTGTCACTGAAACACGAAGACGCTCAAAGATATTAGGTTTTATGAGATAGTCTGTAAATCAATGAAATGCATTATATTGCAATCATGATAGAGCCGCATGAACACATCAAAGAAACAAAAAAAAAAAAGCTTCATTCTACAAGGATTAACGCTTAACCTGCAAAATAAGTGATAAGTGCAATGAAACTTTCTAGCCAAGTTTAAAAAAAACCCCAAATATTGTATTTTATAAGTTTTCTTTTTTTGCGTGGGGGGATATCTCCTTAACGGACAGTGCAGATTCAAGATCAGACTTCACGTTCTGTGCAGTCTGATCTTGATCTACACTGGCCGCAAAAGCGCTTTGAGTCGCGTGGCAGTCTAAGGATTAAAACTTCGTTTTAGTAAAAAATTCCGAGGTACGTAAGAAGTTGTATCTTTAGCTCTTCTACGGCCAGTGTCGACTTTAAATAACTTTTACAGAAGGCGGAGATCGATAATAAGTCTGAGCAGAACGTGTTGCTTGATCTACACCGTCTGTTCGCTGTTGCTACTATGACGACATAATCTTAAATATTAGTGGAAGATCTTCGAGACCTCGAAAAATGTTAAATTGATTTGGTTGGTAGGGAAAGAGTCAGTAAAATACATCTTCAAACAAATCAACTCTGATCCTGCCAGAATAAAATTTCTATACGTCTTTTGGCAGTTAATGGAGATTATGTAACTGAAGTTGGGAACAGAGAATCGATTGATTGATTAATTGATGGTATGGTGTTGAATGCCGTTTTCAACATTATTTCAATTATATCGTGGCGGCCAGTGAATATATCCATGCTTTTCTGAAATTTCTTTTACCAATAGTTCGCACAATATTCTTCTCAAGCCACTGAGTGCTTTCCCGCATGATTAATGTCTCCTTTGGCAACGGCTATCATCGATCCTCGGAAAGAAATTCGCCAAGCTGGGGGATTCGAACCAGAGATCCCCTGCTCTCAAGTCCTGTATGTTATCAACTGCTCGACTGTGAATAGAGAAGCGCAGAATGTAGATCAAGACCAGCCTGCTTATGCATGTGCGGGCTGATCTTGATCACACTCTGCGCAAAATAATTCCATAGTCGCCAAAGACAGGTTAAGGGTAATTAGCAGTCAACATCGAACACATCATCTTTGAATACAGGTAATTTACCCTTGGGCTGTTAAGTGAGGCGTTTTTGGGGCCAGTGTAGATCAAGATCAGACTGCACAGAACTTACAGTCTGATCTTGGATCTACACTGTCCAACAAAGACATTAAAAAACAAAAACAAAAATTGCAAAGACAGAAAGTTTCATTCAGCAGGTTAAGGGTAAAGAGGGGTTCTGGTGCAAATCATGACATTATTTTCATTATTGTTTTTTTTAAATATCAAAAACGGACTAACAAAATTTTACATCATTGAACGAGGTATCCATGGTTTATTTCCACCTTTTGAATAAACTATCGCAAAAGACATTTCTTTTGAGCTCGTGTTCTCTTTTGAAAGAAGAAGAAAAAAAAAAGCAACAAACGGTCCTGTGAACATACATGTGGAATAAGGATAATCAACAGTTATCAATCCTTTCAATGAAAAATAAAAAAAGGAAATGTACAACCTCTATTAAACCCTTTACCACACAATTCCGAGTTTCAATGACCCCTAAGAGGCAGCCCTTTGAAAACAATGTGGGAAAAGGAGAAAATGCTGGTAACCAGCATTTTCTCCTTTTTCCCACAATGTTTTCTAACCCTATCAAAGACAGAAATTATCATTTGAGCTACATTCAATTCTTCGACTGCAAATGCTTTTAATTTGGTCGAGTTCAAAATTTTGTCGTTTAGTAAAGATCTAAAAATATTTATACATGTATTGAAATTTAAATTTAAAAATATTTATACATGTATTGAAATTTCGACAAAGAAGAAGAAAAAAAAAAAAAAAAAATTCAGCAGCACATGATCTCATCTTATCGAACAGTGAATAGACGCAACATCATACCATACGTTCTGTGTTAAGATTCTTTATACAAATAGATGTAGAAATAATTTGGTAAATGGAGAAATTCCTCGCTTCGAGATTCCAGACTTAAAAGTACAAAAGTGACTTTCGGAAAATAAAATCTTAGGATTCTTAGCGCGACCCAAATCGCATTAGAGAAGCCCGCAGAGAAGTAGGGTACAATATGTCCATTTCAGACGAACTTCGTTCGATTCTATTCAAAACGCTGTATTTCAAACTTATGTTGGGCCATTGCTCAGATATGCTATACGTATTTACGCCATCTGTGTCGATTAATTTACTGTATATTGCAGGGAGTTACACTGTTCCAGTTATGTCCCAGTAATTAGGTGCATTAAAACTGGCTTTCCTAGAATTCGTTCAAACAGTATTGCATAAAATACTCGTGACAGGACTCATGGGTACTTCGTCTGGGAAGTGGCCTTGTTCATGATGTTTACAGAATGACCTCCTGCGAGGACTAAACTTACGACATCCGTAAAAGAAATCCTCCAGAACCTGTATAACTGCTTAATTTCTAAAAAAGGACAATTAAATACTTATAATAGAGGACCAAGAGCTGAAACCTGAAAAATAATCAAAAGATAGATGGAAATAAAACTGACACGAAAAAGCCCCTACATCAAAGCATATGAGCCATGCTCTGGAAAAAAGGGAAAAAAGGGGGCTTAATGCATCCCCGTGATACACTATACCAAGCCAGCCATTACATGGTCATGGATCCATAAAACCCATTTTGTCTAACAACCAACTGAATCATGGGGTAAACTGGTCTTTGGACTTGCAGAAAATTGGCCAGTAGCAAAAAGTATCGCCCCCGGTCAGCCTGCGCTGACTGCGCAGGCTGACACGGGTAGATACTTTTTGCAGATGCATTAAGCTTCCTTTTCACACAGAGCCTGGCTCAAATATTTTAGATCGGTTGCATGATACAATTCGAAAACGAATATAATGACCTAGGCGGAAACATTTTTGCCATTGGTAGATTTTCTGCGTGTCAATGGTCCATTCTACATGTACCTCGTGATTCAGCCCTTAAAATAGATCCGTATCATGCGATGACTTGCATGGTATAATGCTTAAAGAATGTGCATGAAACCTCCCCCTCCTTCTCCAAGAGTGTCGTTCACTTATTCAGGTCATACACTGATTTTGTCAGTATTAACGTGGGACCTTGAAATGCCCCTGATCACTCGAAATCTACCTGCGCCATCAGCGGATTACAAATCGAAAGCCTGCTCCTCTTAGCTGCGGAAGACTCCAATTGGAGGAACCATATCAAGGTATGATTAGAAAAGGGATAAACAATTATCTGATCAGATGAGTCACTGCCTCTTATTTCAAATCAACGTTATTGAACTTTGTGCATGTCAGATTCCAATCTAGGGTGCTTTAATAGCCTAGCACGTGGGGTTAGAGGCAAGAGTTGGGATATAATTACTGTATTTCAGAATAACGCCTCTTAAACCTTTGTTGTTGGCAGTTACTGGAATTGAGAGAAACTTTACAAGTATCTCAAACACATGTTTTAGAAAGGTCACTGTGTTAACCCTTATCCTGCTAGAAAGTGAAATAAAACTTTCAAGCCGATAGTAAAAACTAATATTTTGTTATATCATAGGTATTTTTGGGGGAAAGGTATCTCCTTATCGGACTGTGTAGATCAAGATCAAACTGCACGTTCTGTGCAGTCTGATCTTGATCTAAACTGTCCGCAAAAGGTCTTTGAGTCGCACTTAGCAGCCTAAAAGTCAACAAAAGACTTTGTTGACTAAACATACCAAGTCAACGATCTAGATCAAAGGAGCTTGAAATCTCTCTCTCCGATTCATTTCAAATCACTGTCTAATATAGAGGATCTTACATGAGTGTTTATGTATCATCATTTTTATCAAACGAATTGACTAAAATTGTATGACGCGAGCCTTGGCGAGCGTCAAATACATTTTAGTCAACGAGTTTGATAAAAATGATACTGCATAAACACGAATGTTAGATTCTGTTTATCACATAAAACGAATGACACACAAAAACATATTCTGCATCATCTTCTGCCTATATACTGTTCACGGGTCCATTTTTACAGTTGTTGTTTGGTTTCAAATGTGTACAGACACAAGTAGATAGTTCTTCGACATTTACACCGAAAGAAGAATGAAACAGTTTATGGATGGATAAAGTCCACCTATTTCCGCAATAAAATTGTTTTCAAGAGTCTTTCGCTGCATTTCTTGGTTTTTATCAAACATGAAAATCAAAAACTTTCCACACGTATACGTCTTAGCAACAATGACGTCATTTTTCCTCGAAATGGTGTAGCAGTACAATTCCCGCCCTTGCTGTGGTTGGTTTCTCCAGCTTCACGCGCTCATGACTAAAAATTCATCAGAACCGGGACCCAAAAAACGATTATACACTAGTGTATTGTCGAAAATAAGTCATGGATTTAATACACTGCTGGAGGCGGTTTTATGTGATAAAATATTATAACCTACCTCACAACACAAAAGTAAAAGGGAACTGCCAGCATGTATCAGTTTATCCCTCTATCCATTACAGACAGATAATTTGACCCTTTACCACACAATTCCGTGTTTTAACGACCCTGAAACAAAGGCTTTTAAAAACATTGTATAAAAAGAAGAAAATGTTGATAACCAGCATGTTCTCCATTTTCCACGATGTTTTCTCGCCTGTCAAGGACAGAAATCATACTACGAACTTCATTTATTTTGTCATCTACAAATGTTTTCAATTTGGTCGTGCATTCTGATCTTGGATTTTGGATCTACACTGCCCGATAAGGAGATATTTTTCTCCAAAGAATAAGTTTGAAATAGCATTTTCCTGTTATTTTTTTTTTTTACTTTCGTCTTAAAGTTTCATTTAATTTATGTAGCAGGATAAGAGTAAAACGATAAAGATGCACTGGACAGGTTCAGTAACTGGGATAGTATAAGTTGTACGGTCTGGTGGCAGGGGACTTGGAAATCCGTATACGGCTGTGGCGAATCATGTCGCCCAGTGCCGAAGGCGAGGTGGCGACATGATTCGCTAAAGCCGTGAACAAGTTTCCATTTCCCCTGCTACCTGACCGTTAAACAAATATCTACTGCAAAGTTTTGCCATACCAACGTGTTTTCAGCGAAATTTTCCTGCTTTATGGTCTCAAGTGTTGAGTATGTTAACGAAACAGACTTTCCCTTCAGAGTGTCCCTATTCGAGGAACGCTGACGTCACTGGGAACTGACGTCACTGAAACCTTGGTAAAACGTGCTGTTGGTGCATGAACTTGATGATGTCACTGCGATAGACATTCGACGTATTTTTATTTTAACATGGGTTTAAACATTTTCAAGGTAAGTAACTATGCATTTTAATGATTTGTATGCAAAAGTAAACGATCATTAGTCGCCTCAAACGACCATTAGGTCCTTCTAATGTTACAATGTGTGAGTTTCGACAATTCACAGTTTGCTTATCTGATGAAGGGATGACTCGTTTTAACCGGTGTATTTGTTTTAGAATGACAACAAATGATAATATGTTTAAAGATATTCATTTATTATCAATAGTAATCCATTCTTCTCTCTTTAATGACAACCATTAAGGGAAACTAGAAATAATATGGGGCAGGCTACTCAGTATGTTTGTCTTGTGGGCGGCTCGTATCGATCGACACTGCCGTTTTGGATGTTGTGTTGAAAGTGTAGTTATGTATACGGGGCTCCCGAAAAGGAAACTGCTTAAGCGTGGATTTTGCTAGTGTACGTTCGGGATATATTATCCAATCAGACCGCTTTGCTTGTGACGTGGGGCTGATAAACGGTAGCATAAAGTGATACTGTTTTCTGGTATCGCATGAAAGTCTATCAAGTAAAAAAAACAAAATCATTCAAACGTCTGCACTCTTATAATGATATACAAGGCCCACAGGCGTTTTATCTTGTATTACGTCACAGGCAATCCTTGAAAACAAATTCTTCCTTTTGTAGTCCTTTGATGATATTGAACACGATGCAGGGACTTTTACATATTTTAGATTCACTTGCAATATAAACCTTTTTATCTAGTCGGTTATATTAAGTTTGACTGATTTCTGAAGGGTAATACGTGTCATCGACAAGCTGTCTTCTTAAATTCACTCACGTAAAAGTAAAACATTCCATCCTTCTGTGTTCATATTATACGGTCAAAACTGATCGAATGCTATCAGTTTTTTTTTTTTCCCTAAGAAAAGTCAAATCACTGTTGGTCGATGACACAGAAATATTTCTTATCGCATTGATTCTTTTATAGAACTTGGGTCGTGCCAAGACTCCAAACCACAATCCCTGGAAAAACTCTTTCAGGCACAGGCGAAAACGAAACATGCGATAGGAATATTAGATTTGTACATCATTACCACCTAAAAATCCACTTTCAGTGTCATATCCAAAAACACTGGCTTATGCTGACGGTATAGATCAAGATAAAACTGCACAGAACGTGCGGTCTGATCTTGGATCCATACCTTCCGCTGAATTTGTCAAGAATATATAAGATTAAAAACCTACTGAGTTAGATCGTATTAGAGTCATGCTTTGTGAAAAGGGGATTTAATCCCACTGCAAAAAAGTATCGATTCAGGTCAGCCTACGAAGTCCACACAAGCTGACCTTGGTCGAAGGTTTTTGCAACTGGTCAATTTTCTGCATGTCAAAGGACCAATGTACCTCATGCCTAAGTCTGTTGTTGGACAAAATGGGTTTTGTGAAACCATAATTATATGATGGCATGCTTGGTATAATGCATAACAGAGATGCATTAAACCTCCATTTGCCAGAGCGCTGCTCAGAGCAATATTAAAGAGTGTAAAACCCTTGTCTGTCCCTGTGTTAGCAATTACTACTTCCTTCTGCAACAGCCGACTATGAAAACATCCCTGTATAGTATGAATTGTCAATATAAGTCACTACACGGTACAAAAAATGTGAGTGAAAACATTGTGGAAAACTGCTAAATGAAGAAATAGCCCGTGACAAGCTTGTCACGGACTAATGCTTCATTAGCAGTTTTTAAAAACTGGCCTGATGCAAGTCAAAAAGAAGAAAAAAATCGTCTGTAGATGACTTAAAGGCCCAGTAAAGGCCAAAATATCAAAGCAGGTGTCATAATACATTTAAATTTAAATCATACCATTTAAACGTATGGAAAATATTGTGGAGATGATAGTCTGTTATCGTGTGGTCAGGCCATATCTTTAGTCGCTGGCAGAAAAAAAGAATTTTTGAATCAGACAAAAAGTAAACAAAAGACACAGCTACCTGGCAGGTTTTAACCTAGTTTTGAAATTAATTTCTCTGTCAGCGACTAACACTTGGACCGACCGTACAATGACAGATTGTTATCTTCACAATAATTTCCATACTTTTAAATGGTATGATATAAATTCAAATGCATTAAAACACCCGCTTTTTTACATTTGGCCTTTATTGTTACTTTAAGCAAGCAATTAGAGTAGACACTGAAAGAACTCAAGGTATTGGTGAAAGCCGCTGTATTTTTTTAGGGTTTCGGGAACTTAATTGTTGGATAAAGAATGATTTTGATAAAATTTGGGTTTAACTCTTTCGGCGCCAAATATACATATTCGACCTCTTTCGACGGCTCAAAATTCAATCCGCTAAAACTTTATTAGGATTTCGATTTAATTGGCTTGACAAAACAAGCGGACGGTATGGCACGTTCTGTGCAGTCTCATCTTGATCTAGGCCGCCCGCAGAATTCCGTTTTCTCAAATGGCACTGCAAGGGTTGATCTTGAGAGACAGGTGTACGTAATATTATTCTCAGTGTATGTTTCACCGTTATACGCGTGGAGTTTTTTATGCTAGCCGAAAAAAAAAAAACCTTCCCAAATCTAAAGAATTTTTATATAATTGAACCGTGTTCTGTGAAAAGGGGGCGTTATGCATCTGCAAAATGTATCGACCCAGGTCAGCCTGCGCAGTTTGCGCAGGCTGACCTGGGCCGAAACTTTTTGTTATCGGCCAATTTTTGTGTACCAGGGTACCTCATTATTCAGTCGCCTGTTATACGAAATTGATGGCTTCCTTGGTATCATGCATAACGGAGATGGATTAAGCCCCCTTTTACCAGGGCGACGCTCTTTTATAAGAGATATAAAGAACAATAAACTGCGTTCGTGCAACATCTTTGAATTTAGAATTCGAGTGGAATTTAGAAAGTTTTTTGAATATGTCATGAACTGGCCAGCCATATTACGTGGGCCTTACAGATCCTGCTATGCTGACTTAAACAACATCCTTTGCAGCATGTCACATAAGCCAACAACTGATGTAATTCAGTCGGTAACAACCTGGTTAAGTTGTTCAGGAGTTGTGAGCTCCAATCGCGGTACAAACGCTTTTCTAGGAGCTCTAGCTTTTCAATGCCAAGAGGTTCATCCTTTAAACCTCTTAACTTTGGTTTGACTATTCTTATAGAAAACGCAACCGGAGCTTTGGAAAGAGAACTAGTACTAGTAAAAGCGGCGCACGTGATGAACTGGCCGCTGTAATATTACTAAATTATGGTTTAAATGGTGTATAACACGTTCTCCGTGACATAAGAGAAGCGTACCTGGAATAGGAGCGACGCTCTAGCAAGAGGCGGGATTTTTTTAATCTCCGTGATGCATTTTACCTGGCAAGTCTTAACATAACTATGGATTCATAAAATCAGTTTTGTTTAAAAACTGGCCGAGACCTTTATCATATTAACTATGTTTCACATAGCAAACTGTTCCTTGACATTCAACACTCAAGAAATCTGGTAAAGGGAACCTAAGATATTGATAACTTCACTTTTGTTTTGAGGATGTCAATGAAACATCGCTGCAAAAGGAGAAAAAGTTCATGTTGACCACTATAAATGTAAAATCTATGCTCATTTCAGTTTAGCAAATGGATGAAGCAAACGCAGGCTTTAGTCAAATGAGGTGGGAAAAGTGCATACCTTTCACGTTAGTTTACACCTTTTGCAACATACAACAGAGGCTGCGATAAGGAGGAGAGGGTATCAGGATTAAGGAAAAACGTGACAAAGATCACGTGGGTGGCTTCAAATGAATGACCAAAGGTTGGCTTGCTAATTGATTGGATGACGCCCAGGATTCTGCGTCACGATAATGTGTTTGTTTACGCTGCAAGTACGAGCCGTTATCTTCCGCTGGATGGCATTCTACAAATACACATCTATCTAATTTGGGCATTCTGGGTACAGAACCGGACTACTTTTCAAAAGAAACCGTTACTTTGAATTTCAAAATGAAATAAACGTTTACTCAATAAAACGCTACCTGGTGCGATTCATTCAGCTATGATCGGCTAGCATGTAGCCTATGCATCGGCCATTTATTAAAACAGCCCCTACATGCTTCGGTAATAGGCTAATAGCTTCGGTATAAGCCCTACTTTTCCCAAGTATTCGGGGATGGGTGATGCGTCATAGCAGACAGGTCGAATCTTCGAAGAATATGACATGCACAGACAACGAAGTACGAGCTTCGAGCAGTTGTATCGTTCTGAAAAATTGACGAAACAGATGAGTTTGAGTAAAATGGTTATGTTGAAAGACTGTAATAGATCTTTATAAAAATCACTTTTGAAAAACATAAATTTCAGGGTTTCGCAGATATTACATTAGATTAACGAGGGTTCTACTGCCCATCCATTTAAATCGTTTTAAAAAAATACTCTTAGATATTGCACGATTTTTAAAAAATTACCCATTAATGTTATTTGTTCATTTCCCCTTTAATACTGTCTTTCAAAATATTGAATGAAAAGATCTTCATTCCCAAATCAGAAGTATGAAATGCACTGTCATAGTTATACCATATATTTGCATCCTTAATCTGATGGAGTTCTGAATGTTTTTCGTCGAAAATGCATGCGTTCACCAACAGTGTAAATTCGTTTACTTCCAACGTTTACCGATCATTTATATGCATAATATATATACTTGTAGTTCTAAGTTTGAAAATATATAAAATGACTGCTTTCATTTTATCAACATTGGTTCAGTTATTTTTTGTAGCAAGTTCACAGTTATATCAAGAAGAACTATCCTCGTTTTCTATGGAATGAAAGTCCATGATTGTATTTTGTTATATACTGGGCTTTAACCATACATACACTGTCGATAATTTTCCTCAAAATCTTTAAAGATGGAATTCGTCACCATTAAACTCTGGTATATGGTATGAGCTAATCAAAAATTGCGAGTTTTACATCGAGAGTCAAGTAAGCTATACCTGTGTTGGATTCATTGAAAAATGTTTTTTAAAGAATGCAAAAATAGGAGATCTATTGTAGTGTATCATTGAATAAACCTTCAGCAAAGGATGTTATCTTTAGATATAGAACAGTACTACAAAGATTTCATATCAGCCCAACTCTCCCGAAACTGCTGGGTAATATCAAACATAATCCTCACACCCTAATTCTTTGTGTTGTGTGCAATACATCATTCATATACCGCTTAAAGCACTACAAATATCCACAGCTATTTGTTATGATTTGCATAAGTTTTGCGTCGCTTTCAGCAGTATTTCAGTCCTATCAATACTTCAGCTTTTTACTTATTTGCATTGTTTTTGAGTTTATAGACCGACTAGCGGACAAAAGTAGGCCTAGTGGGTCAAATTGCAGGACAATTTAGTTCATACTATTGAAAAGTGTAGATACTGTTATGAGTCTAACACTGTGTTAAAGTACGGCCTGTAAAAGTTACAGGCACTGGCAGAAAAAAAATCAAAGCGTTGAGAACCCTGAAGTGGTATTTGTCAAGGAAGCCATTGTGTGGAATTAATAATTTGAAAGAAAAAGAAAAATATTATTCAAATATTGGCTTGAAAGTCAACCTACTAAGCAAATAAATACCTTTTTTTGGTTGAAGGGAGAGTACTCATGACAAAGTTAGGATTATTTGTGTAT
This sequence comes from Hippopus hippopus, assembly GCA_946811185.2. NCBI lineage: Eukaryota > Metazoa > Mollusca > Bivalvia > Cardiida > Cardiidae > Hippopus > Hippopus hippopus. The sequence continues at coordinate 11,895,736 of OX328104.1, forward strand.
TGGTGGTCTCCCTTTGACCATTAGGAGTCAGGAGTAACGTCCCTTGACAGTAGGATGCATGATGGATAGAGAGAGAAACCACGTGAATATATCGAATAAAATTAAGTTTGTACCTGAAAACTATGATTTTGAAATATCTTTGGCCGTTAACATTTAATTCCCACCATTACAATCAATTATTTCGATCTATAAATATCCATGCCCAATCAAATGGAGTAGCGCGCAATCATTGGATGAACAAGCCATGGGACGAACTGGTTTTGGAACGAAAAAGTCCAGGACCAAGTGATCGGTAGACAAATTTTGTATCATTGTGCCAATAGAAGGCTATAAGCGAGTGAAGCTATTTTCAATCAAAAATTAGTATTTCCATGACCGATGGCCTCACCCAGTGTATTTTAACATGCCATTTCCAATTACATATCCGAGTGCTACCGAAAAACCCATTTGCCTGAGAAAAATTGAGTTTCATTGGGTTTATTTCCTTCGGCTTTGCACAAAATACGATACATGGTCTTCAAAATTCAATATTGAACTCATAGTGGTATTGTCTTCGACAAATACCACAAAAATGAGTCTTAAAAGTACAACTAACGATGGCAACTTTATTTCTAGTGTAACATTTTTTTTATTCTGCCAGCGAAAGGAACTTTTACAGGCTGTACTTTAACAAATTGTTAGAGTCTTAACAATAACCATACTTTTCAATGGTATAAATCACATTGAAGCAGACGGTATCGAGTTTATGGGTCACTCGTCACAGCTCGGCCGATTCCATACCTATATCTAACCTCGTCCGTATCAAGAGGATTTTCATTTTGAATTACTATCAGTCACATGATCTTAAACGTGGCGGTGCAAAATGTAAATCGATTGGCAACAGCGACAACAGCCATGGTGATAAGCAACCTGTCGCTGGAAAATGCATACGGAATTGATAGAACAAGTTAGAAAATAAATGTGCAAGTGTTTGTCAACGAAAATGTATTTAGAAAGATTCTGATAGAAAGTTGTGACTAGTGTGTTCTTTTACTAAGTAGAGTAATACAATTTAAGAACCGTAAAGCGGTGTATTTCCGGCGAAGCAATGTACCGTGTAGGTGCATATCAAGCTACGTGATGACTCGAGGTTTGCCGAATATTTATGGGTTTGTCTGAAATATCACACCACGCCTCTTTGATCATCTATACACTATAGTGATAAGGCAACAACTTTTTTAATTAATCACCTCACAGTCCGTTATACATTCCTCCACACCTTGTCTTTATCAACTGTAAATGGATTCAGCACGAAGAAAAATGGAACATCAGTCCCACTGTTATAGTGTAACTCTTCACCAGACGAGAAAATTTCAGATTGGTCCAAATTGAAAGCATTTACAGACGACAAATTGAAGGTAGCTCAATTGACAAAAAACTGTCCTCGATACGGTAAAAAACATAGTGTGAAAAGCGGGAAATGCTGGTTAACAGCATTTTTTCCCCTATTTGCCACAATGTTTTCAAAAGCTGTCTTCGTCAGGGTCGTTAAAAGTCTTTATTTTTATGGTACCAAAGGGTAAATAACCAAATTATATTGGTATCTTCAGTTACAAAAAAGTGCAGAACTGTTGCATTTTCAAAATAATACCTTTCAAGGTAGAAGACGTTGTGGGGAAAGGGAAAATGCTGGTTACCAGCGTTTTCTCCTTTTCACACAATGTTTTCAAAAGCACTCCTTGACAAGGTTGTCAATTCGTCATTGTATGGAAAAGGGTTGATAAACGAATTATATCGGCAGCTTCAGTTACAAGAAAAAGCTGAATAGTTGTATTTTCAAGGCCATACCTAACAAGATATCGCAGTCCGTGATAGTACTCGGCATCAAGAAGGATAAAACTCACACAATATTATTTTGACGTAAAATAAGATATACAATCTTAATCGTTTGATAGGGATATGATTAAAAATATAATATACTTTCATGTCTTTTGTAATACTACCTCGAATTAATTGAAATTTCATTTTTTTTTTTTTCCGGCACAATGATTTCGGATCGAACACATTGCTTGACACAGAAAAGGGCTTGCTCAGAATCAAATTGCAACTTGACCGGATCGTTTTGACTCGGAATAACGGAGACTGATCAGCGTTTAATCTTTTACCACACAATCCCGAAAAAATACTTTTTTTTGAAAGCATTGTGAGAAAATGTTGGTAACCAACATTCTCTCCTTTTCCCACAATGTTTTCTAGCTTTTCAAAGACATATTTCAGGATTTGTACAACATTTTATTTGTCGTCTGCAAATGCTTTAAATTTGGACCAGTTCTAATTTGTGTCGTTGGGTAAAGAGTTAAAACTCTTTGTAACTCACCATAATTTGGACCTAGCATTCAGTGAGTTTCATTTAAAGCTCGACACTTGTTAACCCTTTCAACTGTCGGTGCCAAAGCCGAAAAAATGGGCTTTTTTTTTTTCAAACGGCATAGATTCAGATCAGATAGGACAGGACGTGCGGTCCTGTGTTTGATTTATATTGTTTACTGGTGATTCAAGCATATTTGATAAAGTCTTTTGAGTTACACAGACTTCTACTTTCAGCTATACGAAGAGGGACTCGAGTGTGTAATTTTGGCGATTATAGAGTTTAAGTCTTAACCAATAAACCAAACTTTGGATTCAACAAAATCGAAAGCATTTGCAGACGACAAATTAAATGTGACTTCTGCCTTTCATCGGGTAGTAAACATTGTAGGAAAAGGAGAAAATGCTGGTTACCAGCATTTTCTCCTTTTCCAATAATGTTTTATGTTTTCAAAAGCCTCTTTCTTCAGGGTAGTATAAACTCGGGATTGTGTGGTAAAGAGTTAAATGTAATCGAATGCTCTTTATTGTCCCTCTTTCTATTGTTCTATCTATACATGTGCGTTGTAACCTGCAATATGAAGATGATTCCTTCAACCGCCAAGAATGACGAAAAGTAGCTCATGGAGACACAGGAAGAGTAGTCCGATATTAGAGCTACATTGCCGACTGTACTCGTCTTTAAATTATGTCCAAAAAGTAAGAAATCTCTTCATTTGCGAAGAAATTATATCCATAGCTCTTGAACAAAGGTCAACTCGACTAATTTGACTACGAAAAAAATGACCCTTTTGTTAAACAATCCCTTGCTTTTACGATCATGAAGAAGAATCCGCTATAATCCTTTAAGCGCAAAAACAGGGACTGTTGTGGATGGCACAAATCAAAATCAGGCTGCAAAGAACGTGCAGTCTGACCTTGGATCTACACCCATCGCATAGTCAAACCTGCATCATAGAAATACTTTAATTTCAGTTGGTTATGTTTTCAGTCGTCAACAGAGGTCTAGCTTATATATTTGGAGCTGTTAAAATTAAAAGAATGAGCTATTAAGCATCTTCTTTATCCCACATTGTTTTTCATCTGTCGTCTGCAAATGCTTTCAATGTAGGCGATCCTAAATGTAGTCTGGTAGATCTATAGTAAAAATACTTTGAAAGATTTATTCCATTATTAAAGTTTCCTGTGCACTTTCTCACATTTTTTTTCTAACCACAGGGCATCAACAAAAAGCGTAAACATAGTTTGTGGGTAGCTAGATTTTCCCCCTATGAACAATATATATATATATATATAAAAGAAAAAAAGCAAAAAATGCATAAGAATCTGAGACAGGAAAGAATTCAATAGACCAACAGCGAGAGTCAGCGATAAAATGAAACACAGACTGAAACGAAAAAGCTCTAAAGGAGAAAGATCGGCGGGAGGACAAATATAAGTTAATTTAGAAACTCACTTTGTACTTAGGCGCCATCCAACTGTTCCGGAATATGCAATGTTAACCACATTCACTATCACTTGGCATTGTGCTATACCTTAAACTCCAATACCATAATACCTAAACATTTTATTTTTTTCTTTTATATAACCTACACTTTAAACTACACAAACAACGATGCGAATACTGAAACAACAAGATTTATATTACTGAAAACCCATGTTATTTCTCCATGTCTTTACACCAGCAGAGAAATGGTACTCCAGTTCCAAAGAAAACCCCACTTAATAAACTTTATTTCCTTTCACAATTGATGTTTCCTCTGTAGACCTCTACCACAAACAAGAACCCAAGTTAAGCCCTCTCTAGAGAATTTTGACGAATGAAAAAAAAAAGAGAAAAAATCCATAGAAAGAAGATTGTCAGTTCAAAAAAGGCCTAGCAATTTGACTGAAAGGTATAGTGCGGGACAGCCTAGTAAATCGATATGGAATCGAAGAATATGTGAACATAGCATTTTCCGATATTCTTTTACACCAGCTATCTGCATTGGAGATGTTCATTCAGTATTCACTGCCGAAGATATATGCTTCGAATAAACCATCGTGGTATACACTGTAGAGTGCAAAAAACAGCTATCGATCAAAGTATCTTTGATTTTCTATAATCCATGACAGGCTAAGAGCAATGGTGTTGTTTGACTTTTGTTTGTTCGAAAACGTACATCAAAATCAGTCTGGGCAAAAGATGTAATCACTTAACCGGAATTTTTTTTTTTTTTTTGCTTTCCCTTGCTCTTTGCAATTCTTTTTTGCTTCTGTTCTTTTCTTTTCTCTTCTAAATATAGAATTTTGTATCTTAAAAATGATAGGTACACCTAATTACTTACAACCACGAAACATATTTTCTGTGAAAGAAAAGAAATTTAGGAGTGTGTGTGTGTGTGTGTTTTTTTTTTTGTAAATATGTTGTCATCTAAATAATTACTTTAAGTCAATTCATATCTTTCCTCGCTAAAGTATTTTACAATAGTATTAATATGTCTTTGTTTGTCGTAACTGGTAGTTAGGACTTCAAAGCTTGTCATTATAGAACCTTTTCCTTTTTGGAAAGGAGTTATTCTAATTTGTTGTAACTATTGTAATATACTTTTAACCCTTAGGCTGCTAGGGGCGACTGAAGCACCTTTTGCGAACAGTATAGATCAAGATCAGACTGCACAATACGTGCAGCCTGATCTTGAATCCTCACTGTCCGATAAGGACATATATTTCCCCAAAAAACTAAATTTGAAATAGTAAAATTTAAGATTTTTACTACCGGCTTTAAAAATTTATTTTCATCTAGCACGATAAGGATTAAACCCTCAGTCTCCGTCTGTTCTATCTGTCCGTGTTTAAAAAATATCATTTTATGACTTCTAACTCAGCCGCTTTTTTGAAATAGGGTGATTATACTTCATATATACCTTTTTCATAATAAACAACGCAACTTTACGTATCGTGATATTGGGATTACTACCTACAGATCAAATTTTTCAAATTCCATTCATTTTAGTAACAAGCTCAAGGTCACGGATTATGAACAAAAGCGCATCTTGTGGGAGAGGGAGTATGGGTCCGTGTGGAACGATTAGCTTTCATTAAATACGGAAACTTGTTTGTACTACCCTATCGTCTACATTACTATAATTATTATTATAAATAGTATTATTATTGTTATTCCCGGTTGCTAAGACCTTAAATAAAAGCAAACGATATCCAAAAACCTACGCCAAATACTTACTAAAGGTCACAAACTCCCACTTAAAATAGCAAAATGAAAGGACGGTCCCGTTTAATCTTATCTACCGAGAATTTGGATAACAAACCATCGACTCCATGAAGATGAAAGTAACGTTGTTAAATCATGCTTAAAACAAAATAGCATATTACGCTCGAATTTTTCCACCAACGATGGTGGATAGTAAATACAACAAAATAATTATCTGGATTTTTTTTTGTACGTATAGCATGTTATAAAAAGGATTTTTCGAAGAGGTTTTAAAGAGATTCATCGACAGAAAAGAATGCAGGCCGTGTCTGGAATTCGATAATGTAAAAAACAGACAAGATAGGTTTGTCGGGTCGCGAAGATCACCAGTGACGTAAGGCGACCACACCTTACAGAGGCAAATACAAAGCATATTCAGTCCTATAAAGATCTGCTAAGTTTATTTTTCAACTGAAAAACGTATGATGAAAGGAAACGCTTTTCTTAGTGTATGTGAAAATATAGATGCTAATATGGCCTGCAACACGCAAAAAGGGGCATTTGGATATTTGCATAAAATGTCGTCTTGGATCAGCCTGCGCAGTCCGCGCAGGCTAATCCGAAACGACACTTTCCGTTTTTATGTATTTTTCTGTTTTGCACAAGTCTACTGTAGCACAAATTCATATGTAGTCATAAAGTGCCGTCTCGGATTAGCCTGCGCTGACTGCGCAGGCTGATCCGAGACGACACTTTACGCAAATGTCAGAATGCCACTTTTCGCGTGTTGCAAGCCATATAAGAATTCGGATGATGACTGCAGCCTTTTTTTTTTAAATTGAAATAGTGTCTTGAGCCAGTGGCAGCTCACTTATTAATGAGGTATGCTCTGGCAAAAGTTGGCTTAATGCACCTCCGTGATCCATTATACCAAACTAGTTATCACGTAATGATGGATCCATAAAATCCATTTTGTCCAACAACCTGTTGAATCCTGAGGTAGAATGGTTCTTCTACACTAAGAAAATTTAACTATAGCAAAAAGTTTCGACTCAGGTCAGCCTTCGCGGACTGCGCAGGCTGCTCTTGTTCTATACTTTTTGCAGACTTTTAAGTCTCCTTTTCATAGAGTATGGCTTCAGTGTATAACCTTGGTTTCGCCAATATAAGGCTGAAATAAATAGAGGATAATCAACTGGTGGCGTGTGATATTAAAAGTCTGTCACTAGAATGGGGTGTGATGCGGTTGAAAAACGAGTCCGACTTATGATATCATATCATCACTAGTGATATTATTCACTGTGAAAATCTGAAAAAATAATACACTGAGAAATCCCAGTAATTCACTGATAGGAATATAATAAAATAAACTACTTATCAGTGATGAATACAGATCTCAATTTCTAAATTTATACAGTTACTTCGGCTTGAATACATTGCTCAATAAAAGGCAGTATAAATCCATTAAAATGCGTACGTCATGTCCTACACTGTCCTCAAAGCATCTTAGCACGTTGTCACTGGCAAGCTTGGTGTTAATATGAGGACAGAGAAGAGATTGTTTTGAATCATTATTTGAAATTTATAGCTTATTAAAATCCAACCTGTTCTATTAATGTGCAATGTTTGAATTGCAATATATGCACTAAATGGATAAAAATATTTGATTTCTTTTGGCTGATCACAACGATTTTACGAAATTCGTGTAAAAAATTGGAAAAAGTTTTTGTCAAGAAAAAATAGCATTTGAATCCAGCATTACATCAATCTATGGTGGAATGTCTATTGAACCAGCTATTCCCGAAAAGGCTTCGGGTGAAACTTAAAGTCAGTGGCGATTATGATCCCGAGGACCGAGAACTTGAAGCATTTTTAATCGACTAATTTCAAAAAAAAAAAAGTTTACGTATCGTAAACAATTTGAGAAGGGAACAGATGAGACACTTAAGAAATCGAAGCGATTCCAAGCTTTGGGAGAATCACTCAGACTAACAGATGTTTTAGAAAGACAACGTAATACTTAATAAAACGGGAGATCAGTTCTGAAATATAATGTCAGAATAGCATGAAATAAACTGGCACAACTCAAAGAGCTACGTGCCGAAACAAGTTACCACTTCAAAAACAGCAGAACAGAGTCAAGATGGTAAGTACAAACACCATTTTCATCTCATCTAGATTTAAGGTTACTCTTTGAAAATAAGAATGAAAACAAGAAAACATCCAACCCTTTATCACACAGTCCCGTGTTTGAATGACTCTGAGACAAACCTTTTGAAAACATAGTTGACACTGTAAGAGAAGCCTTTGAAAATATAGCGGAAAAAGAAAAAAATGCTGATAACAAACATTTTCTCCTTATACAACATTGTTTTTTACTCTATCAAAAACAAATTCCATCATTTTAGCCACATTTGAATTGTTATCTGCAAATGCTTTCAGTTTGGAAAAGCCTAAATTTTTGTTGTCTGGTTAGAATTAAAAGCGTAAAAACAAAAGTGCAGCAACAGATATATCCACCTACGAAATCGGTGACAAGCTCAACAGTTGTAAACACGAAACAGGAACCGAGCATAATAATTATTAATTGAGGCTAAACAAACAAAAACAGTCTTTTAAAGAAGTTGAACCACCAAAATTACATGTGCCTGTTGTAAGAACAAACAATAAACATTCTTGCGAGAAAAGTATGTGCAAATGAAGTAAAATGCGGGACAGGTTCAACTGTAAAGATTAAAAAAAAAGTCCAGACGCTTCTGACAACATTGCAGCAACTAATAAAAATCATCAAAAGAAATGAGGTTAAAGGAAATCGTCAGATGCAAAAGTAAAATGATTGAAAACAAGAAAAACAGAAAAGGGTAAAGATATAAACTTGTCCAGTGGCAGGTTTTGTTACATGACCACAACAACTTGTTGTAGAAGGGGTCTCTTTCTGTCCAGAAGTAGAAAGTCAAGATGAAATACATCTCACCGAGAAATTCTCTGGATATTTACGCCAGGAGTACGCCTTAACCACACAATCCCAAGTTTTTAACGACCCTTGAAAAGAAAGCGTTTGAAAAATTGTGGGAAGAGAAGAAAATGCTGGTAACCAACATTTTCTTCTTTTCCAACAATGATTTCTACCCTACTTGGTAGAAATTTCAATTTTTGAATCACTTTAATTTTCTCCTTTCAGTTTGGACCAGTGTAAAATTTTGTTGTCTGGTAAAGAGTTAAAGCTTTCTCTTCTACGTGGTCTGTATTTTATTAAAAATGTAGCATCGGAAAACAACAAACTGTGCATGTGCAACAGAATTCCCATGATTTTCCGAAAATGTTGTATGTTCATGTGGGACAATTTCCTTATTTAATGGGCTGTACCTCTTCGGTTTATCATTACTATGAATGATTGCACGTAGAGATTGTCAGAAGCGTAAAAATGGTATTATAGTTATTCATGCTGTAGGATGTCCTTCAAAGCAACCGAAAGACAAACAGGATAATATTACACTGTTATTAGCAGATTAATCAGAAAACATGCTCAGACCCATCATGTGAAGGACCATCCACGTTCAGGACGTTCTTCTGTGACGCCACAGCGCGAAAACAGGGCGCATATATACGGCTGGTGAGACGCTTGCCATTTGCATCAAGTACAGTTCTGAAACGTGTCTGGCTGCCAAATCGCCGATTAAGCACTGAGACTGCAAAGAATCGTCTGAAACCTGCTGGTTTGAACTCGCGGAGGGTGATCGGGCGTCCGCAGTTGACAGAAGATCATAAAAGAAGGTGACTGATATAGTGTCAAGCGAGAATGAACTGGAATCTCAGACCTTGTAGAAGGATCCATTGGTCCGATTAAAGTCGATTCATGCTGTTTCCCAAAGACGGTCGAATACGAGTCTCGAGGCGTAGGAATACAGCCTATAATCCCAGGAACATCCTTCCCAATTTTCGTTTCATGGGAGTCTCTGCGATGGTCTGGAGCTGCTTTTCACATGACAGCAAGTTGGACCTGCTGTTTATACAGGGCAATCTGACAGGTGCACAGTAATCCAGGAAGTGCTGCAGCCGACAGTTGTTCCTTATTTTGACAATCATACCCTTGCCTTCAGGTGTTCATGGATGACAACACCAGGCCCTATTGTTCCATCAGAGTGAACCACTCTATCCACCAGAATACTGTAGAGAGGTGTGACTGGCCCGCTATGAGTCATGATCTCAACCCTATTGATCACATTCGGGACATCACCGTTCGTCGTGTGCAAGTAGTATACCCTCCGGTGAACTGGAGGCGGCAACGCAAGAGGAATGGCACATAATACCCATGATTCAAATTCGACGATGGGTTGGCGCCGTCATCCTTGACCAGCCCTCATAGCTCAATAGGTAGAGCGTAGGCCTCGTGAAGGTGATGTTTCGAGTCACTTGAGGGTGTGGGTTCGATCCCCACGGCTGGCCATCTAAAATTACTAATAGTCTTTCGGATGAGACGTTAAACCGAGGTCCCGTGTGACGGTGCTTTACACCGAGCACGTAAAAGAACCAGGCGTAACTTATGATGGGCTTCGTCCTGTATCTGCACTATCCCCCGTAACAATACTTACAGCTTTCAGGGGGGGCGTCGCCCATAATGGGCAACCGGTGGCGACGATAAATAAACGCAAATTCAATCAATCGCCGTCATCCTGGCGAATGGTGGTAGTACTCGTTGCTGATTGTATACTTTTTTGACACTATGTGTGAGCTTTTGCACTAATGTTATCAACTCATGTTCGCCCATGGTGAATAGTGTCATTTCGTTTTCATTTTCAAGCAAATTACCCTTTTACATACCAGCGTGTAATGCAATAAATGTCACTGTGAATAAGACACTTCTTGTGCTCTTGTATTCCAAAAATCTGTTCTTTGATAACCTGTATCAATTGCTTAAGTATACTTGACCATTGTCTGTTAACACGTATGTATGTCACCTCGACGACCAAAAACACTGAGGGTGCTTAACTTTTTTCTCTGTGTTTGTACATGTACCAATATGTCAACGTTGAAATCAGAATTTTCGCCCGAGACTACTCTCTTTTCCTTACAAAGCCAATAAATGTAAATATATTAAAATAAAGTAATAAAAATTACTATAAAACAAGAACAATGGATTATGATTCCTCGGAAGAGATAAGATAACATATAAAACTGAATCAGATGAATACCACATTTATCAGCTTCATTTTCTTTATTTCCGTTCAATACACGGACTTCACAGTGTTATATATAAACAAAGACGTATGATTTCGTAAATGCGATTCGCAGACTGTGTCTACACGCACATCTAGCTTTGAATAGCATTTCAATATATATGGATTATGTTTTAAAACATCCTATTGCAGTCGCTACCATAATACACTGTATCTATATATGTTTGAGACACCGTAGAGCGACTTCAGATTTCTGGGTTTGATCAAATCAGTAAGTAAATCAGAAAGTTTAAAAACGTATGAATTGTTACCTATGAGACAGCAATACTTGTGAAAGCCGAGGTTGTGGATCAAATGTTGCTATGAATTACAACTCTTATTCATATGTTACAGCCGCGATACATAAAACTGATACTTAAAACCCTAACTTCATTAATTCAAATCTTTTTCACAATAGGCAGTAGTACTTTAGCGATTATTGTTTGTTATCATTACTCCTTTGTGTATATATATATACAGTTTATAGGAACATTTGTACCATATATTGCCCGTTTGTTTTATCTCAGAAAACATTCTGTTTGTCCTTTAGTATGGTGGCATATTTCTGCCGCGAGATACGAGATAGCTATCATGATAATTTAAGAGAATTATCGTGATAAAACAGAAAAAATATCGCAATAATGCTAACTCTTATCATGATTTTTTTTTTGCTTTCGTGCCCACAACTGACATTCATGATACCTATAATTAGATACGGTTTCGGAATACCTTCGTATACAACCTTATTAATTCTCCTTTCCCCTGCACGGTTTTAAAGTTGTTCATAGGAGGCATTTCGAGTCGTCTTTGTGATTTTACAGACCTCTGTCATTCGGGCATTGTCAAAATTTACCTATTAAGCTACAATTGTTAATTAATGATTCGAAATTTTACTGACTGCAGTCTTATTAAAGGGTAACTCCAGACCAAAATTTTCATTTCAAAATCGGATAAAACGACACCAGAGTATGTCAACAAAAATTTTGTTAGCGTTCTGTGATGCTTACTTCACGAGATATAGAGGTTTAAACTTTCGGATTTTCACTTGTGTGAAAGTCGCTAATTGAAAAAACCGTGACTTCCGGTAGTTTGCCGTGATGTCACAAGTGTGAGAAGATAATTATAGTCGCTATATATGAACTAACACAGAAAATTGAGAAAACTGCATATTTATAAAGATATACATCGCTATTTCACGTTTCAATCACTTGTGTACTGCAGAGTTTCAAACTCTATAGCCCCCTTCACACCAAACTAGTTCTTAGAACGTCTTAACCCGTCCTGACATAATCGGAAAACGGGTTACGGTCTGGGATGAACGAATAATTTTGGCCTGATAATGGCTGAAGCCCCTATCTCACCAAACCTATTCCCAGAAAGTCTTAACCCGGTCAACAAAATCGAAAAACGGGCTGGGATAGGACATGTTATTTGGGACGTTGTTACTCCGTCTAATCACAGGACGGGATGGATGGCAAAAAATTTTGAGCAAGCTCAAAGTTCTGGGGGACCCTTCGTAAAAGGATGCTAATACGCCCACTTCGTCCGAAGACAGTTTCAGTCCGATCGGCAAAAAAATACGGAACGGAGTGAGAACGAGTTTGGCGTGACGGGGGTATATCGCTCTTACATCTACAATCATAGGAAAGAAATGTTGAATGAATTAGGTTAGTGGAGAAAGTACTTATAAAAAGGAATAGTTATTCTTCTGGTAAAGAACAAAAATATTTTGAAATTTATTTCTTGATGTTGTTTCAATTGTACCACTACCTAATCAACGAGTTGTAATAGCTAAATATAAAAAAAGAAATAATAAATCAAGATAGTTGAAACATGCCAAAATTTTCTCCTACTAGGTGTTAGAAGGAAGAAGGAACGTTGCAATGTGTAAAGGAAATCATTCGAGTACAGTTCTAAGGCTGTTTCTACCAAATATAGGACACCGTCGATCATTTCACGGTCTACAAATGCTGCGCAGTCTGATCTTGATCTATACCATCAGTGTCAGCATTTTACATGTCTCCTTCAGCTTGGAAAGAATTAAAAGCCTTGATCTGCGTTAGAAATCGTATCCTCTCTTTAACATTCACGAACAACATTAAATCCAGCACACATCCTCTTTTGCTGTTAAAGTTAAATACTTGTTTTTTTCACTTGATCTTCATTTATTTTCCTACGTGCTTTTTGTTCACAATTTCAAATTTGTTTTTTTCATCAACAACAACGTTAGAAGATTGTCTGAATTGCCTCCTGCCTTCCTGTCCTCCATATCATGCAGTAAACATTTTTGATCGTCTGCAAAATACAGGGTCAGTCCATTTCCTAAATACTGAGGCATGTAAGGCGTACAATTTAAAAGGAAATACCAACGTGGACAAAAATTGTTTAAATGTCTTCTCCCGTGTTTCTTCCTGTAATCATGTACGAGATAAGAGATGCTGACCATGAAAATGCAGCGTAAATTAAAAATTTATAACTGCGTACAAACTTTACACAAAATTTTAGTGCGCCAACCTTTTATTTTGAGAAAAGAATTGTGTGTTCCATCCATGTACAGGGACAATGGGTTAATTCGGTGCCTCTTAATGATGGTATCGCACCGTTGTGGTCTGACATATTTTTTTACCCGGCTTGTAACTTGAGGTTAACAAGCACTTGTCATAAACATGTCATGTACTCTTTTGTTTTCGGGACCATATTGAACCTTTTTTCGTAAATAATGTAAATGGAATTTGGAATTTTACACAGGTTAAATGGGTAAGTCGAACGTCATAACTTTTGTATTTTCCTCATTCATACGATCTTAAAACAAAAAAAAAAAAAAAACGCATAATCTGCTTGTCGAATTTCTTTTCTAACTACTCTCTCTCTCTCTCTCTCTCTCTCATGAAAGAGATGGATAATCAGCAGTAAATTTACCATTTATTTCATGCCTCATTTAAATTTCTGTGGGGCCCCAAGGTCGCTGAGCGCGACTCAGTGACCTTTTGCGAACAGTGTGTATTAAGATCAGACTGCACAGAACGTGCAATCTGATCTTATGTACAGTGTCCAATGCGGAAACATCTATTTGTGTTTCTCCAAAAACTAGCACTATTCAAAATTTTGCAATCGGCATGAAGGTTTATTTCACCTTTTGAGGATTAATGGTAGATCTGATATTAAGCCACGTCATTCAGTTCAGACAGACAGACAGCAGACTGACCAATAAATAGTCATCTCCTGGCTCGAAATAGTGCTTAAACTCGGCACACGGCATACGATAGGGATTTTTGTGACGAAAAAAGTCGTGTCCCGACATGAGGGAGGATACGGCTGAGAGAAAAAAAGTGTGGCATCACATCCGGTTTATCGAACATTTCACAAACTCGCACAGGTGTGCAAACCACATCTTCGCTTATAACTCTCTTTTTACGATAGACATTGAAATACGGTTTTCCTATTTTAAGATGGTTTTCATTTAAGGATTCATATATCCAAAAAGAGATTTTGGCTGTAGTTGCCCTTTAAGTCAAAACTATCGAGTTCATCCAAATGATGAATTTTCTATTTATAGATATCGAGAAACGGATAAAACTATCACAATAATTTTATCTCGCATGTCAGCTTCGAGCACGGTGGAGAAATTTTGCGATAAAATATTAAGTTTATCGAGATATTTTTATCATGAAACTTTTCACGATCTTGATAAGATTTCCAGGAAACTTTTAATTTATCGCGATAATTTACTAAAATTATCATGATAGCTATCTCGTATCTCGTGGCAGAAATATGCCACCATACTTTAGTTTTCTGTTGCCATGCTACATCTTTTGTTTCACGAGTATCGCCTTTATCCACATTCTTACATCGTTTTGATTGGGTATATATTTGATTTGTTACCATTATAGGCCCATATAGAGGTGTTCTATTTCTCTCTTCTTTGTATTTTGTACTGCATGTTTGCAAAAAACTTAATCATGGAGCGAAGTTGCACATACTACATCCTTTGTGAGACCAAAACCGGAAAACAACACACCGTTTTGCTACGCCTGTCATAAACAGACTTGTATTATTCGTTTCTCGTAGATAAAAACCAACTAGACCAAATCCCGTTCTTTTGACTGATTTGTGTGAAGAGCTTTAAATAGTTGATGAGGAAGAAACATCTTTACAATTCCCTTGAGGCCACGTAGAACAGCTGTCTTCCCGTTCCTTAAACAAGGTTCTATCTTGTGTTTTTTTGAATGGTATAGATTTTTACCAATGTAAACATTAAATGCATATCTATGTCGTCGCCTGCAAATGCCATCAAGATAAACTAGCGTGAACCATTGTCTTGTAGTCCATACATCACCGCCCACCGCCTCGCCCGTAGGTCATATCCCGTCTTGGCGCAGATTACTGATTTGGACACTGTGGCTATGAAACAAAATGCTTTACGTTCTGTCGTATTTTGCTACAGTGATTTCCATATGAGTGGTGCTCTGGCAAAGTGGGTTTATTGTATCTCCGTGATTCATTTTACCAAACAGGTTTTGGATCCATAAACTCCATTTGGCTTGCAACACGCGAAAAAGGGCATTCGGACATTTGCGTAAAGTGTTTTTCTCGGACCAGCCTGCGCAGTCCGCGCAGGCTAATCTGAAACGACACTTTCCGTTTTTATGGAATTTTCTGTTTTGCGTAAGTCGACTGTAGCAAAAAATCTAATGAAGTCGTAAAGTGCCGTCTCGGATTAGCCTGCGCGGACAGCGCAGGCTGATAAGAGACGACACTTTACGCAAATGTCCGAATGCCTCTTTTCGCGTGTTGCAAGCCATTTTATCCTACAACTAACGGAAACATGGGGTAGACTGGACCTTTTGACATTCAGAAAATTGACCAATAGCTAAAAGTTTCGACTCGGGTTAGGTTGCGCGGACTGCGCAGGCTGACCTAGGTCGATACTTTTTGCAGATACGTTCAACCCGCTTTTCACAAAACACGGTTTATATATGTATTTATGTGGCGAATCGTATGTCCATATTTTACTATGATATTTTTAAGTAGTCTTTTGCAACTTTCTTTTCCATGTGCAAATTATTTTTGACGATAGATCTAGTTCCATATTTGAATAATCAGGATTTCTATGTCTTGTTCTTAACAGGGGCCATATTTACTACCCTTCTAAGTTGCATATCAATTCTTGATCTAGATTCAGAAAGTAAAGAAAATTCTGATTTGCTTAATCATTGATTTAGACAGCAGAAAGTTTGCGTCTTTGAAATTTTGAAAATTCTTTAGAATAAGAATGTTATAGAGATAGTCGGTAAAAAAAGGACTCTTGATATTTTCAAAAGAATCGAACGGCATGTTGTTTGCCCGGCCGGGTAGCATAGTGGTTAGCGTTATTGACTCGTGACCTGGTTGTTGCAGGTTTGATACCCGATTGAGGCAAACTTTCTGTCCGATGCATGTGAAAGAAAGTAGTCAGTGGCTTTGAAAGAAAGTTGTGTCAGTGCTGATGTGAGAAAACCAGAAACGCATGCGTAGGTGCACTGACCGTTGTGATATGACCTAAGCTATTTAAAAGGCGTTAAACTGCAATACAAACAAACAAATAAAAAACATGTTGTGTGTGTATGCATATGTTAACCGTGTCTCACATGTAACGTTCGATATACGGTTGAGGCAAAATTTCTTTTCGACAATATTTTGCTTCTCACCTCTGATGCATGTGAGACAAGTAGTCAGTGACTTAGAAAGAAAACTGTGTCAGTACTGGTGTGAGAAAGTCAGGAATCACATGCATGGCGCACTGACCTCCGTGATATGACCTAAGCTTTTAAAACGGCGTTAAACTCCAATACAAACATGCTCACATGTAACGCATACGTTGAGTGAAGCTACGATATTTTACTATAAAAAAATTGAATAAATCCAGGATGACTTGCCAATACCAACTGAATATCTTTGAATTTTCATGTATCCGACATGTATAGACACGCTTGCATGCTGACATCATTTAGCTGTTGTATTGGATAGGCAAACCAAAGCTTACCAAACCTGTTAAAGAGCCGGGATTTTGCATGCAAACTGTGTTTAGTCTATCACTTCAAACATTTAGGGTTTCATCCAAATGCCCAAATTAATGATAGTGGAATTACAGTGCTACACAATTTCAAATGAAAATTTATTTTGATCGATTACAGTAAAACCAATGATAACCAAGAAAAGGTGAAAGGTCATCAGGCTACGTTGTTGTCAATATTGATCTAGGAGTTTCGCAGTATTTGAAATGTATATATTTTTCTTAAAGGGGTGCAGAATACATGGTCAAATCAAAAGAACTATCGAAAAGACGTCCAAGGAAAGCATAATTACAAACGAAGAATATAATCTTATAAAGTAATTTCTTTATCTGCCCAACGTTTTCCTTAGGCGTGTTCAGCAGAAGAGATAACATAGATGCACATGGCGGACAGGGTTTATTAATCTCTCTCCACCCACACCGTGACCTTCTATTATTCTTTGAATTCCAAATCGGAACATCATGTATAGAAAATATCACAGCCCATAATCCCAACCACTTCGAGCTACTATCCTTTACAACCTGCTTTTGTAGATTTGCGAAATTTTTGTTACAGAGTCAACAAAGGTCGAGTATTTAAGGAAGGGAAAACACATAGTATTGGTACGGGAAATATTGTAATGCCATTACTTTTACAAGAAATTGTAAATCTTATTTAAATCTTTTGGGGAGCTGTCATAATCGAGGCCGCTGAAAATCGTAGATTGTATGGTATTGGCTCAACTTTTTACCGACAAAATTTTAGACTTGTCCGAATTAAAAGCATTTACAGACGACAAAATGCGACTCAAAAATAAAAATTTGTTTTGGGAAGGGAGGAAAAAATTGTGGGAAACGGAGAAAATGCTGACCACCAGCATTTTCTCCTGTTCCTACAATGTTTTCAAAAGCATTCTTTTTTAGGGTCGTTAAAGGTCGGGATTGTGTGGTAAAAGGGTTGATAGGATAAAAGTGAATGACGAAGGAATTTTTCGATTAGCGCAATCTTTGTCCTTCTTTCGTCACGTTGCTTTTTTATCGTTAATCTTTGACAAACATGTATCTGCAGAGCCACTAAAGTAAATGCATTACTTTATTGCATGTAGCTGAATCTAAGGAATTTCTCCATAGGTTAGCAAAGTTTCTTACATTTTAATGCGCCCGAAGGGACGTATTGTGGTATGTCCTCGTGTTCGGACAGTCCTATTGCAAGTAATTTTGTGTTCGCTCTATATCTTTTGAACCCCTTGTCTAATTTTGAAAATATTCCAAACGTGTGTGCACCTTGGTGACATGATCTGGAAAACGGGGATTTCATGCTACAAGGGCAAGGCCACAGCCAGGGTTCAAAGATGAGATGCTTTTCATTGTTTATTTCATACCTATTGAACTCCCGGTCTGGATTTGAAAGTCACTCACATATGTGTGTACCATGATTAGACGACGTGCAGAGCAGAAGCTGTATATGCACGACTTGTGGCTCAAGGTCACAGCATAGGGTTGGGGGGGGGGGGAGGGATATCAAAGTTGGCATGCTTTTCATACCTACCTTTGTGCGTGCATGTGTATTGCCTCGCTTTGCGGAGCTCTCGTTTCTAGTTATAGTCATCGCATATGAAATCGAGGTCAACTTTTTATTTAAAGAATCTAATAATTCAAATCCCTTACCAGTTAAGTACCAATGTAAGAAAATAATGTGTAAAGTTGGTTAAGAAACAACACATTTCGAGTAATGATGATGTATCAAAAATGAATGAAATGAAAATTTCAAGCCGATAGTGAAAACTCAAATTTTACTATTTCAAAGGTAATGCTTGGGAAGAATATCACCTAATCGGGACAGTGTAGATTCAAGATCAGACTGCACGTTCTGTGCAGTCTGATCTTGATTTACACTGTCTGCAAAATGTCATTGAGTCGCGCTTAGTGGTCTAATGGCTAAGGCTACAAGCTCTGTGCAGTGCACATTGTCCACAAAAGTAACAGTAAATTTCTTCAAATTAATGGAGCAACTGCTCATGAAATGAAGGGTTCCGTTGAGAAAGAAGCTGTGACCGAAAATCTTTTGAATAATTGTCATTAGTTCTGATAAAAAAAATAAAGGATCCAGATGCCAATCCCTTTTTATTTGTCACAATGTTTTTGATTGAATTACTCACTAGAAGCGCAAAAAGTCAGAGCGTTGCAGGAACACTCGATTCTGATCAAACAAATGTCTTGAATGATCATCTATCTTTTTTTAACTGATACAAAATAGCTGATGTTCTGTAGATTGTATTGACGAACAAGTTTTACCAGTAAGATCGTGAGGCTATCTCTCATCCACGGCATATTACAAAACAAGCTATCTGTTAAAAAAGGCAATCAATCTTTTTATTTTTGTCTTCTCCGCTCGCTTTTTTATCATGTAAGAATTCGATTTGGTATCATTAAAAAAAATGACGGATGGTATTTGGTGAAATGACGGAAATGACGAAGGTAGAAACGGCAGATCTTTATCACGTATTAATAATCTGTTTATCATCATCATCATCTTCGTCGTCGACGTCTTTTTCGCGATCGTTTTAGTCATTGTCGTCGCGTCGTCATCTCTAGACCTCTTCAAAGCCAAACCCATTTCGATCCTGTGTTAGGTTTAGAAATAGGCACCTCAACTGTGAACCTTGAATGACCAGACTGATGATTTGTTTGACAAAAATTGGTCCTCGACTTCAAGAGGTTTGGGCCTCATTACTGGTCTCGTTATTAGCTTAATTTTGTTCGTTACTTCCAAAAATTAGATTGACCGCCTACATCTTACTTTCTCCTTCAAGTCATTACGATGCAAGTGGGACTTTTTACGACCCTGCAGTTGGCAACAGTGGAAGCATTTTGGAGAAAGAAGCAATTGCTTGTTTAACTGTACATCAGATAAAATCATTTTAGGCTTGTCCAGCTCGAAAGCATTAGTTGTGTTGATGGATTTACTGTGGCTCAAAAGATAGTATTTGTTGTCCATATGTAGAAATCTTGTTGAACAAGAAGAAAATGGTGGTTACTAGCATTTTCACTTTTTTCCGTAGTATTTTCAAACGCTTTCTTCTTGAAACACAGTCACGAACGTTTAACATTTGCTAGAAAATATGTTTTTATCACTCCGACGTTTATACGTTGTGTCCAGCATACTCCATTTTTAGCTCACCTGAGCACGAAGTGCTAAGGTGAGGTATTGTGATCAGTTGTTGTCCGGCGTCCATCTGTCCGTCTGTCCATCTGTCCGTCTGTCCACAATTCCTTTAAACATCTTCTCCTCCTAAACCGCTGGGCCAATCTTGATGAAACTTGGCAGGGATGTTCCTTAGGTGAAGCTCTACCAAGTTGTTCAAGAGATTGAATTCCACCCATAACTCTAGTTGCCATGGCAACAGAAAGGAAAAAAATAGCAAAATCTTTGAAAATCTTCTTCTCTGAAACTAGAAGGCGTAGTGCTTTGATATTTGGTATGTAGCATCTCCTAGTAGACCTCTACCAAGTTTGTTCATATGATGTCCCTGGGGTCAAAACTGGCCCCGCCCCGGGGATCACAAGTTCGAACATAGGAACAAAGAAGGAAAAATTTAAAATTCTTCTTCTCTGAAACTTGAAGGCTCGTAGCTTTGATATTTGGCATCTAGCATCTCCTAGTGGACCTCTACCAAGTTTGTTCATATGATGCCCCTGGGGTCAAAACTGGCCCCGCCCCGGGGGTCACAAGTTCGAACATAGGAACAAAGAAGGAAAACTTTAAAATTCTTCTTCTCTGAAACTTGAAGGCGTAGAGCTTTGATATTTGGCATCTAGCATCTCCTAGTGGACCTATACCAAGTTTGTTCATATGATGCCCCTGGGATCAAAACTGGCCCTGCCCGGGGGTCACAAGTTCGAACATAGGAACAAAGAAGGAAAACTTTAAAATTCTTCTTCTCTGAAACTGGAAGGCGTAGAGCTTTGATATATGGTATGTAGCATATCCTTGTGGACCTCTACCATGTTTGTTCATACGATGCCCCTGGGGGTCAAAACTGGCCCCGCCCAGGGGCTCACAAGTTCGAACATAGGAACAAAGAGGGAAAACTTTAAAATTCCTCTTCTCTAAAACTTGAAGGTGTTGAGCTTTGATATTTGTAATGTAGCATCTCCTAGTGGACCTCTACCAAGTTTGTTCAAATGATGCCGCTGGGGTCAAAACTAGCCCAGCCCCGGGGTCACAAGTTTGAACATAGGAACAAAGAAGGAAAACTTTAAAATTCTTCTTTTCTAAAACTGGAAGGCATAGAGCTTTGTTATTTGGTATGTAGTGAACCTTGTTCTAAGTTTGTTAGCCCACCTGAGCACAACATGTTCAGTCAGTTCGAAATTGGGTCACCTGGGGTCATAAACTAGGTCACTAGGTCAAATTAAAGTAATACCTTTTGGGCACTCTAGAGGCCACATTTATTGCTCAAATGACCTGAAATTTGGTCAGAATGTTTGTCTTGATAAATCTCGGATGAGTTTGGATTTGGGTCACCTGGGTTTATAAACTAGGTTACTAGATCAAATTAAAGTAATACCTTGTGGGCACTCTAGTGGCCACATTTTTTGCTCAATTGACTTGAAAATTGGTCAGAATGTTTGTCTTGATAAAATCTCACATAAGTCTGAATTTGGGTCATGTGGGTTTTAAACTAGGTCACTAGGTCAAATTAATGAAATACCTTGTGGGCACTCTAGAGGCCACATTTATTGTTTAATTGATTTGAAAATTGGTTAAAATGTTTGTCTTGATGAAATCTAGGATGAGTACAAAATTGGGTCACCTAGGGTCATAATCTAGGTCACTAGGTCAAATTAAAGAAATACCTTTAGGGCACTCTAGAGGCTACATTTCTTGCTCAATTGACTTGAAAATTGGTCAGAATGTTTGTCTTGATGAAATATCGGATGAGTTTGAAATTGGGTCACCTGGGGTCATAAACTAGGTCACTTGGTCAAATTAAAGAAATATCTTGTGGGCACTCTGAAGCCACATTTATTGCTCAAATGAATTGAGAATTATTCAGAGTGTTTGTCTTGATAAACGTTCAGGTAAGTTCTAAATTGGGTCAACTGGAATCATAAACTAGGTTACTAAGTCAAATTAAAGAAATACCTTTAGGGCACTCTAAAGGCCACATTTTATGCTCAATTGACTTGATAATTGGTCAGAATGTTTGTCTTGATAAAATCTCACATTAGTCTGAATTTGAGTCAATTGGGATCATAAACCAGGTCACTAGGTCAAATTAAAGAAATACCTTTTGGGCACCCTAGAGGCCACATTTAGGGCTCAAATGACTTGAAGATTCTTCAGAATGTTTGTTTTGATAAAATCTCACATCAGTCTGAATTTGGGTCATGTGGAGTCATGAACTAGGTCACTAGGTCAAATTAAAGAAATACCTTGTGGGCACTCTAAAGGCCACATTTATTGTTCAATTAATTTGAAAATTGGTTAAAAAGTTTGTCATGATGAAATCTAGGATGAATTCAAAATTGGGTCACCTGGGGTCATAATCTAGGTCACTAGGTCAAATTAAAGAAATACCTTTAGGGCACTCTAGAGGTCACATTTCTTGCTCAACTGACTTGAAAATTGGTCAGAATATCTGTCTTGATGAAATATTGGTTGAGTTTGAAATTGGGTCAACTGGGGTCATAAACTAGGTCACTTGGTCAAATTTAAGAAATACCTTGTGGGCACTCTAGAAGCCACATTTATTGCTCAATTAACTTTAAAACTTTTCAGAATGTTTGTCTTGATAAATTTTTTGGTGAGTTTTAAATTGGGTCACGTGGGGTGATAAATTAGGTCACTAGGTCAACTTACGGAAATTCCTTGTGGACGCTCTAGAGACCACATTTTAAGCTCAACTGACCTGACAATTGGTCAGAAATTGAATTATGCATGTGGAGTGAATTTCGCCTATTGACTCAGGTGAGCGATCCACGGCCATCATGGCCCTCTTGTTTATCTAGAACTAGCTTGTCCAGTAATATGTAAAGCACAATCGTACGGTGCTCTGAAGGGGTTCAATATGGCCTGCAACACGCGAAAAGGGGCATTCGGACATTTTGGTAAAGTGTCGTATCGGCTCAGCCTGCGCAGTCCGCGCAGGCTGATCCGAAACGACACTTTCCGTTTTTATGTAATTTTCTGTTTTGCGTAAGTCGACTGTAGCACAAAATCTAATGGAGTCGTGAAGTGCTGTCTCGGATGGGCCTGCGCAGGCTGATCGGAGATGACACTTTACGCAAATGTCCGAATGACCTTTTTCGCGTGTTGCAAGCCAATTATATCTCCGTGATCCCTTGCACCGACCAAGTCAGTACATAATTATGAATCCATCAAATCCATCTTGTCTAACAACCATCAATACCAGGTAAGCTAGTCTCAATAATTAGACGCTACGGTGATTTTTTTACATATTTGGACATTTATTGTGCACTGTACCGTGTCAAGTCCATCGTAAATTTTCTGGTAGCAAAGAAAGGGCGCTATACCGACTTTGTTTCGTCTGTTTAATCTGTATTGCAGCGAAATGCAATTAACTTTTAGTAACAAACATGACCATAAGACAAATTATTAAACCTTTCATTACTTAAAGAGCTTGTAGAAGTCATTTATGACATGTTAATCTCGGAAAAAAAAACTGACGAAATTTATCGTCTGTAGTGGCCATTTTGTGTGTTTTCGGGAACATAAACAACTCGAGTAACAGATGAAATGAACTGTTTTGTCCTATGTTTAGCGTTTAAACTGAAAGTATTTGTATTTCAAACGAAAGATTATTGATTACGCAAGCAACAGGTATGTTTCTATCCCAGTTTTGTGTTCTATTTTTGTGAAATTATGAGAGTTAAAACTTAAGCACAAAATCTCTGCGGAGATTTCAACTGTATTTTTTCACGATTGTCTCTGTACCCAGAGGCGACGACTCAAACAGTACCATCGCCTTCGGGACAGTTATCTGTACTATAGGTCAACATGCACGGACTACGTAAGCTGACTTGGGTTGCTACTTTAAGCTGATGCGTTAAACCCCTTTTCACAGAGCTAGGCTAAATAGAGGGATACAAAGCAACATTTTACGTTTTCTAGCTTACTTTTTAAAAACCGAAATATTATCGGCGAATCGTTACCCGTTCTACATAGCAATCAACCTTGAAATTTAAATAAATGGAGCCCTTTGGAGTATTTTAAGTCTTCAGATTGACCCGTGCCGTGCAGAAGCTAATATCTGAAAACGTCCGCCCTTCAAGTTATTAAAAAGGGTTGAAGTCTCATCGAAAAACTCGCGTGTCTATATACATGAATTTAGCAACGCACTATATGTAGACGCTACGATACTGCTACTGAACAATGAAAGGAAAAAATTATCATTTCACGGGATAACATATTTACTTAATTTGACAGGTCAAACTTATATTTAAATATGGTCACCGAAAGAGAGTGTTTAATGTGAAGACTAATAGTGTGCCAAGATTGCATGGAAAGTCAAAAATCGTTTTGATTTACCACCATATTTCTCAACCCTTTCAGGCGAAAACAGGAACATGATATGTGCAATATAATGTTAGATCTGTTCCTGTCGCTTGTTTAGTCAAGCCGGTTATATAAAACAAGCATGAGTTTCAGTGGATTGAATTCTCAACCATCGAAAGAGGTAGAATTAATATGAATTTTTGGCGCTGGTTAAACCCACATCCTTGGGCACACATTTATAGAAGTTTTGAGTCTTTGAGTCTTATATTTTTTATTAATTTGTACATTAGACTAGAACGGTTTTTTTTTTTTAATTTTAAGTTTCACCAGACCAAATGATCTATTCTATCTCAGAATTTTAACGTAATTGAAAATGTTGAGGTCGGTTTTATTTGTTTCGACAAGCGAGCTGATCAATACTTCTCATCTGTTTCATATGATTTATTCCGTGCAAGTTTACCTCAATGCGTCAAAAGAAGAATAAAGAAAAGCAACGTACGTTTTGGTTTCAAGGGAAATAACTTTTTAAAGGCGCTCCATAACTGATTCGAGTTATTTTTCCACTTACAGTAGGTACCACACTCCAAAAGCCGATTCTGACAGGACTTATGAAAAAACAAGTGCAGATGTAAATTTTTGGCACGTGAATGAGATCTATAATGAATGTTGCTGACATTTTTTTTTTCGAATTAATTGTTATCTAACTGTTGGCCAATATATCGGATAAACATGACATGACACTGGCTTATTACTGCACTGATATTTATAAAACTGACAATCAACATGGAGTAAGGTTAAGTAAATGAATGTAAGTAAACACATTGTGGCAAAAGGAGAACTCACGAGCAAATTCACCTGTTGCAAGAGATTTTTTTCCCCAATTGATCTGTTTTATGTTTCAAAAATCGTTTCAAGGAGGTGCAATATCAAATCGTTTGAAGAATGTGCACTATCGACAGAATATCTATGACAAACAACCTAATGGCTAGAAAACCATTTACTTAGTATCATATCAATTAGTATCGAAGACTTATTATTTCCAGTGGTTCAAGACGAAATAATTGATTACCGTTATCAGTTCGTATAAGTATTATTAGCAATTTCCTTTATGTTTTTAGGGTGTGTACGTACGCGACTCAATAGCCTTTTACGGACATTGTAGATCAAGATCAGACTGCACAAAGCGTGCAGTCTGATCTTGGATCTACACTATCCGGTAAGATGGTACTTTTCCCCAGAAGAATAACTTTGAAATTACCAAATTCAGATTTTTACTATCGTCTTGAAAGTTTCACTTAAGTTATTAAGCAGGTTAACCCTTTACCAAACAGTCCCTGGTTTTAACGACCCTGAGGAATAAGCCTTCTGAAAACACTGTGGGAAAAGGATAAAATGCTGGTAACCAGCATTTTCTCCTTTTCCCACAATGTTTTCTACTCTTCGAAAGTCAAGTTTCAATTTTTGAATCATGTTTACTTTGTCGTCTGCAAATGCTTTCAATTTGGACAAGTCTAAAATTTTGTCGTTTGGTAAAGAGTTGTGAGTATACTGAGTAAGGTTCAGGAAAAGTGCTTGCAACATGGTGCCAGAAACCAATATCAAGCATTAAGAATGTGAAATAAAATAACAATAGTATAGAATATGATTAGTATTAACCCCTGTAGCGTCGATTTAACGCAAAAGGTATTTTCAGTTTAAAAATAAGACAAAAAAAAAATCACTATGTCAAGGTTACTCTTGTCTAAAGTGTTTCAGCAAAGCGGACTGTGTAGATCAAAGATCAGACTGCAAGTTTTGTGCAGCCTCATCTTGATCTACACTGCCCGTAAAGACAATTAAAGTTGTGAAAGGCGCTTTATGGGATTATACGAGACTATTCGATGATACTGCGTGCTAAATACTAATCCTCGAGGCCACATGGTTTCATAAAAGAAGATTTTCAAAATACACTTTTAATATTTGTAAAACATTTATGTGCAGGGCGGCGCTAGCGTGTGAAACCAGGGACATAAAGTGAATACGTTTGATAAAAGGCAACTTGACAATGTTACATGAACTCGTACGTGCTAATGCCCGGCATTTTAGGCCTGGCAATTTATACAGAAAAAGTGTTCCATGTAATGCTAGTGCTTTATGTAAAAAAATTAACCTCTGGAATGGGGCCATGTTTGACCCTTGGGCCAAAATTTTAATACAATTGGTAAAAAATCTCTACAATCTCTTGTTTTAAGGATACATTTTTAATACAATTTTAACAATTTTAAGGATACAGTTATTGGTAAAAGATCTCTACGAGCCTCTCAATGGCCCTGATTTCAAAGATTATCCCCGTCCTGCAGATAGAATATTTTACAAATTATATAAAGAGAGTAGATCTTATTTTGAATACCCTCTTGCTTGAAACCATGTGACCGAGAGGAGAGTATTTGGCACCTTATATCATCGGATAGTCTGGTATTAATGAGTGTTCATTTTGTATCCTGTGGCTACTTTATTTCAAGACATTGTTAATGCTGTACATTGATAAAAATCTCTAATACGTGATGCTATAAACAAATTATTTATACACAGGCCCATGCAGTTTTATTCAATAATGTAACCCTGTAGAAATAATTAGAACACAATAGCCAAAAGCTCGACTAACCGCCGAAACAATTCACACAGTTCAGAGAACGAGACAAGCGTATGTTAACTGGACATTATTTTAGTTGTCTTCGTTTAATCAGCTTCAGATTCAAAATTCTCTCTCTTTTTCTTCTCTCTCTCTCTCTCTCTCTCTCAAACACATTCACCAAATACGTCAAGGCCATGTATGTAAACTGTCCGTATCAGCTCGTGAACATTACATGATAGTCTAATGATCCGCTGATTGCTTTCCTGTTATTCAAGAGAGTGAATTGGCAATATCAGGAGAGCTGTGACTGTGTGTCTACAGTCCCTTGACATAATTCTCTTCGCGTTTGAAACAGCTGTTAGAGGGCACATATAATTGTGTTCCTATATTCCCTCGACGTATTTTTTTCGCGTTTCAAACAGCAGTTTTGTCACAGATGCCGTAGAAAGTTGGACATAATAATAATATTGCATTAGTATAAAAAAAAAAACGAGATAGCTCCACGTGATAACTGTATTTACCCTTAGACACATAACTAAATAAAACCGAGCGTTTGAAGGCTGGTAAAAAGACCTAAACCTTGCAAGTTCAAAAGTGACTGGATCAGAAAATCTACCAGTTTGTCGGGCTTTGTAGATCCCGGATCCGTCAGCACAGAATGTGACCTAACCAGGTCGTAAAGCATCAAACATTGTTTTGGAACCGAAGGGGTTCGGGTCCATAATCAGAGGTGACAAAGCTCAAAATAACATAAGATTTGTATTTTCTGAAAGATGTGCAGTTGTTTAGTTTTTGTAGTTGTGATAAAAGATAAATTATGAACAATGGTATACTCATCTTTTATGGTTTTTAGAATTTTTTTTAAAGATTCGGTTTTGTTTTTTCATTTGTAAAGAAAACAAAAGTAAACAAAAATATTTAAAGATAGCCTCGACCAGTGTTAGAAATCGCATTTATGCACAAAAAGATCACTGTGTTTCAAACATATTTCTTTAGAAAAAGGAAAAAAAAAAAAGTTCTGTGTAAAATCAACTTTTTAAGAATCAGGGAAGACAGTCTTGGTCTAAAAGGATACATCTGTCTGACAAGTATTCGATTTTTACTGTTAGACTTGTGATTTTACGTCAATTTTTATTTGAAATATAATAAGCAGCTAAAATTGAAAGAAATGTATAGCGAAAGTATTACGAGTTGACTCTTTCGAAGACGGTTAAATTTTAGATTTGTTCATGTACAAAAAATTTACTCGCAAGACATTAAAAGTGTCTCAATTCGAGGGGTTTATTCCCTGAAATATATAAAAAAAAAAAATTAAGGGAAAAAAAGAAATGCTTGCCACTAGGATTTTTCCATAGTGTCTTGAAAAGATTTCGTTCTGACGATGGATTATGAGATAGTTTGGGAAAGGATTATAAAATAAAATTATGAATACATCCGCAAGTGAAGCTATCAGCCAAACGTCAAGTCGACCGGAAGTTGGGTGGCGACAAGATGAAATTTTGGAAGGTGATGCAACTTGGATATTGAGTTCTGCTTTTCTTATATTTACAATGCAGTCAGGTACGAGATTTTCTTAATTTCTGGGGATACCTTGGGAAAAGGCAAACATACGTTTATCATGTGCAATACATTGTATGAAAATAATGATTCGATTTCGTAAGGCTTTTATTTGAAATTTTATGGAAACTACATGACTATAACCAAGATCAGATTGCATGTATATGTAGGTTCATACAGGTTTGGTCCAAGCTCTCTTAGGTAAACGAGATGTATATTCATTCTATGTAGGAAAAAATACAGAAGTCAATTGTGTGCATTAAGATGCAGCTTGTGAAATAAACGACTGAACACTTATGTTAGTTTAAAGAAAAAATCTTAACAATGTCATCAATTTTCTTGGTATATTGTTACTAGTCACTTGATTCAAGTGAAAGCGTTTTTATTTTGTTATTCCTATTGTCGATCTATTTCAAAAGAATTAAAACAGTACAAAATACTCAAACCTTTGGCAAATGAGATTTTTTACTTACATTAAAAAAAGTACATTTCATACATCATGTATCTATTTTTTACTAAAACGTTCGTCTTCGGCGATCCGGCTGGTTCGACAACGGCTACAAGTCTTTTTAGACGGGCATTGATATTGACCAAAACCAATTTTAACTTTTATGGGACAGAAACGGTCCAAAGTACAATGCAATCGCTTGAAATGACGAATTGATTAAAGAAAGAAATCGAATCTTGGAGCCCTTTCACGAAAGCCTTCCTAAATTCTACTATTTACTAACCCAATTGTGTCGAATCCTTTGGCATTCCATTGCCATAGCGAACAACGGACTTGATCTGACTGGTCAATATCAGTATCAATTCAAGTACATACTTATTCTTTTCTTACGTCGACTCATTTCTTTCTCTAGTTATTTATATTTAATTTGTTTTACTGTTATATATGATTTGAACATCGATTGTGAAATGGAGAGATACACTTTTACGCGATGTAAAGGCCAAACGAAGTGCACTGTAGAAATATTCATACCTGCTTTGTTGGCAATCAAGGACAAAAAATCTCATTAATGTCATTATTGATATGAAGATTGCGTGTGCGAGCATGTTAAAGGTGAGGTACCAAACGTTGGTTACTCCTGATTCTGGTAGTAATTCTGTTTGCTCTGTTGACATGTGTGGATTATAATCAGACTGCAGGGAATATGAAATTTGATCACGGATGTACACAGTAAAGTCACCTATGATAAATTTTGGCTATAGCACCACTGGACATGAAAATTGTCATTTTTCAATTACTAGAAATGCTCATGTTATTCAACTAGCGCTCTTAGGGTTTCGGTTGTTGCGGTAAAAATTACTATTAATCACAAATAGCTCAACGAACAATATTTGTAAACAGTGAAAGACTCCATGTTAGTTTATTGGTGGATGATGGCGCTGTTTAATCCATGACTGTCACACGATTTTCTACTCTATCATTTGAATTTCTCTTGTGTACTGCGTCTTTCCCTTTGAGCTCTAAACAACATTTAGCGAAACATATATTTTCAAAGCGTAATTTTAAAAGACCAAGATGTAGAAATATAATGGCTGATTGGCTAGAATGTCATACACAATTTCCAAATCTGTAGACCCTAAATCAGACTGCAGATTCTGTGCATCTGATCTTGATCTTCCCTGTCCGCAAATCCTGTCCTGAATTCAACTTTTGGGCGAAGGTATGAAGTTATTATGATATCAAAGTTTCAATGAAATCATAAGAGAAAGACCGCATCCTTATGGATAATTACAGCTAAATGAAGCGTTTGAAAGTTCACAATAATAGGTGGGTTTAGTAGAAGTCGATGGGGTAGATGGACGTAATGTGCTACAAGTAAATAACTAAGAGGAAAGATGCTGCAAAACTCGTTTGAGTTGTACCCATCGTAATAAAAAATATTCTTCATTCGCAACATGACTGGTTTTACTTTTTTGCATTAGTCTTTAGAAAGTCTGAGACGTTGTTTACAAATATTTACTCCGAGTCCAGTACCGCTTTTGGTTAGATAGTCGTATCAAACTTAACAGCATAGATTCAAGTTCAGACTGAGCGTCCTTGGTGTCCGATTCTCTGCAAACAACAGTGTAAAATTGCCTTTTGAATTAAAAGGGTCGAATTACACTTTATTGACGTTAGATTCATCATGTGACGCACTTCTCCGGGGCCTTTATAATTCCAATGATGCCCATTTTCGAGGAAATACTGCAACATTATAGATTATTACAGTAAGTTAGAGTTGTGGTGATCCTGTTAAATTTGGTCAACCTAAATCCCTTCAAAAGATGTTAGACGTAAAATCCAACGACCAAACCCTCAATGCCAACGGATGCAACAAGGGATTTTGCTTTTGGACCAACCTCAATAATAAGACGACATTGTATATCTAGAGCACTGAATGAAAATACACAATAATACATCCGACATTTCGAAAGAAATGCTGCGTCCCAACTGTATATCCACATCCAGTTTCTGCAAATGTTTATTGGTTGATACCTACCACCTTTTATAGATGCATGACAGGGGATGGGACCTGTTTCTCATTAGCTAAATACATGAATTATTTTGAAATACTCGAAACCAAAACTACAAGCTTTAATACTCATATCTGAAATCGATTTTCAGAAAGCGGGAAAACGTTATGTCACAATTAAATCATTTGTTATATATGTGTTTAATAATGCCAGTCTTCCCTGATGAATCGATCCTTTGTCGTCGTTTGCAATGCATTAATAGATGCTATCGACACATAACAACACAATTGTTGATCCTTTCAGCAACACAGGCAAACACAAGGGGTTTTGCAGACGGCATAAAGCAAGATAGGACTGCAAAGAACGTGCAGTCTGATGTTTGACCTGATCTGTCTGCTTGTTTTAGTCAAATCTGTAACATAAAAATAAAACCTGAGTTTCGGGCAATTTCAATTTCAGCCGTCTAAAGAGGCCGAGGATACATATTTGCTGCTGAAGGATAAAAAATGATAGGACCTTAATAGAACGTTTTGTCGAAGTTTGATTGCAAGATAACACGTCTTTTTTAGTTAAAGTGGGGATGTTCGGAAAACGATAGTTCAACTTATCAATTCCTGCGAATGACATTCGTTACCCCAGCACAGATGTTGCAACAAGAAGCTCGGTGCAAGCAAATGTGCAACCAGCGCCAGTGCAATATTACTTTCTGGCTCTTAAGTTCGAAAGAAACAACGCAGTTTTTGATCAGTTTTAACAATTTTCAGAGTTTAGAATTATACTGTACACAATGCGAGTTAGAATGGTGGTCGGAGGGCGTTTAGAGGCTTTGCTCAAACTGTTACATTTGCACATTGTATGTTTCGTAGTTAGAGGAGAAAATACAAAACTCCTATGGTTTGCAAAAGTGTTAAGACTGTAAGGAAAAGCAATGAAGAATACTGAAAAATAGAGCGGAACAGTTTTTCATGCAAGGTGCGGGGGGTGGGGAATCTTGATACTTGTCGTGCACGTGGTATGGGCCAAGAACTGCTGTTGACTTGCCAAAACGTCAAGTTGAAGCCTTTTTCCTTGCCTTTAGATTGGGCGGCTCGAAATTCCCAAATCTTCCCAAATCAAATATACCCAAATCTTTCCAAAATCAACCCAAATCTTCTCCAGAAAGATTTTGGTAGATTTGGGAATTTCGTGCTGCCCACAGGGGCGGCACGAAATTCCCAAATCGCCCCAAATCTTTCCCAAATCTCCCCTTATGTAACCAATATCATTACAAGACAGACTAAAGTACCGGTAAATAAATTTCGAACTGCGATCTGATTAAAAGGTGTAAAGTGATCTATTCTCCTGTTTCATAGGGTCTTCTTATTTTAAGGAATTTTAACATCGTTTTGTTGAATACAAGCAGAGATTATTCACAAATTCCCCAATTCAAGTTAAATAAAGCGGTCGATCAAAGCTTATATTTTAAGGTTGTAAAAAAATCGAGAAAAGTTTGGTGGTGTCTTTGGTCGTAACTCAGAGCGTCGGTCTTGCGATCAAAGACTTTCTTTGTTCGATTGCTATGAGCGGCCATCAACCTATGCAATTTTCATTGGACCAAATATTCGTCAGTAGTACCGGTGTTAGTGTATTAGACAAATTGTTTTCACACGATGACTATTTTCGTCTTCGTAGTAAAACGATTATCAATTTACTCTCGCTAGTCTCGGAAGGAAATATCTTGCATATAGCTGACACCCTGCGAGTTTTACCCTCAGAGCGCTGAATAAACCGAGCAAGCATTTTCAGTCTAAAAATAAGACCTTATAACTGTAGTTTCAAAGTTACTGTTGTACAGAATGTCTCAACAAGCGAACATTGGGCATCAAAGGTCAGACTGCAAGTCTTGTGCAGTCCGATCTTGATCTATGCTGACCGTAAAATCAACTATAGCAGCTGTAGTAGTATAAGTAGTAGTAGTAATGGTAGTAGTAGTAGTAGTATCAGCATCAGCAGCAACAACAATGTTACAAGGGAAAAAAGGGGGGTTATTTCTCTACGTGGTCCTTTCTTTTCATGAGGGGGTCATTCTACTACAGCTAGAGGGGGGTCCTTTCTCTACAGTCTGGGGTCATTTCTCTACGTAGAATAATGACCCATGGGTCATTCCTCTACGTAGTGAAGTGACCCATGGGTCATTTTGTAGGGGAGGGTCATTTCTCTGCATTACACCGGCACTGAAAGTGTTAAATTTAACCAGCGTGTTTAAATCGTTGCATACTTGTGTAACCGAAATTGGACAGTAAAATTTGTAAGTTGAGCAAACTATAATTTCTAATTCACTCTACTACCATAGTTTTTCCTCTAATGAATTACCATTCTACAGACTGGGTAGGATGATCTTTGATCTAAATCGTGCGATACTTGGTGCAAGACTATGACCGAAAACAAGCATTCATTTGATTTTCAGGCCTTCAAAAAAGATGGTCATTTAGTTCGGCCTCCACACCCACAATTGGTGTTCGATTTTCCTGGTTTGTGTCAATATTTCCGTAAGATCGTATTCATACTCAACACTAATTGATAAGCAAATAATACTGTTGAAAAAAAACCCCAATTTTATGCCTAGTTTTATTGATTTCTTAACATTTAAAACTAGAAACAAGCCAGTCATCACGTAATTATGAATGTATAAAATCCATTTTTTCTAATAACTGGCGGAATCCTTATGTAGAATGGTCCTTGGACATGCAAAAAATTGACATAAAGCAAAGACTTTCGATACAGGCCACCCTGTTCGTACTGGGCAGGCTGACCCTGGTCGATACTTTTGCAGATGCATTAAACACCATTTTCACAGAACATGACTCGTACAAAAAAAATGGCTCATATGATGGGAATTGTTTCAGAAAGGACAGATAAGATAACAGGCAAAGGAGAAAATGCTGGTCACCAGTATTTCCCTCTTTTCTTACAATGTTTCAAAAGCCAGTTTCCTCTAGTTTGTTAAAACTTGGATCGTGTGGTAAATGATTACCAGTATGGGTTGAAGGTACGGGCTCAATTTATACATACAACTTAGAAAAGAGCTTAATGGTGTAGAAGGCAATGCTTTTTTTCAACTCTTTCTATTATGGGCAAACGGCCTCGATACTGAATTTCTTTGTCTATGTCTTGACCAGAGGTCAAAATTTTAGACTCGTGTGTACTAAAAACACTAGTAGACGACGATCAAATGATTGTATTTTACTTTGATGTGATTGAAACAAATTTGGGAAAAGGAGGAAACGCCAATCACAAGCATTTCCTCCTTTTCCCTAGATGATTTCAAAAGTTTTCCTTCCCCAGGGTCGTTGAAACAGTGGAAGGCTATGTAAACAGTTGAATGATCTTGAAAACATTGTAAAGCAAGGAGTTTATCCTTGAACTCTTCGCATCCTTACTATGTACATCCTTTCAAACACGTTTTTTGTAAATTAGAATTAAACTGGTATTTTTGAGGAGATGGGTTGAGTATCAAAATATAAATATAAGCAGAGCAGACCATACGCTTAACTCTTATCCTACCGGTTGCGACCATACATGTAATTTGCAGAGAAACTAAAGCAAGGTCAGACTGCACATACTTGCAGTCCGATCTTGTCCTACACCCACCGCTGCTCTTTCTGTAATCTCGGTCCAAAAACCCCATTCAATGACAAATACTGTCACATTACTTCATTGACAGTATAATTCAACAGGACAAGGCTTAATTTCACTATATTGATCCCAATTCGAGAACGGAAATATAAATCATTAAATAGGGATAATATGAAATAATAGCTGTTTTAATATTAACAGAACATGTTTACAATTAATCTATCAGTTGAACAGATATTTCTATCATTTTATTCAGCATGCGACTCATTGTGATTTGCCAAGACCACTTTTTAAAACACTGTGACAGAGTGAATTTACCGGTAGGGAGCACTTTCTCTTTTTGCAAAAACGGCGTCACGTGTTTTATGTACAAAGCCCTTATTATGTTATTTATCCATATTAAAATAAAATTTGAAAGTCATTTAATGCAAAGGTTGTTTCAGGGTGTGCTAGTTAATTTACATATTAGCAGACACGTCTCCAATATTATTCCAAATACACCATTTGTACAGACTTACTTTGTGCTTAAAATTGATGGTGCGGTTGGAACTTCATGAAATGTCTTTAACCAAGATAAACTGTTTATTATGTAGAGAGTTTATCGCATCATATCTATGACAACAACAACAACGATAGCCACTAGTTTGGAGGAGATGGCGAGTGATCCGCAAACGGACGCGATATGGATTCTTCACTGTTTACATAAGGTCAAATTACATTTTACAATACATATTTGGCTGCTTTTATGCTATCCTTTTTCTAATTAACCCTTTTACCTTTTGCAGACCTTAATGGATATCGGTTACTACCAACGCCCACGTCAGTTCGTCGAGAAAAAATGAATGCTGTTTAATTGGGCGATTTAAGACTTAACGCATAATTGCTAGTTTACATAAATTCCAATCTAGAAACAGTTCTTTGTGATACACCTATCTTTTTTAAATTAATTTTCAACCTTGCAGATATTCACTGGAAATAGACTGGCTTTTCGGACAAGTAATTACAGCGTTTACCACTCCTCTAACAGTTATTGATTTAATAGCACGTTATGGTCAGTGCTTCAACTTCCTGTACATGCATAGCTTTGTAAAATGCAAATGGAATTAACAGGTTTCAAATGCAGTGTTTGGATGCAGTTTACATATCTAACATTACAGTATTTCTTTTCAAATGTCGGATATCTCAGTGAGATTGTTGTGCCTACACAGTGGTCCCGGGATGTATTAGTTTAGAGCTGCTTCGGCATTTTTATGTAGTTTTCACTACGTTTTTATTATTATTATCATTATTATTATTTGTTTGTTTTTATAGACGTGGATCCGTCCTGGATGAAGTTTGAAATGTTTAAAAATTGACTTTACGACAATTAAAATATATAAAGTTTTGTCAAAAGGGTAACGATAGGAAAAGAGAAAATACTGTTTACTAACTTTAACCCTGCTCACGCATTATTTCATATTATTTCAAACACAAATGTTATTATGTATTCCACATTTGATTCGCCGACTGCAAATTGATTTCAATGTGGAAGAGTAAAAACAAATGTGATTTCCTCTTTTAAAAAGCTAACATAAACAAGGTGTATCACTGAGAAGTGATAGATGCCCCCGAAATAAACTTTTCCTGCAGGCTTTGGACATGAACTACGACTATGGACACAAGTCTTTCAAAATCTTCTGACCCGGTCGTGACCCTGACCTTTGACCTACAGACAAGTTTCTTACGCGCGCTACATCATTTATATGTGGCTGACAACAATGCAATGTTTTACTGAATATCATCTATAATTGAAAAAAAACTTACAGGTCGGACACGAACACTAACCCCCCATAATACATTTTACTTTGATGTGGCCTTGACCTTTATTAACCTACAGATATTACTCTTTCTCAGGACACGTCGTCTTAGCGTGGTTAGCATTTGTGTAAACTGTAAAGTTTTTTTTAAATTCAGCGATAGGGAAAAGAGTTGTGGCCCGGACATGAAATCAGATATTTGACCTTGCCGTAACTAAACAAAAACTATACGCCTCCTAAAATCTTTTTTCAGGGGCATGACAAAAAGACATTTTTGCTAGAGTTCGGTCTTTGAAGATCCATTGGTCTATCAAAGAACACTAGAACTTTTTCTTGGTCGATCATCGAACAAGAATTAACTAGCACATTGGTGCATCGCCTGTTTATCACGGAATACTGAAATTTTCATCAACACCATCACTATAAATAGCACTTTGGTGCCTGCCTCCATATTGTATATAGTAAGACAAGTTATGCAACGAAATCGAAGAAAATTTGACCTCCTGTTTCCTATGAGAGATAATATTTAAACGAAAAACGGAAAAAATGGCTCTAGTTAGCGATGCAGATGGGTTCACAAATGTGTTTTCCTGTGTACCCTTACCTTCAAAGGTTCCAAACGGCTTTTGTATTGAAGCAATAGGGCTGATCTCAAAAATTTTAAAAAGCTTCCACATTTTCCGGATCACCATGCGCTGACGTCACACAATTCATTATGACACAGCGAATCATGATTAAGTTTTTTTTTTTTTCAAACAAAGATCTAAAAAACTTTGTGTCACAACTTTAGATGTAGAACCACGCAGGCGTATCGGCCTCATTTCTATCTGTCCTTAAAATCTTTAGAAATTCCATAATGAGTTTCAGGTTCCCCCGATAATTATTTGTCATCGGCTTAACTAGAAGCCTATATAAATGAAAAAGAGCTCATTACGAACTTCACGACAACCTGTTCTAAAATGGACGTAATTTTTCAGAGTGCATTGACATATTTATGTACTGACATTCTAACAATGTCAGTAGCTTAGTCATTAAACGTTCCAAATCGGTTTCGAGTTTCATTCAAACATTGTGACATGGGTTTCTGGTCAATGTCAGTAGATAAATAGAATGTACATTTTATGAATGAGTGAGGCTGCGTAGCTACATACAAATGTGTCAGGATATAACCAAAAAGTTGTGATATTAAAAAATTAACAGTACATCCAATCGAGAAATGAAACGTGGATAGATTGACTGATCTTCAATGCATCAACAATAAATTTTGAATATCTGTAATTATTTTCACACTCATGAATGAATTTTTATTGTCGAACAAATGGTGTTACAAAATTTATAAAATTGTCATATACACTGCAAGAAAAATGGAAGTGTTGTTTGTTTTTTCGCTGTAGTAAGACGAGGACAAAATCGTTGAAAATGAGAATTATTTCGGTATCTTCGAGCGTTAGAATGACTAATAAGTAGAACAAATCTTAATAAACATTTTTCATCTTAAACAGTTTATATTAATGTGTTCAATGCCAAAGTCGAAAATTAAAATTCTTAGAGATTTTTGTTTTCATCAAGTTTACGCCTATTTCACATTGTATATCTCCGCAAACACGTTTTGAACGTATATAAGCTCCTGCACATGAAGGTTTAAAAATAACAGGTCTTCACACCTTTAACACCTTGGTTAAGCTTAACACAGACACACTCGTGTAAATGAAAAAAGTTTTCGATAGACCATACCATACCCATCCCACGAAGAATTCTTTTGTATTTTCATGTCATAGCATAGGTTAGGGAGTTTATCGTCTAACATTTCTGGAGACTGTTCTAAATTAGTGAGACTTCTCTTATATCTGATTAATACCATAGGAAAATGCTAAGTACAGGACAGAAAACGAATGGGGCGGTGTATGTGATATGGCCGTTAGCGAATGTCTCTATCAGACAGAAACTTGTTCACACATAGATTGAAAATGGGAATTGTATCAATGTGATAAATACAGATCAAATACTGAGCTCTGACTGGATAATTTATCGGAACCTGGTCTAAAGATAAAACACTGAGAAGAATATCGAGAAGAACCCCAAAAGACCAATGTAATCGCTCGAATGCTGGTGGAGTTTTTAGAACGAATTATGTTGAAAACTGTTTTTTAATCAAATGTTTTAAAACAAATGTAATCTGGCATTCTACCATTTTACTCACATTATATTTAAGACTAAATAAAGCTTTATGTATCATCTAACAAACTTTGACAAAAGGTTTGCATCTTACATGTTTGTACTGGAAAAACCCGTTATCTTAAATTGTAGTGTGGATCAGCCGTTACTATCTTATTCTGATGAACCTGTTTTTTTTTTCATATTTCCGAAACCTTTTTTCCTGTCTCACTTTTGATTATGTTGTGTTTTCTTTCATTCATTGA
This sequence comes from Hippopus hippopus, assembly GCA_946811185.2. Taxonomy (NCBI): domain Eukaryota; kingdom Metazoa; phylum Mollusca; class Bivalvia; order Cardiida; family Cardiidae; genus Hippopus; species Hippopus hippopus. The sequence continues at coordinate 11,934,503 of OX328104.1, forward strand.
GGGAGCCAAAATATAATGGACAATCTTACTGATCATTTTCCAATTCATTCTCACAGATCCGTGCATTGTATGGTTCACCACATTCAGGTTACCTGCTACGGACTCAAACGTCTACCTTGGCTTCCATAAATACATTATTAAAACTGCATTTCATAACTAAACAGCAGAACATATTCTTTAAATGGTGTTAATGTATCTTAATAAATGGAAACATACACTGCTCTTTTGATAGAACATGGTACATCGTTACTTTAGTAACAAATCTGGTTCAGTAATAATTCTATCAGTTCAAAGGAAACTGAACCACATGTCCATTTTATGGAAGAAAATTCCCAACAGCGGACTTGCTTGAAATATCAAAACAAAAAGGGACAACAGTCTATCTAGTTCGCCTGAAAACAGTTATGACCTCATATCATTTGCATCTTATATGACGTATGTAAAGTTGAAAAAAGGAACATATTCGAAAGACAGTCTTGATCTAAATCTAAAAGAATAGCGGCTGAAGTTTCTACAGATATTTGAGCAAATAACTTGATCTTCTTTCAATTTGATGGCATTCGAATAGTGTTGGCATGACCTTCGTTTCATGCGTACCATTACAATATTCTGATTTGTCCCTTTAAAAACCAAATTTTAAAGCAAACATAAGGCATTTTCCAAAGATAGAAACGCGATGAAAGAGTTTTGAAAGTTTTGCCCTGATTGCAAGCAAAGAAATGTGTAGCGGATTGTACGCCATACTATGACCTTTAGCAGAGGTTTACCAGGCCTTTGCAATAATGTCATTAGCCATGGCAGTTTCTTAAGCATGCCAAAAAATTGCCGGAAGACATTACAAAGGTTCGTCATCGTTCATTTACATTGTCTATTTCTGTTTGTATAAGACATCCACGTGGCTGTCCTCTCAAATCGTGTCATCTTCATCACTTCAGTACCATTAAACATTCCACGCATCTAAAAGACAATATATAGGAAACGAGATACGACCCGATTATCCAAAATCGGACCGGGGTTTCGGCGATATAGCCGAGTCTGTAGAAATTATTTTGCATGCGTCACACTAATGCCAAATTGACACCAGAGGACGAATTTACAGGCGAAGTAATTACAATGCCTACGGAAGTTCGCACGATGGTGTCCAAAACACAAATGAAGGCTACATAAGGATGTTAATTCCTAACAAACAGTTTACCTGAAGGAACACATGAAGGCCACATAATGAATTCATGATGTAGTATTGAGAAAGGGGTACAATCGAACCTGGTTATAACGGCGTCACGTGACTCTTGGCGGTGTAGAATCTTGGGGAGATTGTTAGGAATTCAATTGCTACTTAAAGATAATAGGGATAAAATACGTGATACTATTTATCTGTATCCTAATTCTAATTGTAACATTTTATAGCTCGACTTTAATACAGCTCTTGTGAAGAGCTTAAGCTACATGTACGTAAAACCTGTCTTCTCCGACACATCTCGATGTAATTGTATACATACACGACAACATGCCAGCGTTACGAGGATTTCTGTGATTCATGTTGCATTTCTAAGACAACAGGGCTTATTCTTTCCTTGGTACTGTTTTCACAAGGCGAGACCTGCCATATAGAACAAATAATCACAGAAAGTAAAGACGGATCCATACGGTTTGAAAGAGGTAATCACACTGGTGATATTTCAACACTGTGAGCATTTCAGGAGTCTATCTTTGTATGATTTGGGTACAGCGTGAAGCTTGTGTCAGAAAGTTAAATGAAAATCTAAAATTCTTCTGAAATCTTTCGTGAACCAGGTGAAGAACATTCTGGTGTTGGTATTGGACTGATAGTGTTTTTGGAGTTCTGTCTTCTGCGATCTACAAATTCTTGTTTTGTATTTCTGAGCTCTGAATGTATCAGCTTGCTTCTTTCTGTAATGGGTGACTTGTTAAAGATGGAAATAAGTCGAAGTAAATTGAACATAAGTTGAAACGTATTTTGTGTTCTGCTCCCAATACTAAACAATCGGCATTCAGGTTTTCAATGTTTGGTTGGAGGATTCACGAGGGTTGTCCCAAAACTCCGTGACAAATTGTATAAATGGGCCATTTTTAGCGTCAGAACATTTTTATTCACATATTTCATCTATGAAGATATTATTTCAGTCTATATTAAGTCCCATATCAAATTTTAGCTTTATTTTTAATTCAAGTTTACATAATTGATAAGCAGGTGTCCTTTCCCGGCGCACGTCAATTTAATCCGTATATGCTTTTGTATGAAGTTGAACTATGAACTCAAGTCATGCATGAATATTTTGAATATTTGATGTAGTTTCTGCTAAATATGACGTAGACGTCTTTTTCTCGTACATGGATTGTATTGATTTTATGGTGTTTAACGCTGTTTTCAACATTATTTCAGTTATATCGCGGCGGCCAGTGCACCTATCCATGCTTTCCTGGAGTCTCTTTTACCAGTACTCCGCACAATTTTCTTTCCAAGCCACTGGCTGCTTTCCCACATAATCATCGTCGAAACAATGGTCAGCGGTGGGAGAGGAATGAATCCTGTCGCAGTCACTATCATCAATCCTCGGAAAGAAATTGGCCAAGCCAGGGGTCGTAGCCAGGGATCTCATACATGGACATCATCACAGAAAATTTGAGTGTAATCATGTAAACAACGGAAAGTATACAGACAAAAGAAAACGATCAGGAGAAAATAGGAAATTTGAAATGACGTTGTCAAAAGATCGTGCGGCGCAGCGGACAGTTATAAAATTTTGTGCCGATCTCGGAATGACACCTGTCAAGACTATAAAACAAATATGGCGTACTAAAAAGCTTAGAAATGTTTCTCGAGCACTGGTCTACAAGTTGCATGGTCTGAAAACAGACTTCAGGGCTGCTGAACGCCGGCAAAAGGGACAAGCACGAGATCGAAGGCCGATTTCTATAAATGAAGAAAAGTGAGATTTAGTGAAAAGATGCAGATCTGAGACTAACAGTCAGAGAGATATCATCCTCAACTGCCATTTCAAGGTTTTCTGTCCCCAGAATACTGACCAACAAACTGAACATGTCTCAAGTCTGTGGAAGATGGGTTGCTTCCACGTTTGCTATCTGATGAAAACAACCAGAGGGAGGTTCACACGTCGCTAGAGTTTCTCGCTAGAGTTGAAGCAGACAACTGCTTATCGGGTCGTGTAATCACAATGAATGAGACGTGGTTACACTTTTTCGAACCCGAAGGAAAGTCGAGTACGCCGAAGACACCTGGTACCCCTCCGCCCAAGATGGCACGTGCGGTGAAGTCATGGGAAAGACGATGTTTATCGGTTTCATTGACGGACGGTGAGTCGTGCTTGTCCATGACGTTCCTCTAGGGCAGACTGTGCATGCTGCATACTATTCAAACGTAATTATACTTTGCCTAAGGGAATAGCTTGCATTAAAGTTCTGAAAATTCAGTTTAATACTGTGATCAAAATCTTACACGTTTCCTTACAGACCATCCGAAGAGACATGAGGAATGCTCTCCGTAAGAAACGGCCAGATCTGTACAAATAGCCATAGTCTATTTTGTGGCATCAAGACAACACGCCGGCTCACACGGTGCACTCAACACAGCTTGAGATTGACTTTTTGGGATTTCAGTGGTTAGATCACCCTCCGTATTCCCAACATATGGCTCCTCTAAACTTTGCATACTTTCCGCAGTTCAAAGAGAAGTAACAAGGTCGTAAGTTCGATTCCAGCGATGAGCTGATGTCCTGTACACTTGCTTTCAATAGAGGTTTTACAGAAATGTGGTTTTAGACAGTTTTGACCAGTAGTTGGTTAAAAGACATCGCAAATGCGTTGAATTTCATGGAGAATCCTTTGAAAAAGTCGCGTAAACTTGGCACTGATGTCGTTATTGACGCTTGACGTGCGCCGCTTAAGTGTGGTGGTTGTGGTATTTAGGCTACAATTTTCTTATTTGCAAAGATGTTTGTGCGATTTTTCATATATATGGCTTGTAACACGCGAAAAAGGGCATTCGGGCACTTGCGTAAAGTGTCGTCTCGGATCAGCCTGCGCAGTCCGCGCAGGCTAATCCGAGACGGCACTTTACGACTACATTTGATTTTGTGCTACAGTAGACTTGCGCAAAACAGCAAATTACATAAAAACGGAAAGTGTCGTTTCGGATTAGCCTGTGCGGACTGCGCAAGCTGATCCGAGACGACACTTTACGCAAATGTCCGAATGTCCCTTTTCGCGTGTTGCAGGCCATATTTGTCTTATATGCATTGTAAACATATCTAAAAATTACCTATGTAGTGTTTCATTTTCTTTTGTTAATGAAATTGTCATGGAGTTTTGGGACAACCCTCGTACATCACTGGGAGATCATATGATTCCTTCGTGATCTAGTTCGGGCCCATTTTACTGCCAGGATAATAGTTGAGAAGCCATCGAATATCATGGCACTGGCATGGAAGCATCGGAATTTCTTCGACTGATGCATTGACTGTTGGAACCAAACTGTGTGCTTGGTTTAAATTCTATGTCTAGTATGCTAATGGCTGTCTAGCGTCAATTACGTGAAACCCGACATTAGCTTTAAATATCATCCAATTAAAATTGTTTTGATTTATTGGTTTTATGTAATTAAATTCATTCTACTAAAACCATTCAAACAGAAGGGGAAATGTTGACCAGAATCAAACCGAACCTTTGGTATCCATGCTTGCGTATGGTTGGACAACTGGTAGAGCTGAGTCTAAAGGCAACTGGGTATCAATTGTCGAATTGATTTACTAGATGTTTGAGTTTAACACTATGATTACTTGTTAAACATACCTCGTGATTTTAAAACAGAAACATAAGAAATCCTCCACGATACTACACCCTTGATATTAAAACCTCCAACGTTTATAGAATGTAATGGGCACAGGAATTTACCACAATCGTCAAAAAATAGCAACAAAATAGTGGAACCGCTTCACCTCTTTCATTTACATAAATAACTGAGCCATGGTATGTGAAAAGACGGTTTAACGCATCTGCAAAAGGTATCGAGCCACTTCAGTCCGTGCTGGCTGACCTAGATCGAAGCTTTTTGCCTATAGTCAATTTTCAGGATGTCAAAGTATCATGATATAGTTGGTTAATAGAGAATTTAGATTTCTATGTATCCATATTTTTTGACGACTTGCTTCATACAAAGATTCACGAAAATGCATTAAACCCCCTTTGCCAGAGAATGGCTCTGTTAGTATCACGAAAATTTTCCATAAACTTGGTGATCACGTAAGTTATGTCGAGAGCCTGCGTGTTTGTCTAATCTCTTTCATAGTATTCCAAAACACCACGAATAATAGACTAAAGCAACGCATTTGACACCCTGGCAAAAGACGAGATGACCCTTCTGCATTTCGGAAGGCTATTTTTCTAGTTAATCCTGTCATTAAAATCGTAGATATTGCAGTCTTATTTTTTATTAATACCATTGGTAACTTAATCTAGAATGTGTACAAAAAATTCTATTATTCGAAGTGTAGTTTTATGTCTTAAACTCTCACAAACAAGATAAACTTGGAGAAAAGTTTTCAAGACATTATTCTGAAGCATGTCTCTGTCTCTAGTGTTAGATTTTCGAAACGAGAAGGTAAAAACAATCCCATTTATCAAATTAACGCTTCACTGGATACGAATATTCCATATTACAACCCAGGTATTTGTGAAATATTGTAAGTCTGATAAAGTCCATATTTTTTTTTTACAGAAATAAGTGTCGATAAATAATTTTAAACCTGCTTAAGACATGTATTTTTTTTTTTTTTTTTTTATCATCCTCGCTCCATATGGATTAAATGTAGCCAATTTGAAAGACCTAGTTCATACTAGCGTCCGTTAAACGTCTAAAAACATGCTTATTCACTTAAAAGCCCAAGGCTTGACCTATTCAACTCTAAGTCATCAGGAATTATCTTCCTTTGACTCTATGCGTATGTGTGCAACGTTTTGAGACCCAAGTGCCAACTAAGTGTACGAAAAAGTTTTAGGATATTTAGATCTGTCTGACCTTTCTGACTTTTGCCCTATTTTCACCAAAAGCAAAAGGGATCATTAGGCTTCATCGTGATCATGTGCACCAAATTTGAGAAATTAAGTCAATTAAATTTCTACTTGTGCGGAAAAGGATGAGTATGTTGAAGGTCACGTAGGCCGTCACATTTGAATGGTGAAGGTCGTGCAACGGATTTTATCTATTATATATTTGTAAGAAATTTTGACATTCTAGTGTCTAGGTTTTATCCAGGCAAAGTTTAGTATGTTAAACGCAGCTGTCACATTCTCGTTGCGTCTACTAGTGTCATAATGAAAATATTGTTTTTAGCTCGCAGTTACCATAATTGTAATGTTAAAGTAACAATAAAGGCCAAATATAAACGAAGCGGGTGTTTAAATGCATTTGAATTTATGTCATACTATTTAAAAGTATGGAAATTATTGCGAAGATGACAATCTGTCATTGTACGGTCGGTCCAAGTATTAGTCGCTGACAGAGAAATTAATTTCAAAACTAGATTAAAACCTGCCAGGTAGCTGTGTCTTTTGTTTACTTTTTGCCTGATTTTATTTTTTTTTTTTTTTTGCCAGCGACTAACATATTGTCCGACCACACAATAACAGACTGTCATCTCCACAATACTTTCCATAGTTTTAAGTGGTATGATTTAAATTTAAATGTATTATGACACCTGCTTTGATATTTTGGCCTTTACTGGGCCTTTAATTAGTCGTTGTAAAATTTCCACTTATTGTCAAGGTTTTGTAAACCAATGAAAAAGTATAGACACGCATTTTTTTCGCAGGAGAGGGACAGAATGATTTGTTACGTAACGTCACAAGAAAGTTCTTGTAGCACAATAGTAGCACGGAAGTAGAGAAGATCGAATTTGCAAGCTAGTTATTAAATAACAGCGCGGTTCTAGAATTCTAAGATATAATGGCGTTCGAAGATGATGGGATAAGAATGTAATATTAAATTGTATATTATAAGACTGCCATAAATTTGCGTACCATACCAGTGTGTTAGTAAAAGAGCTTTATAACCCTATCTTAAATCTAATATTAGGTAATGATGTTGAAGAACCTTCTCTAATTAATTTTCATTTTAAGAGAGATGAGATTGTCACCAAAGATTTCATTAAGCATAGTTATATTTTGAAAGATGTGATTTGCGACAATGAACCAAGAGTTAGTTCCTGAGGGAGATCTTACTTAATCAGCTTGAACGCTAGGTTCACATCATCAGTACATGTTTATGCCAGAGGGTCGTTTCGACCTTTCTTTATCAGCCCTTTTGTGCTGCTACAACACTTTCAGATGTAGGCAAGAAATTAAGATTCATATGAACTATGTGGATGGAATGCATTATTGCATAGACCTTTGGGTCAAGATGTCCATCTTTACTGTCTCATATATTGTGAGACAATTTTGATACTAAAACATTCATTGCAATACTTTGGTTTTTCATCTGACTGAGAAAAAAATGCCCATTTCGTGTTTATATTTATTGTATATTCAAGGACAAAACTGATAGCTATCAGACTTTTCGATAATTCAGCTATTCATTCGAAGAAGAAAATGGAGCAAAGCAATTTTCTTTCGTTTCTATTTTTTATTGCTTTTCAACGATCCCCATGTTTCACGGGAGAAATCTCGGGAAAATAAAGTTAATTATTTCATTGAAAGCAAAAGCTTTAGTTGCCTTTGAAAGTAAATAATTGATCTAACATCTTACTTAACTGCTATCAAGATTAAAGGGAGTAAGTACATTGATTTAATGTTGAGCATTTTGAGGGCAGTGTAGGATGCTTTTTCAAACAAAGTAGATTTACACCAGTTTGAACAGATTTTGAAGTCTTCCGTTTGATTAACATGGTTGGTTGTTTAGTGTGATATAAAAGCCACAGGAACAATGCGTGTTGAATTTCGATACTAAATTATTATTTCAATAACCGAAAAAAAAAACAAACAACTACTTTGTGATACTTTGTAAATTTCAATAGTTATTGTAGTATGAGTAAGAACTTAATCCTACTTTGTACTTTTTTGTTTAGTTATTAACCAGAAATTTCCAATAGCTCGTACCAGATTAGGCTTTTGTAGTAAGCCAAAGGTTTGTTTCTCTAACTGAACTAACTGAATCATTTAGGAGTTTGAGAAATGATAACAGTCTTTACGATAGGAAAACTATAACTGCTATCGGATGCCTACGAAGTTTCTGGACAAAACGTAATGTCAGTGCCGGTGGAAAATTGCTCCAATTGTGGCGTGTGTATCGAAACGATGGCAATAAATTCGGAAGGAGTGGATAACATAAGTGATCCGCAAACCGACGCAATATGGATTTTATCATCAACTTTCATTATATTTACAATGCAATCAGGTAATTTTGACTTTTTTTTCCCCTTCATCATAATTATTCACTTATTTATTTATTTATTTATTATATTGTACATATTCATTCATTTTCTTTAATCTTTTCCTCATCTCCCCCTTTTTCATCCTCTTGTCCTATTATTGTATAATGACGTTCATGAGAAACTCGAAAATCCGATTTCAAGAAAACAAAGATAGACTTAGTTGTTGGTGGGAATTATTGACAAATCATACGAAATAGTTAGCCGCTTTTGTTGTCGTATTTTTCTTTTTTTTTTTTTTTTATTATTATTATTTCCCATGGTTTGAAATCATTAGAACTATCCAACGCGACTTTTCCATAAAGAAAAATGCGGAGCACTAAAGATGGCTCATAATGCTGGGACACGTCCATCATCAGACGTGTCCATCCCTGCAAATACTTATCAAAAATTCATGGAAACAATATTTGATTTCTTGCGTGTTTGAATAGCTGAGGTTTTCCTTCAATAAAATTTCCATTTCTAATTGATTCCATAAAACACAATCAGCTGCAGATGACTTTTCTCTAATAAGAAAAAGAAAGTTTACTTTAAATTTTTTCAGATGGTTATGACTTTAAATTTGTTTCTCGAGGTCTAATACGGTACAGAGAACATGCGCCAGTGTTGATGGCAAACTAACAAGTACTAGTTGATTAAAGTTCTTTTGTAGAGCTTGAGGCGTTTACCGTATAGTGGTCGTAACTTGAGCTGCTACATGAAGTGCTGTTCAATGCATTTTCGCATGCAGTGTAGATTGATTCCTGATCATATCTGTCCGATTCGATTAAATTTTTTCAGGCGAAAATATATGAGCCATGCTCTGGCAAAAGGGGGCTTAATGCATCTCCGTGATACATGATACCGGACAATTCAGTGAATAATTATTAATATTATAATAGCCATTTTTTTAAACAACCGACTTGATTATGAGGTAGATTGGTCCTTGGACATACAGAAAATTGACAAATAGCGAAAAGTTTTGGCCCAGGTCAGCCTGCGCGGACTGCGCAGGCTGTCCTGGGTCGATACTTTTTCGCAGATGCATTAAGCCCTTTTTTCACAGAGCATGGCTCATATTGTCTTAATCGAGTCATGCTCTAGCAAAATGGGGTTTAATGAATGCATGATACCAAGCAAATCATCAGACAAAAGTGGACCCATAAAATTCATTTTGCATAACAACCGACTAAATCATAACGTACACTGGTCCTTTGACATGCAGAAAATTAATCAATAACATACAGTTTCGACCCAGATCAGCGTGCACAGATCAGCACAGGCTGAGCTTGGTCGATACGTTTTGCAGATTCATCAAGTCCCCTTTTTACAGAGCATGGCTCAATTATTTTGGAATGCATGTAATCTAAGAGACGGCATTCAATGGAATGCAATTAAATGCTGTTTTAAATAGAACACGTAAAGAAATACGTGACAATAATCCGATTAGTCTAATATATTTGATTTGAAAAATTGCAGTTTTTACATAGAAGAAATATGTCTAAAAAACAAAGCTATTACAACTGCATTGCCGTTTTGATAGACCCTGTATGACAATGACAATGACAATAACTTTATTCAAAGTAATAAAGCCACCGGCCCATAATACAAGTAAATATCTAAAGACAAACATTATACACAATAGACGAGTTACGTCATATTTCATGTTAATCCCTAACCTGCTAAATTAGTAAGGTGAAACTTTCAAACTGAAAGTAGGAATCCTAATTTTGATATTTCATAGGTACTTTTTGGGCAAATATGTATCCTTATCGGAAAGTGTAGATCTAAGATCAGAGTGCACGATCTTGATCCACACTGTCCGCAAAAGGTCTGTGAGTACCACTAGTAGTAGAATGGTTAAATTCGATTTCTGTTCTAACACTCAGTATTTTCATTGCAAAGCAACCATTTATATGAACGTCAAAATAGCAACCTTTCCTATAAAACACCTAGTTTAAACGACCTTGAAGAACAAGACTTGAAAACATTGAGAGAAAAGGAGAAAAACGCGAGCAACAGCTGACTAGTTCGTAACACTTGGGCTTCAGGATTAGAATGTACATTTTTGCCCATATATGGCCTGCAACACACGAAAAGGGGCATTCGGACATTTGCGTAAAGTGTCGTCCGGATCAGCCCGTGCAGTCAGCGCAGGCTAATCCGAGACAACACTTTCCTATCGTTTGTGATTTTCTGTTTCACGCAGGTCTACTAGGAAAAAATCTAATGTAGTCGTAAAGTGCCGTCTCGGATTGGCCTGTGCGGACTGCGCAGGTTGATCCGAGACGACACTTTACGCAAATGTCCGAATGTCCATTTTCGCGTGTTGCAAGCCATATAAACTTTTGTCTAGGGTGCCTGTGTTCATTTTCGGGGGCCAAAGTTTTAAGAGCCAAGAAATCACAGTTTTGCAAATATGGAAATTAATTTCCCGAGCATATTTTATAGATCTGCCCCTTATTTCCCCTTTGTCCTGATGCTGGGCAACGATACACATTATTAGTTGTACGGTCAGGTGGCAGGGGACTTGGAAACTTGTTCACGGCTGGGGCGAATCATGTCGCCACCTCGGCGTCAGGTGGCAGGGGACTTGGAAACTTGTTCACGGCTCGGGCGAATCATGTCGCCACCTCGCACTTGTTCACGGCTGGGGCGAATCATGTCGCCACCTCGCCGAGGTGGCGACATGATTCGCCCCAGCCGTGAACAAGTTTCCAAATCCCCTGCCACCTGACCGAACAACGAATTTATTATACAGCAAAGTTTTACCATTCCAACGTGTGTTAAGCGAAATTTTCCTGTTTTATTGTCTTAAAAATTGATTACGCTGACGAAAGAGATTTTCCCTTCTGAGTGCCCCAGTACATGGATCCGTGGTGATAAGATAAACCGACTTCCTTTGTTACTGTTGCCAAGGGCTCCCAAACAACTGCAGTAATAACACATACAGTATAGCAGATAGCCAACTTAAATCGTGCTGTCATGACTAGTTCTCTCGATAAAATTCCGGAAAAAATATTTTAATCATATGTTTCTGCCGATGATGAATTCTCGGTAAGTAATTTAATGCTTGAACTAATTTAAACAAGGATATGTACAAAAAGGGTGAATTACGCGGACTACGAACAATGTAACAGATCTACATGTACTTGTATTTTACCAAAGTTTTGAACTTCAGCGAGAGAGAATAAAACACATCAACGAAACTCCGTTTTGCTACAGGATAATAGAATTAAAGACACTTATTGTTTTCGTAAGGTTAGTAAAGTTATCTGAACTCATATCCAGTTAAATAACACTGAATTACAAGCATTTCGAAAAATTTGTAGATTGCCTGATTCTACAGAGAGGTGTAAGTTTATGAAAAATTTCGATATCAGGTTAAGAGAAAAAGGGTTGTCTGATGATTTTATAATGCGTTAAGTTTGTCGTCAATTAGCAAACTTGTTAACATCATTGACAGTAGTTTGTTTTATCTTATGATATACTGAAGACAACGGGTGGTCAAGTTGATTAGAGCGGCAAATTGGTTTGCAATCAAACACACTTCCTATCAATTAACAGTTTACCGACACACCCTTTGACATGGCAGATATTCTAATCTGCTTTAACTCTTCACCAAATGACAAAATTTTAGAACAATCCAAACCCAAACCAATTGCAGACAACAAAATAAATGATTCATCAATTGAAATTATTTTTTTTAAGAGCACAAAACACTGTGAGAAAAAGGAGAAGAGGAATGTTACCGGCATTTTCTCCTTTTTCCGCAAGGCTTTCAAAAGCTGTCTTTCTCAGGGTCGTTAAAACTCGGGCTTATGTGGTAAAGGGTTAAAACGGCTAAGTCAAAAGAAAAATTTACAAGTTGCCTATTGAGCTGAACTTTCACCAGTACAGAATTTAGACTTTTTTATAACTGAAATCTACTCTTAGTTAGGAAGACAGTAAGAGCTACACGTCAATGTGCTTATTGTAAATACTAGGTAATTTAAACCCAAGACTTCACTGCATGTAATTTGCAACCTGATCTATATCTACACGTTCAGCATATTCTTCATGCACCAAGTGTTAAGATTAACGTTAAACTGAAACACTGACAAGTGCCACTTTTTGGATGTGCATAGGTAATTGAGCAAGGTTAGATATTCAAGTAAACGTATTGTCATTTTATTAGTATTTCATATAGATCTATTTTTACATTTGTTTTCCATTTTAAAACATTTGTGTCTCTTTCAGAATCTTTCAGAGGGGAAAAAACTATAGCATTAATTAATCCATTGTGTAATGTAGCGCTGATCAGAACTCTTTTTATATGTCCCATTTTCTGTCATTATCATAATTCAAACTTGTCTACCGCCTCTGCATGATCTCACGTCAGCGGAACACGTTCGCAAAGCACATATGTTAAATTTTCTTAAATTCAAACGTTTAAAACACAAAATAAATAAATACTATCGCACCCCTCCAACGTTAACAGTCGTTTCTTTGGGAGCCGAAATAGCAGACAACAAGGCTACACGTCGGGTAAAATAAATGCGATGACCTGATTGGTCAAATATCGATTTCCACTGATCCATGTATTCAATGAAAACTGACGTCACTGGGAACTGACGTCACTGAAACCTTGGTAAAACGTGCAGTTTGGTACATACTCTTGATGATTTCACTGCGATGGACATCCATTTTGGATGTTGTGTTGACAGTGTAGTCAGGTATACGGGGCTCCCGAAAGGGAAACTTCTTTTACGTGGGTTTTGCCAGTGTACATGACGTATATGCTCGGGGCATATTATCAAATCAGATCACGAGAAATTCCTTTACAGTATAACAATATCAGATTCTAGGTTTAAGAAGAGATTATGAAACGCTCAAGTTAAAAATATACAGTATTAAAATTCAGTATGTTATGTTACCGTGTCATAAGTGTTCAAAATTATACAGATGCTATTTGTATTTAATGCTCTTTTTAACAGGAAATGGCGTTACGGCGAATAGTGCATTTTTACTTTTTTTTTTGTTTAAATTCCGTACTTGATCTACGCGCAGCATTCTTCCTCAGGCACATGAAACAAATCAAATTGGCAACCACTGTAACAACCCTTTACTAGATGGCAAAAGTTTTTGCAGACTGCTCTAAATTGAACGCCGAGCCACGGTAGCCCAGTCGGTAGCGTGCAGGCCTTGAGAACACGGGGTCCAGGGTTCGATCCCTGGCTGCGACCCCTGGCTCGGCCAATTTCTTTCCGAGGATTGATGATAGTCACTGCGACAGGATTCATTCCTCTCCCACCGCTGACCATTGTTTCGACAATGATTATGTGGGAAAGCAGCCAGTGGCTTGGAAAGAAAATTGTGCGGAGTACTGGTAAAAGAGACTCCAGGAAAGCATGGATAGGTGCACTGGCGATATAACTGAAATAATTTTGAAAACGGCGTTAAACACCATACAATCAATCAATCAATCTAAATTGAAAGCATTTTCAGGCGAGAAATTAAATGGCTCACACGATGGAATTTGTCTAAGAAGAAAACATTGTGGAAAAGGAGAAAATGCTGGTCATTAGCATTTTCTCCTTTTCATATCATACTTTCAAAGGCATCCCCAGGGTCGTTTAAATTCGAAATTGTTTGGTACTTGGTTAATAGCTGTGTGCGTGATCTCTGCGTGAAGCTGATCAAAGTGTAATGATTACCGAAGCGTTTATCATTTAATGAATTGTTATTTTTTTCTTACCGGCAACTGTGTGAATCGAGGTAAAAAAAGAGATTGTCGCATCGTTACAGGAATTATGAAACGAACGTGACTTCCGCGTATCTGGTCAGATCTAACTCAAAGCTGTAAAAGCCTTCGCTAGGTGACATTTCCGGACTTCATTTTTCCTTTTATATCTATGTCCAGATAGACTTTCTTGAACCTATAAATGCTGAAACCAGTCTTAAGTGAATTCTAAGATATAAAGATCAACCTAAACAGATCGTTCAGTCTGATCTTGGATCTTTACTGTCCGCGATTGTATTATATATTCTTGCCAAATTCATTAAAAAAATAGCAAATTTTTCGGCTATTTAACCTGATTGAAGATGTCCATTAATTCAGCGCTGTAAGAATTAACTTTTGCACGTAGATTATATGCCTTGCAATACGCGAAAAGGGGCATTCGGACATTTGCGTAAAGAGTCGTTTCGGATCAGCCTGCGCAGTCCGCGCAGGCTAATCCGAGACGGCACTTAACGACTACATTAGATTTTGTGCTACAGAGGACTTGTGCAAAACAGAAAATTACATAAAAACGGAAAGTGTCGTTTCGGATCAGCCTGCGCGGACTGCGCAGGCTGATCCGAGACGACACTTTACGCTAAAGTCCGAATGCCCCTTTTCGCGTGTTGCAGGCCATATATCCGTCTGTTTTGTAGAACGTCTTTTTCGCTGCTTTCAACAGTATTTCAGTATCATAAAGACATTTTATTTCAGTCACGCCTAAAAAATGTGGTTTAGTGTATCTGCAAACTTTATCGATGCAGATCAGCCTACATTACGTGCAGGTTGACACGGATCGAAACTGTATGCAATTGGTAGATTTTGTACATGTCAAAGACCACAAACTTCATGATTCGGTCGCTTTTAGACATATGTATCTATGGTATGCGACAAATTGCTCGGTATATTGGCGACGATGGCTTACGAAAATGGACTGAACCTCTTTTCCCAGAGTACCGCTTTGAATGTTGAGTAGCTTTCTTCAAAGTTGTGGCTACAAAAAATGATACAAGGGGTGATTGATAAATTGTAAGCCTCATGTGTAGGGCTTTGACTTTTGTTGCGTTTAGTTTCAACATAAACCCTTCAGTATCTATACACTTTTGCCAGCGACATTTAAGGTTTGATTGCCACTTTTAAAGAAACAGGCAGCTAGGTCCGACTGGTGTGATTCTGATCAATTGTCAGAAGTCTTGGTACTTGATGATTTGAAAGCTTTCTCACTGCAAGATATTCCGTAGGAATGGAATGTATTGGTTCCTATGTATTCCTATGAAAATCCTATCTGTAACTCGCATGTCAGCCATAACACTATCATAGACTTTATTAACCATTTCTGGGGTTGCAACAGTGACAGGCCTTCCTGGACGGGCGTCAGCTTCAAGGCTGTGCCTACCACGCCGCCACTTGTGCAGCCTTTTCACTCCAGCATATGAATTGCATCATTCCCAAGTTTTAGCCATCATATCAGTTTGGACATCCTCAGGTGCAAGACCTGTCTTATGCAGATATTCAGACACTGTTCTTTGAGCGATTTCGTCCAGTTTGCAAAAGTCACTTGCCTTGTTTACTTAAAAGTGCTACCTTTTCGACATAAACTGACCAAATGACTCGAGTGTTCAGTTAGACAGTCTAAAAGAGTCAGGGAATAGTAAGGCTGAAAAAGGACATCCTTTCTTAGCATTTTCAATACATGGCTTACAACTTATCAATTAGCCCTGATATGTGGACTAGGAAATGCTAACTGCTTAAAATGACATTTTCTTTTAGTTTGATCCCATTTTTGAAAAAAAAAAAAAAAAAAAAAAATTAAGTCTGATCGTAATTTTTCCCCAAAAAATATGTTCAAATTATTCCACATTCAAGTTTCGTTCGTTATCTTTTAATTGTTCATGCCGTTTGAAAAAGGGTGAAAAGAAAAAAATAAACCATCTGGAGCATAATTTAGTCGGTAAATTCTGACATTCTTCGGCTTGGCATATTCTGCAAGTAATCCTTGTAACAGAAATATACATGTCTCAATTTGGCGACGTTGACTAGAAATCTTCCCTAACCGATATATATCAGAGTTGTCGATAATGTCCCGAGATCTTTTGGGCCAGCTTAAGTCAGTAGTCGCTATCACGACTTGAGATCTTCTTGATAAACTCATGTCAGTATTTGCAATGATCAACGTAGATCTGTACCACTGACCTGTCCATATTGTCATCCAGGTCTGAAGATTTTTTTGACCGACTTATGACAATATTGGTACCATATCTGGAAATCTTTTTGACCGACTTGTGTCAGTATTTTCTTGATCAACTCATCTTAGTATTTGGAATGATCAACGTAGATCGGTACCACGGATGCATGTCACCATGTATTGTGTTACGGGAGACCACTCCTTCATGCATGGCTTCATCCCGATTTAAATACAATACCTAACAGCTTTAGCTCAGTGGTTATGGTGTTGGCCTTTCGTCCGGGCGTTCTAGGTTCGAATCCTGCCCGGTCCCTGTATTTCTGCCATGCATTTGTCCATTTGTTTCTTTGTTACGGACTTTGTTCGTATGAACTGTTATCTATGTCTGAAGATTTTTTTGACCGACTTATGACAATATTGCTACCATATCTTGAAATCCTTTTGACCGACTTGTGTCAGTATTTTCTTGATCGACTTGGAAGAGTATTTGCGATCATGAATGGAGATCTTTGTACCCCACTTGTGTCAGTATTTGCGATCGTGCCTTGAAGCCTTTGTGATAAACTTATGTTAGTATTTGCGATCGTGCCTTGAGATCTTTGTGACCCACTTATGTCAGTATATGTCTGGAGATCTTCGTGACCCACTTATGTAAGGAGATCCGAGATAAATTTAGGTCAGTATTTGCGATCAGTTCTAGAGATCGTTGCGACCGAATATTTCAGTGTTGGCGATTATGTCAGAAGTTCCTTGTGATCAGATTGTTTGAATTGAAATATGAAAAGAGAATTCGGCGATAGTTGGCAAAATTGTAATAAGGTGAAATTTCCGAACGGGGAACATTTTATCTCTAGAGCAGTTGACCATTTTCGATACTACGTTTTGACAAAGGGCCCATGCAAAGTGTTAGCTCCTAGATAAATGGTACTCGATGATGAATAGATGAATAGCGTTTTAAGGCCCGTCGACAACTTAGGTCATATTGGGCGCACTTACTTAGTAAACAATAATGCGAGGTGAAAATAACATACATGTGCAACAACATAAGACAAACATGATAAATGAGGAATGGACGAAACACAAAATGATGCCCCTTTTGTCGCCTTTTACGACATGCATGCTGTCACTTTTGTTCCGCCAGATGAAATGGCAGATGTGACGATCGCGGGACTGCAGTGGTTTATTCTTATACCCCCGATTAAACCACACGGGGTCCCACAGGCCAATTGATTCCCATTCCAAACCCTATTTACATCGAGGAAAAAAAAAAAAAAAAAATACAGGATTTGGAATAAGAACTACCCAGCCTGCTGCAATCCTACGAATTACGAGGAAAGCAGCCGTTTGTCTCTAATTTTAGTCGCCTTCTACGACATGCCATAGAGAAAGGCCGAGGTCCTATTCTATAAATTAAAAAAAAAACCCTGGACCCCACGGGGAAAATAGTACTCAGAGAGTGCATAAAAATTCTATTACA
The DNA here is from genome assembly GCA_946811185.2 of Hippopus hippopus. NCBI lineage: Eukaryota > Metazoa > Mollusca > Bivalvia > Cardiida > Cardiidae > Hippopus > Hippopus hippopus. The sequence goes on from OX328104.1 coordinate 11,952,367, forward strand.
TCACAGAATGATCTTGGTTATCGCTACGGACAGTTGCCTGTGTTAAGCCCTTCCTATAAAGACTACTCGCAATGGGCAGTTTCTAATTTCATAACAAGGTTTCTTGAGTACCAACATTTTAAGCCTTAATCCATTTTTCCAAACCGTCTAACGCAAGTTTCTTTCAAATACCGTATATCGGTTTTTTTTTTTTGGCGAGATTGGTCAAAATCACTTTTTCACGTTTCTTATTTTCACGAATTCATTGGTATGTTTTTATTTTTCACGAACTCGTAAATATATGATAGCATCAAACGCATCAAAAATATCTATCGGCATGTCTGGTATTACACACCGGACGCATTAGTGTATATGCAAAATAGGGAGGAAAAAAAAGCTAGAATCACAAAAAAATCCGATAGTAAGGAAAATCTCAAAATTACTCATTTTCCCAGTGGTTCTGATGGTATTTATTAATACAAAAATAAGAAAAAGATTTATTCAAATCGTAGACCACCGGTATTTCCTAGTAGGTTTATTCACAATTCATAGTATCATTTGACTACAAATAAACACTGGTAAACTAAGGGAAAAAACTTTGCTCAAACTTTAGAAAAATGATAACCGGTATCTTACGACAACTCTCCCTATACATGTATAGATCATTGTGTTAGATCTCTTTTATTTTTTTAAAGAAATTTTCAGATTGTATGGAATATTTAGCAAATATAATTTTCGCGAGAATGACCCGCTCGTGAAAATAGCGAAAATCTTCTTCACGCGAAAAATTCTGATATACGGTAGTAATGGCTTGATATTGATAGATAATTAGAACCATAGACTGCTCGTCAAATGTGTATCTATGATTTCAGGTTTTGGATTGTTGGAAAGTGGATCAGTCTCTGTGAAAAATGAACTCAATATAATGGTAAAGAATGCGGTGGACGTTGTATTTGGTGGACTGTCCTTTTGGATCTTTGGGTACGGATTAAGCTTTGGAGAAGATGGTATCAGTAATCCGGTTTTCGGATGGGGCAGTTTCTGTGTGAATTCGAACAATGAAAGATTAGGTTGGACCTATTCGAAGTTCTTTTTCCAGGCATCGTTTGCCACGACGGCGACAACGATTGTATCAGGTAATGCTGTTCTTCTCTGATTAAAGTAATGGTAACATCTGTATTTAAACAGACACACATACTCAAACCAGAGTAAAGGTGTAGGGTGTGTTGCCGTCGACAAAACGCATCACTAAGATCAGAAAAAAATGTATCCGACGCAACGGAAATCCATTCGCGTCAGCTCTTGTTGACACACAGACAATAATGGAATCTGACATTCAGTAACTATTTCAAAGCTTACAGACTTGATGTTTTATCTTGGCTTCCACATATAGGCAACTTTTTTTTTTTTCCCGCAGAAAGCAGCATGCATCAAAACCGACCGAGCTGATTATTCCTATTCCAGATGGATGTTTTCAAAAATCTCTCTCTGCAAATTTGTTTCAGAAAGTAAATGGTGAACATATGCCTGCTGTTTGAAATTCTAATTAAGTCTATATTTGCATACAGACACATTATCACTTCTTTGATACATTTCCCGCTAGAATATTTGACCCAAATCTATCAAATCCTTTCATTTCAGATGGGGACATGTATTGCTATTACGGTTGGAAAGGAACAAAATCAGACTGCACAGCATTGTCAGTCTGATATTGGTTCTAGATCTACATATTGCTGCTTTACTGTATTAAGACCGAAAAATCCATTCAGTTTTGCAGCAGTGTTGTATTTTCAGACCTTAACATACCTTAAATGACAAATTCCTTGAAAGTTAAGGAAGCCGACTGTTTATTTTCTTGGAGGCCATATAGCTCACTTAAATTATTACGTTAGAAAATCTTGCAGCCCATTGCCCAGGTATCGTGACCCCTTGCGTTCTTTGTGAAGAGGATCGATCAAGATCAGACTGCAGCATCAAATAAATCTTTAAAACGTTGCTATGTTATTTATCTTATATGTTTCAATATGTTTCAAATAATAATACACCAAGAATTCCTCGGATGTTCTAGTTTGTCCAGCAGGTTAAGTATCAAGTAATATGAATTGTTAACCGTTAGCGGCTCATTTACAAGTCACTATTGATATGTTCTTCTTTGAACGCATTACAGAAAGATTGCGTATTTAACGACCGAGCTATATAAAGAAATGAAATCAGGAGAAAAAAAAAGACCTTGCTAAGTCAGTAACCAGTATTTTCTTCTCTTCCTAGGGTCTTTTTTCATGTATTATACAACTTAAATCATTTTCGTTACATGTAACATTGATATGCTTTCAATAGGGATAAGTATTGAATTTTATCATCTAGTAAAGAGTTTATTTAGAGGATATTTTTTTCCCGGTGAAAGATCGAAACCTATTGTGATGATGTCACGAGATGAACTAAATTTTGATCTTTCACGTAAAACAAACAAATATTCTATTTATTTTTTGCTTCTAAGCCCTGTTTTGTTGGGACTGTAATTAAAATCCAGTACAGTTGTTTTCGGTAATACCCCGTGGTGTACCCCCTCCCCACCACATAACAGCACATTACAATATTACGTAAAGCACGAGAAATGTAAGGTAAATGCTACTAAATTACGTCATACGTTCGTATGGTTGAATGGCATGCACTGTTTACCTAGGTAACTAGTGCGCGGGAACTACTGTTTCCGCCTTAAAGATACGTCTTCACTCGTTTTCATCCAGTTTTTTAACCGTTTTTTTTTTTCTTCTTTATTTTATGAAACTATAATCACTCTTGTATCTTCATGCCAAATATTGACCCTGATGGATGAAAGGTTGCACAGATTACGGCAGATAGAAAATGCATTTAAGTCTACTGCAGCTAACCAAAGACATAACAACCACAGTTTCCGGTTTAAATCGAAGACAAATCCCTCCAGTTTCTTTACCCCATACACCTTATTTAGTTTTAACAGCGTTTGTTTACTCTCTGGCTTTAGAAATGTCTCTTTAAATTGAAAAGTAACAGAAACATTTACGGTATATTTTACTGGTCGTAACCATGAATTATCACATGTTATAATCCACCATTATTTCTCGATAAACTTCTGAAAAGTACGAAATAAAATGGTGTTTTTCTTGGAAACTAGATTATTAAGTATGCTGCGAATTTTACTATAAAATTGCTGAAGACAGAAGTCTTGATCTGTGTATGACTCATGAACCCGTTTACAACTTTTCGACAAACTCTTCTTTCTGTGCCTCCGCCATTAAAATTGGGGGGGGGGGGGGCATATAATGTTACCCCTGTCCGCGCGCGTGCATGTGTGTGTGTGTTCGGGAAATACTGGTGTTCGGTTCCGGCCAATAACTTCCAAATGCATGGTCGGATTCTAAGATAATATTGCACATTTGATCATCATGTATATGTGTCGCATGCAACAACCGTGTCACGAGCTCAAAGGTCAAGATCTCAGCGCTTGCGGGGCCATCCGTGTCGGTGACACATTTCCAGTTTCTAATGTTTTGTGTGGATGAGAACATTGAAGAGGAGGAAACATTTACAATCAATCATACACGCACAGCTTTGGTATATCATTGATTATTGCCTCATGACCTATCTTGTCCTTGTTGATTTTCTCATTACCCCCTGAAACAAGCTTGTAGCATAGGGCTTTGAAAACACCCTTGTATGGATAATCAATATGAATTTAGGCTTAAATAGTACTAAATGTCGGATTTGTCCATATTGAAAGATTCTGTCTATGAAAAAAATGAAAAATTGCTCAAATGGTTGAATTTGTCTATGAAAAGGTAAAAAGCATTATTTTAAAAAGAGAAAATGATGGCCACCCGCGTTTTCTAATTTTTCCAACAATTTTATCAAAAACCTTTTTTCTCCAGGCTCCTTGAAACAGGTGAATGTACAATTCTTTAGTTTAGACTTTCCATTAAAACTCAGTCATATTAGTTGGATACTGTTTGATATACATCTGAAATCTCGGACACAATGGAAAAGAAATCTATGGCCATCGTCATCAGTGCATAGCTTTGGTTTGGATTTGGATTTGGCATATGACCCCGAACTCTTCTGGTTGATCAGAACGAATGTACATTGACATTCACGTGTACCAGAGATGTTTATTTTTAGAACAACATTTTATTCTACATCCATTGTATTTTCTAGGTGCTATGGCCGAGAGAACGAAGCTAGGATCTTACATGGTATTTTCTGTAGCAAACACTGTACTTTTTTCATTGCCCGCCCACTGGGTGTGGGCGACGGGTGGATGGTTGTACAACTTTGGTATCGTAGATATTGCCGGGGCAGGTCCGGTACATCTTGTCGGTGGTTTGACAGGCCTTGTAGCAACCACCGTTCTCAAACCTAGGTACGGTAGATACAGCGAAAAAAAGGCACCGCAAATGAGTTCTCCAACAAATGCAGTCCTGGGCATGTTTATGCTGTGGTAGGTGTATGTGTCGTGAAATTATCTCTAAAAAATATGTGATGCCATAATCTAGTGACAAATGAAAAAGGAAGTCGAATGTATTGATGCAAACCATGTACAAAACATATGCGTCCACATAATAGTTGTCTAATGAAAATGTAGATAGTATAAACTCGAATCTTTCTATTAATGTTGTGTCGGTTCCTTTTTCTTTCATTGTGTGTTTGCGTTCGTGTTTCCATTCGTGTTTCTTTTCAAAGACTGTAATGTTACTGTATACTTAAAATAGTGAAGCCTACGGTGGCACAAAAGTGACATGGAAGATATATTTTATACTACGTGCGCACGCAGTAGCTAATACGTGCGCACGTAATAAGTAATACGTGCTCACGCAGTAGTATTACGTGCGCACGTATTAGCTACTGCGTGCGCACGTAGTATAAAATATATCTTCCATGTCACTTTTGTGCCACCGTAGAAGCCCGACTGCAGTAAGTGTAATGGTGTAATTTCAGTTATGTAATACTTGTAAAGGTGTACTTCAAATACGTCCGAGTTCAAAAGTTGCGGACATGTGATACAATTTAAACAACTGTAAAAATCAAAACAAACAAACAAAGAAACAAAACATAAAAAGAAAAGAATCAAATATTATCATTTATCTATAATAGTAATACACGTATATTTTAAATGTCATACGCATAAAGGTTGGTAGGAAGAACAATAAAATGATGGTTTTGTTTATTTCTTTAAAGGGAAGAATTTAGATTTGTGGCAAACTTTACATCTAAATATTTTGGTGCGTTTCTTGTCTTTTTCGTAAATTAAGTTCAGATGAAAATGCTACCATTCACCAACTTCTTTTGATTGATTTTCTTTGCTTTCAGACTGAAATGGTGTGTAAAATGAAGGTTGAAATGATACCTAGTATTTTGATGTTTTTCTCTACAAGTCAATGATTGAAAATGTGCGTAATGATATTCTTACTTTGAATGCCGTTGATCAATATTGTACGTTAGTTCATATGCATCAGAAACTAATGTTAACATTATCATAAGGAAATTTTTATATCGGGGGAAATCTGAATATACATGTATCTCAAAAGTTTGAAACTTAATTCAGGTACCTCTTTCTTTAAGGCGTGTAGATTTGGGATTGTCGGTAACTGGAGTTGTATCTCTAGGTTCAGATTATGCATGTACGGTTTTGGTGACTTATCATATTTTCTCATCACAGTGACATATTTTTACAGAATAACTTTCGTTTCAAATACTGAACATTCCTACTTTTTTCCAGTGAGAATAAAGAAAAAAGAATTATGCAAAATACTAGTAACTAGCAATTTATAAATTTGTCTTCTATGCTAAACCTCAGTAATACATAACCTGTCAAACTGCCAACGGCATGACTGTCCTACTCAAGATTAAAGGAAATGGTATTTAAATGCTGCGCCACAAGTATTCGACTTTAGAAATTGCTTTCTCGCTTGATAATGACGCTAAAACAGAATAAGGACAATTATTTTAGTGTAGGAATGCCAGTAGAGTTGCCTCCTTGTGAAAACTATTTCTCCGATTTTTGCCCTATGATTGTGTTTTATTGGACGTTTTTCATCCAGTGTTCAGGATAATTGCTCTTTATGAAACAGAACCACTCAACGATTAGGGAGTAAAGTAGCAATGCGATTAACCCTTAACCTGCTAAATAACATAAAAAAAAAATTCAAGCCGATACTAGAAAAAAACCTGAATTTGGCTATTTCAGAGTTATTCTTCTGGAAAAAAATACCTCCCAATGCGCGACTGAAGATCCAAAAATTAGACTGCATGTTCTGTGCAGTCTCATCTTGATCTACACTGTCCGCAAAATTTCACTGAGTCGCGCTTAGCTGCCTAAGAATTAAGTTTCCGTCCTAAAAACGAATACCGACAACGTTATACTGCTACGGATTAACGCGGCGAGGGGCACTGTAGTTCGTAGACTCTGATCGTTGAAAAGCCAAGCTTTTAACATGGAATCACTAATTTCACGTTTTATTGTACTCACTTTGTATGTTGCATTTGGTTCTAAAGCGTCTACCTTAATATTTTTTCCCGGGAATTTCTTTGCACCTACCTATTTAAAAAAGCAAATACAGAAAACTATTTTAAAACAGAAACTACAGAAAAACTATTTCAAATACAAAGTTCAGCATACTATCCTAGGGTCAATTGGAAAGCACCGTGGACCAGAGGATTAAGCAACACTGTTCAAAATGAAATTGACTTACAGGGTCTGGTATGTTATTTTTGATCTGTATCACTTCCACAGCTGTTAGTGACACCATCGTCCTCTTTATAACAATGTTAATGAAAATTATTGTTTTTTAATGTACATTTTTGATAGCTTCAGAATTCCAATAGTCCGATTCCAATTTATGTTCTTTAAGCTTAGAATAATTACGTCAAACAGTTTGGCAATATGTTCGACATAATGTTGGATAAATTCTGTAATATTGTAAGCTTTTAATATACTTTTGTCCTTCCGTCCCCATTTTTCACAATTTCCCATAATAATTCGATTGGGTTTAGGTCGCAGTGATGTGGAGGTAGCCTTACGATATTGTGGCCAGCCTTTTTAACAATCTATCAATTTTATACACAGCTTACGATTTATTTTGTTTGATTATGTCATATAGTTTTGGTTGTTATTAATTTTTTACAAGAAGATTTTCAATTTTATTTTAAACACTTGTCTTTTTTACTAGCTGACGTTGGTATTTATGCACCTTTCACCTGAGTCTCACAGTACAAAGCATTGTCCATAACTATACTATTGTTTGTCTCACACTGTAAAAAGCTGGTCATTAATCCGTGTATTTCTATTTATACCCAGGAATGAATTTGTCTCAGGATGGTAGTCACGTCAGTATTCGATTTAGAGCGAAATGTTAGCTAACAACCTGTTTAAACATGTATTTATATATATATTCTTTTGCAAATTTATATGACTTGTACATGATAATTTACAAATAATTCAGAATTTTCTGCAAAATGGACCAGAACGAAAGCAGAGTTTTAGTGTTCTTCTCCAGACTGGTGGCTTAGGACGAGTACAAGTCATTTACGCTAATATACCCTACAGTAACAACCTGTTTAAAAACCAATTCCTTATGGTCCTTATATATAGGCACTTCCCTATTGGGCCGGGGACACCCAATGATGCGAAAAATAATGATTTTTCTCTACCCATGTGTCATATAGATACAAAGTTAAAGACCCCCACCTCCTTTGCTCCTTATTGTCTATAAAATTCACAGGTTGAACAATTTGTCATTAAAACGTGTTTATTTTGAGAAGCTGTCTCTGTATATAAAGCCATTTTTTAAAAAGAGTTTTACATAATTGATATCCGCTCACACACAATTCATGATTATCTATTATATAATTTTTTAACAGCGCTAAAATATTTACAATTTCTCCATTAGACATGGTTTTTATTTTCATGACATTTTTTCGTGAAAGTTCGACAAACCTTTCTCTGTCGTCAAAAGATCACTTTTGCTTATTTCCAAAACATGACATGTCCGTTGGCATACATGTACTTTCTCCCGTGAACTCTTATCGGCTTCCTTTTCAAAATACCCATATACTTAATATTTTTTTCGGCTCCTTACTTGTTTGAGCGCCATAATTCTCATTTTTGTATAGAATCTAAGAATGTTAAATGCAAGGCCTAGCATACTGAAAATCTAGGTCTATAAATGCTTACCATTACTCAAACACATTCTCAGTTGTTTGAATACAGCCAATTTCACGGAAAAATGCAGAGAAACAGGCTGCAATCTTGACAGTGTTTTCCTTCAGCACTTATATAATCAAATTTCTAAAATAATAATAATAACTTGTATAAGAAAGTTTTACGTGCTAATCGGTTAAAGGGTAAATGAATTTATGAAAGTATATACATACGCGTAGAATTCTACTTCTGTTGCCTTGAAGGTGAATTTTGTGAAACATGAAATTCACATGATTGTATTCTTATGCTAATTGTGTACACTTTTAGTTACTATTAATTTTAAAAATAGATGAAAATTAGTGCAAACGCTACGGTTTAACTATTATAATTTGTTATTGTTTATAGTTGTTCTCGAACCGTCCTTCACTCCTCTGCTGCAAAGGCCAAAAATTTTGGAATATAACTATAGAGTAATAAAGCATAAACATGAATTTTGAAAGTGTGAAAGAGGTAACATCTGCGTGGTTATTGTGAATAAATAACATTGTAACAACGAAATATTGAAGAATGTCTTTCATCCTAATGTATTTGATCGAAACGTTATTTAACATCTCAACCAAATGGTCTACAACTCCCTGAGAATCCCGTGTTTCAACGACTCCTGAAGAAGTTGGTCAAAAAAAAAAAAAAAATGCAAAACGTCTTTTTCATCGCGGTTCCTAGTTAACTTTTTATGCGAAGTGGGTGTTGCAAATTCATGCATCCTAGTTTTAAACTTCGATTCTCAGTTGATTTCTAGCTTTACCATACCCTATTAAATGTAACTTCTGAATCCGAAATATGGGTAGGTCCCTATGATTTCTACTGTGCTTAAAAACAAAGGCTTTTCCATCATATCTAGTACTCGAAGGCGTTGCGTCCATGACGCACAATAGGCAAGCGCGTAATGTGGGAAAAATCGGAACAGGTGAGACGCTATTTTATCATATAGCCTAAGAGCGAAATACTGTTATCGATTCGGAGTGCGTTATGATTCTTCATTTTTAAATTATATTCCTCACTTCTTCCGATCCTTCCGCGTTAGTGTCATTGGTGCACGCCGTTCATTCGTTAAATGGCTGCCATGTTTAATTTGACAAACAAATCTCTAGTATTTTTAATTTGCTACAAATGTAACTGGAACTTATTAACTTTTGCTCTTTCTTTATGTCCTTTAAATCTTTTAACTTGCATAATCCTATGAGGAATGGTCAAAAGAAGGCTTTGAATGAAGGCCGGGGGATTTCAGTCCATATTTGCCAGACAGTCTCGCCGATTTTGTCTCACGGTCCTTTCTAGCTTACGATCATTCTACTACACTTACAGTAGTTTGAAAAACTTGTTCAACACACATGATATTTCTGTTACCTTCTTGAAATGTAAGAAATTTTTAATCCATTTGAAACATTTAAAACATTTGAACAGTAAGAGTTTTGACATCAACACTTAGTTTTAAGCCTTTCCTACACCATCATCTTCCGCTCGGTGGCATTTTTCGAAAACAAACCTACCTGATTTGGGGGTTCTGGGTACAGAACCAGACTACTTTTCAAAACGGCAACCATTACTTCGAATTTCAAAATAAACTAAGCCTTTACTCAATAAAACGCTACCTGATACTATTTATCCAGCTATTGCGTTCTAGTATGTAACCTATGCACCAGTCATCTATAAAAACAGCTCCTAAAGGCTTGTGAAATAGCTTCGGTTAGGCCCAGACACGTGTTGTTTATACCTCTGTGGAAAAACCCAGTACAAATCCTGGTTTCCTTAAAGTTTATATTTAGAAACTGTATTCTAAGATGAGCAGTAAAACAACAGTATTTGTTAAAAATATTTTTCCTGTTTGAAATAATTGAATTTTAAGAAATCTGGTGAGAAACACAGGCTAGATTTTTCCACTGTGATATTGTTTATAGCCATTTTCTCCATTGCTACTTTATTAGCGGCGAGTTTTAGTTTACACACCGCGTATTCGCGTCATAGCAGACAGGTCGAATCGTCGAAAAGTATGGCAAGCGCAGACAAGTTTTCCTACCCATCTTGAATGCAAAATGTACGATAAATATATGACGTAAACTTAAGCAATAATTTTACGTCATCATGTTTACAGATAACATATCTTAATCTAGACTACAACCCTTTCTCATGGTTTAGTCCTTGACCTTTGTGTATTTAGGTAATGAAAACCAACCCCAGGTCTTACAGAGCGTTGTACGCTATTTAAGAAATAATCTTCTTTTAATCGTGGTTTATCGTTCAATAAACCACAGTTGTGAGTTATGAGGCACAATAAATAATCCACGAGGGCAATAGCCCGAGAGGTTTATTCATTGCGCCTCATAACTCACAACGTGGTTTATTGAACGATAAACCACGATAGAAAGAAGATTATTTCGATTCTAACATGACCAACTCTTAATCAAAGGAAAACAAGTTCATACTTAGAGTAAAAACGCGGATGCAGATTATATTCCATTGAATAACTGACTTACTTACTTTATACAGAATGACGTCACTCAATACAGAATGACGTCACTGTACATAGAATGACGCAGATTTTTACCACGCTTTCGTTGCACTGTGTTTTTAGAGCCGAGTTCACGTGTCATGTTAGAATATGTAGTAATCAACGAATACTTATTGCAACAAATCAACAAAACTCATAAACCAGACTCTAAATGCATTTAGATCTAGTAAATATTTTGAGAAGATGGGATTTTCTATATTTTACATATACTGAACCAAAAAAGAAACTTCCCCTGTGTTTAAGTGCAGATATACACAAATATGAAAATCAGGATTAAACTAGATTTATATGCATTGAAAGAGTATTTTATTGCGACTTTGTGTGAAAAAAATTATTGCTCAGGGTTTATCCAAAAGTAGTGAAATGGTAGTTAAAATGCGGAGGGGGTCGCTCACCAAAATCACAAATTAATACCGGTTATGACCACCTTCAGCATGAAGGACTGCCTGGCATCGTTGGCGCATAGAACGGATAAGTGTATTGATTTCGGCTTGTGGAATGTTGTTCCATTCATGAATTAAGGCTTGTCTTAGCTGAATGACGTTTGACGGTGGAATAGGGCGACGTCTAACACGCTGGTCCAAATTATCCCAAAGGTGTTCAATGGGATTCAGATCAGGGCTTTTGGCAGGCTAGTCATTAATAAATGCAATGTTATTCGCCCTGAGGAAATTCATATTGTCCCTAGCTGTATGGCTTGTGGCATTATCATGCTGAAAAAGAGTGATATTGGCATTATTTTGAAACAGTGGGATAACGTGCCTCGCAAGAATTTCATCTCGGTTGCGTTGGGCATTCAAATTCCCTTCGATAACGACGAGATTAGTGCGAAAGCCATGTGCAATGCCCGCCCAGACCAAGACAGAACCCCCACCCCCAAAACGATCTCGTTCAAGTACGCAACAGTCGGCATAACGTTCATTTCTCCTACGGTATACTCGAACCCTGCCATCACCTCGATGAATGGAAAACCTGGACTCGTCAGAGAAAAGAACGCTATTCCATTGTTGTCTAAGCCAGCGTTGGTGTGTACGTGTCCAATTAACACGATTTACGCGGTGACGTCGCGTCAAAACATAACCAACGTATGGACGACGTGCACGTAGCCCGCCCTCGCGCAAGCGATTGCGCACAGTTTGGGCAGATATACGGTTGTTATGTGTACCAGGGGTGTTAGCAGCAGTGGCTGTGGCAGTTTGGAAGCGATTGCGCAGGTGGGTGTTCCGAATATAGCGGTCTTGGCCGCGCGTCGTGACGCGAGGACGTCCACTACGTGGTCGATCTTCCGTACGCCCTGTTGCTTGAAAACGTTGCCTAAGGTATCGAATAGCACGAGTAGAACATCCAATATTCATAGCAACAGCATTCATCGTCATACCAGCATTAAGCATGCCAATGGCACGTTCGCGTAAATTTTGCGGAATTCTAGGCATATCAAAAATAAAGAAAACTAAAAAGAATTTAATTTTTTTCAACGTCTTTTTTTTTATTGACATGAAAGTCTATAAAATTAGACTGAAAGGTTTCAAAAAATATACACGAATTATACTGGTCCGTGTATGCACGTGAAAATCGCTTTCAGCGGGTTTCTTCTGCAAAATGCTTTCAATCGAGTTAAAATTTGTTTTATCGGACACATAATCGTTCGCCCGAATATATGTAGGTCATCTGATACTTTGATCTTTTTTTAATAACATTGCATTTGCACTTTACATAAGGGGAAGTTTCTTTTTTTGGTTCAGTATATTATATGTAGTATATATTTTTCTATATTTTATGTATTCTATATTTTTTATATTACTCAATTCAATCACCGTCTGAAATCGATCTCATGCGTTTGAAAGGGTAAAGTACAGGGGAGTTTTGGGACAAATAGATTGACCTGGTCTTATCGTTCCGTAGCTTCACAATTGATCTTTCTGCCGATTTTGATTGACAGGTCATATCAGCCAATCAAAACGCAATATAGAGCGTCATGTAAACAAAAAGGTTGGACAAAGCGACAGTGAAATTTATGTAATTTAGTTTTTTTTTCGTTTAAGCCAGAGAGTATTGGAATATAAAATAATTATTTCAAAGTGGATTAAAGTTGCAGATAAGAATCACGTGGTGATTTAGTTGTTACATTATGTACCCTGAAAGGAAAACTAAATTTATCAATTCCTAAAACCTAGATCTACGAAAATGTCGATAGAATTAATCAGGAGTTCGAAAAACCAGCCACTCTAGCAAACAACAGAAAAGCAGGGTTTTTTTTAAATGTTTCGCAAAGAACGAACGAAATGAAATCTAGTTGAACGAACACCTTTCAAATTCAAACCATTAATTGTAACAGTCGTAACCGTTGTCCAAAACGAGCAACAGGAAGAAGAATATTTTATTGACAACCATCCGCCATCCTGTTTCATAAATAAGTTGACATTACGAACGTCATCCCATGGTTCTTGTTGTAATACTTCAGGGATCATTTATATTTTAAACTACGTTCCTGTTTCATTAGGACGATTAAATTTGACTGTTAATGGCACTTTCCTCTGGTTTGAACGATTGTTTGTTTTCCCAACGATCGTCGCATGATTGATAAATGCACGTCCATTCTAAATTAGTATAACCTTTATAATCACCTCAAGTTACTAAACATCACCCCGGAGAGACCTTTCGTTCTTGCTCCAGATCAACGTTACTGCTCCTGCCAATTGAACGTACCTACTCCAGATAAAAACATGGCCGCACCCATAAGATTTTGCAAGGTATGCACAAAAACAATTTTTTGACATGTTAATAAATAGATATGCAGTTGACGGTTGTCGCACGGAATGTCTGGGATATCAGTGCACGTTAATCTGTAGTTCTTTTGGTGGTTAATCGTTTGTTGAAGACGTTTAATCCGACAAACTTCCGTCGGCGACTACGATTTCTGGAAAATCAATACTTGGAGTCTCCAAAAACCTTTGTAAAATATATATACTCGGTATTCTGAAGTGTGTACCGTGTCAGATGACCTATATAATGATTATTCCTCACAACTATAAACCGAAAAAATTACATTGCAATTATAAAGCGATATTTTGCCATTTTTGCATTACAACGATCCAGCTCCTGAGTTGAAACACGGTAAGCGTAAGTCTTCGTGTTACAGTAAACAATTTTGTCATTTTGGTCAAGATTATATTTTAATTATCGTGGTCATAGTCATAGGTTCGTCATCGTTGATGATAGCAATAATTGTTATTATGAACGACCAACTATATATTCCAAATCAGCTGAACATCTATAGACATCGGTTTATGTATTCGTTTGAGGCTAAATAGTAAATTCTACAAGAATATAATACACCCCAAAAGCACAAGTGCAGTGTTCAACACTGTGGCCTAGCCACATCTCTAAGATTACATTGTCATCCTTATTTGGTGTTGTGGTTAGTGAACATATTTTACACAGCCTAATGTAAAACCTGTGTTTTAACCCTTTTCAAATATTTCCTAATTTAAATAAACTGATGTAGAATACTAAGCAAAACATTGGGCATTTTTTCCCTTTCTCACATTGTATTCTATCCAGTGAGGTAAGTATCTTTCAGTTTAGTTACATTTTAAACTTTTTTCTGCAACTTGATTTTTCTTATTGGAGTAAAAAATGTCTTTGGTCGCCTTTTTGGCTTATTCAGCCAAAAGTTTGTCTTCTTCCTTTTCCCCATCGTTTTCACATTTTATCTGAAAATAAAACACATGATTTGTAAGTGAGCGTTTTAAATGTACGAGTATTAACCCTTTAGGTGTCGAATAAAAAAAAAAAAAAGTCGTCTGCGACATTTCTTTCAGTATGAAAATATGAAAATACTTTTAAAAAACCTGCCGCAGATAATCACATTAATTCCTTTTTTCACCCCATATCTATAGTAACACTACACGCAAATAGTGAACTCTCATGATCAGGTACCGCCAGCTTCGGTAGCGGCTGATCTGGGACTGCATTATTTGCCTGTGTCTTTTTCTGGTGCCAAAAGATTTAAGAATTTACCGGATTTATTTATCGTGCAAAAAATCACAAACTATGCATCTATATAGTGTATTTAAAAAAAAAAAAAAATTGCTTGTTAATTTGAAACAAATTCGTCATTCGACACTCGTAAGCTACATGTTCTTTAAGGTCTAATTAGGGTCTACTGTTTTGCAAAGGTGTGAAAAGTGAAAAAAAATCTATACATATTTAAATCATAGTATTAGATATAACTAGATGCTTTTAGGTGTGCAGCTGACAAGGCATATAGTTGGTTGTTCGTTGATGATAATCATTATTCATTTACATTAACAAAGAGGAGTCTTGTGATGACGACATCGAAGACGTAGTTATAAATAATACTTATGGATCTTGTGCATGATAGTTATAACAGTTCTGGGCCTTGTGCATGATTCTGTCTGTCATCGAGCTCTTCATGTACATTTCATTTCAAAAGCATCAAACATCAGGACTAGAAACCTGACTGACAGAAAGACCGACAGACGGACAGACAGACAGTTATACATATTGATCAAAAAGACAAATTGTTTCATTAAACTCGTAGACAATCGCTTATAATATCGTACTCTGTTTCAACTCAGGAGCTGGATCGTTTTACTGAATTTTAGAGTGTGGAGCGTTGCCTATAAAAATGACAGAAAGTTGCTCGATAATGAACATCGTATATTTTTTGTTTAGAAATGTGGTGAATAAAGCATACATGAATCACTTGGCAGAGCACAAACTTCAGAATATCGTGTTTGTATGTTTAACAAAGCCTTTGCTGACTTCCGCGTGTTGATTTTCAAGAAATCATAGTCGCTGACGGAAGTTTGTCGGATTAAACGTCTTCAACAAACAACCAACCACCAAAAGAACAATACAGAAATATTCACTGACATCCAAGACATTCCGTGCGACAGCCGTCTACTGCATATTTATTCATCTGATTGTCAAAGAATTATGTTTTGGTTTTGGTGCTTACCTAGCAAAATTCCAGGGCGCAGCCATGTTTTTACCTGGAGTGGGTACGTTCAATTGATAGGAGCAGTAACGTTGATCTGGAGCAAGAACGTAACGTCTCTCCAGGGTGAAACATATCCCCAAAAAATTAGAAGTTTTTTACAACGTACACCTGTTAAAAATAAGGCAAACAATTTAATTGATCACTTACAATAAACTAACTGATTTCTACTCAAACAGGTATTAGAGGTGTTAATTAAGATTTTTACCAGACAACAAACTATTAGATTTGTCTACTTTCAAATCATTTGCTGTCGACAAGTTAAACGTTGCTCCAGTGATGAGATTTGTCTTTGAAAGGGTAGAAAACACCGAAGGAAAAAGAGAAAAGTTTTCAAAATTCCTTCAAGGTCGTTAAAGAACGGAATTATGTGGTAAAGGGTTAAATTGTAAATCCTTTTCTTATATTGTTTACAGTCAAATTTACATGTTATATACTGACGAAATGTCTTAAAAACTTATGCCCCTATTAGTTATTACAGATGTTGCCGACAGTGACCTACTCACAATGTATTTGTATTTGAAATCCTGTGACCGAACATGGAATTAATAACATATTTGCGCTATTTTTACTTCTTGATTTCTCATAAAAATGATACTATTTAAAGTATTTTTTCTTGTTACGTTGCCAATTTAGGTCGAATTGATAAGAAGTTGGGGAAAAAAAAATTGGGATGATTAACTTTGAGATTTGAGGTTCAGACTGTTAAAATTTAGGGTAAATGGACCGTGAAAATGACAGTTTAACTATGAGGAAAGCCACTGTTAACAGGGACAGATTCAAACGGCGTAAATTGGCCTTGTTTTCCGAGGCAAAAAAGACTAAGGGGAAAAAGTAGTTCCGTACCAGTTAATTTATCGAATCGGTAAATTCACTGGTTAAAACGGTGAAATTATCAAGCCATTCTAGACAAACCACCGAAAAGTATATAATAAATAGTTTGTTTGAATGGATTGAGTGCCGTTTCCTACACCATTTCAAGTATATGTTAGTGACCGCTCATTTACTAATCTCCTTCATGGCTTTTTTAACACTGCTAAGATTAAGACCCGCAGTGCCTTAGAAATGTCTAATATACATTTGAAAGAGGAGAGGTGTGGTTTATACAAGTGCATGACATTAAACGTATTGTCGAGAAAAATCTTTATCCTTAAACTAAATGCATACCCAAATAATAATTTTTGCTGATTGCTCCCATGTCCAGTCCCTTGCCTGTTTTACCGTATTAAATTCATCCGAAGCCGTGGGAGAATTGACTGGTAAAATCACGTGTTTATCAATATTAATCATATAGAAAAGCAACTGTTCAATCAAGAAAGGCTTTCAAATGAAAAAAACCTCATTATGCAGTCTAATGTTTGGTGTTGAATATCTTCGTCGTCACAAAAACTAGACTTAAAACTATTCTCAAACTACTGATTTAAAATGTCTCAAATCAATGGTCAAAAGGTATTGAATGTCATCATGGAATTAATGAATACTGCTTTATTATTTATTCACGAGAACTAGAGATTTTGCCAGCCAGGCATTCCACTAGCGATACGCTGATTATGTGTAACGCAATATCGTCGGAAACTTTCGATGGTTTTGCTTTGATATTTATAATGACAACAATGATGATGACAGGATAATTCGCTGTTTAATCACATTCAATTTGACGGATGCTTTTGATTACCTTTACGGACAGTACAGATCAAACGCGGTCTGATTGTGGATACGATGTCCGACTTAGAAAGACAACATTAAAGTTACAACATTTGGTTATAATCACTTTACTGGCTAAAGCTGTCCAATGTTACTTGTTCTGTGCTGACAGAGCAAATATTCAGAGTCGTTCTAGGGCACCTGCCACTCCTAACCCTTAGACTGCTAAGCGCGACCCACGGCACATATACGAACTGTTTTTGTTTGGTTTATTTAGGAGTTTAAGAGTTAATTTGATTCGAAATGTACATTCTTCAGTCATCGGTTTTACCGAGACGCAAAGTGCCAGTCATTTAAACGGACATTCTCGCCATTCAGACTAAGAACAACATCTGAATTTTCGAATAGATTCATTTTCTTCCCTCTATCAAAAACACTTATGCAACTATGTTAACCACCTGCCTCTTTTTCTCAATACTCTAGGTGGGGATGGCTTGGGTTCAACTGTGGAAGCACCTTTGGCATTTCAGGAAATAAGTGGAAATTAGCGGCGAGGTTAGTTATTAATACGTACAGCATGTTTGTTTGTCTTCGTCTAATCGCTATTTTTTCTTTTTCTTAACTGAAGCAAATTAGCCAAAGTAAGCGATCGTTTGCTTCTGTTTACTTTTATTTATCTCGTGTCTGTGGTTAAAAAAAAAAACGCCATAGAGATGCATTAGAGAACTTTTCTGCATTTTACTTTCTGAAATTTACCGATATTGTGGGACTACTAGTATCCTAAACTCGATAAATTATACAAATGTCTTTCCATATACATGTATTTTTGCCCACATGTATCTGCGCTGTAAATGTATCCTTATAAATATGGGATCTAATTATCACTGATAATTCTATTATTGGCGGTTGCCACTTTACTAAAAAAAGAATAAGAACTAGATACAGGGCATACACAAAAAAAGATGGTCAAATGTTTTTGTCATTAAATTTACCACTCAGAATACAGGGTGTCCGGAAAGTAAGGTAACACTTTTGTGCATTTATAATATGGCTTTAAAAATCAGATAAAGAGGTAGAAATAAGCATGCATGTGTATAAAATATGCAAGATTTTTGCGTGGTAATTTCATTAAATTTTCATAACATTGCACACTTTATACAGATTTTACATGGGAAGTACCTTTTTGACATTGGCGTCATTTTAGCTATTGATGACGTTTTCAAAGTGATGGCTTTTTATGCTCTTTCTTTTCCGAACACGCACGATGAAATTGTCGGTCACTTTAGCACACATTCCAATATCAGTCTTATTGATTTCACTTTAAGTGTTCTTTAACAATTATTGTCTGTGTTGTCTGGGATGGGATAATAGACCTTTGACTTCAAAATACTCAAAAGGAAGAAGTCACGCAGGCTGAGGTCAGAACTGTGTTCAGGCCACGATATTCAGCAATCTTTTACCTCCGGATATTGTCTCGATATTACCCTATCACCGAACGTAAGGTATAAAAAGGATGTCACAGACTTAGATGTGTGTGCTGTTGCACTATCCTGCATGAACCAAGTGTTTTGCAATGTGAGTAGTATAGGACGCCTCTTTGTACGTCTGACAGGCCTGGTCAGACGTACAAAGAGACGTCCCTGTAGTCCCTACGCTACCTACCTTACAGAGAGTTTGTCCCCAGTTTGCCTACCCTGAAAGAATTTAATTATATCACTTCTACAAAAAATGCCCAAAAAATACCCAGTTTGCCTACCCTGAGGGAAAATGGGGGGAGGGAAATTTATCCCTACATTGCCGTTTTTTCTACATCTATGAATGATTTCTTCTCTCTAAAAGACTGAGTACTGAGTTGGACTTAGTTTTTTCACCATATGGAGGATTTCTCTCTCTAAAAGCCTGAACACTGAGTTGGACTTAGTTTTTTCACCTATGAATGATTTTCTCTCTCTAAATGCCTAACCACTGAGTTGGACTTAGACTTTTTTCTGCATCTATGATGATGATTTCTCTAAAAGCCTGAGCACTGAGTTGGACTTAGTCTTTTTCTGAGTTTTTTACTCTCTGGAGTGTGACTCTTTGGAATGTAACTCTTTGGAGTGTAACTCTTCTAAAAGAAAGAAGTTTGACAATTTGAAGAAATGACAATTTGAAGAAAGATAGAACTTTCGTGGTAAATGGTTAGTCCTGAAAAGGACTATTGGGTTAGCTCTGAAAAGAGTTGTGACAATTTGAAGAAATGACAACTTGAAGATAGAACTTTCGTCTGCCATCTTGAAGATAGAACTTTCGTCTGACAACTTGAAGATAGAACTTTCGTCTGCCATCTTGAAGATAGATCTTTCGTGGTAATGGTTAGTCCTGAAAAGGACTGTTGGGTTAGCTCTGAAAAGAGCTGTGACAATTTGAAGAAATGACAACTTGAAGATAGAACTTTCGTCTGACAACTTGAAGATAGAACTTTCGTCTGGCATCTTGAAGATAGATCTTTCGTGGTAGATGGTTAGTCCTGAAAAGGACTGTTGGGTTAGCTCTGAAAAGAGCTGTGACAATTTGAAGAAATGACAACTTGAAGATAGAACTTTCGTCTGACAACTTGAAGATAGAACTTTCGTCTGACAATTTGAAGAAATGACAATTTTAAGAAAAGATAGAACTTACGTCTGACAATTTGAAGAAAGACAGAACTTTCGTGGTAGATGGTTAGCCCTGAAAAGGGCTGTTGGGTGTCCTAAAAAGGACCTGGTTTGGAGGTTGTGTTTTTAAGCACAACCTTCAACCTTTCTGCAGGCTGGGCAGCTACTCGCCGCCCGCCTCTTCAATCTCTTCAGTTGCTGCTCATCAAGATTAAAGCGCAGCGAAAATGCTGGCTCGTTGTCACCGTTCCAATCCTCCGTCACCGGCACAACAAACTCCTTCTTCTTTTCCTTCTTCTTGGTGGGTAGAAGCGCAAGCTCCCAAAAGTCCATATCTCTAAGTGCAACCTCCATACCGACTTGAAGAAAATGAACGATGTGCGGGAAATAACGCTGGGTTTTATAGCTTTTCAGACGGATTGAACTAGTTGACCCATGACGTCATTTTCTCCTATGTTTTTCCCGCGTTGGCGTTTCATACTGTTTTGGCTCCAAATTAATGTTATCCAATCAGAATTATCGTTGTTTTTTCTAATGGTAAATGTTTTATTGTTGACCAATCTATAGTTTTGTTACATTTTCTTGTTCTGGTTAGAAAAAACTAGAGTTTGACTATCCTATGACTTTTTTTTATTATGAGTCTTCTGACAAAATGAAAAGAAAGATGTTTATTTAAGATAGCTAGCCCTGAAAAGGGCTGTTTTTTGTGCAGAATACACTTTTTTATCCTCCCCTCTTTCTTTCGATTGATTCCATTTTATCTAGCATTTGCATCAGATGCTCAATTTCATACCTGATATATCTAAACGTTCTCTTTCTTCTAACCAGAAGAGCAATGAGAGAAAAAATGTCAATCCAAACATTATGGGATACTGACCAAGCTTTTACGATAGTTAATGGTGAATGAGAAAAAATTAATCAAGAGTTTACTGTTTTATATGTGTAATGGGTCACTTTTTTTAGGCTTTTTTTGATTTTATCCCTGTATCGCTGGACTTAGTTTTTCATCCTATGAATGATTTTTTCTCTAAAAGTCTGAGCACTGAGTTGAACTTAGTTTTTTTCTGCATCTATGGATGATTTCTCTTTCTAAAACCCTGACCATTGAGTTGGACTTAGTTTTTTCTTCACGTATGAATGATTTCTCTTTCTAAAAGCCTGACCATTGAGTTGGACTTAGTTTTTTTTACCCATATGCTATTAGGATTGCTTTATTGTTTACTTCTATCCACTACTTGGTCTTTAAGTGGTTTCTCTCTAAAAGCCTGAGCATTGAGTTGGACTTAGTTTTTTCTTCACCTATGTATGATTTCTCTTTTTAAATGCCTAACCATTGAGTTGAACTTAGTTTTTCTGCATCTATGGATGATTTCTCTTTTAAATGTCTGACCATTGAGTTGAACTTAGTTTTTTCTGCATCTATGGATGATTTCTCTTTCTAAAAAGTCTGACCACTGAGTTGGACTTAGTTTTTTCTGCATCTATGAATGATTTTTTCTCTCTAAAAGACTGAGTACTGAGTTGGACTTAGTCTTTTTCTGAGTTTTTTTACTCTTTGGAGTGTGGGTCTTTGGAGTGTGGGTCTTTGGAGTGTAACTCTTCTAAAAGAAAGAAGTTTGGCAATTTGAAGAAATGACAATTTGAAGAAAGATAGATCTTTCGTGGTAAATGGTTAGCCCTGAAAAGGGCTGTTTTTTAGAGAAGGGCTGATTTTTCTGAAAATGTTTATTCAGTATCAGCATCAGTCGATTCGCTGTCTGACTCACTCCTTTCAGCGGCGATTTGCTCGCGGAAAAGACGGTCTACCTGCTCGGTTTTTGAAATAACATACTGAAAATACATTTCAAGCATGCCCTCAATAATGAGTTCCTTCATCCGAAGGTTATAACAGAACACCCTGTTATTAGCAAGCTCAGCCCTCTCATAACGCTTTCTTACTCCAACTAAGCGTTGTTGCAGTAAAACGATTTGCCTCTTAACTCTTCTTATCTTTCGTGCAGCATCCATCCAAGTGAAGCGCATGTCGAGTGATGGTCTTGAAGCCATTGTGAAAAAATGAAATGTATGGAAAATAAATCGCAGAGATTTATAGCTTTTCAGACGGATTGAACTAGTTGACCCATGACGTCATTTTCTCCTATGTTTTTCCCGCGTCGGCGTTTCATGCTGTTTTGGGTCCAAATTAATGTTGTCCAATCAGAATCACCGTTTTATTTCTAATACTAAATGTTTTATTGTTGACCAATCTATAGTTTTGTTACATTTTCTTGTTAGGGTTAGAAAAAACTAGAGTTTGACTATCCTATGACTTTTTTTGATTATGAGTCTTCTGACAAAATGAAGTTTTTTCTGCATCTATGAATGAATTCTCTTTCTAAATGTCTGACCATTGAGTTGAACTTAGTTTTTTCTTCACCTATGTATGATTTTTCTCTCTAAAAGCCTGAGCATTGAGTTGGACTTAGTGTTTTCTTCACCTATGTATGATTTCTCTTTCTAAATGCCTAACCATTGAGTTGAACTTAGTTTTTCTGCATCTATGGATGATTTCTCTTTTAAATGTCTGACCATTGAGTTGAACTTAGTTTTTTCTGCATCTATGGATGATTTCTCTTTCTAAAAAGCCTGACCCACTGAGTTGGACTTAGCTTTTTTCTGCATCTATGAATGATTTTTCTCTCTCTAAAAGTCTGAATACTGAGTTGAACTTAGTTTTTCTGCATCTATGGATGATGTCTCTTTTAAATGTCTGACCATTGAGTTGAACTTAGTTTTTTCTGCATCTATGGATGATTTCTCTTTCTAAAAAGTCTGACCACTGAGTTGGACTTAGTTTTTTCTGCATCTATGAATGGTTTTTTCTCTCTCTAAAAGCCTGAATACTGAGTTGGACTTAAACTTTTTTCTGCATCTATGAATGATTTTTCCTCTCTAAAAGGCTGAGTACTGAGTTGGACTTAGTCTTTTTCTGAGTTTTTTTTTTACTCTCTGGAGTGTGACTCTTTGGAATGTAACTCTTTGGAGTGTAACTCTTCTAAAAGAAAGAAGTTTGACAATTTGAAGAAATGACAATTTGAAAAGAAAGATCTTTCGTGGTAAGTGGTTAGTCCTGAAAAGGACTGTTGGGTTAGCTCTGAAAAGAACTGTTGGGTTAGCCCTGAAAAGGCTTGTTTTGGAGGCTGTGTTTTTTCTCTACCGACAGCTTTTCTTTGGCTTTTTCGGGATCTTGAAATCAACGTGATTATCAATGTTTTTCCCGTATTTGCCCTGGCCTGTCATTATTGGTGTAGTTGGCTTTTGATCAACTCGCTGTTTTTTGTGGAGATGGCTATCGTCTTCCTCAGATTTCCGTTTTCTTGGGTTTGTTGTTCTTGGTTGTTTTTCCTTTGGCTGATTTTTCTTCACAACAGTTACGATAGAGTCCACTAACTTGTGAAGATTGGTTTTATCAAACTCAAACTCCACAGGGATCTTCACAGGAACTGGTGAAATGCGCTGACTCTGTTGGCGTACTGTCTCGATTTTTCTACTGAGATGTTCGGTGTTTGTGTTTAAAGTTTTAATCTCCTCCAAATGCCTGTTTAAAGTCTCCAGTTGTTCTAAGATTCGAGTCATCATGGCATCTTGTTTTGAATTTAACTGTTTCATCTCTTCACAAATGTGGTCCAACACCGTCGGTGGGTTGATAATTGTCGAATTTATAACTGATGAAAGAATGTCTCCATTGTTTTCCACTGGTGGGAAATCGTCCAAGTTGATTTCATCTAAGTTGTGCTTCATATTGAAACTGCTTCCGAATATTGATACTGCTTTCGAAGTGATCGTTAGCTGAGAGTCAAAGAAATGGTGATTGTATGAAAATAACGCTGGGTTTTATACGTTTACAGAGGATTGAAAATTTAAGAGCGCGGACCTGGCGGGAAACACCAGGATTGTACTGTGTGACACCGATTTAGGAGTGGTGAAAAAACACCGATATAACCATCGATTTGATTGCACAATGTTAATGAAACGCCGACGCGGGAAAAAACATAGGAGAAAATGACGTCATGGGTCAACTAGTTCAATCCTCCTGTAAAGCTATAAAACCCAGCGATATTTTACATAAAAACATATTTGTTGCAGGATGGTTCGAATTCTTCTGTGCCCTCACTGCGCAAGCAGATGCCAGATAGAGTGTGGAAAATGTTTTGCCATACTTGAGTATCTTGGACAGAAACATAACTGTCCAGATACAGATGAAGGATTTTACGATGATGATGAAGGTTCATCGACTTGCTGTGAACACTGTGGGTGTGAAGTCACCCCAGTGGATCGGACGGAGGAGTCGTAGAGCTCGATGTTGTCGTGAAATCCTTTTAAAAAGCCCTTTTCAGGGCTAACCATCTCCAAGAAAAGATCTTTTTTTCTCAAAATTGTCAAAAGTAAAAAGACTTACAGTCAAAACTAGAAAAAGTTAAAAGTAAGAAGTAATTATTTTCATGTTTTTTATTTTCAAAAGAACTTATGTACAATGAAAAAATCAAGTCATGAACTGTAACGACAAAAAATGAATGAAGTGTAAAGACAAAAAAATGAATGAAAAAATCAAGTCAGTCTTTTTTGTTTAAATTCAATATTGTGTTGAAATCTTTTTTCACTCAGTATGTTTTCTTTTTTTCTTCGGAATGTCAGATTCACATTTGGTTTTACGTTTTCTTTTCCTTTCGTTGTTTTTTAATACCATATCTGGACAGATTTTACCCTTGTGTTTTGTTGATTTGCAAAAGAAACAGTTCTTTGTTACTCGTTTTTTCTTCTTTTCGTTGTTTTGCTGTTTTTCCTCTCCGTACGAGCAACCCGGTTCTGCAGAAAATTCGTTTTTTAGATCCAAAGTTTGTTGTTTTCTTAGATTATCATTTGTAGATATTTTTTTCTCTACCTGTTCTGTTATTTTGCAGATTTCTGATTTGGCGATAGCCGTTGTGTCGCTCTGCATGTCTACGGTCTGAGTTTCAACCGATGATGATGTAGCTTGTGGTGAACTTTTTTTCCATTTATTTTCGTTGCAGAATGATTTCAGAACACCGACGAATTTCATGTGCTGAAATTCAGCACCCAGTTTCATTGTTGGTGAAATTTCGATGTCATGACTGTGGGGATCCACGTAGACAAAAACGACTGTTCCTATCTGATTTTCTTTTTCTGGACATTCTTTGGCCCAATGTCCTGCTTCGTTGCATGTAAAACAAATATTTGTTCTCTCACCATTCACCCCATATCGTTTGTCGATCGTCGCTTGATCCAAAACTCTGTATCTGGTAATACGGTAAACATCTTTTTCTTCTAAATGTTGGTGGGATAAAAATGATCCCACGTAGTTTCCGATATGTTGAACTTGATACTTTGACGGAACATTGCTGATCTCGTAATCGTGGGTGTATGGATTAACATACAGATGCATCCTCTTTCTAAGTGGTGATGTACTTTGCAACTTGAACTCGCTCATATTCTTTTATCAACTGTACCGTCTGAGATTGAGCAGTAGAATGATTAGATTTTCACAACAGTTGTCTCTATTTATACACTGTTGCAATGGAGAGGTTATATAAATTGTTAGTTTTTCTCACTTCCTGCATTATTGTCTTTTCACTCAGAGCTAAAACGATGGGTAAAAGAAAAAGAATAATAACCTATTCAGACAGTGAAAGTGACGATGAGGTATTTCCACCAACAAAAAAGAAAAAAACTAGACCGTTGAAAGAAGAAAGTGACAGTGACGATGAGATATTTCCACCAACAAAAAAGAAAAAACTAGACCATTGAAAGAAGAAAGTGACAGTGACGATGAAAGTATCAACTCTAGCTTAGACATGAAAAGTCTATATGATTTAACAGAAAGGGGTAATAAGAAGTCAAGAAAATTTAAAACAGAATCACATGTGCTGATGCTGAGTTTTAAGAAATTTAAAGAATTAACACCTCAGAGACTACTTGGATTATTTGACGATGTTACCCATGAAATCATTCGAAAGTTAAATGCTAACCCGACGGACATGATTAGAATTACCATCAATCATCCTTCATTGGATATGGGGATCCATGTTCCCTTTTTAACCACAGAACAGTTGCAAGGTGAAACTATGTTGAATGAAATTGAACGAGTTTTACAATCGAATACAGATTTCGTCTTGAACGATGGATTCATGACATTTGACATTACACATACAATACCTCCAAGTGGTAGCGGGAAATATAGATCATCATCTGAATTAGATTCAAAGGTTTTTGCCCAGAAGAAAAAATCCATTATTCAAATTGACAATCATGACCAACTATGTTTTGCAAGAGCCATTGTTGTGGGAATTTGCTACAGTGAACGTGAAAACACCGGAGCATGGAATAGAAAATGGCGTCGTATTCGTCGTTTAAACTCCCCTCTTCAAAAGACTAAAGCTGAGAAATTGTTAAATGAAGCTGGAGTTTCACCAACACAGCCTGTAGGAATTGATGAATACAAAAAAATTCAAACATTCTTGTATGAAAAAGGCTATGTCATTAAAGTTCATCAACAGCATTCAAAAGTGGAAAAAATATTTGAACATCCAGAAGTGAAAACCAATAGTAAGATCATACATTTGTACTTTCATCAAAACCATTATGACTACATCAAATCTATCAAAGGTTTTTTTTGTTGTACATATTATTGTGAGTTCTGTGATGTGGGTTACTCTCACCGGGAAAGTCATGCTTGTTCAAATATCTGCAAAGGTTGTTGGCGCAAAGGAAAATGTCCATCAGAATTTAAAGAATATGTTTGCAGTGATTGTAGTAGACGATTTTTTAGTGCTGAATGCTTTGAAAATCACAGAATTGTTCAAGGTAAAGAAAAGAAATCCATTTGTGAATTAGTGAAACTCTTCGAAATGTAGTGCACAATGTCTTGTCAGAAAGAAAAATCATGTTTGTAATGGAAAGAAAAGGTGTCATATCTGTAAGAGAATTGTTAACTTTTCTCATCGATGCTATATTCAACCTTACCAAAGTAAGTTGAACCATGACAGCGATGACGAGACGAGTTCTTCTGTAGTCAAAAAACCACAGTTTATTTTCTTTGATTTTGAATGCAAACAAGACACAGGGGTACACATCCCGAATTATTGTATTGCACACAGAGCATGCGATGAATGTATCGATAAATCACTTGATTTTCATTGTTCTACATGCAGTGAATTTGAAGAGGGTAGGGAAGTTATTTTTCAAGGTGAAGAAACTTTGAGTCAATTTTGCAAGTGGCTCTTTTCAAAACATCATAAAGGAGTCTCGGCTATTGCCCATAATTTCAAAGGTTATGACGGTCAGTTCATTCTTGGCCATATTGTCAAAGTTGGGTTAAATCTTCCAAAATTGATCATGAATGGAAACAATATTATGAAGTTAGAGCTGAATGGTGTGCGTCTGATCGATTCTTTCAATTTCATGAGCTTTGGTTTGGCAAAATTTCCAGCCACATTTGGTCTTCAAGAAATGAAAAAAGGTTACTTTCCTCACTGGGCAAATACAGATGAATTTTGGAGTTACATTGGACCTTACTTGGATATGTCTTATTACAAACCCGACTCAATGTCTGAAGAGGCTAGGTCAAAATTCATAGTTTGGTATAATGACAAAGTTCAAAAGGGTGAGGAATTCAATTTTCAGAAGGAGATGGAATTGTACTGTTGGTCAGATGTTGATATCCTCAGACGAGGATGTGCTGAATTCAGAAAGCTGTTTATCGAACAGGGTGGTATTTGTCCATTTTTAGAGGCGATTACCATTGCAGATGCCTGTAACAAGGTCTGGCGAAGCAAATATTTGCCAGAAAATCAAATAGCTATCATTTCAAGCAAAGACTCATCCAGACGTCGGTTTTCTATGAAAGCGATACGCTGGGTTCAAAGCGTAGCTCGGGAAAAAGGTATTAATATTCAGCATGCAAAAAATGGTGGGGAAGTTCAAATCGGGAGATATAGTGTAGATGGTTTTCACCGTCAATCAAACACTGTTTATGAATTTCTTGGGGATTTGTATCATGGTTGTCCTGTATGCTATACAGATCGAAAACAGATTAATCCTATTAATGGAAAATCCATGTCTGAATTGTTCGAACGTACTTTTGAACGTATAGCAGATATCGGAAAAATGGGTTATAATGTAGTGTACATTTGGGAGCACGATTTCGATGCTAAGATGAAGGATAAAGAGTACAAAAAACTCATTGAAAAGTTATATCCACATTTGGACCCTATCGATCCGAGGGATGGCTTGTCTGGGGGAAGATGTAATGCAATAAAAATTGGCTATGATGTTGATGAAAAAAGCAAGAAGGAAATCAAGTACATCTATATCTGTTCTCTGTACCCTTATGTTTGTAAACACAAATCCTATCCTGTAGGTCAACCAGAAATTTTGTCTGCTGAGAATATTGACATGAACAATATTCGACAATATGAGGGGTTAATCAAATGTAAAGTTTTACCTCCAACTGTTTTGTTTCACCCCGTTCTCCCAGTTCAGTGTAACAACAAAATGATGTTTCCATTCTGTATGAAATGTGCAGAAGAAAGTTCAAGCATTTGTAGGCATGGTAAAGAAGAGAGGGCTTTGGTCGGAACTTGGGTTACTTTTGAATTATTCAAAGCTCTTGACTGTGGTTATCGATTATTGCAAGTGTATGAAATTTAGCATTTCAATTCTGTATCAGATCAGTTCTTTAAACATTATGTGGACAATTTCTTGAAAATTAAGCAAGAAGCCAGTGGTTATCCAGATTGGTGTCAATCAGACTCAGAAAAAGATCAGTTCGTTTGTGAATATGATTAGGCGGAAGGTGTTCGTCTTGATCCAAGTTGTATTCAAAAAAATCCTGGGAGAAGATCATTTGCTAAGATTATGTTGAACTGTCTTTGGGGAAAATTAGCTCAGCGTGAAAAAATGTCCAAGACGGAATACATCAGTGATCCGTCTAAATATTTTGAATTAGTCACCAATCCCAATTTCATTGTAAAGCATGTAGAAATCTTTGACGAGGACTATCCATTCATCTTGGTTAACTATGAATCAAAGTTGGAACATATTGACACCCACGCTACAGCCAATGTGGTAGTAGGGTCTTACGTAACAGCTTATGCAAGGTTGGAATTGTACAGCGTTCTTGAAAAGTTAAAAGATAGAGTTCTGTATTTCGATACAGATAGTTGTATGTACATTCACGACCCTGAATTATGGAATCCTCCTATTATTAACAGCCGGCTAGGAAAATGGACTGATGAAGAGCCTGCTTGTAAAATTACTCAATTCAGAGGGCTTGGGCCTAAGAATTATGCTTACAAAATAAAAACAAAAGATGGAGAAGAGATAAGCAAATGTAAAGTAAAGGGGATTACTCTGGATTACAATACAAAACAGGTGCTGAATTTCGATACATATTCAAAATGTACTTTGGATCGCACAATAGAAATCAAAATTCAGTATGATTGTAGAATTAAAAGACACAGAGATAGAACGGTTAGCAGTGAACCACAAACAAAAACGTTTCGCTCTGTATACACCAAGAGAGTTATTGTAAATGGTACTGACACTGTACCCTATGGTTATAAAAGTTTGAGAAAATAATTTTATATCACATTGTTGTTTAGCAATCAGTCAAAGTAAGTCGGGAAAAATATTAGCCGTTGGTCAAAAAATAACAATCATGTTACCGTTACCAATAGATCTACGTGAAAAAAATTATGGAGAATTTGTTCGACAGCATGCACTTGATGAACGAACACAGGTTAACATTAAATTTTTCTGTGTGAAAATTTGGATCAAAAAAATGTTTAAGTGGATTGCAAAAGGAGAAAAGTCCTACAAAGTGCATGGTATAATCAACTTTATTGCGATGATGGTGGACGATTCGGGGTTGGATCTCGATCTCAAGACTTATTTAGCAGATAGCTGTTTGAAAGACAATGTTATTAGTAAACTGTTTCGATCCACAAGTCGATGGACATTTTTTATCATAGGAACAACAGAAGAAAGTTTTCTTAACGTTCTGAAAATGAAATCAGTTCTATTTGACTTTTACTTACGCTACAAAAAAGGATCTGTTCATTCCTACGGAGAAACAATGGAAACCATATCAGGGTATATTCTATTTGATAGAGATGTTACAGAAGAAGTAGTGAATTCAGCTCTTTCAACAAAAGACGCTTATAGACATGTTGCTCCATTCATAGGACTACGAGATTTCGACGATATGGACAGTGAGTATACAATGTTTTTGGGGTATGACCAATTGCATAAAGACATTACGGAATATGAAGACAAATGTGAAACTCGTGGTATTTGCGAATTTGCATTGTAAAAAATTAATTGCGAATAATTCATTGTAAATAATTCATTGTGAAAAAATATTTCAGTGTGATTTTTTTCATTGTGAATAATTCATTGTAAAAAATATTTCAGTGTGATTTTTTTCATTGTCAAGAAAATGTTTTTTATGCTGTATTGTAAAAAATATTTCAGTGTGAATTTTTTCATTGTTAAGAAAATGTTTTTATGCTGTATTGTAAAAAAAATGTTTCCTTGTGAATTTTTTTCATTGTCAAGAAATTTTTTTCATTGTCAAGAAAATTTTTATGATGCATTGCAAAAAATGTTTCATTGTTTAGTTCTGTTCAATAAATAAAAGTTCAAAAACAATGGAGCTCTTCATTCTGTTTTTCCCCCCAAGACTTATTCTGTCTACATTTTTTCCCATACATCGGCTCATAACTTTTCTGCTATATTAGCATGAAACGTAGTATGGGAAAAAATGTATGTGCTTTCCGCCAGGTCCGTGCTCTTTAAAAATTTTCAATCCTCTGTAAACGTATAAAGCCCAGCGTTATTTTCATACAATCACCATTTCTTTGGCTCTCAGCTAACGATCACTTCAAAATCACTATCAATATTCGGAAGCAATATCAATATGGAGGAGATAAATCATCAACTACGTGAGGCTCTCCAAGAATATCTAAATGCAGGTCAACAGTTATTACAACTAAACACTCATTTCGTAGGAGAGGAGGAACAAAACCAACTACAACGTATAACACAGCCATACAAAGATCTCGGCGAAAGATTAGTTCAACTATTCTTAAAGACAACACCGGATGTCATTTTGGTTGATATCGAATTTGGGAGGAAGATTACTTTCGATAATGGAGCAATGGTAATCAGAAAAAGAGTTGAAGCATGCCCCATTTGTCAAGAGAATTTCGGGTGCTGTCATTAGAAGTGGAAAAACAACGTGAGACGAAAAAAACACAGCCTCCAAAACAAAACAGCCCTTTTCAGGGCTACCCATCTACCACGAAAGTTCTATCATTTTTCAAATTGTCATTTCTTCAAAATTGTCAAAACTCAAAAGATTTACAATCAAAAAAGTCATAGAATAGTCAAACTCTAGTTTTTTTCTAACCCGAGAAAGAAAAAATGTAACAAAACCACGGGTTAGTCAACAATAAAACATTTAGTATTAGAAATAAAACGGTGATACTGATTGGACAACATTAATTTGGAGCCAAAACAGCATGAAACGCCGACGCGGGAAAAACATAGGAGAAAATGACGTCATGGGTCAACTAGTTCAATCCGTCTGAAAAGCTATAAATCTCTGCGATATATTTTCATACATTTCATTTTTCACAATGGCTTCAAGACCATCACTCCTCGTCACTTGGATGGATGCTGAGCGAAAGTTAACAAGAGCAAGGAGGCAAATCGTTTTACTTAAACAACGCTTAGTTGGAGTAAGAAAGCGTTATGAGAGGGCTGAGCTTGCTAATAACAGGGTGTTCTGTTATAACCTTCGGATGAAGGAACTCATTATTGAGGGCATGCTTGAAATGTATTTTCAGTATGTTATTTCAAAAACCGAGCAGGTAGACCGTCTTTTCCGCGAGCAAATCGCCGCTGAAAGGAGTGAGTCAGACAGCGAATCGACTGATGCTGATACTGAATAAACATTTTCAAAAAAATCAGTCCTTCTCTAAAAAAACAGCCCTTTTCAGGACTAACCATTTACCACGAAAGATCTATCTTTCTTCAAATTGTCATTTCTTCAAATTGTCAAACTTCTTTCTTTTAGAAGAGTTACACTCCAAAGACCCACACTCCAAAGACCCACACTCCAAAGAGTAAAAAAACTCAGAAAAAGACTAAGTCCAACTCAGTACTCAGTCTTTTAGAGAGAAAAAATCATTCATAGATGCAGAAAAAAGTCTAAGTCCAACTCAGTATTCAGGCTTTTAGAGAGAGAAAAAATCATTCATAGATGCAGAAAAAACTAAGTCCAACTCAGTGGTCAGACTTTTTAGAAAGAGAAATCATCCATAGATGCAGAAAAAACTAAGTTCAACTCAATGGTCAGACATTTAAAAGAGAAATCATCCATAGATGCAGAAAAACTAAGTTCAACTCAATGGTTAGGCATTTAGAAAGAGAAATCATACATAGGTGAAGAAAAAACTAAGTCCAACTCAATGCTTAGGCTTTTAGAGAGAAACCACTTAAAGACCAAGTAGTGGATAGAAGTAAACAATAAAGCAATCCTAATAGCATATGGGTAAAAAAAACTAAGTCCAACTCAATGGTCAGGCTTTTAGAAAGAGAAATCATTCATACGTGAAGAAAAAACTAAGTCCAACTCAATGGTCAGGGTTTTAGAAAGAGAAATCATCCATAGATGCGGAAAAAAACTAAGTTCAACTCAGTGCTCAGACTTTTAGAGAAAAAATCATTCATAGGATGAAAAACTAAGTCCAGCGATATAGGGATAAAATCAAAAAAAGCCTAAAAAAAGTGACCCATTACACATATAAAACAGTAAACTCTTGATTAATTTTTTCTCATTCACCATTAACTATCGTAAAAGCTGGGTCAGTATCCCATAATGTTTGGATTGACATTTTTTCTCTCATTGCTCTTCTGGTTAGAAGAAAGAGAACGTTTAGATATATCAGGTATGAAATTGAGCATCTGATGCAAATGCTAGATAAAATGGAATCAATCGAAAGAAAGAGGGGAGGATAAAAAAGTGTATTCTGCACAAAAAAAACAGCCCTTTTCAGGGCTAGCTATCTTAAATAAACATCTTTCTTTTCATTTTGTCAGAAGACTCATAATCAAAAAAAGTCATAGGATAGTCAAACTCTAGTTTTTTTCTAACCCGAACAAGAAAATGTAACAAAACTATAGATTGGTCAACAATAAAACATTTACCATTAGAAAAAACAACGATAATTCTGATTGGATAACATTAATTTGGAGCCAAAACAGTATGAAACGCCAACGCGGGAAAAACATAGGAGAAAATGACGTCATGGGTCAACTAGTTCAATCCGTCTGAAAAGCTATAAAACCCAGCGTTATTTCCCGCACATCGTTCATTTTCTTCAAGTCGGTATGGAGGTTGCACTTAGAGATATGGACTTTTGGGAGCTTGCGCTTCTACCCACCAAGAAGAAGGAAAAGAAGAAGGAGTTTGTTGTGCCGGTGACGGAGGATTGGAACGGTGACAACGAGCCAGCATTTTCGCTGCGCTTTAATCTTGATGAGCAGCAACTGAAGAGATTGAAGAGGCGGGCGGCGAGTAGCTGCCCAGCCTGCAGAAAGGTTGGAGGTTGTGCTTAAAAACACAACCTCTAAACCAGGTCCTTTTTAGGACATCCAACAGCCCTTTTCAGGGCTAACCATCTACCACGAAAGTTCTATCTTTCTTCAAATTGTCAGACGTAAGTTCTATCTTTTCTTAAAATTGTCATTTCTTCAAATTGTCAGACGAAAGTTCTATCTTCAAGTTGTCAGACGAAAGTTCTATCTTCAAGTTGTCATTTCTTCAAATTGTCACAGCTCTTTTCAGAGCTAACCCAACAGTCCTTTTCAGGACTAACCATCTACCACGAAAGATCTATCTTCAAGATGCCAGACGAAAGTTCTATCTTCAAGTTGTCAGACGAAAGTTCTATCTTCAAGTTGTCATTTCTTCAAATTGTCACAGCTCTTTTCAGAGCTAACCCAACAATCCTTTTCAGGACTAACCATAACCACGAAAGATCTATCTTCAAGATGGCAGACGAAAGTTCTATCTTCAAGTTGTCATTTCTTCAAATTGTCACAGCTCTTTTCAGAGCTAACCCAACAGTCCTTTTCAGGACTAACCATTACCACGAAAGATCTATCTTCAAGATGGCAGACGAAAGTTCTATCTTCAAGTTGTCAGACGAAAGTTCTATCTTCAAGATGGCAGACGAAAGTTCTATCTTCAAGTTGTCATTTCTTCAAATTGTCACAGCTCTTTTCAGAGCTAACCCAACAGTCCTTTTCAGGACTAACCATTTACCACGAAAGTTCTATCTTTCTTCAAATTGTCATTTCTTCAAATTGTCAAACTTCTTTCTTTTAGAAGAGTTACACTCCAAAGAGTTACATTCCAAAGAGTCACACTCCAGAGAGTAAAAAACTCAGAAAAAGACTAAGTCCAACTCAGTGCTCAGGCTTTTAGAGAAATCATCATCATAGATGCAGAAAAAAGTCTAAGTCCGACTCAGTGGTTAGGCATTTAGAGAGAGAAAATCATTCATAGGTGAAAAAACTAAGTCCAACTCAGTACTCAGTCTTTTAGAGAGAAGAAATCATTCATAGATGTAGAAAAAACGGCAATGTAGGGATAAATTTCCCTCCCCCCATTTTCCCTCAGGGTAGGCAAACTGGGTATTTTTTGGGCATTTTTTGTAGAAGTGATATAATTAAATTCTTTCAGGGTAGGCAAACTGGGGACAAACTCTCTGTAAGGTAGGTAGCGTAGGGACTACAGGGACGTCTCTTTGTACGTCTGACCAGGCCTGTCAGACGTACAAAGAGGCGTCCTATACTACTAATGTGGGTGACTTCATCCTGACCTCAACCCGTGCGACTTCTGTCTGTGGAGTTATTTGAAGTCAGAGGTCTACGGTTCCACCCCAGACAGCACAGACATGTTGTTAAAGAACACTTAAAGTGAAATCAGGAAGACTGATATTGGAATGTGCGCTAAAGTGATGGACAATTTCATCGAGCGTGTTCGGCAAGGAAAGGGCATAGTTGACCGTCACAATGAAAACGTCATTAATTATTAAAATGACGCCAATGACAAAATGGCACTTTTGAAGTGAAATCTGTATAAAAGCAGAAAAAGTGATGAAAAGTGAATTATATTATCACACAAAAAACTTACACATTTTATTAACATGTATATACATTTTCATCTCTTTAACTTGTATTTAAAGCAAAATTATAAATGTACAAAAGTGTTACCTTGCTTTCCGGACACCCTGTACTTGTTACAATAATGCTTGCCTTTATCATCCAAGATTCTTTCCCCTTCATAAGGTGTTTCCGAGGTTTCGTCTTTTACACTGGTAAAACTGTTTTATGTTGATAGATCAGCAGCATCTACATTAACTTCTTCGGTAGCAGGTGGTGTAGCTGGATTTTTGTTAAGGTAGGTAAGACAGGCCATGTTTAGATATCATTTAGTTGAGTAGCCTAGTAGTAAATGAAATTTATGCCGCATTTGCAACTTAAACAAAATGAAAACCTTGTTGATGTAAAAACTATATTTCGAAAGCATTTTGAAAAAAATGACTAACGAGTATGTTTGCAATGTTTACAGTTTACCTTCTTCTATACGTATCCTCTTCTTCAAAGTCGATGTATTGCCATCTGTATATGAGCCATTCTCTGTGAAAAGGGGGCTTAATGCATCTGCGAAAAGTATCGACCCAGGCCAGCCTGCGCAGTCCACGCAGGCTAACCTGGGCCGAAACTTTTCGCTATTGGTCAATTTTCTGTATATCCTAGGACCATTCTAGCTTAGGGTTCAGTCATTTGTTAGAGAAAATGGATATAATGGCTCCAAAATCATGTGATAACCTGCATGGTATGATGCATCACGGAGATGCATTAAGCCCCCTTTTGCCAGAGCATGACTCATATACAAATGCCTCCCATGCAAAAAGTAAGAATGGGTACGATAAATTTGGATTATCAATTGAGACATACTCTGTGAAGAGGGGGCTTAATGCATCTACAAAAAGTATCAGCTCAGGTCAGTCTGCGAAGTCTGCACAATCAGACCTGGACCTAAACTTGTTATTCGTCAATTTTCAGCATAACAAAGGACGTGTCTACCCCTTGATTCAGTTGGTTGTTAGACAAAGTGGATTTTGTGGATCCATAGTTATGTAATGTCTGGCTTTGTACAATAAATTACGAAGATGCATTAAGCCCTCTTTTGCCAGAGCAGGGCTCATTCATACGAGTATATATGACTGTTTTGGAATCTAGTACATTTTAGTAAGACTTCTTTAAGGGTTGTTTTTCATACTTAGTTTACCAATCGTTCAAATGAATAAACTTTTAGGTGACCCACTACAGCAATAAAACTAGAAAGGAAATCACGTGCTTTGTTACACGTACATCTGCAGGTTTTAACACGGACAGATACTTTTGTCCAACAAATGAATAATAACAAAACTACAAAAAAAAAAAAAATTGCAGTGGCTAATCCACTTTACCATCGAGGTTTGATTAAAGGTTGCTGACTAGGCTCTTAAATATAGGCAGAACAATAAAGAGGGTTTTATCAACAGGAATCTGGATAAAATAACAAGAATGAAGAAGAAAAATAATGCACAGCTTTATTCATAGAGTATAATCTTTAACATGCTCAATAATATTGGTTACCAGACTTAATCATTTATTCATTTAGACATTCATTCAAACTGTCATGTTTTTTTTTTTTTTTTCTGTTACAGCTATATCGTTAAAGACAGAAAATTTGATGTTACGTACTTAATCAACGGCTTACTTGGATCTCTAGTTTCAATAACAGGTACACGTCGGTTCCTAACGGCAAGTCAGAAACCATTATTTAAGCCTTTACCTTCCAAATCCGACTTCTGACGTCCCTGATGTTGACAATTTTGTAATGTTGTTGGAAAACAAGATACTACTTGAGACAAGATATTGCCTTTTTACCCATGACTTTTTCCGTGCTATTAGAATTTAACATTATATTTCATTCTAGTGTTGGAACTATTCGTGTAAGCTTAAAAACTTTCTTGATGTGCATTGAGACTAAAGGAATGATATTGAAAACTCTAGTCATATCTTTTGTACATGTCAATAATTACAGCTAAAAATAAAATGGCCATTTAAAAGAAATTATGAAATTTTATTTTGTATCCGAATTTATTTGAAAGCTAAGGATAGAATGTTAAAAAGGTGGAATTGTTTCTAAAGAACTGCCACTTAATCCAGAGTACATTCTTCTCTTATTTACCTGACATGTTGACAGCCATCTGTGCACTTGTCCAGCCTTGGGAGGGCATCGTCATTGGTCTGATAGGCTCTGTTATAGCAAATGGTAGCGTGGCGCTTCTGGACAAATTGAAAATAGACGACCCGGTTGGTAAGGGATTATTAAGACATATACTTATTATAGAAGTTAATGATATTACTATAATTATGATATTGCTATGCTTATAAATCGATGATGCAAATGCTTTATTTATCACAGCACATTGTGCTTTCTTCTTTGAAGCACGTGGTGTTAACATACGCGCAGTGTCACAGTTTGCAAACCTTACGAACGATGTAGAGTGATACATCGCGTAAAAAAGGTATTAAAGCATATGATATGAGCTTTACAGGTGAAAATGTCTAATATCACTTAACAGTAAAAACAATACAGAATCATTGTCAGTGTCAGTCTTTGCAAAATAACAAGATGATAAAGTCGACATGAAGGTAACGAATCACCTAGATTTGTTACCTCACCGGATACAGCCCAGCCTCATAATGACTTATGTGAGGTCGACTAAGCAGTATGGTAATCTTTTAGAAAAGGTATGCATGGTAACTTAAACAACCTATTTGATACATGAGCAATTATGGCAGATTAATGTTTTGTCGCTTTGTCCACGTAATTCGATTTTGGTGTATACTTCTCTGCAAATGTCCCCGAACATGATCGTTATAACAAACGAACATGTATGGAATAAGCCAAAAGAAGTTAGTTATAAAGATGAATAAATGACTTTTTCAGTCATAAGTAGGTTACCGTCACTAATGAAATTGGCCGATTTATTTTTGTCTGATCTTATCAACTACTGTAGGCGACCGTTTTGGTCTTACATAAGACCAAGTTATTCTTTTGTCATTAATCCGTAGGCAAAGCCTTCAACTGTGTTTTCGAAGTCGGTAAACTGTATTTCAGAGTATCATAATTGTACTTGTTTCAAGGCCATATTGTATAATCAATTACGGACTTTATGTAATGGAAGACCAAAATTAAAATGAAACTAACAAATTAAACCCCACGGCTTGTACACTATTAAATGTGTTATTTTTTCGGACTGTGCTTAGTGCAAGTAATTTGTATACCTGATAATGACGTATTCTGCGGTAGGAGAACGAGCTAAACCTTTATTCTCTGGAATCAGAATTTTCAAGATTTTTTTCCTTCAGTATATATCCCCCCCCCCAAAAAAAAAATGCTTAAAAGAAGCATTAATCAATCAGCTATTGTTTTTCTAGGTTGTGTAGGAACACACGCAATGTCCGGCGCATGGGGACTACTTGCGGCGGGTTTATTCACAAGAGACGACAGTCTACTTGACGCTCTTTATCTCAATCAAGTGAAGCCTGGTTTGTTTTATGTAGGTCATATGGACTTTTTAGATCACCTGAGCACGAAGTGCTCAGGATGAGCTATTGTGATCACTCACCGTCCGTCGTCCGTCCGTCCGTCCGTCCGTCTGTCTGTCGTCCGTCCGTTCACATTTTTTTCTTTACACTCTAGCATCTACAAAAAGTAACCAATCAGCACTAAACTTGGTCAAAACATATATGACCATAAGATCTCGGATGAGTTCAATTATGGGTCTAATCGCACCAGAACAAATGGAGTTATTTGCCCTTGAATTAGAAAAATTGCTATATTTGACTTTGTTTACACTCTAGCATCTACAAATATCAACCAATCAGCACCAAACTTAGTCAAAATATATATGACCATAAGATCTCGAATGAGTTCGATTATGGGTCTAATCGGACCAGAATGACTGGAGTTATTTGCCCTTGAATTAGAAAAATTGCTATATTTGACTTTGTTTACACTCTAGCATCTACAAATATCAACCAATCAGCACTAAACTTGGTCAAAATATATATGACCATAAGATCTCGAATAAGTTTGATTATGGGTCTAATCGGACCAGAATGACTGGAGTTATGTGCCCTTGAATTAGAAAAATTGCTATATTTGACTTTGTTTACACTCTAGCATCTACAAATATCAACCAATCAGCACCAAACTTGGTCAAAATATATATGACCATACGATCTCGAATAATTTCGATTATGGGTCTAATCGGACCAGAATGACTGGAGTTATTTGCCCTTGAATTAGAAAAATTGCTATATTTGACTTTGTTTACACTCTAGCATCTACAATTATTAACCAATCAGCACCAAACTTAGTCAAAATATATATGGCTATAAGATCTCGGATGAGTTCGATTATGGGTCAAATCGGACCAGAACAACTGGAGTTATTTGCCCTTGAATTAGAAAAATTACTATATTTGACTTTGTTTACACTTTAGCATCTACAAATATCAACCAATCAGCACCAAACTTGGTCAAAATATATATGACCATAAGATCTGGGATTAGTTCGATTATAGGTCTAATCGGACCTGAACAACTGGAGTTATTTGCCCTTGAATTAGAAAAATTACTATATTTGACTCTGTTTACACTCTAGCATCTACAATTTTTAACCAATCAGCATCAAACTTGGTCAAAGTACTTAGGACCATAAGATCTCAGATGAGTTTGATTATGGGTCTAATCGGACCAGAACGACTGGAGTTATTTGCCCTTGAATTAGAAAGTTCTATAGAATAGTTCTTTGTCTGGAGCATAACTTTGTCATCTCCAGTCCGATTGACTTGAAACTTGGCATTTGTGTTTGTTACAATAATACGGAATGCAGTATGAAAGAACCATAATTCTACCTCGAACTGTCTATGAGTTATTTCCCTTTGATCGTCATTTTTACAGCATTTTCTGCTTGTCCGGAATGTAACCTTGTCATCTCTAGCCTGAACATCTTCAAATTTGGTATGCATGATTGTTGAAAAATAACGGAGTGCAGTTCTCAAAAACCATAACTCTTCCTAGCACGAATTTTGAGTTATTCCCCCTTTGATCTTCATTTTTATAGCATTTGTTGCTTGTCCGGAACAAAACTTTGTCATCTTAAGTATGAATGACTTGAAATATGATATGCTTATTTGTTGCAATATTTGGAAGTGCAGTGCACAAGAATTGTAACTCTACCTCGTGCTGTCTTTGAGTTATTTCCCTTTGATCGTCATTTTTACAGCATTTAATGCTTGTCCGGAATATAACTTTGTCATCTCAAGTCAGAACGACTTCAAACTTGGTATGCATGTTTGTTGTAATATTACAGAGTACAGTGCGCAAGAACAATAACACTATCTAGCTCGGATTTTGAGTAATTCCACTTTGATCTTGATTTTTATACGCGCGTCGAAGACGGGACGTATTATGGGATTACCCATGGCGTACGGGCGGGCGGCGTCCAGTTCTTTGTCCGGAGCATAACTTTGTCATCTCATGTCCGATTGACTTAAAACATGGCATTTGTGTTTGTTGCAATAATACGGAGTGCAGTGCGAAAGAACAATAACTCTACCTCGTGATGTCTTTGAGAAATTATCCTTTGATCGTCATTTTACAGCATTTTCTGCTTGTCCGGAGCATAACTTTGTCAAATCCAGTCCGATTGACTTGAAACTTGGCATTTGTGTTTGTTGCAATAATACGGAGTGCAGTGCGAAAGAACCATAATTCTACCTCGTGCTGTCTTTGAGTTATTCCCATTGATCGTCATTTTTACAGCATTTTCTGCTTGTCCGGAATATAACCTTATCATTTTTAGTCTGAACATCTTCAAATTTGGTATGCATGATTGTTGAAAAATTACGGAGTGCAGTGCACAAGAACCATAACTCTTCCTAGCACGAATTTTGAGTTATTCCCCCTTTGATCTTCATTTTTATAGCATTTCTTGCTTGTCCGGAACATAACTTTGTCACTTTAAGTAGGAATGACCTGAAATATGGTATGCTTATTCGTTGCAATATTTGGAAGAATTGTAACTCTACCTCGTGCTGTCTTTGAGTTATTTCCCTTTGATCGTTAATTTTTACAGCATTTAGTGCTTGTCCGGAATATAACTTTGTCATCTCAAGTCAGAACGACTTCAAACTTAGTATGCATGTTTGTTGCAATATTACAGAGTACAGTGCGCAAGAACAATAACACTATCTAGCTCGGATTTTGAGTAATTCCACTTTGATCTTGATTTTTATACGCGCGTCGAAGACGGGACGTATTATGGGATTACCCATGGCGTACGGGCGGGCGGCGTCCAGTTCTTTGTCCGGAGCATAACTTTGTCATCTCATGTCCGATTGACTTAAAACATGGCATTTGTGTTTGTTGCAATAATACGGAGTGCAGTGCGAAAGAACAATAACTCTACCTCGTGATGTCTTTGAGAAATTATCCTTTGATCGTCATTTTACAGCATTTTCTGCTTGTCCGGAGCATAACTTTGTCGAATCCAGTCCGATTGACTTGAAACTTGGCATTTGTGTTTGTTGCAATAATACGGAGTGCAGTGCGAAAGAACCATAATTCTACCTCGTGCTGTCTTTGAGTTATTCCCATTGATCGTCATTTTTACAGCATTTTCTGCTTGTCCGGAATATAACCTTATCATTTTTAGTCTGAACATCTTCAAATTTGGTATGCATGATTGTTGAAAAATTACGGAGTGCAGTGCACAAGAACCATAACTCTTCCTAGCACGAATTTTGAGTTATTCCCCCTTTGATCTTCATTTTTATAGCATTTCTTGCTTGTCCGGAACATAACTTTGTCACTTTAAGTAGGAATGACCTGAAATATGGTATGCTTATTCGTTGCAATATTTGGAAGAATTGTAACTCTACCTCGTGCTGTCTTTGAGTTATTTCCCTTTGATCGTTAATTTTTACAGCATTTAGTGCTTGTCCGGAATATAACTTTGTCATCTCAAGTCAGAACGACTTCAAACTTGGTATGCATGTTTGTTGCAATATTATGGAGTACAGTGCGCAAGAACAATAACTTTACCTAGCGTGGATTTTCAGTATTTCCACTTTGATCTTCATTTTTACAGTCCAGTTCTTTGTCCGGAGCTTAACTTTGTCACCTCCAGTCCGATTAACTTGAAACTTGGCATTTGTGTTTGTTGCAATAATACGGAGTGCAGTGCAAAAGAACCATAACTCTACCTCGTGCTGTCTTTGAGTTATTTCCCTTTGATCGTCATTTTTACAGCATTTTCTGCTTGTCAGGGATATAACTTTGTCATTTTTAGTCTTAACATCTTCAAATTTGGTATGCATGATTGTTGAAAAATTACGGAGTGCAGTGCACAGGAACCATAACTCTTCCTAGCACAAATTTCGGGATATTTCCCCTTTGATCTTCATTTTTTATAGCATTTCTTGCTTGTCAGGAGCATAACTTTGTCATCTTAAGTAGGAATGATTTGAAATATGGTATGCTGATTTGTTGCAATATTTGGAAGTGCAGTGCTCAAGAATTGTAACTCTACCTCTTGCTGTCTTTGAATTATTTCCCTTTGATCGTCATTTTTACAGCATTTAGTGCTTGTCCGGAATATAACTTTGTCATCTCAAATCAGAACGACTTCAAACTTGGTATGCATGTTTGTTGCAATATTACGGAGTACAGTGCGCAAGAACAAGAACTCTACCTAGCTCGGATTTTGAGTAATTCCACTTTGATCTATATTTTTACAGTATTTCTTGCTTGTCCGGAACGGAACTTTGTCACTTCAAGTCAAATTGACTTGAGACTTGGTAAACGTGTTTGTTGCAGTTACGAAATATGCAATGCACTGGAGCCGTAACCTTACCTAATGCCCTTTTGGAATTATTCCCTATTCATTATTATTTTTTTTTCCAACTTTTCATGCTTCCCTACAATATAACTTTGTCTTTTCATGTTCGTATGACCTGAAACTTTATATGCATGTTTCCTTCACATAAGAGGAGACATTCATGCCTATTTCAACCACTTACATGATTTCTGCTGCACTAGTATTTTCCTCTACCTGCCCTTTACGATTATTATCCCCCTCGACAACTGGCGGTGGGACGGGCGTATCTTGCGACAATTTGCCGCTCTTGTTGCAGTATTTCTTGCTTGTCCGGAATGGAACTTTGAAGTCTCAACTCACGTTGACTTGAGACTTGGTAAACATGTTTGTTGCATTACCTGCCCTGGTCCGATTAGACCCATATACCTCCTCGACAACTGGCGGTGGGATGGGCATATCTTGCGACAATTTGCCGCTCTTGTTTTATTATCATTTGGCCTTGAACCTCAATATTTGGTATTTATCTTCATTCTAGACCTTTACTGCTTAGTACTCAGGTGAGCGATATAGGACCATCATGGTCCTCTTGTTAATATTCTTTTTGAGAGCAGTAGATATACTTAGATTGTGTTTAAACGTACTTTTTTCTCAATGTTACATTAATTTTGAATCAAATCTACAATTTACATCAAGGTATTTTTTTTTTTTAATGAAGGGGTCGCTGGTTCGAATTCCTAGCTCGGTCATTTCTTTCTGAGGATT
Organism: Hippopus hippopus; assembly: GCA_946811185.2. NCBI lineage: Eukaryota > Metazoa > Mollusca > Bivalvia > Cardiida > Cardiidae > Hippopus > Hippopus hippopus. Next base: position 11,996,230 of record OX328104.1, read on the forward strand.
CACGGTGGTCACTGCGACAGGATTAATTCATCTCTCACTACTTATCATTGTTTTAACGATGGTTATGTTAGAAAACTGCAAGTGGCTTGGGAAGAATATAGTGCTAAGTGCTGGTAAAACGAAATTTCAAAAAAAAAAAAAAACATGGATAGGTGTACCGGCTGCCGTCTGATAACTGCAATAATGTTGAAAACGACGTTAGATGCCATACAATCAATGAATCATTAACTAAGGGAAGAGGAGGGAAAGTGCTGTGATGTCTGTAAAAGACAACAATGAGAAATATAAATCTGTATAATTGATTTTTGTGGGTTAATGTGTACCCCACCTATTTCAATATTATTTAGAAACAGGAAGGGGACAGAAGCAGGCTTATAACTCCTCCTCCTATTCTCCACTTACACAGCTTTCTGTTAAGACCTCCATCTTAAGATGAAAGGGAACGAAATTATGGATAAAGCAGATGACAGCAATATATTCTCTGTGGTCTTTTGATGTCACGTACATAATGAACATCTTTTCATGTTTTTCTTCTGTTACACGTCTAAAAGTACTTATACGTTGCGTCACAAAGTGAATTCTCGTGTTAAAGTAATTTAAGATTTATTCTTTATCCTCGAGTTCACCCTTTTTCCTTCTGCGTATGTATCATCAATTAAATTGATCAAACTTTGCATTTTTCCTATGGGAACCATTCTTAGAAAAGTAATTATTTGGCAACTCGTGTGAGCAACGCTTTATGCCAGGTGGCCAGTGCACCTATTCATTCCTTACCGTTGCAATACCGACATCATTCTTTCTATGTCACCAGCCTACAAAGGAGAGAACGTGTCTTGAAATGTTTTATAAATATCTTATTGTCCATCTTCGTTTTCCTCAGGGAGGAGGCTTCAGGCAGTTAGGTGTTCAAGCCCTAGGAGTTGTTGCAATTGCTGGTTGGAGTATCATCATGTCGTTCATCTTTCTGAAAATTATAGACTTGTGTCTTGGACTTCGAGTATCTCTTGTAGAAGAAATCATCGGTGCCGACATTGTGGAACATGGGATAGGTAAACTGCAAAGTCATTCAATTAAGTCTTTACCAAATGACAAAATCAGAGCAATTACAGACGACGAAATAAATGTTAATGAAATGATGATTTCTGTCTTTGTTGGGGTAAGAAACATTGGGGCAAATGGAGAAATGCTGGGTACCAACATTTTTTCCTTTTCCCACAATGCTTTTATCTTCCAGGGTGGTTAAAAAGTCTGTGTGGCAAACCTGTGTTAAACCTTTTTTCCATCGTCCTTTCATGAATGTATTTGTCCCGCTCAAGGCTGTATCTTTGGTCGAATTTTTTAGGAAAATTTTGCTAACACAGCTATGATAGATTTCTGATTACCTTAAGGGCAACCCTTGTATAATAGTCGCCTGCTTGTTGTTATGATTCAGTTCATATTTACTTTTTCTCATTTTAAGGCTTTATAAAGTTCATTCCTTGATACATAAGTCTACTTTGAACTTTTTGAAATAATGGGTTCCTATCGATAAATGTTTCACTAGATTGTCTTTCCTGAGTAATAGTAGTTTAATCAGCTTAAATGTACATAATATGGTAACTATAAAACATGTGTAACATTTAAAAGATACAGACATGAATACTTAAAATATGTTTTTGATAACAGCTCCAGGGATAACACAAGAAAGAGATGAATTGTTAGTTCCATTGTGAAAGAGCGGAGTTGTACCATAAGATTATTGTGCGATGGGATATGGATAAGTTGCGTATCTTGTAATATTTTCAGGAAATATTATTTACGACAGAAAGACGAAACGAATTATCCGCCAGGACGGAGACAGTGAACAAGAAATTCAAACCTCTGACGATCTGGCAACATTACACAGGCGGGAATTACGAGATATGAGGGACCGATCGTTAGCTCGAGTCTCCCATCTTCTGGGTCATAGTGCCCGTAGGAAAACTGCGCGTGAAATTACTACAGAAATTAGACAGGAGCAAATTAGATCCCTCGAAGACTCGAACATAGGGCAGAACTCACATGGATTAGAAAATATGCATGCAGTACGAGTATGCAATGACATAACTAATAGAAGATCCCGATTCCGAAATCTTTGGAAAAAAGGTCGAATATTGACGAATCGTCACTCTGGAAGTGTGATTCGCTTTGTTACTCATGAAACGAACAATAACCGTACACAGAATGGAGGATTTGTTTCACCTACTCAACACAAGTGCAATGGACATACTTCAAAACTTGACGACGACGAGTTTAGATTCAGCATGATAGATGCTGACAACGTAGGTTCAAAGGCAGATTTAGTGGATGCATCAGAGCTTGTAAAAGCTGGTGAAGAGACTAGTGATATTGTCATTCACCTTACGGAAGAGCTGCCGACAGTGTCTAAAAAAACTTCCTCCCTAGTAAATAGATACCATGTATCGGAAAAAACAGAAATGACTCATATATAATGTTTTCACTCTTATAGTTGATATACGTATTAGATTTTTTGCGGACTGTTTAAATCAAGATCAGGCTGCACAGAAAGAGCAGTGTGGTTTTGGATCTACAAAGTCCTTACTTGATTATTGGCGATGTTGAAACTGATATGATCATGTGCAATGAAATCGTTCTTTTAGCCATTGAAAAAGAAATCTGATGTTTTTCTGAGTCAAATATCCTCTCTAGGAGTGTGCTTTTTTTTGCTCTTCCAAGATATCTGAGCCCGTAGAAGAAAGCAACAAACACATCTACACAAGATTTGGGATGCTTGGATGGTACAGGAGACATTTTGTAAAATTAACAAAATCAATTCGATTCAAAAGTGGCATTCTTTTTCCTTTGGATTCGCGACCTTGAGGACGGGCACTTTTGAAAAACCGCTTGGGGAAAAAAAAAAAAAAAAAACGATTATTAGCTTTTCTGCTTTTCCCGTGTTGTCTCTCTTCATTCAGAGACAAATCCCATCATTTGATCCACATAAAATTTGTCGCCTGTGAGTGCGTTCAATATGGAGTTTGATCTAATGGTAAAGAGTTAATTGTCAGTAATAGCACAAATGTGAGTTTGCTGATAGGGTCGTCAACTGGTCTTTCAAGTGACACTACATCTATTACAAATTGATAAAATTTCCATAATGGCTAACGTTATAGACCGTGAGCCACCAATAGGCCCCCTCCTCCCTCCGGGGAATTTTCGGCACTATAATTTTCTGAAATCCCAACGACTCATGGGCACTTTGTCAAAGTCTGCCACCTGGAGAGCGGTTCTTTTGCGAATTATAGGGGTCAAAGGTAATCAAGTGCACATATGCATACAAGGTATGAATGAATTGTCATTCTAGTAAAATTTTCATTTCATTTTCTACATTTAATATGTCAGAAACATTTTCAGATGGGTTAATACACTCATACCTATAGTCACTACAACTGTTATACAGAAACAACTTTGTTTGAATCAAACTACTGTACTTGGTCATGTTAAATGGCTGGTACCCAAAACCGTATCCACAGTATCCAACATCATCATTTATGATCTCAGAGACACAGACTAGATGCCTTTTCATTATAATTTACCCTATTTATAAGCTATTTCAGCCAAGGAACTCAGAGTATTAAGAATGACAGTTGTTGAACTTGTTTGGAAATTTTATGATATTTGCAGGAATTTAAGATATTTTGCTATTGACCCTTTAAAACTCATTGTGGTCAGGATTGTACTTATCACTTCTATGATCAACAGTAATTTAACTCATAATTGGTATTGTATTATACCCAGTAAGTAGTTCTTTTTACTTTATGGTGCCCTTTCATGAAGTTCGAGACTAATATTAAGTTTTCTTTGATTGAAATGATAACAGCTGTGCTTACAATAGATCAATCTCTACTAAATATAGAGGATATTCGGTTGTTCTTTTTTTTTTTTTCGGTGAAAGATCGAAATTTGTTACATTGAGTGAACATGATCGGTAATATTACCCATGGTGTTCACTCGATGTAATAAATTTCGATCTTTCACAGAAAAAAACAAATATTCTATTTTTTTTCATCCTTCTATCTAACTCATTTTTTTATGGGACTTTCATCAAAATCCAGTACAGTTGTTTTCGGTAATTTCCCGTGGCGTGTCCCCCTTCATAAAAACGCGTGACAATATTACGTGAAGCGCGAGAAATGTAGGGTGAATGCACGTAAATTACATTACATTTCCGTCTGGTTGAATGGCACGCACTGTTTTCCTAGGTAACTAGTGCGCGGGAACTACTGTTTTTGCCTTAAATTGAAGAGTTACGGAAGCATTTACGGTAAATTTCACTGGTCGTAACCATGAATTATCAAACCTGATAATCGACCTTTATATCCCTATAAACTACTGAAAAGCTTGATATAAAAAAGTCTATTCATTATCACCCATAGATCACATTCATAAATCAACATTGGTACGAGTATATTCCTTCTCATCGCTTAGTTAGAATATATTTCACTTTGTTACCTAAATCATTGCTATGATTTATACTCTTTATTAGTTTATAAATGTATTGCATGTCTATGACATGAGGAAGCACCCAGTAAATACATGTATTGGTAAAACTCAATAAAGTTTCTGTTCATAGTATGACATTTTATTACAATTGAAAAAATATCAATTTATACACAGAGAAGGCTTGCATAAAATCATGCTTTGAACACGCTGGGTTTTGTTAGTTTCTCATTGATTCCAAGGTAGCACTTCGCAAAACAGAATTTACTTTTGTCGAACTACAAAGTTCTCCTTTCAAAGAATGGATTTTGCGATTTCGATAGCGTGATAGAAAAGAAGGAACTGCACTCCATCAGATCACTGATCATTTTTCCCACAGATTGGCAGTTACTGGTGCATCACTATATGTGATAGGACTGTAAAATGGAACCTCTCAATTTCAATATGGGAAACAATATCCTGGAAACAATACTAAGCCAATGATCTTGATACCAAATGATAAAAAAAGAAAAAAATGTTCGTTTGTACATGCACAATAATACAATTATACTAATAATGGATGAGATGGATGTAAGTATATTGCAGCAGGCATTTCCTTTTTGAAATATGACAGGTACCTTCATTTGCATGTATGACAGAAAAAAAAAAAAAAAAGATAAATACAGGCCTTTTGCCCATTATACAAAAAAAAAAAGAGTCACCAATAATCTATCTAACAAGGTAAATGATAACTGGCCATCTAAAATTTGTATAGAGATTATATCTCTGTTGAATATCTACAATATCAAACAAAAAAAAAAAAAAGGATGAAAAAAGCAAATTTTAAATTTATACAGATGATAAATCATTAAATTACATTGTAAATGAGTAGAAGAATACATAGACTTGTAACTATGCAAACAGAAAAGAAGAAGTTATACATTATGTAACAAGAGGACCATGATGGTCCTATATCGCTCACCTGAGTACTAAGCAGTAAAGGTCTACAATGAAGATAAATACCAAATATCGAGGTTCAAGGCCAAATGATAATGAAACAAGAGCGGCAAATTGTCGCTAGATATTCCGGTCCCACCGCCAGTTGTCAAGGAGGTATAATAATCGCAAAGGGCAGGTAATGCAACAAACATGTTTACCAAGTCTCAAGTCAATTTGACTTGAGACTTCAAAGTTCCGTTCCGGACAAGCAAGAAATACTGTAAAAACGAAGATCAAAGTGGAATTACTCAAAATCCGCGCTAGGTAGAGTTATTGTTCTTGCGCACTGTATTCGGTAATATTGCAACAAACATGCATACCAAGTTTGAAGTTGTTGTGATTTAAGATGACAAAGTTATATTCCGGACAAGCACTAAATGCTGTAAAAATGAAGATCAAAGGGAAATACCTCAGACAGCACGAGGTAGTTAAAATTCTTGTGTAATGCACTTCCAAATATTGCAACAAATTAGCATACCATAAGCATACCATATTTAAGTCATTCCTACTTAAGATGACAAGGTTTTGCTCCGGACAAGCAAGAAATGCTATAAAAATGAAGGTCAAAGGGGGAATAACTCAAAATTCGTGCTAGGAAGAGTTATGGTTCTTGTGCACTGCACTCCGTGATTTTTTAACAATCATGCATACCAAATTTGAAGATGTTCAGGCTAGAAGTGACAAAGTTATATTCCGCACAAGCAGAAAATGCTGTAAAAATGACGATCAAAGGGAAATAACTCGCAGACAGTACGAGGTAGAGTTATGGTTCTTTCACACTGCACTCCGTATTATTACAAAATCACAAATGCCAAGTTTCAAGTCAATCGGACTGTAGATGACAAAGTTATGCTCCGGACAAAGAACTATTCTAAAGAACTTTCTAATTCAAGGGCAATTAACTCCAGTTGTTCTGGTCCGATTAGATCAGTAATCGAACTCATCCGAGATCTTATGATCATAAGTATTTTCACCAAGTTTGATGCTGATTGGTTAATATTTGTAGATGCTAGAGTGTAAACAAAGTCAAATATAGCAATTTTTCTAATTCAAGGGCACATAACTCCAGTTGTTCTGGTCCGATTAGACCCAAAATCGAACTCATCCGAGATCTTATAGTCATATATATTTTGACCATGTTTGATGCTGATTGGTTTGTAATTGTAGATGCTAGAGTGTAAACAAAGTCAAATATAGCAATTTTTCTAATTCAAGGGCAAATAACTACAGTTGTTCTGGTCCGATTGGACCCACAATCGAACTCATCCGAGATCTTATGGTCATATATATTTTGACCAAGTTTGGTGCTGATTGGTTGATATTTGTAGATGCTAGAGTGTAAACAAAGTCAAATATAGCAATTTTTCTAATTCAAGGGCAAATAACTCCAGTTGTTCTGGTCCGATTAGACCCATAATCGAACTCATCCGAGATCTTATAGTCATATATATTTTGACCATGTTTGATGCTGATTGGTTTGTAATTGTAGATGCTAGAGTGTAAACAAAGTCAAATATAGCAATTTTTCTAATTCAAGGGCAAATAACTACAGTTGTTCTGGTCCGATTAGACCCATAATCGAACTCATCCGAGATCTTATGGTCATATATATTTTGACCAAGTTTGATGCTGATTGGTTAATATTTGTAAATGCTAGAGTGTAAACAAAGAAATGTGAACGGACGGACGGACGACGGACGCCGACGGGCGGTGAGTGATCACAATAGCGCATCCTGAGCACTTCGTGCTCAGATGAGCTAAAAAGAAGATAATATGAGCAATAAAAAGATTGCCATGCGAAAAATGATAATTTGAATGACCTTTACATATAAATTAAAGATATTATATAAATTATTAATGACAAGAAAATGAACTGTACATGTTAACACAAAAAATGATCTTTATTTCAAAGTTAACATAAAATGGATAAAAATGCATAAAAGAATTTGAGGAAAAAAACAGCCTGGGCTCTTCACAGGATATTTCAAGACTTGAGCATATTATAGATCAAACCCCATGCATCTCATTTCAAACATTTATACTTAGTCTTGTTTTATAATCATGGCATGATGCTTCGTATTATTTACTTGTTTCAGGATGCCAAACCGTTAATCTGACATAATTCTGAACAGGTAAGAACGGAAAAACAAAAAGCAGTTTTCATAACAAAATCATACAGCCACAAATATGGCTGGCGTGCATATTGACCAACTAAAGTGCGATCACAGGTGCATCTAATCCTAATGAGGAATTCAACTTATTTTGCTAACGCATATAACTAGTAAATTACCTGATTACTCAACTGATGTGAGTAAATGTAAAATCTCTGATTTTACACAGTTATAGGGAAGCATATGTATCATTCATTTAGCTCAAAGGTGGTTATGGCTGTTGGTCATACCTTTTGTACTCCGTCATTGCAAGTTCAATCTTTTGTACTTTGATATCATTTACTGAGAGAACTAAATTGATAAATTGACAAGAGAGAAGGCACTGAAGATATGCAATGTCTTCTTAGTAAATAAGATCAAGATATATTTCATTCTCAAACATTTTTATCCGTAATTTAGATGCAAGAGTCAAATGGTACATAATGTATCAGTAATTTCAGTACTTTGATTGACACTAAAAGTTTCTGTTTACTGTAATAAATATATTAAGACCATGAAAATAAGCATACCAGATAATCTTATAGTTTTTGGTCTAAAATAAAATAAAAATGAAAACCAGGTAATAGTTGAATTCTCAGCAACTGATATAAAACATTCAAAAGTACTTCAAAAGTACATTTGATGAACTTTGGTTATTAGTACTCCCGTTTTATTCATGAATATGACAAATTGATGCAAAATAAGTCAACAATGCCATATGGGTTGCTTTTGGGGTGCATTCAAAGCATCTGTAATTAAGAAAATGTGTTTTATCCGAAATAAATCCCTGTTGTTCCTCAGATGTGATTTTAGGAGCTTGAACCGTAAAAATTCAGTGCTGTCGGTGCTTTTATTTGCATTAAATGCCTTTGTACTTTGTAAGATATGTATAGAAATATCTAAATATAAGGTTATTACATTACCTGAGATCAAACTGAGACTAAAATTACCTAAGAACTGTTAATTCCCGATCAACTGATAGGGTTAAGGTTAGTGAGAGGTGCACTTTTAATGACTTTTTACCTCTAAAACTTGCAAAAGCCTCAGTCGCCAGGTGGCAGACTTTGGAAATGTGCTGTGGAGACATAGGGGTTTAAGAAAATAATAGTCCTGAAAATTCCAAAGGAGGGGGGATGGGGGCAAACATCCTGCTGGATCACAGTATATTAGTTAAATTTCCGATTTGTTAACTCCTACAAATCGACAAATTCTAAACTGGTTTAAAGTCAAAGCATCTGCAAACGAAAAATTAAATGTGATTTAAATGATGAAATGAGTCTTTGGTTATGCAGAAAGCATTGTGGAAAAAGGAGAAAATGCTGATTACCAGCAGTTTTTCCTTTCCCACAATGTTTCCAAAAACCTTCCTCCCCAGGTTCGTTAAAACTCCGGATTAAAAGCTTACAACTTTTCATTATTTAGATTTTAGATATAGAATTTAACTATTTTTGGGACTTATCTTGTAATTAAAACTTTAAACGTGTTTTTCCTGACACAGATCACATCCGTTTGAATGAAAGTAATGTCATTTTCCTGACAAAAAATGCTGTTTTCGACCTGTTCCAAACGGCTGATAAGTACTGTCGCAGATAGGGATGAATGAGTAGCATAAATCTGTTGGAATGTATTATATTACGGACAAAGTTACATCCCTTTGCTAGCTTAACTCTACACCAGCCGACAAATGTTTAGACTTCTCCAAATTGAAAAAAAAAAAATGCAGACGAAAAATTCAGTGTGTGGCAAATGATTGGAAATGCGTTCGAAAGGGTAGAATACATTGTAAGAAAATTTTTTCCTTTTGCCACGAGGTTTTCGAAATCCGTAGTAAAGGGTTCAGGTGATTAATACCGACTTAGTAATTGTTATTTTTCTTCTTTTTTCAAGAGAGGCATCTTAAATTTTTTTTACCATAAATCAAATTTGAACTATGTTCTACGAAAAGAGGACTTAAAGCACCTGCGAAAGGCATCGACCCAGATCAGCCTGCGCATTCCCCACAGGCTGACCTAGGCCAAAACCTTTCGCTTATGGTCAATTTTCTGTATGTCAAGGAGCCAGTGTACCTCTTTATGGATCCATGATCATGTGATGACTTGCATGGTATCCTGCATCACGGAGATGCATTAAGCCACCTTTTGCCAGAGCATGACTTATTTTCTTGTGAAACATTGACAAATACCTAAAGATTTGTTTTCTTTATCAGCCTAAATAAACTAGACGATTATATCCAGTAACAACGGGGTAAATTTTAGGTTAAAAATATATGAGCCACGCTCTGTGAAAAGGGGGCTTAATGCATCTGCGAAAAGTATCGACCAAGGTCAGCCTGCACAGTCCGCGCAGGCTGACCTGGGCCGAAACTTTTCGCTATTGGTCAATTTTTTGTATGACCAAGGACCAGTGTAGATCATGATTATGTCGGTTGTTGAAAAATGTTGCTAATTTGAATCAATAAATATGTGATCGATTGCATGGTATCACACATCCCGGAGATGCATTAAGCCCCCTTTTGCTAGAGCATGGCTCATATATATATATAATCCTTTTGCAATAGATAATTTGGTCGGGACGTTATTAAACATTTTTGAACATAACATAATCGACCGAAGAAGAGTTAAGCATATAAAAAAGAGATTGTAAGTTCCTAGAAACTAGAAATTACCGGTGAAATGAAATTAAAGCTTACATTTACTATTTCGTTCGATTTATTTTTTTCTTACATCTATCGTCGAAGTATAATTAGAAATATAATAATAATAGTAAGATAAATCGTATGAGTGCGTTTAAGAAAAAATAAAATAAAAAAAAAAGAACCTGGTCACTCAGGTTCGAACCCATGACCTTTAGGTTGACGGCATAATAAATTTGCATGAGAGCAAAATCAAACAAAGTAGAGAAAAATTTTAAATTTCTCATAAACTGATGTCTGATTTAGAACAGCTTTGGAGAGTTTTAGTCTTTCCTTTATTAGAAACAAAAAAAGAAAAGTCTTGATAGGTTTCGAAGATACTGTACCTGAGCTGTGAACCCCACTGCGTAAACTAGACTAGATCATCCAATAGCTCCTTCTCCGACACTAATTTACATATTTTTTCACAAATGAGGGGTTTGAAGTCCTTCATGAAACAAATAAGTGATATGAGCCAATTTTAAGAGTCGGATCCATAAATACACTCTTTATTCCCTTGCCAAGAAATAAAAAAAAAAAATGTGGACATCAAACTGCTTACTTTTCTCAGTTATTGCTAAATCACGGCCATTTTCGGTAAGACTTACAGAAATCAGATAACGATTCAAAAAGACCTGACGGTCGGGTATACTATTAGGTGTACGGTCAGGTAGCCGGGGACTTCTAAACTTGTTTAAGGCTGTGGCAAAACATGTCGCCCCGAGCCGAGGGCGAGGTGGCAACATGATTCGCCACAGCCGTGAACAATATTAGTTGTACGGTCAGGTGGCAGGGGACTTGGAAACTTGTTCACCGCTGTGGTGAATCATGTTGTCCCGAGCCGAAGGCGTGGTGGCGACATGATTCACCACAGCCGTGAACAAGTTTCCAAGTCCCCTGCCACCTGACCGTACAACGAATTTATTATACTGCAAAGTTTTACCATTCCAACGTTTATTAAGCGAATTTTACCTGTTTTTTGGTTTAAAAAATTGAGTACGCTGACGAGGTAGAATTTCCCTTCTGAGTGCCCCAATTCAATGAAAACTGACGTCACTGGGAACTGACGTCACTGAAACGTTGGTAATACGTGCTAAAACGTGCAGCTTGGCGCATAATCTTGATGTTAATCTTGATCGACGCCGCCATTTTGGATGTTGTGTTGATAGTGTAATCATGTATACGGGGCTCCCGAAAGGGAAACTGCTTTTACGTTGGTTTTGCCAGTGTACATGATATATATGTTCGGGGCATATTATCCAATTAGATCACGAGAAATTTCTTTGCAGTATAAGTTTCGAAGTTCCCGGCCACCTGACCGTACAACGAATATCTTATACTGCCAAGTTTTACCATTTCAATGTGTATTCAGAGAAATTTCCCCGTTTTATGTCTTCACAAATTGAGTATGCTGACGACATAGAATTTCCCTTCTGAGAGCCCCAATTCAATGGAAACTGACGTCACTGAGAATTGGCGTCACTGAAACCTTGGTAAAACGTGCAGTTTGGTGGATGAACTTGATGATGTCACTGCGATAGACATTCGTCATACTTCTATTTAAACATTGATTGAAACAACTTCAAGGTAAGTAACTATGCATTTTTATGATTTTTTGTCAAAAAGAAAGAAAACATTAGTTACCACAAACGACAATTTGGTTATCCTTTTATCGTTACAATGAATGAGTTTCGACACTTCACAATTTGCTTACCTGACGAAGGGATGGCTCGTTTTAACCCTGTGTATTTGTCTTTAGAATGACAACAAACGATAACATGTGTAACCATGTTCGTTTATTTTAAAGAATAATCCATTCTTTCCGCTTTCATGACATCCATCAAGGAAAACAAGAAATAATATGGTGCAGGCTACTCAGTATGGTTGTCTTGTGAGCGGCTCGTATCGGTCGACGCCACCATTTTGGGAGTTGTGTTGAAAGTGTAGTCATGTATACGGGGCTCCCAAAAGGGCAACTGCTTTTTGCCAGTGTACATGACTTGTATGTACGGGGCATATTATCCAATCAGATCGCGAGAAATTTCTTTGCAGTATAATCATATTATTTGTGCGATCAGGTGGCAGGGGATTTGAAACTTTTACACGGCTGTGGCAAATCATGTCGCCCCGGCTCGGGGCGACATGATTTGCCACAGCCGTGAACAAGTTACCAAGTCCCCTGCCACCTGACCGTACAACAAATTTATTATATTGCAACATTTTACCATTCCAACGTGTGTTCAACGAAATTTCCCTGTTTTATGGTCTCACAAATTGAGCGCGGTGGTCAGGTGGCAGGGGACTTGGAAACTTGTTCACGCCTGTTGCAAGACAGAATTCCATTCTTAGTGCCCCAATTCAATGAAAACTGACGTCACTTAGAAATGACGTCACTGAAACCTTGGTAAAACGAGCATTTTGGTGGATGAACTTGATGATGTCACTGCGATAAACGTTCGGCGTATTTTGACTTAAATACGGATTTAAACAACTTCAAGGTAAGTAACTATGCATTTTAATGATTTGTTGGCAATAGTAAACGACCATTAGTTGACTTAAACGACCATTAGGTTATCCTTTTAATGTTACAGTTTATGAACTTCGAAACTTCACAATTTGCTGACCTCACGAAGGGATAATTTGTTTTAACCCCGTGTATTTGTTTTAGAATGACAATCAAAATATGTAACTGTAATCATTCATTTCCAAAAGTAATCCATTCGTTCCGCTTTTAATGAAAAGCATCAAGGGAAACCAGTAATAATATGGTGCAGGCTTCTCAGTATGTTTATCTTGTGGGCGACTCGTATCGATCGACGCCGCCATTTTGGGTGTTGTGTTGAAAGTGTAGTATGTATACGGGGCTCCCGAAAGGGAAACTGCTTGTACGTGGTTTTTGCCAGGATTTTGCCCGTGTACATTAATATATTTATGGGTCATATTATCCAACCAGATTGCGAGAAATTTCTTTACAGTATAATAAAACACACAGACACAGGACTGAGGTCTTGCCATGGCATAGGGTCGTCTAGCCTTCAGTCAGTATTAAAACTGAAAAGAACACATTTATTTTCCGTTTGTTTATTTGAGGTAGAAAATACATGTAGACAAAATGAACAACAAAATATCTTTCTGTAAATAACTGGTTCGTTTTTGTGTCACCTTGGATACAATAACTGTGTGCATCTACAAATATATACATTGAAAATAGTATAGGTGACACTCTTTAACTATCACACATGTCCTCATAAAGAAATGTACATGTTACCGCTGTGTATCAGCCTTTTCTATACAAATCCACATTTAACCCTTTACCACACAATAACGAGTTTTGAAGACCCTGAGGAGGAAGCCGTTTGAAAACTTTGTAGGAAAAGGAGAAACTGCTGGTAACCAGCACTTTCTCCTTTTCCCACCATGTTTTCCACCCTTTCATGGCCAAATTGCATAGTTTGAAGTACACTTAATTTGTTGTCTGCAACTTCTTTCAATTTGGACAAGTCAAAAATTTTGTCGTCTGGTAAAGAGTCTAACAACCCTGATGGAGAAAACTTTTTAAAGTATTGTGTGAAAAGGAGAAAACTTCAGTAATTAACAATTTCTCCTTTTCATTCAAAGTTTACCACCCTATCAAACACAAATCTCCTCGTTTGCTTCTTATTTAATGTGTTGTCTTCAAATCAGTCAAATAGGACAAGTCGGAAATGTCTGGTAAATTAAAAAGTTAAACTTTTTGCATGTTAAATGAATGTAGAAAACAATTAACAATCAAATTTTGACTCTTTTAGTAGGCTGATTAATGAAAAATACAGTTTGTATATAAAAGTCGAAAAGGCAAACTATAAGGGAAAAAGAAGGAGAAAAAATAGTCTTGTGTAATAAGAAAAAAGGCAAATGTGTCCCTATCACAATTATTGTGTAAGTGAATAAAACAAGGAATCAAGAATATTCCGAGGTAAACTCTATGGTAAGTACTCGAGGGTCCTTTAGAGATTAACATATGGCTTGCAACACGCGAAAAGGGACATTCGGACATTTGCGTAAAGTGTCATCCCGGATCAGCCTGCGCTGAATATTGAAAAAGATGAAAAACGGAAGATATGCCACTTTGGTTAAAGGTACTAATATAACTCTATAACTCTGTCGCTACTTGATAGATGAACTCTTCATTTTCGAGGCTATAATGGCTGTTAAACTGCTAAATGATACCATTTGTCATCGGTTACACTCAAGTAATAGAAAGGTCTGAATTTAGAGCTCGGGTTCGAAGCTTTAAGGATTAAAAAGCTTTTGAATAAAAGAGCCCAAAACTACGCGCAGCGTATTGCCAATACATTCTTTTTTTTTCTTTAACGATATTTCTTCTTTTTTTTCCTTGAAATTTGAATAAAATGTAATCTCTCAACAGCATTTCTGCAGTTCTTTGTCAACCAGAGTACCCATCCTTGCTAGGCTGTTGTTCTTTTATTGTTCTTACAGTGTATGTACACTATCCTTCCCAAGCAGTTGGCTGATTTCCCATGTAATTAAATTTAGTATCGTGGTCAGCTAATATTTTTGTCTAATAAGTAATGAAATATTCAGAAATTAATTCTTTCCCAAACAATTCTGAATCCGAAGACTTTAGAAAAAAAAAAAAATGTGTGAAAAGTACGAAATGCTGGTAAATAGTATTTTCTCCTTTTCCCAGTTATTCTCAGAAGTGTTTACTATACTCTTTGACAGACAAAGATTACCATTTACAGTTTTGCCTCTACAAATGCTTGTAATTTAAAACATTCTAAAACCTTTTTGTGTGGTAAAGGTTAAAGGGTAAAAAGTAGTTCCTGGTTATACATATTTCCTGCAACATGCAAAAGCGCATTGTTTTTTGACTGTCTACCACAGCGCGGCGTGAATACAATTGAAAATTCTACGTCACAACTTGATGATTTTGCCCCGACACGTAAAAAAGATAAACAAAGAAAGTTGCTGAATCATAACGTCCTGAATTATGTATTTTTCATACAGATGAAGTCATAGTTTTAAAGTTTGCGTATTTATTTTATGATATTGTTTTTAATCTTCTTGAGTAAACTCAAATTTATTCGAACTAGTAATTAGAACTTTTAATGATGTGTAACTGATTTATACAATTGATCAGGGCTCTGTGAAAAGGTGGTTTAATGTATCTTCATAATGCATCATATCAAGCAAGTTGTCCCATAATATGGATCTATTTTTGTCTAAAATCGGCTGAATGATGAGGTAGAATCGTCACCGTTTTACCGAAATTGTTTCATTTTATTATTATTTATCAACCAGCATTTACTTTCAATCAAGAAAAAAAGTAGAAATCTATATACTTGAAATTTTCCGGCTCAAATACATAGAGGATATTTGTTTTTTTCGGTGAAAGATCGAAATTTATTTCATCGAGTGAACATCATCGGTAATATTTTCAGGAGTGGCGCATCAACGAGTGAAAATATTACCGATGATGTTCACGAGATGAAATAAATTTCGATCTTTCACCGAAAAAAACAAATGTTCTATTTATTTCATGCTGTTAACCCTTTCTGGGGGGAACTTATTCAAAATCCAGTACAGTTCTTTTCGGTTATTCCCCGTGGCATACCCCCTCCGCATAGCAACGCGTTACAATATTACGTCAAGCGCGAGAAATGTAAGGTAAATTACGTCATATTTCCATCTGGTTGTGAGCCACGCACATTTTACCTAGGTAACTAGTGCGCGGGAACAACTGTTTCCGCCTTCAATTGAAGAGTTAGAACATAAAAATCGGTATTTTCACTGGTCGTAACCATGAAACATCGAACAATATTTCACTGATATTTCTCGATAACCTACCGGAAAGCATGAAATAAATGCGTCGCACTTGCATAAAATATCACACAGGAAAAAAAACCAACATCTACACAGTGTCAACTACAGTTCCGAGTATGGTATGATGACGTATCTAAAGCACGGAATACGCATGCCTTGATTTGCGATTTGATTTATCAAAATGTTACGCTATAATATTAATCCGCCATTCATCAAAACGAAGTTACTACCGACTAATCAATTATTTGTTTCCTTTTGTTTACCGTTTCGAATAAAATGTCAATAATTGCAATATTTTGTCGTTGAAAGATATAGGTAAATAATAAAAGGCATACCATGTTACACTCATTTTCATAGTACTTGTATTTGCTTCTTGCTGCGTAAGACAATTTTAACATTCCACTCGACCGACATTCTCGCGCGATGTCAAAATTTTCTCACAAATACAAGGACTAGGAAAGTTATTACAACATAGTATTACGTATTTACCGAAATGTTTCCTAAGCATACAAGGCGTTTTACCGATGCATGTGATTCTTTGCCATGCGAGTTATCAGCCTGTTCAAAACGTGCTTGCTTGATGCATTAAGTAGCGCTTAAAAACTTAGTTGTATACCGTTCAGTATGGATAAAAAAAATTAGTTGTATGCAAAAAAGAAGCAATGGCTTGCTAAAGTCAGCTTCCCCTTTTTCCACAGACTTCTTTCTATTTTGTTCATAGAAAAGCATTTGGTTCTCTTCATTTGTAACATCTTTATTACGTTCATTATCATTCATTAAAGATCTAAAGTTTACCTGTGCGAAAATGATTCTGACACCTATCTTTCTGCAGAAAACACTTTTGGTGCATCAGTCGACCACTTTGCATAACATTGTAGCAAAAGGACAGTTTGCTCATGATTTTCAATTTGTCCTTTAACCACAATATTAACACTTTCATTCAAGCATTAAATGTAAGTTGAAGCCAATAATTCCTACTTTACAGCCATTTTTTTTTTAAATTCGTCTGCTGTAAACATGTTTTTTGACAGGAAAGCGTTAACCCTTTAGGACTTTAGAACGAAAAGCTTTTGAAAACAATGTAAGAAAAGGAGATAATACTGATAGCCAGGATTTTATCCATCTTCCACAAGGCTTTCTACTCTATCAAAGACCTGTCCTATATTTTGAAAAATACTGAATTTGTTGTCTTCAGATGCTTTCACGTTGGACAAAGCCGAAATTGATCGTATCTTTAACAGTTACACTAAAATATGAAACAAAACAATTTCATGAAAGCCCCATTTGCATCGCTTTGATTTTAAAATAACCAACCTCATCAAATTTAAAATTTATGTCCCAACATTTTGTTTCAAACACAAATGGTTCAAACAGTGTTCAATTAGCAATTAATTTTCTCTATCACTTTTTATTAATGAGCACTTGAAATTCAAATGTAATCAACACAGAATAACTAAGCCTGTTGTACAAAATGTCCTAATCTTTCAGACACTCGGTACCACCTCTCCTTGAAGACATCTTTAAAACGAAAAAAAAAAAAGCTGATAACAAGAATTCCATTATTTCCCCATCATATCTGACTATCCATATGCCAGCCACATTTGATTTGTCGTCTGCAAAACCTTTGAATTAGGACATGTCTTAAATGTCGCCAGGTAAAGCGTTTCCTACACGAAAAATATCACGCGCTGTTGTTGAATTAAGTCATAGAGCATCAAGGACATTTGCATTAACTTTTTTCGTACATTGTAGGCCAAGACAGACAGATCTTGCAGTCTGATTTTTGATGTCTGTTATCCGATGTTTTGCAAGAAATACTGTAACAAAAACAGAAAAACCCACCACAACGACAAAATTTAAATTTGAAGCAGATTCTGGCTAACCGAATTCACCTACATTAGTTTTTACATTATTGACAGTCGAAAACTGGAAATTCTGCAAATGGTGTAGATCAACATCAGACTGCAGAAAACGTAAAGTCTGTTCTTGGATATTTACCGTCTGCTTGTTTAGTCAAGCACGTGAGATAAGAATTTGAATTTCAGTTGATTTTGTTTTCAGCAGTCGAAAGAGGTCAAGTTGATCAATTTGGCGCTGAAAGAGTTAAAGTGGCTACCATAATGCAAAAACAAGAGCACGCAAATACCGAAGCTTGGCTATATTTGCATTTTTCAGTGAAAACTTTAAACCTTAGGGTGCTAAGCGCGACTCAAGCACCTTTTGCGGACAGTATAAATCAAGATCAGACTGCAAAGAACGTGCAGTCTGATCTTGGATCTACCCTGTCCGATACGGAGATATTTTCCCCCAAAATATACCTTTGAAATAACAACATTTGCGTTTTTACTATCGACATGAAAATTTTATTCAATTTATTTACCAGGTTAAGGATTAAGTTGAAAAAGAGGAATAACTGTGTTTACATATTTTAAAAGTTACCAACACTTCTGGTATGGTTTCCCTCTTTTCATAGTCAACTTCTAAGTTTGACGTAAATATCTTCAGTGATAACAGAGATAAGAGAAATAGAGGATAATCGTTTTTTCGGTGGAAGATGGAAATTTATTTCATCTCGTGAACATCATCGTTGATATTGTCACTCGTGGCTGCGCCACTCGTGACAATATTGCCGATGATTTTTCCCTCGATGAAATAAATTTCGATCTTTGACACACGCACGAAAAAAAAGGTTACTCTTTAATTCATGCTTCTAACGCCTTTTTCTTTGAGGGGAACTTAAATTAAAAACATTAAAATCCAGTACAGTTGTTTTCGGTAATTTCCCTGGCGTACCCCTCCGCATAACAACACATTACAATGTTACGTAAATTAATCGAGAAATGTAGGGTAAATTACGTCATATTTCCATCTGGTTGAATGGCACGCGCTGTTTAACTAGGTAACTAGTGCGTGGGAACTACTGTTTCCGCCTTCATTTGAAGAGTTAGAAAAAAAAATCGGTATTTTTTCACTGGTCGTAACCATGAAATATCAAACAATATTCCACCGTTATTTCTCAATAAACTACTGAAAAGCCTGAAATAAAATGTCAAAGTTTTGACACGACAACAGGGACGCAGACATTGACGACTGGATATTGACAATATCTCGACTTTTTTTTTTTTCGAAAAAAGCCCAGGTAAAAATAGCAAATTGCTGAACATGCTACATTCGGACCTATTAAACACATCAAATGGTTACATAGAGGACGAACATTGGTAGGCAAGGAAAAACTGTTGCTATTTGCAGCAAAGTTGATAATATTTCTGGGAAAGGAGCACTTGCCTATTACAGGCAATGGTTCGATTTTTACATAACTGATTTTTTTAAGAGATATCGACTGCCAGAAAGGGAAATGTCGTATTTTCAATGCGACGGGCTAATCATTTGCACAAAAAGCAGACCAAAGTAGTCGTTTATTAGTTGTACGGTCAGGTGGCAGGGGACTTGGAAACTTGTTCACGGCTGTGATGAATCATGTCGCCCCGAGCCGAGGTGGCGACATGATTCACCACGGCCGTGAACAAGTTTCCAAGTCCCCTGCCACCTGAACGTACAACGAATTTGTTATACTGCAAAGATTTACCATTCCAACGTGTGTTAAGCGAATTTTACCTGTTTTTTTTTGGTTTCAAAAATTGAGTACGCTGACGAAGTAGAATTTCCCTTCTTTGTGCCCCAATTCAGTGAAAACTGACGTCACTGGGAACTGATATTATCCAATCAAATCACGAGAAATTTCTTTGCAGTATAATAATACTCCCCTTACAATTGACATCAGAGGTCGAAGGACCGGTAGCGGCCAAACGCAAACAACCCGAACGTTGAAATGCACTTAAATTTAAATCATACTATTTTAAATTACGGAATTTTCTGTGAAGATGACAATCTGTTATTGTACGGTTGGTCCATGTGTTAATCAATGGTAGAAAAAAAATGAATTTTAAAATCAGTTAAAAAGTAAACAAAAATATAGAGTGACTTACACCTTTTTGCCTAGTTTTTAAATTTGAATTCATTTGTCTACTAGCATTTTACTCTTGGACCGACAGTACAATAACAGGTTGTCATCATAACCATAATTTCCATAATTTCAAATGGTGTGATTTAAATTCAAATAAACTCAAACACCCGTATTGTTTAATTCTGACCGCAACTGGGCCTTTAAGATACAAAATGTTTTCAATCACCATAGAATGTTGCAGTCTAACCTTGGATCTATACCGTCCGCTTGTTCAGTCAACTCTATAAGATAAAGATGTTTACGAAGTTTCATCGTTTGGTACTTTCAGCCGTCGAAAGAGGTCGATAGTAGTAGTAGTGAGAGAGAATGGCGGCAAAACCAGATTTGTGGAGGAAATCTGCGACTCCTACAACCATATTTTGTGGAGGAAAAATTTGCGACGTCTCAACAATGAATTCGCAATGATTTCCTCATGAATCGTTATAAAAAAAATTTGTTATGATTCCCTCATAAATAGTTTTTGTAAAATTCACCATGATTTTCTTATGAATCACCACTCTGTCAGCACAAAGCAGATATTTGTGTTATGTAACCATGAGATAGTTACATAACATTTAACTCGTATGTATTCTTATTATATAAAAAATTTTTTTAAATTAATTTTTATTTGTCTCTTCTTTTATCTTACGGTGACCCCAAGCTAACGTGTCAATCTGATTCTCCAAGACAAACCTTTTATCATCATCCGCACCCAAAGCTATCTTATTTACCGTTTCAGTATATAATTGATGACCATGGCTTCTAATTATATTCATTGTTCTATATTGTTTTTCACCACTAAATAAACAATTTTTATAATCCTCATGGGTAATTTTATCTTATATTACTGATTTTGTGATACCCTTACATTTTTTAGTTTCATCACCATCTTCAAACATTTTATAAGAATATTGCTTAGCTCTAAGACCAACAAACTCATCAATAATTTCACCACAACATTCATCTTTAAACATACCAATTACTTTTTTGTTACAACCTGTTAAAATACCTGAAGGATGGTTTTTTGGATAATCACTTGTATCAAATCTATTTTTAACATCATTATTAATATCCTTATAAAAGTCTTTAGTTTGAATTTCATACTTTAAACTATCAGTGTCAGTAAAAAGAAGCTTAGATTTATCACCTGGATACTTTTTCTTAATGTAATTATAATGAAAGTCATACATTAAAGTTTTACTTATATCCAAAATACACATACCAATATAAATAGGTTTATTAAAATATGTTTGTTTTTTTCATCTGGACACAAATTAAATTCTCATCAAAATTAGTTATATGATAAAAGTTTGGTTTAGCAGCTAACTTTTCTGCTTTTTCTTTATCATTAACTAGTCTCACATCAACTCGGTTTCTAATATTTTCCATTTTTACCATAGACTGAATTGTTCATAAGTTTAAAAAAGTTTTTCTCAAATGTATTAGTTGCGTTAGCTCTAAGTCGTGTATTTAAATCAATATAAGGTTTAAGCCAATCACTTTCTTCAAATTTAATACCTCTATAAATCTTTTTAATTTTTAAACCTAAACTTAAATACAGCTTTCATGTTTTATGGTAAACTACATATTTTTCTTTGGAATTTAAATTGGGAATAAGTTTTTCAACTTTGTCTATTTTTAAACGTTCAGGTGCTAAAGAAAGTTCATTATGTAAATCATGTAACTTTTCAGGATACTCTAAATCAACTTCTACTAAACATGAATGATTTTTCCAATTTTCTAATTCATCTTCACCCATCCATTTAAAACCTCCTTTAGGAAGTGGTTTACTCATTGCCCAACCATAAAGATTATTTGCGTCAAGATACATTAAAAATATTGATAGTAGAGTATCATTATATTTAACATTCATATATATATTATTTGCTTTTGCAAATCTTTTAACAATCATTGATATACCACCTCTAATTCCTTTTTCAAACTTTAATAACATATCTATATCAGATATTAATTCCAATTCTACCCAAGTTATCTTTAACATTGCATCCCATGCTAAACCAGGTGAAGTATAATACCAAGCAAGATCTAAACCATAATTCTCATGACAAACGTTTCTAAATTTTTCAAAGATATCAGCTAGAATTAAAACATCAGATTTATTATATAAATCATGATAATCTTTAAATGTTTTCATATTGAAAGTTTTCCAAACATTCAATGCATGAGCATATTCTTTACTACTTATGTTTTTACCTCTAAGTGTTGAGTAAAACTTCTTTTTTGGTGGTAACTTTGTTTCTTCTAATTTTTCTAATGAATCAAAATACTCATATGGAAATATACCTTTTTTGGTATGTAAATTTAACTCATCATCTTTATAATATCTAGATAGATTAACGAAATCTCCTCATTTAAGTTTTTTGCTAAATTTTCTAAACTATCTAACATAAACTTCATTGTATCAAGAAACCTAATTTCATGATACATAGTTTTAGTTTTACCACTTTTTTTATCTAAATATTCTATTGGTACATATTTAGAAAAACTTATATATCTCTCCTCATTATTTGGAATACATTCTATATAACCTGGTGTTTTACTTAGTTCTTTTATAAATAAATGACTATCATAACCACTTAAATTATGAAAGAATACAGGAGTAAATTTAGGTCTTCTATATCTTAAATTACAAATTCTATGAGCGGCTCCCCTAAACTTTCCTGAAAAATGACAATGATCTCTTACTATAGTATCAGTATTAGTAAATGGTTCTTCACATATCCAACATTTTGTTGCTTCTTCAAATGATTTTTTATTTTTCTCTGTGAATTTCATTTTCATTGGTTTTATATTAACAATTTGTTTAATATCCTCTTCTAAATGTTCAACAAAATGTTTTGCTGCATTTTCACCAGTATACTGATTAATTTTTGTGGGAAATTTATATTCAAAGCGTGATTTAATATAATAACAAAAACCTGAAGGTTCATGGAAATGAAATTGTTTTGTATAACCTTTTTTTGGATTAGGTTCATTAGTGTCAATCTTTCTTAAAACGGATTCGAAATCAGCATAGATTGCAAATGGAAGTCTTTCTTTTTTATAAAAGTTTTTAAATTTAGTAACTGATCCTTTTTCTGGTAAATCTATTCTAATAGGTTTCATTTCACTAAAATATCCCATATGTTTTTCTAAAAGTTCATTACTACCAAAATGATTTGAAATTTTTTTTTATAATACTCTACTAAGATCTTTAATTAAACAGTAACGTTTTTCTCCATCCTGTTCCAGAAGTAAAAGATTTACATGATGTTTTCTTTTATAAACTTTTTCACTTATGTTGATTGGATAAACAAATTTTCCATCAAAACCAAAAATATTTATAGATATCGTGGGATTTTGGTTTTCAAATTTATCTATATCATCTATGGAAACAGGATAATTAATTCCTTTCATATTTAATGTGTTTAACAAAGGTTTTAAATCACCAATTCTTTCAGGATTGTCTTCTTTTCAATATAAATGTCTAAGAATGCAATACGCAAAACATTTTTCATCATCTTCATTTTTTGGATTAATTACACCTTTAGTATTTTTTATTTTAGGAGGAGAAGGAAAATATATTCCAGCTCTTATTGGATTATACCTTACAGTGTGTAATCTTAATTACACTAATAACTGTCCAATAATCTACTTGCATTTCTTTCTCTGCTATACTTTCTAATATTCTTTCCATCATTTCATAGTATATTTCTTCTAAATTACTACCTTCTAAATTAATTATTGGATAACCCGAATGAAAAATCATCTGTTGTAACTCATTTGTAATTGAATGCTTCATCATACACTTCATAACAAGCTTAACCTTTGTTCCACGATTTCTTCTCATAACATCTATTATTAATTCTTTTGCTTATTCTAAAAAAAGCCTTGGGTTTAACCCTTCGATACCCTCTATACGATACTCTCTAGAAAAACCTCTTAATGCAGATGGTCCTTCTATAACATTACTTGGTTGCCTTGGAGGATAATTTTCTCTAACGTGTTCAACAATTTCATCTAATACTTGGGGTATAACTTCATTTTCCACATTACCGGTTAGCCAATTACCAAAATCAGTTATTCTTCTTTGTATGGATTCCGGAACGACAGCTGCGGCTAATCGTCTTGCTCCTGTGAAAGCAGTAGATGCAACATCTCTTGCTATATTTCTATATCTATTAAATAAACTCATTTTTATATAATAGATATAATTTCTTAAGCTATCTTGTTTTTATTTATTTCAAAAAAATTTTATTATGACATTGTCATAATAAAATTACTGAATGTTAATCTTATATTCATTATTCCAAACCCTTCCATTCCAGTTTACAATCGTTTGAGGGCAGCGATCTATAAATTTACCCGCCTTATAAATCGATGGAAAGGTTTTTATTTCTCCAGTTTCAACATCCTCTAAACTAACTTTTTTAGGATTATACATAATAGTTTTTAATCTATCATACTTAGGATCCGGATCTTTTTTTCCACCCCTTACTAATAAAACTTCTTCAGGTTGCTTATATGAATAATCTGGATCCTCCGGAAACAAACCATGTTTTTTCACCAACTCAACTAACCGTTTTTTATCCCAGTAAGAGTAAAATTCTATATTATTTTTCTCAAGAATTTTTTTTAAATCTGCTGTATACATCATTTTTATATAAGAAAGAAAAATCTTAATACACTACACTCATTTTATTTCCATCAGACTGAAAGTTAATTAATCTATCACTAATAATAACAGCATACGCTTCGGTGTCCGCAGGCACATTTGCATTAAAATTTGCCTTGATTTGAATATCAGTAACAGAAAATTTTAACCTTTCACTCTGTTTGGAAACATCAAACAAAAACAAAGGATAAAGGGTTTTATAATCTGAGGGGGAAATGTTAGGGTTTGATACCAACTCATCCATGTTATAAAACTTAGATCTAAATAATGCAGCATCACCATACGTTCTACTAAATTGATGGCTGGTGAATGAAAGATTGTAGTCAACCGCTGGATATCTAGTGGAGTTTAACATAACATAAATATTTTTAACGTCTACGTTGTTGAATATAGATGGATTTTGCTCTTGTTTACCAACTTTATCAGTCTGAAAGCCAACAATGATAAAACGTGGCACCTCAGGAGATGATTTAACCGAAAGTCTCCAAGTAAATGTTGTTGACTGAGGAACCGTGATAGAGTCGCATTGTAGCATCCTATATCCAACCGGTATTTTTTCTTTTTTCTCGATAATTTTATAAAGTTCCATCTTCTCCTTATCAGCGGGTAGCACGTGAGGCATAAACCATGATATTTTATTCAAAGTAATTTTACCAGCATCAACACCGTTAGCTCTAAAAATCGCATCATCATCATTATTCCTTGTCATGGTGAGAGTTTGCTTCATTCCATACAATATCTTATCATAATCTTCACAAAAACCGAATATGTTTTAATGGAACTCTAAAGCTAAATGTTCCCTTTGGATCGGGATTATTAATGATGTATAGTTTTTTCACATTCCAACCTACGTTTTGAGGAGCTGCTATAGCTAATGTATCCTTATACCACAATTGGTTTAACCCTTGTGATTTGGAAAAATCATCCGGATATTTTAACAACCCAAGCATTGTAGTAGCGTGACCAGGATGTGTTATGGATTCAATTTCCTGACCAGAAAGTTGATACTGAATATTTTTAAACAGGTGCATCAGGGCGTTGTTTGTTAGAGAAACGTTGTCAGCATTTGCGTAAGCTGTTCCATTAGCCTTTGTTAATCGACCTTCTATAAGTAAATAACTTTCACTAGGATGAGTAAAAATATCTTGGGTTTCAATGCTAATCCTAATATCTCCTCCCGAGTTGTTAAGATTTGCACCGGTGATTGGTTCATACTCAGAGTGCTCATACTCATCAATACTATCATCTTTTAAAATTGGTTCGGTAATTCTTAGAATGTCCATTTTTATTATTGCAATTATAATTTTAAATAAAAATTATAATTGTATCACTTTTACTTAAATCTCTAACCAAAGCTGGGGAAAAGACTTTTTTTCATTATTAACAAACACACCTTTAAGTTTAATGCTTTTTGCGGTATCTATTCTAGTTTTAGGATACACTCTATTACCTTATACAAGTTTTATTTGGGGTATGCCCCAATCTTGTAAACGCTCATTCACCTTTTCCTCAATCTCTTTCATTATGATTACCTTTTCAGGAGATAACTTTACAACAGCTTTTTTATAACCATATTCTGTTTCATTAATTTCGAGAATTTCACAACCTTCTAGTTTAAAATATCCACATGCTATAGTAATAGAACTAGTATCGTATTTTTCATAAAATACACGATTAAATGCTAATTTAGGCATTCTCTTTTTTTGTAATGAATATAATTATCTTAAGTCATTTTCATTTTTTCTTCATACTACTTTAATACCAGCCCCACTGTTTAATTTTTTAACTAAGTCTTGAATAGCAATGGCACTCCCATCTATTAAGGTATTAATGTCTTGTGTTGTAGGTGTATCAGTGGGTTTTGGCGTTGCGGTATATTTTTGTAAAATTTTCTTTGATTTTGGTGTTAAAGCTTTTGTAACTAATTTTTTTCCTACGTCTACAGCTGCACTCTTTCCTACCTCTAAAGCTTTCTTTGCACCTTCCTTGGCTACACTCTTCCCCACATCAAGGGCAGAAGATGCAATTTGTTTAGCTGCACTACTTGTAAAAAGCCTCGTTAAAAAGTTAGCAATGCTGTCAAAGATTCCGGCACCACCGTATGAATAATTTTTTTTAAATCCGTGCTTTTTAGTGATAATCATTTTTTATAGTATAGACATTAAATTTTTATAAGCGTTTGAATCTAAAACACCTTGTCTTTTTAACTCATCACATATGCTAACAATCTCATTTCTTACACCTGTGTTGCCTGCTTCTTTACTTGTCAACAACAGGTCTAGTCTTTTTATTAATGCATTAGGGTCACACGGGATAACAACGATACCTTTTCCATCATATTTTTTATATTCTTTTTTATGCCAAAGAGGTCCAAGTATTGTCGCCCACTTTTCCGCTCTAGAACTTTTAGGACGACTACTATTCGGATCGTTACTACGATAAAGAGCGTTGGTACGTATTATTAAATTTTCATAATCCCCAAGATCCTCATCTGTATAAATGTTTTCATCTGGGTCTTTAGCAACAATTAACTCCCATAAACCAGGTGTTCCTTTATATATCTCATTACCAACCAAAATATCATCCTCATCAATTATGATGAATTTGTCACCAATATAAAATTTACCATTTTTATCATATAATCCATATGTTCTATCAACATCAGTTTTACCAACAAATTTCGTTAAATACTCCTTTGCAGTTGGTCCAATAAAATGTTTTTCTTCATATTTCTGCAATTTCCTTTCCTCAATAGTTGGTGTTTGTCCTTCAGAGGAATAAGCTTCTATTGTTGGAAAAGCTGGTAGATTAATAGCTTGCGGTAAGTTTTCTATACCTTCTTTAATAGGTTTAAGTCCTTCCGTAATCTCCTTTGTTGTAGCTTTTTGTGTTTCAGTAATGGGTTTAAAAAACTTCGAAAGATCAGTTTGGAGTTGTTATTCACCTGTTCTCTCCGTTAGTAGATTATCCCGAATATTCTTTTTTGTTTCAAGATACTCTTTTACAGTTAAGTCCCTTTTTGCAGGATCAGCGATTTTTAAGAAAGACATTTTTTTTATAACTAAAAATAATTTTTTATCTCAGTTTTATCATAGTTTTTATCATAATTTTTGTCATAGTTTTTATCATAACTATAGCTGCATGAAAACTTTATTTTTCTTGGGTTGCTACTACTCCGAGGGAGCGTTCTATGATATAATATATAACTCATGACATTGTGAGTTATGTATTTTATATGTGATTAGTTACAACAACACAAACATCTCCTTTTTGTTGGACAACGTTTGAGTTTGTAGTCTTCAGGCTTTAAATTTGAAGAGCCTGCTGGGGCGACGTTTTCGATGTATGAGTTGCTTTTGTGTTTGCTTTTAGGTATTGCTCTGGTATGAAGGTGCAAGATCATTAAATTTTTAGAATACGTTTTTGATGATTTAGTATTTACATTAGATGATATTTTCAAGTCTGTTATTGCAAATTTTCTAGAGCAATTGGCATAGGGTTTTACTCTATCTATGAGAAATGATACGTGGAAAATCGGTCTATTAAAATCTAATAGTTCATATAGTTTAACGTTGATGTCATTGAGATATTAAGATAGTAGTATAGCAAATCTCGTCTCATTAGGTTTTCGCGCGTCATCCGGCATATATGATATAGAGTTCTTAAATTTATTCTTGACATCTTCTAGACGTCCTAGGTCACTATATAGGGAAACCAATTGACGCTCTAGGCCTTGTGTCAGCAACTTATTTTCGGATAGGAAATTTTTTAGGTCAACGAATGAAGTAAACTGTCCCATGTTTAATATTCTACAATCTTCTACCGACTGTAGACAAAGCTTCCCGGATGAAAATTATTTAAATTCAAAAGCTAAATCATTGTTATACAACATAATTTTTAATATGTTTCATAACTAAAGCTGCATGAAAACATTATTTTTGGTCTTTTAATATTCAAGCGTCTCACCATGATGTTTTTCAACCAACCTCCGAAAGGACTCCCTTTGCTCACGCCTCCCCCTCTCAATTAAACTTTCTTCATTTCCGGTAGATATCTTTTTCTTAGTTTTTGTTCTTACTTCATCCTTCATCTTCTTGTACTTCTCTTGTTCTTCCATGATAAGTTTAAACTCTTCATCCGATATATGATTGTCAACTAAAGCTTTGGATATATGTGTAGCAATTGTGTCAAGCTTAGCATCAGCTATCATTCGAATCTTTTGATGTTTTTCTGCCTTTGTTGTTGAATTTCTTACTATATATTTACCTAATAGTGAAAGAAGACTGGTTGCCGCAGCTGATGCTTCTAATGCTATAACAGCTGGAATAGCTACAACAGTAGATAGTAAACTGATTCCTCCAACTCCACTAGCCATGGTAATCGTAATGAGAACCGTATCAATATTATCAACAACTCTTGCGGCTCTAGAATATTTTTTAGCTAATGCTTCTTTTTTTTGAATTTCGTTTTCTAAAAATTTTTGTACCTCAGATATCTTTTGTAAACGGTAGGAATGACCCTTGTCATTATGCAGCGGCATCATTTCAATAGATGGGGCTGAAGGCGTATTACTTTCTCGAGGTACCGAAGGATAAATTTTATTAGGGTGTTCTTGATCTATATCTGCCATTTTTTTTATTAAAATAATATTTTTTTATATCAAGATTTTAAATATTGTAGATAGCAAAACAATTCTCCTGCTGTTATAACAACATTATTTGAGAAAAGTTATATAGGTATATTACGATATCTTTACAATCGTCATCACCATGCACTCCATTTATAACACCCACTTGTGTTTTCCACTTATCAGAGACGCTAACACTAATTAACCCTTGACTCATTTTATAACCAAAACCTAACGATATTCTTTTTCCATCTTTAGAAGGTATGTTAATGTCATCTTGCGAATAAATTTTCCATTTTACAGGATCCTGCTTGATAGGGGGATAATCAACGTTTAAGTTAGGTTTCCAAAATATAGTTTTATGTTGAGTAGTAATATTAGGTTTTACTCCGAATTTATGTACATTCATCTTCAGTTTATTTTTGTTATAAATAATATTTAAATATTATTATTATTTATAACATTATAGCTCCCAAGATAGGGATATTAGCAAATGGACTGTTAGGCCCAAGCAAAAGTCCTTCTCCATCATAAATTTTCCCTCCTTGTTTTAAATACAAACCATCACCAACAGACCCTAATCCTTTACCTTTGTATGGCTTTAAGTATAATCCACATCCATCAGTTTCAACTTGACAAACGCATCCTCCTTTTTTAAGATAAAGACCTGACCCCATTGCTTTTTGTACACCTGTTGAGGCTAATCCAGAGAGAGCACCAACACCTAACGCAGGTAAAACGGTTTTTGCGATCATTGGCAAAGCTCTTGCAGCCAACCCAGCCAACATTCCGAGAAAACCTCCCTCTATTTTCATATTATGTTTAAGTTGTTTTGCACTCATTCTGATCGTTATACCTTTACCATCCTCATAGGCTTTAGCCATTTTTTTTGCTTGTGAATTGGTAATCGCTAAAACATCATTACCTTGTAAATCTTCATGGTCTAAATGAATATTTACTGGGCAAACCACCTTTAACAGCATATTGAAGCTTTTGCTTTTGTCCTTCCGATATATTTACTTTAACAGTAGTGTAGCATGTCAATTTATATATAATTCTTTTTTATTTTATCTCGCTTCTCTAATATTCAATCTAATTGTTAAATTTTCGCCTCTAAGATTTAGTAAATTACCATCTTGGTCTGTAATATTTACCTCTAGGTTGTGTATTTCATCTAATGTTATTGGTAAGTATACTAAATTAACTGGTGACTCAATTATCTTATATCCAGGAGAAACATTTGGGAAAAAAGAGTAAATCGTGTTTTGTGTTGAACCATAAACATAGCTTCCTGAGATAATATCTATGCTAACAAGCATACTGTTTATACTAAGAATGTTCACTATATTCTCTGACTCGTAAAATCCTTGTGTATATTTAGCGTGAGTGAATCCTAATACTTTGGCAATGGAGTTTGGATGGTTAAAGTCTACTTGATAACCGTTTTCAAGGGTAAGAACAGACTTTAGGGTATTAGTGTTTGCAGAAATGTTAATATAATATTCATCATTGGATACATCATAGTGTCCTTTTTTTCTCATTTCTTGGTTAATTGTATCATTAATGTCTATAAGATCATAACTTCCTTCTGGTATTTCTATCTTAATCCATGAAGTGCCATTGTCTGGTGAATAAATAAACATGTTGTTTGTTGTATCAATGTTTGGAAAAGAGTAGTAAGTTTCAAGGTTTACTAAAGCTATTTCATATTTTTTATCCTTTTCCAGCTGAATTGGTGGATTAAACCTAGTTCTAAAGCGTGTTTTGTTGTCACTTACTATAATTTGAAATGATGTTTTGTGGGCTGTATTTTTTACAATTTGTTCTAAAAGATCTTCCATTTTATATAATAAATTTAATCTTTTTTAATTAGGTATGTAAAAGTTGTCAAAACCGTTTCTATACTTCCCATCATGTTTTTTACTGGTTAGATCAATGATTGCAAAACCGTATGGTTTTTCCCATGACTTTTGGCAAAATTTTCTAATATCATCCTTAGGCATATCTTCACCTACATGATCATTATAAATATGATTAATGTTTTTTAGGTCTTGTGGAAAAAGACAAATAAAATTTGCGTTTTCTCTAATAGTTTGTCTCGGTAGTCTAAAATAATTTTGTGAGAGGTAAAAGCAGTCAACATTACTATGCCTTCCTCGAATGTAGTAACACTCACATTTGTTTTGCTTCTCTAAAAGTAAATCATCAAAAATCATTAAATTTTTATTTTCTGAGTTTAACTCTCTCGGATCAGGCACATCACTCGCATTTTCAAACAAGTTACAATTTATATCCGATTTGTTTTTAAACGACTTAACCCATTTATCAACCAAAGCTATGGGGGAAACATTTAAATCTTGTATTTCATCTCGCATGTTAAACAACCTTAAGATACATTCTTTTGGTAGTCTTTCTTCAAAAGCCTTTTTTGGTATTCGGTATTCCGGTTGAAAAAGGCTTTTTCCAAAAACACTCAAATCGTTGTAGTCAAGCCAGCCTGGTCTAAGTAAAAGAGTTAGCAATAAGGTAGTTTTACCACATCCTGATTTACCTACAATTATCCCTCTAATACTTTTTGGTAAAAGAGGGTAATTAAATCTCTTTGGTACTACTTCATTCCATGATAAATTTACAATATCCATTTTATATAACTTTTTTAATTTTTATATATAAAAAAATGTATTGCGTTAAATGTAAAAAACTTACTGATACAAATAACATAGAATAGGTTGTTACTAAAAACAGAAGAAATATGAAACGTGGGAAATGTGTGGTTTGTGGAACAACTAAAACTCAGTTTGTTAAGACGGCAAAGGGCGGATCATTGCTAAATAAAGCTATAAATAATTTACCTTTTGAAATACATCTCCCTGGGCATAATTTCACGGGACCCGGCACTAAATTAAAAAAAAAGACTCAATCCAAATTGAACGCCAAAGGATTGGAGTAAACCAATAAACCGCGTTGAAAAAGCTGCTTATCATCATGATGTTTGTTATTTAAAAAATCCTACCACTGAAGTCAGAAACGCAGTGTGTGATAAAAATATGTTAACAGAGAAGGTATTTACAATCCTACTATTAGAGAAAAAATGGATAAGTCCATCGTTAATAGACTTATTGGAACAAAGATGAAATTTGGAATGGGGATTAAAAAAAAAATTTCAGCATGATAAATTTAGCGGAAGAATTACATAAACCCGTAAAAAGAAAATTTAAGAAAAGGAGAGTTAGAGTAAACAGTATAGATAGAATATGGGCTGCGGATTTTGTAGATATGCAAGCATTTTCTAAACTTAATCGCGGTGTTAAATATCTTCTCGCTCTCATTGACATCTTTTCGGATGGTTAGTACCATTAAATGATAAAACTGGAAAATCTGTTGCTATAGCACTAAAGAGTATTTTTAAGGAGAGAAAACCTGAAAAAATGTGGGTTGATAAGGGTAAAGAGTTTTATAACAAGGAAGTTAAAGAATTGGTTGAATTGTATTCCACTGAAAATGAGGAAAAATCTAGCGTTGTTGAGATTAGAACAATGAAAGAAAAAATGTGGAAGTATTTTTCTGCTAACTCCACAAACGTTTACATTGACGTGTTACCGGATCTTGTTAAAGAAAATAATAACACGAGACATTCTTCTATTAAGATGACTCCGATAGATGCGAGTAAAAAAGAAAATGAAACCAAAGTCTGGAGAAATCTTTACCCCGATCATCTCGAGATAAAGAATATAAAGCCTAAGTTTTCCGTTGGAGATAAAGTAAGGATAACTAAAAAGAAAAAGACTTTTGAAAAAGGTTATACCACCAGAGGGGGTTTTTACAGTTTCAGAAGTAAAGCATACATCGCCCGTAACATATAAAATTGAGGATCTTAACGGAGAAGAAATAAAAGGTACCTTTTATGAACCCGAGCTGCAAAAAAATAGTCAAGAGTTGTATAGGATAGAAAAGGTTATTAAAAAAGGAAAAAAAGAAATCTCTAGTAAAGTGGAAAGGTTATCCCGATGAGTTTAATTCGTGGGTTGATAATAAAGATATTATAAATATTTCGCTATAAAAAAAATGTTAGATATTTCAATTGAAAACGTAATTTTACCAAATAAACCGTTGAACAATCTTGAATTGGAAGATGCGGCAAAAAGATTAAAGATTCCTTCTTTTAGAGGGGTGTTTTTACTTGATACGTTACCGAGAAAACCAAATAAAAAGGAATGTGGTATAGTAAACTTTGATAAAAGTGGTGGTCCTGGTACACATTGGGTTGCTTGGTATAAAAACGGTAAAACTAAAATTTATTTTGATAGTTACGGTATACAACCACCTATTGAAATTCAAGAGTACCTAAAAAGCCCAATACATTACAATAGTGATCAATTACAACAAGCTGGTCAAGTATTTTGTGGTCATTTATGTTTGTACATTCTTAAAGAGTTGGGCTCGGGTAAAAGGTTTCAGAAAGTGATAAATAAATTATTTTAGTATTAAAACAATGCCTGTTGATAAATTCGGACGAATGAAAGATGTTAAAACAAGCGCTGATGGTGTGTCACTCGCTTACGTAAATAATATTTTTTACGAAAAGATGGAACAACCACTGTTACAGGTTCTATAAACATGAATGGTAATACATTAACGAGGGTTAGTAATCCGGTAAATCCTCAAAACGTAGCGACTAAAAATTATGTTGATGATAATTCCGGAGGATTTTTAAAAGAAAATGGAGGATATCATGTTAACGGATATTTAAATATGGGTTTTCATAAGATAAGAAACGTTAAAGAACCAACAGAACCGAACGAAGCTGCTACTAAAAGTTATGTGGATAGAAGTGGTAGAGCAATAGTAGAGCAACAAGATGGAACTTTTTCTGCTGTTGCAGATATAAATATGCGAGAGTATACTTTAACTAATCTTATAGATCCCGCGGATGCGCAAGATGCTGCAACTAAAAGATATGTGGATAATGCTAATAGAGCCTTTATTTATGGAGGTGGGGGGTATATGGCAGCTGGTGAGATTTCTATGGGTGAGCGAAGGATTTCCAACCTTGGCCAACCCTTAAAACATCATAAAGCTGTAAATAAGTATTACGTAGACAGTAATATAGAAGCTGTTAAAAGTTATTCGGGGAGTGGCGCGATATTAAAAACCCCACAAGGAACTTTTTCTGCTGTTAAAGATATAGATATGAATAATAAAATTTTAAAAAATATTGCTGAACCAAAGGATTCACAAGATGCGGCAACCAAGGCCTACGTAGACGGTAATAAAGTAATAGCACCGAGGCTTATTGGTACTAAACCTATCATAACTATATTGGGTGAAGAAAAAGGGGGAATATCAAACGGTAATTATGAGTTTTCTTTTGGTAATGGCAACTCAGGCTCAGGTCACGGTTTAGGAGGTTATTGTATGAGTACGCCGGGTAGAATTATAAGAGGAAGTTTGGTGACTGTTGAAGATGCCCATAATATACCAGAAGAGGTAAAAGTTAATATTGTAGTAAACGGATTGGAGCAGGTTGATTACTCTATAGTTAAAAAAGCAGGTGAAAGTTGCAGCTGTACGGTCTTTCCCCAGGCGCTCGAGCTTAAACAATGTGATGTAATAAACTTTATTTCGAGGTCAGACAATTCAGATGTAACACACGCTTACATATCTATTTTGATAGAGTTGTAAAAAATATAACTTTATGTAAAAAAGTTATATTTTACGTTTGATTGTGTTTTCTGTTTTACAAACAGGACATTTGGACAAGTTGTTCTTGGCAATGCATTGATCACACATACATTGATGACCACAATTGCAGAACAGTATATTTGATTCATTTTCTAAACATATAATACATTTATCTTCTTTGAACGTTTGAATATCATTTATACAAGATTCAGATTCAACATTATTATTACTAGAAGATTCGGGCTCTCTAAAAAATATACCAACAAAATTATGAAAATTAATTCTATATTCACTATCTCTTTCACTTGTAAAATTTGTTGTTTGAAATACAGAATCACCATTTATAACACATATAATTGGAGTAAATAGCATGCCACTATCATAAGCCCTGTATATTGTATCAGAATTATTTTTTAAACATATGTCTTATAAAAACTTCTCGTTTCATTATAACAGACATATCATATTCATGTATAACTAAATATTCATTAGATGGAGGATAAGATACACTAAATAGTTCTATACCATTACGACGATCATTATCATCGGATGATGGGTTAATAAATTTCACTCCTATAATTACACAAAAGTTGTCGTGTAAAGTAATTGATTTAGAGTACTCATGATAAAATGATGATCTCATTTCCTTAAGCGCGTCTATATGATTTGTATATTTGATAAAGGGGAATGTAACTATTCTAGTTGTTGAAGTTTCCTTTATCTGAGTTATTTGTTTTAGCTTGGAAGATAGGTTATCTTCTAATGTTTCATAAAATTTATTAAGCTTTTTCCTCATATCAACTTATGTAATCCATTGTCGCATATATGACGTTTTGTTTTTAGATTTTATAAATAAAATTCAAATTTTATATAGAAAATATTTTCTTTATGGCGTTAAGCTCGGATGATGATAAACGATATGTCTTGGAAAACAAGATTGACACGTTAGCTTGGGGTCACCGTAAGATAAAAGAAGAGACAAATAAAAATTAATTTAAAAAAAATGTTTTATATAATAAGAATACATACGAGTTAAATGTTATGTAAGTATCTCATGGTTACATAACACAAATATCTGCTTTGTGCTGAGAGAGTGGTGATTCATAAGAAAATCATGGTGAATTTTACAAAAACTATTTATGAAGGACTCATAACAATTTTTTTTTTATAACGATTCATTAGGAAATCATTGCGAATTCATTGTTGAGACGTCGCAAATTTTTCCTCCACAAAATATGGTTGTAGGAGTCGCAGATTTCCTCCACAAATCTGGTTTTGCCGCCATTCTCTCTCACTACTACTACTGTTGATATTGTACATTTCGTTGGTTTACTTCCAAAACCTCGTAACTACAGCTTGTAACAAGCTGTAGTTACGAGGTTTTGGAAGTAAACCGACGATTTGGAGCTGAAAGAGGTAAGTTATATAATCCAGTGTCTAGATGCTGAAATACTCATGTCTCGTCCTGTAGAATACATGATGTTTTTGTTGTGTCGTAGCAATAGCCCTGTTCACATTCTATCTCGTATACCAGTGGGCCGGTGTTGAGGCAATAAATTACCCGTGTGCATGGTCCGTTCGGATGTGGATGTATGGAGAATTGCCTCTTGTCATCACAAAATGACTCTGTGGATGAAAGTGTTAAATCGAATGATTCAAGCCTAGTTTTAGATAAGTCAGCATAGAACCGGCAACCTAACCTTGACCTTAATTGTAACACACAGATTATAGTGGAAATATTTTCCAATTTACTTAAGTGGTACCAATAGCCTAACGAAAAAGCACAGCTACACCAAGGCTCAGCGGTTAAAGAGCTTTTCTGGTTCGATCTAGTCTAGTAATGCTGGTTATTTTGAGTGTCCTTTGACAAGGCGATGCACAGAGTCCCAACCATATATTTTTGAAACTAAATTAAAATACGAATAAGTCAGATGATGCCCAGATGTGACTGAAATACTGTCAATCATTAAGCTGCCAAGCGCGACTCGGTGCACTTTTGCGGACAGTGTAGATCAAGATCAGACTGCACAAAACGTGCAGTCTGATCTTTGATCTACACTGTCCGATACGGTGTTTTCTTTCCGGTGAAATCAACTTTGAAATCGCAATATTTGGGTTTTACTATTAAGTGAAAATCTTCTCGTTTCAATATTTAGCAGTTTAGGATCTAATAACGGCGTGTAGGTCAACTTGAACGAAATAAGCAGGCGTGTTAAAACATTGTATATTAAGGAGAAGGGGGCACGATTCAGCTACTTCAAACGTAAACCATCTATTAAAAGAATAATAGCATGAACAAGCTATCAAACAATTACAATATTCGTCACGATGTCCTCAATAGTGGGTTGCCACAGATCTGTAAAAAGTGCCTGTATTAACGCGAGAAGCACAAAATAATTGAGATTTTTTTTTTTTTCTTTTTTTTTCCTTGAGGATATTAATCTTGGATTTTGTTTGTGGTCGGAACGCCCCAATGAATCAAATATTGCAGATCTAAAGTAAAGTTTGTATGTTTTTGCAGTCACCTTTCGTTATCTACAGCCCACGCATTGATCCATGCTTAAAAGAAAGAAAGGGTTACAGGTTTGTTTGGTTTGTATTGGAGTTTAACGCCATTTTAACAGCTTAGGTCATATCATGGCGATCAGAGACGCACCCATGTGTTTCCTGGCTTTTTCACACCAGTACTGATACAACTTTCTTTCCAAAGCTACTGACTTCTTTTCTCACATGCATCAGAGGTAAGAGGCGAAAAAACGCCGGAATGAAAATTTGCCGTAACCGGATATCGAACCTGCAACCTCCAGGTCACGACTCAGATACGCTAACCACTGAGCTACCCGGCCGGGTTTAGGGTTACATGACATGCTTAAATTATAGAATTTTAGCAACTGCATTTTTTTCGTGATAAAAGCTTCCTGCCAAAATATTTGAGCCACGCTCTGTGAAAAGAGGGCTCAATGCATCTCCGTGATGCATGATGTCAGGTAAGTCATCACATAAATCTGGATCCATAAAATCCATTTAGTACAGCAATCAACTGAGTCTAGAGGAACAATGCAGAAAATATATACAAATAGCAAAAAGTACCGACCCGTGTCAGCCAGCGCGAACTGCGCAGGCTGACATGGGTCGATACTTTTTGCAGATGCATTAATCTCCTTTTCACAGAACATGGCTTATTTAATTAAATTGTTTAATCAATGCATGTTACTGATACATGTAGCTAGGTACCCATACGAGACGGTTTTCACATTCACACAAAAAACGATTCTATTTCAAACATAAAAGCTTGAATTACAAAACAGGTTTGTTACAGACAATAGATAGAGGATTATCAGCCTGGTTGTGTGTGATGTTAAAAATCTGTCATTGGAATGGCGTGTGATGCGGTTGAAAAAACGAGCCGGAAGGACGAGTTTTTTAACCGTATCAAACCCCATTCGAGTGACAGATTTTTAATACCACACAGAACCGTTGATTATCCTATTTATTATATTCCTAATTCACCTTTTTTTGAATAATAATCAAGAATGGTACAATATGAGCAGTATAGGATAAAAGTAGTACCGGCAAACATTCTAAAACTATACCGTCACTAGTGATGATACCGTATTTATCATCACTAGTGGTGTTGTTCACTGTGAAATCCCAGTAATTCACTAATAACGCGAAGCCCGTAACGAGCCAAGCTCGTTCTGCGGTAACACAGTTCTAGATTTTTAAAAATGAAATTCCGACTTCGTTTTGGGTTTTAGTCTAAATCTAAATAGGATGACTTAAAATTGAGTGTCTTCCGGTTAGTCGCACAGCGTCACACGTATGACAAGCTTTCGAACAAGTACCTGATTGGTCAAAAATGACAATAATTATCTACCGATGGGGTGATTACTTAAAAATCATTATCAGTTTAATACGGTGGCACAAAAGTGACATGGAAGATATATTTTATACTACGTGTGCACGTAGTAGCTAATACGTGCGCACGTAGTATAAAATATATCTGCCATGTCACTTTAGCTATTACGTGCGCACGTATTAGTTATTACGTGCGCTCGTATCAGCTACTGCGTGCGCACGTAATACTACTGCGTGCGCACGTATTACTTATTACGTGCGCACGTATTAGCTACTGCGTGCGCACGTAATAACTAATACGTGCGCACGTATTAGCTACTGCGTGCGCACGTAGTATAAAATATATCTTCCATGTCACTTTCGTGCCACCGTAGTTTAATGAGTACAGATTATCTAATTCTTTACTTACTTTCAGCGTATTTAGCGTCTATTTGTGTATAAACATACGTAATGATCTATGTTAGCAAATAATGACGTCATTAATCATACTTTTCTTACGTCATGCACGAGCCGTTTTTTCGCGGAAAATATTGTCATAGAAATCATGACTAAACTAGTTTTTTGACTGTTTCAAAATACCATTTACAGAGAAAGCCGGATTTATGATCTGTAAAAAGAGGGCTTAATACACATGCAAAAACTATCGACCCTGGTCTGCCTGTGCAGTCCGCGCAAGCTAACCTGGGTCAAAACTCTTTGCTAGATCTATTTTTCAACTTTCTGCATATCAAAGGACCAGTATGCATGCCTTTTGATTCAGTCAGTTATCATACAATATGATGTATAATTATGTGACGACTTGCTTGGTATCATACATCACGGAGATGCATTAAACCCTTTTTTACCGCAACATGGCTCAAATATATTTATTCAGTGTTACAAAAGCTTGTTGATAGATCTAAAAGTTTGGCTGTTTTTTTTTTGCCATAAGTTGGATATCTATCCGATAACTCGGCAAGTTTCATTCCTAGGATTATTGATAGATCTAGATCTAGTCATTGCGACAATATTCATTCCTTTATCTACACTGATCACTGTTTCAATTATGGACATGTAGGAAAGTAGATGGGATGAAAAAGGAAAGCTAGTGATCTACCCACTCTGATTTTAAAGAAACTCCAGGTAAAACATGGGTAGACCTGTGCACTGACAAAGAAATGAAAAAAAAAAAAAAATTCTGTTTTTATTTGTTTGTTGTTTGCTTGTTTGTTTGTTTTTTCCTTTTGTGTGTATATTCAATGCGGCGGCAAGTGCACCTACCATGCGTTCCTGAAGTTCCTTTTACCAGTATTCTGCTCAATATTCTTCTAAACCTACTGACCGATTCCTCGTAAAAGTCAAAGTCTCTCCTATATAGATCTAGATCTACATGCAGTGAGCAAATGTTCCCATAAAATGCTCTTTAAGAGTATGTGAACCAATAATCATTCCAAGTTATTTTTTTCTGGATATAAATTAGCAAAATTGTCAAGGAACTGTCTTTATTTTGTTAAGAAAATCAGAGACAGTTCGCCGTATTTCACATGTATAAATCTTCGAAAGAAAAATGCTTTTTACTTTTGACAACGCCCAAAATTAGTTTTGGCAAAGCCGGAATTCGAACAAAAAACCCTTTGATTTCAAGATCTAAAATCTAGCTCGTCATTCGAATTAATAGATATTTCTTCCACAAATCATTCACGGCGCTCGTATTGAGGATTTGCCTTTTTCATATTAAGAGTATAATAAATGGAAATATATATTTTACTTACTTGGTAAAACTTGTAGTACTGCAGTCGTACTTTTCTCTTGAACAATACTGGGGCTCCACCAGGGAGCACTTAATTCACATCGAAAATCTGACCCATTCTCATACATAGTCGGGGTGAAGGTCAACGTACTATTTATATAGTAAGTGCACTGTGTCCTTTGTGTTACTTCCGTTACTGGGGCAACGCTGAAATCCATAAATCGATCAGAGTCGGACGGCCGGAACTTCCAAATAATGGTGGCGTTGGTATCGAACACGTCGACCGTGCACTGTAAAGTTATAAGTAGATCTTCCACCACGCTGTGAGGTAGTTTCATCTGGATGCCAGGCATAAATACTAAAATGAAATAAAATTCTTACACGTTACCACAATTAACCCTTAGACTGTTAAGCGCGACTCAGTGACCTTTGCGGACAGTGTAGATCCAAGATCAGACTGCACAGAACGTGCAGCCTGATCTTGGATCTACACTGTCCGATACTGAGATATTTTTCCCTAAAATATACCCTTGAAATAACAAAATTTGGGGGTTTACTATCGGCTTGAATTTCCGTTCATTTCAGTTATATAGCAGGATAAGGGTTAAAGCATATAGGGTTGAATTACTTAGTATATGTATATAGGCGCCGCTTTCGGACAAGCAGTTTTATAGCATCTTCGCAATTCATTAAACTAAGCAACTCGTCGTTTATCATAATGATCCATTAAAGAAGGACGGAAACATGAAGTAAAATTGTGCTTTGACATGCAGAACATTTTACTCATAGCAACAAGTTTCGATTCATGTCAGCCTGCAGACTGACATTGGTCAATGCTCGTATATACTTTTTGCAGATGCATTAAACCACCTTTTTAAAGAGTATGACAAAATTTTACACGTACGGATCCTCCAACAAGACACCATAACCGTCTATTTCTTTCTACCACCAACAAAGACAACTATAAAAGCACGGCATAAAATTAGTTTTTGAACAAAAAAAAAAGCCTTTACTGGGACAACTCAACGAATCGTGTATCCACAGACCGAGCCCTGCATTAGAAATGTTTTGACAGATCAAATCTGCATATGTATGTAAAGAGCGAACCTTTCGACAGAAAAAGCCTATGGAAGGGCAAAGAACCGATGGCCTGAGGAAATGATTGGATAGAATCTTTCGTAAAATCTGGCCTTTAGAAAAGAAAAATTAAGCCTTTGGACAGAAAATGTCTTTTAAAAGACCTCAATGTTTCTACTATGGAAGCATTTTGACAGAGCAGGGCTCTGGAAAGAATAAATGAGCCACGTTTTGTTAAAAGAGTGTTTAGTGCATTTGCAAAAAGTATCGACCCAGGTCAGCCTGCGCAGTTCGAGCAGGCTGACCTGGGTCGAGTTGTTTTGCTATTTGTCAATTTTATGCATGTCAAAGGACCAGTCTACCTTATGATTCAATCAATTGTTGAACAAAACGGACTTTATGGATCCATAATGATGTGATGACTTGCTTGGTATGATGCAACACGGAGATGCATTAAACCCTCCGTTTCCAAAGTGCCGCTTAAATATTCAGACAGATCAAGTCATTTTTCAAAAACATATCTCTAGAAAGCTTTCACCTTTTGGCAAAGCGTTTGTTTGGGCAGACGAAATTTGGCGACAAACCAAAGATTTCCAAATGGATTCAGTTGACCTTGCCAGTATCGCTTACGAAATTGTTTTGTAGCATATCCAGAGGATTATATGGGATTTTGTCTTTTATACCAACATGGTATTGTGACAGTTCATAACATTTTAGTGTGAAAACAGGGATTTAGTCGTATATCATAGGTCAAGATCAGCCTGCAAAAATGTGCAGTCAGATCTAGGAACTACGCTACTTTATATGAGCCATACTCCAGCAAAAGGGATCTTAATGCATCTCCGTGATGCATGATACCAAGCAACTCATCTCTAAATTCCGTTTTTTATAACATCCTACTGAATCATGAGATGCATTGGTCCTTTGACATAAAGAAAATTGACCGATAGCGAAAAGTTTCGGCCCAGGTCAGCCTGCACGGACTGCGCAGACTGACTTTGGTCGACACTTTTTGCAAATGCATGAAGCCCCCTATAACATAACATGGATCATATTCAATGCGATATCTTCATCACTGAAATTTTATAAGTTTTGTTTTGTCTTGGCATCCAAAAATAGAATTATTTATTATATCTAGCGCTGACAGGCTGAGAGTTTTAAATTTTAAATAAGGGTTTGTTCCAATATTTTACAAACCTAGACGAACTAGGACAATAAAATGCACAACTTGACATAAAATTAAAATTGAGTATGACGTCACGCAATAAATGTTCATAATTGAGACTCAAATGTCACTGCAAGATGTTTAACGTCTACAAAAGTGACAAAATGCACGACCGTTCAAAATTTTACATCATTGCTTCAAAGCTTGCCATTTTTTCCTTCTGATGTAGTTTCTTGGACAAAGGAATTTCTTTTCTTTTTCTTTTTGAATGTAAGGATTGTATGTAAAAAAAACCCCAAGCTATTATAATTTGACCGGCACCCTGTCAAAACGGGATTAATTGCATCTCTGTAAGGCAATGTACCAAGCAAAACATCAGATAATTATCGATCCATGCAATCTTTTTTTGTCTAACAACTGAGTCATGTGCCAGACAAGTCCTTTGACATGCAGAAAAATGACCAATGGCAAAAAGTACTGACGCATGTTAGCATGCGCAGACTGAAATGGGTTACTTTTTGCAGGTGCATTACAGTTCCTTTTCAAAGGAAAACACGGGATTGTTTGATAAAAGGTTCCGAATTATCATTATCACACTTACAAAATGAAAAACCATTGAAAGAAAAAAAAAATGTCATTAAAAATGTACAAAAAACAGTGTTTAGAAAAGGAACCACTGCTTTTTTACAAAAACAACAACAACAACAACAAAATAATGATAATAGTTTTCCTTTCACCCACGTTGTTCTCCAAAGCCTTTCACCGAGAGTGCGTCAAATATTGTTATTAGTGCAGCAATAGATTCGTTCATCGTTTACTTCGCGTAGTAATGAGTAGAAATCAATGAGATAAATGAAGGTATTGCTTTCGTTTTTTTAGAAACATCTATATTTGTCATAGTTTTTTCTAATTCCGAACAATCCATGGGTAACGGATCACATGTACGCACATGTCAACAAATGATAGAAAATATGGGCCCCTAATTATCAACCATTCTTAGTTCTATTCTTAGCCTCACTCTCGATTAATTAAACCTCCGATTTAATTTTTTCGTTACTTCCGCAAATCAAATCAACGTAAATTAAATCCAAATATTCAAGATGAAACAAACCATATTCAAAATTGTTTGTATTTTTCTGGTTTATTATGTCATTGTTACATGTATGCTATGTTGTCATTTGTATGCATGTAACGATGAACTGCTGTATAGTTCAAGTTGAAGCAATAAATGTGCTGTTCTGTTTAAAGAGTAACAAAAGTTCCGATTGGCTAAACCATTTGGCGTGGCCAATGAGTTTTTCTGTTACTTTCATAATTAGAAAATTCTTGAGACTTGAGAATAAGACTAAGTTAGTTCTAAAGAATATTTGGTGAATGCAGACTATGGAATGTCATTCTATAATGGCCTGCAACACGCGAAAAGGGGCATTCGGACATTTGCGTAAAGTTTCGTCTCGGATCAGCCTGCGCAGTCCGCGCAATCTAATCCGAAACGACACTTTCCGTTTTTATGGAATTTTCTCTTTTGCGCAAGTCTTCTGTAGCACAAAATCTAATGTAGTCGTAAAGTGACGTCTCGGATTAGCCTGCGCGGACTGCGCAGGCTGATCCGAGACGACACTTTACGCAAATGTCCGAATGCCCCTTTTCGCGTGTTGCAAGCCATATACTCGTATCACTTCATCTAAAAACATCCGGCAGAATTTCACGTCTTCACTGTCCGCTTTTTGAGACTTTTTTTAGAGCTATTCTACGCAAAATAGTCTTCACTATGCAACAGATAGCTTTTCCTTACCATCAGAAAACGCGCATTTCAGTTATAAGTAATTTGCAGCCTGAGGGTTCACGGAATTTTCACTTGCATTTCAGTTATTATGCAGCCTGTGGGTTTGTGGCATTTTCCTATTACTGTCTTGTCTCAGAAAGAGACTAGTAAGGGTCGAAAAGGATTAGAGGGCGTGAAACACACTGCACTAAATGTCAAGTGTCTGTACATGTTTTCTTGACAGTGTCAAGACAGTTATTTTGTATGGCACACGGAGAATTTATAGCAGACGGTAATGTAGAGAGAGATAGAC
Source organism: Hippopus hippopus (assembly GCA_946811185.2). Lineage (NCBI taxonomy): Eukaryota > Metazoa > Mollusca > Bivalvia > Cardiida > Cardiidae > Hippopus > Hippopus hippopus. Next base: position 12,041,228 of record OX328104.1, read on the forward strand.
AGATACATGTACAGAGAGACAGAGATAGTGACAGAGACAGGCGGAGGAAGAGAGACTATGTGGACAAAGAGACGGACAGACGCGGACGTTGTAGACAGCCTGATCTTGGTCGTCGTCTTCTTAAGCGCCGTAAAACCGATTACAGATTTGGCTCTTATCCTGCTAAAAAAATAAAACTTTCTAGCCTAAAGTAAGAACCCAAATTTTGCTATTTAAAAGGTATTTTATGGGAGAAAGATATCTCCTTATCGGACAGTGTAGAACCAAGATCAGACTGCACGTTCTGTGCAGTCTGGTCTTGACCTACGCTATCCGCAAAAGGTCCTTGAGCCGCGCTTAACAGCCCAAGGCATAACACTAGAGCGCTTAACTTATTTTTTTTAGTCTGACAATGTGAGTCAGGATCTTTGTAAATATGAAATTTGATCTTCTATCTTCAATGTGCATTACTGACGAAATAGTCTGCCCAGCACAGCACTGAATTTGGAATATCTTGGGCCTTTTCCTTGACTGTAAATACGTATATCATGTATCTTTTGTTTTGAATGGTGCTTACTCCTTTCTTACAAGTACATTATATTTTAGTAATAGCAGAAAGACAGGTCTTAATTTATCTGGGTGTTTTATATTACTCGTATAAGGCTGCAGCTTTGAAACGCCTTGCCAAAGGACAATCCGTTTGTTAAAAGCGCAACAAGCTAGGTTTAAACCAAGATTTCCTAATCACAAATCCGAAGTTGAACCCTAAGGATCGCATTCTATTTATTCAGCGCTCTACTGAAAGTGTCACACCGCAAGGATGATGAATTATGGTAACCTTTCGAAGTAAGTGTAATTTACGGTCATGTTGTTTTTTCGACACGGTTGCAAGCTTATTAAATTTCACCCTTTCACCGCACTAGGCGAAAAGGGAGACTTTTTGAAGACGATATAGACCAAGATCAGACTGCACAGAACGTCCAGTCTGATCTTGGATCTTTACCGTCGGTATGCTTAGTCGAGCCTTTACGATTAAAATCTTTCTGAGTTTCAGTGGATTGTATTTTCAACCGTCGACAGAGTTCGAGCTTACATATTTGGCGCAAGAAGAGTTAATCTTTAATAATGTGCATTCACTTGGCACATTTTTAATTTCTTTTTTTTACAGTCAACCACGACCAGATACAACGGTCAACCGTTTCAAATTTTCATGCACAGTGTTTCTTCGTCGCTCAGCTGTTAAGATAATTAGATCTGTATTCTGGAAAGTCTAGGTTTGATCCTAACTGGCGCCATGGATACGTGGAAAGAGTCGTTAGGCACGGGACTGCAGAGGTCCAGCCTAGTATTGTTTATTCCTCGAGCAGCAACGAATAAGAGTGTTGTCCTTGTCATATGACTTAATAAGTGTTGAACGCAACTCCCACGCCCCTTTCCTCGCCCTTCCCCCAACACACACAAGCGGAACATATTTTGTCTATCTTGAAGTAGACATTGTTATTGATTTTACACATTTTCAAAAACCCTGCGTTTGCGAACATTGTGGAAAATCAACAAATCGAATAACTCGCTTATATGTTTTGACCAAACGGGATAACTGTGGCTACAGCAGCAAGCACGCTGTCACATTTCCTACTTGGAACGAGTTATTTACACCGTTCGATCACACGTTTCTATTCCCACAGTCACGATCTAGGTGCAATATAACCCGTCAGGACCGGACACAATATTATGAGTAAGTAAGGTACATGTATTTTTTTTTTAATTTTAATTCTAACATGACACGTGAATTTGGCTCTATAGATAAACACAGTGCAACGAAAGCGTGGTAAAACCTACGTTATTCTAGGTAGAGTGACGTCATTCTATATAGAGTTACGTCATTCTGTATAAAGTAAGTAAGAAAGTTATTCAATGGAATATAATCTGCATCCGCGTTTTTACTCTAAGTATGAACTTGTTTTCCTTTGATTAAGAGTTGGTCATGTTAGAATCGAAATAATCTTCTTTCTATCGTGGTTTATCGTTCAATAAACCACGTTGTGAGTTATGAGGCGCAATGAATAAACCACTCGGGCTATCGCCCTTGTGGATTATTTATTGTGTCTCATAACTCACAATAGAAAGAAGATTATTTCTTAATTGACACACAGCGTCATTGCATATATATGAGGTAAACGGTTCGTTCGATACCAAATGAAAAACTCTACCAACACTAGATAGACTCGGCCAATATTAAATCTAAATAGACAAGTCTCGGCCATTAATTAGTTACATTGTCATTTAAAGTAAGTAACTTCGTATCGGTCGACATACACGTCTTAGGTCTGCGCAGGCTTGCCTGTTTCGAAAATGTTTACTTTCGGTAAATTTTGCATACCAATAGACCAGTCTAACTCATGATTTGGAGGGTTTTAGATAAAGTTGATCGATATTATTCGATAACTTGCTTATTATAATGAAAAATGAAGAGCACCACTCATATGTTTGTGATCTTGATGTACTTAAACTGCAAGCAACAACAAAGCAAAGAAACAACAACGACACGAACAAAATAACTTTAGAAAATGGAAAAGGTGACACATTCAATGTTGCTTAATTGTTAGATTTGTCATCGAATAGGTACAAAACACTCTGAAAAATGGATAAAATGATGGCAATAAAATTTGGTTTACCAGTAGTTTCTCCCTTTTTTCTACGACGTAAATGGTAAAAGTCAACGGTAAGGTTTTATATTTAAATAAAAAATGCATAAAAGTACGAGACAGCAGATAAATTACAACCAAGATGTCTTAAACCTTTACAAAACAATTCTTCGCTTTAACGATCCTGATGGAGAGAGCTTTTGAAAACATTGTTGCATATCAGCATTTTCACATTTTCCAACAATGTTTTCTACCATTTATAAGACGAGTAACGTCTTATAAATCACATGTAATATGTCGTCTGCAAATACTTTCACTTTTGAACAGTCTATAATGATGCCATTTGGAAGAGTTAACCGTGCAGAAACGTCGCGTAAGTCATGTCTTTGTAACAATAAACATTCCCTCAGAATGAAATAAATATATAAAGAAAAGGACAAAAAGAAGAAGGTAAAAAAGAACGAACGAACGTATGAACGAACGAACAAAAGAAAGAAAGAAAGAAAGATTCTCTCACCACATTCTTACCGCGTATATGAGGTAACAAAATATGAAATTCCAATGAAATGGGCATTAGAAAGTTGCAATTGCAATAAAATAATAATAATAAAATAAACCAGCAAGTTCATAAAGTCTAAGAGAAAACTTAAAAATCATTGTCGGTTTACTGGGTACAAATGATCAAGTTTTCAACTTATTCCAGCGTATTACTTAACTTCTAACAATAGATATATTAATTATTCAATGTTCAATGCTATGATGACGTCACGAATTACACATTTTTTACGTCATGAATGATCCGTTGTCCCGCGCTATGAAATTCCAATGAAATGGGCATTAGAAAGTAGGAATTGCAATTTTGGATTTACAAAAAATGAAGTTAATTTCATCTATGTGAGTATTTGTTGTCTGTGATATTAAATTATAAGGAATGATGAGATTTTTTTTTTTTGTTTTCATGGAGATATAAAAAAAGGACCTAATCACACTTTTGTATAAGACTACTTCGCAATTTCATACAAAAGTGTGATAAGTTTTTTTTTTTTTTTTTTCATTTAAGGAATGAAGAGAACTTTTTTTTGTTTTCATGGAGGTATGAAAAAAAAAAAACAAAACCTAATCACACTTTTGTATGAAACTGCGAAAAGTGTGATTAGGTTTTTTTTTTTTTTCATACCTCCATGAAAACAAAAAAAATTCTCTTCATTCCTTATAATTCAGTATCACAGACAACAAATATGCACTTAAATAATACTAACTTCTTTTTTTACTGTAAATCCAACATTGCGTATTTATCTAATGTCCATTTCATTCACATTTCATAGCGCGGTAAGACTGCTCGTTCATGAGGTAACAATGACGTAAAATCGTGACGTCATTATGGTATTGAACATTTGCAGATTTAGTCGATATATTATTAGAAGTACAATACGCTAGAATTAAGCTGAAAATAAGATTGTTAGAACCCAGGAAAGTGACAATGAGTTTTCAGCTCTCTCTTTGAATTTACTGCTGTATTTCTTTTTCGATATTCAGAGAAAATAAATTCAGCTAGCAATTTGAACTTCAGGCTCGATATAGATCTAAAATCAGAAAGAAAAACATTATGAAACCTCGTATACATGTTTGTTTACATTAGTAGGACTGCAAAAGTAGTTCCGGCACTGCTGATTCTTTTTTTTTTTTCTTTTTTTCATGGAGCTATGAAAAAATTTTCAGCCAATCAGAACTCGCCAGTGTTCATGAAAAAAACTAATATTGAATTATACCTCCATGTTAAAAAAAAATCTCTTCATTCCTTAAATGCATTGCACCGGAAAAATTATGAAATTCATCATCACTTCATATAGAGAACACATATTGAAATTTCTTTTATTTCTTCTTTTTTTTTTTGCTACCACACGACCGCATTCCATTTAAGGAATGAAGAGAATTTTTTTTGTTTTTTTAATGTTTTCATGGAGGTATGAAAAAAAAAAACCTAATCACACTTTTGTATGAAACCGCTTCCCGGGTTCATACAGTGTGATTAGGTTTTTTTTTTTTCATACCTCCATGAAAACAAAAAAAAATTCTCTTTATTCCCTATAATTCAATATCACAGACAACAAATATGTACTTAAATAATTCTAACTGCACTTTTTTTGTAAATCCAAGATTGCGTATTTATTTACTGTCCTTTTCATTGATATTTCATAGCGCGGTAAAACTGCTCCTTCATGACGTAAAAATGACGTAATTCATGACGTCATTGTAGTATTGAACATTTGCAGATTGAGTGGATTTATTATTAGAAGTTCAATACGCTAGCATTAAGTTGAAAATAAGATTGTTTAATCCCAGCAGAGTAACAATGTGTTTTCAGCTCTCTCTTTGAATTTACTGTTGGATTCTTTTTTTCAGTATTTAGAAAAAATAAACTCAGCTAGCAATTTGAACTTCGGACTCGATATAAGATCAGAACGAAAAACATTATGAAATCTCGTATACATGTTTGTTTGCATTAGTTGTACTGCAAAAGTAGTTCTGGCACTGCTGATTTTTTTTTTTTCATGGAGCTATAAAATTTTTTTTTTTCAGCCAATCAGAACTCGCCAATGTTAATGAAAAAAACTAATATTGACTTATTAGCAAATAATTGTGATAAACACAGAATTGATAACAGACTGAAAAACTTGCCAACTTTTTCAAGTGTTACAGATTTCTTTAAATTTATGTTTAAACTTGGACATTCTAGAATTAAAAAGATTTTGAGAACACATCAAATCCGAGTACCAATTTCGTAAAATTTGAGACTGTTAGATATCATAAGCTCTCTTCATGACATTCTACTTATTGTTTATGAGCCAGTGTAAGGCTGACATTTACAAACATAACTAGAGACACAGCTGTCTAGAATACTTTTTATATATATATATATAAATCAAATCATCGCAGATACCGATTTGGTGCAGGCAGCAGTGTAGTCGTTCAATAAAAATTATGAACAACTGCAGATATTTTCTCGTTTTCTACCAATAAACCAAACCAATAGCTGTAAGTATGCCCGAATGACGATTGAAAATGTTTTGATCTGAAAAAAAAATCTATACGGGCCAAAAGGCGTGGCAATTTCCTTTTTTTCCCTATCAGGACTGTTGAATTGCAAGGGAAAAGGAAAATAGTAGGTCACTCAAGATTAAAACGTAACGCAAACAAATACATTTCTAGGACCTAACACGTCACATTATAAATCTGTAAAATGACAAAAATGTTTATCTCAAACGTAAGAAAAATAAGAAAACGCGTTACAGTAATATTCGTTGTCTGCGCATGTCATATTCTTCGAAGATTCGACCTGTCTGCTATGACGCGTCACCGATCCCGTATACTAGGGAAACGTAGGGCTTGTACCGAAGCTATTACCCAAGCCTGTACGGGCTGTTTTAATAAATGGCCGGTGCATAGGTTACATACTAGCTGATCATAGCTGAATGAATCGCACCAGGTAGCGTTTTATTGAGTAAACGTTTATTTGATTTTGAAATTCAAAGTAACGGTTGTCGTTTTGAAAAGTAGTCTGGTTCTGTACCCAGAATGCTCAAATTAGATAGATGTGTATTTGTAGAATGCCATCTAGCGGGAGATAATGCAGTAATATTGCACTGAAGACAAGAACAAGTTTTATGATAAATATTGATTTAAAATCACAACAAACAACTGTTCTTTCTATCTTCCTATCACGTAACACATTTTTCCATATCTGTACTACTAGCATCTTTAAATTTAACTCTTTTCCAAGCAATCCTGTATTTCATCTTCCAGAAGAAGTCAAGCTTTTGAACCGATTACTGGTGAATGAGAAAATGCTGGTCTACAGCTGATAACTAGCATTTCTTCCTTTTCGTGTTCTTACGAACAAAATCCGTAACAAAGAAACAAATGACAAATGCATAGCAGAAATAAAGGGACCGGGCAGGATTCGAGCCCTAGAACGCCCGGGCGAAAGGCCAATACCATAACCACTGAGCTAAAGCGACATCTCCTTAACGCAATTGTCAGGTATTGTATTTTAATCGGGACGAAGCCATGCATGAAGGAGTGGTGTCCCGTAACACACCCCCTCTTAAAGTCATCACTTATTGATGACTCAAAGCCTTATTAGGCAGTAAGTCTATTATTTAGACAACAAATGTCCGTTTTTGGACAACAAATGGGATTAATGGCTCAATGGCCAATCCCGGACGAGCCCCCGTCTTACGAACAAAGTCCGTAACAAAGAAACAAATGAACAAATGCATGGCAGAAATAAAGGGACCGGGCAGGATTCGAACCTAACGCAGTTGTTAGGTATTGTATTTAAATCGGGACGAAGCCATGCACGAAGGAGTGGTCTCCTGTAACAGTGTAACGTATTTTTTTTAAAGACAAATCCATCGTTTTAGCCACATTTAATCTGTCGTCTCCAATTCTTTCGATATCGACAAGTCTAACTGTGTCGTGCTGTATTGACAAAACACGATCATTTTTTCTATGTCAAGCGTTTTCCCTTTGCAATATAACATATGATCATAATAAATTGGCTTGCAACACGCGAAAAGGGGCATTCGGAAATTTGCGTAGAGTGTCGTCTCGGATCAGCCTGCGCAGTCCGCGCAGGCTAATCCGAGACGGCACTTTACGACTACATTAGATTTTGTGCAACAGTAGACTTGTGCAAAACAGAAAATTACATAAAAACGGAAAGTATCGTTTCGGATTAGCCTGTGCGGACTGCGCAGGCTGATCCGAGACGACACTTGACGCAATTGTCCGAATGCCGCTTTTCGCGTGTTGCAAGCCAATTATAACAAGTTCCATTAAGGATAAATTAGTCCAATTTGTTAAACTCCAGTAAAATATGGAGCTTTTTCGCAAGAATGTTCTCACATTCTAACCCTTAAACTTCTGAACAAGACTGAAGCCAAAAAGTGCAAATTAAGAAATCTATGAACTGTAATGTTTTTAGAATGTTCCTGTTGCTTGACGATAGAAGAAGCATAAATCTATATACATTTTTATAAACATTTGGTTTTCAGTTGCTAATATGTAGATTCTTTTGTTGTTTATACGTACATAGTTACATAAAGGATCGGAGTAAGTAGTTGATTATACAAAACTACTGGCACTAACATATTTCTTTGTTATCAGCTGTTTTCTCACATATGAATCAGGTTGGTCGATGTACAATAAACATTTTGGAGTTTAACTTCTGTATACGACGTGAAGACGCCTCGCTTATAAGACGCACCCCCCACTTTAAGTACAAAATCTATGAAGAAAATGTGTCTTATGGTTGAGTATACAAATGGTATCGTCTTTTTGCATGTCAGTCTGACCGCTATTATTCTATTGCTATGGACAAGGGGTTATAGATCTGCGAGAAACACACCAGTCATATGAATTTCTGCAATAAGGCTGCTTTCATACTACATACCTTTGGCTCATAAGCTACTACATGTAGCTCGACATCATTAACCTTGGGTTTGATTCGTCGAATGTAATTGTATGTAGTTGATTCCAGCTTTTCTTGGATTGAAATGAAAAGTGTTTTCAACGTTTTCAAAGACAAATCCCACTATTCACTTTTTTGACCAATCAAGATTAACAGCTGGTAGTAAAAGGGTTATCACAGGGATACTAAAGGAAGGCTGCAATTCTAAGGCTACTTTAACCAAAATACTCGTGCTCTACAACATAGCGGACAATCTAGATAAAAAATCATACCAGCTCTTCAGTAAAGTCAGGTATGATCTACATGTATACTGTCTTCGAAAACGACGGAAAACCGAACGATTGAAGCAGAAGTAATGAATAAGATTTGGATCCATATCTTATGTGAATATGCATTCACATTAAGATGGAAGCAAACGGTAAACAGTATCCGTTTGCATTCTTTGCGGGTAAGGCATCATGAAAAATGGAGAAGACCGCATGACCTTTTTTCACTATACGTCAGGTTTGAATGAGTCTGTCAGGGAGGAAAATCGAAAAAAACAAAAACGCTAAGGATACTTGTAACTATTTTCAATACTCTATATTTTGTTGTCTGAACATGTCACCATTAGTGTTGCAGTGCTAAGAAGTAACAGAGAGAAAAAACGCAAAGAGAAAACACATTTTCTGAACAAGTCATTAGCTGCAAATATGTCATCGTGTGAGGGAAAAGGAAATGATCAAGTAAGGTCAGAACGGTAAGACCTCTGTGTACTTTATCATACTTTGTCACCAAAATATGTCACCATCAGTGTTAATAAATATATGTAATTTTCTCTGTTTTAAAGTAATTTTTTGTGTCATATGTTTTTGCCATTCCTTTCTCGGTTCTACGTTTTACGTCATCTAACAAATAAGACAAACAAAAGCCAGTACAAAAGGTCGAAGTAAAAAAGAAACTTATCCCGTCAACTAAAGTAAAAAATGATGTAAATAACAATATTTTCTTTCATCTGCTAAAAAGTATTCGTACATACAATAGTGACGTGAAAGCTTTTCTTTCTCTTTACCAATAAAAAATTTAGATGGGTTATTTTATTTTTTTCTTTTAATAAGAATTAAAACTTGCGTGAACAGCGAGGAATAAGCCGTGTTTTCTTCGAGGAAAGTGTTAGAAATATTTCTAGTCTACCACTTTTTGTTCGACAGCCATGATAAATAAACATAAATATCATTTTGCAAAAAGCATATGTCCTGTTTTTTTACGTCTGAACAATTATTTAAGAGCAACGCGCATAGCTGTCCTTAATTAATATTCATGGAAGGGAAAGAGATCAAGCAACGAACACGCTCGAAAAGACAAAGCGAGAAAAAAAATCAACAAGGAAGATACAGATACGGAGTCTGGAACAAAAACAATCAGGTACGTTTGAGAGGGCGCTGTCAAATTATAGAATGAAATATTGAGGAAAACAAGGAAGGACAAACCAGGGGCGTCTTTTAACTCTATACCACACATTCCCTACTTTTAACGACCTTGAGTAAATAACCTTTTGAAAACCTTGTGGGAAAAGGAGAATTTTCTCCTTTTCCCTCAAGGTTTTCTACACTTTCACAGCCAATTACCATCATTTCAGCTACATTTAATTGTCGTCTGCCAGCGTCTTCAATTCGGACTGGTGTAAAATCTTATCATTGGGTAAAGTGTAAATTAATAATAGACATTGTAACGACCGAAAAAGCAAAACACACACCTGTGTTATAGTCGTACAAATAAAAGCCTAATTACAAAGACATATTTCAAAACAGTCGATTCATCGTTTGTTCAAAAGTGCATATCCGCATATCAGAGAATAAGGAAACACCCCCGATTAATTCAAATTAATAAGTTAAAAGGATTGATTGTTCAAAGGAGGTAACCCTTACAATGCTTTTCAAAATATGAGATGTTTTTGCGGATAATATGGATTTTGCTCAGACTACAGGGAAAGCGGAGCGTGATCTTATCCACACTGTCCGAAATCTTGCTGGATATTTTGGCAAATACGTCCCTTAAATTGTACTTCTTAGGTATTTACCCTCTGGCTTCTATTTCATTTATACGATATTCTGAGCTGTAATGAGATGTTCAAAACTACAGGATGAGGGTTCTGTTTGATGAATGATGTAATCAGTTAAAAGAACAATGTGGTAAACCAATGGACAAAATACTACGAAATATATTTTCACGTAACTATACAACGTCTACGGCATACTCGAGTCAACAACAATTTCGTGCGACACAACCTCGGCTCGAACCTAATTGTTTCCCCATTGGATTTTATGACGTGTATTTGTCAAATATGACAGTATACCCAAGGTAATATTTATGTAGACATTAACAGATTATCGATATAGATCTATGAAGATCTCTAAATAGAAAACGCAACTAGGGTTTGTTAAGATGTTATTAGTAGTACATTGATTCAGGGTACATGTGACCGTGCTTGGACCAATCTTATTTCAAAAACAAGTAGCTTATAAGATTCATAAGCTACTTGGGGAAAAATCCAACCACTTTCTTTTAAACTTTTTGACTGATTTTTTTTTTTTTTTTTCAGAAAAGTCGGTGGTTACAAGCATGTTATCGTTTCCTGACAAACGCTTTCAAATGCCACTTCCGCAGGGGCTTGAGCACCAATTTTCAGTGACCTTCTATATTCTACCGTTTCTCTTGTTTTTCTCTATGTTGTTATTGGTAATCGTTTCCGATTCGCATCGTGTTTTTAAATCAGTAATACTGGCAGAAAGGATGAAGATAAAATAACATCAAAATTATGCGTTGACGACCGTAGCAATACTACTGCCACTACTCGTATCATTAGTTTAGTTTTTGTTCAACAAATGGTTTTTTGTGTAGCGTTTTCTTCAAGGTTTACCAACTTACATGCATGATTGTTAAAGAAAAAACTGAAACAAAGCAAGTAAAGAAAAATAATGATATTGTGACTGAAAAATACTACTAACATTACGTGTAATCATCGACATACTACACGCGGCAACATATAGTGATAGAAAAAGAAAGCCCTGCGATTGTCTTCGGCAAATACATGTAGCTAACGTTTAGTATTTTTTACGAAGACAGGTGAGATTTCTAATTGTATAAGATTGATCAAGCTAAAATGATTTTGCAGGTTAAAGGCCGCTGAATGAATGATGAGAGAGAAATATATATCACTGAATATAAATATTAAATAGAAATAACTTTGTCCGATAAATCATCATTACAAATACGGCGAAAAACCCTTAACTTCCCGTATGCGACTATAGGTGATTTTGCGGAATGTGTAGACCAAGGTCAACCTACACTTATGTATGGTCCTTTATCTTTGCCAAACTCTTTTTTTAAGCGCCAAATACGTATATACATTCATGTAAGTAGCGCTCTGGGGAAAAAGGGGGTTTCTTTCCATCCATCATAATATGCAAGACATCACATAATTATGGATCCATAAAATCGACTTTGTCTAAAAACCGACTGAATCATGAGTCAGACTGGTCCTTTGACATGCAGAGATTTACAAGTAGCAAAATGTTTCGGACAACGTAGGCTGACGTGGGTCGATACTTTTTGTACATGCATAAAAACCCCTTTTCCGAGAGCATTGCTCATATAAACTCGATAACTGAAAATATAAACCACTGAAACCCAGAACTGTTATACCTTGTAGGCTTATCTAAAGCAGATGGTATAGATCAAGATCAAACTGCACGTTCTGTGCAATCCGATCTTGATCTATGCTGTGCACAAAAGCACTTACTGTCGCCTAAGGCACTTAAGGGTTATTAATTTCAGTCACTTCAAATATCAAAAAATGCATTGAAATCCATTTTTGTGTCAAAGAATTGTAAACTCGAGATGGTAACGGTTAATCCTTACCATACCGGTGTAATGCAGAGAAATGACCCTCCCCTACAAAATGACCCATGGGTCATTTTGTAGGGGAGGGCGAATATCAAATGCGGATATCAGTATAGTATCGTATGTGGAATTTAACCCTTTCGGTGCAATAGGCGAAAACAGAGATCTTTGCGGACGGCATAGATCAAGATGAGACTGCACAGAACGTGCAGTCTGATCTTTGATCTATACCGTCCGCTTGTGTAGCCAAGCCTATACAATCAAAATCCTTGTAAGTTTCAATGGATTGTATTTAGAGCCATCGAAAGAGGTCGTGTTTATTTATTTGGCGCTAAAAGAGTTAAAGTGCGACTGCGGACTATTTTTGGCATCAGTAGCAGACTCAACTTTTATAGCTTTTGCGGATAATTAGTGAAATTAACCTCTTCCGTCAGCGAGATTGAAGTTTATAATAAACTTCAAACCCCCTGCTCATCACGGGGAGGTGGAATATGTGATGCACGCAAAGACTTGACATTTTTTTTATGCGGCAAATAAATATTGTAATTTCAAGCATTGCTTTGGGCCAGAATGTTAGAACATAGAAAAGAAAGAACACCCTGTGTAGCGTCATCTTGATTGACATGGGACTCAGCAGTAAGCAAGATCCTGAGAGTGACTCAGAGAACTACCCCTTTGGCCATTATTTGAATGAAATACCTAATAACTTTCGATTTTGGTGACTTTAAATTAGAAGGCGAGACTCAATCTACTCGTCACAACTCGGTCGATTCCGTATCTACATCTAACCTCGTCTGTATCAAGGAGGTTTCCATTTTGAAAATACTGCCAGTCACATGATCTTAACATGATTTTAAACATGGCGGCGCCCATGTAAATGATTAGCAACGGCAACAACAGCAACAGTGATAAGTAACTTGTCGCTGAAAAAACGCCTTTGGAATTGATAGTTTTAGTTTAGAAAAATAAATATACAACATTTTTTGCAACGAAAATGGATTTAGAAAAATGCTGTTACAAAATTGTGACAGCGTTCTTTTTTTCTATTTGGACTGTTACAATTTAAGAACGGTAAAGCGGTGTATTTCCGGTGAAATAATGTACCGTGTAGATGCATATCAAGCTACGTGATACAACCGAAAAGCTTGATCACCGGATCACCCGTGGTTTGCCGAATGTGACCCGATCATCACAATTATTGAAGTGATCTTGCTGGGACTATCTCACATTATATAAACAAATACAGCCTGAACCAAGCTCAAAAAGCGCGTTCAGAGTAGTCGAAGCTTGATTTGTGCTTTCCTCTTTTAACTCAGACGACAAAATTTAGACTTATCCAAACTGAAAGGCCTTGCAGACGACAAATTAAATGTGGCTCATATGATGGGATTTGTCTCTGATAGGTTAGAAAACGTTAACGGAAAAAGACAAAATGTCAGTTACTAGCATTTTCTCCAGTTCCCACAATGTTTTCAAAAGCCTTTTCTGTCAGGGTCGATAAAACTCGTTATTGTGTGGTAAATGTTTAACTGTTAGGCTGCTCAGCGCGGCTTAATGCGCCTTTGCAGACAGAACGTTAAGTCTGATCCTGGACCTCCTTTCAACGATATTGCGAATGTTTTCCTGGAGGAAAAAGAAGAAACTGAATTTGCAAAATCTGTTATTTTCGGTAAGAGTCACAAAGCAAGTACAGAAACGTACAACTCCTGTCTTGGTGTGACCGAGATAAACGTTGATAACAACGGTACAGTAATTCTTTTACCTCCACAGGTATAAACACAGGAGCTTTTGCGGACGGCAAAGAAAAACTTCAGACTGCATAGAGCATGAATGCAATCTGATCGTTAACCTTTACCATTTGCTTGTTGAGTCAAGCCTATCAGACTAAAAAAGTACTGAATTTTGATGGATAGTATTTTAACCCTCAACTTGCTAAATAAATAAAATGAAACTTTCAAACCGATAGTAAAAATCCAAGTTTAGTTATTTCAAAGCCATATTTTGGGGATGAAATAAATATCTCCGTATCGAACAGTGAAGATCCAAGATCAGACTGCACGTTCTGTGCAGTCTGATCTTGATCTGCACTGTCCTCAAAAGGTCCTTAGCAGCCTAAGGGGTAAACCGTCTGAAAAAAAGTCTTTTTATTCATTTGGTGCTGAAACAGTTAAATAGAAAACAAAGGCACAGTACATGCCACGCCTTCATGATTCATGTTTGCCTCGTATGTTAATGAGATGAGTTTGCGCTTTCCTGTTTACTTCACCGAGAATGTTAATTTGAGTCTATTTTTGTTTGAAAACCTTTTTATATTTTGAAGGTACTGTCACATTTGGAAGTATTCTAGAATCATTGTTGAAACATAAATCTTCGTTAGTTTAACGACAAAGGCTCTTTATTTGAACGTTCGGCTTTTTTAAGATGCTGTAAGACATATAAATAAGGTACACAAACGAAGTGACAGTTTCGCAGATACGAAAATTCTTGCTGGTTTCGAGCCTTGCATTTCTTCACCCTCTAAAGTTAACTCTTCTTTCTTTTAATTTGCGTATGAAAAGTGTACATCGAGATAAGACTGTACAAAATTAAGTTCTGCCCATTGAATCTGATAGCATTGATTCGGCATTCAGAGTTGGAATTATCCTTGAACTTTGAATAAAAAGTCTTAGAAATTCAAATGAGCCATGTTCTGTGAAAAGGGGGCTTAATGCATCTGCAAAAAGTATCGACCCATGTCAGCCTGCGCAGTCCGCAAAGGCTGACTTGGGTCGAAACTTTTTGCTATTCGAACATTTTCTGTAGGTTCAAGGACCATTCTACCACATGATGTAGTCATATGATGATTTGCATGGTACATGAATGCATCACGGAGATGCACTAAGCCCCTATTTGCCAGAGCATGGCTCAAATATATAGGTCTTTCTTTAATGACTTCATGCGCCCATTTCACTTACCTAGTAACCATGACTACAAAAAAACGGCCTGCGTTTTCTTGTATCGTTCCATAAACGTACTGGACCTAGTTTCAGAGGAAGTTGTGCAGTTAATGCAAAAAGTTATAATATTCCTTTTCTGTTTATTTCTGAGAACTTTCACAACCCTTTAACCCTTAAGCTGCTAAGCGCGACTTACTGACCTTTTGAGGACAGTGTAGATCAAGATCAGACTGCACAGAACGTGCAGTCTGATCTTGGATCTACACTGTCCGATAAGGAGATATTTTTCTTCAAGAAATAAGTTTGAAGTAACATTATTCGGGTTTTTACTACCGGCTTGAAAATTTCATTTAATTTATTTAGCAGGAGAAGGGTTCAGAAGGTACGAAATTCGCCAGTCAACAAGTGAGTTGGGTGAAACTCTTACTAATGTGAAAGAACCATAACCCTGTCACATAAATCATTTCCACATCATCAATAATATAATGATATACGGACTGAATAATTTTAAGTAAAATTATATTTGCAAATGCCAAAACTATTCTAACACGTTTGCCAAACAACCCTCTATTTTAACGACCCTAAGGATAAGGGCTTTTAAAAAACATGTGGGAAACGGAGAAAATGCTAGTAGCCATAATATTGTGTGCTGTCCCAGAGACAAGTTTGGTCATCTGAGCAACGTTCATTTTATTTTATCACATAACCTCCCTTGTTTTCAGTGTAATATACCCATTACGAATTTTTGTTATCCTATACAAGTTTGATATCACAAAAGTGTGACGTCATTTTTGATGTCATTTTGTACGTAGAAATGAATGGGTTTTATGGATAGTACCGAAACAGCATCTATAGATGGTTTTGCATCTTCAGATCTGTAGTTTGTGATGAAAAGAACTGATATAAAATTTCATTCAACTCGTCAAAAAAAAAGGCTAGTAAGCTCGCCAAAGACTCGCTTCATAACATTTCCCTAGACTCGATTAATAAAATTTTATCTCAAACGCTTACACATGACAGACCCTACATGTCAACAATAAAGGACAAGTCTAAAATATTGTTGTCTGGCAAGAAGATAAACCCTTGGAGATCTGACAGGATGAAACAGACAACTTTCATTTGGGAAGAAAAAGATTAACATTCCTTTTGAAGGTGGTACTGGCCAGGTTATTTTGCAAACAATTGGAAAAAGTTGGTCAAAGATCAGATAGCAAGCTCTGTGCAGTCTTATAACGACCTCATTGCTTTATAAAAGGCAAGATCAGTTCATGGTTAAATGAAATACAGGAATAAAGAGTGAAACCGAAAAAACTTATCTGAGTCAAATGAAAATTTCGAACCCATAGACATGGATATCTAAACACGTTAAAAAACGTCCTTAACCCATAGGCTGCTGAGCGCGACTCAACGACTTTTTGCAGACACTGTAAATCAAGATCAGACTGCACAGAACGTGAAGCATGATCTTGGATCTACACTGTCCGACAAGAAAATATTTTCCCCCAAAATACCTTCGAAATACCAAAATTGGGGCTTTCATTTAGAGTTAAAATTAAAAGTTTCATTTCATTCATTTAGCAGGTTAAGAGTTAAGCATGCTAGCGGCACCATTCTATAGATCGTTATTGATGCGAGATACGCAATAATGATAAAAAAAAATAAAGTTAAAAAAGAAAAAAATAATAATGATGATTAGAATAACAATAATAAAGAACGAATAACTAAGACAAATTCACCGACCTCTTGTCCTATGTTCTTTGACAAGCCACCCGATTGTATCAGATAGAATCTTAGGTTTACTCCTTTTACAAAAAAAAAACCGTGCTTTACAATTGTAAAGAAGAATGTTTTTGAGAAACAGAATTTTGGAACTAGAAAAAAAAAAACATTTATAGAAGCATTTTCTTCTTAAAGCGATTGATTAACTGCCCTTGAAGTAAGTAACCATGAAACTTTGTACTTACATATATAGGACTGGTATCCTCAATCTAAACGCTCATAAGGTATTTACATATGAGCCATGCTCCGGCAAAAGGGGGCTTAATGCATCTCAGTGATCCATGGTACCAAGCAAGCCATTACATAAAAGCCACAATTTTAATAACCGATTAATTCATGAAGTGGACTGGTCCTTGGGTATACAGAAAATTGACCAATAGCGACTGCACAGGCTGACCTTGATCGAAACTTTTCGCAGATGCATTAAGCCCCATTTTCACAGAGCATGTTTCATATATATATAGGTAGAATCGGTATGTTTCTTTTACTCTCACTTAAATGTCCAGAATCTTTCAGAGTCAAATATATTTAACCTCGACCTATTTCGACGGCTGAAAATACAATTTAGTTTATAGGCCTCTCTTTCCGCCTATTGCGCTGAAAGGGCTAACAGCAAACACTCCTGCCACTTGAACAACAGCAGAAGTACCATCAAAGTTTAATCGCCATAAAATCTTACCTGATACATTGGCGCCTGTAGAAACCAAAGTTTCATCTGTATCCAATGCACATGTAAAATTTGTAAGTTGTTGACAGTAAAAAGGGTCTATCGTTAGGATAAGTGTTAGTTCATAGTTCCGCACGATTAAACTATTTGTAACATTTGGGTAAAACACTATCACACCCGCCGTACCATCCTCATTTCTAGCTGCAGCAGCAATTGGTTCATAGCTGTCATGAAATTGCCGTCTCAATGTCAATGTGTTCCAGTTCCCTGAGTGACGACCTTGACACTTCAAAGTCAGAGATTTGACATCTTCCGGATGGTAAAAGACGTCAGATATCGAAACAGCTGTAAAGTGGGAAAAAAAAGGCACTAAGGAATTACACCTACAGGATTTCTTAAGTAAACTAAAAAAACAGAAAAGATTCGTTCGATAAACACCAAAGCAACACTAACAGATTTTCTATATGATCTGGACCCCTTAAGACATGCGTGACAGATTAGAATCGAGAGCAAAATTCATTATCCACACCTTACATACCCGCCATAGCGCTTTGTGTTGCCCTTTGAATGGTGTGTCTTAATAATTCTTTTGACTTTTTTGTTTATATACATGTACGCCATCTCTGTGACAATGTGTTTTGCAGCAAATGCGAGATTTGCAAAAACAAAGACATACATCATGACAATGACACAAGGACATCTAGAGTTTGTTTACGGCAGTGGTGTCCGAAAGACTTTTTTTTGTCATTTAAACTTTTCAAGCTGACATGTTTAGCTACAATTTCTTTTTTTAATTTCCTAAAATATCGACAATTAAGCAATGGGCTTTTGGAAAGATAGAAAGAAAAGGAAGAAAGGCTATAAATCACAATTTCATTCTTCTCCGACAGTGCTTTCCATTCTTTCAAAGATATATCATTGAAGCCACAATTATTATTATACTGCAAAGAAATTTCTCGTGATCTGATTGTATAATATGCCCCGAACATATATATCATGTACACTGGCAAAACCAACGTAAAAGCAGTTTCCCTTTCGGGAGCCCCGTATACATAACTACACTTTCAACACAACATCCCAAATGGCGGAGTCGATCAAGATTAACATCAAGATTATGCACCAAACTGCACGTTTTACCAAGGTTTCAGTGACGTCAGTTCCCAGTGACGTCAGTTTTCATTGAATTGGGGCACTCAGAAGGGAAATTCTACTTCGTCAGCGTACTCAATTTTTGAAGCCAAAAAACAGGTAAATTTCGCTTAATACACGTTGGAATGGTAAAACTTTGCAGTATAATAAATTCGTTGTACGGTCAGGTGGCAGGGGACTTGGAAACTTGTTCACTGCTTCGGCTCGGGACGACATGATTCACCACAGCCGTGAACAAGTTTCCAAGTCCCCTGCCACCTGACCGTACAACTAATAATGTATCTTTTGCAAATGTTCTTAGTTCGGATAAGTCTAATATTTAGCGGTCGGTCAAGAACTAAAAAGGAAATGGCGTACTACAGTAGGTCATAGCTTCAATAGCCTGTGACAGACTTTTGCGATTTCATACTCAATTATATGAAAACAGGGTTTTTTTTTCACTACTTAAACAATAGTGCCGTCTTACATTGCTTGACAATAATTAAGACTTTTCACTAGAAAACAAGCATACATGTTTCATGAACTAGATTTGATAAATGTGCGACTTAAATCATAAATCATTTTTAACCCTCCCACAACCACTACGCGACCATATCCAGCTTTTGCTGACGATGTAGACAAAGTCATCTGACCTGTGTCGGCAGCTGATATATCTGAGACGTACTCTGGCAAAAGGGGGCTAAATGCATTTCTGTGATGCATTATACCAAGCAAGTCATCAAATGATTATGGATCAATAAAATCCAGTTTGTCTGACCAACGACTGAATCCTTGAGGAATAATAGCTTTTGGACATGCAGTAAATTGATCGAAAGCAAAAGTTCTCGACCCAGTACCCCCCGTGGACTGAGCAGGCTGATCTGGATCGATCCTTTTTGCAGAGCATGGTTCATATAAATTATAACTGGGTACTGGTATTCTTTTTGCTGTTAAGATAAATTGAGGATCATTGATAAAAGGACAATATTTGGTCCAGGATGGCGAAAGAGATGAAAATGTTCCAGATGGCAAATGAACGAATACGACTTGGAATTCGGCAGAGAGCTGTCCCCTGCAGCTCAGTGGTAGATTGAAAACCAAGGAGTTCAAGACTCGGTCACACCGACAGTAAGCGTTCCCCTGGGTATGGAACTGCATAGCCCGAGTTTAGACCGGTTGAAACTTGTTAAAGCCATATATAAGCCAGCTTTAGCCTTGACATGACCGAAATCTGTTGAAGCGACGTGAAACACCCTTGAAAGAAAGAAAGATGTTACCTGGTTCAGACGGTTCTGTATTATCGACATATGGTGTCGTGGTTTCTGGTAACGTAGAAGTGAGGTCTGTGTCGCGTTCGCCTGTCGTGACGGGAAATGACGTCGAAGTTGACGTAACATTTGTTCCAACTGTTGCATTTACGACAGCTGTGGTTGGACTTCTGTTGTCAACTGACCTTACTGTTGATGTTATGGAAGCTGTCGAGGAAATATCTGGGTATTTTTCTGCAATATGATATGAAGAAATCTGGTTTTACTTTGAAAGTAATAAGAAATGAGATGGAATCTTAACAAGATACTCCTATATTGAAGGCGTTTACATGTTTAATACAACTGCTTTACAGCTTCCGCCGTATTTGTGTACAAAATTTGTAGCGTGTCGTTACTATTTTCAGTCCTTAAGTGTCATTAAATGGAATTTATCATTTATCTTCAGGCTTGATTTATTATCTTTTATGTAAATTAAAGTGGTCTTTAAGTCAATGAGAGGGGAAAAAAGTCATGGGTAGGAGGGACTGACTTCAGTGTTTTCATTTGCAGTATTTAGTCGTCTCCCTGAAATCTCCATAGATAAACTGTAAACAACAGTACCTATGTATACCGTATTAAGTTACGAATGATTATAATTTCGACTTCTTCATCTTTTATGCAGTGCATTAAACCCCTGTCAAAGAAGGACTGCAAGAAAATACAGAAAAAAAAATGGAGCAAATATTCCTTGATCCATCCACTATTTGTCACGTTATTTTGACATGTTTTCAAAGTCTTTGTCATATACGAGTATACCGAGAAGCAAAGTCTGATTTTCCTTTCCACAAAATTCTCCATGTTAAAGCAAATTTTGCACATAAGATAATGGGTTAAGTAGTTCAGATGCAAATAAAAGCGAAATAATTATTTCAAGTGTAGTTTTTCCTCTTCAGTTCTTAATGCAAAATAGATTACTTTTATTTTATGCTTTTCGGTAATTTATCGGGAAATAATAGTGGATGATGAGGTTTCATAATTCATGGTTACGACCAATAAAATTTATCGTAAATGTTTCCGTAACTCTTCAATTGAAGGCAGAAACAGTAGCTGCCGTGCACAAGTTACCTCAGCAAACAGTGCGTGCCATTCAACCAGACGGAAATATGACGTAATTTACGCGCATTTAACCTACATTTCTCGCGCTTTACGTGATATTGTAATGCCCTCCTATGCTGGGGGGGTGGGGGGGGGGCGTGGGGGGGAATAGGCCACGGGGAATTATCGAAAACAACTGTTCTAAATTTGAATGAAAGTCCCAACAAAAAAAAAGGGGTTAGAAGCAAGAAATAAATAGAACATTCGGTTTTTTTTTTCGGTGAAAGATCGAAATTCATTTCATCGAGTAAATATCATCGGTAATATTTTCACGAGTGGCACAGCCGATGATGTTCACGAGATGAAATAAATTTCATTCTTCCCCCCCCCCCCCCAAAAAAAATATCCTCTATTTTTCAACTCAACCGCAGAAGAAGGGACGTTTTGGTCATAGCTTATAACAATGCTAACACTGTAAATGTAACTTAATTCTTAGCTCCTGCATATTTTACCTCTTCGGTGCTAAGGCAAATTTGCTTGCTTTTGAAAGAAGTATTAGTCAAAATCAGACCTCAAAAATCCTGAAATCCGATGTTGATCTCCATCGTCCGCAACTCGACTCCAGACCTTGAGCGAAATGTCTCTACATTTGCAGTGGAAGGTGTGGGTTTGTTTTTCCCCCATATCATTAACTTTATTTAACAACGTAAGAGGAAAATAATATAGAGAATGGTTATATTTCAAACTTTTAATTTGGAATGGTTTAATGTTGAGGCTTTGACATTTCAGCTGTAATTATACGTACTGTGCTGTTTCTTTTGTCATAGGATACCATCGCAAAATTTTAAGCCGCCCCTTGATTTTTGTAAAGATTAAACCTTGAGACCCGTGATATGACCACATCCAGACTGTAATAGACATCTAGACATTTCAATTTCAAGGCGCGGGAAAGGAGGGTTGTAACGATGTTATAAGAGTTAATGTACAGTATGCAGAATATTCTTAATCGGATCTGAATGCCAAAATGGAAACAGTATGTATAATAAATTAGGCAACGCTCCTACCTCAGTTATTTAGAATTGTAAATCAGGTGTAAATTACTGCTGTCTTTAGAAGTTTTAAATTATTTAACAGCTACAAAACTGCGCGGAGGACACATGTCTTAAAGATTTAAATATCATAATTTCAGACTCATTTTTATCTGAATGTTCATACTGGAAAAAAAAAATAAACGGAGGTTGTTGATTAAACATAAGGATTCGAGGCCAGATCAGTCTGACATTATTTGATATCGGAGAGAAATGTGAAAAATATGTATTTCTCTCGGCACTTTCCCTTTATACTATCGTCGTGTCCGACATCTGTCCGCATTTTCTGTGAAGGACCGTCAGTATCATATTCAGAGTATGCCATTAGGATAGGCTTAGAACATGTTCCTTGTCTTTTGTCAGTGCAACAGCTATAAATAAGTTTTTTGCTATCTGCACAGGCTGTCCTGGGCCGAAACTTTTTGATGTTGGCCAAAAGGACCAGTCTGCCTCATGATTCGGTTAGTTAATGGATTTAATGGGTCCATAATTATGTGATGACTTGTTTGATATGATCCTTTATGGAGATGCATAAAACTCCTTTTTTGCCAGAGTATGGCCCATGTATAAAAGCCTTCGTGAGACTATATGGTTTGCAACAAGCGAAAAGAGGCATTCGGACATTTGCGTAAAGTGTCGTCTCGGATCAGCCTGCGCAGTCCGCGCAGGCTAATCCGAAACGGCACTTTACGACTACATTAGATTTTGTCCTTCAGAAGACTTGCGCAAAACAGAAAATTACATAAAAACGGAAAGCGTCGTTTCGGATTAGCCTGCGCGGAGTGCGCAGGCTGATCCGAGACGACGCTTTACGCAAATGTCCAAATGCCCCTTTTCGCGTGTTGCACGCCATATATGCTCCGTGAAGTCTGCTTGAATCTTTATCAAAACTACAGTGTCTGCTAAAATATCTATAGCTGAACTTAATGTTGAAGGATAGAGCACGCCTCGTCCAATTATGCGTTGCTATATGAACTTTAAACTCGCCATGTAATTAAGAATAACTCGTGGGCAGTAGTTGTATTCTGTAACCGCAATAACGTGTACGATATATTGTGAACTTTCGATTCTAAATTAGAGTAGAATTTTTTAATCGAGCTTTGTTTGTTTATTTTTTTGTGATCATAAAGATTTCGAAACAATCCGAGTTTGAATTCTTTAACAAAGCGAACAATTACTCATTTCAACACAACATTTTCGAAAGTGGTATAGTGCTAAACGAAAAAGGCGTCTTGGGAAAGTAAAGTGTTCAAAATTTTGAATGTTTTGATGACAAAAACCACAATACTCTTCATAAACAAAAGAATCGCATGCGGATATAAACGGTGGGCTGCAGGTGCTTCCTCAATGAAAATTGTAACCCAAATAAGAGGGCCGTTCGCCCTAAAGCGCTCACCTGAGAAAACTCATCTATGGTTGATACAGTTGAAGAGATCATGGCTTTAATGATGTAAAACGAATGCGTGTAAGTGACCTACTTTTTAACCAACTTGACCTACTTTTAAACTTGTTAGAGATATCATCCAGACAAACATCCTGATAATGTTTCATGAGTATCAGACTGACAATGTGGACTCTAGACTGCCCACAAGTTTTTTTTTTTTTTTTTTTCTAAGATTTGGCCTAGTCACCTACTTTTTGATCTGCTTTGACCCAATTTGAAACTTGTCTGAGATTTCAAAAAGACAACCTTTCTGACCTAGTTTCATGAGTATCAGGCTGAAAAATGTGGCCTCTAGACTGCCCACAAGGTTTTTCTAAGATCTGGCTAAGTGACCTACTTTATGACCAAACGTGACCATTTGGCATACCTCGGGTGATGAGAGCATCAAATCCTTCGGCTGTATCTGGTGGATTGATATGCACCTAAACGGTACATTTCATTGCCGGAAATACGCCGGTTTACCGTTCTGAAAATTGTAAGGCTCCTCTTAAAAAAAGAAAACTTGAGTCTCAAATTTCTATCGAAATCTTTTTAACTATATTTCAGTTGACAAACAGTTGGTACATTCAATTTTTAACGTAGTTTATCAATTCCGATTGAAAGTTTTCACCGACAGATAGAAAGATGTTAATAACTTCATCGAGGTTGTTTATGTCGTTGTTAAACGACTTACAGTGGCGCCGCCATGTAAAAGATCACGTGATTGGCAGTTCAAATGGAAACGACCGTTATACGGACGAGGTTAGATGTAGGTACGGAATCGGCCGAGTTGTGACGAGTGCAAACGTGACCAATTTTGAACATATTTAAAATTTCATCACGACGAACATTCCGACTAAGTATCAGGTTGAAAATATGGGCTCTAAAAAGCAATTAAGATTTTTCTTAGATTTGTCCAAGTATCCTACATGTACTTTTTGACTTGACATGACCCAATGCGTGTAAGTGACCTACTTTTTAACCAACTTGACCTACTTTTAAACTTGTTAGAGATATCATCCAGACAAACATTCCAATAATGTTTCATGAGTATCAGACTGACAATTTGGGCTCTAGACTGCACGCAAGTTTTTTTTTTTTTTCTAAGATTTGGCCCAGTCACCTACATTATGATCTGCTGTGACCCAATTTGAACCTTGTTTGAGATTTCAAAAAGACAACCTTTCTGACCTAGTTTCATGAGTATCAGGCCGAAAATGTGGCGTCTAGACTGCGCACAAGGTTTTTCTTAGATTTGGCCAAGTGACCTACTTTATGGCCAAACGTGAACAATTTTGAACATATTTAAGATTTCATCAAGAAAAACATTCCGACTAAGTATTAGGCAAAAAATATGGGCTCTAAAAAGCAATTAAGGTTTTTCTCAGATTTGTCCAAGTATCCTACATGTACTTTTTGACTTGACATGACCAAATAAACATGTCCAAGACATCATCATGACAAATATTCTGACCATGTTTCATGAGTATCAGACTGACAATGTATTCTCTAGAGCCAAGGTGACCTACTTTTCGGCCCGACGTGACCCAAGTTCAAAATTGTCTTAGATATCATCTAGACAAACATTCTGACCAAGTTTAATGAATATCAGGCTGAAAATGTGGATTTTAGGGCGCAAACAAGGTTTTTCTAAGATCTGACCCTGTAACCTACTTATTGACCAAATATAACCCAATTTCGAACTTGTCTGAGATATCATCAACACACACATTCTAACTAAGTTTCAAAAGTATCGGGCTGAAAATGTGGCCTCTGGAGTGCACACAAGGTTTTTCTAAGATTAAACCCGGTGACCTACTTTTTGACCCAACACCACCCTGTTATGAAATTGTTCAAGACAAACACTCTGACCAAGTCTCAAAAGTATCAGGCTTAAAATGTGGCCACTAGTGTGCACACGTGGTTTTTCTAAGATATAGGCCTGTGACTTACTTTTTGACCCGATATAAACCAATTTCGAACTTGTTCAGGATATCATCAAGACAAAAATTCTGACCAAGTTTTATAAGTTTCAGACTGAAAATGTAGCCTCCAAAGTGCACACAAGGTTTTTCTTAGCTTTAGCCCCGTGACTTACTTTTCAACCCCACATGACCCTTTTTTAAAATTGTCCGATATACGAGTATCATCAAAAAAACATTCTGACCAAATATCAGGCTTCAAATGTGGCCTCTTGAGTGCCAACAAGCTTTTTCTAAGATTAAGCCCTGTGACCTACTTTATAACTCGACGTGACCCAATTTCGAACTTGTCCGAGATATTATAAAGACAAACATTCTGACCAAGTATCATGAGTAACTGACTATATAATGTAGCCTCTATAGTGCACACAAGGTAAATGTTTACGCCTGGACGACGGACGACGCATGACGTACGATGGACACAGCACGATCACAAAAGCTCACCTTGAGCACTACTTGCTCAGGTGAGCTTAAAAGGGTAAAGCTGTGCCAGAAATATTTCCTGGGTTTCCTGTATTTATTGCATCGGTTCCCTTTTTAACATTTAACAAGAAGCCTAATTTTGAAGTAAATCATTCCCATAGTAAGAAAGATATCAGAAAATGACAAAGTTTTTGCACGATGTCGCAGACGTAGACGGCGACAAATTAATTAGATTCTGTGGATCCATAATCATATGATGACTTGCATGGCATAATGCATCACGGAGATGCATTGAATACCCTTTTGCTATAGCGCCGTTCATATATATAAATCTCAAATCGGAACATGGTAACATGTAGATTTTTTATCAGGCTGCACATTTTGTGGACTTTGAACTTGATATTAAGTATCTGCATACTTATTCTTCTATACAAAATAGCTCTAGAAAAGAAAATATCAACACTTTTATAAACATCCTTGTACACCCTTAATCATCCACATGGACTAGGGTTTGATACACAGAAAAATGTGAAGGCACTGTGGCACATGGAGAAATTAGCCGTATAAAAATTTTCTCAATTTGCTAAGATGTTTTAATGTGTAGTATGTTGAAAAAAAAAATCGTATGCACAGGATAATGATTTAATGCAAGGAGTGGCGACAATTTGTCTCGTGATTTTTGAAAGGTTTATTTCCTGTTTCTATGATACATTTTAACATCAAATTGCAGCATATATGCATTTATCAATGGAATAGAAGACATAAAACACACATCAAGGTGTCACATTAACCATGCGCCGCGTTCCCTTTTCGAACGAAGGTCTCACGTTAACCCTTTGGCTGCCAAACGAAAATTGATTGCCCTTTTACAGATAGTGTAGATCAAAATCAGACTGTACAGAACGTGCAGTCTGATCTCGAATATACACTGTCGAAAACTGTAAGATTTTCTATCGAGAAAAGAAATTTGATGTTGCGATATATTGTATTTTACTTAATTTATTCAGCAAGTTACAGTTTATTGTGTTCCGACCAATCTTGTGCTTTAACCATCCTGAAAAATAAGGCTTTTGAAAACATTGTGGGAAAAGGTGAAAATGCTGGCTAACAGCATTTTCGCCTTTTCCCTCTATGTTTTCTAACCTTTTAAAGAGAAGTCCCATCATTTGAACAACATTTGATATTTCGTCTGCAAGTGCTTTAACTCTGTACTAAACGACAAAATTTTAGACTGGTCCAACTGAAAGCATTTAAAGACGACAAGATAAATGTGACTGAAAAATCAAAATTTGTTTTGGCAAGGGTAGAAAGTACTGTTTACCAGTACTTTCTCCTTTTCTCACAATGTTTTCAAAAGGCATCTTTTACAGGGTCGTTAAAAGTCGGGATTGTGTGGTAAAGGGTTAAAATCGGTAAATTCTACAATTTCGTCGTCTGGTAAAGAGGGGAAAAAAAAACCAAACTATAAAACCATTGAACGCGAGCTGAAATTTTCGAACTCTAACCGTCTTATACTGATTAATTGATTGTATGGTGTCTGACGCCGTTTTCAACATCATTTCAGTTTTATCGCCGCGGCCAGTGCTCTTTCAGTTATATCGCTGCGGCAAGTGCACCTATCCATTCTTTCCTGGGGTTTCTTTTTCCAGTATTCCGCACAGTATTCTTTCCAAGCCACTGGCTGCTTTCCCACATAACCATCGTCGAAACAATGGACAACGGTGAGCGGGGAATCAATCCTGTCGCAATGACTATCATCAATCCTCGGAAAGAAATTGGCCGAGACGGGGATCGAACCATTGACCTCCTGTTCTCAAGTCCTGTACGATACTGACTGAGCTACCGAGGCTCGGCTCTTACCGTTTTATAAACTTCAGAAGAACGAGGTTCATAAAGATTTTTAAAAACATAAGATACGCACATGCACCACACATATACAAACATTTCAAGAGGAATTGGAATGATAGTTTACCCCGCTGAATTCTTTACAAAACAATCCCATGTTTTTACGATTCGGGGGATTAAGGCTTTTGAAAACATTGTAGGAAAAGGAGAAAATACTGGCTACCAGCATTTTCTCCTTTTCCCACAATGTTTTCACAGAAAAATATAAAAATTATATACATCTAAATTGCTGTCTGCAAGTGTTTTCAATTTCGGCAAGTCCAACATTTTGTTGTGCAAGAGAGGGTTAACAGTAAAGTACCACCTGTTTTAGTGGCAGACTCTATTCAGCAAGCACCCTGTGTTAAAGTAAAAATAGCTACCAAATGTCACAAAGTGGGTGTTCAAATGCATTTAAATTTAAATCATACCACTTAAAAGTACGAAAATTATTATGAAGATGACAATCTGTTATTGTACGGTCGGTCCAAGTGTTAGTTGTTGGCAAAAAAATTAATTTCAAACTTACTAGGTCACTCTTATTTTGTTTACTTTTTGCCTGATTTTTAAATTCAATTTTTTCTCTGCCAGCGACTTACGCTTGGACCGACCTTAAAATAACAGATTGTCATCTTCACAAAATTTTCCATACTTTTAAACTGTACGATTTAAATTTCAATACATTTTAACACACGCATTGTGTTTTGACAGCTTTTGGGCCTTAAAGCAGGCAACTGTTTAGTTCCCAAGGAAGGCAAATATGATGAAATGTATTTCTATTAAACGAGCACCTGTCTTTAACGAGGACCTTTTTAGTTTCCCCTGGATGGTTGCTTTATACAGCCTGGACTGTATATAATTTAAACCATCTTGAAAGCTTTCTAATCATGATTGTTGTGGATCTTAACCCATAGGTTGCTAAGCACGAGTTATGTAGCAGGTAAAAGGTTAAAAGTACAGTCTTGGGTTCTACAGTGCCTTACATGCAGTGCCTTACTTAAGGAAACGCCGCCAGAGAGAATCAAACCCAGAGCTTCTAGGCTATAGAAGTAAAAACTTGAGCCATGCACCACTGACAAAATAACTGTTAAATGCATCTCCGTGATAATATTGGCTTGCAACACGCGAAAAGGGACATTCGGACATTTGCGTAAATTGTCGTCTCGGATCAGCCTGCGCAGTCCGCGCATGCTAATCCGAGACGGCACTTTACGACTACATTAGGTTTTGTGCTACAGTAGACTTCCGCCAAACAGAAAATTATATAAAAACGGAAAGTGCCGTTTCGGATTAGCCTGCGCGGACTGCGCAGGCTGATCCGAGACGACACTTTATGCATATGTCCGAATGCCATCTTTTCGACTGTTGAAAGCCATATAGTATAACAAGCAAGTCATGACCTAAACGACTCTTGTAATTACGGATCCATTAAATCCGTTTTGTTTTACAACCGACTGAATCATAAGGTAGACTGGTCGTTTGACATGCAGAAAGCTGACCAATAACAGTAAGTGTCGACCCAAGTCAACCTGCGCAGACTGTGCAGGCTGACTTGAGCCGATGCTTTTTGCAGATGCCTTAAGCCCCCCTTTCACAGATCATAGTTCAGCTATTTTATGCCTAAACAACTGGACAAAGGGGTACCCCTGCTTCAATAGAAATTCCAGGTGCATCTGTGTTTTTTTTTTCATAATGGAGGAAAAACTCCAACTAGTTTTTTGTCGGTTTGTCAGCGTATTTCCAAATTTAATCTCTCAAACGTGTCGAATGAGTCAGTCGAAAACAAAGGTATAAATTGATGTTGACCTTGAAAAAAAAATAGAGACAAGCAAATCAAAAGTTTCAAGTTAAATTAATGGTCTGTCACTTCTAATACAGCAGTATGGCGTGAAGATACAAATTACTCATTTAAGCAAAAACTGTTGTGTCAAAGCTACTTTTTGCCAAAGCTTCTCAGCATTGCGGTCTTTGTAGATGGAAGATCCGACTGCATGTTTTGTGTAATGTAGTTTGATCTTGATCTACAATAACCGCAAATGCAACGATCTCGAGCTTTAACGACCCTGTGGATTTGACAACTTTGTGGGAAAAGGATACAAACATTTTCTGTTTTTCGCACAATGTTTACTCCTATTTCGGAAATACATATCGTCATTTGAGTGAGTCGCAGTTTAATTGTCTTCTGCAAGCGATTTCAATTTTGACGAGTCTAAACACGCTGTCGTTTGGTAAAGACTTGAGGGCTAAAAATTGTCTTTTTCTAAAAAAGAGTTAAGCGTTAGGATTTTACCCCTAAAAAAATTATCGTAGGTGAAAGTCTACAATGGCAATCCTATAGGGCTGTGCAGGATATGCGCTCGCCTGAGAAACCTTTCGTTATCATTGTAGATCCATATAATTATTAACTTTTTACATTTTGGGACACAAATTTAGATTCAAGAAAAGTGTGCCATTATAGAATTGAGGAAGATTAAACTTTTGCTCACTCTTTGTCCATTTATGAGAAGAACATGGTCCATATCCACCAACTATTCTTAAGAACGTTTGCTTTCAAGTTTAGAAAATCATGGAGAGTTAGATTTAGAATGTTCCTATGTATTGTTGGTGAAACAAACCCTATTTTATGTAGTTTCATCAGGGTCAGGTAGATTGATTGTATGGTGTTTAACGCCGTTTTCAACATTATTTCAGTTATATCGCGGCGACCAGTGCACCTATCCATTCTTTCCTGGGGTCTCTTTTAGCAGTACTCCGCACAATTTTCTTTCCAAGCCGCTGGCTGCTTTCCCACATAATCATCGTCGAAGCAATGGTCAGCAGTGGGAGGGGAATGAATCCTGTCGCAGTGACTATCATCAATCCTCGGAAAGAAATTGGCCGAGCCAGGGGTCGTAGCCAGGGATCGAACCCTTGACCCCGTGTTCTCAAGTCCTGCACGCTACCGACTGAGCTACCGGAGCTCGGCCAGGGTCAGGTAGGATATATTGTAACGAAATAGAGTAGTAAAATAGTAACTTTGAAATACGAGGTCACAGGTGTTTTCTTGTTTTCCCACATTTATAGAACGTTTCTTTGTCAGTATCGTTAAAAAATGGGAATGTTTGGTAAACGGTTAAGCAGGAATCGTTTTGTCATATACTGTAAACATCATCGCGCGGGATTTACTTCAGCAGAAGAAATATATGTTAAAGACATTACCTTCGTCGCTTTCTGTGTCGCCCTGCCGAAGCCATTTGGAATCACCTGCAAATGAATTTGAACCATTTAAAATAATAAAAGGTCAACATGCCGCTAAAGGTAACCGACTCGGGAGTCAAAGTGCAGGTAAGTTTAATTCAGTACAATCAAATGTGTAGATATTGTTATGGGTCTTACGAAAGATACAGTACAGTCTGTAAAAGTTTCAGTCGCTGGTAAGAAGTCGAGCTGTCAAACTGCAGTTAGAGTTACCATCTTTCTTTTATGCTTTCCAGTAGTTTATAGAAATCTAACAGAAATTATATTCTTTTATTTCATGCTTTCCGGTAGGCTATTGAGAAATATCGGTGAAATATTCATGGTTACGACCAGTGAAAATACCGATTCTTATATTCTAACTCTTCAGTTGAAGGCCGAAACAGTTATTCCCGCACACTAGTTACCTAGGTAAAATGCGCGTGACTCACAACCAGATGGAAATATGACGTAATTTACCTTACATTTCTCGCGCTTGACGTAATATTGTAATGCGTTGCTATGCGGAGAGGGTTCGCCACGGGGAATAACGGAAAAGAACTGTACTGGATTTTGATAAAGTTACCCCCACAGAAAGGGTTAAAATCATGAAATAAATAGAATATTTGGTTTTTTTTCGGTGAAAGATCGAAATTTATTTCATCGAGTGAACATCATCGGTAATATTTTCACGAGTGGCTGCCACTCGTGAAAATATTACCGATGATGTTCACTCATTGAAATAAATTTCGATCTTTCACCGTAAAAAACAAATATCCTTTGTATAATTCAACGGTGAATCTTATAATTCACCGGTGAATGTTATAACTTTTATTTTTGACATTACCACGGATATTTATAGAACATGAATGAAATTTTAGCGTGTGAACGTCACGTTTTATGACGTAGTCTCCATCACTCATGACGTCATTATTACAGCTAGACCATACCAAACTACATTGCATTGATCTGCTTTCCTTGAAGAATGCACATATTTTCACGATGAGAAAAAACTAGACGTGAAAAGAAAAGTTAAAGTGAAGAGCATAAAAGAAATAGGATAACTGGCTGATTCGGTGAAGGATCGAATTTTTTTTTCATCGAGTGAAAAGCAAGGGCTATATTTTCACGAGTGGCGAAACCACTCGTGAAAATATAGCCCTTGCTTTTTCGCCACTCGTGAAAATATAGCCCTTGCTTTTCACTCGATGAAAAAAAATTCGATCCTACACCGAACCAGCCAATAATCCTTAATTCCAGTTTAACGATTCATTTTGCAGGAACTTTGACAGACTGTTCTGTACCAGATTGTCAAACCAAAAATATCCATACTTTTGAATGGACTGAATAAAATCTGCCTACACTTTGACTCCCGGATAGTTCACATATGCAGACGTCTGCTTTTGTCCACTTATAAACAAATGCTCTAGGAAAAAAAAAGTTTAATGCATCTCCGCCATGCATTTTACCAAGCAAGTAAACACAACCGACTAAATCATAAGGTAGACTGGTCTTTTGCCATGCAAAAAATTGACCAATAGGAGAAAAGTTTCCACATCAAATGATGCCTGGAAAAGAGTTACATCCTTATAGGTCGAAAAATTAAATTGTTGTGAACTTAAATCACGATTGAAGTGGGTTCCTTCGTAAATGTAGGATTTGTACCCCATTGGTTCTGGAATCGACGCACGACAGCGATGCTTGTAGAGTGAGAATAATACCGTATCCAAATCTAGCATTGATGAAGCCTCGGACACATCTGTGAGAGTGACCATGGTCAAGATACGAAACTTTTACCAACTGAAGCGGTTTAATATGGCATTTAAACAAACAAATAGATGACAGAACATTGAAGTGTACCTTTCTGTTTTCCATTAGTAAAGTACACGGCCGTTGCCACAGCGGCCACGACTATCACGACAATAACAACGATAAGGACCAGAACAAGGAGCCGGGTGCGACCCTGAGGCTTAAGTTTGGCTGCGATGAACTTCATACTCGAACCCGTAGATGACGAGGAAACAGACGAACCACTATCGGGGCCCCCGCCGCTATTGCCCTCTTCCTGCAAAATATAAGAACTGTAATGAGATGGAATTAACGTAAATTGCACTACGAGAGATATGAAAAGTGTTTAAAAAAGTCATAAACTCCTCAAGACAACTTTCTTTTTTTTTTTTTGTCTTTTTTTTATGCTCAAGTTACTTCTAGTGTTTGTTACATAACACTATTAGTCTAGCAAAAAACAAATACAATTACGGATAGCGAGAAACCCCGTCTCCGCCTCCCGCCTTACATTATCTAAATGAATATGTTCCATCTTTAACGAAGGAACTAAATTGTGGGAAATCGCTTACATGGCACATTTCCTTAGATTTCTTTTGCAAAAGCCCATTTACATTTCGCCCTCTCACAGGGTAAACCATCCCAGAGATAGAACTACATAATTTCGTTTTTAGGCAATGCCCTTACTTAACAAAATTTTAAGATCTTGCGAACAATATTAATATAGTATTCGCATCAAACATTGGCAAACTTGTACAACCTGCTCTAAGTGATGAGTGTCGAGCTGACGCATCGTATTAGGTCTTCTTCAGCAACCCCTTAACCTCTAGACGCAAGACTAGTTATCAAGCATTTAAGTTAATCATAAATAGCAATAGACGCTAGCCCTAGTATTTTCCTTTAAATACTATATGCTGATCGTGTAGAAATTCGCCTTTGGCTTTATGACACAGCTGTGCATGGTGAATAGCAGATAACAAGATTGTCTTTGAAGTTAAGAAGCATTCCGTCCTTCGGCGGTACCTGCTTACTTTAAGTTTCGATTCCATACAAGCAGGCATGAAAATCCGGTCGATTTCGAAAAGTATATTTAAGCGGCATTCTGGGAAAATGGGGTTCAATGCATCCGTCAATGATGCATTATAGAGAGCCTTACCGAGTCGTCCCATAATAATGGATCCCTAAAATTCACTTCAAGACTGGTCCTTGAACTTGCAGAAAATTTACAAATGGCTATAAATTCCGACCCAGGTCAAGCTGTGCTGAGAGCGCAGCCTATTCTAGGTTGATGCTTTTTGCAGATGTATTAAACCCTCTTTTCACTTTTCACAGAACATGGCTTATTTATTAATTACAATCAGTTGACATACTGCTTTAGGATACGTCTTACTGTTTATTATTCATATTGTATAGGAAACTTTCTGAAAATAGCTTCCTGCAAATTTGTAGCTCGCGTTAATGAGAAAGCTTGTTATCAATAAAGAGAATGTACAAAAATTATAATAGCAAATACCGTTGCTTTAACCTTTAATACTACTACACAGTTTGTTCAAAGATTGTCGGTTCAGTTGAATACTTTTAAGGTGCACCATAGCTGTATGGTCAGAAATAAACTGATTTTTCTTATGTTCTTCAGAAAATCGACTGAGATTTAAACAAATAATTACTCTTTTTCATATGACATACAACAAGATTTGCTTTAGGAAAGTCCATAATACAAAAATATATTTACAAAATTCATCAGTATATATCTGCAGAAAATACCTTTACAAAATGCCAATAATGTGTCATTTGCGCTCTTTTCTGAGGAATTTCTGTCCCTGTTTGTCATAGAAGGATCCGAACTACGTGCAAAATACTGACAATGACTGGGGGTATTGTTCGCAAAGTAAAGCAGTTGGACACTTTGTTGTACATTTTAGGTTCCAGAGTGGAACTTGTTAAAAAAAAAGACAAGGGCTTGCGATTGTTATGCTACAAAGAAATATTACTCCTACAATGTGTAAATTTATAATCCATTTACATTGAAAAATGTCACAGAAAACAAGTGGGGGAGAAATGGGAACAAACCACAGATATCGAGGCGAGACATTGCGAAATCGTTTTTGTTTTGTTATATAAAAAGGACTTCACAATGTTTTTTTTTTAGCAAAGCGATAGCTGCTTTAGCTCATAATCGCCCGCAGACGCCTCGTTTTTCCTTCGAACATACTATTTATGAAATCATTGATGAATGAGTGGATGTTGCTAGTGACGATGGTTTCTCCTTCTGTCAGAATATTTTACTGGCATTCAGACATGAACCTTAAGTAGGTAGGAATATGGGTTATCTGACACATTTTTAACTTTTTTTTTATTTTTTGATTAAATTTTTATAAAACTGTTCCAGGATGCCCATACGATTTTTTGGGGTATAAATTGTTTATCAACTAATATATATCATATCATGGCCCCCCCCATTATGTGTCTATGCATGAGGGACTAACATAATTACTATATCCATTTTACCATAATTCAAAAATAAAGAAGTGATAAAACAACCTGCCAACATACCCCACAAACAACCTACCAACTTGAACCCCACAAACAACTAGTCAACTTGTCAACATAACAACCAGATAATTTACTAACGTAACCCCCTTAACCAACAAAACAACGATCTCAGTAGATCTCAGTAGATCTCACTTAAGCGCGCGCGCGCGCACGTAATATGTTACGATGATGTAAATGTAACGACCGAATAATGTGATGACATGACATATAATATATAAATGGTCGGTATATATTATATGTGTGAAAAATTTTTTTGAATTTTTTATAATTTTAAATTATAAATTAATTCAAGATGGAACCGTTAAAAGAGTTTTTAAAAGAGTTAAACTTAGATAAAAATAAAAGTTTAATGAAGGCTATAGATAATATGGAAGAAAATTTGTTAAATATGGATATAGCTAAAGATAAATTTAAAAACTTAATTTCGGATAAAGAATCATTAGCGAGATTTGCTATACTTCTCGCTAATTATGTAAAAAGTATTTTAGATTTAATAGACCCTGAAATTAATCAATATGGAGATGCAAAAATGAAATTTTTTTCTGAAATTTATAAAAGAAAAAATGTGTCTAAAAAAGATTTAAGAAACGCAATTAATACATGGATTGGGCTTAAATTAGATAAAAAATTAACTAAAAACCAATTAATATACAACTTTGTGTGGCATACTTCTGATAAACATGAAAAAGAAGCAATAATGAGATATCCTCCACATGTCGTAGAAATGAGGAAAAATAGAGTAATATTATTAGAAGACATACGTGATCTAACAAATAAGGTAGTTGAAGATCTTAAGTTTTTAAGTTAAGAAAGTTTTTTTATAAATATAATTTAATCAGTAAAATTAAATTATATTTTATGATGCCCCCAAGCTAATGTGCCAATCTTGTCTTCCAAAACAAACCTTTTATCATCACTTGCCCCTAACGCTTTTTTGTTTAACTCTTCAGTATACATATTATGACCCGTACTTTTTAAAACAGTCATCTTTCTATACTGGTCCTTTTTTGTAAGCAAACACTCTTTGTAATTACTAAAGTTTATTTCTTTCTTAATAACCGCTTTTTTAACACCTTTACATCTTTTATCTTCCTCACCATCTAAAGTTTTATAAGCATACATTTTTGCTCCTAGACCAACAAACTCAGTCATAATTTTACCACATAATTCATCTTTAAACATTCCAACTACTCTAGCATTACAATCATTTTTTAAGAAATGGTCTTTAGGATAATTGCTTGTATCAAACATTTCAACCACATCTTTCTCCATATCCTTATATAAATCCTCAGTTTCTACTTCAAGGATGAAACTATCTGTATCAGTATAACACATTCTAACCTTTTCACCATACTTAGCTTTAAGGTAGTTATAATAAGTTTTTTGCATATGCGTTTTACTAATATCTAAGATGCTTAATCCTGAGTAAATAGGTTTATTATATTTTAAAACAGTGTTTTTCATGTGTACCGCTGTTAGGTTTTCATCGAATATTGTTGTGTGGCCATAGTTTGGTTTTGCTACTAATTTTTTATAACGCTCTTCACTAGAAACCAGTTCTATCGTTACTCTGTTTCTCAGGTTTTCCATAGTTTTACCAAAAACTGAATTATTCATCAACTTAAAAAAATCTTTTTCGAAATTATTTTTAGCCGCTTTTCTTAGTTCAATGTTTGTATCAATATATGATTTTAACCATGAGCTTTCCTCAAACTTAATTCCTCGATGTATTTTAGTAATTTTTAAACCTAAATCAACGCATGTTTTTAAAGTTTCATGATGAATAATGTAATTTTCTTTATTATTTAAGTTTGGAATAAGTTTTTCTACTTTTTCTATTTTTAAACGTTCAGGTGCTAAAGGGAAATCATTATGTAAATCGTGTAATTCTTTTGGATATTCTAAATCTACTTCTAATATACACGGGATTTTTTGCCAAATTTCTAATTCTTTATTTGTCATCCATTTAAAACCATGTGTAGGAAGAGGACAACTCATTGCCCAAGGATAAAGACTGTTTGCATCTATATATAATAAATATTTTGATGGTTTACTTGGATCATATAATTCACCCATATACTTATTATTTGCTTTTGCATATCTTTTACTGCACATACTAACACCACCTCTGATACCATTTTCAACCATTAAGAGCATATCAGGATCAGATAAAAGCTCTAGGTTTACTTTCGTTATTTTTAATGTTGCATCCCAAGCTAAACCAGGAGCTGTATAATACCAACTAGGATCTAAATTATAGTTTTCACGACAAACATCTCTAAAGTTCTCGAAAACATCCGCTAAAAGCAATACATCTATTTCATTGTAAAGTTTTAAGTAATCCTTCAACGTTTTCATGTTAAAAGTTTTCCAAACCTTTTGCGCATGAGCATAATCTTCATCACTAATTCCTTCTTTGTTTAAACTAGAGTAAAATGCTTCTTTAGGCGGTAATTTCTCTTCTTTAAGTTTATCAAATGAATCTAGGTACTCATAAGGAAAGACTCCTTTTCTCCTAACCAATGGTAGGAGATTCTTAGTGAAATATCTCGATAAAATTTTTAATTGACTTTCTTCTAAGTTACTCGAAAGCTTATCTAAACTAGAACTCATAAACTTAAAGCTATCAAGAAATCTAATTTTATGTTTTATATTTTTTCCAACCCAAATATCTTTACTAAAACTAATATATTTCTCTTCATTGTTTGGAATACAATCAATCTTCCCTTCAGATTTACCAAGACATTTAATAAAAAGATGAGCGTCATATCCACTAAGATTATGAAGGTATACAGGTGTGAAGTTAGGATTTTTACCCTTTAGATTGCATTCATTGTGTGCGGCACCTCTATATTTACCCGTAAAATGACAATGGTCTCTCACTCTATAATTAGCATGATTAAACTTTCCACCACAAATCCAACAGTGTGTTTGTTGTCTATGTTTCATTTCTTCCCCTATTGTAATTTCAATAGGTGTTGGTTTTTGGTGATACCATTGATGAATTTCTTGTATATCATCTTTCAACCAGTTTATAAAAACTTCCTCAGCATTTTCTCCAACATAACTTCTTTTTATAGGAGCACACACAGCATCGTCAAAACATTTTATAATATAGTAAAAACTACAAGGTACATGCTTTTGACGTTGTATAGTATAACTTTTTTCTGGGTTTGGTTGGCATGTGTGTATTGGTTCCAAAACACTTTCAAAATCAGCGTATACAACAAAGGGAACCTCAAGTTTTCTAGAATGGTTTTCAAAAGCTAACCAGGTATCTGGTTTTGGCATTTCTAAAGTAATAGGTTCGTGTTCGTTACAGTATTTTTTATGTTTTTCCAAAAGTTCTTTACAACCAAAATGATTCAGACATCGTTTACAACATTCTATATTTCCATTATGAGTACTCGTTATTTGTTTTTTAACTAATTTATTAAAGTTTTTTATGAGAGTGTAGTGCATGTT
Source organism: Hippopus hippopus (assembly GCA_946811185.2). Classification (NCBI taxonomy): domain Eukaryota; kingdom Metazoa; phylum Mollusca; class Bivalvia; order Cardiida; family Cardiidae; genus Hippopus; species Hippopus hippopus. The sequence continues at coordinate 12,079,875 of OX328104.1, forward strand.
TTCCTCATTTTTAATAAAAAGAAGGTCAACATGTTTACTTTTTTCACATTTTGTAAGTCTAAGCGGATAAATATATTCCTGGTACCCATATACGTTTACACTAATGTCAGGATTTTGTTTTTCGAACTTTTTTATATCTTCTAAGGAGACCGGACATCTGATACCCTCCATATTTAAAGTTCCTTTTAATGGTATCAGGTCAGTAATCCTTTGAGGGTTTTCATCTTTAGGGTGTAGGTATCTAAGCACACAATAAATAAAACATTCTTCATCTTTATTTTTCATATTGATAACTGCTTTTTTGTTAGCAATCCATTTTGGTAAAGGTAACCAACCATCAGCTCTTAAAGGAACATAAGTAGCTATATGTAGTTCTAACCGCACTATACTTTCAAAAGTCCAACCACTACCTTCTCTTTGGAACTTAGCTAAATTTTCTAAAACTTCATCTATCATTGTATTCAATAAATCCTCTATTTCTTCACTGTTTAAATTTAAATGTTGGCTACTATGAAAAGCACGTTCCACGGGGTCTTGGTCAATCTCTGTTATTAACCTTAATTTACACCTAAGTACAAGTTTTACCTTTGTTCGTAAATTATTTCGAAGAGTATTTATAAGAGGCATCCACGTTTCTGCGAAAAATCTTTGCGGGTTATAATTTTCTCTACCCTCTATAACATATTGACTAGCATACTCTCTAAATGCGGATCGAGAAGCTCTAATCTCAAACGGTTGTCTTGGTGGATAATTTTCTCTAACATTCTGAACAATTTCATCAAAAACTTGCGGTAATTGGTCTTCTTCCACATTACCAGTTAACCAATTAGTAAAATTATTGATTCTACGTTGGATTGATTGAGGTATAGCACTCGTTACGGTCCTCCCAACATTTGATGCAGCTCTTCTAACTATATTAGAAATTCTATTAAACCAACTCATTTTTATTTATATATATATATTACTATACTAAAATCATTTTTTTAAAAAATTATATATATATTAATTCAACAATAATATATATATAAAATGGACGATAAAATAGAATTTATGAAAAGATATACTAAAGTTGAAGTAATGAAATTATGTGAAGCTAAGGTACCCAGAATGTATAATGAAAAAGGACTAAAACATACACCTAAACATAAGATAATTGAAAAACTAGTTCGTAATGGTATCAAACCAGATTTAAATAGAAACCTTATACATAAAACTGGTTGGCGATTTTGGGAATTTAAATCTTAATACACTACACTCATTTTATTTCCATCAGACTGGAAGTTAATTAACCTATCACTAATAATAACGGCATATGCCTCTGTATTCGCAAGCACATTTTCAGTAAAATGTGTTTTGATTTGGATATCAGTGACAGAGTATTTCAATCTCTCACTCTGTTTGGAAACATCAAACAAAAACAAAGGATGAAGGGTTTTATAATCTGAGGGAGTAATGTTAGGGTTTGACACCATTTCATTCATGTTATAAAACTTAGACCTAAATAAAGCAGCGTCACCATACACTCTACTAAATTGGTTTGCGGTAAAACTGAGATTATAATCAACAGCGGGATATCTAGTAGAATTTAACGTAACATAAATGTTTTGAACGTTTCTATGATCAAATATAGCTGGATTTTGTTGTTGGTCACCACTTTTACCAGTCTGAAAACCAACAATGATAAAACGTGGCACTTCAGGTGATGATTTGACAGCGAGTCTCCAGGTAAATGATGTTGACTCGGGAACAGCGATAGAGTCACACTGTCTCATTCTATATCCAACTGGTATTTTTTCTTTTTTCTCGATAATTTTATAAAGTTGCATTTTCTCTTCATCTGCGGGTAGCACATGAGGTACAAACCAAGATACTCTAAGTAAATTAATTCTACCATCAGCAGGAGCAACACCATCTCTAAAAATTGCATCATTATCATTATTTCTCGTTAATGTGAGAGTTTGCTTCATTCCATACAATATCTTATCATAATCATCACAAAAACCAAATATATGTTTTAATGGAACTCTGAAGCTAAAGGTACCTCTTGGAAGAGGGTTATTAATAATATAATTTCTTCTTACAATAAAACCAGTGTTTCCGGCACCCGCGTTAGCTGCTGTATCTTTATACCACAATTGATTTAACCCTTGTGATTTAGAGAAATCATCCGGGTATTTTAACAAACCAAGCATTGTAGTAGCCTGACCAGGATTCAATACAGATTCAATCTCCATACCCGAAAGTTGATACTTAATATTTTTAAAAAGATACATGAGACCATTGTTTGTTAAAGAAACATTAGTGTTAGCATCATAAACTGCTCCATTATCACTTCTTACTAATTCGCCTACAATAAGTAAATAACTTTCACTAGGATGAGTAAAAATATCTTGAGTCTCAATGTTAATCCTAATGTCTGCTCCTGAGCTGTTGAGATTGGTACCAGTGATTGGTTCATACTCATGGTGTTCATACTCAACAATACTATCATCTTTTAAAATTGGTTCGGTGATTTTTAAAATATCCATTTTATAATAGTGATTATAATTTTTAAATGAAATTAAAAATTATAATTATTCTAACCAAAGCTGGGGAAAAGACTTATTACAATTATTAACAAAAACACCTCGAAGTTTAATTCTTTTTGCGGTATCCAGTATAGCTTTAGGATAAAGTTTATTACCATATACAAGTTTTATTTCAGGTATACCCCATTTTTTTAAATATTTATTTACCTTTTCCTCAATCTCTTTCATCTTGGTTACCTTTTCGGGAGATAACTTCACAACAGCTTTTTTATAACTATATTTCGTTTTATCAATTTCTAGGATTTCACAATCTTCTATGTTTAAAGAAGCGCCTACTATTTCAATAGTAGCAGTATTGTATTTTTTATGATCTACACGATTAAAATGTAACATTCTTTTATATATATATATATATATTTTTTATACCGTTTTAATACCCGCTCCACTGTTTAATTTTTTAACTAAGTCTTGAATAGCAATGGCACTTCCATCTATTAATGTGCTAATGTTTTGTGTTGTAGGGGTATTAGCGGGTTTTGGGGGTGTGTTATATTTTTGTAAAATTTGCTTCGATTTTGGTGTCAAAGCTTTAGTAACTAATTTTTTTCCCGCTTCTACAGCCGCACTTTTTCCAACCTCTAAAGCTTTCTTTGCACCTTCCTTCGCTACACTCTTTCCTACATCAAGGGCAGAAGACGCAATTTGTTTAGCTGCACTACTAGTAAAAAGCCCCGCTAAAAAGTTAGCAATACTATCAAAGATTCCCGCACCACCGTATGAATACCTTTTTTTAAATCCGTGTTTCTTAGTGATTATCATCTTTTTTTATATTATAGACATTAAATTTTTATAAGCGTTTGAATTTAAAACACCTTGTCTTTTTAATTCATCACAAATGCTTACTACCTCATTTCTTACACCCGTATTACCTGCTTCTTTACTTGCCATCAACAGGTCTAGTCTTTCTAGTAATGCATTAGGGTCAGATGGGATAACAATACCCTTTCCTTCACGTATTTTCATACTTAACCAAAGAGGTCTAAGAATTTTATTCCATTTTCTTCCTTTAGAACTTTTAGGGCGTGGATTATCCGGGTCGTTATCTTGATGAAGAGCGCTGGTTCGTTTCATTAAATCGTGATACTTTGCTAAATCCTCCATTGTATAAATGTTTTCATCTGGTACTTTAGCAACAATTAACTCCCAAAAACCAGGTGTTCCCATATATATCTCTCTACCAAAAATAATATCATCATGCTCAATAATGACAGGTTTTCTACCAATATAAAATCTACCATCTTCATCACGTAATCCAAATGTTCTATCAAAATCATCATCAGGATATTTTGTTAGATACTTTATTGCAAGTGGTCCAATTTCAAATGTACTTTTATATTCACTAAATTTCCTTTCCTCAATAGTTGGTTTTTCTCCAGAGGGGTAAGCTTTTATTGTTGGAAAGGTTGGTAGATTAATAGCTTGTGGTAACTGTTCGATACCTTCTTTAATAGGTTTAAGTCCCTCTGTAACCTCCTTTGTTGTAGCTTTTTGTGTTTCGATAACAGGTTTAAAAAACCTTGACAGGTCGGTTTGTAATTCTTGTTCACCCGTTCTCTCTGCTAGTAGATTATCCCGAATCTTCTTTTTCGTTTCGAGATACTCTTTTACAATTAAGTCTCTTTTTGCAGGGTCAGTTATTTTTAGAAATGACATTTTTAATTAGCAACATATTTTTTTAACGTGATTTTATCATAGATTTTATAACAATTTTTAATCATCATTATCTCCTATTTCACACATACACCTACACCTAAATTTTAATTTAATCACCGTTATTCTTTTCAACAAGCCTCCGAAAGGACTCACGAGCTTCTTGCCTCCCTTTCTCAATCAAACTTTCCTTTTCTTCGAGCGTTACCTTCTTTTTAAACTTACTTCTTATTTCACTCTTCATTTCTTCGTATTTATTCATTTCATCCATTATCAACTTAAACTCATCATCAGATATATGATTATCCATTAAAGCTTTTGATACATGATTATCTATAGTATTAAGTTTAGCAGCAGCGAGAGTTTGAATTTTTAAATGTTTTTCAGCTTTAGTAGTAGTTTTCCTAACAAATACTTTACTAACCAATGAAGAAAGACCGATTACACCAGCAGCAGCTTCCAAACCTACAGCAACGGGTGCCGCTGCAACAGTTGAAAGCAAAACAACACCAACACCACCTAACGCTAATGAAACAACAACCAATCCACCTTCAACATTATCAACTACTTTAGCTATTCTAGCATATTTTTTGTTCAATCTTTCCCTTTCATTTATTTCCTTCTTGAGAAAATTTTGTACTTCCGATATTTTTTGAAGCCTATAAGAATGACCGTTATCCATTTCAATAGGCGGGGCGCTTGCGGTGCCTAATATAGGATATATTTTATTAGGGTGTTCCTGATTTGTATCTGCCATTTTATAAAATATAATATTTTTTTTTATGACAAATATTTTAGATAGCAGAATAACTCTCCCTCAGGTATTTCGATTGGTTTTTGAGAGAAATTATAAATGTAGACTAAGATATCATTAACATCATTATCAAGATGTATACCATTAGAAATGGTTAAGCTATCTTTCCATTTATTACTAATAGATATCACTACAACTCCTCGTGTTGTTATATAACCAAATCCTAACGGAACTCTCCTACCATCATTAGGAGGAATCTTGATAGTTAGTTGCGAATATATTTTCCATTTTAGAGAATCTTGCTTTAAGGGAGGATATCTTACTCCGTGTAAATGAGGTTTCCAAAATATGGTTTTATGTTGGGTAGTAATATTAGGTTTTATACCAAATTTATGTATATCCATTTTTTTATTTATTGTAAATAATATTTATAATATAGCTCCTAGGATAGGGATATTAGCAAATGGACTATTAGGCCCGAGTAAAAGTCCTTTTCCATCATACATTTTTCCTCCTTGCTTTAAATACAACCCATCACCAACGGAAGCTAATCCTTTACCTTTGTATGGTTTTAAGTATAATCCACTTCCATCAGTTTCAACTTGACAAACACATCCTCCTTTTTTAAGGTAAAGACCTGACCCCATAGCTTTTTGAACACCTGTTTGAGCTAATCCAGAAAGAGCACCAACACCTAAAGCTGGTAAAACGGTTTTTGCAAGCATCGGTAAAGCTCTAGCAGCCAACCCAGCTAACATTCCGAGGAAACCCCCTTCTATTTTCATGTTATATTTAAGTTGTTTCGCAGTCATTTTAATAGTTATACCCACACCATCCTCATAGGCTTTAGCCATTTTCTTCGCTTGTGAATTGGTAATTGCTAAAACATCATTACCTTGTAAATCTTCATGACCTAAACGAATACTTACTGGACAACTAGCTTTAACAGCATGTTGAAGTTTTTGCTTTTGTCCTTCAGATATATTTACTTTAACATTAGTGTAACTCGTCATTTTATATACGAGTATTTTTTTATTTAGCTCATCTCGCTTCTCTAATATGAAACCTAATCGTTAAATTTTCACCTCTAAGATTTAGTAAATTGTAATTTTGGTCAGTAATATTTACCTCTAGGTTATGTATTTCATCTAACGTTATTGGTAAGTATACTAAATTAATTGGTGACTCAATTATCTTATATCCAGGTGCAACACCTGGGAAAAAAGAGTAAATAGTGTTTTTTGTTGAACCATTAACATAACTTCCTGAAATAATATCTATGTTAACGAGCAAACTATTTATGCTAAGAATGTTCACCACATTCTCCGACTCGTGAAATCCTTGCGTATATTTAGCTCGAGTAAATCCTAATACTTTAGCGATGGAACCTGGTTGATTAAAATCTACTTGATAACCAGCTTCTAAGGTAATAATAGACTTTAGAGTATTGGTGTTTGCAGAAATGTTAATAGGATACTCTTCATTAACTCTATCGTAATGACCTTTTTTTCTCATTTCCTGTTGAATAGTATCATTAATGTCAACGAGATCATAACTTCCTACGGGCAATTTTATTTTAATCCATGAATTACCATTGTCTGGAGAATAAACGAATGTGTTGTTCGTTTCATCGATGTTTGGAAAAGAGTAGTAAGTTTCGAGGTTTACCAGAGCTATTTCGTATACTTTATCCTTTTCCAGTTGAATTGGAGGATTAAACCTTGTTCTAAAACGCGTTTTGTTGTCGCTTACTATGATTTGAAACGATGTTTTATGATTCGTATTTTTTACAATTTGTTCTAAAAGTTTTTCCATTTTATAATATTTAAATATTTTTTATACCGACTTAGGTATGTAGAAGTTATCAAAACCGTTTCTATACTTCCCATCATGTTTTTTACTGGTTAAGTCAATGATAGCAAAACCATGCGGTCTTTCCCATGCCTTTTGACAAAACTTTCTAAACTCCTCCTTAGGCATATCTTCACCTATGTGGTCACTATAAATATGATTAAGGTTTTTTAGGTCTTGTCGAAATAGACAAATAAAATTAGCGTTTTCTCTAATAGTTTGCCTCGGTAGTCTAAAATAATTCTGTGAGAGGTAAAAGCAGTCAACATTACTATGCCTTCCTCGAATGTAGTAACACTCACATTTATTTTGCTTTTCTAAAAGTAAATCATCGAAAATCATTAAATTCTTATTTCCTGAGTTTAACTCTCTCGGGTCAGGTACATCACTAGCATTTTCAAAGAAGTTGCAATTTATATCCGATTTGTTTTTAATCGTTTTAATCCATTCTTCGACTAAAGCTGTTGGTGGAATGTTTAGTTCTTGTATGTTATCACGCATGTTAAACAATCTTAAGATACATTCTTTTGGTAGTTTTTCTTCAAAAGCCTTTTTTAGTATTCGGTATTCCGGTTGAAAAAGGCTTTTTCCAAAAACGCTTAAATCGTTGTAGTCAAGCCAATCTGGTCTGAGTAAAAGGTTTAACAATAAAGTAGTTTTACCACATCCTGATTTACCTATAATTAAACCCCTAATACTTCTCGGTAAAAGGGAGTGATTAAATCTCTTTGATACTACTTCATTCCATGATAAGTTTATAATATCCATTTTTATTTAAATATTTTTATTTTTTATATATAAAATAAAATGTATTGCGTTAAATGTAAAAAACATACAGATACGAATGATATAAAATATTCTGTTTCTAAAAATGGAAGAAATATGATGCAGGGGAAATGCGTTATTTGCGGAATAACTAAATCGCAATTTATAAAAAAAAAACTACCGGGAGTAGTATATTAAATAAATTTATAAATAATTTACCCGTTGAAATGCATCTCCCAGGGCACAACTTTACAGGACCAGGTACCAAACTAAATAAAAGACTCAATCCAGATTTAACACCGAAGGAATGGAGTAAACCTATAAACCGTGTTGATAAAGCCGCTTATAATCATGATGTTTGCTATCTTCAACACAATGATACTGCTACAAGAAACGCGGTGTGTGATAAGAATATGTTAACGGAGTTAAAAGGGATTTACAATCCTAGCATTAGAGAAAAAATGGAAAGAGGTTTGGTAAGTAGACTCATTGGAACTAAGATGAAATTTGGAATGGGAGTAAAAAAAAAAATTTAGCGGAAGAATTACATAAACCCGTAAAAAGAAATTTTAAGAAAAGGAGAGTTAGAGTAAACGGTATAGATAGGATATGGGCTGCGGATTTAGTAGACATGCAAGCATTTTCTAAGTTTAATCGTGGTGTTAAATACCTTCTCGCTGTCATTGACATCTTTTCTAAATATGGATATCTGGTGCCATTAAAAGACAAAACAGGAAAATCTGTTGCTATAGCATTAAAAAGTATTTTTAAGGAGAGAAAACCCGAAAAAATGTGGGTGGATAAGGGTAAAGAGTTTTATAACAAAGATGTAAAAGACTCAGTTGAATTATATTCTACCGAAAATGAGGAAAAATCAAGTGTGGTTGAGAGATGGATTAGAACAATGAAAGAAAGGATGTGGAAGTATTTTTCCGCTAACTCTACAAACGTTTACATTAATGTGCTACCGGATTTGGTTAAAAAATATAATAACACGAGGCATTCATCTATTAAGATGACTCCGGTAGACGCTAGTAAAAAAGAAAATGAAACGAGAGTTTGGAGAAATCTTTACCCCGATAATCTTGAAATAAGAGACTCTAATCCTAATTTTTCCGTTGGAGACAAAGTAAGGATAACTAAAAAGAAAAAGACTTTTGAGAAAGGTTATACAACAAGATGGACTGAGGAGGTTTTTACAGTTTCTGAAGTAAAACTTACATCACCTATAACATATAAAATTAAAGATTTAAATGGAGACGAAATACAAGGCAGCTTTTATGAACCTGAACTTCAGAAAACCAGTCAAGAGCTGTATAGGATAGAAAAGGTTATTAAAAAAGGAAAAAAGAAATCTCTCGTAAAGTGGAAAGGTTATCCCGATGAATTTAATTCGTGGGTTGACAATAAAGATATTAGAAATATTTAACTATAAAAAAAGAAAATGGAAAATATTTCGATCGAAAACGTAATTTTACCGAATAAACCGTTGAACAATTTCGAATTAGAGGGTGCCGTAAAAAGATTAAAGATTCCTTATTTTAGAGGAGTTTTTTTACTAGATACATTACCGAGAAAACTGAGTAAAACAGAATGTGGTATAGTAAACTTTGATAAAAGTGGTGGACCTGGTACACATTGGGTCGCTTGGTATAAAAATGGTAAAACTAAAATTTATTTTGATAGTTATGGTATACAACCACCTATTGAAATTCGAGATTATTTAAAAAGTCCAATACAATACAATACTGACCAATTACAACAAGCTGGGCAAGTATTTTGTGGTCATTTATGTTTGTACATTCTAAAAGAGTTATCTAGAGGTAATCAGTTTCAAAATGTTTTAAATAAACTTTTTTAGTACTATATAAAAAAATGCCTGTTGACAAATTTGGAAGAATGGAAGATGATAAAACGAGTGGTGATGGTGTGTCACTCGCTTACATAAATAATAATTTTTTACGCAAAGATGGAACAACTGTTGTTACTGGGTCAATAAACATGAATGGTAATACATTAACGAGGGTTAGTAATCCAGTAAATTCTCATGATGTTGCAACTAAGGATTATGTTGATGCCAACGCAGGGTTGTTGAATGAAAACGGAGGATATCATGTTACTGGATATTTAAATATGGGTTTTAATCCGATAAGAAATGTTAAGGACCCAACAGAATCTAACGAAGCTGCTACTAAAAATTATGTGGATAATGTTGATAGAGCTTTCGTTTATAAAGATGGAAGGTGGTATGAGGCAGATGATGCAATCTCAATGGGAGGACGAGTAATTAACAATCTCGGTATTCCTACGAGACACGATCAAGCCTCTAATAAGTTTTACGTGGATACCGCTATTGAGGCGGTTACCGCGGGTGAAAAAGCTTTAACGAAAAAACAAGATGGGTCCTATTCAATGGCTGGTGGAATAGATATGAATGGTAACCAGATTACTGGTTTACCTAACCCGGTATCCCAAGATGCGGTTACCAATAAAGGTTATGTTGATGACCTCGTTAAAAATATTAGAGGTGGCCAAGGTGCTATGTATAAATCTTTCTCAATGAAAGCAAATGGAGAACTATCAGTAAACCAAAATATTGATATGAATAATTTAAGAATATATAATATAGCGGACCCAAAACGTCAAGAAGATGCTGTCACTAGAGAATATATGGAGCGCTTCTTCAGAGCATATAAACCAAAACCTATTATAACCGTGTGGGCTGAAGAACAGGGACCAATTGGAAACGATAATTACGAGTTTTCATTCGGTAATGGTAATACAGGTAAAAGACACGGTTTAGGGGGTTATTGTATGAGTGCATCGGGTAGAATCATAAGAGGAAGTTTAACAATCGTTAAAAAGAATCGTAATGTACCAGAAGAAGTAAAAGTTAATATAACGGTAAACGGAAATGAACAGGTTGATTACTCTATTATTAAAAAAGCGGACGAAATTTGTAGCTGTACGATTTTTCCAAGGGCGTTGGAGGTAAAACAATGCGACATCATAAACTTTATTTCGAGAACAGATAACCGAGATGTAACACACGCTTACATATCTATTTTGATAGAATTAGACTTGTAAAAATATATAATGTATTATAAAAAATATATTATATATTTATTTTACAAAATTCTTTTAACATAAGATTTTGTTCTACATATGGGGCATTTATCAGTCGCATGTTCATTACATTTTTCACATATTGGTATATGACCGCAATTACAATATAGTACATTAGGTTTATCTTCGCTACATATAACGCAAGATTCTAAATAAAAAGTTTTTGAACCATTCTTTACTTGGTTAGCGGTTCCTATATTATCTTCTTCATCTAAATCTTCATTATCTTCATCAAAAGAATACGTTTCAATATCCCATATGTAATCATGAGAAAATCGTATCATAGGAGAAAGAATTGCTCCATCATAATGTATTGCATCATGATCATACATTTCATCATTATTACATAAATCATATATATCTTCTTTATAAGTTGTTAAATATGTATTATTCCATGGTTCTATTTTAAACCAATATGGGCCTCTCCTAGGTAGTGTTGTATCACGATCACGATAAAAGAGACCTATCCACATAGTTGAATTATATATACCATGTTCATATATTTCTTTACTAAAATGATAATAAATTGCTGCTTTTACATTAATTAAATTTTGCAAATAATTATAGGAACAAAATTTTGGAAAAAATATTTTTCTTTTTGATTCATCATGATAAGGTAATTCTTCATATTTATTCCTTATATGTTCTTCTAATTTATTTAATTCATCGGGGGTAAGCCAATTTAGTACTTTTGCTTTAGGTGGCATTGTATCAACCACATCGTGAAAAACTTCATTTACATGTAAGTTATCCATCTTGAATTAATTTATAATTTAAAATTATAAAAAATTCAAAAAATATTATTTTCTACATATTGGGCACTTATCTAACGGATACATATCATCACATGAGTCACATACACATAGATGTCCACATCCAAATGCTACATTAGGTTTATTAACGGTGCATATACAACATGATTCTTCTATAAATAATTTTTGTTTTTGTTTTTTCATTATCATAATCGTTGGTTTTAAAAATTCTATATACCAATAATCTGTTTCTGTGATCCTGAAAAAAGAACTACTAAAATCGCTTTTATTAATAAATTTTACATCACCCGCATCGTGAGAAATTTTAACGAGTGTGGCTTCATCTCTGTTACATGTAGTATAATTATGTAATTCTATATTTTTTAATAATTCATCTATACGTTTTAACGCTTCATTTGCTTTAGGATCTCCGTATAAATTATCGAATGTATCACTACGTTCTATAAGAGGTGAAAGACAACTTAAAGTTATTTCATCATCTTCACCATATGTTAAAGTATCAAAACCAAGTTCGGGATCATTTTCTAAACAATAATTTAATTTTCTCCAGTATACTTCGAAAAAATTTTGCGTATCCGCTTTAACAAAAAACCAATAAGTACCTACTCTTTTTAGTTCTCGATTTCTATTATCAAAAAGCCCAATCCATATATTTGTTTCACTCCAGATAGTATATTGCGCTCTTTCTTTACTAATAATATAGTATATAACATTTGCCGCTTTTAAAAAAGCGCTATAACGTTCATTACCATAAATATTTGGAAAATGTGTTTTCATTCCTATGCCTAGGATAATAGGTATTTCGTTATATTTCGTTTTGATATGTTCTTCTAATTTATTTAATTCATCGGGGGTAAGCCAATTTAGTACTTTTGCTTTAGGTGGCATTGTATCAACCACATCGTGAAAAACTTCATTTACATGTAAGTTATCCATCTTGAATTAATTTATAATTTAAAATTATAAAAAATTCAAAAAAATTTTTCACACATATAATATATACCGACCATTTATATATTATATGTCATGTCATCACATTATTCGGTCGTTACATTTACATCATCGTAACATATTACGTGCGCGCGCGCGCGCTTAAGTGAGATCTACTGAGATCTACTGAGATCTACTGAGATCGTTGTTTTGTTGGTTAAGGGGGTTACGTTAGTAAATTATCTGGTTGTTATGTTGACAAGTTGACTAGTTGTTTGTGGGGTTCAAGTTGGTAGGTTGTTTGTGGGGTATGTTGGCAGGTTGTTTTATCACTTCTTTATTTTTGAATTATGGTAAAATGGATATAGTAATTATGTTAGTCCCTCATGCATAGACACATAATGGGGGGGGGCCATGATATGATATATATTAGTTGATAAACAATTTATACCCCAAAAAATCGTATGGGCATCCTGGAACAGTTTTATAAAAATTTAATCAAAAAATAAAAAAAAAGTTAAAAATGTGTCAGATAACCCATATTCCTACCTACTACCTTACTTCGTGAATCATTTCTTTCAGATGACAAAGCGTTAAACCCACTGCTTTGTGAAGGGCAAGGTTTATTTAAGTGTGACAAGCAATGTAATAAACTTTCAATGAATGCGAATTATTCCAATCTGCCATGGTTGAACGCTAGAACATTACTGTTTGCAATCACAATAGCGGTAACTCATTTATTACGTCACAATTTGAAAGTTACTTGTCACGTAGAAGGAGATTTATTTTCGAACTGTGATGTTCAGGACAGGCTGTAATACAGCTCCATGAATAATGATCCAAACGTCAAAACAGTGAAATAGATACACTCGGTCAGTTTTAGAAAAAGTGTGACAAGTTACATTTTCAAGGTTGTTCATTTTTCAGGTAAGTCCAACTACATATTAACCATACTCTGGCAAAAGGAGGCTTAAAGCATCTCCGTGATATAGGTTACCAAGCAAGTCATCACATGATAATGGATCCATAATAGCCACTTTTTTCAACAACCGAATAACTCATGAGGTTGACTGGTCCTTGGACATACAGAAAATTGACCAAAAGCGGAAAGTTTCGGCCCAGGTCAGCCTGCGAGGACTGCGCAGGCTGACCTGAGTCGATACTTTTCGCAGGTGCATTAAGCTCCCTTTTCACAGAGCATGGCTCATATATATTGTAGATCCAAAATACGACCTCAAGATCTACACTGTTCGCTATAGCACTTACAGTTCCGTTGCTCTGCCAACAGTAAATTTTTTAAGAGCAAAGTAATGGTTTTATTTTGCCATTCGAAACTATTGCGACACAGTATTTTGATCGGAAAGTTGACTCATTTACAACTATTTCGACCCGAAAACAAGGACACTAGCCAATAAATATTCGACCTGGTTCCAAAATCAACCTTACAATTTTTGACCCAGATATACAGTTAATCAGTGCAACCGTTTGGACCCGGTTACAAAATAAATGGCAACCATGGCATCAATCGGATCACTGATAATCTTCTGTAAAAATTACTTGTAACTATTATAACCGAAAAACAAAGTCAGACTTCACTACTATCAAACGACAATGAACTCAATCGCAACCAGATGACTCGCTTATATTTCGAGTTGCCCAACTATTCGACCCAATTCTAACGCTACTCGGAACGTCATGTATGCCATTCCATATCGTCACCTACTTGGCTCCTAGGTTAGACTAGGGCAATCACTGCTTTTGTCAATATTTCTTCAAGATCTTAGCAAAAGATTGAATTTCCTTAAGAGACATGGGAAGAATTGCTGTTCTCCGTTGAAAATAAGAAATGTGTCCCAATGATATATGGACTGTACATCAGAGGTAATATGTTACGTATGTGAACAATTTGTTCTGCAGACTCTATGGAGTCTATAGCTTTATGGGTTCAAACACTCATTTGTCCTTGAGGTAATTAGTTCATCAAGTAGAACACTTGGTCAGTTTCATAATTACTCATCTCCAGCTAATTGTTTTCTCTCTTGCCCTTTGTTGAGAGCAGAGACCAAAATCATACAGAATGTTCGTGTAGCTTGATCTATTGGTACACTTCTTGATGCTCGATCATTCCCCCAAGCTTTTCTCCTCCAATATAATTGGCCTGCAACACGCGAAAAGGGGCATTCGGACATTTGCGTAAAGTGTCGTCTCGGATCAGCCTGCGCAGTCCGCGCAGGCTAATCCGAGACGGCACTTTCTGTTTTTATGTAATATTCTGTTTTGCACAAGTCTACTGTAGCACAAATTCTAATGTGGTCGTAATGTGCCGTCTCGTATTAGCCTGCGCGGACTGCGCAGGCTGATCCGAGACGACACTTTACGTAAATGTCCGAATGTCCCTTTTTGCGTTTTGCAAGCCAATTATATAATCAAATTCAGTTCTTGTTCAGGGTATCCGAGAAGTCACGCACCATCCTAATTTTCCTTGTTGTTTCTGTTTTTAAGATTTAGTATCGATTTTATATTTCATCTCTCTCTCTCTCTCTCTCTCTCTCGCTCTCTTTCAGATTTAATTATAGCTAATTAACTAAGAATAAATGAAGGCGTTGAATTGGTATCTATTATGATTCTTGTCAATAAAGGTGAGCCATACTCTGTAGAAAGGAGGCTTAATGCACACGCAAAATGCATCGACATATATCAGCCAGCGCAGTCCGCGCAGGTTGACATAGGTTGAAACTTTTTGCTATGGGTCAATTTTTCTGCATTGCAAAGGACCATTCTACCTCATCATTTACCCAGTTTTCTTTTCGTTACAAAATGGAATTTATGGATCCATTATTTTATCATGACTTGCTTGGTATAACGCCTAACGGAAATACTTTAAGCCCCCTTTCACCAGAGGATAACCCTGGTGTTTTAGAAATAAATAGAGGATATTTGTTTTTTTCGGTGAAAGATCGAAATTTATTTCATCTCGTGAACACCATCGGTAATATTTTCACTCGTGGCGCAGCCACGAGTGAAAATATTACCGATGGTGTTCAGCCACGAGTGAAAATATTACCGATGGTGTTCACGAGATGAAATAAATTTCGATCTTTCACCGAAAAAAACAAATATTCTATTTATTTCATGCTTTTAACCCTTTCTGGGAGGAACTTTATCAAAATCCAGTACAGTCTTTTCAGTTATTCCCCGTGGCGTACCCCCTCCGCATAGCAACGCATTACAATATTACGTCAAGCGCGAGAAATGTAAGGTAAATGACGTCATATTTCCATCTGGTTGTGAGTCACGCGCATTTTACCTAGGTAACTAGAATATAAAAATCGGTATTTTCACTGGTCGTACCCGTGGAATATCGAAAAATATTTTCACCGCTATTTCTCGATATCCTACCGGAAAGCATGAAATAAAAAGGTGTTTTTTTCTTTTTAATAGAAGCTTGGATGCTGTGTAACTACTAGGACAGCCTGTATTTTGTTTCAGTTATTTTGATTTAAATGTAGCAGGAAAGCCCTTTTTCAAATGTAAATTCATATTCACACAAAAGTAAAAAAAAAAACTTATTTTAGTATGAGTGATGTTTTATTCCGCTTTGAACGAAAGTTTTGTAATACAACCTATTCACTGGTATTTGTCTTTGAAAGGATAGAAAGCTTCGTGAAAAAAGGTGACAAACTGATTACCAGCATTTCAAAAGCTATTTTTATCACGAGATTGTGTGGTAAAGGTTTAGTTCTTCCTCTCACGACAAAAGGTAAGACCTTTCCTAAGTGAATACAATTTGTTGGTAAAAAAAAAATAAATCCGGCTCAAATCATGATGATTTGTGTGTGTGTGTGTGTGTGTGTGTGTGTGTGTGTGTGATGTTTAAAGTCGTTTTCAACATTATTTCAATTACATGATCATCTTGGCGGCCATTACACCTATCGCCTATCCACACTTTTCTGGAGTTTCTCCTGCCAGTATTTCGCACAAAATTTTCCCAAGCCACAGGCTGCTTTCGCACACACCTTCTACTTGCATATGTCGAAACGTTGATCAGCAGTGAAAGAGAAATTAATCCTAGTGCAATGACTTCCATCAATCCTCGGAAGGAAGTTGGTTGAGCTGTGGATTTGAATCAGCGACTCCCTGGTCTCAAGCCCTGTGCATTACCGACTAAGCCACCGGACTCGACAGTTAGAGAAGAACCAATCAAAAGGCAATCATCAATCCTCGAAAAGTTTTTCGTATCTGGTCCTCGATCTCAAGACCCCTGGTTGATTTGACCTGCACTGTACCCACTGGGCCAGCCAGCTCGACGTGTATTGCAGTAATATTAACCATGTAACTCTGGCCCAAACGACAAAATTTTATACCTGTCCAACTCGAAACCATTTGCAAACAACAAATTAAATGTGAGTTAAATGGCGAGCTTTTTCTTTGACAGGATAGAAAATATTGTGGGAAAAGGCGAAAATGCTGGTAACCAGCATTTTCTCCTTTTCCCACAATGTTTTTAAAATCTGTGTTCGTCGGGGTGGTTAAAACACAGGATTGTTTGGTGAAGGCCAACACTGAATCATTAAAAAAGAAAACGAAGTGATGTCATAATTATGGCATTATCAGTAGATGACTCTGTTCAAAACACATTTTTAAACAGTCAACAAGTGCACTTGAAATGCCAAAATAGTCTAAGAGGGCGAGAGATTTATTTTAAGGAAAATTTATTACATCCTGCAGACTGCTTTTTCGGTCTAGCAGAAGATAACCTTTGAAAAAAGTGCAGTAAAGGAGAAAATGCTCGTATCAGAGTGGGAGTACCTATCTTTCGGAAACAGTCCTAGAGTTGTGCTGGCTTTTCTTTTGCACAGAATATAGCCACCGCTCATTGCTCGGAAGTTCAAGGGAACAAATTAACGATAATTTTCTCTAACATGACGGCTATTTCGAATCTTGCATAAAGGTACACGGCCGTAAATGACTGTATACTCCCTCGAAGAAAAGAAACGTTGTACTCGAGACCATATTTAGCTCTTTACCTGTTCATTGCACTACTGCCAATATTATGGAAGCGTGAATAGGTGTACTGGGTGCCGTGATTTTTGCCTACAAAGTGCTCTGTATACCGAACAGAAATACATGTATCAGTTTCTTTTCATACACAAGCTGCGAAATTGATATATGTTCATATATGTCTAGTAACATGTAAGTTTTTTTTATATGATTGATCACGCTGTCAAAATTATAACTTCTAACCAGATCTACATGTAAATGAAATGAACTTTTCTCAATCTTTACCAATTCGGAAACAGACCCATATACCGTTATGTCAAGGGCGTTTCGGCTAGATTATTATTATATACCATTTTGATTCAAGAGACTAGATCAGCAATCTATTGACTTTGATTTAAAAGCTCACATGATAGACTGTTAAGTGTCAGCACAGGGCTGCAGGTTCTGTATAAACTGCCCTTGATCTGCGAAGAACGGAGACGCAAGGTTTGACCACAGTAGGCATACCAGTGCAAGGGTAAAAACAAACTTGAAATGTTAAACCAGCTTTAAATTTAATTGCGAGAAATGGAAAGAGAAAATAAATTTTCGAATCTATAGTCTTCGTTTAAATGAAGATATTAAAAGTCATGCCTGCACACACACAAAAAATATGTGCAGAAACAAGAAAAAATAGTTGCTAGGACAATAATTCCTATGCTATGAACGACTAAATATTTGTGTTATTCTCTGTGAAAAGGGTTTGTAAGCATCTCCAAGTTACTTTGGACTCATAAAATCTATTTCGTCGAACAACCGACTAAATCATAACGTAAGATCCAGAAAATTTAACGACAGCAAAAAATTTCTATTCAGGTCACTTTGCGTGAACTGTGCAGGCTGACATGGTCGATACTTTCTGCATTTTGCAAATGCATTAAGCCCCCTTTACACAGAGTAGGTCTCACTTGATTACATACGATATAGATCACGATCAGGCTCCAGGGAGCTTAGGGAATTACCTGCTATTTCTTAATACAAGTGGCCCTTGAAATCATGACAATTAACACATGTATAAATCTACCGAATAGGGAATTATGTTGTATTAAAATGAAAAGTCTGGTCAAGGAATTGTCTCCACTAGTTTTGAAATGATTAGAAATAAACCATTGCGGTGGATAAGATTGTACAACAGTAGGGTAAAGTGATAGTGAGTCGGACACCCTAACGCTATTAGTGATTCTGTCTATATCTGGAAACATATCTGAGCCTGGTTTTCGCTGGTACCTTGCTTGATATTCCCGAAAGCATATGAAAGCTTTCACAGCCGAAAATAAGCCTATTTGTAGGGGAAATACGTGTTTAAAAGAGGTTACCCCGTAACGATAATGACTCGGACGAAATCGATAATGAGTCGGACATGCGTGATTTTGAGTCAGACGATAGGTGTTACTACTTTATTATACCTAATAAGTGGTTAAACCTTAATCAAACTATCCCGAGTTTTATCTATCCTGATATAGATGCTGATAACTTACATTTTCTTCTTTTCTTTCAATGATTTCTACCCTTTCTGAGACAAACTTCACCATTTTTGCACATTCATCTTGTCGTCTGCAATTGCTTTGAATTAGGTCAAGTCCTAAACTTTGCCGTCTGTTAAAGCGTTAAAACGGAGACAATGACCTATTTAAAACTTGAACAGGTGAAAGAGCGAAGGCGAGACTGTCGTTAAAAAATTATTTTTGTATCGAGTGGCCAACATCACGCGACTTTTTTGCCTCATCATATCGGTCTGCTTTTGGTTGCCACTATAGAAGGTGGTCAGTCAAAAGCTATTAGTTTTCGCTACTCGGGGTTGCGTTTGGAGAATTTATGCTTGATGTACTGACCAACGACAACTCAAGGTTTCCTGCTCTGTATCTCAGCTCCTCCAGGTACATTTTGCGGGAAAAGAAATTCGGGACCGATCAATCGACCAATAATAGAACAACTTTTACGTATCTTATAGTTAATCCTATGCAGCTATAAAAATAGGTTAGAGTCGATCTTTATTTTCGTGAAGTCCTGCATTGCTGTCTAGAACCTAGGTCTCTAAAATGCGGACATTGGAAGCAATTATGAGACTGCGTAATAAATGCCTCTGATCTTTATATACATAGTCCGTGTATTATTTGACCTATTTTTGGGAAAAAAAAATACTTGGAGAATTCACTGAACCCAGTTTTAACATAGCGTATGGTACGGCGCAAATTCACATTCTAGGTTCAGTGCAAGTTCAGTCCAATTGCTCCAAGCTGTCTGTAAAATGGCTTAAATGAGCCTAATAAGAAGTTGAGCGTACAGGCATCTTTCAAACGTTGTGATAAGAAAAAATAATGGTTTAAGCTACTATAATTGAATTCTCACATTACAAAAACGTTTTCACAACCATGTTATGATCACATTGACCTTACCACCGAATTTCGTTCATTTCTTTTTAACTTTGTAATCTAGAAATAGTAGAAAGTTTGAAAATGGTGCACGAGTTTAAATCATCTATAGAGCTAAAGTATTTTTAAAGTTTTAAAGCTTCAACTGTTTTAATCAAAACCATTTCCAGGGAATTTTGAAAAATTCAATTAGCCAAAAACGTAAGATTGATCATTTTGTTAATGGATCCTTACATTGTCATCCCGGACCACATTCTTATAACATTATTACAAGAGATTTTTCAGTTTTCTCGATAATGAATCATGCTCTTTAAGTGGAGGCTGCATGATTCTACGATACGTATCGACCCTACCAGTCTGAGCAGACAGACTTCCAGTTGCATAAAACCCTAACTGTGCATACCGACAGCGTAAACTTGCATTATATAACGTTCTTGAACGACTTTTTTTGAAGAATGACATGTGCAAAGCAGACTGCAGTAGAACAAAGTAATAAGTGAACAGTTCAACTCACTGTACTAAAACTTATATAGCAACTCAACTGAGCTTGATCGGGACAACGTTAAGGTACCATTTGAAAGGATGAATCAAGGGCATAGCGCCGTCTACGCACAATACGCACGTGCGTAGGAAAAAATTCCACGACCAAAGTTGCAAGTCTCAATATCATATACGTGTACTGATTTTTCTCCAGATATGCATGCATTGTCAAAGTAAAAAGATGCACAAAAATGATGCAATGAAAGATTTCCTCTAGGCTTTTCAATAAATGGTGATGCTTCAGGTCCGTTCCCATTGGCATTTTGTGCCACACTGTGCGTATAAATATTCTAAACCTGGCTACGCCTATATGAATCTTCCTTTGTGAAAAGGGTTAATGCATCTGCATGTAATGATTGTCCATACCCTTGGGGTGTGTTTGGGCCAATAATTTCAATAAAAAATCTAGATAGAATTTCCATGGTAAATATGTAGAATACTGATAAAAATAAAAAGTTTTCTCCAACATTAGCATGAGCAGACTTCCAGGGCTGACACTTGTCACAGAATCATGAAGCCCACCTTTAAAGAGCGTAGCTCATATCCAATCACTTTTTATCAAAAAGTTAAAGATTACGTATTGGGCTTTATAAAACACATCAAAGCGAATTACTGATGGTATTTTATTTCATGATGTTTTCACCTGATATGATTTTGAAACGGAAAAAGGTGTACACGAAACATGAATGAGCCGATTTGAATACAAGCACAAGTAATGCTCCATTGTAATTTTCATTATTGCGGGTAGTGCTTTGTCTATCGTATACAGGAACGAAAATGTTAAGGGATGATCTGTCAAGTTGGACTGTCCGGCTCAATATCAAATCAACACTTTTCTGTGTCCGACTCAATATCAAATCAATGGGTAAACTAAATTGTAAAGTTTAGCGTTTTCACATTGAAAAACCTTTCTCAAATGCTACTAAACATCAAGTAAACTGGAAATTCCCTTGTAATGATGTAATATGAGTGTTGTCCGACTTGATTATCAATGTAAATGACCAATAACAAAATTACCAATCTTACTTATTTGGCTCATTGAAGCTTACAAAATTGACCGAAAACGGTGTTTATAAAAACGCGTTCCACTAAGAGCGGAAATACGTCACAAAATTACAAACGACTTCTTCGCAGAGAATGAATAAAGACCTGTATTACAGAGCTCCATTTCTTATATTTCGAGGCCCGTACCAGATGCAAATTTTACGTTCAAAAATGTCCGACTCTAGATCGTGTCCGACTCTCTATCAGGCTGAAAGTAAAATATTGTTTGTTTGTCCTCGACCGCCCGACCCACAATTTACCCCCCGACTCAAAAAATTATATTGCATTCTCGTGAGGAAAAAATATTTTTATCGTTTGCGGCCGAAACATCCGGTAGTTTGCGTGTAATCCGGTTTTATCAAACAAGCTCGGTAGTTCTATGCCAGACATGGACGTTCCTCTTGATCTGCCCGAAGTTTTGTTGTCACATTAAATTAGCAGAACACGGTTTTCAGCTAAACTCGTCTCGGTCGACAATAGGCCAAACAGAACTTCATCAAACAAAGGTCTATATAATCAGCTTGAAATTATAAAGAGCACTTAAATGCAACAGCACAATCCTAATTCTTTAGATTTTATCAATAAATCATGTTCAACTTGTGAAATAGTGAAATTAATAATCAATATAGGCAAGTGGCACGGTCGGAAAAAAACTGACAAAATATGCCATTTTAGCCTATATTCCAAAATTCACAAAATGCAAACCCAGGAAGCTAGCCTGAAAATGCCAAGCTAAATTGAAACTCAAAACAACACATAATCTGGGGATAAAATCCAAAATAGCACATTACCATGCCGTTTTTTTCGCAATCTTTCGTGCCCTGACCCTACCCTTGTTTTCGCGGCTAAAAAAAGCCGCTAGCTCCATGACCCCTCACTTTCGCATCTGGGGTCAAAACTATAGAACAAAGAACGAAAGGTCATGACCTACTGTTTCACAGACAAACCAAACG
The DNA here is from genome assembly GCA_946811185.2 of Hippopus hippopus. Lineage (NCBI taxonomy): Eukaryota > Metazoa > Mollusca > Bivalvia > Cardiida > Cardiidae > Hippopus > Hippopus hippopus. The sequence continues at coordinate 12,102,261 of OX328104.1, forward strand.
CTTCTTTTCCTTAATCTAACACAATTCATGGGTGTTATAACTACTCTTCTTATCAAAATTGCATTGAAAACCTACCTTTCTCAGTTATATCTAATTTTGACCATGGCCAATTCGAAGCAAACTGTTTACAGGTGCCTAATACGCATAATCAAGCGTTCATACGCTCAAGACAGATGGTAGACTGTGCTGGGAGAATTTTCAGACAGAAAGATTACAATTTCCATTAAATAACACGAAAACCCGTCTATAATAGGGTTCACTCGTCACAACTCGGCCGAATCCGTACCTACATCCAGATCAACCGAAGTATGCCGAATTAGAAATCGTTTTCTCCACAATGGCTGCTGAGAAAGTGGATTATTGTACAGGACTCACATTTTCCGTCAACATCAATAAACTTGAGGGGGGGGGGAACAAATACCCTGTGGTCAGAAATACGATACGGAGAATAGACAAGTCAAGTACATGGTTCGATCTATTCGATTATGCTACTAACACACTGAAAGAGGACGATCTTCCTCAACATGCGTGGGACAACTTTGAGAAGTTGACTCCTGCTGTTGTAACTGGTTAAAAGAGTTGCGTCTCTTTATATGTATAAAATCGCCATAGCAGTTTCTTCACTGTGTATGCACACAAGACTTCCCAAGTTCTAGTCAGTTTATTGGTACATTTTAGATTTTATCCAAAGTTTTATGGCAGAATTGATTCTTTTTTTGTTGGTTGTATCAGAAAGAAAATCTATTAAAATGTTCTTGTTGCTGACAATCCTTAGAGATTTAATTCATTTAAATATCTGTGAATTCATTCTTCTTTTCTTACCAAATGTTTTGGTGATTTAAGGCCCCTTCTTTACAGCAAAGAATATCGGACAGGTCAAACTGATAGAAAAATGATCATTTGATCCCTCCCCACCACCAAATAGACTGAAATGTGAGTTCACAGACTTTTATAATACTCTTGTTTTCTTACCCCCTCCCACTTTCTAGAGACCTGGGACTCTCACAATAGAACAGAAATTACAAGCAAGGCAAAACAGCTACTATGCTTAAATTGGCCACTGGGAATGTTTTTTTTTTTTTTTTTTTTTTGATTATTTTTAGGTAATAATAAAGACAAATGTTTTCTCGTCAGTATTTAACATTTTGTCAAAGGTGCAGCACAAAGTATTATGGAAACATCATAAACAAAAGATGACACAAAAATTACGGTCCCAGAAGCCAAATATAAGCCAAATTTAAGAAGTACCACAATGATTAAAATTTGGAACATACTCAACATATGCTACAATAAGATCAAATATTTTAACATCCGCACCAAGGATTTGTAAGGTTCAAATGTCATTGCTGTATTAAACTTCATGTCTAGGTCTAGACTATTTGCTCATGATTGCATTTGTTCCAATATTTATGATCTTGGGGTACATCTACAAGCTGTTGGTAAAGGATAAAGGTACACATCTATTCTACTGAAGTGTGGTTAGGTCAGACATACACATGCTACAGATATTTGGTTAGTAATACTAGTGCTCATCACGAAAGTGCTAAACTACAACCTTTAGCTTAATATGTATAAACAGGGACATGGAAAGCAAGGTTAAAAATGATTTAAAATACTCATTCAATGAAAAACAGATACAGTACATGCAAAATAAAAGGCTATGCAAGCAGCAAGTACTGAGGCTAAAATCTTTAAAAGTCTTTGTTATTTGTCTGCTTTCTACAGAACGCAAAATATAATATAATAATTTCTCTACCTACCTACCCAAGACTGAAATACTGGGTAGGTAAAGGACAAACAAACAATTTTTTAATTTAGGCCTCACTTTACCCTATCCCAGGTAGACATTTCATCGTTTGGCTGTTGCGTTTATCGCTAAAATTAGACTTATACGTTGGGTAGATTACCTCAGCTTCACGCTATAAACCTGTTGCCATAAATAGACTCTCACGCCGGATCAAGTCATGTCGGAGGGTCACTGCTGCCGATGACGCTTGCTTTTTAAGGTAGTAGACTCCTAATGGAAAACAGCTATTCCCACTATAATATTATCCTACAAAATTTGGTATGATTAAAAATGAGTATTATTATACTACTTTAATCGAGCCACTTTTTCCTTTTTTCCTTCTTAGAATTATCATTCATAAATCTAAGACCACTATATTCTCATTACAAAGGGAGATGATAATTACCTCCCTTGTCAGGAAACTAACAAAAATACCAACAAATAATTTCAAGATAGACATTAAAGGAATTTCTGGTCGGTTGAAAATGAGCAAAAGTATTATGTCAGTATAAATCCTTATTTATCAACTAACAAGAATTTTTTTTTCCATGTTGCACTAGAAGCGTTACGGGTCTACTACCTTAAAAGCATGTGACGAAATAATGGCGCATCTTAAGGCGTGATCTTGTTTTGGCAGAATCGTATACGACCCTTAAGAAAAAGTATTTTTTACCATGCCAACTCTTGGATGGGATTCTTAAATGAATTTATGCAGATCTAAAAAAAAAAAATGTACTGCCTGCCTAATTATATCCTGCTTTAAAGGCAATGTAATTCAAAAGCAGACATAAAAAATCAGATGAATATTTCATGTCTTACGATACAAATACCTGTCCTGGAAAAAAAATGAATATAATGTATTATTATTAGTTTGTTTGATGGCTATGTTAGTCGATATAACATTGAAATGATAGCTAGATTATGAATTATGAAATACATCATTCCAAGTAGTGTCACGGAGAGGAATTAGACATTTATAAACACTCGATAACTGTCTTGCTGTTCAGCTAGCTTTTACAGCGATGCGGTATGTTGAATTGCACTCCGTGCAATTCATAAAAGTAGCGTGCGTTAGGGCTGGTGGGTGACCAGGCCAATGCACGTCATTCACATTTGGTATTGCAGAGCTGTGGGATTACGACAAGTGCCCGACTGGAGTTGCCTTACCCTCTAAGGTTTCCCTGGTTTATTTATATACGGGTCTCAGGGTCGAGACTTCTCGAAGGGGAAACATTCGGCAAACCCATCGGTGAACCTTTGATCAAATCGCGCGGCTGTTTACCGATGGGTGATAATTATACATGTACCAGCTCATTTCTTTCCCAAAAATACACCGCTTTATATTTATTAAAATTGTATGGCTCCACTTAAAAATAGAAAACATGAGACAAAGTTTCCGTCGATACCGTTTATACATTCAATCTTTAAAGTGGTCAATCACTTCGTTGGCAGTTTCACCGACACGGTTTTCACCGACAGCTTTATAGATGTGATTAACTTAGTCGTAGTTGTTGATGTCGTTGGACGAGGTTGAGGTTCGATGTAGTTACGGAATCGGCCGAGTTGTGACGAGTGGAAGGGAAAAGTAATGTCACGGAGCGGGGTTAGATGCACCTAAACTTATCTTGCTATTCAGCTTTCTTGTACGGCGATGCGGTGTGGTGTATTCCCTACTGTGCAAGCTATAAGCAGCATGCGCTTGTGTTTGGATGGGTGACCAGGCCGTTACACGCTACAATAGAAAAAGCGTGCCTGAATGATCCGAATTCCCCATAGATTTCTGATGAACCTTGTTAAGCTTGACCATTTAGCGTTATAGGCGAAAACAATGGCTTTAGCAGACGGTATAGATGCAATATGAGACTGCACATAACGTGCAGTCTGATCTTGCATCTATACTGTCCGCTTGATTACTTGAGCCTATACAATTTAAATGTTAGTTTGAGTGCATTGTATTTTCAGCCAAGCTCCAATAGCGTACAGGACTTCAGAACAGGAGGTCGCTGGTTCGATCCCCGGCTCTGTCAATTTTTCACCGAGGATTGATGATCGTCAATTGTTTCGACGAAGGATATGTAGGAAAGCAGCCAGTGGCTCAGAAAGAATATTGTGCTGAGCACTGGTAAAAGAAACTGAAGGAAATGAATCGGTGCACTGGCCGCCGCTGTATAAGTGAAATAATGTTGAAAACGGCGTTAAACACCATACAGTTAATTTAATTATGTTTTCAGCTATCGAAAGAGATTGAATTAATTCATTTGGTGTTGAAAGGTTAACCATCGGAATACTGTGGACATTTTGTGATAGCTTTGCGCATTTGAAAGTATGAAAATACCACGATCTGTACAAATAGAGGATATTTTTTCTTTCGGTGAAAGATCGAAATTTATTTCATCGTGTGAACATCATCGGTAATATTTCACCAGTGGTGCCACTCGTGAAAATATTACCGATGAAGTTCATGAGATGAAATAAATTTCGACCTTTCACCGACAAAAAAACAAATCCTCTATTCATTTCATGCTTCTAACCATTTTATGGGGGACTTGCATCAAAATCCACTACATTTCTTATCGGTAATTCCTTCCCCGTGGCATACCCACACCGCATAACAACGTATTACAATATTGCTTAAAGTGTGAGAAGTATAAGGTAAATTACATCATATTTCCATCTGGTTGAATGGCACGCGCATTTTACCTCGGTAACCAAGTGCGCAGGAACTGCTGTTTCTGCCTCCAATTGAAGAGTTAGGAAATAAAATCGGTATTTTTCACTGGTCGTAAACATGAAATATCGAAAAATATTCCACCGTTATTTTTCTACCGGAAAGCATGAAATAATGAGTGATACTCAGCACTGAAATTATCAGATACAGACTGTTATCAACGACAAAAATTCTTAACACCTATGTACATTATTATTTTATAGCACGGTGTTTATGTCCTGTGTACATGCATAGTTTTGACAGCTGCTTCCAAGGGTATTTCAGATAAATCAAGGCCACAGCCGACTTTTTCACGATTTTCTAAGATAAGTACCAGCTTAGACTTCAACAATACATTGCCCTAAGACAGCCATGTGTGACAAGCATCATCGTCATTGTCCTCTCCTATATAAACCGTTGAAAAGAGAAAAGCCTGCACAGGCTGACCTGGGTCGAAACCTTTTGCTTTTGGTAAGTGTTCCGCATGCCCAAGGACAATTCTACCGGATTCAACCGGGTTTTAGATAACGGATTTTATTGATCCACAACAACATGTATATGATGATTTGCTTGGTATAATGCACAACGGAGATGCGTTAATACCATGGGTGAAAGCAAGACTTTTTAAAAATCATGAAATCCTACAGATATTGCTGTTCAATCAAGGACAATGAAGAAAAAAATGCATACTGATGGTCAAAAATCAGGGATAATCCTGAAAACTTTCATCCATGTGGTCCCCCTTCGCCAGAGCACCGCTCAAATATTTTTTTATTGACCGTATTTAGTTTCAGTCTTAATCAATTGATTTATAAGCATGGCCGATCGCTTTCTTCGATCAAATCGCGCTTGATTTTCTTCAGTAAACTCAGAAGTTGTCCATAGCAAGACGTAAAAATGTCAAACTCCTGTAGCAATATGACCTCACTAAATACTTCCTGTGCGACTTTTGGAATGATACATGTACCACTGTAGATGGCGCTTAAAATGTGAAATGCGATTTTTCAAAGGTGTATAGACTGAAGACAACTTGCAGTCTGATCTTCTATGCTGTCTGATAATTTGTGTGATGTTCCTGTAAAGACCAGAATCGATATTACCGACAGAAGGTATTGTTCTGGCAAAAGGGGGTTTAATGCATCTCCTTAATGCATCATACCATACAAGTCCTCACATAATTGTGGATACATAAATTTTTTTTTATCCAACAGCCGACTGAACCATGAGGTAGACTGTAGAAAATTGACCAATAGCAAAGGTTTCGATACAGGTCAGCCTGCGCAGGCTGACCTTGGTCGACACTTTTTGCAGATGCATTAAACTCCCTTTTCACAGACCGTGGCTGATTTACGGGGGCTGGTTGGTAGGTTGTGAGCCTTGTATTGAAGGACTTAAGCAGGGATGTTTTTCAGCCGTTTTATTCCCAGACTGTTTAGGGCTGTGTACCTGAAGACTGGTGTCATTTGGTCAGTATATGTCGAAAATGTAAGTATATTTCTACAGTAAACAAGGCAGGCGGTTTTTGCAAAGTAGACAGAATCGCTGAAAGAGCAGTGATTCAATATTTGCATGAGAAAGCTCTAGCACCCACGGATTTTCATAACGATATGGCCTGTAACACGCGAAAAGGGGCATTCGGACATCTGCGTAAAGCGTCGTTTCGGATCAGCCTGCGCAGTTCGCGCAGGCCAATCCGAAACGACACTTTACGTTTTTATGTAATTTTCTGTTTTGCGCAAGTTTACTGTAACACAAAATATAATGTAATCGTAAAGTGCCGTCTCGGATTAGCCTGCGCGGACTGCGCAGGCAGATCCGAGGTGACACTTTACGCGTACGTCCGAATGTCCTTTTTCGCGTGTTGCAAGCTATATTGTAGCAACACTAGGGAATAAAGCCCCGTCATATGCTACAGTGAAAATGTGGGCACTGGAAATTAAACGTGTAAGGCAGAGCCTTTGGGATGGCGCCCATGCTGGAAGGCATGTCACAGCCAGTACAGTCGAGCTTTCACAGGAAAGAGTACGTTCCATTCTTACGGGAGGTCTCGCAATGAGAAAGCTCTCAGCCCGTTGGGTACCAATACGTCTAACAATTGATCACAAGCATACCGTGCGGACTTTGTGAGGTGCTAATCTGAACCTCGCAGAGGCAGATGCAACTAGCTTTGTGCAGAGCTTTATGGCTATGGTTGACACGTTGGTTCATTTCATCCCAGAGAAGAAACAACTGTCAAAACAATGGAAGCACCCTGATTCACCCATCCCCGCCTAAGAAAGCAAAGACTGTTCCATCAACTGGAAAGGTTATGAGCTCGATATTTTGGGATGTTGATGGTAGATTATCTGCAAAAGGGACAAACAATCAACGGCACATACTATGCATTACTTTTTAGGCAGTTAAGAGGAAATTGTAAACTCGAGCGCCGCGGAAAAAAATCAGCAATGATGCGTTTTTCCACCAGGACAATGCTACTGTTTCCAAGCCAGTTATTGCCATGGCTGCCATTAAAGATTGCGGCTTTGCATTGATAGAGCATCCGCCTCATTTGCCTGATCTAGCTCTATGAAATTCTAATCTTTTTTCCAAAAATGGAAAAAAAAAAAGATATTTCCGGTACCCACTTTCGGTCAGATGATGACGTTAAACATGCGGTAGAGGACCTTCTGAACGGTCAGCCCTCGTATCTATATCTTGGATTACCTGAATACCTGCAGAAAATGTTTGTCATCTCGCCGCAGACTACCTTCGGCTAAAACATTGCGGTTCCAAAAGAAATATTATTTTTTTTAAAGATTTCTCTCTCTCTCTCTCTCTCTCTCTCTCTCTCTCTCTCTCTCTCTGTCCTAGTGTGTGTAAATCACCTGCAGGAAACTTCAAAGAAGAAAGACGCTACCTATTATAGATCTTTAGATGTCTGATAAAAATATCACCTAATTTCCTTTATGCCTTATTTTTGCCGCAGAAGCCTTATTGATGCCCCTGGCTCAAACAAAGTTCATAGAAATTTACAAAAATATGCTATAGCAGTAATTGCATACTTTATGCCACACATCATACGTAGACCACACACCAAGTTGTTATTGAAGACATTTATGTAAATTTTGGTTATAAAGTGTCTTGTCGCGTTCATCAAGTCTTAATCTTGCTTACATTCACTCATCAATTTTAACTCTTTACCAAACGAAAAATATGTGGACTGGTCCATATTAAAAGCTTTCACAGAGAACAATTTAAACGCGACTCAAATGATAGAATTTGTCTTTGATAGGATAGAAAACATTGTTGGAAAAGGATGAAATGCTTGTTATCAAACGGTTTCTTCCTCATTGTCTTTAAAACTCGTGATTGTGTGGTAAAGGGCTTAGGATCCGTCAACTATTTGAAAATGAATAGAGGCATCTATGTATAAAATAAACTGAATACATTAATCTGGGAAACAAGTAAAGATCCTACCAAGAAAACTGATAATTCATTTTACACTACGGTGTGGCACTTATCACGTGAGTTCAGTCGTCTGAGAAGTATCTGGTCAAACAGAAAGCGTTATTCTTGCCCTTGGGCTACTGGACCTATGGCTGTACACCGAAAAGGAATAAACTCTTACGTCCAAATTGCACAAATTTTAAAAATAATGCGGGAAAAACTAATTGCTCCATTTCTAAAGTGATCTCGATCTCATGAAAGAAACGAAACTAATTGCAGTATCATTCTATAGTATTTTGTTGTTGTTGTTGTTGTTGTTGTTGTTGTTGTTGTTTTAAATAGTTATCGGAAGCACCAAAAGAAATCATTTTTATGAAAGGATTAAACTTAATTATGCAGAATGAAAAGTGTAATGCAATCTGGTCATCAGTAAGATACACTCGAAAGATAAAAGCCAACTGCAAGTGCCTTCGGACAAATTGACTGAACTGGCCTAGGGTAGACCGAAAAACGAATTAAAGTCCGTATGATAGGTCCTCGCCCTAGGCAAGACGGTGTTCCTATCTACTTTACCGAGGTGCATTCAGAAAATGTATCAATCCCGTTTTTGTTTGTTTGATGTTTTAGGCCATTTTCAAGAGTATATCGGTTATTTGATGGCGGCAAGTAAAGGTGTTGAGTTTTAATCGCAGTGACATCATAAAGATCATGCACCAAACTGCACTGTGACGTACAACTGAAACCTTGACATGCATAGTTAGTTATTTAAAGGTAAGTAACTATGCATTTTAAAGATTTGGCCATTAGGTTATCTTTTTAACGTTACAAGTTACGACTTTCGGCTCTTCACAATTTGCCTACCTGACGAAGGGATGGCTCGTTTTAACCCCGTTAATTTGTTGAATGAGAACAAACAGTAATACATTTAACTATATTCATTTGTTTTCAAAAATAATCCATTCTTTCCCCTTTAAATGACAACCATCAAGGAAAACTAGTAATAATATGGTGCAGGCTACTCAGCATGTTGGTCTTGTGGGTGGCTTCCATCGATCGATGCCGCCATTTTGAATGTTGTGTTGAAAGTGTGGTTATATATATGGGGCTCCCGAAAGGGACACTGCTTTTACGTCGATTTTGCCACTGTACAGAAATATATGTTCGGGACATATTATCCAATCAGATCCCGAAAAGTTTCTTTGCAGTATAATAATCATATAAGTAAGAGTTACTTACAAATATGTGTGATGTACTTAAAAATAGGCACAAGGTACATAGATGAGTATGCGTTACTTACAAATGTGTACAAATTACCTAAAAAAACGTCATAGTCCCTTACAAATATGTAGTAGGTGCATATGCACTGGGACATATATTTTTGAGGTGTGTACAGATGTGTATGAGGAAAATGAAAAATATGAGGTACAATTATGTACGGGATAATAAGAAATTTTAATTACATAGTGCCTAAAAAGTCTAAATATATATGAGGTACTCACAAATATATAAGGAGTACTTACAAACCATATGAATGCGTATGAGGTATAAAGAAATGTATACAAGGAACTTAAAAATATGTATAAAGAACATACAAAATGTCTATGTGGTGTTCAAAGATCATATAAATACATACGAGGTAACTGAGCCATGCTCTGGCATTATAACAAGCAAGTCATCACATAACTATGGATCCATTAAATCTATTTTGTCTAACAACTTACTGAATCATGAGGTAGAATGGTATTTGGACATGCAGAAAATTGACCACTAGTAAAGGTTTGATCCAAACAGGTTAGCCTGCGCGGACTGCGCAGACTGACCTGGGTTGATCCTTTTTACAGATGTATTAAACCCTCTGTTCACCGAGCATGAATAAATTATATATGAGGTGCATACAAATAAAATCGAATATGAATGAGGAACTTACAAATATGTACGAGGTACTTCTGGGTTTTGACTTGTCTGTCACAGGCATCGGCTTTGTTGTTTTATTGTCTAACCGCAATCCTATAAAAAATGATATAGCTGAATATAGGACAGAATAAAGTATTGTAAAATTTATTTGACGTAATGCCATGAATAATGATATATGTACGAAATGTTTAATCCATTTCTATACAGGCTATTTTAGACCGATCAAAAAATTACAAATTAGACGAAGGACACTACATATACGGGAAATGAAATTTCATGTATTTGTATGATCTTTTCTGTAGACAGTGTTACGTAGTAAATTAACATTCGTTGATGCATAACTCGTTGTAGCAGATAGTATGCTCTTAGAATAACTACAAAACAAGAAGAATGCTCTTAGAATAACCACATAACAAGAAAGATCTTTTATGAAATGATAGACGGTGTACAGGACACTGGAATATGAATATATAAACTCTTTTGAGGTTCAATATGAAGTGAGATAATGAAAAGTAACTTCGCCAGAAATTTTCTCTATGTCCTCGTTGTTTTGCATATGACTGAGAAATAAAATTTTCAATTAAATATAATTTTCCAGACGTGTATTAATCCAAACCGTCGTTGAAAAAAGAAGAAGTTGCTGCTAAAAACGATGTGTTGAAAATACATGTAGACTGCACGGTTATTCGTTACACGTATATCCCAACATTTAAAAATATTAAATTGCCAATAATTATCCCCTTTCATTTCTATGAGTAATGGTTTGAATAAGCGCCAAAAGGTATCGATTAGCGGTAGCAACACGTGTATTTGTGACCTAAGTAAATCCATATATAAGCCTGAAAGTAATCGAAGAATAAATGTGTCCCCATTTTTGACCAACCGCTAATTACTATCTATGCATTCGAGGATATCTATACCAAAAAGTAGCCCAAAAACCAGGTTATAAAGCTACGCCGAATAAAAATAACAATACTATAATGATGATTTATGGCGACTTGTTCTTTCACTGTGACCATGACCTTTGACCTACAAATCTAGAGGGATCATTTCCTTGTGTCCTTCACACTGTTTAAAGAACTTGTGTCAAACAAGTGTGTACTTAACTCCTGGTGAGGGTAGATATACCGACCGACAGAATGGACGACCGACCGCTATACCGATCAACCTGTAAACGAGACAGGTCCCGTTTACCTTTTATCAAACCATTCCAAGTTTAAATGATTCTGAGGAAGGAAAAACTTTGAATACATAGAGTTTATTTCATCAGCTTGTGGTTAATATGGGGAAATATTTGCCGAAAAAGGGAAAGGTATGTGAAAATAACGAGTGCCGTAAGGCACGAGTTATTTTCGCGGACCTTTCCCTTTTGAGGCAAATATTTCCCCATATTAACCACAAGCTGATGAAATAAATTATATATTATATTTCCTCTGATTATTTTGTCAACGAATGCCACTTTTAAAACTTAAAAACTTAAAAAGGTAGTTCCAGATTTTCGGCAGGAGGAAAATATTCACTGTGACGGGGAAATAATTCCCCCCAGCTTAAATTACGACATTTCTTTACCCATAACATTTCTAAAAATAGACACATGAAATATAATATTTTGTGTTAATAGGTGAAAATAATGGTAACAAGCAATTTAACGTTTTCCCAGAATATTTCCTAATTTTTCTAATCTAAAAGACAAATCTAATCACTTGAGCCATAAACAATTTGTCGGCTGCAGATACCATCAGTTTTGACAAGTCAAAAGTTTGTCGTCTAATAGAGTTAACCGCCATTTTTTAGAGCGGAGAGTTTTACAGTACTTCAACTCAGATCCGAATATTTCAATATGAAACAAATTATGGAAACGATATCTCTTTCTTATCATAGCATCATACACAAGCTAGTTTAGCTAATAGTATTTCAAACATTTGTCTAATTTAAAATGTTTGCCCTTTAAAGAATTAAGGGTTTTCGGAGGCATGACTTAAATGTCGTGTTACTGTCAACTAAATTACGGAATTCAAGTTTATATATAAAGGCAGAAATCAACCATTTTTTTAGTAGCAGGCACACCTTACGCAGCCTTAATCTAAACGGTCCGCATAGGTCAAGAAGATTATAAAGAAATTGCAGTTTGATTCTGAATCTGGGTCGTCGGTTTATTTTTGTGAGATACTTTGACAACAAAACAAAAAACATTGAAGTCGAAATATCTTGGTCTCTTTGACAGACATAAATTATCTATTTCATCCATTTGGCATTCAAAAGGTTACAGTTTTCGTCGCCAGTGAACCCTTAACCAGAGAGTATCGTGTTTTCACGATCCTGAGGAAAGCTGCTATTGGAATAAAATTAATGTTGTAAAGGGAGAAGATGCTGAAAACCAGCATTTTCTCCTATTCTAAGCGACCCAATACAATTAATATCTCAGACGCATTTACTTTGTTGTCTGTAAATGCATTCACTAGGGAAAATGCAAGAAGTCTGCCGTCTGGTTAAGTCTTTATCAAATAAAAAAATTTAAGATTCTTCCATATTCAAAGCATTTGCAAACGATAAATCAGAATTAAGTTATTGGATTTCTCTGTGAGAAGGAAGAAAACATTTTGGGAAAAGGAGAAAATGCTGGTCACCAGCATTTTCTCCTTTTCCCACATATTTTCAAAGGACTTCTCCGTCATGGTCGATAAAACTCGGGATTGTCTAGTAAGGGGTTAAGAGTTGATTAAATTCTTCTTTTTTTCTACGGCAAAAATACATTTTCACCGGAAACGATTCAACTGCAAGTTTTGCTAATGATTTGAAAGAGAAAAATAACGTGGCAAACGATGTGGATTTAACGTCAAACAGAATGCTTGTGTATAGTCTGAAATTAATCTACTCTGTTCGAAAAGAAATCGTTAACGTCGCCATTGAAAATGACGATAAAGGATAAACTCTTCAATACACGAGAAATTTTTAGACATTTTTTTTTTTTTCCATTTGAAAGCCTATTCGGAGAAAATCTAAATGTGGCTCATATTATGGGATTTCTGACATGAAAGGGAAGAAAACTATGCATGAAAATTAGAAAATGTACGCACCATGTCTCCTTTTTCAAAAATCTTTTCCGAACCCGTCTTCCTCAAGTTTGTTAAAACTCGGGCAATATTTTTTTACAGGGTTAAGTAGTTTATACGATTATCAAATTTTCAGTTTTTCAAAAGGTATGACATTAAATACCGTGTTTTACGCATAAATGTTTATTTGTGGCAAAATTATTCTATATTACTGTCATTACACGTATATAACTCTGTCACTGCAAACGTCAGCTTAAATCATTTTTGCGAACTGTATAGATCAAGATCAGACTGCACAGAAGATCAAGTTTGATCTTTGATCCACGCCGTGCTCTACTAAATACTAAATTATGAAAAAGTTACCTTATATTACGTTAAAAAAGTCTGCTTTATTTAGTTGGCAGAGAAAAAGTTAAAAGGTTTTGCGAAAGAGTATCTTGTACTCAGAAATTAGGGCAAGTGAACCACAACTGATATGGAGTCTATTATCATACAAATTACAAGCACATCTTCTTTGCACTGTTCTTCAAATATAACCTTCAAACTTCTGTTTCTGCATGTGTAATATCTTCGTCGATCAGCTTTGCAAAAAGTTTTGTTCCTACATTTCCATGGCCTTTCAAAATTTCGACTTTCTCACGTTCAAGTCCGTTTACTCATGGTTTCCCATTGTTTTTATTTTGGAAGGACCGATGTGCGCCAACCTTGTTACGGCAAAAATAATGCATGCAGGCAACTGTAAAATTGTAATTGAATGTTAAAAAGGCTACACAATTCGTGATCATTTTTGCGACTAAAAGGTAATTTTTTGTCGCTATGTGTGGAAATAGATACGCAGATTTATCTAAAAAGCGGCCAATTCCAGTGAATAAGATACACGATAAAAGTTCACGTCTGGCAAGATGGAAAAACACACATAAAACTATTCTAGCAGTTAAAAGGCTTTGGTTGTTAAAACACTGGATTGATTGATAAAGGACTCTCATATATCTGATATTAAAATATAGCGTCTGCAAAGGGTATTATTCTGCCTTCCGCGGACTTCAGATTGCCTCATTTATAACCCTTTGAAAGAGTTTTAACGCAAAACGATTTTTTCTTTTGCAAAATAAGGATTGCAAAAATTACATGTCACGAACCTTTCATTAAAAGTGAGGAGGCAGAAATAGCCATTAACTTATACTGGTGTGTATGAATTAACCAAATGAATATTATTAATTTACTCGTGTCTGTCTTTGACAGTCGACAATTGAAAACCCTGCACATAAACGCAGATCAGAAGCTGCAAAACATAGAATCAGTATTTTCCGTTGGGGCAAAATACTTTCATGAAGCATGAACATTTTGTATCTGTGATGAATAAGATCTGATCTTCGTTGTACTAAACTGCGTAGATGTATGCAGATTATTTGGGATTGTATATACGCACATGCGATCCCTGCTTTACCCAAAGGTATGATCTAGTGTATAGTTAGGCAAATATTTACCCAAATCGTAAAGTTATGCAGTGTAAAGAAACTTGTTTTCAGACTTGGTGCTCGCTTATCTAAACTGCGTACTCAAATTTCGTGCGCACGCAGTGTAGTGAAAGACAGCCCTGATGCTTATAAAATAGCATACTAACTCATCAGATTCTTTGCTATTCAAACTGAAATGACTTATGCAAAAGAAGCGTGGTTCGAGATAATGATTTTGTAACCAGTGAGTCCATGTTCGACCCCTGTCGACGGCGCTCGTCAAGTTGGAGCGGCATTGTATAGCCTCCAGCACAGTAATACAATGCATCGTACATAAATAGGGAAGGTTTTGTTGTTATATAGCTTACAACCAATGAAAGCAGCATATAACACTGCCAGTCTAGCTTTGACTACTTGGGATGTTATATATCAAAAGCGAGGTAAGAAATGACACACGGATAAATGATGTGTATGAATTGACTAGAACCTGTAGCAGTTTGTTATATATTTACCCTTTACCAAACAAAACGAGTTTTACCCACCCCGACAAAGAAGTGTTTTGAAATGAAAAGGGTAAAAAGAGAACAATTTGGTAACAAGCATTTTCTCCTTTTTCCGGTAATTTTATACCCTTTCAAAGACAAATGCTATAATTTGAGCCACATTTAATTTGTCGTCAGGAAAAGCTTTCAAAATGGACAAAGATAAAAATTTGTTGTCTGGAAAAATGTAAATGTCTGTTTTCTGTAGCAGTTGACATTAACAAACACAGAAGACTTAGAACAGGCGCCACTCTGGGCCCCCAGTGTTTGCCACTGGAGACTTTTGCCTGCATCATAAACTATATGAACCATAAACTACCTAGGGAAAGGGGGCTTAATGCATCTGCAAAACGTATCTACCCATGTCCGCACATTCTGAAGGTACATTTTCTTCAAGTCAAAGGACCGGTGCACCGCATGATTCAGTCGGTTGTTATACAAAAAATGATTTTATGGATCCATAATCCTGTGATGACTTGCATGGTATATTGCACCATGGAGATGCATTAAACCCCCTTTTGTCAGAGCATGGCTCATTTTTATTGGCACTACTAGAAAAGCTGATAGCTTTGTAATGGTACAAAGGCTCCGCGGATTTATACGGATTTTTTTTTAGACTGAAATGGTTCAACCAATAAATATGTTGGCTATTTTATACATAACGAGAACTGCTCTAAGTCACACAAAGGAAAACATTGACAAACAGGTAAAATATGCTTTTCTGCGATAGAATTTCCGCAAAACGACATGGGGAAGAGAGCTAATTCTACTTATTAAAAGGAATAGCTTTTTCTCCAAAATGTTTCCTTATAGGAGTTTATTTAGCAGGGGTTGTGCAAGCTCATAATGGTTTTAAAAAGAAACAAAAACCAAAATGATAACTGAAAGTACTTGCCTCCTTTGGTGTTGTTCAGAGGACGTTGTGCTTGAATAGTTATCCAGAATGTCCTTGTGTTCTGTCGTCTGAATAATGTCACTTCACAAACATTGTCAAATGAACACACGCCAGAGGCGAATGGAATGGAAATTAGTTTTTTTTTTTTCCAGGTTTTTAACACTGTCACACAAACGATAGAAAACAAAAACTTATGTAATACGAAGAGCCAGTTCGAAAATTATTATACCATGTCCGTCCGATGTTGAACGGCATTTTAAGAAGAATTTCTGTTAAATGACGGTGGCCAATGCACCTATTCATACATTCTTAGGTTTATTTACCAGTAACACCCAAAAAGCTCTTTTAAATTGCAGTGCCACTAGCTGCTCTGCCAGTCTGATCTTGATCTACTCTATCGAAAAAAAAAGGAGAAAAAAAAAAAAAAAACTGCAGCAGACTAAAGGTTACGACGTCAGACTTCGATCCATTTGCAATGGCCGATCTGATTATCTCGAAGCGTCACTTCAGCCTAAGACAGGTGAAACGCGAGAAAGACATGATTAAGTGAACTCTCACTGTGATATATTTGAAGTAAAGTTGAAATGGGCAATAACCCGCATCCAAACAACAAAACAGATTTATCGAGATAGTACTGCACATCTAAACATTTTCATTACCACTAACAGTTGTCTACGTATTTGATTGCCTCTCTCTCTCTCTCTCTTTCTCTCTGTTTTTTTTTTTTTCTATTTGCTTGTTTCTGATCTTGACTGTTTCTATTGGGTGGAGAATTATGTATACAAATAGACAACGAGCACCTGTATGTTCAATATCATAATGCACAAAACATGCAGCATAGTCTTGGAAGTAAGCAAAATCCACTTATAGCGCAATGGTGTCGAATTTGTTGAAAAGCTACAAATCAACTAGCACACCATAATGTATAAATCTGAAAGAAAATAAACCCGGTCATAATTCAAAACGCGACAATGGTGGGAAAACCACATATTTTACATCACAAAATATCGTTATATTTCCGTGAATGGGAGTAACCCTTACAACTAAGTCCTGGGTTTTAACAACCCTGATAAAGAAGGCTTTTGAAAACATTGTGTGAAAAGAAGAAACTGCTGGTAACCAGCAGTTTCTTCTTTTCCCACAATGTTTTCTATCCTTTCAAAGACAATTTCCACCATTGAGCAACGTTGAATTTGTCGTCTGCAGATGATATCAATATGGGCAACCCTAAAATTTTCTCGTCTGGTATATACAGTTAACTCTTTACCTAACAAACCCATGTTTAAAAGATCCTAATTTCGAGGCCTTTTTGAAAGCATTTCGGTAAAAGAGAAAATTCTGGTGCCCAGCATTTTCAACTTTTTTTCACAATATTTTCTACTCCCATCAAAGACAAATCCCATCATTTCAGCTATTTGTCGTCTGCAAATACTTTCAATTTGGACTCGTTTGAGGTTTTGTCGTTTGGTAAAGAGTTAACTCTTTCCGAGACGACATATCCTGGACTAATTTCTAAAGAAACATTTATAGAGGACATATCAAATGTAACTCAAGGGATCGGGTTCGTACCGTACTCGAGAGTATGATAAGAACCATTAAGAAAAACAGAGAAGGCTTCTTCAAAGCGTTTTCTAATTTTCCTGACGATATATTTAGAAGCATTCTTTCTTAGGTAAGTAAAAAAAACAAGAACAGTTTGATAAAGGGCATAGAGGTGTCATTGTAACTTTTTTCAGTCACAGTCGGTGATGAAAGCTGTATTTTAGCATACAAATGTCGGTTATTCATGCTACGTAGATCTTCTTGTTCGTACATCTATTTCCTGGTCTTGACAAACTATTATACCGCTTGAACGCTAGTCAACATGATATCACATGTAAACGACCTTATTTGGCTCCCATAGTGGAAGACGTTTGAAGCATTATAGCAAAAGGAGGAATAGCTCGCTGCAAATAATTTCTCCCTTACGCTAAAATAATCAGCCCTTTACCACATGACACAATTTTAGATAGGTGCAAAATAAAAGCATTTGCACGTGACATAGTGATGTGACATGACTGATAGAATATGTGAAAGGTTAAAGAACATTGTGGGAAAGTAGAACACGCTGGTTACCACTACTACTTTTCCCACAATTTTTTCCGAAGCTTCTATTCTCAGGGTTGTCATAACTCGGGATTGTGTGATAGAGGGTTAAACGAGTATTCATGTATTAACACTGAATCAAACAATCCTATGTGCAATCATCTTTTTAACACATTATAGGAAATAGAAAGGAGTGTGTAACACCAGCATTTTCTACTTTTCCAACCATGTTTTATGTTCCTTAAAAGACAAAACTCATCTGAGCGACATTTAATTTGTCGTGTGCATATACATGAACTTTGAATTGGAACAAGTCTAAATTTTTGTCATGTGGTAAAGTGTTTGACCTCTATCTGTAATGAATATCCATAATTTATAAGTTGTTATGAAAGTCCATAGCAGGGTTCCTGTATGGCTTAGTGGTAAAGTTTTGGACTTCTTGAAGCTTCTGGCCTCACCAGAAGCATTAGGCTTTTCATAGAATTGTCCTTGGACATGACACTTCTGAGCCCTAGCCTTGTGATGGTGAAACCCAGGAAATACATGAATACATACATGTACGTGGGCTGTCGCAGTTATTAAACTGAAATAATGTTATAAGTAGTGTGAAACTCTCTTCAATCAATCAATCAATCAATCCGGATTCTAGCCTCACCAGAAGCATTAGGCTTTTCATAGAATTGTCCTTGGACATGACACTTCAGAGCACTAGCCTTGTAATGGTGAAATCTAGGAAATACATGAATACATACATGTAATTGAGCTGTCGCAGTTATTAAAGTGAAAGAATGGTATGAGTAGCGTAAAACTCTCTTCAATCAATCAATCAATCAATCAATCAATCAATCAATTAATTTTCTCTCCTAGGATATTGTTAAGGTCTCATAGGTTATTTTAAGGTAATAACTTGTCTACTTGATTGGTGTTTTACGACTCTTACAACGCTGGCAACACTTTGCCAGTTATATCACGGCGAAAGTTCACAACCATATTTGTGAGTTTTCTGAGACTAGTACTAGGCTGAGACTCAGCAGAGCTGTGCGCGAGAAAACAACCACGTGACAGGTGCGGCAAGCCGGTATTGGGCCCGTATTAGGAAACATGTCTAAATATTCTTATACGGATCTAGATAGTAAGATAAGTTTTGATCGGCTTAATCTTTTAGTTTAGCCATTTAGAAAGAGAGTTAATTTGAAATTTATAAAATTCTAAAGTATTAGAATTAGAGAGCTATTAAGAATTCGGACAGCGGATACAACCTCTGGTTACAAATCTAAAGAGTTTACCAAAGCAAACTTTATGCAGTCTGGTCTGAGACACTCTCTGTAAAAGGAACAAAAAATTTCCATGATGAAGAACGTGTTTTATGAATGGAACGCTGACATATAAATGAGCCGTGCTCTGTGAAAAGGGGCCCTAATGCATCTACGTGATGCATTATACCAATGAAGCCATCATTTAATTATGGACCCATAATAGCCTTTTTTTTAAACAACCGACTTAATATTGAGGTAGACTGGTCCTTTGACATACAGAAAATTAACCAATAGCGGAAAATTTCGGCGCAGGTCAGCCTGCGCAGGCTGATCAGGGTCAATACTTTTCGGAAATGCATAAAGCCCCCTTTTCATAGAGCATGGCTCAAATAAGTTCATGTTATTGTGTGTGTGTGTGTGTGTGGTAAATATGCTGATCTTCAGCCATCATCTATTGCATTTGCAATAAAGTAGTATGTCGGTGAATCATTACGATGCACAACGTGTTTTATGCTATCTGTAAACCAAGAAATCAGTTGTATTGATTATATGGTTTTTAACGCCGTCTTCAATATTAAATCAATAATATCGCGGCGGCCAGTGCACTTATCCGTGCTTTCCTGGAGTTTCTTTTACCAGTACTCTACACAATATACTTTCCCACATAACTATCGTCGAAACAATGGTCAGCGGTGAGAGAGGAACGAATCCTGTTGCAATGCCTATCATCAATCCTCAGAAAGAAATTGGTCCAGCCGGGTATCGAAGAAGCGACCTCGTGTTCTCAAGTCCTGTACGCTATCGACTAAGCTACCGGGGCTCGGCACCAACAAATCAAGAAACCATGCTTCTTCCTGTTTCTTCCAAATAATCGAATTAGTTCAAATTATTAGTAGTAAGAAAACTTGAAGTTTTTAGTATATCTAAGTATTATCGAGTAGGATAAAGAAACGAGCCATGCTTTGTGAAAAGGGGGCTTAATGCATCTGCGAAAAGTATCGACCCAGGTCAGCCTGCGCAGTCTGCGCAGGCTGACCTGGGCCGAAACATTTTGCTATTGGTCAATTTTCAGCATGTCGACGGATTAGTCTAAATCATGTCTCAGTCGTTTGTTAGACAAAATGGATTGTACGGTTCCATAATCATGTGATGACTTGCATGGTATCATGGATCACGGGGATGTTTGAAGCCCCCCTTCTGCCAGAGTGTGGCTCAAATATAAATTGTAGGAGATAGAAAGAAGCATGGGTGTGGGATAAAGACAATAAGAGAGAGAGAGAGAGAGAGAGAGAGAGAGAGAGAGAGGGGGGGAAGGAGACAAAGACGAAAAGGAAGACAGCGGCAGAAAGCGGAACGGAGTGGAATACACAAAAGATACGGGGAAGGAGAGGGCGAATGGAGAGAGAAAGAGAGAGAGGGGGAGAAAAATAGAGAGAGAGAGAGAGAGAGAGAGAGAGAGAGAGAGAGAGAGAGGTGGAGGGAAAGAGAGAAACAGTGACTGACAGAGATAAAAAGACAGAGAGAGAGAGAAAGAGACAGAAACAGTGACAGAGAGATAGAGAGACAGAGAGGGAAAAGGAGGGGAGGGAGAGAGCGAGAGAGAGAGAGAGCAAAGAAGAAATCATCTAAACATCACAGGCACACTACATTGTTGCTTTTTTCCCCTGCTTACTATTGATAAATACGTATTCACTGATGGATAATTGCTTGATTGATGACCCTTTCTGTCAAAAATCGCGAAAAGGAAAAACGATTTTTATTGTTAGAAATTTTACATATAATCAGGTTTAAGAGATGAAAACTAGAGCTGTCACTGAATGTGACTTAATACCCGCGCCAGCGCTTTGATTTTGTACACAGACGAACACACGGAAACACGGACGGACACATGGACAGACAGGCTGATTCCAGTATACCCCCGAAAACATTCGTTTTGCGGGGGTATAACAACCTATCAAATTAGTAATAATAATGATACTACTACTACTACTAAAGGCTCCTTTCTCTCTCTCTCTCTCTCTCTCTCTCTCTATCTCTCTCTCTCTCTCTCTCTTACATGACAAATACAAGAATCAAATAACTTATTTCCAGCCACTTAAATCGCGAGTTCGTGTAAAAGAAAATATATATTCCACCACAGCATCATTAAATAAAAATAAATTTAGTGAGTACTGTCTTAACTTAAATCAAATTTAAAACAATAATGTAGTTGTCAACTACACATCTATAACAACAATTGAAGTCACAATTAACAAACTTCCGTTTTCATATTCTATTCTAGTTTTAATATCTTCTTTATAGCCTATCTCTATTTAAGTAAATAAGTGAAAAAGTAAATAAATAAAACACATGTCGGTAATGAAACAAAGTCTAACAATGCAGTTTGAAAAAGAAAATCACTGTAAAAAATCCCAACCTCCTCAATCCACTAAGGTCGTACTTTACTTAACATGTTCATTGACAGAATACCGTAAGAGGTAAATACACGATGTTTTACGGTCCTGTCAGTCACGCTTGTAAACGTGACGTAATGATGGTGCGCGGCTCCTCACTGAGCACGTCTTAACTCTTTAGCAGACGACACAATTTTAGACAGGTCCAAATTGAAAGTATCTGCAGACGAAGAATTAAATGTGAATCAAATCATGAAAATTGTCTCGGAGAAGGTAGAAAACATTGTGAGAAAAGGAGAAAATGCTGGTAACCAGCATTTTCTCCCTTTTTCACAGTGTTTTGAAATGCCTTCTACCTCGTGGTCGTTAAATCTTGGGATTGTTTGGTATAGGGTTAAGTAGGCTGTATCACAGAGACCTAGGTCCGTACTCACCTACCATTCTTCATTTCAGTATATGTCTAATTCTAGATTTAAGAAAGCAGCACAACTTCTTATTGGCTTCAAAACTATTTGGTTTAGCCATTCAGAAGTTGTGTTAGTTTCAAAATTAGAAAAATTCATTGGAATAAGACTAAGAATGTTCTGAAGAATGGTTGGGGAATACGGGACCTGGACACATATTTACCATACATGCTTACCGGTATGACATTCTTAGTCTATTTCTCAAGAATATTCTTGACATTCGAAAATAACGCAGCTTCTGACTGGCTAAATCAAATAGGTTAGCCAATCAAAATTACGTTAATTTCTACATCAGAATAAGATTTAAATGTAATTTAGAATAGTTGGTTAATACAGGCTATTGAGGGCAGTGTAGAATTCAGGTCTCCATTTAAAGTCGAGGCCCCGTATTCACCAACCACTCTAAAGAACATTCTTAGTCTTATCCTAAATAACTTTTCTCAGTTTGAAAGTAACACAACCGCTGATTGGCTAAAACAAGTAGTTAAGCCAATTCGAAGTTGCGTAACTTTCTTAATCTATATAGAATTAGACGCATAATGAAGTTTCGAATGCTTGGTGTATTCCGGTTACTTGTAGTCTGATTGGCTGAAACGTTCTGTTGCAGGCAATTAGATGGCCATTCTTACATTTAGAATTTTAGACTGAAATGATTGATTTGATCGATGAATAAAGCAGATCTGCAAATGCTTTCAATATGGACACGTCTAAAATTTTGTCTTCAGGCACACGATAGTTTCATGAACCGTGTAATTGTCTGTGGAGATGCGGTCATTTAAAATGAATCATGCATTTGGCCTAGGACATTGACGGATATAAACCGCAATATTATCAGCCATTCTCTGTATACAGGGGGTTTAATGCATCTGCAATAAGTATCGACCAGGTCAGCCTGCGCAGTCCGCGCAAGCTCACCTGTGTCAAAACTTTTTGTTTTGCTTTGGTAAATGGATTCAGCCGGTTGTTAGACAAAATAGATTTTATAGATACATAATTATGTGATTAACATCTTGGTATGATGAATCATTGAGATACATTAAGCCCCCTTTGGCCAGAGCATGGCTCTTATGTATCCTCTGACTCAAACTAATTTGCCTGCAGGTTACAATAAATGATAGCATTACTGGTTGTAAAGGAGAAGATCGTTTTCTAGAGACCCTGGATTATGTTAACTGTCTTTGAATCAAATAACGATAAAACAAAGTTTTTATTTAAAACTAAATGGGAAAACTGTATGTACATGTATGTATGTATGTATGTATGTTTGTATGTATGGATGGATGGATGGATGGATTGATGCATGGATGGATGGATAAATGGATTAAAAAGCAGGTAGGCTGAAGGACCGATGGATGTATGAATGGATGGATAAACGGATGAATAGATGAACGGACGCACAAGAGGGAGACGGACGGCCATGCAGATAAATGGATGGGTAAGTTGTTTGATAAATAATATAAAAATATTTAAATGTTCCTCGAAGAAAATATTCCTGCATAACATTAACAAACAAAAAAAAACTTAAAATAATCAGAGAGTATTTCTTTGAAAGCTCTAAGAATATTAGATGTACTTTTAATTTAGGTGTAGAACAACATTCCGACGTCTTCGTAAGTTGTATATTTGTTGTTGATGGACTCAATGAGAGTGTGAGAAAGGGTAATCTGTGAAGCATGAGGGTAAAACAAAGGTCTTGGCTCTAACTGAAGCAATTTATACATCGTAGTTAAACATAATCACTTTTATCTACGACCTTTCTGCAGGCTAAAGTGATACGACAATTTGATAAAAACGTACACCGGTCAAAGATGCTATCAGAGTGGTTTTGATGTTTCGAAAATATTTTGATCCGAGGTGTTGATAATGTCTAGCTTATAAATCCTTTACAATCCCATACTTTAACGACACTCAGTAAGATGGCTTTTGCGCACACTTTGAGAAAAGGAGAAAAATGCTTGTAACCAAAATGTTTTCTACTCTTTCAAAGACAAATCTCGCCAGTTGAGGTATCTTATTTGTCGTCTGTAAGTGCTTTGAATTTGGTCCAGTTTAAAATTTTGTCGTCTGGTAAGGAGCCAATATTAGAAGCCAAAATTGCTGTGTGAAACCTGGAATATTAACCTTTTTATTTCCCATGTAATCTATCAAAGACCCAATGGGTGTCAAAATAGACAATATCCATGTTTAAATGCATCATACCATTTAAAAGCATCGAGATGACAATCTGTCATTGCGCGGTCAGTCCAAGTGTGAGCCACTGGCAGAAAATTAATTTTAAAACTTCGTAAAAAGTTGCTAGGTCGCTCTATCTTTTGTTCACTTTTAACCTGATTTTAAATTTTATTTTTCATGTGTTTCTTTTGTTTCACTATCACTCGGCTGAGGTTTAAAGAGCTTTTCTTGAGATTAAACCCTTGGCCTGTATTCAAAATCATTCTTAGTCCAATTCATAGTCTAATTCTCAAGAATCTTCTAAATTTCAAAGTAACACGATTTCTGATTGGCTACGCCAAATGATTGATGAATACGTACCAAGCTCATTTTTTAACACAACAGGTGCGTCTCTAGGAGCCGTGTGTAGCTCAGTGCTGAATGCGTTGAACTTGTCACAAAGAAGTTCCAAATTCGGTCCTTGCTAGTATTGTTAGAGCTTCACTGGGTACGGCACTGCAGTCCCCTAATCTAGTACCTTTGAAGCATCAGGTTTGGCTTCGTGATTGTAATCAGTATTCTTTTGACAGTGACGAAAATAAAATCAAGCAGTACTGGAGTAGAGCTCAAATGGGTTTTTTTTTTTTTTAATGTCGTCCTAAGTAGGATAGACAAAAAAAAATTGCTGGTTGAAAAATGTTCCTGTGCATTGCATAATACCTATATAAACTCTGATAGTAATTGGAAACAACATTAATTTATTGAACTTGATAAAGTATTAACGACTGGACAATTGAATTATTAAGTAGAATTTCCACTGACCTAACATCCACAGGCGATACAGTCCATCACATGACGTGATGTTGGAAAGTTGAGTCCAAATCAGCCGTAAACTACCATGTATTCCATACATCGATTTACATATAAGACAACTGGCCTGCAAAACGCGAAAAGGGGCATTCGGACATTTGCGTAAATTGTCGTCTCGGATAAGCCTGCGCAGTCCGCGCAGGCTAATCCGAGACGGCACTTTACGATTACATTCTATTTTGTTCTACTGTAGACTCGCGCAAAACAGAAAATAACACAAGAACGGAAGCTGTCGTCTCGGATTAGCCTGCGCGGACTGCGTAGGCTGATCCGGGACGACGCTTTACGCAAAATTCCGATTGCCCCTTTTCGCGTGTTGCAGGCGATATGTAGACAGAACAAGTTGTGACCGTGGAACCTGGTCAAAATCCGAAGATGCACGATTACCATTTAACGAGGAAGATATCGGACACGTAATTCCATTTTGACCCACAATGCTGTATGGGCACCTCGGGGTCGGGGAAAATTTGTTTAGCAGTTGAAGTTTTATACAGCAGAATTCTATATGGTTTCTGCCTTAACTTAAACCTGTTTTAATCTAAAAGAAGGCTAGTTCCATGGCAATGTAATAGAGGACAAAAGAATGAATTACATTTCAACTATAAACAATGTTTATTTAAAGTTAACAGTATACATGAAAACATTAATTTGAAACAATTATGTGTTGACCCTGAAATGCCTTACTGTAAGATCCACTCTTTTAATGTTGTAGTCATGGAATTCGAAGAGAGGGAGAGAGAGAGAGAGAGAGAGAGAGAGGTAGAATAAAACGTTTGTCCTTTTTCGAGGGCTGACAATAGAAGTATAAAGGCTGATAAGTTATTCATATAATTTTCGGATTTTTTTCAGAATTTTCCGGTATTTTGTAAATCGTATATTTCCAATATTTCCGTATAACTCGACATTTTTCGTTTATTTTTATCTAGTACTGATACATGAACATATTTTTTTAAACAACCTATAGATACCTAACTTTGCAATTTACAGCTCTTTCATTACGTCTGAAGCATACCCACCTAGCAAAATTGCAGCTATAGACTACGGCTTATCCATTTGGACACCTTGATGATGAATGTATAAATTCATGAAAGATGAGAGCATATTAAAATTGTGTTCACACAGTAATTCAAACTGGTGCTTTTTCATTTATTTTTGATAGTTATAATTAAAAACTCATATCCAGTTATTTGTTTGTTATGTATAGACCATATCAGGGACACGTAATTGCGTTGTGAACCTACCCTAGAGCAATGGGGATGCCTTAATCTGCTAGAAATACAGATGGTTTAGTCCCTAAAACGCAGATTTTATTCAATTACTCTGCGTCAAAACCTTTTTCCTCCACGGAAAATGTATAAACAGTTTCTTTATTCATGTTTTTGTGAAAACATGTTAAGATTTGGTAACAAAGTCTACTACAATCTTCCTTATCCTTAGTTTGAAATGGCATGTTGAGGAAAGAAATTAGTAGTCTCCTGAGATCTATTAACCGGTTACAAGTGACTAAACATTTCTTATCTCAATGTGCCATTTGAAACGAAGTTTCTTTTCGGATTTTTGCAACACTGACTCCAGTGGTTGTAGCAAGATTTACAAAGACAAATACTGAGTTTATTGCTATAAATAGATCAAAGGCACCATGCTTCTGGAACAACAAGATTGATTAATAAGTGGTCAGAATAATTATAATGGTGCTTTACCTGGACAATAGTCTTCACCGATCAAAGAGAGAGGTGAATATGCTTATTGTAGTCTGTGTTGTAGAACAATGAGTATTATTATCAGTGGTTTAAGTCAGGTAAAACAAAACATGAAGTTTTTCAGTTACAAAAAAAATATCAGATGCAAGGTTTTGATGAAGACTCCAACCATGAAACGCTAGTATTTAAGGAGCATGACAACCCGTATTGCGGGGACAGCTGTAGCGTGTTGCACTAGCGCTTTTCGTGATGAAGCAGTCTTCAAGAATGCAGCTAAATCTGTTAGAAAACAATGGTTATGCTATCTTCTTAACAAACTAACGTACATGTATCAAAGCCAGAACTACACTGGTAGTATAAAAACAAATTCTCAATATTCTCATTTAAGTGTTGTTACAATACTCACAAATTGTTCCAGAGGATGCCAGGATAAATTACTGTGTTAGGCAGTTGATCAAGTACATAGCTGAAGGTTATGTATCTAGTAAGTTATTTCATTTAACAATTTCATGTGCCCATATTAATGACAATGGAGTCATGCTGTAGACAACATGCCTTGCTGGAGATGCTTTACAAAGGTTTGATTTAGTAAAGCACAAGTTAAATGATCTTTATCAAGATAACAATTATGTACATTATCACATGAGAGTTATATAATGAAGAACTATTACTATAACATTTCTATATTTCAACCAAAAAATGCTTAAAACTCCCCTATCTGTTAGGGGCGTGACAGAACTTTTATTTTTCTTTGCGATCAAAACTTGGTTGACAGCCTATATTTAACACACAAAACACACACAAAAAAGTTTTATTAATAGACTTAATGAAGAAAATCAGTATCGATTTAAAAGTGAAGATATCATTTTGACAAGCATCTAGGTTTCCAGCGATCTTTTCTTTCTGGAACCTGAAAACTCATCTCTCGCATTCAAAAAACCCAAGTTAAAGGCGATTTGAAAGAAACATTGTAAAATTGATTGGGAGGATCCGGAGGAAAATTTCTACCGCTTTCATGTTATAAATTGGCCATTCATTACCATTAGTAGTAGTATTAGTAGTACTAGTAGCATTGATGATTAGATGGCTCATTTTAGGACGGAAAGTGGAGAATATCTATTTTATTTTTTCAAAAATGTTACCAGTACATACAGGTAAATAGTATATAAAACGACAATACAGCGAATCATGGATTTCATAGAAAATATGAATTCAGTAAACATCCCATATGCAAGTGGTTGTATTTTTTTCTATTTCTCTCTCTTTTCTTTTTTTAAATTTCTGAATAGGCAATTTCAGAGCTTCAAAGAAAAGATAAACTTGTTCAAGAGCAAATCACAAGCCCTTCAATCACAACACTAGATTCAAAACATGTTTGAATTTCAAAATATATTATTTGAAAATTACAGTTTAACAGCGAAGTAAAAAAGTACAATGGATTAAAATTTAGGTGCCAGAATGAATTATTAATGGTAATTTATTTAAGTTCTTGTGTTTATAATATCTAAATTTACATGGTATTATATGTTTTGTGACATTTTTCAACGAGAACTATACATTGTGTTTGAACATGTGAATTGTATGGCACGTCGTCTGATACAAAATTATGTTTTGTGCAAATAGTTAACATTCGATGTCATTCAGTATTTCTTGTAAAATAGAAGAATGCATGTGAAGTATTATTAAATATGAATGGCAACATGGAAAAGACATATTTCATATTCCATCAATAAATGTTGTTATTGGCAGTGCGATAGAGTTATCTCCCTTTGAGCACTGCTCTGCCGATTTGGAAAGAAAATGAACATGTCTCGCAATGTACAACACATATTATTAAGTCAGATACGGAGCACGTAACGCAGACAAAACATTAACCAACCCATAACGAGAAAAACAAACACTCGTAAAAGCCTGAATATATCTATCTATTTGACACTGTATGGCAATGAAATGTGCCTATGTTAGTAAAGATAGTTGCATATGATTGCATTTCGTAAATATTGCCACTGATTTTTGCTTTCGTATTGTCCCGGTATTACGCTTTTGACTTGAAGAGTTCCACCTATGAGAATAAGAAGTGTTAGATTTTTGTGAAAGGTTTTCAGTCAATGAAATACATTTGAAGCTTTCAGTCGTCGCAGGCGATAACAAAGGTATTTTGCAAACGGCATAAATCTAGATCAAACTGTACAGAACGTGCAGCCAGTTTGATTTTAGATTTATCCTGTCCGCTCTTATTTCAGCCGTCGACAGAGGTCGAGTTTTTTTGTTTTTTGTTTTTATATATTTTATGCAGATAGGGTTGTTTTATATCGTGACTATTGACGAAGAGAGATTCCAGCTTTCAAATCTCCCTTGGCTGGGAAGGTTGGGTTAACGCAGCGAGATTCCAGCTTTCAAATCTCCCTTGGCTGGGAAGGGAGTGTAAATGTTCATACTATGGTTTGGGTCGTTGATGACAATAATTATGCAAAATAACATTGTTTTGCAACAGATAACTGCTATGGATATATGGCCTGCAACACGTAAAAAGGGACATTCGGACATTTGCGTAAATTGTCGTCTCGGATCAGCCTTCGCAGTCCGCCCAGGCTGATCCGAAACGACACTTTCCGTTTTTGTGTAATTTTCTGTTTTGCGCAAGTCTACTGTAGCAAAATTCTAATGTATTCGTAAAGTTCTGTCTCGGATTAGCAGTCTGCGCAGGCTGATCCGAGACGACACTTTACGCAAATGCCCGAATGCCCCTTTGCAAGCCATATACAACTGTTTCATACTGTGGGTCTGTGATATAGATCTATTTAAGCATCTAACATAAGATGGCATTTACGTTAAAATTTTATTAAATTCTTTTGAAAAGAAAATATTTAGAAAGTCTCTGGGCGAGCTTAATAATCTTTTAGACGAGTTTTGTAAAAATCTTATCTGAAAATCTCACGAATATAACATTCTTTTTATCATATAATAAATATACGCCAGAATATGCAATACCATTCACACACATGTGGGGATTTCCACGAATAAAACTCGACTCACTACTCTGAAATAAATAGAAAATGACGTCACAAATGACGTCGTATAATTTATCTCATAACCTCCCTTGTTTTCAGTGTAATATACCCATTACGAATTTTCTTGTCTCATACACGTTTAATATCACAATTGTATGAAGTCATTTTTGACGTCATTTTGTACGTATTCCATAGAAGTTAATGGGTTTTATGGACATCACCGCGTGTGCATCTATAGATAGTTTTGCATCTTCTTATCCATGATTTGTAAAATATCGTTATGTGATAAAAAGAATCTGACATTCGTTGGCGTATGAGATAAAAATTTTATTAAACTCGTCCAGAAAAAATGTTATTAAGCTCGCCAAAGGCTCGCTTAGTAACATTTTCCCTTGACTCTAATAAAATTTTATCTCAACGCCAACTCATGTCAGATCCTATATATCTCAAATGTGTGCGAGGTAAGAAAATTCGAAATGACAGTATTTCACTGAAAATAAGAGAGACCATTAGATAAAAGAAACAACTGATGCATGAGATAATGACCTTATGTCATTTTTCAGGAAATTAATCGTAGGAAACAAGATATAATGGATTTGCGATTGTGAGACAGGCGAACATCGCTAAAGGGTCATACAGGAGGCACTGTGCTCAACAAACTTATCCTTCCAGTTGACGGAATAGTTATTTATAACCCATCTATGCAAAATCCTTTGCTTTAAATTGATACTTTGGAGACCTCGTGATGGATATCCTTGTCCAGCATATCGGGAAAAGAAGCGATTGCTCACAATTTTGTTCCCGAGATATATGGATACTAATAAAAAAAAAGTACAATTTCTTTTCCTTCGAATTCATTGTTTAAGAGTAAAATTTGAACCATACTCTGTTAAAAGGGGGCCTAATGCCTCTCCGTGATGCATGCTACCAAGCTAGTCAGCACAAAATCATGGATCCATAAAATCTATATTGTCTAAAAACCGACTGTATCATGAGGCAGACTGGTTCTTGACACGCAGAAAATTGACAAATAGAAAAAAAATAAAATGTCTGCCTGCGCGAATTGCGCAGGCCGACATGGATTGATACGTTTTTCCATTAAGCCCCATTTTCACACAGCATGGCGCATTTATTTTGGTTTTAGCCTGATCAGTTATCAGTTGACATCAGCCCAAGAAATTCAAGCTCTTGATATGCCAGGAATAACTTTCTAATGTAAATCAACCAGTCCCTCAATAAATCAATCAATGATCAGAATGTCTATTTCTTTTATTACTTTTTATTCGTTTTCGACAGTCTGTCTGCCTGTCTGTCTGCTTTTCTGTCTCCTTCTTTCAATGGTCCGTTTAAGTAACTGTTTTAGTAAAATAAATTTAAGAAAAAAAACCACATAAGTAAGTCCTTGTGCACAACACTAGAGCTACTTGAACCTGTATCGAAATATATTGTGCTCCAGCTTTTCGAGGGCAATACAAATGTAACATGTTTAGATGATCAAAGTATTTCCGTCTATCATCAAGGGAGCTAATCAATAGTTCATCCACGTATAATTTATATGAGAGTGTCTTACCCTTAAAAATTTTTCCTTTAAACTTCAGCTTCTGTTTCATAAGAAGGATTGCATTGTGAATATAACATTAAAACTAATAACAAATCGAGAAGATTGCTATCTTAAACATAAATCAGTATAAAAAAATGCGTGTCTATGGTCCGTATTCACAAACCATTCTTAAGAAAATCCGTAACTTCTTACTGTCTAAACCAAATAATTAAGCCAATCAGAAGTTGCATTACTTTCAAAATATAGACTAAGACTAGGAATGAAACTAAGAATGGTTGGTGAATATGGGCCCTGGATAACTTTATAATGGCCTCCAACACGCGAAAAGGGGCATTCGGACATTTGCGTAAAGTATCGTCTCGGATCAGCCTGCGCAGTCTGCACAGGCTAATCCGAAACGACACTTTCCGTCTTTATGTAATTTTCTGTTTTGTACAAGTCTTCTGTAGCAC
This sequence comes from Hippopus hippopus, assembly GCA_946811185.2. Taxonomy (NCBI): domain Eukaryota; kingdom Metazoa; phylum Mollusca; class Bivalvia; order Cardiida; family Cardiidae; genus Hippopus; species Hippopus hippopus. Next base: position 12,133,984 of record OX328104.1, read on the forward strand.
AAAATCTAATGTAGTCGTAAAGTGCCGTCTCGGATTAGCCTGCGCGGAGTGCGCAGGCTGATCCGGGACGACACTTTACGCAAATGTCCGAATGCCCCTTTTCGCGTGTTGCAGGCCAATTATAACAAACTCTGTAACCGATCTTAGATGAATGAATTGTGAAAAAATGTGACGAAAAAAGAGAAATTCCCTATTACAAATTTTCTCAGCTGGTCTGCAACGCGAAAAAAACCATCTTCAGGTGGCAATTTGGTCAAAAAAAGATATGCCATACTCTAGGAAACGGGGGTTCAATGGGTCTCTGTGATGCATTATACCATGCAATTCATCGTGTAATTATGGATCCATAAAATCCCGTGTCGAACAACCGGCTGAATTCTGAAGTAGGCTGTCCTTCGACATGCAGAAATTTGACCAACACCATCATGGTTCGACCCATGTCAGCCTACGATGGGTCGATACTCTTTACATATGCATTTATCCCCCATTTCACAGACCATGGCTCAGATTTTTTTCTGCAGAGTTAATATTAATCAGTCACTACTAACTCCCGTGTTTTAGATAGTACTACATATTTTCGGTCATCATGAGCCAACATTGGATTGAGATGTTCGTCCTTTCACTTTCTTACCCCCTCTTTTCCAATGCCTTAAAGGTCTATATTGCTAAAGGCAGTGCTCCTACACTGTCCTGTGTTGCTCAATGTTTATGGTAGTGGATGCTATACAGAGGTTCCGGTTTTAATCCTCACCCGCGGTACCTGGATCTTCGTGGGTTCTGTCCTTAGGCAGGAGCTAAGCCTTGTACCCATGAAATACATGGCAAAGATAAATGAGCTTTCTAATATATCATTCTGGAGTGCGATGTGAAATAATTTAAAGCTAACGTCAGTAAGTTCGAGGTAACATGCCTTCCAGAGATGCATGAAAGATTGACGTAAGGAGAATTGAAAGTATGTTTTTTTGTTACGACAGCCTTAAGTATCCCTGGAAGACGTTTCTTTACATACATTGTGCCCTGAACATTGTTTGTGTGACAAACAGGTTTGGGTTAGCATAAGCGATAAGCGCTTATACCAATAGACGCACTTGAATTGTATATACAACCATTAAACGCTTTTATCAGTGAGTTTGATAACGACACTTGTCCTTTATGCAGACTACAAAATGCTGAAACTAATGACGTCTTGCGACTTTTGGAATGAGTCACCGAAACAGATAGGTCACCGAAACAGGGAGCGAGCTGTACAAAATCTTTACAATTTGCATATATGGAATGTTTCGAGGAGTGTACACGTATGGCGTCATATCCGGTGTAATTGTGTGATGATCACGTGGTCACCGTCATCTTCCAATTGTGCTGTGTTCTGTGATAATGTACGTAATGACAGATGATAAGAGTAATGTCCACCACTGTTTATTGCAAACTTGACCGCTGACCGCGACGTCTGTTGCCCTTCTGCCGGGAATTGATTTATCTTCTGAAATGAGAAAGTAGTAATACCATACATATTTCATGCTTTTGGTAGTTTATCGAGATATAATTGTGGATTATGGTTTGATATTCCATGGTTACGACCAGTGAAAAAAAACCGATATCATACTTTCAAAGTCTTTAATTGAAGGTGGAAACATTAGTTCCCGAGCACTAGTTACCCAGGTAAACACAGTGCGTGCCATTCAACGAGACGGAAATATGAGGTAATTTACGCGCATTTACTCTACATTTCTGGCGGTTTTCGTAATGTAATGCGTTGTTACGTGGAAGGGGCGCGCCACGAGGAATTACCGAAAACAACTGTGCTGCGTATTAATGAAAATCCCAGCAAAAAAGGGCTTGGACTCATGAAATACATAGAATGTTTGATTTTTTCGGTGAAAGATCGAAATTTATTTCATTGCGTGAACATCTTAAGTAATAGTTTCACAAGTGGCAGCCACTCGTGAAAAAAAAATATATATGACATAAGAAGAAGCAAGATATTAGTTTGAATCGTGCACAATTACCCATAAGTCACTCAAAACTTTGCTAGGGTCTTCGCATTCACAAAACAAAGTAGTTTAGTCTTTATACAAATGAGAAATTACATAGTTCCTTCTATAGTGGAAATGTGATCAGAAGTAGTTCGGATTATCAATATCTAAGTAATCACAACTACTGCAAAAGAAAGAAATACATTTGATAAATACATGACTAAAAGTCTTGCCATACATACATAACACCAATGATAGAACAGACGGTAACAAAAAATGACGATGGTGATTTTGAAGACCATAAGAAAGTAGAATAACTTAATAGTTAAAAACAACGATATTCTATTGTTTAATTGTTTGTGACAGCATCTTTGTCTTTGCAACGTAGTTCAAAATAAGTTTATTATCCATTCCTCCAACCTGGTTGAAGTACAGACAAAACATCTTTCCTTTCCCAAGGTAAATTTGGAATTGGCGTGTATCCTGCACATATTTTGGATATACCGAAGCTGGTACAACGTTTGAGGAGGAGAAACCTGTGCGGGAAAATTGTTTTAAGGTAAACATTGAAGATGTAACTGCAATTGTTTGTATAAAGTATTTCGCCCTTTTGTAACAATGTTTTCATAAGCCTCCTACCGCAGGGGCGTAAAATCAGGTTTGATAAATCAAAAGTTTAAAATCAAGGCCATTCATATCTTCTTGTTCTTGCTTTAAAGCAAATAGAACTGGGCCAATATTGAAGGAAAATTCTTAATTACATACTTTTTTTATTCTCTAGAATCTTCGAAATTTTAAAGTAACGCAGATTATAATTGGCTAAATCAAACTGCTTAGTCAATAAAAAGTAGCGTGAATTTCTAAATCTAGAATAAGACTGAAAATGCAAGACAGAACGGTTGGTGAAACGGGCCCTGGTTACCGTTTTTCACATTATTTTACGACATTCATTGCGTACGCCTGTCAACAGACTTCAAAAACTTGTCCATACACCTCCAACCGTGTTTAATACTTGTCATTGTAGTATTCTTCTTTCTTCAATTTTGAAACTTTCTTTGATTTTTTAAAAAGGTTTGTAATCAAGTTAAAACGGCGTTAAACACCGATTCAATCGATCGATTAATCTTAATCAAGTTTTATAATTTCGGCGCTCGTATAAATACCGTGGCAAGTATACTAAACGGAAAAAAGATACGCAGAATAAACATTTCATGCGATAATTACTGGTCTAATGACGGCTGACTACTAACTACTTGGAATGTTGCGAGGGGATGCTGTCGGAAGCTGATTCATAACTCTACAAATATAAGTCGTATAAAAGTTTAATTCTGACCATTTGTCAAAAAATGTTATGTTAAGCAATGTACCAAGTGTTGAATCAAATACTTCCGTATTAACGCATGAAATGTTCAACCTGCATATTTTTCGTTTAGTATATATGTAACATCGTATATTAAATCCTTGGTGCCGGTCTGCTATTCAGTTTGGTCATATGACATGATGTAGTGTCAAGAAAACATTAAAGCTTCGTGTATTTTTAATCTAAGCAACAATCTCTTGAGTGTGAAGAGAGATTTTAAGAGATTTTGTTTTCTTTAAACGTCGTGTCGCCCAGATTGCTAACCTAGATTAGGTTTATCCATTAATCACAATCAAAATTTCAGGGAAAAAAGCGCTTTCTCTAGACGTAAGTTCTTGACGTTATTCCCAGAAACATCCCGGCTTGTCATCCATGAAATTCCCAGTGACTTCATGAAGTTAGACTGTTTGAAAGCCAAGACTTCTTTGCCTGCAGCAAAACGGAAAAGCTACATGTTTGATAGAATTAATGGATTTCAGAACTTAGTTATCAAAACGAGTAAATGTCACTCACATTGCTATTTGGATCTTTGTTTCTTGATTTTAGAGTAATAGCATCAATGTACTGAAATAGAGACTTCGGTCTCTTTGCCAGGCTGTCGTTATGGGTCGCAGGGTTTCCTACCTTCGAAATGAATCCCGATTTATATAATCCTAAAACTGTATCCTACTTTTCGCAATCACAGATTTCTTTTACAAAGTGAGCAAAGAAAAATTAGTATAAAGGTACGTGTATATGATCTTTTTCTGCTCCCTGTGATATCAAATGATAATATTAGCTGTAATAAACTGTAGTATAAAATGATCTATTTGGATCCTAAATTCTTGTTGTTTCCGTTGATAATTTAGCTCTTTTAGTGCAAGTATGTAAACTCGACCTCTGTCGCGGCCTGAAAATATAATCCACTGATACTGCGGACATTTATCTTATAAGCTTGACTTTTTGGCGAGTTCTATAAATTGATCCTTGTTATGATAATCTTGGTCTTTCATGAACATTTTTGGCGAAGAAAGAATAAATCCGTAATGTTAGGACAGAAAGACACTCTGTTCAAATTTCTCTTAAAATCGTCACAGTCAACTTGGAAAAAGGAAACACTAGTCATAATTTACTGTGGAAATCTTTCTAAATACATTTCCGATGACAAACAATTTGAACAATTATTTTCTAACTTGGTTTATTAATTCCGTTGACATTTTTCAGCGACAGGTTGCTTATCATCGTGGCTGTTGTTGCCGTTCCTAATCGATTTACCTGGGCGCCGCCATGTTAAAGATCATGTGACTGTCAGTATTTTACGATGGAAACCCCACTTGATACGGAAGAGGTTAGATGTAGGTACGGACTCGGTCCAGTAGTGGCGAGGGCTGTTTTTCTATCGGAGGGTTCCGGAAGATGCAACGGCAACCAATTCAAAGAAAAAAAAAATGCTGCACAGTCATGTTGCGTGTGTGGAGCTCAACCCAACAGTGGATAAAAAAAGTTTGTATTGCAACATCACAATCGTGTAGCAATAAGCGTGTAATTTTTATTTATACATGTAGTGTGACCAAGTATTCTTAACTTAGCTGACACTACAGTGAAATTACCCGAAATTCACTCGAAGTAGGGATATTCGAAATGCTACCATTGCAATACATGCATTGCGTGAGTGAGCCTAATCTTTATTCAATATAAAAGTGCTGGGTAAATCCAATTAATTAGTTACCACTCGAAAAGTTATCTAGTCAGAAGTTAGCATGCAAGCTACAGTGCTGGTCTTAGGTAGGTATGCACATCGTTTGGCATTCAGTGAGACACAAAACATGCAAACTGTTAGCTTCTTGACACGCAAATTCGCTTGTTCTTGTTACTCCCTTCCTGGAAATTCGCCATCAATACTTGCCACGAGCTTAAGTACATGAAATAACCATTTCATTTTCTAGTGGTCTCAACAGCAGATAGTTCTCTCTAGTTGCGAAAACACGTAATTTGTCTTTAATGATATTAATGTTTTGTTATTATATTCTTCACCCCTTAAAAAGAAAACTTAATTTTTCTTATTCAATGCTGTTTGCTTAGATTGTATTTCTAACTGAACATGAGGTTTTGAAACGAAAGGAGAAAAATAAAATAGGGGAACAACATCAGATTTTCACTTCTTTTTACAATAGAAAAAAAAAAAAAAATGCAAAAAAAATTCACCGCTGGAATTCGAACCTGCGACATTTAAAACTAATGTTCAGCGTCGCTACCGACTGATCTATCTGCATAACTCTTTTTCAGTGTACTTAAAACATATATATTCTATCACACAGAGTAAGAAATCTTATAGACAATAATGATGGTAACAAATGGACATTTCCTATGTTTTCTACATGTACATGTATATTTGTATATTTGTCTATGCATAAGAAGCCATATTGGCAAGAGAGTTAACGTTATCAGTTTTTGTTACGTTTTTCTCAAAAACTTACGAAACGACAGATTGGTGGATGCAACTAAGTTTGCCCTCTATTCATGTATGCTCTCCCAATCTAACCAGCCGAACACATTCTTTGTTTTACGAGTACAGTAGTTAAAGCACAAAGAAGTGGACAATATATCATAGACATAGAGATATTACGTATACATATACATGTATCTTGTAATACAAAAAATGATTTTACCATATCTGTGGTCATGTGACATGTACAATAACAACCCCATAGAATCTAACAAATGCAAATTTCTACGTCTTATGAAATAAAAGAGATAGTACACATACGATAACTGATGAGTAACCCCAACTTATAAAATACATGAACAGCACACCTAGATGGGGTGGTCGTTGAACGTGAAACGGACATTATAAATTGTCATTGGACTTTACCTTTTGAATCTTCAGAAATAATGGAATTGAATAAGATGGAGAACGAGACATAAAATTGCTCGAAAGCAGTGTTGAGCAAGACGAATACAATGCATAATATAAAACGACTTACAGCATTCCATTGCTAGTTTAGAGGCACTAACCAAATTACTCAATTTGAAAACAATGCAATTTTAAGTGTTTCGCAATGAAACATACAACTTAAAATGTTACATAATCTCAAACAGTGTGGGGTAGAGCGAATAAAATGCATAATATGAATATAATCTTGAGTGTTGACTGATATGTGATTTTGTACATTGCTAGCATTGTACGAGAAACTGCGAGACGATCTGAATAATTTATGACTTGACTTACTTTATCTGGAGGTGTTAGAAAACTAAATTAATTACAAACGATGCGAAAAAGCTGATATATCTATTGGAATAGACACCAAACAATGCCATATCAAATAACATTATAAGGGAACGATAGGCACAAATCAGGAGACAGTTGTCCGATTTTGGAACTGCACTATCTTTCACAAAGATATAACCTCTTTGCAGTCAGATAAACTAAATGAACATGTTCAGTCAGCAACTTAGACCATGATAATGATTTTTATTGTTCAAGAACATTTCCAGAAACAAGCTCACATTATTTTTTCAGAGCACTATTGCAATGTGGTATGCACTACTTTGAAATGGAAGCTTGAATTTAACGAAGACCATGATTATATACGGGGCATCTAAGACCAAGAAAACATGTTCAACGTATCTCTATGTAAAAAAAAACGATAACATTTAGGCTAGATAAAAATACGCAAGAAACGAGCAAAGGTTTCGACAAATTGTATCGTAAAATTACTAAGGACACAATCCTAATGTATCTTACTTTTTCCGAAAGTTTACAATCACAAACAAGTCGGTCATGACAGAAATCGAGCGTATTAAACCCAAACTATATAAACACGATCGGAAACGGCAAGTTTGTGGCCGAACCGGCTCCAGCCAGATTTTTGGACAATGCAATTATACGGCTTAGAGTCTAACCGGCAAACTTTTAAAACTAATTTTAATTACTATCGACCCGGATAGGATTCTAACAACTAGAGGATGAGTGAAACTATTATATTCTATCTTAGAGTTCTTATTCCATATGAATCATTTTTCTGACGCTTCATAAGAGTTTTTGGTTGAAATGTTTACATGAGTACTTATACTATTAGGGTTTACTTTTGAGGGTATGTGTATTTTTTAAACCTTAAGCTGCTAAATAAATGAGTCATGCTCTGTGTACACGTGGTTTAAGGGATCTGCAAAAAGTACATCCTCGGTACCCAGGTTTGAAGCATTACGTTACTCTCCATGCATCACCCCTGGGAAAACTGACTAGCAAATCGTCATTTCTTATGAATATTCATATGGTCAGGAAGTACCCTTCTAGCCAATCGAAAGATCGATAACATAATGATACTCTCTTGTAGAGAGGATAATTTCATCTCTTCCGTTACTAAAAATAACCCTGGAAAAAACCCGAGGTTGTCAACAAATATGGCGGCCGTCGGCGTGCTTGTCTCCTGTGAGATATGCCATTCTGCAATACAGGGACGACACTATCGATCTTTGTGTACGATTTTAACTGACAGTCTTTCGGTGTTACGCCGAAAATCTCTTAAACGCTTCTCGATTGTGGTGTTGATGGGCGCCGCCATATTTAAAGTATCGCTAAGCTTGATTTGCAACGAATGATGTAATTGGATATCGACAAGTAAAAAATAGAAATTTATTTTATTATGTATTTGTGATAAAAAAAATTTAAATTTTCTCAAAGAAAAACTGAGATCACCAATCAAAATGCTTCATGAATAATTCATGAGAACTAGGAAACGCCAGCGGAATAACCCAGGGGCGATTGCAGAATGAATCGAAACTGGGTCAGCGAGGATGCAAAAAGTATCGACCCAGTTAAACCTGCACAAAACTGTTTTGTTTTCGGTACATTTTCTGCATGTAAAAGGACCAATCTACCACAAGACTCAACCGTCGTTAGACAAAAACGGATTTTATGGATTCATAATGACTTGTTTAGTATAATACATCACGAAAATGCATTACGCTTCTTCTTTCAGAGCATGTCTCAACTGAAATGGAAATTTACAGCCAATAGTGATTTCCCTTGAACTGCTATTTCAACACCCTTTCTACTGGAAACGGACGGTGCCCCAATTCACCGAAAACTGACGTCGCTGGGGACTGACGTCAATGAAACCTTGGTAAAACGCGCTGTTTGGTGCATGAACTTGATGATGTCACTGCGATAGACATTCGATATATTTCTAATTAAACATGAATTTAAACAATATATATATGAGTTTCGACAATTCATAATTTGCTTACTTGACGGAGGGATGGCTCGTATTATCAAATCAGATCGTAAAAAAATTCTTTGCGGTATAGTAATAGTTCCCGCGCACAGTTACCTAGATAGATTTTGACGGAAGTCCCAACAAAAAAGGGGTCAGAAGCATGAAATAAATAGGATATTTGTTTTATATTAATTTTTTTTTCAGTGAAAGATCGAAATTTATTTCATCTCGTGAACATCATCGGTAAATATCACCGATGATATTCACTCGATGAAATAAATTTCGATCTACCACCAAACAAACAAACAAATATCCTCCATTTCATGTCTATTACCCCTATTGCGCGATGATGTTTTTCAAAATAATCTTTAGTATGAGGTAAAGAATTTACATCCCGCCTTGATCATACTAAGGATCGTTTTGCGAGGGTGATAAAACGGTAGCATGCTGACCGGTGTGCTGGCCTCTAGATAACATGAATATTTAGGTGACATTTGTCACGACACACATTTTGTAACTTAGTATCCCGTTAATCTAATATGCAACAAACGAAATCCACTTTGTAGAATATGGATAGTCAACATGAATAAAAGATAAACAAATGGACACATGTGTTAACTCTTTACCACACAATCCTGAATTTTAACGACCCTGAGGAAAAGTGTTTTGAAAACATTGTTTCAAAAAAATGCTGGTGAACAGCATTTTCTCCTTTTCCCACATTTTATTCTCCTCTTTCTGAACACAAAATGCAACTTCTGAGTAACATTTATTTTGTCGTGTGCAAATGTTTTAAATTTGAACCAGCTTAGCATTTTGTAGTTTGGTAATTAGTGAAGGACAAATACTTCATCTCCAGCAATCTCTCCTTTACAAACAAAGTGGTCCTCTTAAAAACGCAAGTATTCACCTGTAGAATGTATTATTGTAAGCAAGCAGTTGGTCTCTTTAGTTTTTGATGGACAAAAAAAAAAAAAAAAAACGATAGCATTTGAGCCATGTTCTGGCAAAAGAGGGCTTAATGCATCTCCGTGATCCATGGCACCAAGAAAGTCATCTCATAACTATGGATCCATAAAATCCATTTTAGTCTAACAACCGAATTAATCTTGAGGTACACTGGTTCTTTGACATCCAAAAAGATTACCCAAAGCAAAAAGTTCGGCCCAGGTCAGCCTGCGCGGCGTGCGCAGGCTGACCTTGGTCGATACTTTTTGCAAATACATTAAGACCCCTTTTCACACAGCACGGTGTATCTTTTTTTTTACTCACCATTTAAAACTATAACTTGCTGGCTTGCCACTCGAAGTCCTGAACGGCACACATACATAGCTGAATCTTCGTTTTTCGAATTCTTAATTTCCAGCACACTGTCTATTCTCCGTCTAGAAATGGAATTCTTTTTATGAATGGTGATTTTGTCCGAATGGAAAGGACGAATAAGGTTGCCATTTTTAAACCAGTCGACATCTTGTAGAACATCAGTAACCCCAGTCATGTTACAAACAAGTCGAATCGTGTCACCGCTGCTAACAAATTTTTTCCCTGTAAGAACTAACTCTGGAAGTAGAAAATGTTCATAGGACGGATATACATTTTATGGTACATAAAAGCATTTATGTGATCGGACCGCTTTATGTAGCCATTACATCGTTTTTCAGATGCTTTGATTTGTTGTAGAATTACTTTGATTTTACTGATTAATATATGTTAATAGCCGACCAATCAGAATACGAGATTTCGTAAACACGCTAGCCCGATCCAATCGGGGCACTCTGGTCGAAACAAAGATATTAAAACCACGAAAAAGAAGACTAAACATTTTTAGACCTCCACCTCATTTGACTTCTTTACGAAATCTCGCCATTCCTATACGGGTAGTTCCCTCTTTTGTCATTGTTGATGAGATACCTTGTACATTTGTTTATGCTTGACTTTTATGTACATCTTTCCTTTCAAACTAATGTTTTTCGTTTACAATGCCTCTGTTTATTGTATCTGCGTTTTCTTTTACAATGTCACATTTATGTTACATGTGATAGTAGCCTATAGTGTATGTTTGACGACAAAATTTGGTCGTCGGCATTTACATACAATAAATGCCCAATTTCAATCTAAAACAATTCTTGTTATTTTTACTTTATTATTTACATATAACATACTAGTCCAGAAGACCTTTTGCAGTTCACATATTCAACAGTACGAGGAAACATAAAAAATGATTAAAATCTCGATGATTCGAATCTCCACACAGAGCCAAAACATAAAATTGGAAAGTCTGTGAGTATAAACAATCGACCAAGTTTCTTGACTTAGATACCTACAAATCCTATAATATATGAGAGGTGCCATGTCAAAAGGGGGTTAAAAACACCATCTTAACGCATTAAACTAAGCAAGTAGTAATATGATATGGATCCACTTAGCCTAAATAAAAACTGAATCATGTGTCAGAATGGTCCCTTGACATGCAGAAAATTTGACAATAGCAAAAGGTTCTGCCACAGGTCAGCCTAGGCGGACTACACAGTCTAACCCAGTCAATACATTTGTAGATGCATTAGGCTCCCTTGCCACAGAGCATGACTCATATATTTAAGGAAAAAAAGTGACGTCGTGATTCTGCTGCTAAGTATTTTACAGATTATTTATAAGCAGTTACTTCAAAATCAGACCATATAGTCGAACTCTCTTCTGCTCAAAAAGTCTCGTTTTTATTTGACCAAATGCTACAGAATCGGTCAAAGTGTGTACCCTATTTGCACGTGCATATGCCTCTTCTCGTAACAGTTTCTCGTGTGAACAAAAAATCTAGAGATTACATCTAATTTGTATATAGGTACATGGCAATATTTACATCTTAACTATAGCTCATGGCCAGTCTTGCGTTTTGAGCAGACTCTTATTGGCCATTTTTTTAAAAAACAAAACAAAAATCCAGCACTGTTTATGGATACTTTATCATGTTCTTATTTTACAGTGTCTGAGATCACTCCGCATGCTGTTATCCACGTTCAGGGTCCGTACTCACCAACCATTCATAAGAACGTTCTTTTTCTTATTCGCCTGAATTTGAAACTAATACAACTTCTGACTGGCTAAACAGTGTGGTTTAGCCTATCAGAAATTTTGTTCCTTTCAAAAACAGAAAATCTTGGAGAATAACACAAAGAATATTCTCAAGATCGGTTGGTGAATACAGGCCCTGAACTTCTACATTTTCATTTTGGGTCATTTGATTATCAAGGAAAAACAGTTGTAAATTGACCAAATTCTAAGGCAATTGGCTTTTTTTTTCCCTATCTTTTGTGCTAAATTTTATAGATTGAGATATGCATCAGATTTTAACATACGTACTATACTGTGTCAAAAGATTCTTACTCTTTGCAAACACATTGTCACGAATTTTGGAGCGATTACTTTCGAAACTAAAAAATTCGATGTCTCACATCAAATTTTTCTCTTGTCTTCCCAAGGACTTTGTAACCATATTTTTGCTAGACTATCCGCCAAGTTCCATTCATGTAAACTGAATAAACAGCTCGCAGACAGTCATTTATCATGACATAACACTTTGAGACCTGTTGCGACGGCCTTATTACAGTACAGTTTAAAAATGTAGTGCAGATGTGTTATAATTTTTCACTTAAATGAAATACTTCTCTTCTTTTATGCTTTTCAGTTGTCTATAGAAACCTAAAAGTGAATTATATAATTCACCGATGAATGTTATAATTCACCGGTGAATAATTCAATATTAGCTTTTTTCATGAACATTGGCGAGTTCTGATTGGCTGAATTCTTTTTTTTTTCATAGCTCCATGAAAAAAAAAAAGTAACAGCAGTGCCGGAACTACTTTTGCAGTCAAACTAATGTAAACAAACATGTATACGAGATTTCATAATGTTTTTCGTTCTGATTTTATATCGAGTCCGAAGTTCAAATTGCTAGCTGAATTTATTTTTTCTGAATACGGAAAAAATCCAACAGTAAATTCAAAGAGAGAGCTGAAAACTCATTGTTACTCTGCTGGGTTTAAACAATCTTATTTTCAACTTAATTCTAGCGTATTGAACTTCTAATAATAAATCCACTCAATCTGCAAATGTTCAATACTATAATGACGTCATGAATTACGTCATTCTTACGTCATGAAGGAACAGTTTTACCGCGCTTTGAACTATCAATGAACAGGACAGTAAATAAACACGCAATGTTGGATTTACAAAAAAAGAGCAGTTAGTATTATTTAAGTGCATATTTGTTGTCTGTGATATTGAATTATAAGGAATGAAGAGATTTTTTTTTTGGTTTCATGGAGGTATGGAAAAAAGCGGTTTCATACAGTGTGATTAGGTTTTTTTTTTTTTATACCTCCATAAAAACAAAAAAAAAAAATTCTCTTCATTCCTTAAATGTTATAACTTTTTTTTTTTGACATACCACGGATATTTATAGAATATGAATGAACTTTTAGCGGGTGAACGTTACGTTTTGTGACGTAGTCAACATCATTCATGACGTCATTATTACGGCTAGTCCACATCCGACTAGATTGAATAGATCTATTTCGCTTGAAAAACTTACATAATTATTTTTCACAATGAGCAAAAATTAGACATGAAAAGAAAGGTTACAATAAAGAGCATAAAAGAAATGGGGTAATTTTTTGTTTCGGTGTATGATCGAAATTTCGATCATACACCGAAACAGACAATTATCTTCTATATTTATGGATCCATCATAGCCACCTTTTTAAACAACCGACTTAATTCTGTGGTAGACTCGTCCTTGGACATAATTGAAAATTAGCGAAAAGTTTAGGCCCAGGAAGTCGGCAGTCCGCGCAGGCTGACCTGGGTCGATACTTTTCGCAGATGCATTAAGTCCCTTTTTCACAGAGTATGGCTCATATATCGATGACTTCTTAGGCAATGATTTGAGGACAAGTGTTATAGAGTGAAAGTAAACATAATATTAAAATTACCATAAAATCTCTCAGTACGGTATTGTTATCTTTTGTTGCCAAACCCTTTTATTACAAAGTGTATCTTATCATTTTTGGCAAAACTACTCCTTTTAAGACTGATCTACTGTTTGATTTACTTTCCGTGTTTACCAATACTATCCACTCAGTTATAAATGATAATCGATTGCACCAATGACGTCACATTTTCGTCACATTATCATGCCTTTAAGCATTCATTTTTGTAAGAATTATGTATGTATTGACGGTTTTGTACTGGTATTTATGATTGTTCATGTTTATTTACAAAATAAAACAATCTAATTACATCGACGTAGCAAGGAATTGTTTCTGTTGTCGTTGTTTTGCCGCTTCTACCAAATTAAAGAACTGGCTGGCCGGCGACACAAAAATATTAGTAATTACAAGGGTTGTTTTCAGAGTATTTTTTTTTTTCACGTGTCGACAGATTTGGGGTCACGCCAGTGAATTTGGATTTGTGCTTCTAAGATTTTTGAGAGTTTTTTTTCCCCTAAAACTCAAAAAAAAAAAAATGATTCATAAGTTGAACGTGTACATGGGAAGAAGCCGACTGATAAAAGCAATATTCTAGATTACGATCATATGTTCTTTCAGGTCGACGAGACGGAAAACTTGTGCAGACAATTACTTACATTGTGGAACACCATTGTGTTCCACACGAATGAGAAGTTAGTTCGATTTTCGTTTTTCGAGATTCAAAAAAAAAGAAGTTAGTTCGATTTTCGAGATTCAAAAAAAAACAAACAAACAAACAAACAAACAAACAAACAAACAAACAAGTTAAATTGATTTTCGTTTTTCGATTTTCGAAATTCGAAAAAACAAGTTAGTTCTATTTTCGTTTTTCGATATTCGGACTCTTGCTGTTTTTAAATTTTCTATGCTCAAAAATGAAGATTGGCATGCGGACCGATGCCGAATATCACGTTCTCAATGTCAAAACTCAACATGGCCCTTAAACCAAAGAAAAACTTTACAAAAATTTAATATCGAAATACTGATTTGTATTTCGATTTTCAACTTTCGATATTCGGACTCTTTCTGTTTTTAAAGTAGTATATCGATATTCAAATTTTGTAAAGTTTTTCTTTGGTTGAGTGGTCATGTTGAGTTTTGACATTGAAAACATGATATTCAGCATCGATCCGCATGCCAAACTAAATTTTTGAGCATAAATTTTAATAACAGCAAGAGTCCGAATATCGAAAATTGAAAAACGAAAATCGAACTAACTGGTTTTTTTTGAATCTCGAAAATCGAAAAACGAAAATCGAACTATAATTTTTATTCATTTATTTATTTATTTATTTATTTATTTTTTTTTTTTTTTTCTTATTTAAATTCGAAAATCGAACTAACCTCTTTTTTTGAATCTCGAAAAACGAAAATCGAACCAACTTCTTTTTTTGAAACTCCAAAATCGAACTAACTTCTTTTTTCGAAAAACGAAAATCGAACTAACTTCTTTTTTCGAACCTCGAAAATCGAAACACAAAAATGGAACTAACTTCTTTTTTTGAATCTCAAAAAACGAAAATCGAACTAACTTCTCATTCCTGAACACCATGTTATTTTCATTTCTTTATCTATTGAAAAAAAATACATATATAACAATCTACCTTGTTGTTTTGACATTCGTCAATCTATTATTAACTCTTTCACCACCAATGGCGACCTACATTTAAGTCGCTTTTGCGGGTAACATAGATCAAGATCAGACTGCACAGACCGTGGAGTCTAATCTTTGATCGACACCATCCGCTAACTGATGCTATGACTGTGACTTAATTCACCCTCAATAGCAGTGGAAAATCTTCTTTTAGACCTCAAAAACAAGTCAAATTTCTTGAGTCGGTAGTGAAGGAGTTAATGTCACAAAGGAGAACTATGCACAGGAAAAAACAAAGGGCGTTTAGTAATATCCTTGTCTTTATGGGTAAAGAATTAGTTGCTCTGTGCACAGTATTAACTCTCTAGACGACACCAGAGGCTTTTGTGGACAGTGTAGATCAAGATCAGACTGCACAGAACGTGCAGTCTGATCTCTGATCTACACTGTCCACTGCGTTATTCTAGATTAGGAACGAATAGTCTCTTGATCTTGTAGCGGAACTGTATTTGTAGCCATTGAGAAAATACAATTTATTTATTTAGTAGTGATAGAGCTAACAAGAGTTGCCTCCTAGAGAAGCGTAAAATTCATTTTAACCCCTCACGAGACAGCAAACTTTTAAACATGCACAGATCAAAAGAGTTTGCAGACGACAAATCAAACACAGCTCAAAAAATAGAAGTTGTCTGGAATGTGTAGGAGACATTGTGGGAAGAAGATAAAATTCTAGTTACCATTATTTTCTCCTTTTCCCTTAAGGTTGTAAAAAGCCTTTAACAACAGGGTATTTAGAATACGGACTGTTTGGTAAATAGTTAAGAGTGCTTAAGCAGGACAACGAACGAACTTTAAAATCTTGTCTAGCCGTTCCCTGGTGTTTTTTTTCTTCCAGAAGTTATAACTTAATGGACATCTTCTCTGGAAACTTTATCTCTCTGCTATAAATTGTTTTTTGTACACGTAAGAATATCTCATGCTTTCGACAACTCTTTTTAAGACGTAAACTGTGTTTGAAGATGTGATCTATGGCGCATCTAACTATTTGGAGAAAAATAAAACGAAAGAGAAGTTTTACTCGAGATATAACCACGCAATTTTATAAGTTCTGAATCAATAAAATGAATGAAAATTGTAAAGGGACCAGGGTATGTACCTTGAAAACTGGTACTAGACAACGCATCGTCTACTTGTATGCCTGAATGTGGATGGCCACTCGAATTCACTCGAGACGGGATTATGAGCTTATGAGAACTTGTCTGGTAGATTTTGTCTAAACGAGATGAAGTTTTACGTCTTGTAAAAAAAAAATGTTCTCAGACCACCTAATGTATAGACGACATGAACGATTTTGTTTTAAATGCAAAACTCGTACGAGTTTTGGGTTCTCCTGAAATTTTCTTGAATGAAACCACCTGAGAGTTGAGACCGGTTTGAACGCAACAAATGATTTCTTTGGTAGATTGCTATTGTTACATAAACACTTTCCTCGACAATGTAATTTTATATTTCTTGCGCTATTTCAAATTAGCGTATGGTCAGTCAAGTTATCGCTACACTGGCGGACTATTGTTACCGTATTTTCCTGACCCTAAATAATCGGGAAAGTAATTTCTACCTTTTATTTCTGATCTTTTGTATGCCCTTGTTTTGGTTATTGTTACGGGAGACCACTCCTTCATACATGGCTTCGTCCCGATTTAAATACAATACCTAACAACTGCGTTAGGGAGATATCTCTTTAGCTCAGTGGTTATGGTATTGGTCTTTTAAACCTCGAAAAACGAGGATCTTGTCCGCCGTGGGCTCGATTCCCAACAGATGCGGTTTGTATTTCAGCCATGCATTTATACATTTGTTTCTTTGTTACGGACTTTGTTCGTAAGATTATGTACACTGTGAATTTCGATACTTGTTACAGTTAGAAAGAAAATTATTTCTTTGGCAATCGAAATCTATATCGAGCTTGTTTTTTTCTTTTTGATTCAGTAGTGCCCCCTTTTCCACGAACAAAAGTCCTAGAAAAATCGACAACCACAAGGAAGGAAAGTATCCTTTTTTGTCACAGTAACCAATTTTCGGAGATTCATATGAATTCAGGATACGTATTCACCAACCATTCTAAGCATTCTTAGTTTGATTCCAGATTTACAATGTTAAACAAACTGAATGACTTAACCATTTGGGTTAGCCAATCAGAAATTGAACTGCATCGACATTTAGAAAGTCTTGAGAATTAGAGTAGGAACACGGTTTGGAATGGAATGATTGTTGAATACAGGTCATGCTTCTGATACAATTTCAGCAATATATCCCGTGTTCAGAAAGTGACAGTAAAAATTTGTTGGTGAAAACACTTACATTTAATGTCAACCTGATCACGTCACGTAATACTTGAATTCAGTTGGTCTTTGACTTTTCCAAATGTGAAAGTTACATTGCTAGAACTCCAGCAGGCTAGTATGTACATGTAACTTTGACATTTGTTAAGGTTACTTGTATGCCTCATAATGTACTCCATATCTTGGATAGTAACCACATATTGAATTGTGTACAAAAGCCTTATGTCAGATAGGCTTTTGAGTATCGGATAGACATACGTTTAAACATGGATAGACAGGGTGAAATGAATGTACCATGCAAATAAGTTGGCAGGGAGTAAAATGCTACACTTTCCTGCAAATTTAGCGTGAAGCTTCATGATGCCAGGTAAACATTTGTTGCGTCAAGTGCGATATTTTTTCTGTACAAAAACTGTAGCAATTGAAAAAATTCCGATCATTAACTTCACTGCAGCAATGGGCGTGCTTGCAAAATATATCACATTGGAGGTGTGTCAGCTCTTTATTTCCTGCCAAGTTAGACTAATAATGCACCGATAAAATACTGCAATGCACAGTAAACAGGAATTTGACTTATGCTTGAACAAATCAGGGGAGTCGCATTGGCTGGGTTGGACTTACAATTAGATTCCTCTACTTCGAACTTCGATTTCGACAAATTCTATCAGGGTGAGGCTTTTAAATGTCTAGATAAGAAGCCCTTTTCTAATTTCGCAGTGCTGTTTTAATTTCTATATTTTTAAACCCTTTCACTACTAAATAAAAAAAATGCCTTTTCTCAGAGGCTAAAATACATTTCCTCTACAAGCTCAAGAGACAGTTCGGTCATAATCTAGAATATAGCAGTGGACAGTGTAGATCAGAGATCAGACTGCACGTTCTGTGCAGTCTGATCTTGATCTACACTGTCCACAAAAGCTTCTGGTTTCGTCTATGGTACGGAAAGACTTAAATATAGCCTGTATTCTGCAATGATAACTGTACTTTGCACAGTATGTTTACGCCGTATGCAGTTTGAATTTTCTCAAATATCTACTGTACTTACCTGGCATTACATAGGGCGGAAGTATGCTAGAATCTGCATCTGAAATTTCAAAATAAAATTTGAGGATCAAGCCTTTAGTATAAAAATGTGATAATCTGATAATCACACGTTAAGCTAAACAGACAAAATATGGCATTCGTGCGGTTATTTTGCAAAAGAACAGCAGTTAAGTGCAGCTCAACGCTAAGAACTTTCGGTGCAATGCGAGATATTTTTTGTAGCATACTCTGTGAAAATATTTTTAATGCATGTAAAAAAATTTGGACCCATGTCAGCCTGCGCAAATCGCACAAGCTGACCAGTGTCGAAAGCTTTTCTATTGGTCAGTTTTCTACTTGTCCGTGGATCATTCTACGTCAAGATTCAGCCGAAGGTAAAAATTAATGGATTTAATGGACACATGATTATGTGATGACCTACACGGAGATGCATTAAACAGCTTTTCCCAGACCACTGTTCATATCTAGATCAGAATGAATGAGTAACAGTCTCTGATGTGTTTTCATTAAGATATACTACCCAAAGAAAGTATATCTGAAGCTGAAACCATTTTTGTCTTGTTTAAATGTTACTGCAAAAAAAAAAAAATCTATGGTAAAAGCAAGTATGCATAAAAAATCAACACGATTTCTTTTATTCAGCAGAATAGGGATTCAAAGTAATTGTTATGATACAAACGTCAGCGGCCATTGCAAAGAAAGGGAGTACAAATTATACTCACATTAGCATGCTGTTCAATACATGATTCTATCTGGGGTATACTATTTTAGCTCCACAGGCAAAACTAGGGGCTTCTGTTGACAGGAAAATTCAAGATCAGACAACACGACGCGCAACCTGATTTTGAATCTATACCATTAGCTTGTTAATTCAAGCCTATAAGATAAAATCTTTCTGAGTTTCACCGGATTATTCTTTCAGCAGTCAATAGACATCGAATTTATAATTGGCCTGCAACACGCAAAAAGGGGCATTCGGACATTTGCGTAAAAAAAGTGTCGTTTCGGATCAACCTGCGCCCTCCCCGCAGATTAATTCGGAACGACACTTTCCGTTTTTATGTAATTTTCTGTTTTGCGCCAGTCTACTGTTGGTCAAAATCAAAGGTAGTCGTAAAGTGCCGTCTGGGATTAGCCTGCGCGGACTGCGCAGGCTGATCCGAGACGACACTTTACGCAAATGTCCGAATGCCCCTTTTCGCGTATTATGAGAAGCGGTAAGGCAAAATGGTGTATATTATATTTCATGTGTCTATTTTTAGAAATGTTATGGGTAAAGAAATGTCGTAATTTAAGCTGGGGGGAATTATTTCCCCGTCACAGTGAATATTTTCCTCCTGCCGAAAATCTGGAACTACTTTTTTAAGGTTTTTAAGTTTTAAAAGTGGCATTCGTTGACAAAATAATCAGAGGAAATATAATATATAATTTATTTCATCAGCTTGTGGTTAATATGGGGAAATATTTGCCTCAAAAGGGAAAGGTCCGCGAAAATAACTCGTGCCTTACGGCACTCGTCATTTTCGCATACCTTTCCCTTTTTCGGCAAATATTTCCCCATATTAACCACAGGCTGATGAAATAAACTCTATTTAATGCATCTCCCTAAAACATCATACCAAACATGTCCTCTTATAGATATGGATCCATAAAATCCATCTTGTTTAACCCTTTCCTAAACAATCCCTGGCTTTTACGGGTTAGGAATAGAAGCCTTTTGAAAACATTGTGGGAAAAGGAGAAAATGCTGGTAACCAGCATTTTCTCCTTTTCCCACAATGTTTTCTACCATATCATATAGAAAAATCATCTTTTTAGCAACTGTTAATTTGTCATCTGCAAAATGCTTTCAATTTGGTCTGGTCCAAAATTTGCCGTTTGGGAAAGGGTTAACAACCGACTGATTTATGGGGTGGACCTTCCTTTCAACATGCAGAAAACTGACCAAAAGCAAAAGATTTCGACTCTGGTCAGCCTGCGCGTACCCTGTAGGATCCTTTTGCTTTTAGGTGCAACAAACCCCCTTTTCACGGAGGACTTTTTTAAAATAAATTTCCACTCAGCAAAAATAACAAACAAGAAGTAGTCAGGGAAATAGACAATTTTATCTAGTTCAACAATCAGTGTTTAAGAAACAGATACATACCTAATCCATTGTTTGGCCGAGGACGTTTAGGTGCCCCTAGAAAAGACATAAAAACCTTTATGAGCAAAAAATGTTGAAAGAATCATTTCCATAATCTTTTTCTTTCTGTTATCTTTCTTGTTCGAATGTTATGTATTTATTGAAATAAACTGCCTTTTTCACGCATGGAGAAGCAGGTTTCCCTTCATTAAACCATTGAAGTAGCAACAACAACAATAACAACGTTGCAGTTTGATTGGCTATTTTTTCACCATTAAGCCTAGCCTTGAATCGTTGTCGCAAAGTAAGATATGACCAGAACTAGCACGCAATGAGCAAGCAGAAGACTCAGACAGCACCGGAAATTAACAGCTACATCCGTCCGTATATACATATCTTCAGTAAAAAACGATGCTCTACAGTATTAGAGTGTCCCCCGAACCATGCTTGTATTCCAATCATCGCCAATGTATAAAAAGCTTCAACAGCCAAAGGTTCTCGTTGTCTGTCTAAGCGATTATCAAATCATTCAATCACAGATGTGGTAATATACTAACAAAAACTTGCCAAAAGCAAACGCAACAAAGACAAGTTTTATCGACAAGTACACATGCATGCTGCCATAAACATCATGTATCATATTATAGAACTATAAAATTATTACACTTAAAGTGTGCCAGTATCTACAGAGAAGTTTCAAAGAGTTTAAGGAAGCTACCTGTGTTTTACTGCTAAAAGAAGTTAAAACATGTTGAACAGAGAAGCGAATAAAAGTTGGAGAAAGAAAACAACACATGTTTCATTTCATTGAAAACATATAGTTTTGCAATAGGTACATGTAATTCAAAATGTTGACAAAAAAGGGGGAGGGGGAGGTTTTAAGCGGTATGAGTGACCCATCCAAGAACTAATTATTTATAGGGAATTTCCCCATAAGGATTTGTACCTATCAGGACATTTGAACAAGTCCTTTTTAGTTACTAGTATGTCGTCACTGGCGGTTAAATAAGGCAATGTTTTTCTGTTTATCTTAGTCATTTGCAGTAAACTGCAAATCTTGCCAAGGTTTTTCAACACTTTCCTCCCTCTCTCCCCCTAACAAATAGATATACATAAAAAACTACATTACCCAAAACAATTAAAAGCACCAATCTGATCAATTTATCTTTGGCCGGGACCTGACACTCATAGACACCGGCGTCCGAACGCCGAACATCTTGAATAACGAGGTTAAATTCACGTCGTTCCCTGGAAATACTGACGTTAAAACGGTTGTCCTTCGAAAAAAAAATCTCTTCACCAACACTTATTGGATTTGGCTCGGATGCTTTTCTCCATATCACCTGCAATAAAATTAATGTATTATTGGATTAACTGTTTACCATACAATACCCAGTTATTAAGACCCTAACGTTAGACGCTTTGGAAAACACTGTAGGTTAAGGAGAAAATTCCGGGAACATACATCTTCGCAGTTTCTCACATTGTTTTCTACTCTTCCAAATACAATTTCCGACCTTTAAACCGCTTTAATTTTGTTGTCTACAAATGCTTTCAATTTTAATAAGTCTGAATTTTGTGGTCTGATCAAGGGTAATTTTTGTCATTATTGTATACGATTCTGGTGTATTATGGTTTGCAGTAAAAAATGTTTATATTACTCAGTCTAACAATTTTTATATAAGAAATCGATTCTTTCTCGGCGTTTCTTCCACAAAACCTACGGTTTATGTACTTTTCCGAAATGTGTCGATAAAAAAATACAACTCGTTACCCACAATTTGAAATTAGAGCGGTTATTGCATGACCATTGAATTTTATAATCTTGAAAGTCTCATTTAATCTGTAGCTCTGTGTGATTTTGCAAATTTAATTAAGCTTGATAGTGATTATTGAAAATATGTTTGAAAATACAGAGAAATCAGTTTCAAATGACGTTGAGAAGCTCAGTTACTTCGGAATTTTTGCGCTCCATGAAAAGCCAGACTATGATTGGCAGGTAAACAGTAAGTATTTCACCTGTTCCTTTTATTCAACGAGTTAGCACTAATGCTGTCAACTAAAATTTAATGATCGTAAAATGTAGTGTAGAAAAGGTATTTGCTTACGAAAGTTTTCGATTTACATCAGTATTTTTAAAAGTTATCTGCTGTTGGACGAAAAATATCGTCTATGAAGTAATGTAGTGTCTAGAAATTGAGTGGCACTTTGTGTGCAAGACAGTGTGAATAGTGGCGAGAATCGGTCAAATATTTTGAACTGAATTTAGGCCAAGCACTGAAAAAGGCAATCGACTAGGATAGTCATTCAAAGGGGTTCATGCAATACTTAAACTCGTCACAATGTAGACTTTCCAAAATTGAATACATATGAAGACGAGAAAATAAATGTGGTTCCGAAAGTGGGATAAGTCTTCAACAGCATTTTCTCCTTCGCCAACAATGCTTTCAACAGACTTCTTTCTCAGAGTCGTTGAAAATAGGGAGTGTGTGCTGAAGGGTTAAGTATGTATTCTGCTCCAGAAAATAAATAGAATTCTTAAAATAATAGACTTCTGTGCAATATTACATCACATTGAATATAAAGCGGTTTAGTAAATTATACGTCATGGAGATATGACATATATCTGCCTACGCACAGAAAAAGCGCTGGTAACTTCACTTAAGTACATGTTAGTTCGACCGTTATACTGGTATCAGTCCGTTAAATAGAGCATTTCCATAAAAAATCATAAGGTAAAACTGCACAACAAATACACTAATACAGTGTTTCCAGTGTCTGATTTAACGCCTGTATTTTAGATAAAAGGCAAATAAGAACACATATTTCTGTGAGTTTACTACAGTTCTGTACCTTGTTTGCCAGGATGTTTGTCAGTGGTTTTGATACTTGTAACTGGAGATACTCCTATATATACAGTTAACACCGCGTTATCTGATATTGCGATCATAGTAATCTTAACATTGACGTCCCAGTTCATTGAAAGAGAATGGACAATGTAGGCCTATTAAAAGCCATATGCTTTCTGTTGCGATGGGGTCTTGTTTCCAGTATGCTATTATCGGTTCGTGAAAAATGTAAAGGCCTTCAAGAGTTTAATACCGACCAAAATGAAAAGCATAAAAAAGAATAACTCTCATTTACTCTCAACACTGTGAAACTGGACAATACAGTCCGGGAGACTGAGATTATTGTTGAAATCAGAACAAAAAAAGAATAAATCTGGCAGAAATTTTTCGCGTTATGAGCGTATGATCCTCAAATGTTTTAAAAGATGAGAGAGAAAAAAAAATCCATTATTTTTAGGAAAATGCCTTGGGACATCTGTTTTATTTACACGAATCAGTCTGAATACACAGATGGGCAGATAAAAGACATTAGTTTTAGTGAAAGTTGTTATCAATTGGTAATTTCTGAGATATTATCATAAGAAGCACCATCTTGATAGGAATCAGCAGCCCCATGATAATCTCTCTAAGTTCTGGTCCTAACAATGGAAAACTTCATTCTAAAAAACAAACGAAGAATCTGTTTCATTAATACTCATGTAACTATAAAACCAAATGTTAAACCATTGTAACTTCCTGTTTCACTTCGAATTCTTCAGCATAGATTTAATCAGACGTTATTCACTATCTATCATTTAGTCGTCAAATTAGGGATTTGCTACCAATATAGTCAAGAAACTGCTTTTATATGGGTGTTTATAACGTGTCAGTTAATTGTTGAAAGTTCTAGCTGGATGCAATCATCCACCGCAGGGAATACCCCATTCTGTCCAGTGCCATATGAAAAAAAAAAAAGAAAAAAATGAGCAGCACTCTGAGAAATAGGGCTTTAACTTCATGGTGCATTATACCAAAGCAAATCGTCGATTAAGGATTTTTTTCTTATCTATCTTGATCCTGAGGTAGGCTGGTGCTTTGACATGCAGAAAGTTTACCGGTAGCAAAAGGTTTTGTTCCTTTGAACAGAGCAGGCTGACATGCGTCGATAGTTTTTGCAAATGCATTGAACGTAGTCAGAGTAATAAAGACTAGTTAACTTCTTGTAAAAGAGTGGTATGAAAGAGAATAGGACCCTGTTCCATAGTTTGGAAACGAATTAAATACCAAAGTGATTAAGAATATAAGTGTCGAGTATTGGCATTAAAACACGCTGATGGCGTTCCTTTTCGTCTTAAACACATACATTTTCTTGTTAACAGTTGTAAAACTGTTAAAAACAGAGAGCCTGGGGGAGAAGTTTTTCGACACAAAATACCTATGTGAAATGCATTATGTTTAAAATTGTCAAAAGCAGGTAATTCTTGAACGTTTAAATTAAGACATCCGAAGAAAGCCTTTTTATGCCCCCGCCATGAAATGGCGGAAGGGCATATAGAGTTACCTGTGTCCGTCTGTGTGTGTGTGTGTTAGTGCGTGTGTGCGTTAGTGTGTGTGTCCCATTCTTGTCCGGAGCATAACTTCTACATTTATCAATGGATTTCAAAATAATTTTGCACACTTGTTCTCCTCAACAAGTACTAGTGTCATGCGAAAAGTCTGTTTCGATACGCCCAAGGTCAAGGTCACAGTTGAAGGTCAAATGTTTGAATTGACCTTGTCCGGAGCATAACTTCTGCATTTATCAATGGATTTCAAAAAAACTTCGCACACTTGTTCTCCTTAACAAGTACTAGTGTCATGCGAAAACTGTTTCGATACGCCCAAGGTCAAGGTCACAGTTGAAGGTCAAATGTTTAAATTGACCTTGTCCGGAGCATAACTTCTACATTTATCAATAGATTTCAAAAAAAAATTCGCACACTTGTTCTCCTTAACAAGTACTAGTGTCATGCGAAAAGTTTGTTTCGATACGCCCAAAGTCAAGGTCACAGTTGAAGGTCAAATGTTTAAATTGACTGTTCAACCCAGATTTACATCCTGCTCAGCAGAATTGTGATATGAAAATACAGTTTTGGTTTTTAAAAAGACTCATCCAAAGAACTATTCCAGAGAATATTGACGCTTCAACCTACCCTTCAACTATAGTCCAGTGTGATAATATTCGATCCAATTTGTTCCTGTCTCATAGAGGAAGTCCAACAAAGTAATTATTATTGCTATATTTCTCACTCTCATTCCTAAGTTAAGATCTTCATAATCCTGAGTATAAGTAACCCTCAGTTGAAAGATTAAGGAAAACGCTGAATAAAAACAAGTTAATGCTCAAAACCAGCATTTTCTTCTTTTTCTCACAAAGTTTTCTACCATATGCAATACAAACCATATAATTTATTGTCTGCATATTGCTTTCAACTTGGACCAGTCCTCAATTTTGTTATCAGGTATAAATAATCTTTTATCTGCTTGGCTATATATATAACAAACCTTCTTAACCCTGTCTAAGCTGTTATACAAAATAACAATTTTCTGTAATACCTACTGATTCTCTCATAGGACATATCTGTGACCAATACCATTTAGCGGGGGCATCCGTGTCTCTGACACACTTATTTCTAGTTATTTCTTGTAAATAACTGTGCAAGGTTCCAACAGAAGGACAGCAACAATGAGTGAAGTGTATGCGATACAAAATTTCTATCTGCATGTATAAATTGACGGGTAAACGCTGAGGCGAAAGGACATGCTGTTTCCAGTATAACCATATTCGTTGTACGGTCAGATAGCAAGGGACTTCGAAACTTGTTCACAGCTGTGGCGAATCATGTCTACCCGAGCCGAAGGCGAGGTGGCGACATGATTCGCCACAGCCGTGAACAAGTTTCCACGTTCCCTGCCACCTGACCGTACAACGAACTTATCATACTACAAAATTTTACCATTCCATTGTGTATTCAGCGAAATTTACCTGTTTTATGGTCTTAAGAATGGAATACGCTGACAGAATAGAATTTCCCTTCTGAGTGCCCCAATTTAATGAAAACTGACGTCACTGAGAACTGACGTCACTGAAACACTGGTAAAACATGCAATTTGGTGCATAAACTTGATGATGTCACTGCGATAGTCATTCGACGTATTTTTATTTAAACGTGGATTAAAACAACTTCAAGGTAAGTAACTATACACTTAAATGATTTTTGGCCAAAGAAAACAACCATTAGTTGCTTCAAACGATTAGTTTTTTACAATGTATGAGCTTCGACACTTCACAATTTGAAGTGGGGAGGAAGGGAGGTATTTAACAACTAAAAGAAAAAGACTTGCGTGAGGTGATGGTATCTCTTGTAGTCTTTCCCTGAGACAGCTCACAAGATGGAACTAATAGCTTTCACGTACGAAAGAAAAGTGCATGAATTTTATCATCGGTCATGGTGTGTATGAATTTTATCATCAGCCATGGTCTGTTAAAAGGGTTTAAATACATCTGCAAAAATTGTCGACCCATGCAGGCCTGTGCAGTCCGCGCAGGCTGTCCTGGGTTGCAACTTTTTGCTAGTGGTCATCTCTTTGCATGACAGAGGGCCAGTTTATCTCATAATTCAGTCGTTTGACAAAATTTAAGGATCCACCATCTTGTGATGACTTGTTTGGTAAAATCACCGCTAGATCACGGCGATGCATTAAACCACCTTTTCCCAGACCATCACTCATATATAATTGTATATTATATTATTTCAGTGATTTTCATTGCAACACAAAACTTTGTATAGTTGACAAGAGTATGGATAATTATCTTTTTGAAAATTGCCTTCCGGTAAGAAAACCGAGTGTCCTCAAATATACTGACTGACTTTAGAAACGAATCACTTAAATAAAAACTTTTTTATGTACATTTTTGTTTGATATTCGATACTCATACTATATAAGAAAAAAAAGTAAAAATATCTTTTAACATTTTAGTGGCATTTAGATGAAAACCAATTTTTCATTGAATTTGTTTTAGCCAGTTACCTGATGTTGTGATCTGATTAATATTTCCAATTACAGGGAAAATATTTGAAGAATAAAGTGATGCGTTTCTAAAGTCAGTCGGTATACAAGTTATCCACAGGCTCAACAAGAGTCTGGATACAGGCAAAGGATATACAAACATTGGTCTATATTTTGATGTGAATTTTTAAATGACACACCAAAAATTTTAACTAAACTTTTTCATAGTTTTCTCTGATATACATGATATGCGTGTACCTAAATCAAAGATAGATGAAATCGTATATATTCTACAAGTATGGCGTGGTTTTTGTCGGTTTTATTTCGATTAGTTGTATTTACAGGTATGCTTCAAAAGTCGTTGCTACCGTCGGCGAGATAAGAAATAATACATTTTCCTTAATCATTATTTTCTGACACAATTGTCTGTAGGTCTAACTTTTACGCGCTTCTTCCACATATTACCATATATGATCCAGTTATGAATATAAATCAAGCTATAGCTCAATAAGAATTATTTTCTCGTAATTTAATTACAATCGTTGTTGTTTGCGATTTTGTAAGACTATTTTCTTCACACAAAATTCAACCTTGAAGAACGAATGACCAAATGAATTTAATTAGATCGTTTTCGTATCCAGAAGATCAGAGCAAATATAATATGGCGAATGGTGAAATTGCCTTGATTGAGACTTCTGTGAACTTGGCCACTGCCTGGTATTCACAAGCTCTTGTGTCCTTTGCGAAGAAGGGGAACTTGTGTGGTTTGATCTTAGTCTACCCTTGTCTGTTTTCATTAAAATTCAATACATTACCAACTGAAATGAATAGTTGGATCGTAAAACAGTTTTTGTCTCTTTGGTCGTTTAATTTCAGCGGGGAACATACAGGTCAATCAGTCATTTTGTGAGGGAAATTGGGTCATTCGGATCTTTGAACCAAGTCTATCATGCAATCTGCATAATTATCAACCGAATGATTTCTCGGGAGACCGTGTTTGACTTTTTTGACACGCAACTGTAATTCTACGCGTATGTCCGAAAAGAAAATATGCTTGTTGCGGCCGAACATGAGGTCATTTGGTTTAAACCTCAGTATCACGTTACTTCAACACCTCCTGGAACACTGTTCCAGCAAACGATTTTGAAAACATCATCGCGTATAATTCACATGGTTTTACGATTTTGCACATGATGCAATACTTATCAACAGCAAGTTCTTCTTTTGCGTCAATGCTTTTTTTCTATTGGACTGTAAACGCCATCTATAAGAAAAGATGTCTCATAATTGCTCACCAGTTTGTCTACAGATAGAAATGTTTGTTTCTTTCATCTCGTCTGAAATTATCAGAAATGTGCTGTGGCATTCTACCAATCATTAGTCTTTTCTATGGATTCTCTGTGGCATAGAGGTTAAGGCAATGGGGTTGTAATCCGGAAGATATGGGTTGGATTTATCGCTGGTAACTTGTACCCAGGATACCCAGTTATTAAGCTTTTGTCGGCTTATTAATGGAATACTGTCGAAATAGTTATGACAATCAGAATTTGTGCTTCTGTTTAAATTCATAGTCAGAATTTAGATGCAGTTTAGAATAGTATGGGCTTTCGGGCTCTTATTTTGCTCCACACTCTTTGATAATTGGTCAGTTTTCAAATACAAATGTATATACGTATTCTCAATAAGCGGATCCTGAACATGGTTAGAATACATGATAATTCCTATTGTCATCGTGCATGAAGACGCTAAACCGTAATCAGTCAGCCAAGAACGCGTCACATCAGTATATCAGGAGTTCAAATTCGATATCCTATCCTCAGCTGGCCATTGTTGGAGTTCCCTTGAGCAAGACATTCTCTTCGAAACCGAATACAATTAATTCATCCTTAAAGTATCTGACCGGGGTTAAGTTGCTTTTGCAGACAGTTCAGATGATCAAGACCTTGAATGTATACTCTCTGCCTTTTCATTAAATATTCTGCCAAGGCAATTGAATTTTTTGCTTTATTTTTATAACTGAAAAGGTTCAGGGTCTGTATTCACCGATCATTTTAAAGAACACTTACAGTCTTATTCTCAAGAATTTTCTAAATTTGAAAGAAATACAACTTCTGATTGGCTAAACCAAATGGTTTAGCCAATCAGAAGTTGTCTTACTTTCTTAAATCTGGAATCAGACTTGGCATGAAATTAAGAACGGTTGGTGAATACAGTTCCAGGGCAGTATATAAGAAGATTAAGGATTAAGTCTTTACCAAACAATGACATGCTGGCCTTTTCCAAATAGAAATTATTTCCAGGCGACAAAATAAATTTTGCTCAAAACACGAAATTTGTCTTTCATGGGGGTAGAAAACACTGTGGGAAAAGAACAAAAGGCTGGTTATTAGTATTTTCTCCTTTTCTCTCAATGTTTTCAAAAGCCTTTTGCCTAAAGGTCTTCCAAAGTCGAGATTGTTCCGTAAAGGGATTTAATAGCCATCGCAAGAAAAACACCATTAAGTGAACTGTCTCCTCAATTCGTTGAATCGTTAGGCTTCAATTTTAAAAACGAAGTTTAACACGGCCGTATAGGTTCAACAGCGTAAATTAAGCTAATCTGGATATTTTGGAACTATTAACATGTTTTTGTATGAAACCATTATTTCAATTAGCCATAACGATTACGACAAGATTTGAGGCATCCACTTGAGAGCAAGTTTTATGACAAAAATCATGAAATCTCTGCGCGATCTCTCCCACGAATTATTGGAAACGAATCGTGTCACGAAATGTCTTTTTTACGGGCAATAACATTTAAAGGTTCTCGATATTTTCTTTCATATTGGAAACGGAAAAATCTAGCTCATTCGATCACTGATGTCTGTTGAAAATAGCGAATTAACATTGAATTTACCCTCTCAGTGCCATGGGCGAAAACATGGATTCTTGTAAATGGCAAAGATCAAGATCAGACTACACAGAACGAACAGTTTGGTCCTGAATATATACCGTCTGCTAATAAAGTAAGTTGAAGTCCTTGAGATAAAATCTTTCTGCAGTTCAGTGTATTGTATTTTTAGCCGTCAAAAGAGGTCGAGTATATATGAGCCATGCTCTGTGAAAAGGGGGCTTAATGCATCTGCAAAAAGTATCGACCCTAGTCAGCCTGCGCAGTCCGTGCAGGTTGACCGGGGCCGAAACATTTTACTCTTCTTCATTTTTCTGAATGTCCAAGAACCGTTCTACCTCCATATCCAGTCAATTGTCAGACTAAAGAGAGTTTATGGACCCCTTTTAATATTGGCCTGCAACACGTGAAAAGGGGCATTCGGACATTTGCGTAAAGTGTCGTCTCGGATCAGCCTGCGCAGTCCGCGCAGACTGATCCGCAACGGCACTTTACGACTACATTAGATTTTGTGCTACAGTAGACTTGCGCAAAACAGAAAATTGCATAAAAACGGAAAGTGTCTTTTCGGATTAGCCTGCGCGGACTGCGCAGGCTGATCCGAGACGACACTTTACGCAAATGTCCGAATGCCCCTTTTCGCGTGTTGCAAGCCATATTTGGCGCTGAAAGTGTTGAAGTTCTATAATGGTCTTGAAGAGATAATTGGCAGCTCATTTACTAAATCTTATAATCATGCTGAAGCTTGCGAATGGTTGGATCATTTAGATTTTGTAGCGGCACCCCTTGAGAGATTTTGAAAGCAAGGGTTACGAGGAACGTTTTTTTTTTTGTGATCAAACACAGATAACTGCTTCACGACCATAAACATGAGGCAAACAATGAATGCCTTGTAAAAGCCATAAATTACGTCCTCGTGTTCAAGTCCACTGTGATTTGATGATGGGTCATCGGATGCTTATAAAGTATTTCAAAATCCTATGATTCCTGAGGATGAGGCACACTGGGATAGCTGCAACGTTAAAACAGACGAAAAGCTCTCCTTAAAAGACTCTTAAATGGAAATTGAATATTTCTTTTGTATTTCAAATGCAAAGCACATAATCAGAATGCTTTGTACCGTTGCCTTGCAAAAAGGCATTGCTTTTAACCTCTTCCACTGCTAATGATAACTTGGACAATATTTTGCTGACGAACTACGAGAACACGGAACGTAGTCTAATCGCCCCCACCCACCACGCCCAAGAGCTGGTCTATCATGTAAGAATTAAAAAAAAAAATAAAAGAATCTTCAATTTTGGTAACATTACTTTTATACCTCGAAAAAGTCGAATTTATTTCACCTTTGACCAAACCATCCGGACCAGGGAGAAGGCCTTTGAAAACATTGTTGGAAAAGGAGAAAATTTTTACATGAATTTTACAAGATATTCAGTTTTTACTCTCTCCTGAAAAGTTGTAAAAATTGAGCTCCGATGTTTTTGAAGAAAAGCGACAAAATTCTGGTTACCAGCATTTTCTCCTTTGCCCGAAATAATTTTACCCTTACAAAGACAAATTCTATCTTATGAAGCACATTAAATTCCTTGTCTGCAAATGCTTTTAATTTGGACAAATCTACAGTTTTGTCGTTTGATAAAGGTTTAATTGACATTTGAAAACTTCAATCCTTTAAATACTGAACACGACAAAATGTAATCTTGCGGACAATGGTTATAAATAATGGACTGTGCACAGCTTGCGGTCTGATCTGCAATCTACACTGTGATATGATCATGTAAGATACCAGTCAGAACAGACTAGACTTTAAATTGCCATAATGTGGTCCAAAGACTGAAACGTATATTGAGCTTTGAGCACTACAAGGGTTAGAGATGCATTTCTGTGACTGAAATAAATTGATGCAATCAATGATGACTTTAATGAGAGCGATTAGATATTATAAGTTTCGTGCGAAGTAAAAATACTGTGAATATTACAGTTGTTTGTCTTATTTATAGTAAAGATTAACATTTTGCGCCATATGATCGAATTGACGTCCTTGTTTGATGGCTCAGAGTACAATTTTAACGACAGTTGAGAACAGTTTTAGTTTCTCTTTGTTTGCTTAAAAGTTTCATGAACAACATGGAGAACTGTTAGACTGCAGGTACTGTATATAACTTCTCAACAGGTCAAATACGTATATCGGTACCTGTACATTAATTACATTTTTGTCTGAATAGTAAGGAGAACATTACATTTTTTGCACCAAATGTTTTATTATCATGCAGTGTGCAGAAACACCTGTTTTCAGGATGAATGAATCTTTCCCAATTAACAGCTGTAATTGCCTGATCTATCTGTTACATCGCGTGATAGATTTTCTAACACAAATAATAAACATATACAAACGTTACAGGCATATCTTTTACAGCAAACATAAATATAAAATAACTTACACAGTATCATATAGGCTGTATCCATTCTTACCAACATATGGATGCTTGTAATGTCTGCATTACGAGACCTCCACTTTGGTAAAGATCTCGTATGCAGTCATATAAGATTTATACAATTTGTCCAGAAAAAAATTACATGCGAGAAACTTAAGATATGACCACATAGGTATCGACATCCCATGTAAATATTGTATACTTGAAGAAAGATCTGTTCGCAAAAATGGTCCTTTGAAGGTTCTGTAATGGAATTATTCTATTGTAGAACCCCATCTATAAATTCTATCACCGTTGTTTAACTAAAAAATGATCTCTTATCCCTGGCTCCACCTCTTTTATGTGATGAATTTTGAAATGAGGCAGGGTAACCTCCAAGACAGATTCAAAGACAGAAAATTGGCTCAAAAGGTTAATAAACAATGCCATGTGTGTATGTTTGAAAACTCAAACAATTTGTACGCAAGTTGTTTTGTATCATTTTTCAACTGGTTGCATAAATTTTTGGCCAGAGACTACAGGCGGCTCCAATCCATTCTAACCTTAAATGTTAAGAATAACCATAACATTGACCCAGACAGAACATTACATAACAAGTGACAACAGTTAGGAAAAGGATAGTATGAAGTTTTGTTTGTGAATCCAGTTTAAGAATTAAAGACTTGGCGTACTAGAAGGCTTGGTTATTTAAAGCATACGGGGTTCAGTTCTTTTCTTAATGAGACAAATCAATTGAAACTATTAGTTGAGGCATTTTTTTTAAGTGATATAAGTTGGTGAAATGGGGGTTAATTGTTCGCTGCAGTGTCTGATCAAAATTTCTTTCATTGAGTTAAAAGCAAGGGCTATATTTTCACGAGTGGCGAGCGACAATATAGCCGTTGCATTTTACTCCAAGGAAGAATGGAAGAAATTTCGGTTAGGCACTGAAACAAAGAATTATCCCATTTCTTTTATGCTATCCGATGAAATATTGAATAGCTTGTCTCAAAATGAATTTTCCTACGAATCATTTTGGAAGGACTAAGGGAAGCAGACGTATTTATTTAAAAAGGGAGTTAAATTATATTTGCTTCAGCAAACGAGATAAATATTGGGGAAAGGAATTTCCTGTAAGAAAAAGTTATAACATTGATTGGTGGATTATAGAAAATTCACCGATGATTCTATAAGGTTATGTTATATTTAAAAAAAAGGTAAACATGAGAAGCTTAGACGGAAAATGTACAAAAGTTTTAAATTAGATTTAGATCTTACAATGCAAGGGGTAACAACAAACAAACAATTTTGCAGTTAGTCTAAAGATATATATCAGTCGAGTCAAATCAAAGCTGCATTTTGCCCAGATTTCTTTTATTTGTTTTGATCGTGTTCTTGTCATATCTTGTAATAGATTTGCTTCCAGTCATGTCTGCAAATGAAGAATAATTTCAGATGTTCACGATTCAATTAACATGTATACACAATGAATTGTTACCACAAGTTTGCTTTTATATGAATCCTTGGTTTATTGACTTTTGTTTTCTTTTCTTCCTTGGTCCATGCCAGTTTCAGCTTTGTCTAAAGATATATCATGGCGGTCAGATTTTCTGTCTATGGATTGTTTTGGTTCGCTTCTTGAAAAAATACCATAATTATGCTGCTGGCTATAAATAAAATAAACCACGGGGAAAAGCGCTACATTTAATGACCTTGGAGTACACTTGATACAATTGCTCAACAGTTTTACACTTTAAATAAGCATACCCTTGCTCTGTAGATTTACATTTAACATGGATTTTTTCGACAGTGATTGACAGTACAAAGTTTAACAATTTTCAACAAATGCAGATGTTAAGCCTTTGTCAGAGTCTTCCGGATTCTTATGAAACGAATAACGTAAAGACAGCGTTAAGTAGTAAAAAGATTTTGTTCTGTTCCATTGTTCTTCTGTTATGTCAAGGACAGTGGCATACACCCCAGCAGAAAAAAAAATGACCGTTTTGAACAATGACGGCTATCTTAAAACATGATAACAATCCATAAACCATCTGTTTATCCTGAATTTGTCACTTTTTACGATAAGAACTACAATTTTACCAAAGACACAAAAAATCTCATCTCACAGCCGTCTTAGAAATCCCAAATTACCATTTTTGATATGCCTCGGCGGTCAACTTGAAAAATGGCTGCCACTTCAAAATTTTACGTTGCTAAGGGTTTTTTTTTTTTTTTCAAAACAGTGTCCCTATATGAGTTTCTATGCAAAGTTTTATGCTTGCATCACTAAATGCATGATTTGGGCGAAAAATTGACTTAATCTGCTGTGCTACAGGTCTCATTTGCTTTAATGCCTGAATCGGGTCTCTGTCTAAATGAACAAATGTACGTTTCTGCCAACAAGTAATTTTAATCCTACTGGAACACCAATAATTCTGCTTCTCATTCGGATTTAAAGTGTCTACAAACAGGTATAGCAAAGCTAAATGTAGAATGCAGAATGTGACATGGTCTGATACCTAACACTGCGAGAAGGTACGCACATTTTGAGTGAGCAAGGTGGTCCTACATGGAGCTACTACAAGGCTCTTTTACTTCTTTTGGTTTAAAATATATCTTTGACGGCTAAAATACAACCCACTGAATTTCAGGAAGATTTCAATCTTATAGGCTCGCATAAACAAGCGGACGGTGTTGGTCCAAGATAGGACTGCAAGTTCGGTGCAGTCTGATCTTTGGGTATGCCGTCTGCAAAAGCCTCTGTGTTCGTTTAAAGCACTGAAAGAGGTAGTGACGATATGCCACAGAGTTTGGGACTCTGTCAAAATTAGATTGCACGTTATTTGGCAATCCAATCATACGCTGTCGAAAAAAGCACACTTATGTTCCGAGGCAAGCTAAATATACAAACAATTGTATTGCAAAACTTTCTGAGATGCAAATGTAGAAAGTTTCGTGAATCCTAGATGCACCAACAAAGATAAATGATCTGGACTGTATTATTTGTTTTCATTACCCACAGTATAGGAAGCCATTTGCAGACAAATCCAACAGCTATATTTTCAATTTGGAAATTCGGAGCTATATCCATTCATTGTTTCTTTCATCGATTTTGTTTCATATGATGGATCTATGACATATAATACAGAAAACAAAAACGTTACACACACCAAAGCTTATCTCTTGCAAAATTAATGTTCCCATTGTCTTGCAAAGAGATTACTATTAGAAACAATATGGAAAGGAATAGAAATGCCTGAAACATGAGATGTCCCAATTTTGAAAGATGTTTTCACTTGTGTTCATGAACGCAGATCGTCTGTCTACAAAGACTTGTCCACTACAATTTCTTGTAGATATTATTAGTTGTACGGTCAGGTGGCAGGGGACTTGGAAACATGTTCACGGCTGTGGTGAATCATGTCGTCCCGAGCCGAAGGCGAGGTGGCGACATGATTCACCACAGCCGTGAACAAGTTTCCAAGTCCCCTGCCACCTGACCGTACAACGATTTTATTATACTGCAAAGTTTTACCATTCCAACGTTTGTTAAGCGAATTTTACCAGTTTTTTGGTTTAAAAAATTGAGGACGCTGACGAAGTAGAATTTCCCTTCTGAGTGCCCCAATTCAGTGAAAACTGACGTCACTCGGAACTGACGTCACTGAAACCTTGGTAATACGTGCTAAAACGTGCAGCTTGGCGCATAATCTTGATGTTAATCTTGATCGACGTCGCCATTTTGGATGTTGTGTTGATAGTGTAGTCATGTCTACGGGGCTCCCGAAAGGGAAACTGCTTTTATGTTGGTTTTGCCAGTGTACATGATAAATATATTCGGGGCAGATTATCCAATCAGATCACGAGAAATTCCTTTGCAGTATAATAATAATTTTAGCCTTTGACCTGTTAAAAAAGTCAAATGAAACTTTCAAGCCGATTTCGAACTTATGTTTGGAGAAAAAAATCTCCTTATCGGACAATGAAGATCCAAGATCAGACTGCATGTTTTGTGCAGTCTGATCTTGATCTACACTGTCCGCCAAAGGTCAGTGAATCGCAATCTAAGGTTACTCTTCAACCACAAGTATGCTACAGATACGCAGTGAAGATATTCGTTTTCTGTAAAGGACACAATCGTTGCAGCTACCTGACGCTTCTGCCAAAACCTCTCACTAAATACCGAATATTTCAGACCTCAAGTCAAAGATTGGTTTATTTGTTTGACATTTGACACAGTTTTAACTATATTTCACTTATATAACGGTGACTGATTCAGCTATCCACACTAATACCTGGAGTTTCTTTTACCTGTGCCTCGCAAAACATTCTCTCATAGCCAATGACTGGTTCCCAGATAAACATCGTCGAAATAGTGTTTAGCTGTGAGGGAGGGATGAATCCTGACACAATTACTATGATCAAAACCCAGACAGAATTTTGCCGAATTAGGTATTGAACCAGCAACCCTTGGGTTTCAAGCCTTGTTCCTTTACCGTCTGAGCTACTGTGGTCGCCACAGAAGGACAGGACATGAAATACTAATTTCAGTCAGCATGTCCGTTGCTTCATTCTGACCATATAGAATCCTCAGGCTAGAGATCGAGTGAGCTTTAACTCTTACAGTGCAAAATTGATTTTACCCTTAACCTGCTAAATGAGTTAAATGAAACCCTCAAGCCGATAGTAAAAACCCGACTACGCTATTTCAAACTTATTTCTTAGAGAGAAAAAAATCTCTTTTTCGTACAGTGTAGATCCAAGATCAGACTGCACGTTTCGTGCAGTCTGATCTTGATCTACACTGTCCGCAAAAGGTCAGTGAGTCGCGCTTAGCAGCCCAAGGGTTAAATTAACATCTTAATCTTGAATACTAAACATGACATAGCGGACAGTATAAAACAAAGATAAGACTGCATATTATGTGCAATCTGGTCCATAGCTACATGATCCACAAAAAGTAGTACGATCTTAATCTACTCTCTCTATAAAAGAACTGTAGTTAAGCATTACGGTTTAGTCATCAGAAGAAGAAAATGCAGTATATGAGGAAAGAGGTAGATCTAATTAAAAAGGAGCCAGACATGCTATATTACTTTAACACAAAAGCATGACACTCGATAAAAATGAAAATTGAAATACAGACGACCTCATTTATCGACATGTTTACCGACTTTCTGCTTTTCTAGATTCTTTTAGCCAGACCTATGTCTTAGTTGTGATCATGCAGATTTGTTATTGTATCTATAGGATACTTCGCTGATATGCATGTTAATGAACAGACGCCCATCAGATGTTTAGCACGATGCTATACCTCAAATAAATGCCACTTATTCGTATGCATTCTAGGTTTTAGCAATTTACTTCTAGTGCCTTGGGAAATAAGAGACAGCGACGATTCATTCAATTCGCACAAAGAACATGTGATTTAGAATTGTCTCATAGATTTTCTTTACAAAGCCTGTTAAGTTAGCCTCTTGAACTCGTGATTCTTCGAGCATGCAAAAGCCCTAATACATGGGTCAACATGAGGTTTTGTAATTATACTCCTCACAAAAAGTTAAGCAACAATAAATTACCGCTGTACCAGAATTTTTCATTACACATATAGACAATTTCATTATATAAATGTAATGAGAACTGAGTTACAAACCAATCCAAGCAATTCCGTACTCTTATCAGATAATGTTTCTCACTTACAGGTTTTTGAAGTAAGGCACTGTCTAAATCCACGTGCAAAAAAGTACTCTTATCAGATAATGTTTCTCACTTACAGGTTTTTGAAGTAAGGCACTGTCTAAATCCACGTGCAAAAAAGTGGTATACTATCCAGATGTTTTAAAATCTCTAAAATTCGTTCAATCTGCAAAAGTCAGTACACGGAATGGCCACCATTAGCACGAATACAAGGTTGAACTCTTCTGGGCAATTTGAGTGGCCAGCAAGATCTCAATCTGATTGAGCACGAGTGGGACATTCTCGGTAGGCGTGCCAATGATGGAAATGTGAGGCTTCAGAACCTCCAAAACCTTGAGCAACTTTTTTTTGAGTCAGGAATGGCAGGATATTCCACAACAACAGCTGGACGGCTTGATCTGGTCAATGCCCAGAAGAGTTCAAGCTTGTATTCGTGCTAATGGTGGCCATACCGTGTACTGACTGTGTCCCGGTTGCAGATTGACCGAATTTTAGAGATTTTAAAACATCTGGGTAGTATACCACCTTTTTGCATGTGGATTTAGACAGTGCCTTACTTCAAAAGCCTGTAAGTGAAAAACATGATCTGATAGAAGTACAAAATTGCTTGGACTGGTTTTTAACTCCATAATCATTACATTTATACCATTAAATTGTCTATATGTGTCATAATAAAATTCTGGTGCAGCGGTAATTCATTGTTGCTTAACTTTTTGTGAGGAGTATATTTTGACTTTATGGTCTACTTCTGTGCCTTACAAATAACTTAATATTGCATGAACAGGTCTTCAAATCTTACAGGGTGTTAGAATTATTTGGTTTATGATAAGGGTCCGTATTAGCCAACAGTCTCAGTAACGTTGTCCGTCTTATTCTAAAAAAATTGCTAAATTTTCTAAATTTGAAAATAACACAAATTCTGATCGGCTAAACAAAATGGTTTAGCCAATCGGGAATTGTGTTACTTTCTAAATCTAGAATAAGACAAAGAATGAAGTTATGATTGGTTACTGAATAAAGACCCATAATCTGGAATGAGGTGTTCTAATATACTCACATGTTTTTCTCCAAGATTTTCCACTGAACACTGCAAGGTCGCTGTTTGACCTATATAATACGTCACATTATTTGGTTGAGGTATGAAGTACGTTTGTTCACCTTCCCCTTCTTCTTTGTATACTGAAAGATAGTAATGTGGATAAATTGAGGTAGATCTAATGGACCATTTAAAGGTACATGTGGTGTCGCAGAAGCCTTATATTCAAAGATGGAAATTAGGAAATCAATGAGATTTTTTGAAAACCTAAAAACTATGGCTATTTAGTTGGAGATAATAGCTTCGTAACTTGAAACAGGAATCTTTAAAAATTTGATTTACAGACCAGCAGAATCATTACATCTAGCCAATTCTCAGTTGTGTTAGAGGTTCGCTATTATGAGTGGTCTGATTCAAAATGAAAGATGTGGTGTGTGACAAAAAACGAGTTTAGTTCTATACTAAACAATCAAATTTCCGACTTATCCGAGTTCAAAGCATTTGCACATGACCAATTAAATCTGGCTTAAATTGTGGGATCCGTCTTTGAAAGCTTAGAAATATTTGTGGAAAAAAGAAGACCATCATTTTCTCCTCTTCCGGCAATATTTTTAAAGCCTTCTGCGTCAGGGTCGTTAAAACACGGGATTGTGTAGTTAATCAATATGGAGGTGATGCAGCCACTTACACCAAAAAAGCCCATAAATATCACAGAAAGTTTCCTTCCTTATCACTGAACAGAGATATCAAGTAATGAACAAAGTAAAAAGACTATGCAACCGGCGTATGATGCTAAAATCACAAAATGTCGATCAAAATCATATTATTCAATCACAGACTGATGCAGTTCTGGCAAGAGAGGTTTACAGACAACCAATGAACCAGCCCAGTCACCTATTCCTCATTTCAACGCTCTACCAAACGTTCACGTGGTTCTCGCTACGTAAAGGGAAAACGACTGTTGAAAACATTAAAAAGGCAGAAAATGATTTTAACCAACATTTTCTGCCTTTCCCTACATTTTTATCTTGACTTTCCAAAGATATATACAAACCATCATTTAACGCAAATTTACTTTGCCGTCTGCAAGAGGTTTTGAATTGGACAAGGGTATAGATGTCGTCTGGTAACGAGTTAATTCAGTTATGTCTTCTTCTGTTTTGGCAGATACTCGACCTTTCAGACTGAATGAGGACACTTAGGTTTCTGGAGAAAGTAGTTATTTGCATGTCTGTGGATAACGATAATGTCACCATTGACATTGGTCGTTACTCTGCCCTAAAGCACCAGCTGCAACAAAATGGATAATTTCGTGGAGGAATATAGAGATCCAAATGTTGCAATTTCTAGTCTGCCTTGGCCAGAATATCTCAAAGCAGACAGTTTTTATGCAACATCAGAACATTTTTCTGTTGTATGAACGGTACTTCCACTCACCGAAAAAGCAACTAAAATTGTGATAGACACATTCGGGGTTAGGTAAAAGGCACTACCAAGAACAGTTTAAACCTATTTGAGTCAGGCTCTGTGAAAAGGCGGCTTAATGCATCTGCAAGAAGTATCGACCCATATTAGCCTGCGCAGGCTGACATAGTCAAGAAGCTTTGTGCAATGTGTTAATTTTCTGCATGTCAAAGAACCTGTCAACCTCATGACCCAGTCGGCTGTTACACAAAATGGTTTTTATGGATCTCTTATTATGTGATGACTTGCTTGGTATAATGGTTCACGGGGGGTACATTAAACCCCCTTTTTCAGAGCATGGTTCATGTAATTCTTGAACTTTTTTTCTACACTATAACTGTGCTAAAGGTGCAGTGCTATTGTCTTCTCCTGAAATATTTTGTAATAATATTCTGTTCAATCCAGCGTATCAACAGCAGACGTATGCAGTAAACTTAAACAAAGGTACGAGGATGTCAGCTGACATCCTCGTACCTTTGTTTAAATTTACTGCATACGTTTAATTTCAAACTACAAGACTTAGTGTCAATCTTCGCACGAAGAAAGAGATTCAATCCATATCCCTAAAAACATTTTGTGGAAAATTATTCCATTGGTCTTGTTATCAAAACGGTAATTTGCGCACCATCTGTTAAAAAAAGTCCTGTCAAGGGGTAAAGAAGTGATAACCCCCACTAATCCCCAACAGAATGTATAGCATTTGCAGACGATTGTGTGAATGTTGCTCAAATGGAAGAATTTGACGGGGTTGAATACATTGAGAGGAAAGGAGAAGAATGCTGATGATCAGCATTTTTCTCCTTTTCATGTTTCCAAAAGCTGTCTCTCTAATGGTCAATAGAACATGGTATTGTTCAGTAAATGGTAAAGAATATCGTTGCAAAAATGTAGCATTCAATTCAAGACAGACATTTGTCGCATTTGATTATACAAGAAGCCTTCTTTGGTGATATATGCAATCAGAGGTTCTGTTACTTTGGAAAATATTCGAACCTTTCTAATAGCCGTTGGGAGGTAAATTCCTTACAGTGAGTGGCGAATTTCTTATCTGTTGATAACTTTAGTATCAAACTGCATATTGACTTGAAAGCAGAATGCAGCAAATCGAATGTTTTTCCACCATTTTAATGCGTGTCGTAAGAAATAAAACTTTTTCGTGTAATCTACCACGTAGATTTGCCAGCCTATTCTTTTTTTTTTTTTTCCCTCCGTTTGATTGGCGTGGACAGAACAGGCATCTAGATCCAGCCGTTCGATGCGTCTTTTCTAAACAATAACCAAAATTTCCACTCCAAGATGATAAACCTCTTAAAAATTTAATTTCATTCACTTTGAGGCAAAAATAACTGGGCAGTGCTCTGGCAACAGCGGATTTAATATATCTCCGTGAGAAATTAAGATAAGCAAGCCACCACATAATCACAGATCCATAAAATCCATTTTGTCTAACAACCGACTAAATCATGAGGTAGAATGGTCTGGTCCACGGACATGTAGAAAATTTATCTACAGCAAAAGGTTTCGACTCAGGTAAGTTTGCTATGACTGTGCAGGCTGACCTTGGTCGATAGTTTTTGCAGATGCTTTGAACCCCCACCCTTGTCAGGCAGCTTTGCACAACCGAATTTTATCTTATGAAACTGATATATTCAACAATTAAAAAAAGCAAAGCTAGACCAGTGCCAATAGTAAATAGCAAAGCACTGGACGGGTAATCCTCGGGACCCAGGTTTGAAGCATTACGTTACTCTCCATGCATCACCGCTGGGAACACTGACTGGCAAATCGTCGTTTCTTATGATTATTCATATGGTCGGGAAGTACCCTAATAGCTAATCGAAAGATCGATAACATAATGATACTCTCTTGTAGAGAGGATAATTTCATTTCTCCCGTTACTAAAAATAACCCTGTAAAAAACCCGAGGTTGTCAACAAATATGGCGGCCGTCGGCGTGTTTGTCTCCTGTGAGTTATGCCATTCTGCAATACAGGGACGACACAATCGATCTTTGTGTACGATTTTAACTGACAATCTTTCGATGTTACGCCGAAAATCTCTTTTAAACGCTTCTCGATTGTGGTGTTGATGGGCGCCGCCATATTTAAAGTATCGCTAAGTTGATTTGCAACGAATGATGTGACTGGATATCGACAAGTAAAAAGTAGAAATGACGGCGTATTTGTGATAAAAATTGTTTAAATTTTCTCAAACAAAAACTGAGATCACGAATCAAAATGCTTCATGAATAATTCATGACTAGGAAACGCCAGCGAAATAACCCAGGGGCGATTACAAAATGAATCGAAACTGGGTCACCGAGGATGCGGACGGGTAAGATAACAGTATTGGTTGTACGGTCAGGTGGCAGGGGACTTGGAAACTTGTTCACGGCTGTGGCAAATCATGTCGCCCCGAGCCGGGCCGAAGGCGAGGTGGCGACATGATTCGCCACAACCGTGAACAAGTTTCCAAGTCCCCTGCCACCTGACCGTACAACGAATCTATTATACTGCAAAGTTTTACCATGGGTATTCAGCGAAATTTCCCCGTTTATGTATTCACGAATTAAGTACGCTGACGACAAAGAATTTCCCTTCAGAGTGCCCCAGTTCAATGAAAACTGACATCACTGAGAAATGACGTCACTTAAACTTTGGTAAAACGTGCAGTTTGGTGGATGAACTTGGTGATATCACTGCGATAGAAATTCGTCTTTTTTTATTATTTAAACATGGATTTTAATTACTTCAAGGTAAGTAATTATGCATTTTAATGATTTTTGTCAAAAAGTAAAAGACCATTACTTTCCACAAACAATTTTGTTATCCTTTTAACGTTACAATGAATGAGTTTCGACGCTCTACAGTTTGCTTACCCGACGAAGGGATGTCTCGTTTTAACCCCGTGTATTTATTTTAGAATGACAACAAACGATAATTTTGTAACTATTGTTACGGGAGACCACTCCTTCATGCATGGCTTCGTCCCGATTTAAATGCAATACCTAACAACTGCGTTAGAGAGAATTCTCTTTAGCTCAGTGGTTATGGTGTTGGCCTTTCGTCCGGGCGTTCTAGGTTCGAATCCTGCCCAGTCCCTGTATATCTGCCATGCATTTGTTCATTTGTTTCTTTGTTGTGGGCTTTGTTCGTAAGATGGGAGCTCGTCCGGGATTGGCCATTGACCCATTTGTTGTCCAAAACCGGACATTTGTTGTCTAAAAAATAGACTTACTGCCTAATAAGGCTTTGAGTCATCAATAAATGATGACTTTAAGAGGGGGTGTGTTACGGAAGACCACTCCTTCATGTATGGCTTCGTCCCGATTTAAATACAATACTGCAGGGTTTTCCTTGACGCACGATTTTGTGCGTTTTGACGCATTTTTAAGGAAAATGACCCGCATTTTTTTCAGTA
This sequence comes from Hippopus hippopus, assembly GCA_946811185.2. Classification (NCBI taxonomy): domain Eukaryota; kingdom Metazoa; phylum Mollusca; class Bivalvia; order Cardiida; family Cardiidae; genus Hippopus; species Hippopus hippopus. The sequence goes on from OX328104.1 coordinate 12,178,443, forward strand.
ATGCGTCATGGTTGACGCACAAATACGATAAGAGGTAATAATGATCGTATATACTTCCGACACTGTTACATCGCGAGTAGATGAAAAATCTGGAGTACGAAGAGAAAACGGGACGAAACACTGGACTGTGTATCGATTTTACTAAAATACCGTCGGTCTTTAAACGGGTCTAAACTAAACCAGTCGATCTCTAATGAAAACAATATGGCTCTGTCAAAATCGACGTCATTCTTGCTGTCTGCAAGGAAGAAGAGCCCTTAAACAAAGATCAGACGATACAACGCCTGGTAAGAGCACCCAGAATCACATTTCAAGGTCTCGAGGGTTTACTGTGAATTAGCTAAAGAGATACACTTTGTTATTTGTTGAAAACAGCGGCATGAACGCGATCCGCGTGTCGAAACACAGGAATCGGCCATTTAATTGGTGAAAATAGTTTATTTTCGGCCGAAATGGATAATCTCTATCAAGAAAAATAACAGAGACTTCCCCATACGGCCGACAACAAGCTTTCTTCGCCAACTAAACGGTCGATTCCTGTAATAAAAACAAAATAACCCTTAACCATAGAGAGAGGCTACACATACTTCAAAAATCAACCCTTGTGCATCATCAAAACACTAGCGGTCATGACGATACCCTTGAAACATTAAAATTACATAGAGATATGACAGCTTGTCTGCAGCTAGAGCATATTTGCTCGTTAAGAACAGGCTTAATAAAGCATACTCCAGATAGTCTTTATGAAAAAGGTGCCACCTAGGCTGTAAGCTCCCTCTATATAGAGAATCTCTGGTGTTATTATGTATCTATCACCATGAAATAATTCATATATAGGGTAAATGAAGATTTACAATGAATAGAAAACACGAAAAAAACACATACTTTCACAAATAGTAGCTTTTGTTTAAGCGAATTACATTTTGTTGTGACCCCCACAAATTCCAAAATGACCCCCATTATTTTTGACTAGGGGGTCACAATGACCCCCTATTTTTGTGGCCGAGGGAAAACCCTGCAATACCTAACAACTGCGTTAGAGAGATATCTCTTCAGCTCAGTGATTAAGGTATTGGTCTTTAGAACCTCGAAAATCGAGGATCTTGTCCGCCATGGGTTCGAATCCCGCCAGATGTGGTTTGTATTCCAGCCATGCATTTATTCATTTGTTACGGACTTTGTTCGTAAGACTATATTCATTTATTTTTCAAAAATAATCCGTTCTTTCAGCTTTAATGAAAACCATCAAGGGAAACTAGAAATAATACGGTGCAGGGTACTCATTATGTTGGTCTTGTGGGCGGCTCGTATCGGTCGACGCCGCTATTTTGGATGTTGTGTTGAAAGTGTAGTCATGCTTACGGGACCTTCAAAAGGGAACTAATTTTACGTGGATTTTGCCAGTGTACATGACTTGTATGTACGGGGCATATTAACCAATCAGATCGCGAGAAATTTCTTTGCAGTATAATAAAACTTGCTCTGCTCTCTGTGAGTTTAATCTCAATCTGCATAAGAAATTTAAAACATCCCTGATGCACATCGCACGCAAATGTGAATGTGACGCTTTATGAGTTCCAGTTATATCCCCATACATTTATGCAAATGGAGAAGGCTATTTAAATGTTTGAGTGGATATACATGTATATAGGTATATCAGCTGAGTCTGAAGCATTTGAGCTATGCTCTAGGAAAATCACATAATGATCTAGAAAAATCCATTTTTTTCTAAAACCGACCAAACATGCTGTAGAATTGTCCATGGACATGTAGAAAATCGACCTATAGCAAAAACTTTCGATTAAGGTAAACCTGCGCGGACTGAGAAGGCTGTGTTAGAACCACTTTTGTAAAATATAGCGAAGTTGAAAATTTGGAAAAAAAAAAATTTCAAATGCATTTTTTTCACCTTTCATGATGTTTTACGGTAGCCTATAGAACTTGAGACTAGGGGTCGCTGGTTTGAAACCCCAGCTCGGCCAATATCTTTCCGAGCATTGATGAAAGTCAATGCAACAGGATGCATTCCACTCTCATCGCTGATCATTGTTTCGACAATGCTTTTAAATGTGGGAATGCAACCAGTGGCTTTTGAAAAATATTGTAGAGGAAAAGTCCAGAAAAGCATGAAAAGGTGTACTGAGCTACGCGATATAACTGAAATAATGTTGAAAACGGCGTTAACACCAAACAAACAAAACTTTTCGCAAAGCATTTCTATTGAAATGTCGGATGCCTCAGCTTGTTTGTTAGGGTAAGATGCCACAGCTAGATACGGTCGTTGTATGTATCTATCACAGATGTCCCTTGTTGCGACTTTCTGGGTGTAACAGACGTGGCAGTCTAATCATGTTAGAACTTTGTTACGTCCGGGACAATATTTACATTGCTGACAAATATTGCAAGGGTACGTCACGGAAAAAAGTGGTTGCGTTGCAGACAAATATTGCTCAGTTACATGGCACAAAAATATTATTTTTGTATGCATGAATTGCAGACATTTGTCGTCGGTGCATAACGGTCAGCTTGGGGATTTGGTGGCGACTTTAGTAAATGAGATAGACAGATATCATATTGGTTACCATGGTATCAAAATAATCCGATTAGCCATTAACTTACAAAATTAGCGTAAGCTATCTTGGTAAGCTTTCTTTAGAATAAAGGTTAAAACAGGCCATCACTTGATATTTATTACAATGCATTTTGATATGTTAAAACAGGCCATCATTAGATACTACCGTGCATTTTGATTGAAGTAGTAAAACTAAAGCGATGTATGACTTTCTGGGTTAATAATCAATGTCAGAAAGATACCTGTTCTTAAATTGCACTCTCTGCAAAACTTAAAGCAGAAATGATCACCGTTAACAGCAAAACGGATAAGAAATATCAAAAAGAAGTGTAACTTTATTCACGAATGGCAAAAGAGAGGAATATTTTGTACTCAAACAGTATTGAAATAATTTATTTTAGCGCTTTCAGCGTGATACCTTCATTCGGCGTTTGAAAATATAACTGGAATAGATCTATTCTTATAAGTTTCGGTAACTTAGCGAATCATATCTAAAATAACCTCATATAGCAGATTTCTAGAATCGGGAAAGGAATCAAAGAACTGAAATGACTGCAATCAATTTGGACATGCCTCCATCAGTGAGGTATGGTTGGCTGCGTTATCAGATGTCTTTTTTTGTTATTCCTGAAGGTTGCACTTTCCAGCAGGTTTCACGTGCTTTAAGCAGTGTATCTGGTCATTCCTCTCTGGCCTCAATTGCGCATAAATCTGTCTTTAAATGTGTGTCCTACTGAGTTGAAGAGTTCGGCTACAGGACACCTGTTGAATTTGCGGGTTTTCTAGTCTGAGCGGTGCAGATTCGTAAGTTGATTAAAGGCCTCTTTGGTTTAACTAATATAAAATTATACGTTTGTGGCATTCTTTGCAGCTGACGAGGTAAACAACAATCATTGTTTTACAGCTGAAGGTGCCTTTGATGGAAGACGTACATGTAGCTCCAAGCATTGATTTCAATGTTTGTGCCGGACGCATAATTTTAACCTATATCCTGCCACACAAATTAAATGAAACTTTTCAGCCTATAATACAAAAAAAACCTCGTAATTGCTATTACAAATTTAGTTATTGAGGGATAATATCTCCTTATCGGGCCTATTACAATTCTTTTTAGAAACTTGTGTCCCGTTTGAAAAACAGTCACATGTATCGTATTTCTGTTCAAAACTGATATATTAATTAACAGACGTTGCTTCTACTACTATAAAATCATCCTTGAACGACAAATAAATAATTAAATATGCATGATACAAAGAGCTCTAAAGCTTAATACACGCCGGATATAGGTAAGGGTTCTTGTCCCGACAACATCAATACTTATCACAGTTACAGGTTAAACTATCTCTTACTGTGTACGGTTAACAAAAATACAAGAAAAAACATACCGAAAAACTGTCCCGCTCTTTCTGATCATTTCCGTAATGCAGAAGAAAAACACGGGAACTTTGGAAGCGACGGCGATGGTTTGATGTTCTGACACGATGTTGCGAGGAGAATTTACTTATTTATAAGTGTAAAATTAAAAGCGTACTTTTTTTAAAGATTATTACCGTATGTTTAATATTGAGTTCATGGAGCAATGACAAGTGTATTTTTCCCTAATTATGACTAAATAGAAGTACAGCTAGGCATGTGAAAAAAAAAAAAAACTCAAAACATTATTCCTCGGCGGCTACAAAAGGAAAAAAATGTCATTCCCGTAATGATCATTACCAATACGACAAGTACTGTAACGGAAATGATCGTGCGATGTTCTGATGTGATGTAGTATGGATAATTAACAGGAAAGTGTAAAATTTAAAAGCGTGTTATGAATAAATAGACGTACAGCTTGACATTTGAAAAGAAAACAACTCGAAAGTTTATACGTTGGAGGCTACAGAGGGGGTGATCAAATACTGTCATCCCCGTAATGATCATTACCGAAACGTCAGGTAGCGTAACGGAGATGATCGCTCTATTATAGAGTTGGCTTAAAATGAAAGGACTTCATAAAATGGTTGTAATAAGTAAAAAGTAGTTATAAAATACTGTTTATGATATGAAGTAATCACAAATACTAAATCTTCAATGCCCGTTCATTTCTTACCGGGTGCAATTGTAATGTATGAAAAGCTTGGTTACAGAAATGATGTTAGCAAACGGGACTGATCTTTTCGATCCAGAATAATGAAAATTACTTTCAATTTCTCACTGTCGATGTGATCATGTGCTACCTAAAGGAGTTTAGTATCTATTTCATATTTTTTCTCAGAAAATCGGTAGATCTACTTACATATTTTTAAAAAAAAAAAGCCAACTTCTTAAACATGAGAAGTTTATGAATGAGCCATCGGACAGTGTAGATACAAGGTAAGACTGCACGTTCTGTGCAGTCTGATCTTCATCCACACGGTCCGCAAAAGGTCAGTGAGTCGCGCTTAGCAGCCTAAGGGTTAAAAGTCTGACAGCGTGATGTAACGCAGGGACCAGAGTACTTATGATGCACACTTGTCTAAACAGTCATGTCAGTTTTTTGATCCTGGATCCGATTCCAGAAATTCACTGTTTGAACTATTTTTAGACATGATTTCGCTAAATTAACGAAACTTTTAAGCGCAGTCCCGTTATTATCAAACGCCGAAAGCGCTAGGGTAAAATAATTATTTTAATACTGCTTGAATATGTCTCTCTTACATTCGATTCAACTAAATTTGTGTTCACGTATCCTGTTCAGGATCCAGATGCTTTGAAAACAATATTGATGCTCTTTATTATCTTTTCGTATAAGTTTCAGAAATGTTAACGTCACATTTCCCACACATAGTCCTAATGTAGTTATCTTAAAATAGAGATAAAAGTAAAAAAGGTTATGTCTTTAACTTGAAAAAGCCAAATCCTTGCAAATTTAAGGCTGTTTTGGCAGGGGATAAGTATCTTACGTCAATCAGACAGCGTTATGATCAGTCTTATCATGATCTACACTGACTACAAAATGCAAGAATATGTCACATCTATTAGGTTACAACGCAGCCAAATATTTTATGTAATATCGCAGACAAATAGCTGTATATTATATCGCAGACACAATGGTTATTGTAGGCGTGAGACACAGACATTTGTAGAAGACGCATAACGGTCAGTTTCGGGATTAGCATACGGTGAAATTTCGGCCAGATAGTTGGACATCATACATCATAAGCTTAATCATAGAGCCAAAATATTTCCATTTCATAATTCACAGGGGAAAAAAACTGCAATTGACTCGACACTTTTTGCTTATTTCTACTGAAACAAAAAGGTAACACAGGTGACATGAATGTGCATCCATGCTTTGACCTTAAACGTTGAAAATCGGTCATACGCAGATGTCAAGGTCACCGTATACTTGACGTGAAATCTACATTTGCTCAGCTGAGTGTTTTCCCGTGCCCCACAGAGAAGTGTAAAACAGCAAAAATCAAGTGCACTGTAATCACCCTGGAGAGACCTTACGTTCTTGCTCCAGATCAACGTTACTGCTCCTGCCAATTGAACGTACCCGCTCCAGGTAAAAGCATGGCCGCACGTATAAGATTTTGCAAGGTATGCACAAAAACATAATTTTTTGACATGTTAATAAAAAGATATGCAGTTGAAGGTTGTCGCACGGAATGTCTGGGATGTCAGTGCACGTTAATCTGTAGTTCTTTTGGTGGTTAATCGTTTGTTGAAGACGTTTAATCCGAAAGCTTCCGTCGGCGACTACGATTTCTGGAAAATCAATACTTGAAGTCTCCAAAAACCTTTGTAAAACATATATACTCGGTATTCTGAACTGTGTACCGTGTCAGATGACCTTTATGACTATTCCTCACAACTATAAACCGAAAAAAAATTACAATGCAATTATAAAGCGATATTTTGCCATTTTTGCATTACAACGTAACATGCTGCTGAATTCAATACGACGATCCAGCTCCTGAGTTGAAACACGGTAAGCGTAAGTCTTCGTGTTACAGTAAATAATTTTGTCATTTTGGTCAAGATTCTATATTAATTATCTTGGTCACAGTCAAAGGTTCGTCATCTTTGATAATAGCATTAAATGTCATTATGAACGACCAACTACATATTCCAAATCAGCTGAACATCTATAGACATCGGTTTATATATTAGTTTGAGGCTAAATAGTAAATTCTACAGGAATATAATACACCCCAAAAGAACAAGTGCAGTGTTCAACACTGTGGCATAGCCATATCTCTAAGATTACATTGTCATCCTTATTTGGTGTTGTGGTTAGTGAACATATTGTACACAGCCTACTGTGAAACCTGTATGTTTTAACCCTTTCCAAATATTTCCTAATTTAAATAAACTGATGCAGAATACTAAGCAAAACATTGGGCATTTTTTTCCTTTTCTCACACTGTATTCTATCCAATGAGATACGTATCTTTCAGTTTAGTTACATTTCAAACTGTTTTCTGCAACTTGATTTTTCTTATTGGACTACAAAATGTCTTTAGTCGCATTTTTGGCTTGTTAAGCCAAAAGTGTGTCTTCTTCCTTTTCCCCATCGTTTTCACATTTTATCTGAAAATAAAACATACATGATTTGTAAGTGAGCGTTTTAAATGTATTATATTTAAAAGTATTAACCCTTTAGGTGTAAAATAAAAAAAAGTCGTCTGCGACATGACTTCTTTCAGTATGATAATATGAAAATACCTTTAAGAAACCTGCCGTCACATTAATTCCTTTTTTACCCCTTATCTGTAGTAACAATACACGCAAATAGTGAAATCTCATGATCAGGTACCGCCAGCTTTGGTAGCGGCTGATCTGGAACTGCATTATTTGCCTATGTCGTTTTCTGGTGCCAAAAGATTTAAGAATTTACCGGATCTGTTTTCGTGCAAAAAATCACAAACTATGCATCTATATAGTGTATTTCACAAAAAATGGCTTGTTAATTTGAAACAAATTCGTCATTCGACATTCGTAAGCTACTTTAAGGTCTAATTAGGGTCTACTGTTTTGCAAAGGTGTGAAAGTGAAAAGAAATCTATACATATTTAAATCATAGTATTAGATATAACTAGGTGTTTTTAGGTGTGCAGCTGACAAGGCATATGGTTGGTTGTTTGTTGATGATAATTATTATTCATTTACATTAACGAAGAGGAGTCTTGTGATGACGATATCGAAGACAATAGTTATGGATATTGTGCATGATAGTTATGGATAGTTATGGATCTTGTGCATGATTCTGTCTGTCATCAAGCTCTTCATGTATATAATGACATTTTATTTCAAAAGCATCAAAAATCAGGACAGGAAACCTGACTGACAGAAAGACCGAAATACGGACAGACAGACAGTTATACATGCTGATCAAAAAGACAAATTGTTCGATTAAACTCGTAGACAATCGCTTATAACATAGTACTCTGTTTCAACTCAGGAGCTGGATCATTTTACTGAGTTTTGGAGCGTGGAACGTTGCCTATAAAAAATGACAGAAAGTTGCTCGATAACGAACATCGTATATTTTTTGTTTAGTACTGTGGTGAATAAAGCATATCTGAATCACTTGGCAGAGCACAAACTTCAGAATATCGTGTTTGTATGTTTAACAAAGCTTTTGCTGACTTCCGCGTGTTGATTTTCAAGAAATCATAGTCGCTGACGGAAGTCTGTCCGATTAAACGTCTTCAAAAAACAACCAACCACCAAAAGAACAATGCAGAAATATGCACTGATATCCCAGACATTCCGTGCAACAACCGTCTACTGCATATCTATTCATCTGACTGTAAAAGAAGTATGTATTGGTGCGGGTACGTTCAATTGACAGGAGCAATAACGTTGATCTGAGCAAGAACGTAAGGTCTCTCCAGGGTGGTAATGAGACACTTGAGACACACACATCACTTTTCCACTATTTCAAAGTTTTAAAATCCAGCAATTTGCTATCATGGTATGGCTGTCCTTAGTACCAGAGGGGTCAAGCTATTGCATTGCTATTGGAATGTCAACAGTTTGCGAGGCAGTTTAGTGTGAACTTTTACGCCATGGAACGACTTGTAAAGCACCTAAGAGAAACTGGAAGCGTTGCCAACCGGCCTAGATCGAGTTGTCCTCGTGTAACGACGCCACATCAAAGTCGGCCCAAACGTCTTGACCTACTTCGCAACCTAAGTGCAACCGAAAATCGTAAATATTGTATGCAATCATAATCGCCACATTCATGCACAAACAGTAAGCAACACGTTCTGAAATGACGGCCTTCGATCTCACTATTCTTACGTTTGTTTAGCCTTTACTCCTGCACCTGCCGCGCGACAGTTAGCTTGGTTGACCGCACATACTCAAAAATTGTTCCCAATGGATCAATGAAGACGTGTGTTTTCAACAGTTAAGTCTTGATTCACTTTGTATCCTCAAGGTGGTTGAGGTCCGTGTATATCAACGTCGTTGAGAATGCTTGGCCGACGCCTGCGTTCTTGTGAGGTGTAGTGTGGGAGTGGCTCGGTCTGGGGAGGGATATCATAAAGGGTTATGTCGGTGCTAGTTGGTGGGAATTCAACAGCCGTAAGATGAAGAGGTGAAATTCTTCGCACTGATTAGGAGCAAAAATGTGCTAGAGCACATGCTAATCTTTTTGCATGACAATGCCCGGACCCATGTAGCCAGAGATTGTCGATGCTGTCTGGAAAACCATAACATTAACCCACTCGACTGGCCGACGTAGTCCAGGTTTGTACCCAATTGCACAGGTTTTTGGTGGACTAAATAGGGCCTTAGTAGGCATCAGAATCCCCACCCCCTCCCCGCTACCCTTGACGAACTAAACGCTGCTTTGTGGGGGAGTAGAAAAATATTCCTATGAGAATGACAAGTGCACTTATGCATAGGAGAATCAGGGCTGCGACAAATGTGCGAGTTGGGCATACGAGATATTAAAGACTGGGTCGATTTCATTTTGCGATTTAGCGAGATACCAAAAATGCTTCAATTACTCATGGTCTACATCTTAGATTCTAATAAAACTTTGATAATATGTTGATTTGTGACTAACTGTTAAACTTACTATGCTTTATTTCAGAGTATTTTAATATGTATAAGTTATTCATTCTGAAAGTTCGCCCAGAGTTTCGGTTTTTGACTTAGCATATTATGTAAAGCAGGGGCTATTTACAGTTAAAAGTGAACAGCCAAAGCCACATGGATATAGCTATCTACAGTCAACTGTCAAAAGCCGGAAGAATTCCAAATCCACGTTTTTTTGGCTATTTACAGTTAAAATGGGCATACTGTTGTAAAATACAGTATGAGTAACATTCTACAGTTCTTCAGAATTAAAGCTACAAAGTGAGACGACTTTACTACTTGAAAGAAGCATCGAAACCCGGTATTCTGTTTTGTTGTTTATTTCAACACACATTTAAATAAAAGTAGATTTTTTTTACTTTCAGCACAATATTTTTTTGAGAAATTGCGCTAATGTATCTTCTTTCTATCGTGGTTTATCGTTCAATACAGCAAAGTTGTGAGTTATGATGCGCAATGAATAAACCACGAGAGACTACGTGTTTTATTCATTGCGCCTCATTCATCACAACCATGGTTTACTGAACAATAAACCACGATAGAAAGAAGACTAATATACCCACACCTACGAAGAAGAGGAGAATATAATGGTTTCGCCACGTCTGTCTGTCTGTCCGTCCATCCGTACGTCGGTCCGTCCATCCGTTCACTTTTTCGTTTCCGTGCTCTAACTCAAAAGCCGTTTCAGGGCCCTGAAACTTTATACAATAGTTGCTCATGACCTAAAGAGGTGCCCTATTGTTTTCGGGTGGGTCACATGGGTCAAGGTCACAGGTGAACTTTGTTTTGAAATTCATCTCCGTTCTCTGATTGTGCTGCTTCAGTGACAAGGTGCTGGTGGTGTGTTTGTCCGCTTGTTTTTATTGTAAGATGACCAGCTCTTGGTCAGAAGTAAAGAAGTTCATACTTAGTACACAAGAGCGGATGCGGATTAATTCCCTTGGCTGTCCCGCTTACTAACCAAAATAAAACCCGACTGCCCAGTCGAAAAAAAAATCTTAGGAATCAAACACAACAACAAAAACCGCTTTGTTTTACTATTTACTATCTCCCTTTCAAACGGCAAAGAAAAATTAATGTATCGTTAAGTATTACACTCGCAGTTGCTTCAGATACTCTGAATATTACCCGATCCATTCCGAATCCCATGTGCAATTGCAACACCGACCAATTTTGATGTTAATCTTCAACATGAAAGACACCCAGCGTTTGTAAAGTATTGAAAAGTGCTTAATTTTGAATCCTTCTCTTTAAAAAAAAAGTCCTTAAAAGTCCTTGATTTTGGCCACTCTCTTATAGAGTACTTTTTCTTGTCTGAAAACGTGCTTAAAAATGAGCAATGGACAAAGTGTCTCGTTAAAAGTGGCCAGTTTTAAGAAACCATTCAAAATACATAATACAAAAAAACTTTATGGCGACGTTACCACACTTGGATCGAACTACACATTGGGACAAAAACGCCATTATTGCGTCCTTTTGTAGAATTCTTTCCGTAGCGGCAAGGTTATAAAATGGCATCGGGAAAGTGTATATTTAATAAAAAAAAAAGTGGGTACCCTTTGGTTGTCGATTGCGATGATAAGAGAAAGGCAAAATGTCGCAAATGCGAAAAAATTACTGACATTGGAAATATGGGAGAAACAGGGTTTAAATTGCATGCTAAAAGTGACAAGCATACTCAGAATTCGGTGTAGACCGGTACAATTAACACTTCAAGATTATTGCGGTGCCGGACCACAGTCGCGAAGACCATCACATGCAGAAGAGTCCGAGTCGTCAGCGATAGAGAAATTTGCAGTCCCCGCTCCGCCTCCTATTTCATAAGCATTTCAAACATACACATGTCTTCTTTCGTCAGCAAGAACGCTGTTCTGAAAAGTGAAATTCTCTGGACTTTACAAACTGCTGTAAATCACTGCTCGTTGAAATCAAATGAAAAGGTAGGTGACCTATTTAAAGAAAGGTTCCCGGACAGTGGAATCGCAAAACGATCTGCGTGTGTTGAGCGAAAAACCTTTTACCTCTGTATGTACGGTTTGGCTGATTATTTTTGCCGATCGACATTAACAGAAGTCAGTGGATATTTTGTCTTAATGTTAAACGAGTCTTGAATCACAAAATGCAAGAGAAACAAATGGATATCCATGTTCGCTACTGGGGACGATGCAAAATGCTGTTGTGACAAGATACTTGTGATCTCAGTTTCTACTATTTCGAAGACAGATTCCTTTATTTGAACCACAAATGCTTTCAATTTGAGCAAGTCCACATTTTTGTCGTGTGGAAAAGAGTTAAGTAAATAACATATTGATCAGGCTTCTCATTTGACACTGGACCCTAGGTTTTGACGCTTGAAAATTTGAAATGACCGTCTTTGACTCTCAAAAAATATCAACCTACGGTAAGCGTCAATCTTACGCATAAGATTATCGGCTAAAGCTTCATATAAATCCGGAAGAAATATGAGCTTTAACAAACACAATGAGGTATAACAAATGTGAAGTTGCCTGCCACAATAATTGACAAATTCATGTCAAATCATGCGGTAATATTTCTCCAAACATAAAATGATATGGAAAAACAATCGCTTAAAAAAAAAAAACCGCGAAAACAAATGATACAAAAAGGGCAGTTTGACATCGTCCGATCAGAGACACTTCAACCTTTCTTTTTATCTTTGATAATGAATTTAAACAGTGAATATACATAAAGCTCTGTATTAAATAATACGTGGAAACTGAAATCTCTGCTTTACAATCAGGAAAGAAATTGGTTGTTTTATGATATGAAAACAACAACCTACAAATTAAACAGCGTCTGTCCAGCTAAAACAGTTGATCGTAAACGCATCTCCATGTGTAAGGGTTTTATCTATGGTAAACATTACAATTTGATATCGATTAGGATACGATCTTTTTATTTGAATCGCCGAGTAAATCAGGCAGAAATGCCCCCTTTTTTAATTGTCCCAGCAGGAAAGCTTTGCTGGATCAAATTGAAACACTGAAGAAGGAAAAATGCAAACTGCGATATACATTTAGAGTCACGAGCAGACAGTTTGTATGAGAAGGTTGAGTCAAGTGGTAAACTACAACTTGTTGCTGAGGCCAATGCAGCTAGACTTAAGGCAAAGGAGAACAAATCTTTACGCGCACAAAGTAATGATGATTTAGGAAAGCATATTGATCGGCTGATAAAAGTAAATACTTAGCAAAACTGAACTAAGATTATATAGTGTTTAGTCATATTTCTAGTGTTTGTTACACTTATGTTTTATGTTTCATGCTTCCTCAAAAAGTAAATATTAATGTGAAGAGTACACAATCATGATGAACAAGGATACATTAGTAATATTAGTAATATATGGAACAGTTGTGTGTGTTATTTTAGATTCAAGCATAAAGTTTAAACAGATTTAACTGCTTTTAAGGTTTATAACACAACGAAAAGTGCTTGAAAAGTTGGAGAATGTGCTTCAAAAGTGCTGAAATTTTGTCATTGTATACCTGTATGAACCCTGACACTTGATTAACAGATGTTTTCTTGTAACATTTCAAAATAGTTTCATCATTGCCAATTTTGACTAAAAAATGTAAATCCTTGAGTTTTTCCTTCCTCCTTGGTCCAGTAGCTGAAAAGGACGATTCGTTTACGTCAAGTGACTTTCACTGATAAAATATCCGAGGGCGGAGACATGAAACAGCCACGGGTGACTTAGTTTACACAGAATGACGTTACTCTATAAAAAAAAATGACGTCGATGTTACTACGCTTTTGTTGCACTGTGTTTATAGAGCCAAATTCACGTGTCATGCTAGAATTCATATTTTCAAAACGTAGAAAAACTGTAATTACAGATAACTGTAAATACCCATTTTTTGGCTGTTTACAGTTAAGTGCACATAGCCATTTTTACGTTTCTGGTCAATTTCTTACGTGCATGAAAGTTCGCAACAAATGCATAGTTGAAATACAAACCGCCCTGGCTGGGATTCGAACACGTGCTGTAGAGATCCTGGTTTATTTAGGCACAAACGACCAATACGCTAACCACTGAGCTAAAGAGAATTTTACCATACGCAGTTCCTAGGGTATTGATTTTATACGGGAAGAAGCTATGCGGTAAAGGAGGAGTGATTTCCCGAAACACACCCTCTCTTAAAGGTCATCATTTTGATGACAGAAAGCCTTATCAGACAGTAAGTCTGTAATTTAGACAAGAAATGGCTCAATGACCATCCTGGACGAGCCCAAATCGTACGAACATGAAAATTCGCAGCAAATGCATAGCTGAAATACAAACCACTCCGGCTGGAATTCGAACTTGTGCGGTTAAGACCTAGGTTTATAAGACCAATACACTAACCAGTGAGCTAAAGAAAATTCTTCTTAGCGCAGTTGCTAGGTGTTGGTTTTATACGGGAAGAAGCTATGCGGTAAGGAAGGAGTGACCTCCTGTAACAAATGTAAATAGTCACTCCGATATATAGAAACGTAGTCTATAGTCCATCACAAGAGAGCCCATGTCCGTCTTTGTGAGGGTCGTGAAAATTGATTGCTGAGGTAGATAAAAAATACAGGGTACATTTCTATGGAGTTCTACCATATCTCGCTCTCCATTCTCCTTTTCAAACAATATTTTCAAAAGTTTCTTCTCTCAGAATCGTTAAAGCTCAAGATTGTTTGATAATGGGTTAAGGGTTGTTATTGAATTCGGCAGGGTGTGGGCTAACTACTCCTGCGATTGATTAACCATTATGAACCGTGACATAAAACATTTATCAGAATGATTATTTTGAACAAAAGAGATTCACTATTCACTGAAATTGTAAAATAACAGTCCTGTTTTTCAAATTGCATTTAACTTATTACAGTAACAGCTATCTTTAGACCATGAAAAAAGTGTAACAAATTATAGAGGAATATAGGCCTCAGTTGCTCATAGAGTTCTCTAGATCCGTCAACTGAAGAAATTTCGAACGTAAGACAGTCGTATCTGTACAAAAATGGGTTTGGGATTTTCCTGAAGAATATTTTGTCCTAAACGGAGGACCCTGTTTAATTTTGTATTTAGGTTTAACGCACCAAGAACATGCGTTCTCTTAGTGATGTATGAAAATTTTCCGAGTTTAAGGCTGTCCGTTTGTGTGGATAAGTTATGTTTTTGAAATGCATACATCGTCCTGAAAATTGTTTGGTAGCACCCGAGCGGGCTGTTTACCAGCATTTGTATCCTTATTCCATGGATGTTCTTGAGACCCATTCATCAGGGACTGAAATGGGTAATGACCTAAAACATCTTTCATCATGTTTGGAATACAGTAGATCAAAATCAGACCGAACATAAGTACAAGATACTCAAAACAACAGAGGCTGTTCTCTGTACTGCCAACATTATACCAATAACCAATCTACTAATTTACATGTATATGATCTGACCGGAACCTCATTGATAGTTGTATGATAAGAAGACATTGACGGATGGCACATGATAAAATATGTTTATTGCTGTAATACGATGCATGAAGCTTGTACATAAGTCCACACAATACATGTAAATAAATTCGTCTGATTTCAATAGATAAGGTTTCTATTTCACCTCAAATGACGATACTTCTTGGACAATTTAACAAAAAGAGGCCAATCGGTACATAAAATCGTGTTTTCATGGAGGAAGTTTCTCTTTATTGTAATGGAAAAATAGCAGCAAGTCAAAAAGAAAACAGCAATTTTAGATTAAAGTGTGGGTTGTCAGCCATCTTGAATCAAATCGGAAAAAAAGATGTCTTTAATGAACCTATTGCAGGAGCGCATAGATGTATGACGTTTCATTTATTAATTGATAACACACTCAATTGTGATGCCGTTATAGCAAGAAAATTAAGAAAGTCACAAATTTTAAATAGAAAAAAAATAAAGAAAGTCACAAATCTAAAATCAAATTTACCACTAACTGGCCACATTTAATCAATCTGGAAAGAAATAGAGGATAACTACGGAACCCCTAAAGTGACATACTCGACTTTTTTTTAATATGCAAATTTCTCAAGTTATTTCGTTTTTACGAAATATTATTTCGTAAAAACGAAATATTATTTCGTATATACGAAATAATATTTCGTATATACGAAATATTATTTCGTATATACGAAATAATATTTCGTTTTTACGAAATAATATTTCGTAAAAACGAAATAATTATTTCGTAAATACGAAATAATTATTTCGTAAATACGAAATAATATTTCATAAAAACGAAATAATTATTTCGTAAATACGAAATAATTATTTCGTAATTACGAAATAATTTTACCAGCCTGTATATCAATGAGGCCACATAGCCTTGAATCACATTTTTGACTGGTTTTTACGCCGCTGTCATTATTATTCTAAATCTATGCAAATACATAATAAATTGTGCTCACTGAAAAGGATGCTTTTTGCACTTGAGGAAAAAATCGACACATACCAGCCGGCACAGTCTGTGCAGGCTGACATGGGCCGATACTTTTTCAATATGGTCTTCCAATTTTCTGCACGTCAAAGGGATATTCGAAATCATTATTCGCTTGCTCATATTAGACAAAATGGAATTTATGGATCCATAACATGGAATCACTCATTTGCATAACATGGAATCACTCATTTGCGAAAAGTATCGACCAGGAAAGCCTGCACGGATTGCTCAGGCTGATCTGGGCCAAACTTTTCGCTATCAATAAATTCTCAGTATGTCAAAGGACTAGAACTACTATATGATTCCGTCGAGCGTTCTAGATAAAGTGAATAGATTTTCTATGTATCCATCAGTATGTGAAGGCTTCCTTGGTGTCATAGATCACGGGGATTCAATTAGCCTCATTTTGTCAGAGCATGGCTCAATTTCAAATTTGCTAACGTTACTGCGTACAACTTTAAACATTATTCCTTGACGCAATTCAGCTAGTTAGAAGAAGTCCTTTGTCGATTTGACTTATGTCTTTGCATAGATCTAGAGAATTTGGGGGGCCGGATGCCTCCTCCCTCAACCCCCCACTCCCCACCCCCACGCTGATCCGCCTATGCATAATCAGGTGATGTCTTGCTTGATACCATGGATCATGCAGATGCATTAAGCCCCCTTTTCATGAAGCACGGCCCAATCATGTCTAATTGATTTGCGTTTTACGTCGCATCAATCTTTTAAATTTAAGTGAGGCAATCATTGTGCTGTCCTAGAGGCCCTGAGTACGAAGGAAGGAATTCCATTACTACCATATTAGAATTTGTTTGTATCAGCACGAAACCACTAACGTTACCCCTCGCTGTTCTCCACCCCCGAGGCGGTCTCTTAAGAATCTGATCTCCGTCTCTCCGTCTCTTAGTTTAAAAAGAATGTTCTGTCACTACTGGTGTGAGAAAGCCAGGAAACACATGGCTGCATCGCTTATCACCGTGATATTACTACCTGTCTGTCTGTCTGTCTGTCTGTCTTAATTATCACTCTACAAATCTCTTTACACTGATTCTTAAGCGACAGTCGTAATGTTATCCCATCTTTCCAAGAGCAAAGAAGGTAAGAAATAAGGAACGCGCTTTTAATACCATATTATAAGTCTTAAAAATGGATTTGCAGAGTATCGACCCCACTGTAGGCAATTCAGGACAGCTCAACTCGGAATTCAAATCTATAGCCTATAGTGTGAGAGGCTGTCAATCAACCCTACAATGTAGCCCTATCGCAAGGCAGTCAAAGTGCCTCGAACCCGAGTCGAACCAAGGATGTCGGTATTTCAACTTATCAGATTATTTCGTTTTTACGAAATAATTATTTCGTTTTAACGAAATAATTATTTCGTTTTTACGAAATATTTTTTCGTTTTTACGAAATACTATTTCGTAAAAACGAAATATTATTTCGTAAAAACGAAATAATATTTCTTATATACGAAATAATATTTCGTATATACGAAATAATATTTCGTTTTTACGAAATAATATTTCGTAAAAACGAAATAACTTGAGAAATTTGCATATTAAAAAAAAGTCGAGTATGTCACTTTAGGGGTTCCGTAGATAACAGTCTGTATCAGTGTATGATCGAAATTTCTTTCAATGTGTGAAAAGCGAAGGATATAATTTCACGAGTGGCGAAGCAATTATCCTATTACTTTTATGCTTTTCACTTTTCTTTTCACACCTATTTTGTGCTCATCTTGAAAAATATGTGCGTGTTTCAAGCTAATATGGTCTATTCAATTTAGATCTAGTCCGATATAGGATAGCTGTAATACTGACGTCATGAGTGATGTTGAGTACGTCATAAAACCTGACGTTAACCCGCTAAAAATTCATTCATGTTCTATAAATATACGTGCCATGTCAAAAAACAAAAGTTATAACATTCATCGTTGAATTATAACATTCGCCTGTCAATTATAAGGATATAATTCACGGTTAGATTTCTATAAACAACTGGAAAGCATAAAAGAAATGACACCAGTCAAAACATTACAAGAGATTTTTGCATGTCGGAATTGTTACTGTGCTCAATCCAGGTCTGATGAAGAAATAGCTCCAAACGAATAAAAATCTAAAACTTCTGGCCGACTGCTTAAAGCCCCAATAAATGCCAAAAGTAAACAAAGCTGGTGTTAAAATGCATTTACGTTTAATCATATCATTTCAAGGTGTGGAAATTATAGTGTTATTGTACGGTCGATTCAAGTGATAGTCGCTGACAGAAAGTTTTATTTTAAAAGTAGATCAAACGCTGCCAGGTTGCTCTATCTGTTGTTTACTTTTTTTTTTACTGATTTTAAAATTCATGTTTTCCTACGAGTGACTTACTCTTGCACCGACCATACAACAACAGGTTCTAATCCTCACAGTAATTTGCATACTTTTGAAAGGTATGATTTAAATTAAAATGCATTTCAATACCTGTTTTGTTTCTTTTGGCAGCTATTATGGCTTTTAACCAAAATAGCCAAAATAGTTTTCCATCTTGAATTAAGAAAAAAAGGTACTTTACAATAAAGTATGCAAATATGGAACATTAAATTTGGACTAGTTGTTTTGGAGACATTGCTCCAGGGGGGTGGGGTGGATGGGTCAACAACAACAATGAAATACCTACAACAACAACTGTATAACGAAGTACGGTAGGCTCTGTAGACTCAAACACAAAGTACCCGTCTTGCAATAGGTCCGTAAATAGACAATTTCGACTAACCAGAAACAATTTGGAAAACACCAACACTCCTTTATGAAAGCCATCACAGTTAAATATAAATAATTGTGTAAACTTTATTTTTGTTTTTAAACTTGTTCGATCAATGAAATCAAAGGCAACATTTTGGAAAAACAGTCAGAAATACGCCGGTGCGAATTATTCTGATAAATCGACTTGAAATGGCTAACTGACTGCTCAACAATATTTGAAGAAATTACAGTTCTAAAACAGGATGAATTATTCGTCTTTCCCCGAACATAACCATGAAAATCACATGTTTGATACAATTTATCACGGCTGCAAAAAATATTTTAGCACGGCACCTATATGAAAAGAAAACCGATAAGGAACGTTCGCTTTTATTTGGATTTATTTATGATCTTCCAGCACAGAATTGGGGCTCTTTTGGAAACATATTTCACTTCGGTGTTTTCTGAAAATGATATCGTTTTGTGAATGTCAAGTCGAGTGCTTTGAAATATTTTCTTGAGTGGGTGTTCGTCACATATTGTTTTTTGACTTTATATTCTTTAAACTGTCTTCGGTTGAAAATACTGTATTGTGGCACTCCACACAGAGTCCTCTGGCACTAAATTTTTCGTTAGTGAGGTGCATCATGCTGCAATTCATTGAGAATTTATACATTGGAGGTATCCTGTATTTCTGGTTAACCCGCAAAGCGCTTTTCACAACTATAGTTGCCTATGCGGCCAGTGTAGATCAAGATCAGACAACAAAATATGCAGTCTGATTTTTTAACTGCTTTATTCGCTTTGCTGAGGCATTCTGGACAAAAGTAACCATGAAATTGCAATCTTTTGGGTCTGAAAATGTCTGCTGGGTATATTTGGCGATCCAGTGGTTAATTTAAGCTAATATCAGCAGACCGTGACTAATATATTCTTTGGTGTACAATCTGATTTGGAGATACAAATCTACGCTTACTTGAAAATGTCATGAAAATGTAAAATAAGGTGCAACTCAAAACATCCCAACGATGCACTTTAATTTATGCTCAGTTTCTATTTATTTTCGATATCTTTATTAAAATATTGCACTTGCAAATCTTTTGAAGTCTTAACAGTCGTCTACCGAGGGAGTGAAATTTCTTATTTATAGCAAAGACTTTACAGACAACCACTGCAAGAAAAGTAGTCGACTCAGCGATAAAACCTTAGGTTAAGTTTCGCTTTGGTCGACATGAGTACTAACAAATAATTTTTTATAAATGTCAGTAAAATTAAAGTATCAAAGATTCTAACTGACGCATTATTCTATACAATTGCCACAAGAAAAGGCTTATGAGTCAACGTGTTCATCAATATTCTTACAAGTAGACCTTTTACGAGCTTTTTTTTTCGCGTATTTCGTTACTGTTTCAATACACCTTCGTAAAAAATGGTGGAGAATACGGCAATGAAGTTCGAAAGAGTAATGTTTATTGACAGGTTCAATAACCCTGCGTCTCTGATTACCCACTTAAACATATTTTTTCATCATACGCAATCCATCAATGTCCACCTATCGCAACACCATCGATAGAGTTTAGTGTTTGCCAGTAAAACAAAACGGAACATTTCTCGTTTGGTCCAAATTGGAAACTGAGCATATCAATATGTTTGATTTACTGCTCGAATTGCAATCCTTAATTTCATAGCTTTACAGCGCTATTTATTCCTTATCCTACTAATCTCGATATTCGTCCATTGCGAAGAGGACAGGCCAAGATTAAGCTGCACGTCGGTGTCTGATCTTTGTACTTTTTGATGCTTATCTAATCGATGAAAACTTAAATTTACAAATTTACAATTTATTTATAGAGCTTGACTAATGCTTTGTTCTGTTGCTTGTGTTGTATCGATTCAGCAGGTTAAAGGTTAAAACCCTGAATTTTCTAAGGACGACTCTATGTGCTCTTGTAGACAGTTTAGATCGATATAAAAATGCACAAACCATGCAGATCTTGGATCTAAAGTGTCCGATAAGGTGATTTTTTCTGGCGAAAGAAAGAATGAAATAGCAATCTTTTGGTTTTTACTTTCAGTAGGAAATTTTCATTTAATTTTCTTTAGCAATTCAAGAGGCTAACATGATATGTTCACTGTCATTAATGATTTTTACAAAACTGAAAAAAAGGCAAAACGGCTTTATACCTTTTGGCGCTGATAGCAAAGCCAGATACTATTGAGGGCAAAGTGGATCAAGGCCAAACTGCACAGATCATTCAGTCAAACCTGGAATCTAAAATCAGCCTTAAAAGCATGAGGTATTTTGACTCAAAGGAAACAAGGCATTGATTGATTTATTAAGACCCTTTTTAGATTATAGGTTCTTATCTTGATTATACATGTAATAGATCCATAGACACGCGAAAGAATTGTACATTTTCACTGGGAGAAAGACTGAATTTATTTCTTAGGAGCTGAAGAGGAAAGTTCAATTGAATACAAACTATTCCAATAAAGTGTCATGTCGCGTCTTTATTAATGTCAAATAAATCAATAACATCGCGTGACCATCTCCACCAAGCGTCAGACTCACTTAACTCCCGTCAAAGTTACGTAATGTACATGGAGGCGTTTCTCGAAGTTCATTTCATTATGTCTTTGATGGAACTTTCTTTGACTTTGAAAAATGCTTTCGCAATGTTATCAAACATTGGAGAGAGCTTTGGCAGAATAAACTAGATCTGTCACTGAATGTGACTTAATACCCCCGCCAGCGCTTTGACTGAAAAAAGTGTCAAGTTCAAGGGGAGATAATTCCTCAACCAGGAAGAGTTGACACTTGAAAATCGCGTCTTGCAAATCTTATGATCAATATATGTGCAAAGTTTCAATACAATTGAAGGAAAACTGTAGGAGTTCGCGACACAAAACTACTAGTATTTTGTACACAGACGGACACACGGACGGACGGACGGACACACGGACAGACAGGCTTATTCCAGTATACCCCCGAAAACAATCGTTTTGCGGGGGTATAATAATCGAACTGGCGGCACACTGGGAGCGCGGTACACATGGTAAGAACCTCAACGTGGAAGTCAGTGTGATGTACTGAAATAATCCTAGTGGAAATTATCAGTTTATGACCACATTGTCACCTGCAGACCATGTATGAAAACACTGTGGTAAAACGATAAGTGGCTCGTGATAAGCAATTTATCCATTAGTCACATGCTTTCACGTGTATTCGTGCTTTAAATCTCCGTTAACATCACGTTTTTTTTTTTTAACATTATTCTTGGTAAACCCTCTCACAATGTTGTTGACACAACGTTATCCAGGTCCAATCTTTTACAATTGAACTCTCGGCAGGCTCTTCATTAGATCAAGGGATGTACTGTGTATTTTGGGTCGAGATCGGAACGAAGTTGTACGTGCTTGTCGTTGCTAGGTAAATAAATGAAATGATCTGTCAGAAAAATAAACTGGTGCTTATTGCATCTGCCACTGCAGTGCAATACGAAGAAGCAACAAAAATCTATAGGTGACAGTTGTAGGATGTAAAATTAACAAATCCGTTTGTAACAGACCATTATTAAAAGATGTAGGTTTTCTATTCTCGGCTTTATGAAATCATTAAAGGGTATTAATCCTCGATTATCATGAATTATGAGTATGTCTTTTGAACATGGGACATTTTATTTGTAAATCGAATATTCGCCAACTGGAATTTCCTGACTCGCAGACTCTCGCGATGTCTTGCTTAACCGGTTGTTACCCATGCGTTTGTTGTGAAAGTCAGCAAAATGGTTAATGTTAATTTGATAGATGGATTGTGTTGGAGTTTAACGCCGTTTTAACAGCTTAGGTCATATCGCCGCGGTCAGTGCACATACATATGTTTTTCCTGGCTTTCTCACACCAGTACTGACACAACTTCCCTCCTTTGCCAATGGCTATTTTTCTCACTTGCATCAGAGGGGAGAGGCGAAAAATCGCAAGAGGGAAAGTTTGCCTCAACTAGGTTTCGAACTGGCAACCTCCAGGTCACAAGTCAGATCTGAAAGATGGTACAAATGTTACAAATTCATTTCCCTAAGAAATTAAATCACATCAATAATCCGCAACGCTATGTGTTTTAATACCACTCTAGGAGTTTCGGCTATCAATTGCTGCCAATGTATCTAGTTTGTGCTTAGGACCAATATCTCTCTTCAACAACTGTAGGTATTTATACAGACATCGCGTGCTGTGGATCAGGCGACGTGTTTTGATCTGTATCTGCTTTGTGTTCTGACCTCAACTTTTATAAACAGTCATCAAAAATATTCAAGACGATCTACAACCTACATACAGGGTGTACTTGATGATTCGATAAATAGAAGTGTATATTTACTTTACATGTGTAATTAAGAGGCACAAGTAAGTTAGAAGTAGGCGCATACATTCAGAATGAGATAACACTTTTATCAATGTACAGAGCATTTCAACAACAGTTTCATGTCACGTACATATGGATGTCAAATCATTTTTTTTTTTTTGTTGCGTGTCCAGCAAAACAGTATGTCAAACATACTTAGCTTTTTCCAGCTTACGTAATTTACTCGTAATGCGAACATCAATTCTCATTTGAAGACCGCATTGAAATACACGTGATGTATCTCTTACTGCGTGAATTGGAAATAGTGGAAAAGGCCGTGATTTAACTTACTTCTAAAATTGACGTAAACAGCGTAAAAAAAGAGTAATCATGTTCTCGATATTTAATCTATCAAAAAAACCATGTTACTTGCATATTATATGGCTTGCAACACGCGAAAAGGAGCATTCGGACATATGCGTAAAGTGTCGTCTCGGATCAGCCTGCGCAATCCGCGCAGGCTAATCCAAGACGGCACTTTACAACTACATTATTAGTTGTACGGTCAGGTGGCAGGGGACTTGGAAACTTGTTCACGGCAGTGGTGAATCATGTCGCCACCTCGCCGAAGGGACTTGGAAACTTGTTCACGGCTGTGGTGAATCATGTCGTCCCGAGCCGAAGGCGAGGTGGCGACATGATTCACCACTGCCGTGAACAAGTTTCCAAGTCCCCTGCCACCTGACCGTACAACTAATTTATTATACTGCAAAGTTTTACCATTTCAACGTGTATTAAGTGAAATTTACCTGTTTTTTGGTTTCAAAATTTGAGTACGCTGACGAAGTAGAATTTCCCGTCTGAGTGCCCCAATTCAATGAAAACTGACGTCACTGGGAGCTGACGTCACTGAAACCTTGTTAAAACGTGCAGTTTGATGCATAATCTTGATGTTAATCTTGATCGACGCCGCCATTTCGG
Organism: Hippopus hippopus; assembly: GCA_946811185.2. Lineage (NCBI taxonomy): Eukaryota > Metazoa > Mollusca > Bivalvia > Cardiida > Cardiidae > Hippopus > Hippopus hippopus. The sequence goes on from OX328104.1 coordinate 12,202,595, forward strand.
ATGTTGTGTTGAAAGTGTAGTCATGTATACGGGGCTCCCGAAAGGGAAACTGCTTTTACGTTGGTTTTGCCAGTGTACATGATATATGTGTCCGGGGCAGATTATCCAATCAGATCACAAGAAATTTCCTTGCAGTATAATAATAGATTTTGTGCTACAGTAGACTTGTGCAAAGCAGAAAATTACATAAAAACGGAGTGTCGTTTCGGATTAGCCTGCGCGGACTGCGCAGTCTGATCCGAGACGAAACTTTACGCAAATGTCCGAATGTCCCTTTTCGCGTGTTGCAGGCCATATATGAACGGTGCTCTGGCAAGAGGGGGTTTAATAAATCCTCATGATACAGCATACTAAGAAAGTCGTCATATAATCATGGATTCATGAAATCCATTTTGTTTAACAAGAGACTGAATCATGGGTAGACTGGTCCTTTGATAAAAAAATGACTGATAGCAAACACTTTAAATTCATGTTAGCCGCGCTGACGGTACTTTTTGTAGATTCATTCAACCCCTTTTTACAGAGAATTGCTCATATGAAACTTAAAGCCGAGGGAGTGAAAGCCAAAACGAAATATTCTATAGCTACCGATAAAAACAAACATCGTTACAGAATTGTTTTTTTTTAGAAAAATGTTTGAGCTATTTGACCACACGCAGACAAATGCCTTGAACGACTAAAAAAGACACCTAAACTAAGAACTTTTTCCCATTTACTTTCTACAGTTTTTGCAACCCATCCAGGAGACAAGCTGAATGGCTATTTGCTTTGTCTGTCTGTCGGAAATAAGCACGGCAATATTCTGTATTGTTTCAACATATGAAGGTCTGTATATTAACCCTAGGCTGCTAAGCGCGACTCAAGAACCCTTTGCGGACAGTGTAAATCAAGATCAGACTGCACAGAACGTGCAGTCTGATCTTGTTCTACACAGTCCGATAAGGAGATATCTTTTCCTTTGAAAAATAACTTCGAAATAGCAAATTTTGAGTTTCTACTATAGGGTTGAAAGTTTTATTTCAGTTTTTCAAAGCAGGGTACCAGTTAAAACTGTCAACAGCCTTTAAGTAGAGCTCAGGAACGGCCTGCTCGTTTGTCCATTATTTATTCTGTTTAAACTCCCTACCAACCAAAAAATACTGACTTGCCAAAATTGAAAAAAAATAGCAGACGGCAAATTAAATGTTACTGAAATGACGCGATTTGACTAAAGAGGTAGAAAACATTCTGGAGAAAGGAGGAAATGCTATTTACGAGCATTTCTTTCTTTTTCACAACCGTTTAGATCTAAGGGTCGTTAAAACACATTATTATGTGGTAAATGGTTAAATTTCAAGTTAAACTGTCTCCATTCACAAGAATTTTATTGATTCTAAGTGAGGAGAGATTCCAGTCTGCATATAAGCTGGAGGATAAACAAAAAAAATCGCGATTCAACTTTCTTATTTTACAGACACCATTTTTCTTTCCCCTTACGTTTAATCAACCATTTTTAATGTTTTTATTTGGTTTTAAATACTAGATCTCTTTATAAAGAGGTTAAAACACATCACATCACACCCTTTTAACGCTTTCCCGCATAATGCCGAGTTTTAACGATTTTGACGCAGAAAGTCTTTGAAAACATTGTGAGAAAAGGAGAAAATGCTGCCAAGCAGCATTTTCTCCTTTTCCCACGATGTTTTCTCCTCCCCCAGGGACAACATTCAGAGTTTGAGTGACAAGTAGTTTTTCGCCAACAGATATTTTCCAATAAGACAAGTCTAAAATTTTGTCATCTGGTAAAGAGTTTAAGTGAAATTAGAATACTTACAATTATCATGGGGTCCTGTGTGGCTCAGTGGTAAAGTGTAGGACTCGTGACCTGGAGGTCCCGGGCTAGAGCCGCACTGGCTCCACTGGGTTTTTCACAGGAGTGTCCTTGGGTAAGACACTTCAGAGCCCAGCCTAGTACTGGTGAAACCCAGGAAAACATGAATATGTGAGCTGTCGCCTTGATATGACTAAAATAATGTTGAAAGCGGCGTAAAACACCATTCAAACAAACAAATACAATTATCATGTCGAGGAAGGAGGACAGTGAATAAAATTGGACAGGACGTAGGCGAGAGATGGCTTTGTCAGAGATCGACTATCATGGACACTGCATCAGTAGCAGTATAAACTAAATGAGCCATGCTTTGTAGAAAGGGGGGCTTAATGCATCTCCTTGATGTATGATACCAAGATTGTCATCACAGTTTTATAGATCAGTAAAATCCGTTTTGTATGACAACCTACTGAATCATGAGGTACATGTACATGCAGAAACTTGACCAAAAGCATTAAAGTTTCTGCCCACCTCACCCTGCACGGACTGCACAGGTTGACCTGTGTCGATACTTTTTGCAAAATGCATTAAGCCCCTTTTTCGAAGAGCCTGGCGCAAATATAAATTGTTATAATATGTTGGTAGAAAAAAAAAAATGACAAACATTGCACTTTTACAATCTGTTTTTGCCAAAAAGAGCTAAACATTCATTTTCAGCAGCAGATCAAAGATAAGACGTTCTGTACTGTCATATTTCTATCTTCATTGTCCATAACGGCATCTCATATTACCGATAGCAACTGCCGATTAGCTGCTAACTGTTAGATAAGTTAAAACGAAAATTTCCAGCCATTGGTACACTCACAATTAAGCGAATCGCCGAAAAATACAAATTTTCTACCCTGCTACCCACTTCATTCCTGAGACGTAACATTTGTAGCGCACACATGACCGTCATTTTTGTCCCGAAGTCAATTTGTATCTTTCTTGGTTCACTTCCAGAATACGTAAGGAGATTTTTACCTGTTTCAAAAGATGTTTGAATCGGACAATAGAAAGCAATTTGTTTGAAAACGGTTGATTGATTGATTGATTGATTGTACGGTTTTAACGCTGTTTTTAACACTATTTCAGTTATATCACGGCGGCCAATGCACCTATCCATGCTTTCCTGTAGTTTCTTTTATCGGCACAATACTCTTTCCAAGTCTCTAGCTGCTTTTCCATATAACCATCATCGAAACAATAGTCAGCTGTGAGAGAGGAATGAATCCTGTCGCAATGACTATCATCAATCCTCGGAAAGAAATTGGCCGAGCCGGGGATCAAACCAACGACCTCCAGTTCTTAAGTCCTGTACGCTACCGACTGAGCTACCGGGGCTCGGCTGTTTGCAAACGGACAGACAGATATTAAGACAGACAGCGCAGTCCGCACAGGTGGACCTGGTTCGAAACATTCGCTGTTGGTGAATTTTCTGTATGTTAAAGGACCATTCTACCCTATTCTGGCTTGTGGTTCAGCTGGATATTTAGGTAAAATGGGTCTACCTAATGCCACAACTTGCTTGGTATTGTGCGTTACAAAGATGCATTAAACCCCCTTTTCACAGAGCGTAGTTCACAGCTATAGTTGCCTTTGCGGTCGGTATAAATCAGGATCAGGCTGCACAAAACGTGTAGCCTGATCTTTGATCTATACTGTCTGCTCTGCTGAAACACTCGAGACAAGAACAATCATGCAATTATGATTATTTGGGTCTTATTTCTACACCGAATATTAAATGATGGGTTTATTCGGCGCTCTAAGGGTTAAGACAGCTCTTCAGATGAAGTCATATAGTAAACGATATGTAGCTGGCGCCGGTATAGAATAAAGTCAGTGTGAAAGATACCCCTACCCTTTACCCTGATCTTGAAACTGAAGTGCTTGAAAAACTACCTGAAGTATTTTATATTCTGAACAAAAGTTTAGAATAATTGAGTCTCATTAACTACCAATTAAACCGGTTGTACTTAAGAGTTCAAAGGGCTATTCAAAAACGTGGTTCATGAATTGAAAGCGGGTTCACAGAAATTCTGCATCAACCACGTGTAAGCTTTTGGCTCCATTACCATCCAATTGTTAAAAATAATCATTTCCAGATTTTGACACTGATTAGACAAACAATTTGCAGGAAAGTGCAGAAAAGTTTCTTACATGTACGTGCCAGTCAGCGGATTAAATAAGTTTCTAATCTTTGAAAACAGTGTACTATATTGTTTTGGTTTACCGTGTACATACCGGCTTTCATTGGAAATTTGGAAGTATCTGTCTGACTTTCAACAATAACTGCTCATATTTAACCCCTAGGCTGCTAAACAGAACTTAGTGCGCTTTTAGAACAGTGAATATCAAGATCAGACTGCAAGGGACGTATAGCTGGACGAGGCTTTTTTCGGTGATTAGAATTTTGAAGTTGGGAATCGAAATATTTCGATTTACGTTATTGGCCTGAAATTTCAATTTATTTAGCGGTTTGTAGATTTTGGAATCGAATATTTAGATTTATGTTGGCTTGAAATTTCAATTTATTTAACAGTTTCTAGGTTAATATGCCATTGGCCTCTCTACAAATATCAACAAGCTATGCTCTTTGAATAGCGGGTAAAATGCATCTACAGAAAGCACCGCAAAAACACACTTAATAACATATGAGCCGTGCTCTGGCAAAAGGGGGCTTGATGCATCTCCGTGGTGCATTATACCAAGCAAGATATTTCATAATTATGGATCCATAAAACCCGTTTTGTCTAATAACTGCCTGAATCATGGGGTAGACTGGTCCTTTGCCTTGCAGAAAATTGACCATTAGCAAAAAGTTTTGGCCCAGGTCAGTCTGCGCGGACTGCGCAGGCTGACCTGGGTCGATACTTTTTGCAGATTCATTAAGCCCCCTTTTCACAGAGCACGGTTCACACACACACACACACACACACATATATATATATATATATCTCTCTCTCTCTCTCGCAAATCGTTGGTTCAAAATCAAATGACAACCTCTGCCACTCAGCAAAATCGGCCAATACTAGAAAAACTTGGCCAGTATAAAAAAAAAAGGCCCATATAACTCAGTAAAAATCAAAATCCAACTCAAATCTCGGCTGTTAATAAATAAAATTGTCATTAATCAAGTTATTTCAGGTTGGCTAAGTTACAGGTCCTCGGTTTGCGCTATTAACCTTTCGGATTCGATCTAATACCGCAGGCCGAGGACATGTACATGTAACTGGACCCATATAAAATCATCTCATTGATAGTATCACATTGTATATCCATTCCAAAAACTTGGAGGTGGAATTTTTCATCCTTTACCATACAACACCTTGATTTAACGGTTCTGGAGAGGAAGGCTTTTGAAAACGTTTTTGGATATGGCTTGAACTCTGGAACCATGAACTTCACATCTTTTGCCATAGTGTTTTCTTGTTTTAAAACGAAAAATCTGATTATTCCAACCAAATCTAATTTTCTGTCTTCAAATGCTTTCAGTATGGACAATTCAAAATATATATCCTGGTAAAAGATTAATATAATTTCAGATAATAGTAGTTTGTTCGCAGTACGTTGTTTTATTTGTCTTAAATTATGGCTGACCTTTGTAAGTGAATAAAGTAAATCCAGGACGGAATGTCGACAGAAAATGTATTTATTTCCGACAAATCCTGGGCAGATATGGGTCAACGCCACCATATAAACAACCGATATCTGAAAATTCCCAAATTCCTGTGTGAATACAATGACTAGATTTTGTAATATTCAGTAATACATCAACTTCTCCGACGAGACGATTATTCCCTGCCAAACACAGTAATGCCTGCCGTCATAAATGTATCGATAAATCTAAACGAGGCATAAAAATATCAGAACCGGACCAACGAAAGGCAATAATGGCGTGCGACTTAATTTGATATATGTTCCCCAGTTCAACCGCCATTCCCGAAATCTTGTGTCACACTGTTACCTTTTGGAAGTATTTAACAGCTGAACATTCATCGGCTCATGACATGTGTACTTTCCCTTTAAAAAACACGAATTCTTTTTTTGCCTATTTCATATGTGTCGAAAAACCTTTATTAACAGCAACAGAAATTGTCATCATGACATTTATTGCCATGAGTACGTAAGAAATCATGGTCTTCAGCGGTAGAAGACCATGCGCATGTATGAAAACGTTCCGAAATAAGGCAAAGAATCTGTTTATTACATTGTAAGAATATATTTGCCCTCATGAAAAATACGTCAAAAGTGCAACATTTTAAATAACCCGAAGGCCAGTAGGCGCGTTTTTGCGAACAGTGTAACTCAAGATCAAACTGTACAGATGGTGAAGATGACCCACAGTCCAATACGGTAAGATTTTCCATCGAAAACAAAAGTTGGAATTGCAGTATTTTTGGTTTTTGACGATCGGCTTGAAATCATCATTTCAAGCTATTTAGTATCTTAAATGTTTGCTCGAATAGTAATATTTATTGGCAAGAACGAGCATTCCGTTTTGATTTTAACACTTTCAGCACTGAATAAAATAAATCCAACTTCTTTCCACGACTGACACGACAATCCAAATACACTCAGAGGGATTTTCATCTCATAATTTTGACGTAACAAGCCTACGGTATAGATCAAGGATCAGACTGCTCGTTCTATGCAGCCTGATCTTGAAATTTACCGTTCGCGAAAGCTCACTTTCGCCTATGGCGCTTAGGGGTTAACAACGTCTGTCATCGAGAGTTGTTTTTGTTTCTAAAATATTGAAACAACCCTAAAAAGCGAGAGTGAAAATAATGTTGGTTTGGCAATTGCGGATGTGGATTTCTTTAAAACAGTAAGCAGTTACATAGTCGTCGCTAAATACAAGGAGGAAAATTGCATTCTTGAGGGATGCAGATATGATTCCTTTTGCCAAGGAATGATACCGTCAGACTTTTGTGTTATTGTTTAGGGCTAAGAAGGTGATGGTGTTGACCTTGATATGTTGCTTACACTGACCCGGTAACTCCTTGCTTTGTAAGCTGAAAGCAAATGACAGGATATCAATAAATCAGCCTGATCTATACGTATTTTCTAAAAGTATATTGGCCTTGGTAAATACAAAATCAACGAAATACTTAGGCAAGTAGAGAAATTGCTCATTGCTTCACTTGCCAAAATCTTTTTAGATGTCTGTCAATTTAAACGGCATCAAAATATGTTTGCAAGCATAATTCAGGGATACATATAGATAAACACGTGCTATTACGTGACGATTGCTAACTTACTCTAAAACTCGGTGAACCAGAATTAGAATAGGCGCCTGTCCATACCGCCACTTTCTCGTTAGCACACGCTCTTTGAAATCCATTTGCTTCAATTGCTTTATTTTGGTTTTATGCTCTTGTTACCATGGCTAAACTTAACCCGACATGTGGAAACGTTTAACAGTTGTAAGTATTTCAGTTATGCTGCACTTTGTTCAACCCTAGTAGTTTTAGATTACTTGATGTATCAATGGGATCATTATCTCGGCAAGGAGTTGACGTTTTTGCTGATGATTTGATTGGAAATGAAGAGACCTTCAAGTCGCTGTTTTGTATCATGTCGCTGAAAGATTTCGATCCAAGATCAGTGTGCAAGTTCCGCGAAAAGGCTACATGTATCATTGTTGCGCACGGCAATGAGGGTGTTATGGCAATGAGTTAGGTTTATTGATAACACAGTATAAGTGGCTGGGATTATCCACAAAGTACTCGTGATATGTTTTTGAAAGGTATTGTTGTGGGATTTAAGCGATTCGAAGATATGTTTGATTGTGAGATTCACCACAATTCAAAACTGATTAATTTTCGAATTTAGCACACTGGTCTTTCTGAGAGGATGAATCCTGTTTCGCTGCACCTACGAAGAAAGGTATCCCTTTAACAGATCCTTTCATTTGAACCATCGGTATCATTATACTGCAAAGAAATTTCTCGCGATCTGATTGGCTAATATGCCCCGAACAAATAATCATGTATACTGGCAAAACCAACGTAAAAGCAGTTTCCCTTTCGGGGGCCCCGTATACATGACTACACTTTATACACAACATCCAAAATCATCGGGCGGCATCGATCAAGATTAACATCAAGATTATGCACCAAAAACTGCACGTTTTACCAAGGTTTCTGTGATGTCAGTTCCAAGTGACGTCAGTTTTCATTGAATTGGGGCACTCAGAAGGGAAATTGTACTTCGTCAGCGTACTCAATTTTTTAAACCAAAAAGCAGGTAAATTTCGCTAAACACACGTTGGAGTGATAAAACTTTGCAGTATAATAAATTCGTTGTACGGTCAGGTGGCAGGGGACTTGGAAACTTGTTCACGGCTGTGGTGAATCATGTCGACCCGAGTCTCTTCGGCTCGGGGCGACATGATTCACCACAGCCGTGAACAAGTTTCCACGTCCCCTGCCACCTGACCGTACAACTAATAATGTTTCGTCTGGAAACGCTTCCCATTTTACGAGTTAAAAAATTGTCTCATAGTAAAGAGTGAAGAAAGTCTTATGCGACAAATTATCGTATTATCAAAATGATGCAAAGTTGTTCTGCATACCTATAGGTGGAGAAATAATAGGTTTCATCCTTCATGAATACATAGCATAAAATTGAGCCCATAAATACACCGACATCTCCTGACACTCTCTCTTGAGGCTTACCAAATTTGAAAACAATGAGGCTAAATACAAATTGCTTGTAACGAGTAATTTCTTGTAATATAAGATTTATATCTGCATTTAGGTATTAAAATCTAGTTTATTCTTTTAATTCATATATTTCACTCATATTCGACGTTTTCTAGTGCATTTTCTTCTTCATGGGGCAATTATTTACAGATTTTAGATAATAATGTTCATGGAACTCAATTTGCATATCGGTTATTCGTTCTTGTTATTTGAGCACATGGTTACTAATTAAACTAAATTTTGCCAGAAACGGATTTTTTCTTCAAATAGTTTAAACAGTGAAAATGCTTCTGAATCTTTCTGAACCGAAATCAAAGTAGCATTTTCTTTCTTTTTTTTTTTTTTTTTTTTCCCACACTCAAGAACTCATTAAAATGAAAATTTATCTTTTTAACTCTAACAACTGTTCTCTTCCCTTTCAAATTTGGTTTTCAGTTTAACAATATACTCGTAAAGCGTGTCGTCTGCAAAGGCTTTCCTTACGGATTTGTTCAAAATTGTAGAAAAAAATTAAACCGATTCCATGGTCATCTTTGTATCCAAGTTATCCGTATTTTATTGTAATTACGGTCATTTATAATTTTCTCATAGAAAACAGTATGAGCCTACCATGGCAGGTAAATTAGTTTCATTACAGCTACGTTGCAGTAACTGTTCCAGCGCTTTATATAATACTCAATCTCTTTCGACGGCTGACAAATGATCCTATGAAAGTCAGACAGATTTTTTATCCTATAGGTTTGACTTTACAAGCGGACGGTATAGATCCAATATCAGACTGCAAGCTCTGTGCAGTCTGATATTGGATCTATGCCACCGCGAAAACCCTTGTTTTCGCCTTTGGCGCTGAAAGGGTTTAATGTGCGCGTAATCTTTTCTGTGCCGTTTTTGACATTCAGAACATTATTTTCTGTCATAATGGGATGTAAGGTATGAACGGGAAGTGCTTGAACAAGGTCGACAGAAATTATTGCCAAAGAGGCTTTTTGATGTAGACTACGTAGTGACATTCCTATGTTGATTGTATTTGTCATTTTCGCTAATAAAAAAGTAGACACGTTTTTTATTTGAACTGCATTTTAGAAAGACATTAAAAAATTGTAGGCCAACAGCCTAATAGTTGTGGGGTTTTTTTTTTGTTAGATAGTCAAAACAACAATATATTTCTGGGCAAATTACAGAGGTAAATACGTTCATAGTTCATGTCAATTTTACGCAAGACTTGAACGAGGATCGAAATAACTTGTCATACTCGAATCATATGGTGAGCCATCTTTAAAAGGACCATTTCTGATTTACATGTATTTACTTCAAATTAAGATTTTCTGTTAAACAATCATAAATACTACAATATACACTTTTCCCTGTAACCGTAAACAAAACATACTGTTGCATGGTAAAAAGCTGCAAATTTTGCGTTCAAATAACCGTTGGGTTGCTTTGAATTTGTTAACTGTTCATTTTGGTAAGATCAAATATGACTTTATCGTACTTATTTTAATAAGAGTCCACATAATCGGCGCGTGTTATTGATTACGTGACAATCCCACAAACGAAAGTCTGGTGCGAAATCTGAAATATCTAATGAGGCTACACAGCCTATAAGGAAATGAAGCTAAAAACACCCATTTTTTTTTTCTAATTTTTTTTTCCCCTTCTTCAGAGATTGTTTACCAGCTATCGCCTTACTTAATTCAGTGGTGAATCATTTTTTAACTTTGGTCACAGTATCAAAATCTGAAAAGTCCCTTGTAGGGAATCGTTGAAAATCAGTTTTCGGTGTAAATGAAGAGCTGGGAGATAATCCTAGAGTTTTGTGGGTTTTTATCGAGCCCAAAAATGTTTTTGAGTTCTTTGGATGTCTTTTAAGACCTGTCTCACATTGATATAATGCTCAAAAGCGTGTTTAATAGTGCCCGAAAATCACCTGGTGGTGACTCCCGACTTACTGTTATTTGGAACGTTAACTTCTAACCACTAGTAAGTAGTAACGTTAAGTCGTCGTAGGGAACATTAACTCGTCATTTAAATATTTTGTCTAAAAAGTTCTCAAAATATCACCTGAAAAATAAAGTTTTAAACTTTAATGTCGCAGACCTAGTTAGAAAAATGATCACAAATAGTTAATTCGATAGGCCTACGTGATGCATGTGAGATGTACAAAATGCCCGAAGTTTTTTTTACAAAGTACTCCAGTCGAATATGCTGATAAAAGAAAGGGAAAAAAATCAGATAGATTTCTAAAAACGAAAAAAAATACATGAACTGTTATTTAACTAAGGTAAAAACATACATTATAGTTTTTTTTTCAATTTCATTGTCTTAAAATTAAAAATTGAATACCTTTTTTTTTTCAACTTTATACGCAGCAGCCACGTTTTGTATCGAACGTTTTCGATCAGCACGTTTTGGCTCTGGCTGATCCTCTTTGCACGGTAGATCTTGTTTAGACACGAATGTATATAAAAAAATGAAACGAATATCTTATCGAACAGACAGGTATTATAAGTTGCCGCTAAGATACATATCTGGTGCTCTTTAGTTTGAGGAAAAGACGCTAAATGAGGTTTATTTCAATGCCAATGAGTCAAATATCATTCAAAATATCTAACTGAAATAGGGGAACACTAATTCGTCAATTGGGTTCTAACTCGTCAATTTTAATACAGGTTTATTTCCTTGCTTTCAATGGTTCCTTCTTATCAAAGAGAGGTAAATCTTGTAAGAATTAATATGCTAGAACATCAACACGTGGGTCTGATATCACTCATGCGTCTGTAAACTTTACTGTGAGCGTTTGCCCGAGACAGCTGAAATAGAAACCTGTCGCCCAAGCTGATTCAGTGGTGTGAATTGTATAAGGTAGAAGAATTTTAGTGGCTAATAAGTGTAATACAAGGCAATGGATGCACATGTTACCTAAAGCAGAAAAAAAGAAAATTTCTTTAAGTTTCAAAAAATGTGTGCCAGCAAACTTCAAGGTGACGTCATCAAAAGGATGATAACAAAAATCAAAAAGTGACGAGTTAATGCGTTCCAAGTTATTGTTCTTTTACGTTACACAAACGTAAGTAGCGGCTTACGGATGAAGAAAAAGATCCCCAGTGCACGATGAACATTTATTTCAATTTTGTTAAAAGGTGTCCATCCGAATACCAAAAGATAGCCTCAAATCCGCGTCAACCAATATTCAAAACACGAATTGAAAAATTCTCTTACGAGTAACCATGATAATAAACCCCTTTTTAGAGATATGTTTACACGCAGGTTTTACGTGACATGGACTGACAATTGGTTCATCAGAGTGCATTTGAGAATGTTGGCACTGTTTTCTCATGTGAATTATTTCATTGTATTTCATTCCGTTATCAACAAACCGGTGCTAATGTTTTCGTGCTTTCCTTGGGTTTGTAGGGAACAAAAATCTCTTTCGAAACCAGTCGGTGCTTTTGATTGTCGCGTTTTCAGATTTTTTTTAATAAGAGAAAGGTAGAAAGAAATGAACGAGTGTGAAAATTGTACACAGTACTGATTCTTGTGACAATGAACTAAATGGGTCGTTAGAACTTAATTTCCAATCCCATTATCAAGATGGGTAGTTGCTTGTATATTGCTCCATACAACATCTGGTCTTTTTCTCAAATGAAATGAGAGTATTGAAAGGCTGTCAGAATAGAACCACGTAATGGTGTTCTCGTAAAAACTACAGACGTCAAATAAACATGGTTTCCGAAGCTCATTGATAAGTTCATCTGACAACTGATGTACAACCTGACAGACCCAGTCGCTCAGTCGGTAAGGCACAGAGGTATGAATCCATAAGTTTGGGAGTTTCGAACCAAAATCAGCCGAGCTTTTTGTGTGGATGCACAGGTCATTGCTATAGGGTTCATTACTCTCTAAGTGCTGAACATTGTTTCAATAATGCTTATTCGGGAAAGCAACCAATGACTTAGAATGAATAGTGTGCAATATCCTGGTAAAAAGGAACCCAAAGAAGTATGGAATTGTTCACTGGTCCCCGTTATGTGATTGAAATAATGTTGAAACACTAAACAAACAATTGTGTTAATACCGTGAGAAAGTATGGGAAACTTAACCTTATCTTTACAAACGTGACTAAATTTATACTTTGCGGACACAGCAGACAACAATCAGCCCTCACATACATCCTCTTTGGTCGTGGTCTATACCATTCCACCCTATTTTGAAAACTTCTAACGTACCTTATTTATTGCTTATTTACTTTACAAGCAGTACTCTAGGAAAAGGGGAGTTTAATATATCTCTCTGATGCATTATACCAACCGAGTCATCACATAATTATGGATTCATAAAAATCCATTTAGTATAACAACCAACTCAATCTTGAGATAGAATGAACTTTGGACATGCAGAAAATCTATAAATAGTAAAAGTTTCGACCTACGTCGGCCTGCGCAGATTGTAAAGGCTGTCATGGGTCGCTGATTTTTGCAGATGTATTAAAACCCGTTTCGACAGAGCACGACCTATTTATCGTTTTGAAATGATGGTCGACAAAAATATCGAAGAATATGTGGATTAAAGGGTCAAACCTCAGTGTCACCGTGTGAGCAGAACGTGCAGTATGATCTTCCATCGAAACTCTCCGGTTCCGTGATCTTTTTTTCGGAAAGAAGATATCAAAATTGCAGTATTAATTCTCTTACTTTTGGCTGTAAAATTGCATTTAAATCGTAGATCAGTTGAAGGGTTCGTAAACGATAAATTAGCTTTGTTAATGAGCGGTAAACCTATCTATCAAGACACGGCAATTACCTCCGTTCACTGAGACTAATAAAGCTGTTGTGGCTGTCAATAACGAAAATATAATTGGAGAACCTTCTACTCACGTAATGTAAACAAACTGAACAAACGGAACTTGTCTAATGTTTCTTTACCTATAAAAAAACATAAGGTGTCGATGACTTGATTGTTTTTTTCTAATTTCTGTAAAACCTATGGCGAAAGCTCCGATCTTTTGTCTTTCGCTTATCAAAGCATAATGTGCGTTTATGATTAAATTTGAGTCAGGCTTTGTGAAAAGACAGCACACTACAATCTGCAAAAAGTATCGATTCGGACTGGGCAGGCTGACCTGTGTTGCATTTGGTAAGTTTTTTACATGATTCTTTACCATGATTCAGCCGTTTTATAAAAGAATTGGATACATATTATGCCACAATATATATATGCCCAGTATAATGCATTGCGAAAATGCATTTACCTGTCCCCCTTCCTTTCTCAGAGCTCAGCATTTTTTTTTCTTTAATTGTTCCTCACGCTAGCATTTTCCCTTCCTGTGGTTTTTTTTTTTTTCTGTTTTTCATCTACAACTGTTTCATTTACAAATGTTGGCTGGTAAACAGTGCTAATTTCTATTAACACTTTTACATTTATCACAATAAAAGATCAACCTTGGGCTGCAAATTTCATCTCAATGTGCGTTTTTGGAGAAAGTCGTTCAGGGCTCGACTGCACAGACCATGCAGTTGGTGAAACGAGCTTTTAAATCGCAATATTGAGTTTTTTTTAATTACTGGCTAAAAAATGTCTATTTCCATAGAAACATGAGGAATGATTAACTCTTTTTCTGCCGATTGCGATCATGAATGTTTTTTGAGGAGAACGCAAGATCAGCCTGCGCATACAAGCAGTCTGATCTAGCGCTATACTCTCCGCTTTTCTATCAGTATTTTTGGTTAGGTAAACCTATGCAAATACCCAAAATCGGCACGAAATCTATTTGGTATTAGCCAACAATTAATGTTCGGCAGGATAAGGGTTGAAAGGTATAAGGATTCGTTTAGCTCTTTCCTTACTGTAGACGACACAGGAAGCTTTTGTGGACAGTGTAGATCAAGGTCAGACTGCACAGAACGTGCAGTCTGATCATTGATCTATACTGTCCCCTACTTTACTTTAGGTTTCTGAGCAAACTGCCTCTTTATCTTGCAGAGGAGCTACATTTGTAGCAGTTGAAAAAGTGTAATTGATATATCATTTGGTAGCGGAAGGGGTAAGAAGGTAATGATTTCATTGTAAGTTAACCATCTAGCACTGTTTATGTAAAACCAACAGCACTGTGGGCTTGGCAGTGTGGTAAAAAACGTAAGTGGCTGTCATTTTAGATTTTCTGATACCATCAAGATGATACCACCGGTAGGTTGTTGTTCTGTTATGAACGTGTCGGAAAACGTCGGGAAATGGCTTTGCATCATTTCTATGATGTTTAAAAGCGTTCGCTACAGTATCCTGGTTATTCCGCGACGGTAAGTGCTCCTATTTATGCATTGCTGGTCACGTTTCTCTTAAACAGATGTTTGTGCAACTCTGTCTAAGCTCCTAACTGCTTTCCCACATCAACAAAGTACCTAGCCGTGTATTGCTCTAAAAAAGATATACAAAGAAAATATGGTGTGTGTGTATAAAAGAGAGAGAGTGTGTGTCTCTCTGTCTGTGCGTATACTAGATGAATCTATCTCTCATTTTTCGGATGTTCATGAATATCTGATGACACATTTATTTGATATTTTGAAGAATACTTTTTCTTATTTTTTTTATAGTTTATGAAAATCTAACAGTGAATTATATCCTTGATTCGCCGGTAAATCTTATAATTCGCCAGTAAATCTTATAATTCACCGGTGAATGTTTTAACTTTTAGTTTTGACATACCACTAGTATTTATAGAACAAGAATGAATTGTTAGCGGGTGAACGTCACGTATGATGACGTAGTTAACATCACTCATGACGTCATTATTACAGCTAGTCCAAATCCGACAATATTGAATAGATCAATTTCGCTTGAAAAACGCTCATATTTTTCACGATGAGCAAAAATTAGACGTGAAAAGGAAAGTTAAAATAACAATAAAGGCCAAATGTAAACAAAACGGGTGTTTAGATGCATTTGAAGTTATGTCATACCATTTAAAATTATGGAAATTATTGTGAAGATGACAATCTGTCATTGTACGGTTGGTCCAAGTGTTAGTCGCTGACAGAGAAATTAATTTCAAAACTAGGTTAAAACCTGCCAGGTAGCTGTGTCTTTTGTTTACCTTTTGCCTGATTTTGAAATTCTGCCAGCGACTAACATATGCCCCGACCACACGATAACAGACTCATCTCCACAATATTTCCGTATTTTTAAATGGTATGATTTAACTTTAAAGGTATTATGACATCTGCTTTGATATTTTGGCCTTTACTGGGCCCTTAAAGTGAAGAAAATTAAAAAAAATAGGATAATTGTTTCAGTGTATGATCAAAATTTCTTTCACCTCGTGACTTCGCCACTCCTGAAAATGTAGCGTCGCTTTTCACTCGATGAAAGAAATTTCAATCATACACCGAAACAGACGATTGTTCTCTATAACGTTGTCATTTAATATTTATTAAGTTTCAGCAGAAAGACGTCTCGATGTGCAGAGATTCTTTTCGTTTTTCGCCTTAGTATATGGTTCATTACCTATCCAAAACTGCCAGTTAGAACACCTCCAGGTTATCATCTCAGTGACCCCTCAAACAATTAGAAACGGTATAACCGTCAGAGAGAAGCCATAAAAATACTTTGGTATGCATTTGAAAACCTTTTCTCTTGATGTAAATACGTATGCCTGTTTGATCTCAAATTGCAGCTTCTATTTTCCCTCTTAACTAGCCTTTACAAGTCAATATATGTTTTGAAAAATGTTCACTCTAGACCTTGTTTTAAATTTTCCCAATTTACCTAAAATTTAAGTAGACTAATTTGTTGTGAGTTTATACATTTTACACTCAACGTTCAAAAAAATTTGATAAGTGTGCAGCTTTTCATGTCTAACAATTTCTTTTTTTTTAATATTCTTGCACTAAATTTTCTGTATGCGCTACCTGGCAAATTGAAATCATGGTTTTGTGTTCTAAATTTTGAAATGAGAAAGTATTGCTATTTAAATATGAATGAATAAAAAATACGAAATGCAACATGAATTCCTACTTTCTGGTGAAAAACAATTATACGTGATTATCCTGTAATGTAGAACTGACTGCATATTCCGAAAACACAAGTGGTGTGGTTAACACACAAACGAGAGGGCCAAGATGGCCCTGGATCGCTCACCTGAATTTTTGAGAGGACCATAGCCAATTTTTTTTTGGTATTCCAAAACTTTTTCTTCAATAACTTCAATAAAAAAAAAACAAGAGCACCGCATGCGCGTGCCAACGATTGGCTGTTGGGTGCTGGATAGTAAGTTAAAATTCTAAGTCGAAAAAGGGGCATAATTTGGCACCAAAGGATCATTTCTGTGAAACTATTTGAAAATCTGACCAGTGGTTTCATAGAAGAAGATTTTTTAAGAATTTCTTCATGTCCGTATAGTGCATATAGCCCCCCCCCCCCTCCCACCACAGCCATGTTTCTTGACGGATCAAACTTTCGCGAACAGTTTTTGGAAAGGGTCACCCAAGGAACATTTCTGTGAAATTATTTCAAAATCTGACCAGCGGTTTCAGAGGAGAAATTTTTTAAAGAATTTCTTTGAAAATTCCATTTGGTTGCCATGGCAACCAGAGTTTTTGATCGAATCATATTCTGTGGACACCTTTTAAAGAGGACGTCCCAAGGAACATTCCAGCCAAGTTTGGTCCAAACTGGCCCAGCGGTTTAGGAGGATAAGATGTTTAAATAATTGTCGACACCGCACGACGCAAAGAGCCCCCCCCCCCCCACCACGGCCATGTTTTTCGACGGATCAAAATTTCCCGATCAGTTTTTGAAAAGGGTCACCCAAGGAACATTTCTGTGAATTATTTCAAAATCTGACCAGCAGTTTCTGCCAAATTTGTTTGACATTGGCCCAATGGTTTAGGAGGAGATGATGTTTAAAGAATTGTTGACGACGGACGAAGGACACAGCGTGATCCTAAAAGCTCCCCTTCAGCACGTTGTACTCAGGTGAGCTAAAAAGCTAATTTCGTCAATTCCTATGTGTCACAGTCAAAATTGGTACAAAGCTGAGTCCTTCAGCCCGAGTTCGTACATGAGGAACGGGAGACACTTAAGTTTTTAGTAGGACGGCGAAGAGACCACACGGCAAAAACTCAACACAATAGTAATATTTCAGATAAACCACCTAGGTCGCCAGACATTACACTAATTGAGGATATCTAAGAAGAACTGGATCATGTACGACCTGAAAGCATCCCACATTGTCTTATTTAGGGCTCAAATGTTTCAGGGCGGGCTAATACGTCTCAGAACTATATTCAAAGACATGATACATCATTAAGATGAATGAAATATCGTCAAAAGTTGCGTAGCTGTATGTCTGGGTAATCTTAGTCAAATCCACATACTTATAACATTTTCTAAGCGCTTCACTCTGTCGAAAACTCAAAACTCGTATTCACCAGCCATTTTAAATTGCATACCTAGTCTGACTTTGACGTTAAAACAGCTTCTGATTGGCTAAACCTTTGCTTTATTAACCATTTGATTTAGCCAATCAGAAATTGGGTAGCACTGAAATTTTTGAGGTTTTTGAAAATAAGACAAAGGATTAATATAGAATTGTTGGTACCTGTATAATACCAGCCATGGTATCCTTTGTGTAAAGTGCAGACCAGAGTCAGCCTGCGCACCAGACCAACTGGTCTTCACATGCACTTAAGGATAGGGCACCCTAATGGGATTCATGTAATATCGCCTTTCACCGCCGAAAAAAAGAAAGGAAAAAAAAAACCGTACGGATTCGGCTAAGACTCGAGTAATCCGTAATTGATGCGGGGAACCAGTGTATATCGGCCGATCGATTACGGATTACCCGACTCTTAGCCGAACCCGTCCGTTTTTATCAGTTTTCAGCGATGTTACACGAATCCCATTAGGGTGCCCTATCCTTAACGATATAAATGAGCTATGCTCTGTAAAAGGGGGCTTGATGCATCTGCAAAAAGTTTCAACCTATGTCAGCCTGCGCAGGCTGACATGGGTCGAAACTTTTTGCCATAGGTCAATTTTCTGCGTGTCAAAGGACCACTCTACCTCCAGATCCAGTCGTTTGTAACAAAAGTTGGATTTTGAGGATCCTAAATTATGTAATGACATGCTTGGTATAATACATCATAGAGATGCATTAAGCCCCCTTTTGCCAGATCATGGCTCACATATGATTGTTCATGTTTTACGACACCAATTTAAATCGACAAGTAGATAATAAACTTCAACGTATAGCAGATGCCTCTAAATTTCGATTAGAAGGATAAAAATTAAAACCATCGTTCACCCAAATGTGTTCAAGATGAAGAATAAAGGAATGCCAAGTGCTTTATTGTCTTATTAACATTCGCTCTTTGAAATCTATTTTTTATGGATTGTTACTCAAGATTTTATATCCTTGTTATCTATGCTAATGAAAGAAGAATGTGGAAACAATCCAATTGCCTGAAAATGCCATAGAGTATCATACCGTCGAACTGGCTTGAACCTTACCACGGCTCAGCAACTCGGCCTCGGGTTTTGGTATTTGGCTGTCGTCAACGATAAGGACGCTTTAAAGCCCTTTCTAAAACAATCCTGTTGTTAACGGCTTAGAGGACAAAGCTTTTTTAAATTTAAATCATGAAAAGGAGAAAATATTGGTAACCATCATTTTTGACGAGGGGCCAACAGTGCCTAGCCCTAGTAACCACGTTTCAGACTTTGGCACGAAAGCTGCAACCACTCTGAACATCATGTATTAATGCGTGCTATTCGCTGTCTCTGATTTGCTGCCGTTTCTGATTGGCTTGAAACGACACACCCTTCAAAACCGCCTTACACCTTACGTTTATTCATCCCATGATGCAAAATAGAGATCGAAAGAGGGGGAGGGCGGCGGTGTCTACATATACCGAGGTGCCAAAAGAAAATTTCAAAGCAAAGGTTTCTAACGGTGTTTGTTTGCATGATGAATTTTTCAATGAGAACGCTAAAAACAGTTAAAAAAAAAGTCTCCCGTTAGTTTCGCCAAATACTCATGCAGAGCATGACACAACTAACACCCGTGTGTATATAGGGTCGTCGCTAAATACACACCATGTAATGCTTGCCATAGATTCCTGCCAGGATGCATACCATATGATGAAGAATCAAGGCGTGACTTTAGAATGAATGACTGAATATTGTTTTATGGCGAATCTACAGCTGCGTGACTTTGGAACTTACGGGCAGCGACTAAATCTCGTACGTGATTCCCGATTGGTTCGCAGTGGATATTGTGAGAAAATTCTGTGAGCACACCATTGGATACAGAGGGGGCGTGGCGAAATTGACATTTTTTACCTTATCAACAGCGTCTTCTACTCTTTGAAAGATAATTCCCGTAATTTCTAGCCACATTTGATATATGATTTGCTGATGCTTTAAAGTTTAAGGAGTCTAGACTTTTGTCGTCTGGTAAGGAGTAAAAGCATACGTTTTGTTTCCTTTGTGACAGGTGCAGTTCACAATCGGAATGAACAGTTTTGAAGTTTAATCTTGGATATACAATAGCCTGTCTATTCCGAGACATTCAGACTAAAGTAGCCTTGAGGTTAAACTATGTTTTACACCAAAGATATCCATTTCATTAATATATCGCACTACAAATAAACTCTTTTTCCTGCCTTTCGTTTTGTGTTACTTTTTTAAACAAACTTAATTTTTTTGACCACCTATTTGTTTTTTCGGTCAAGTTATTTTGGCTGGCAATAACCCGCTGCTTTGTACCCATTACGGGATGGGAAGTAAAGAGGATACAAAAATAAGGGAGTTATTCGCAGAGGTTAGTCGACCATTATAAATTCAAATCGAACTCTATATTTCAAGACAAGACACTTGACAAGCTGAGTCTCAGTTTATCAGATACGGCCCAAGGTCAATGTTTTCTATAAAGAGCAGCTGGAGCTGGATATACACTTTTTGTGCCTATTTTGTGCCTTTCTCGTAGGAAAAAAATCGTCCTTCTGTCTGAGATGATACTTGTCTGTGCTTTCCAGGTTAAAGTATGATTCAGAAGAAAAAAATACAGAAATCGACGAATCTGCAAAAAAAAAAAACCTTTTTGTAAATCCATAAAAGCCGACAAATCATCCAAGATGGTGTAAATATCTGACTAGGGTTGTCACAAGGCATAGAGTGGCTTGTAATTAATGGTCGGGAGAAATGAGGTCGCACTTCTCACATAAACAGACAATCCAGAAAAGCCCTATATAATCCCCAGGGGTGAATACAATGGGTCACTCGTGGCAATCTTGGGAGCTACATTAGGTTCTCTGACAACAACATCATTGCCTGCCATACATGGTAATGTTTTAGGTCATAAATGTATCAATAAATCTAGCGAATCCACCGATGCTCAAGGATAAAACCAGCAGGCAATATCATCGAGCTGGTTTTACTAACTGTGCCGCCGCAATGATTTAAAAGCTGCCTGATTACACGGACAATTACGACGGGAATTAAGTGGCTCATTGGCTTGTGTGTTGCTTTATTATCAGAAAATCTTAGCTTGGCTCCTTGCCGGTGGCACTGGTTATGTGGAGATGTCCCTGGCCAAAGTCTCAAATATGAATAAGCTGTCGACGTAATAGTGATTAAAGTATTGTTCAAAGCGACGTAAAACACCAGATAAACGAATTCAAATGATGTAAGTTAATCGACCTGATTTACTAAAATAAATAACAGCACAGTGATATTGGGTAGCTATCGGACAATGAAATAAGCATAACGAGAATAGGAAACAACAATGATTTTTCGAAGTTTTGCCTCCTGGTTCAACCTCTGAATAAATGAAATGGACCTGCTGTCAGCACACACAAACACCAAAAATGTTGCTATTCTGGCCAAAATATGATGCAATACATCGAACAGAGAAGGTCTAAGATTGGATTGCAGGTAACAAGTGTGAAGACTGACTGTGATCTACACATTCCGCAAATGTATCGCGGGTTGCTCTTAGATTACTTTGCTCTAAAGGCCCCGATTCCCCTAGATACTTTAAAGCAGAGAATACCACTTTGTCAATGAGGTTTTCACTTTTTATTGTGTTTCTCTGCATGTGTTGTAATCGTAAGGTCTGTGGGTCAATACAGTATCAATACAGGGAATTGCACAAACTTTTCCACAGTTAGCATAGTTAGTTTTTGCGGATGGTATAGATAAAGACCACACTGCACAGAGAGTGCATTCAGATCTTAAATCTAAACTGTCCGCTATCTAATTTCAAAGTATGACAAAATCATCCTCAACCATTGAGTATCTACTTTAAAAAAAAAAAAAGATTTATTTAGTAAGCAGCAAAAAGCGTGAAAATACTTGCAACTATAAAAAGCAACTTACTTGGCATGACGTATGGTGGACGCACACTTGATTCAGTATCTGTAAAATAATTGAAAATATGTATTAGGTAACATTTTCCCTCAAACCTCAATGCAGAGGTATGGGGGGGGGGGGGTTTATGGGCATTTTCAAACAGTACGAAAGTAACAGTTAAGAATGGTATTTTGGTCTCCAAGAGCGAAAGCTTTTTTTTTCCAAATATCATCTCCTATACCAAAATTATAAGCATTTGTTTGAATTGTCTCATCCCGGCAGCTTAAATAAGTGTCAAAAATGTGAGAAAGGGGTTTGAATACACTTGCAAAAAGTATCGATCAGTGTCAGCCTAAGCGGTCCAGAGAAGCTGATATGAGTCGAAACTGTTTGATATTCTTAGGTGTTTTGTGAACAAGGACCATTTTACCGCCAGATTTAGTTGGTTATTAGAATAAATGGAATTTATAGATCCAATATTATGAGATGACTTGCTTGGTATAATGGGTCACTCAGTCTTAAACTCCAATTTCCCAGAACGCCGCTAAAAGAACAGAGAGGCAGACGTTGAGAAACTAGCTCAGACAGTACATTTTGATCTTGATGAGACCCTTCCCCAGAAAACTAAATTGGTTGTGCGATCAGGTGGCAAGGTACTTGGACATTTGTTCACGGCTGTGGCTGATCATGTAGCCTCGGCTCGGGGCGACTGTATAATGAATTTGTCATACTGCAAAGTTTTACCATTCAAGTAAAATTTCCCTGTTGTATGGTCTGTCTGATCGAGTAAGCTCACGAAATCGAATTTCCCTTCTGAGTGCCCCAATACACTGAAAACTGACGTACCTGAAAAGTGAGGTCACTAAAAACTATGCAAAGTGTGCAGTTTCGTGCATGAAGTCACTGCTACTCCATGTACTTTCATTTAAAAATATGGATTTAAACAACTTCAATGCAAGTAACTACTCATTTACAGATTTGTTGGCAAACGTAAACGACCATTAGTTTATCTTTTTAAGTTACAATATATGGCATTTAACACTTCTCGGTTCGTTTACATGACGAAGACATGGCTTGCTTTTACCCCTACGTTTGTTTTAGGATGACAACAAACAATAACATAATCAAATATTTCATTATTTTTTCAAAATTAATCACTTCTCTCCGCTTTATTGAGAACCATTACGAGAAAACAAGTGATAATAAGGTGTATTTCTTTTGTGTGAGATTTGCTTCTATCCTAAGTTGCCATCTTGGATTTTGCGTTGAAGTGCACATGTTAAGTTTACGGGGCTCCCGACAGGGAAACTGTCATGTTCCCTGGAGCTTGCCAGTGGACAGCAATATATACTTGGGACATATTATTCCATCAGATCGCGAGAAATTTCTTTGCAGTATAATATTTTATATCATCCATGGTGTCGAAGGGTTGAGACCATGTATGCATGTCTTCCAAATGATTTTGTTTTATTTGCTCGTACGAAGAGAGATCCATTTATTTCCCAGCTTCGTTATTTCTATTATTGTCTAAATGACAATAGAACAGCCATTTAAAGTAATAACAAACAAGTAGTCAGTGATCTAGCTCTTTTGCTAGCATTGGACTTTTCTTTTAAATTCATCCAGGCCTATTTCTAGAAGGACAATTATGTAATACGCAGGATACAAAAGAATCAATCGGGAATTATATCATTTACGCCTGTAGTTAATAATGATTGCGATGTTAATGTGAATTCCCATGTGAAATGCACGTACAAGAAACTAGTTTTTTGTTTGAAGTTGCCTCGAGTACGCGTATACAATATGAGTTTTCTTTCAAGTGACGAACTGATGCCGTCCAGCGCTTAACCAATAAAATGGATATTTTCAAGTTTCTCGCGAATATCGGACGATACAGACCCACCACTAGAGTGCAAGTTCTAAGGGACCTACAGTATCCGCAAAAAAGGTTGAAGTTGTACTTCAAGTATTAAAATCTATCCAATATAAATAATGTTCCGCCGCATTTTTAATTAACCTACTTCAGAATCTACAAGATTTGACTCGGAAAATAAACGTGTAAAGTACTGGTTAAGTCCGGAATATAGGAAGTAAGCTTAACACAAACCCTTACTTTATCACACAAAAATGGCCGTTCATGGCCACAGTGGTTGCATTGTTTAAGGGTAAGATATTATACATCACAGATGCGACTTCACTTTCAAAATGCCAACCATCGTCGGAAAAGTTACGTATAGTAGTACTTAAAGGTAATTCTTCTTCTGGCTAAGCTATATTTATTTATAAGGTTATTCTAGACCAAGGAAGATTTTTATAAGCTCGACTAAATAGGCGTATTGCGCACATTCAAGTTCAGACTGAACCTTGTCTTATCGTGATCCATACCGTCCTCAAAAGCTTATGTTTCCGCTCATGTTGCTTAGATGGTCAATAGATTTTCGAAACAATGTTTCCATGAAGTAAGAACCTTTCTTACATCACTGTTTGTTGAGTAATTTTATTTTGGAAAGAGGCTAACGCCAAAACTACAGATTCCCGTGCAGAGATAATTCTTCATGCCTTTCTAAAGCCAATTTCGTCACAATCTTCTTGATGCATGACTTTGAATACATTGTTCGTATATTTTCTACTATCATCCGTCACGAGATAAAATGCTTCATTACGATTTTCGTTAACTCTCAATTTTCATAGAACGATCAAATCTTGGCAGTCAACAACAGGCTTCTCGAGACCGATTCTGATATCGGATTACGTCTAGACAAGTAATACGAGATCCCCCAATAATTATTCTATCATTTCAGTTGGCTTAGTTCTATTTTTAATTACAGCGTGAACGTTTGTAACCCTACACAATCTGACAATTTCGCATTTCCCAGGAGAGCCGAGGAAAAACTAGACATACTTCCCGAGGATGTACCTGAAAAATAGCGTTCAATTCATTAGAATAAGAATGTCGCTTAGATTAATTGGTTAATTATATAAAATAATGTTAAATGTTACCGCATATTATCTTTTCATTTGGCGTTTTTTTTTTTATAATTAGAAATACCAATGCTTTAGATCCAGTACTTTAGACTGTTCAGGAAGATTGGTGTCTTTGGTTTTGCAAAAAAAAATGTTGCTCACCATGATTGGGTCTTCCCCTGTTAGTATTAACGAATAAAATGGTTGCGTTAAGTCTTTTTACACAGTAGTTCTGATTCAACTGGAGGTTGCATTAGATCTCTTACCAATGTCTTCCTGTATTAAGGTTGCATAGGGTCTCGACCCTTTCATTATTTATTGCGTTCTTGTTTAAGACAGTAATTACGTGTTACTTTAATTAAAAATAAGGGAAAGAAAGAAAAAACTTTATATCTGGCATCATTTGGTTTCATTTATAGATCTTCTACAATAGTCTATATGCTTAGCTAAGGATTATATTCAGTCTATTTACATAGTGTTCGTGCATTTCTAGGTGTTGCATAAGGTATCTTAGTAAAGCATGCGAGCGTTTCTTGAGTCTACAAGAGGTCTCTTATGTACTACAGAAGGTTACAATTGGTCATCGTAATCGGTGCTCAGCATCATGGGAGAGGGTCTGTTAGATAATTTACATGTATTATTGTTACTAATCACTATTATAACGCATTATCTTTTTTTGTATAAATTGTAATCGTCTAGTGCGCCATTCTTTATTTGCAAAATTTCGTGACAAGAAATTTCTCTGTTGTCAAATTATGTTTTGTGACAAAGTGTTAAGAAACACTACTTCGGGTCAAACCTTATTATGATTAAAAGTTGACAAGTCTGTTTATCTCTCCAGTTTTCTCAGTCGTGATCAAGTTATGGTTATCAATTACGACCTTGTCAAACACGAAACCTATCGGACTAAACTGATCATTTAATAATTGGTCTGCAACACGCGAAAAGGGGCATTCGGACATTTGCGTAAAGTGTCGTCTCGGAGCAGCCTGCGCAGTCCGCGCTGGCTAATCCGAAACGACACTTTCCGTTTTCATGTAATTTTCGGTTTTACGCAAGTCTACTATAGCACAGAATATAATGTAGTCGTAAAGTGCCGTCTCGGATTAGCCTGCGCGGACTGCGCAGGCTGATCCGAGACGACACTTTACGCAAATGTCCGAATGCCCATTTTCGCTTGTTGCAAGCCATATGGGACAACTTGGCCAGTTTTGGTTT
Source organism: Hippopus hippopus (assembly GCA_946811185.2). NCBI lineage: Eukaryota > Metazoa > Mollusca > Bivalvia > Cardiida > Cardiidae > Hippopus > Hippopus hippopus. The sequence continues at coordinate 12,228,680 of OX328104.1, forward strand.
ATCATTCCAGCTTCCTCAATTACGATCAAGATACAGTTATCAATCACGACCTTGTCAGAGACGACGCATATCGGATTACATTGCGACAGCTAAGACTAGGTCCCATAGTGATTACTTTGTCATTTGAGTCGAGCTTATTTCTGTTTCTGATTATGATGTGGACATTTTCACACTTCTGACCGTTTTTATTTCTCTAGAGGGTCTAGCATAGATTGAACATAGCCCCATGAGCTATGCTTGAAGTATGGCTAACACTTCTCTTATCTTTGAATCCTTTACCAAACAGTCCTGTATTTAAGCGACCCTGAAGTAAAGGTATTCTGAAAAAATTAAAGCCAGGCCGGGTAGGTCAGTGGTTAGCGTATCTGACTCGTGACCAGGTGGTTGCGGGTTCGATACCCGATTGAGGCAAACTATCTTTCTGGCGATTTTTCGCCTCTTACTTCTGTTGCAAGTGAGAAAAGTAGCCAGTCACCTTCAAAGAAAGTTGTGTCAGTACTGGTGTAAAAAGCGATGAAGCGCATGCGTAGGTGCACTGAGCGGCGTATTATGACCGAAGCTGTTGAAACGGCGTCAACCTCCAATACAAACAAATAATCAAATGAAAAACAAATAAAGAAAACACTAAGGGAACCAATATTTTCTCCTTTTTCTCCCACAATGTTTTAAAACTTTCTAAAGACAAAATCGCATCATTTGATGAACATCTTGGTCCGTCTTCTTCCAGTGTTTGAAGTTTTGACAACTCGAATATTTTCTTTTCTAATTAATGGTTTTTCTTATGAATATTACGGGTCCCTAGACTACATTTTACGGTTTTTTTTTTTTTTACAGCAAATCGTTTATTCAAATATTGTGAAGGGGACACTTTTAACATTTGTATTCATGCATTAAATCTTGAATTGGGTCGAGTATCTTTTTTTAAATAAGAATTACTTTAAGGTAGTCTACCACCTTAGTTTCAGACAGAGATGATTTAACAAAGGTTCTCACGTTTACATCGAGAAAAAACATAGTCCAAAGTCAATTCAAACACCTGATTATGAGTAGTTAGGGCCGGCAATTGCTCTTTATCATACTAGTTTTTTACAAGTTACAGTCAAGTTATGGTCAATAATCTTGACCCTCTCAGTCAAGACACAAATCGGATTAAGCTGACCAGTTAACATTGGACATCTTGGTCAATTTCGATATATCTTTCCAATTTGCTGAGATTCAATCAAGATAAAAAGCATCAGTTACGACCTTATCAATAAAAACAGACATACGATTACATAGCTACAGCTGAGACAAGGTCCCGCAGTGATAACGCTGTCATTTGAGCAAAGCTTATTTTTGTTTCTATTACGATGTGACCACTTTCACGTTTCTATGAATTCTCTAGAATGTCCAGGATTGATTCGACATATTCTCCCAACAAATGCATGTAGTACCATTAAAATTTGATCGTTCAAGGCATAATAGTATAAGCAATTGTTAAACTTTATGAAGTCTACGAATTCCATGGTACTGCTTACTCAGTATATGATAAGGATGTCTCATCAGATAGAATGCCGGCGATTAGAAATAGCTTGCGTGACTAGTACTACCGGCTATTAAATCACAAGTAAGTAACCAGTTTAGTGCTTACCTCGTTCTAATTTAGCATGTCTAATCTCTACTTACAATGGTCATCTCCGTGCTTTCCGATGCCCCGATTTAACGGATTTCGCCTAGTTATCAGGATTGTACTGTACCCTGATACATGTATTTTATATGAACAGGTAATATCTCTACACTGATGTTGGAATTTCCAACTTTTTGTTTTGCACCTGATTTATCTTTTAGAGTACTGATCACAGTTTGAAATGTGTTTCAGTAAATATGCGTTAAGCAGGAAAAAAAAAACATGCATTCTTTACAGCGCCATGGCCTTCTCATAACACGGACGCAGCATACCTATTATGTGCGTCCTGTATTTCACCATAAGTAAGTGAAATTTGTTTTAGGGCACATCGACATGCAGGGTAACTTGTCATGCGCGCTAAATAACCCTGGATGTCGTTGTGCCCATAAAACAAAATTGATTTCATTTTATTTACTAGTGGTGACATAAAGAACATACATAAATGAGTAAGTAGTAACCGTGATATGACTGAAATAATGTTGAATAGAAATAAAACACCATTTCATCAACCTACCAGTATCTGAATGATATTGTCAGCCATTAGAATGAATATTGCAATATCAAGGCCATTGTTGGTAACATTTACAGTAAATATTGTAATTTAGATCCCTGGGCAAAACATGCTACACGTTTTTCTTTTACCTTGATTTCGTCTGTCAACCCTTAGGCTGATAAGCAGGACTCGCTTTTGTAGACGGTATAAATCGAGATACGCCTACACAGAAGGTGCATTCTGATCTTGGACTAATACTGTTTGATATGGTTAATTTGTTCAATAGGCTAAAAACACTCACAAATAATGTCAAGATATGCAGATTTACTTATTGTTACACTTTTGGATGCCATTAGATACTCTGATGGTAGCGAACGCGGTTTTATGATGCTTTCATTGTTAACACTAGACTTAGTTACTGCTAAATAATGGGTTAATTGGTTAAATATTGGTGGAGAAGAATCTCAGGGGGGATTGATGCTTTACTGTACAGAATATATGTAGATATTCTCAAAAAAATTAAACTACTGACAAACATGCATAGGATTTAAAAAAGAAAAGTTTTAACAGCTTGAAAATCATATGGGCATAGCTCTGACCATTGCTTGAGTTAAGCAATTGTTCCTTATCCCATAATATATTTAAAAATGTCAACTGCAGGACTTTCAGTCATACCTGTAGAGTAGGTAGGTGTCCTTTGAACCATGTACAAAACAACAAAGTTTTGGATATATCCACATCAAAAGCATTGCAGACGACAAATCAAAGGTGACTAAAACTCTCGTATTGTCTTTGAAAGTGTAGAAAATATTGTGAGGAAAAAGGAGAATTGTTGGTTACTAGCACCTTCTCTTCCTTCAACAATGTTTCCGAAAGCTTTTTTCCTCGAGCCCGTTTAAACTCGGGATTAAGTGATTTAATTTCTTAGTGTGTGACAAATCAAAGCTCTGCAAAAACGCTTTACGATGAATGTTACTGCAACAGAACGAAATAATCTCCCATCTCAAGATTCGGTTTCGGCTTTGTTGATGTTAAATAACAAAAAGAGGCTTTGAAAGAATGTTGTGCCTTGTGTTTGACAAAACTCTAGATATGCAACGATGGATACACAGGCCGATTTTATGAAAATGGCGTTAAACATCATACAAACAACTTAAGCTTGCGTTACCTCATCCCATACCGTAATTAATGCCTGAGAAGTTTACGTTGTATTCGATTACTAAAACAATTGACTCGCTACAGATAATAAATCGGGTATTTTTTGTTAGTTCCGGCAAATTATTTGGTAAACAGTATCAATATAGTTTTTTTCTCTTTCCTTCATGTAGTCTTGACAGACACATGCATATTCACAATGAAAACAATGAAAGAAGGTAAATCAGGATCGGCTGTGATGGTTCTAATAGTGGTGCTGAGGGAGTCAAGAAAGGATTGTGGTAATGTAGTTATTAGGAAATCCGTTACCATAACCCTTCCTTGACTTCCTCAAACACTTTCTCTACTTACCACAATTCATAAAAAAAAAAGAACGATTGTTGGTCGGACGTTTGAAGATATGAGGTATTGCGCAGTGGTACGTATTCAAGGATTGCAAATTCGAGTACCTGGCTCTAAACGTCAAGAATCAAGCAACAATCTGTGTTTCCTGACAGTGTTAAACTGTCGTTTTCATAATTATTATTATCATTACCACTACTTCTTCTTCTACTGCTGATACTTCTAGTCCCGTTGATTATCTAGTTTCAGTGGCGTTAAAGGTAAAGATTGCTAGTCTTTGTGCATGATTATAAAGATTAACATTGGGGTTAAGCTACGTGTAATATAACACATATAAATGTGGTACTAAATAAATGAATGCAATATTCTCAGTCAGTAAAAGAGTAAATTCAAGGCTGTTTTTGTTCGAATATCTGGCCAAGGAGTAGAAAGCGTAGTTCAAAGGTAAGACTGCAAAATCTGAGTAGTCTGATCTCTTTCTCTAGACTTTCTGCACAAGTAACTAAAGTCAAGTTAAGTGCTTAAGGCTTAATTAAGTCAAATGCCCTGAAAACGACACCTTTATTGCCCGGAATACTTTATAATTGAATTTGCTTAGTTGTGTGTCAATAAAGAACATAAATGTAGAAGTTAATTGCGTATTTTCGGAACGCCTACTCGTATGTTTCGGATTTGTAACATATTGTGATGCTTCACCACACAAAATGCGCAAAAGTTCCCTAAACTTTCATGATTTATGCTAATACCCATCATGTAAATATGGGAAAATCAATACTTTAGGACGCTTGATAATTGACACGAAAGCCATGCCAGGGTCCAGTGAAACAACAGAATCATTCTCATTTGAGAAAAAAAATGGATACTAACTTTGATTGGCTCTTCCTGTGATGCACTATATCAAGCAAGTCATCACATAATTATGGATCCATAAAGTCCATTTTGTCTAACAACCAACTGATTCATGCGGAAGACTGTTCCTTGGACATGCAGAAAATTTACAAATATCAAAACTGTTCGACCCATGAGGACTGCGCAGGCTGACAAGGGTGGATACTTTATGCGGATGCATTAAGCCTCTTTTCACAGAACATAGATCATTTATTTTGTTGCAATATTTGTCTCTATATATTTTTTCAAATGACCCTCATTATTAATATCCCTTATTACGTGTTCTAGAGATAGACTCAAGTGGACTCTACAGCTTTAATTTGGTTCTTAAATTTCTATTTTTTATGTCTTGGGAGCATTTGCTGTTTAACTATCCGGAATGATAGAGGTATTCAGAGTATATATCATTCTTGTGTGTAACCCCTGTTTCAGCGCCATAGGCGGAAACGAAGGCTTGTGTGTGTGGATGGATCTTTACCAGTAGCTTTTCTAGAGAGGCCTATAGGATATAGAGGATAATTGTCTGTTTCGGTGTAAGATCATAGACCGAAACAAACAATTTTCCTATTTCTTTTGTGCTCTTAACTTTAGCCTTTCTTTGTTATGTCTAATTTCTGCTCATCGTGAAAATATGTGCGTTTTTCAAGCAAAATAAATCAGTTGAATCTAATCGAATATGGACTAGCTGTAAAACTGACGTCATTAGTTATGTAGACTACGTCATAAAACGTGACGTTCACCCGCTAAAAATTCATTCATGTTCTATAAATATCCGTGGTATGTCAAAAAAAAAAAAACGTTAATATTAATCGGTGAACTATAACATTCACCCGTTTATTATAAGGATGTTATTCTGTTAGATTTCTATAAATTACTGAAAACATTAGAGAAAAAGAAATATTTTTGAGTTGCAGTGGATTGTTACTGTAATTATAACGCCGTCGAAATCTAGTGACGATTTAAGACTGAACCCACTTTTTAGCACTATTCGAATATTTCGTATGGTTAGACAATAGTTGAAAAAATATTGTGAAACTGTTTTCACCTGCATGCGTTCATCAGTCATCAATTCACTTTGATTATCCTAAGTTTGCACAAAAGTTTTCATAGTATCAATTGCCAGCAGTTTTCGCAAACATTTTGGGAATAGGAGTACATTCCACAGAATGTTGACTAGATCATTCAAGATGGCAAGTTTTTTTTTTTCCAGTTATTTTTTCCAGCTTTAGTCAATCCTCCGTATTCATATATGCCATTTATATAAACCAGTAGTGTACCTAAAACTAGTACATGTACATGTATGTAAGGTAAATGTACACTTCGAATCTTTGTATTAATCTATCTCTATAAACCTTTCATTAACTCTTTATATTATTGGTTGTTTTTTGGTGAATACAGGTTAAAACCCAGAACCGTGATAAGATAATATAAACATTATTGTGTTGGGTTTTAAAATTATCTCATCACGGTTCGTGATTTTCAACTTGATATCCCAGGTACAAGCAACAATATAAACTGATCATGAAACGTTTATCGAATGAGAGTAAAATACGAGTGATACAAGGCACACAAACGTTACTGAGCCATGCTCTGTGAACAGGGGTTTAATGGATCTGCAAAAAGTATCGAGCTATGTCAGCCTGCACAGTCTGTGCAGGCTGACATGAGTCGATACTTTTTGCCATGTAAACTTTCTGCATGTCAAAAGGATCGTTTTACCCAATGTTTCTGCCCATATTAACAAATGTTAACACATAGTAACCAACGGACTGCTTCGTATAGTTCATAAAGAAGATGCTTTAAGCCAACGTTTTCATGAGCCCTACTCGATTGGCCTTCTGTTTGTATCCTGAAAAGATTCTGCAGTGGATCACTTAGAAAACAACTTTGTTAGGCTTTCAAGGTTTAATACACGATTTCATGCGTATTTTACGGTAAACAAAAACGTAGCGTCCATAACGCACAATTCGCAAGTGCGTAATACAGAAAAGAAAACGGAACATTCAGGCAAATGTGGACATTCTTTTATCACTTCATAGAACAACTCCCTCTTCAAGAATTAAGCATAAAACTGCTGAAAGAATGTCAATTCCTACCCTTTAGTGAAAAACAACATATTGTGACTCCATCCTATTTCTTTTCGATAGAAAAATCACACTGTATCGGACAATGTCGATTAAGATTGGACTGTACGATCTGTGTAGTCTAACTTGATTTGCACTGTCCGCAATAGTGCACTGCGTCACGCGTAGCGGCCAAAGGGTGAAAGAGCACTCTCGAGTCGGAGTGCGTAATGATTCTGCACCATGATTACGCCCTGGGTAAAGGAAGAAGTTGCTCGTTACAATTTCTCCGTTTGCCACAAGTTTGTGGTCGTCTTCATGTGACTCAGGTGCCAACGATAGGCGTTCGGAAAAGGCAATCATTTACCAAGCATTGCATATATATCACCTCATATATTTTCGCAGAACAGATTACTTTGATAGCCTCTACGGTCTAATTCAGTTATTATATTATCGCTCGAAATATACGATATCCAGGCGTTAAGATCTTGTGCACTTTCCATGTTTTCCGCCCTAGTATTCCTAGAGGAAACATAAAAACCGGGAAGAAACCATAACTCTCCCATAACCTGTCTGTGAGATACGTAAAACATGAAAATCTAATTTTAACCGTCAAGTTGTAGCGTGATATTTTGTTCTGGTTTTTTTCTAATGAGTGAAACGGGGGATGGGGGCACCAAATGGTGCTCACCTGACACTTAAATGACAAACTCTTATTTGTGACCATTATCTCGTCTGTCATTTAGATATTTGTAGGTGTATACTAATACCTTGTTTAAAGAAAGAAAAGGGTGACATCCTACATTTTCATATTAGTGGCGAGTGATTTTGAGAATAGGCATCACTGTCACCTAAAAAAAGAAGAGTGCTCGTTTTTCTCATGCGTTTCACATACTAAAAAGGTCCCTTTAGGAAAGTTTTCTTTTGTGAATCTAAAGAATTACTCTCTCAATACGCATTCAGGTTGGAACGAAACTTGTTTCTGTTCTGCACCTAGACCCTTAAGGTTTCAAGACATGGTTATGATTAATCCTTGAAATCTATCCAATAAACTTTGATTTTGATCTAATATTTAAACTTACGTAGAGGTACCTTGGACACATTGGAAACCTGTGATATAAAAGTTGACCTTTCTTTTCTAAAGTGTAGAAAAGAAAATGGATGGAAAAACAGGGAAAGCACAAATGGTAATTTATTGTTCTTTTGTTAAACCGTTAAACGTGTTGGCCTTTTTTGACAGCCGCCTTGCCTGTTTCTTCCTAAGATATTAATTTGTTTTGCGAAGGAAAACACACATGAAAGAGTCTATCGAAAAAATACACATAGGTTTTCGAATGATATATGGCTAATGCATGTCCACCTCTCTCTCTCTCTCTCTCTCTCTCTCTCTCTTGCCGTTGCTTTGTAAATGTTAATATATTTTATTTGATTAAACGCCTATTTCAAAATAATTATTTTCAATGACGTACAATACAAGATGCATTCAACTCCCCTTTGCCAGAGCATGTCTCATATAGACGGAGAAGTCCATTTTCATATATCATTTGAACCGAAGAATTATCAATATTGGTTACAGAAAAAGCGACAGAAATTGTACTGGTTTAATATTTTTTGAGGCGGGTTGCGAAGCATCCCAACTCATATTTACCATGTGGAAAATTTAACCCCCAAAAATTGATACTGGGGTTCCTTAAATCATTTTGTCCCCTCTCCCTCCACTAAAAATACTACTTTTCTCTCAGTGATGTTATTAAATTCACAGACAAGCCAGCTTACGAACAGTGAAATATAGCATAAAAAATAAAAGAAAACGGAAATGGGGAGAACATAAATAAAAAAGGTCATAGTATGCCTATGTCGCCCCACTTCCCTACAGATAAATGATGCATAATTGGCTTAAACAGCGCACTAATCTGTACGAAGGCTGTACTGCAATAAAACTTCATAGACAAAATAAGCTAAGCTCCCCAGAAATGTCCATACTTTACATATTTTCTTTCGCATCAATGAAAAGGTTTGGAAAAGGGAATATACGAGTAATATGATACAAATCTTGCTTCATGTTGAATGTTCTACACATCGTAGCATAACCTGTAACATCAAAATAGAGTAGATATTTGTTGTCATCAAAACAGATGTCTTCCCCGAGAAACTTTGACTTTTCTTTCAACAAAAAAAAATAAAAGAAAATAATTAGGTACATAATCCTTAATACCTCTGTGTGACCATGACTGATATGTGAAGTCTTCACTCTACACGTAGTCTCATAAAGGTGAATATGTGTGTAAAATATTTTTCAAAATCCAAAGAGGGGTTTAAGAGCTTACAAATTTCCAGTGCATGTGATCTTTTAATACCAGCTGTGAGCTTGACCTTGGAGACCTGAACGAGAAACCTCCAATCTCAGACGGACAGGCAAAGCCAATGAAAAAAAGTCTCCTTTTTCAGACATAATCACCCTGACTGAAAACTTAGCATTTTCGGTTTAGAAAAACTGTTTATAAAATACCAAAACTAGGATGTGGTATTATTATAAAGGGAGATAAATAATAGTATATATTTGCCATGAAAATAACACGAGTCATTTCCATATAATTTTCATAAGCTTAAGCTTCTGGATGGAATTGACATCTTTAAATTCATTACCAGGAAGTCGATGGATGGATCATATCTGTAAAGTTTTGCCAAAAATCATTGGTTTCTGAGAAGAAAAATGTTTTAAATAAAAGTATAAGGACGCTGGTGAACGCCTTTGACGTACAAAAGGCCATTAAATAACCTTACTGGCTTTTGGCCAGCGGGGCTAAAATAATGGCGGCATTTGTCTTTGCAATACGGTTGCTATTCGCAAGGCCACCACCGTTTCAGGCTCATGGAGAGGTCGAATTATGTTTTAATGATATGAAACAATATATAATCAACGTTACTATGAACAAACTATGAGAAAAGAAAAGCTGGGAAAATTGGCTCGTCTAGCAGGGCTAATTGCAAACGTCGCGTTTAAAAATAGATGTGCCTAGGTAAAGCTAAGAAGTTTGTATTTTATGCAAATTTCATTGGTCTCTTTCTAGGCATGGCTAAACGCAAATTTAAACATGTAGTTTAAAGAAGCAAATTTGCTCCGAGATTTATCGTAGAAATACTGGTTTTCTAAGGAAATTCTATACCATTCCATCAGCTATGTAATATCAGGAAGGAAATGAAAATGCAATGTTCTAAACTGATATTAAACTAAATCAGTTGTCTTTCGGAATTTATAAAATACAAGTGCAAGAAAGCAATCAGGCGAGTAAATATTTAAAATACAGTGTGAAATTCTTCTGAATAAGGCTCAAGTTCTTCAAATCTCCATTTGCTTCTTTCAATATTTTTTTTTTTTCATATAATGCAGCGCCTTTGCTTACTGATTGGTGTGACAGCTAGATTTCAACTTGAGTAGGGTCAAACGCACACCACCTCAGCAGTACTTTCAGTGCTTTAATTATCAATAACAATGATTTATTTTGCCTAAGTTGCTCTAATGCAGATATATTCTATGTTGAATGTATCAGATGTTTTCTTTTCATGCAGAAGCTTGTTCATTTATGTTTTTTGGCGCTTCCAACAGTTTTTCGAATATTTATACATAGTTATCTATTCATCTGATATTTTGTGAGCCCGACTGGGTAGCTCAGTGTTTAGCGTATCTGACCCGTGACGAGGTAGTTGAGGTCTCGATACCGGGTTGCGGCAAACTTTATTTTGGTCTATTTTCGCCTCTAACTCCTGATGCATATGAGAAAAGAAGTCCGTAGCTAGGAATGATAGCTGTGTCAGTACTAATGTGAGAAAGCCAGGAAACACATATGTATACGAAGGTGCACTGACTACCGTTATATGACCTAAGCTGTTAAAACGGCGTTAAACTCCAATTCAAACAAACAAAAAAACGATATTTTTTCTCACTGGTTGACTTAGAAGACTTCCAGCTTTAAAGGCTATAGTCATATAGGTTTTAGTTCCCTTTTTATGTCATTTCATTTCCATTAGTAACTTAACTGACTTTTATAAACGGGAATAATTTTACAGGGTGTACTTTAAGGTTTGTATTACAAAGGAAGGTATTTACCTTTGCATATTCACTGTGATCATATACAAATGTTTTTTCCCCTTGGTTCTATGGTAAAGGTAGTTGATCCCAGCTGGTGGCACTGAGATTGCTGGAGAGTTTATTGGAAAAGGCATACATACATGTAACCCCAAGCTAATGCTGATTTCACAATAAAAAAGGGGGCAAATGATTGAGCTGTCGCACTGATATAACTGAAATTTTGTTGAAAGTTAAAGGCCCAGTAAAGGCCAAAATATCAAAGCAGGTGTCATAATACATTTAAATTTAGATCGTACCGTTTAAAAGTATGTAAAATATTGTGGAGATGACAGTCTGTTATCGTAAGGTCGGGCCATATGTTAGTCCCTGGCAGAAAAAAAGAATTTTAAAATTAGGTAAAAAGTAAACAAAAGGCACAGCTATCTGGCAGGTTTTAACCTAGTTTTGAAATTAATTTCTCTGTCAGCGACTAATACTTGGACCGACCGTACAATGACAGATTGTCATCTTCACAATAATTTTCATACTTTTAAATTGTATGATATCAATTCAAATGCATTTAAACACCCGTTGTGTTTACATTTGGCCTTTATTGTTACTGTAATAAAAAGCGTACTTCTGCTTGCACATGTTCATATTAGTGAAAACACATTTAGTGCTAGGGATCCCATTTTGAGAATTGAAGACTGCCTTATGTTTACAGTGTATTCATAAGCAGAATGTTCAGTCTGAAAACTTTCTTTTCTCGAATCACTTAGCAGTTTGACTTATAACATATCTGTTGCGTAGTATTCTGGGAGTGAAATATGTTTTCTGAATTTGCCGGTGCTGAGGAAAAATGATATTTCCCCGCTTTCCAGAAAAACATGTGATTATCTTCAAGGGGATACTTGCTCGTACTCGCATCACTGAAAATTGGAATCTGATAATTTGATTGGAACGTGAGCAGAATTGATATTTTCGTTTATCTTTCCATGTGGTATAAATACTAAACTTCAAGACTTGGAAGCTAAGCGGTTACGAACAAGTGTTTTCAATCGGAGGTTGTGTCTTCGAATCAAAAAATAGGCTAAAAACTTTTTTCCCATAATTCATAAAATCAAAGATACGGGTATCATTCCGTGACAGCCACCATAGGTAATTTTAATTTTATCTACGTGGAAAATAAGCCTGTGCCTTGCAATGGGTGTTTTGCGTTGTTCTGGTTCAAAATAAAACTTAACACATAGGTATATCTGCACTTCACCATAGTGTCGTGACACTAATACAGTTGAAAATTGCTACACATTAAGCAAATAAAGTAAACGACGCACAAAAACGTTGATGTCCTCGATGTTTTTTGTCTTCGTGCATCAGACATACATACATCATACATACATACGCACATGTGAGCAGTGCTCTGAGAAAGAGAGTTGTCAATGCATATTCGTTAGGCATTATACTAAGTAAGTTGTTGCTTAAAAAGATCCATCATGCCTAAAAACCGACTGAATCACAAGGTAGTATGGTCCTTTGTAATGAAGAAAATGTATCAGTAATTAAAAGTTTCGACCCAAGTCATGCTGTATTAACCCCATTTTTACAGTGCATGGCCCATGTATAATCAAAGTACTGAAAGTACAGTATGAAGGCGAGTTTGGAATATAGGCATAACATATTGCGATACATTTTCCTGTAGTTTAATCGCCTCTCCTGATACAGCAAAGCGTATAGGGTTGTGCAATGTTCCTGTGCAATGGAGACCAGTTTACTATCCTGAGTTTTAACAAACTTGGAGAAGAAGGCTTGTGAAAATGTGTTGAAAAAAATTAAAACGAAAGGACTTTTCTGAAACACTTTGCCATTTTATTTGAAGGAAAAATTTTATGTGATAGCAAAGAGTTTTGATTTACCATTACCCGTATATGTTTTTTCGTTGTATAGAAACTTAGATCTACCCCTCTATTACCCCAATAATGAGTTTAAAAGGTCTTTAGGAAGAAGGCTTGTGAACTTTTGGTGTGAAAAGGAGAATTTGGTGCTAACTAATATTTTCTCCTTTTCCTGAAATGTCTTCCATCCTATTTCAGACAGGTTCCATCAATGGTGCCAGATTTAAGTTGCTACCTGAAAATGCATTCAATTTTGGCAAGTCTGAAATTTTTTCTTCCTGTAAAGAGTTAAGAAAAGTTCTCACTTTCAAAATAAAGTTTTTACATGGCCTCTTTCTCAGGGTTGTTAAAACAGTACTTGATAGGGTATGGTAAAGGGTTGAAGAATAGTTTTTGCTTGAAAATGCAATCAATTTTGATAGGTCTAAAACTGTTATGAGATGATTTATTTCTTGAAAGTCTTTACCATTTTATTCCATAGACAATTTTATTGAGAGAGCAAAGAGTTTCTAGAAAGGTGCCTTTCAGAGTATAGAAACCGAGATTCGGCCTTTTAGATCACAATACTGACTTTTAACAATGTTGAAGAAGAGGCTTTTGAAAGCATTGTAGGAAAAGTAGCAAATAATGATAATCAACATTATTTTTTTGACTTTCTGACAATTTTTTCCATCTTAGCAGGGATCTTACATGTGTATATACGATCCCTGGTCTTAGTAACCCTTTACAAAAGCCTTTAGAAAATAACAAAAAATTAGGGCCGTCTACATTAAAGCAATTAACAGATGATAAGTTAAGAGCAGCTGAAAATGTGCCGTTTGGCTGGGAAAAACTACAAAACATAATGGTAAAGGGAGAAAATACTGGTTACTAGCATTTTCTCCTTTTCCAAAAGTATTTCGAAAAGTGTTTTTTTTTTTCCCTGAGGTTGTAAAAATTTTGTCTTTCGGTTAAAAGGCCTTTTTTTTTAAATTGTTTATCATTTTATTTGAAATATATTTTATCAAGATTGAAAAGAGTTTCAAAACAAACGACTTTCGATGTTCAAAACGGAGATTTAACTTTTAGATTACAATACATGTGCTGAGTTTTAATGACCTTAAAGAATGGGGCTTTTAAAAAAAAAGGAAGAGTATTTTGAAACCTTGCAGGAACATGAGAAAATACCGGCAACGAACATTTTCTCCATTTCGCACAATGTTTACCATCCTATTAAGGATAACCAACATCATTTGACGGTTGACTTCATAGGTCCTATGAGGGACGTCCGAGGATGTTCTCTGTTTATACGATTCTTGTAATCTCTGACCCTGTTAACCCTTAGAGCGCTGGATTGATGAAATTGGCATTTTCCATTTCGGGAAAAATGCTTAATTATTGCAACTCCATCCAGGGCTGTTTTAGTCGGATTATTACAAGGTAGCTCACACTGCAGATCCGACATAAGATTGCATATTCTGTGCAGACCATAGATTCATCTTCCTTGTCTGCAAAAGAGACAGACGTAATAAGCGGTCTAAGGGTTCGTTGACGTTAGCGCTTGTGTTTCATTTATCCCGCGTAACCGGAATGTACGTTCAGCTTGTCGGCAAACATGAAAGCAAAATGATTGCCCACCCGTCAGTTGAGATACACCCTATTCCTTTGTTCGACAATAATATATCGTATACAGTTACACAGATACAGGCCATTGGTCTGTGTCCTTAGAAAAACATGGACACGTCCGATGCATTCTAGGACTGTTGGATTCTCTGTGTCAAGATAATTTTATCATTGTGTTATTCAGTTTTGAAAAGAAGTGTAGCTGAAGGAAATTTTTTCGAGGAAAATAAACGGATTATATTACGTAAAGATTTCAGTTCTAATAATGATGGAGGTAAGTGATTATGATAACAATTCATTGCAATAAGCGTTTATTCTTTACAAAATTTCAGACTAAGTTGAAATTGAAAGCATTTGCAGACGACAGATTCAGGGTGGCCCAAATTAGGGACGAAATTTACTCTTGATAGGGTAGAAACATTGTGGTAAAAGGAAAAAAAATGCCGGTTTCAAGCAATATACCCTTTTCCCTCGATGTTTTTAAAAGCTTGCTTTTTCAGAGTCGTTGCAAGTCGGCATTGAGTGGTAAAGGGTTAAATATTTATGAATAACTGCTGAACGTTAAGCACCGTGATGATCAAAAGAAGAAATTAAAACTTTTGCGTGATAAAACGGTTACAGATCATGTTATTGTCATTTTTGACGTAGTAAAGTCCGATCATACTCGTACATAAGGAAATAAACAATAAGACTGGAACCCAGGTTATCCCCTGCTATACATCGGTACATTATTCTGGCCGGAACTACTTCGAAATGACACATATTGTGATTTCAACTGATTTACCTTTTTCTTTTCACGGGTCTCCGGAATCAAAACTGGGCCACGCTGATGCCTAACAATAACCTATTCATTAATCATAATGTCAAGGACAACTTTGATAGAAGAAAAAGATATTTCTTTGAAAGAGAAATTTTTGTATAAACACTTGATGATTCAAAGGAATTTATTTCATTGAAATTTTACTTCTCATAAAGGCAGAATAATGTTGTCAACAGAGAAAAGAGGTCTGTCAGCGATACGTCATTCAAAACAGCTATCCGATTGGTTAGTTCAGGGGTCGTAAATTTACATATACGATCCCTCTGGTTAGTTGTTTATGCGTTGTGGAGTGGAAGTATGTCCGAATGACGTCATTTTAGTAGGTTTCGATTGGCTTATTACAACTACAGTTTATTTGTTGCTGTAGCAACACCATTGTAACAATCAACTGATCCAAAGTATTTTGCATTTGTCAAAAACGATTCTTTTTAAGAATTCGATTTCATTCCTTCTAGAAATTTGAAGTTTCTTCTTCCTGATCTGATTAAATTTACAATAGTCTCGACATTATTTTGTTATGTACTCGAGAAGTATCGAACTACTTGAAAGGCGTTTGGATAATGCTGTTCAGAGGCATTTGCAGCAAACTGCCGAGCGCTGACATATGAAGGCGAGAATGAAAATCTCGCCTTCAAAAAACTACATGGCGGCAGGCGGACAGGCAAGACAACGAGGAGACATAAAACTCTCCCAGCCTTGCCGTTGGGGCCACTCTCCTTAAACATTCGACTTTTAACCCTGAGGCTGCAAGGCACGCCTCTACCGGACAGTGTAGATCGAGATCAGAATGCACAAAACGTGCAGTCTGATCTTGGATCTACATTGTCCGATATGGAGATATTTTCGACAAAATTATACGTTTGAAAAAGCAACATGGGAGATTTGGCTATTGAATTGAAGGTTTCATTTAATTTGTTTAGTAGGTTTAGTGTTTAACCTCGAATTAATAGAATCGACAATTCAAGTTGTGTGAACAATGTGGGGGACATTGGTGTGGGGGTTAAGCGTTGGCGTCTCACACAAAAGGTTCTGGGTTTAAATCCCGTACTGAGCGGGGTGAACCTTCGTAACTACTCGCATCGCGACGCGAACAATGGTTATCGTTTCCAGGAAGCAATCATGGAGACTGATTGATATTAGTTGTGCCTAGAATATCTTAAAATTGCAGACAGTCTACATCCAAGATCAATTAGCATTCTTTTTACTTTGCTCTTGATCTACGATTTCTGTTAAAAAAAAAAAAAATACGACTTGTGTTTGTAGTTATCGGGGTGGTATATAATAATTAGTCGGACTGATGAAAACTATGCACCGTTTGGGATTGCACGAGGTTGTACTTAAATACTGATCGTTGGAAAACAATTAGTTGTCTTTAACACGCAAATGCTTCTTTTTCCTAGATGATTTACAAATGGTTTAAAAACAAGGTTTCATTTATTCCTTTATGTAACTTGTAATAGTAAAGAAATGGGCAGGCTTTTAAAAATTCCTGTAAAGCATTAAGTTACATGAACAATAAGTGGATGATGAACGATAGTTGGTCTCCATGACCTTTATAAGTCAGCAGGATAAAAACTTGTTTTCCTTATCTTAGCATTTTTAAAGACGATCGCCTCACTCTCATCAATCATTGTTTTGTCAAGGGAATCTCGTCTTTGATTACACTCGAGCAACTTTGTCTGGCTCCGCGGTGATTATTCCATCATTCAAAAAGAGCTTCTTTTACTTTCTAATCACCGTATATATCTAGTGGTGACACAAAAGTAGTTATTCAAATTTCTCTGGAGATTTAGAGAAACGGAATCACAAACGTTTCAGATAAGCTTTCGAATGTTGTATAGAAGACCAAACAATGTTCGTCATTGTTCAATCACTTACCATTGAACAACATGTATCGCGTTCCATGCACTTTGTTTTCATTACATTTTATTTGCACAAAACTAACACGTTGTTTTATCACATTTTCACTTTTATAGAGAAAATATCAGATATCCTATCGGTTGTACGAAAACGAATGATAGCTGTGGTCTGGCAAAAGGGGCATTTATGCATCTCATTGATACATCGTACCAAGCAAGTCATCAGCTTATAAAGGATCCATAAAATCCATTCTGTAAGACAACCGTCTGAATCATGGGGTATACTGATCCTTTTACATGCAGAAAACTGACCAATAGCAAAAAGTTTCGATCCATGTCAGTCAGCGCGGACTGCGCAGGCTGACTTGGGTCGATACTTTTGCAAATGCATTTAGCTCCCTTTTCACAGAGCATGGTTCATCTGAAGGGGCCCAATTTTCTATGGAATGTATAGAAAGATGCAAATATCTATGTCTTCAAATTTTATCATGCTAACTGCTAATAAGCGACAGAACCATGCCGCTTTACTGATTTCGAACAGATATGTGATATCTGGAACAATCCATTGGCGGTATAAAATATAGGTATGTAACATATTGCTTTGAACATGTCGTAAAAGATCTGTCCCTGTTAAACTACTGAACAAAACAAGAAACGGAGGGGGGCTTCATTCATTCAAAAAAACACAAAAAAAGACACAAATATAACAATTTTTGTGTCATCAAGCAGGAGACCCAGGACGTTGTTCCAAGGTTGTTCCTGGGGCAGAAATTCTGCCATTTCACTTCGGTGAGCATTACATCTAATTTACACAATAAAATAGCCTCAGGGTTTGGATTAGGAGTGGGAGGAAGGCAGGAACACTGGTTTTATTAATTGAAGTCGTCAAGCTCTACTGTGCATATACAAAACCGAACAGTTTAGATCAAGATAAGATTGCACAGTTCTGTGCCTGTATTTACCAACCATCTAAATGGCATTAGTTGTCCAATTTTCAAGAATGTTCTAAATGTAGAAAGTAAGATAATTCTAATTAGCTACACCAAACGGTTAAGTCCATTTTAGAGTAAGAATGGCTGGTAACTACGCGTACAGTATCCACTGTGCTCTGTTTGTCCTGTAATGTTCTGGCCGAAAGAAACGAAGAGTCACGGTGTCTCCTCAACATCTATTTTCTACGTGGATGTTCCTGAAGAGTTAAAAAATTATCATATCTACCGTTGACCAAGTTTTATCACCTTTGGCATTTAACTCTTTCTCTGCGAACTAAAAATTTTCGACTTTTTATTGAACACTTAAAGCAGATTTCATCTCATTTTAGTATGAAGTCACGGACGGTGCTGATCAAAGATTTTATCCAGTCAAATCGCAAAGAAATGTGTCGAAAATTAGAACTTCTTGAAGTTTTTATGCAGATCTCAAGGGTATCTGTAACTAATTTCGTAATTCATTTTGAATATCGTGAGCACTCAGCTTTCTTCATTTCTAAGTTCAAGCCAATACAGTTTTCCGAGTCCCGCAGCGTAGTCGGTAGCGTACGGGGGATGAAATCAGGAGACCGTTCATTTGAATCCCTAGCTCGGCATATTTCTCTCAGAGGACTGATGATGGTCATTGCGACAGGGTCATTCCTCTTTCACTGCTGTTCATTGTATCGACGATTTTTATTTGAGAAAGCAACTGGTGGCTTGGGAAGAATAATGTGCAAATTACTTGTAATAAAACTCAAGGAAAGCATAAATAGGTGCACTAGTCGCAAACAAAAAAATTAAACTTCCTAAAGCAAATAAGCAGCAGATGATTTAGCAAAAATCGTTCATTAACTGGAAAACACCAAGTCCATAAATATCAATCAATCAGTTCTTTAAAAATATAGTGGCAAAATCACTGAAAAGCCACAACCTTGGACACTGTTGAGCGGACATTAACCCTTACAGCGCCTTTCACAACTCTCTTTGCATTTCCGGACAATGTAGATTAAGACCAGACCGCACAACACGCAAGACAACCTGCGAATCACACTGTATGCATACCTTGTTTGACTGAATATGTCAACGATGCTTTGTTAGAACCACTTTTGAAATAAAACGGATATTTGTAACAATGCTTAATCGGAACTCTATGAATTGAACCTTTCAGCCCAAATGGTGAAATAGGACCTTTGTGGACTGAATGGATTAAGTTCAGCCTGCTCAGAACGTGCAGTCTGATCTTAGACCATGCAATCCGCTTGTAAAGTAAATTCTATAAAGTACAAGTCTTTCTAAGTCTCAGTGATTACACTTTCAGCTATCGGAGGAGGGCGAATTCCTATTTTGCGCTAAAAGGGTTAAGACACGTCCTGTCACCAACAGGTGCGCTACCACAAATATAGATATCCGGTGTATGACCTATATACATGTACATGTACTATGTGCCCGTGACTTTTTTCTCTATGTATTTACCCTTTACCAAACTATCCCGTTTTAATGACGACCATAAGAAAGAAGGCTTTTGAAAACATTGTTTGGAAAAGGAAAAAATGCCGATAACCGGCATTTTTGTTTTCTTTTCCCCCAATGTTTTCTATCCTTTCAAAGACAAATTCCACTGTTCGAACCGCATGTGCTATGTCGTCCGCAGATGCTTTGGAACTGGACAAGTTCAAAATTGTGTTGTATGGCAAAGAGTCAAATCAGTTACAGTATGTACGCATGCGAATGATAGATAAGTCCAGTAGCTCCGTCATCCCTAATTATTGGATCGGGCAACCAGAACTGATCCTGCACTTTTTAAGAAAGAGAGAGAGAGACAGACAGACAGACAGAGATAGGGGGAGAGAGAGAGGGAGAGACAGACAGACAGACAAACAGAGAGAGAGATTAAAGAAACACATTCCTTCAAAAACTTAGGAAAAAAGACAATGTTTGACGTAGACCGGAGCAAGCTGCTTCTAACACATCTGTTTTCTCCAGGAAAAATACAAAGATACTTTTTTCCCACTTAGTTTTGTCGCAGGTAATATAAGAGACTTTTGTTGCCGAAATTAAGTTCAGTTTTTGTTGGAAAGCAGCTAGTGGCTTGGAAAGAATATGGTGCCAAGTAATGGTAAACGAAATTCAAGGAAAGCATGGATAAGTGCACTGGCCGCCGCAATATAGCTGAAATAATGTTGAAAATAACCAAACCGATTGCGTGGCTTTTGTGGACAAACCTACATAGTTTAAGTATTAGATGAACGTGCAATGTGATCTTGAATATTTTCCCCAAACTGTAAATTACAATTCTTGAGTCTTGTAATACAATACAGCCATATTGCTAATATATATCGCTGACTGCAAGTGCTACCTTCCTTTACCTCTAAAATCAATAGATTTGTCTATAGCCATACCATATTGAATAAAAAGACGGTTTCGTCATTTAAAAAAAAATCCCATACGTTTTATAAGCAGAGCTCGAGCTGACATATTATGCGTTGAAACCCTAAGGTGGCATAATGCATCTTCGTATACCAGTATACCAACCAAGTCGTTGCATAAAATGGATCAATGTTATTTAAAAACCAGCAAAAATTACGAGGTAGAATGGTCCTTTGACGTGCGGAAAATTCACCGATAGTGAAAATTTTCGACCATGTCAGCCCGCGCGGACTGCTCAGGCTGACACGAATCAATACTCCTTTTGTGCAGATGCATTTAACCACATTTTCACTGAACGTGACTCACAGATCGAAAATACTTGTTTCATATATTTGGCCCTCGAAAAGTTAATGTAGTTATAATTAGATTTACAGCGAGTGTTTGATCATAAATCCGAATTATCTACAGGTATAACAGAAAAATATTTTTTATCGCCTCTATCAGCCTTCTTGAGGAGAAAATGTTGTAATTTTTTTTGTTTAAATACGTCTGTTACAGAAAATTGAAAACTGAAAACTTTCATGGACTGGTTTCCTTACAATCAGCCAGTTTCTTATATCACAAATTTGATATGTGAGGAGTTTTTCACAGAAGTAACTCTTTCAACGCCATCAGCGAAAACAGGAGCTTTTGCGGACGGCATAGATCAAATTCAGACTGCACAGAACGTGCAGTCTGATCTTGGATCTTTACCGTCCGCTTGTATAATCAATCTTATTCAATAAAAATCTTTCTGAGTTTCAGTGGATTATATTTTCAGCCGTCGAAAGTAGTTCAGCTTATACGTTTTGCGCTGATGGTGTTAAACCTAGACGCTAAATGAATGAAATGCACATTTTCAATCACGAAAAAGGCAAACGCACATCATTCTTAAGATGTTTTGTCGAGATTTGACAATACATCGGATGTTGAAGATCATAGGTCGGGACCGACTGCTCTGTCTGCAATTTGATCTTCGATAAAACATCAAATTTTAGAGTCTTCCAAATTAAAAGCATCTGCAGAGATCAAATCTGAAATGAGCTGAAGTTCTTTGACAGGGAAGAAAACATTATGGGAAAAGAAGAAAATGCTGGTTACCAGCATTTTCTACTTTTTCAACAATGTTTTCAAAAGACCTCTACTTCAGTGTCGTTAAAATTCGGAATTGTGTGGAAAAGGGTTTGGTCATTCTGCATTGTCTCTAAATCTCTAGACATTCTAACTAAATTTTTCCATGAAACAAATCGCCACAGGCAACATTGTAAAACACCCTTTTGAAAATTAGTATCAAAATAAATTCGGTTTTGATTCATTAATATACGTGAACACATTTTTAACAAGGAACTTGTTCCTTACAGAAAAAGCCTTTTTTTTGCCACAATGTTTTAAAAGGTATCAGCTGGTAGATGGAGTATTTTCCCAAGCAAGATAAAATGCTTTAAAGGGTTCTGCTGATCAACAAGACTGACTTAAAACTCGAGATATGTATCATTGGTATAGAGGTAATAATACAACATGCTTCGAGTTATGGCAAAATTGTTGTCTGTTTTGCAACACGAATAAAAACACTCAGATGTGTTAGAGGAGTGCATCTTTTTCGTGACAGATACTGCTATATATATATTTAATTTGGGTACCTTCATGCTTGTAAAAATGGTTTAGCTAAAATTCGGACGAGGGAATACCTAACAAAAACCCTTTTGCGAACTGTGTGGCTTACTGACCGAGAAACCGGTCCTTGCGTGGGGTGTGCAATACTGATTCATGCGAAGTTTTATCGTGTATTACACAGATTTAGATATATCTAAATGAAAATGGGTAACGAGTACAGACCACTTAGAAATTCATCTCTACTAAATGCTGGCGCGTTAAGTACCTATAAAATTAGTTGTGGCTGGCTGGTATGCCAGGCACCCCTCCCTTGGGTTACCGCAGTTCGGATGCCATGAGTTTTTGAGACGTACTCCTGGCTGTTTGACGGCAACTCATGGGTCGAGCTATATGAGTCATGCTGTGTGAAGAGGGGGCTTTAAGTATCTGCGAAAAGTATCGACCCAGGTCAGCCTGCGCAGTCCGCACAGGCTGACCTGGGCCGAACCTATTCGCTATTGGTCAATTTTCTGTCTGTACAAGGACCAATGCACCTCATGATTATGTCAATTGTTTCGAAAAGTGGCTATTATGGATCCATAATCATGTGATGACTTGCTTGGTATCTTGTATCACGGAGATGCATTAAGCCCCCTTTTGACAGAGCATGGCTCATATATAAATAACTGTTAAGTAATGAGATGGATATTAACGTACTGAAGGTCAAGAGCTTTGAATCAATTATCTTCCCCTGTTTGACCAAATTTTTTCTAGGGATTGATGAATGTCGTAGCTGAAAATGTTTCTTTCTATGCCGTCGAAATATATCGAGTTATTTTCCTTAGAACTGCAACAGTTAAACATCAGAAAAGAGACAATCAAATTAGTATCTTCTCTTCTAAACGGAAAAAAGGTACATTTGAAGATAGAGGTTCAAACTACACAGAATTGAAGTTCGACGATTGTATACAGAAAGTGCGTAGCACAACTTTAGTAACTTTTTCGTACAGAGTTTTAATTTCCTAATAATCATTTTTTTTCTTATAGATGCACTGAGAATCATGAGCTGACGATTTTTTCAAAGCATATTCTTAGCTCATTACCAAGAGACAAAACTTTCGACCGTTCGAAATTCAAAGCATTTGCAGACGACAAAATGAATGTGGCTCAAAGTATGATATTAGTCTTTGAAAGGATCGCAAACATTGTGGGAAAAGGTTTTCGAACGATGATTTCGAAAATTTTTCTTTTACCGGGTAGTTAAATCAAAGGACTATATATTAAAATGTTAAAATGGGGGAGGGGGGTTAACATTACTCCTAGATTGTCACCCAGAATAGAACACGTAATACACGATCCTTTTGACACTGGATTTTAATTTTGTTGAGGACGCCGTTTCGTCGAGTAAACCGATATTTAACTTGCTCCAAACGATGCAATTTTCTCCATAATGAACATGAAGATGGCTATTAAATTTTAACCAAAGTTTTAACATCCCTGTTTTAGAAAGCTCTTGCAAACATCAATGGAAAGGTATAATTGCTCGTTATAGGCTCTATCTCCTTCGTCCACAATGGAGAGCATACGGTAAAATGTTTTTCTTTGATGTCAATTGTATAAGTGATAGTTTAGTTTAAACATATTTTATTGCCATACGTACAGTTCATATACAGTTCAAAGACAACATTCAAGAAAGGCGGCAAATGGGTTGAGCCATAAGTTCAATAACTTAGTTACGGCTGTCCCCATTGATCATTAAAATAAACATGCCTTACTACATGGCAGAAAAAAAAATATCATTGGCAATATATCTATGAGCCATGCTCTGTGAAAAGGGGGCTTAATGCATCTGCGAAAAGTATCGACCCAGGTCAGCCTGCGCAGTCCGCGCAGGCTGAAGTGGGCCGAAACTTTTCGCTATTGGTCAATTTTCTGTTTGTCAAACGACCAGTCTACATCATGATTAAGTCGATTATTTAAAAAAGTGGCTCTTATGGATCCATAATTATGTGATGACTTGGGCTGGTATCATTTATCACGGAGATGCATTAAGCCCCCTTTTGCCAGAGCGTGGCTCCTATATATAACATACAAAAAGGAACAAATATTTGTTCAGTCGCAAAGAAACAGATTGATGGGAAGAAAAAAGTCAGACATAAAACGTAAGATATTGAGTATGAAGGTATATGAGAGAAAGAGGGACAGAGGAAGAGAATGGTAACTCAGATAAGTTTTTACTCTAACAGACGTAAGATATTGAGTATGAAGGTGTATGAGAGAAAGAGAGATACAGAGGGAGAGAATGGGTAACTCTAAGTGATAGGAACATCTGATCTCATCTTTAAATATTATAACTTGCAAGCTACTTGTTTTGATTTTGTGTAGCTCAGGGCACATTTTATTCAAGGTCGTCTGCAGTTATGATTTTTAAACTTAGGTACGTGTATGAGGAATTTTTCAAACAGTTCTCGGTAATAGAAACAAACACTAAAATCGGCCATTAAAGTAAAGGGTTGAGGCCGATCAGTTCGTAGATTAGCCACAAATAAGGTTAAATCAAAGTTATCCTTAACCAAACAATCAGGTTAACCCGAGATTTACCGACTTTGCTAAAGAAAGCTTTGAAAACATTATAACGAAAGGAGAAAATGCTGGTAACCAGCATTTTCTCCTTTTTCCATAATGTTTTCTATCCTTTCAAATATAGAAATCATTTTGGTATTTGAGCTATATTTATTATGTCGTCTGTATTATATTCGGCCAATCTCGGCAGCTTCCGTCTTTTAATGTGAGAGTTAGGGGCCGTAGACCTTAAAAGACGGAAACTGCCGAGATTGGCCGAGTAGCCTTTACGAAAACGTCGATGTTACACGATAATTACCGATGAGTTAGGGCACTATTTATTTTTCTCTCTGGCTCTAAGGAGCTTTAATCATTAGACCAAGCGAACTGTTTATACCATAAATTACATAATACTTGTTCATTTCACACTTGACTTAATTGATGACGAGTTATTTCGATCAAGACACTCCTAGTCCATGACCTTAATTCAGTGCACAGGTGTGCGTATACATGTACATGTTAGCTGTCAATCTCTAAAGACATTTATAGGATGTTAAAGCAACCTACACTTAGATTGAAAAGCTAAATTTCAGACATCGGGTTGTATAATGATCTGTGTAGCCTCAACTTGATTTAAACTGTTCTCAAAATGACGATTTCGTGCAAAACCGTCCTGTCATATTTCAAAGATGATCATAATGATGATGATAATAATAATAAAACATCTTAAATAATTTTCCAGGCTGGTAAATGGCTAATCTCATACTAGAGCATGTTTTTTTTTTGGTGCATTTTCAGTGGTCAATTTTCTGAAGATGTAGGTAAACGAGCAGTTTATACTGAGTTGATACTAAAAGAAAATCACTTTTTCTTTCTATTGCGTGCAGGTTTCTCTATCATTCAGACAGAAAGAATATTTTCCATCCGATGATGGCCATTTGCAGAACTTGTCAGATGTTTGTGTATATTTATAATTAGTCATTGTTGTCTCTGCTCCATGCTGACACCTCGCTTTGGGCGATCTATATGCTAGTAGTTGTCGCGGATAGTTTGGATCACGACAAGACTTCACAGAACATGCAGCATATTCTTGACCGTTACCTCAATTTAAATACATCAGTTCTGTAACATTTGCTTAAAAATAGTATTTTATATCTGCCTCTTAGGTAAGATCAATTTATTCACGTCAAGGAAAGCCCTTAACCCTTATCCCTGAATAAGTTAAATAAAACTTTCAAGCCAAGAGTAAAAACCCGATATTTCAAACTTACTTTTTGTAGAATAATATCTCTTTATCAATACAATACAATACAATTACATGGTACATTTGGAGAGTACACTTACATCCAGCAGATAGTATAGAATGGCATCAAGACCAGCAATCTAGCTCCGTGATCTCAATCTGTACTCCCTACACTGTCCTATATTGGAACCAGTCTTTGGATTAAGATCATCTGATTTTCCAAATAATCGGACAGTGTAGATCCAAGATCAGACTGCACGTTATGTGCAGTCTGATCTTGATCTACACAGTCGGCAACAGGTCAGGGAATTGCACTTAGCTGCTAAAGGGTTAAAACTGCAGCGGCTAATAAAGGACGTTTTACTGACGATCTAGAACAAAATCAGGACGCATAGATTATAGATAAAACTTGGTTATTTATTGTTAAGTAATTGAAAATATTCTTCATTGTCGCGGTTTTTATTTTTAGCCCTGAAAAAATGTGGGATTCATTAATTCGATTGGAGAAAAATAATTAAATGGCGGAATGGTAGCATTATGAAGGGCGGCGCTATGTATTTATTATTGTTTTGCCAAACTCGTCAAATACTTTGACATGGTCGACAGCCGCCTTGCCAGTCTAAGTCCCGGAAAACAATTTATTTTGCGGAAAAGGAATTCAAATCGAAGATTTTATCAAGAGAGCTACCTGTAGATGGAGGGATGATAGACTTACGATTTACAGCTTCATTTACTAGCTGTAATTTCTCCGAGCTAATCAAACTAGCTGCCTCGCGGAATAAGCTTTTTTGCACATTTTGGAAATCATTTTTTTGAGTTTTGGTATTTTAAGATACATTCTTTATCAAGAATCACAGGTAGCTCATGTTCCTCTGTGTGTATGCAATGCTTGGGTTAGCCGACCCAAATTTCAGATCTTTATCAGATGACAATATTTGTCCACATTTAAAGCATTTGCAGATGAGAAAAAGATATGGCTCGATTAGCGGGAATTGTCTTTTAAGGGGTAGAAAGCACGCTCTAAAATGGAGAAAGTGACGGTACTAGGTTTTTCCTTTTTTTTTTTTTTATTTCAAAACTTACATGTATTTAAACCATTGTCGCTCAAATAAGCGGTTGTTTGGTAAAGGATTAAACCCGTTTATTTTACGTCGGTTGTGAAATAAGTCAATTACTCTCGAAAAGTGTAGAGAGTCTAATCCCCAATTTTAGACTGCAAGAATGTGGATGCGGACATGAGCTGAGATGGAAATATTTGAGCCATGCAAACAGTATCGACCCATGTTAGCAGGCGCGGTCTGCGTTCTCTAATTTTTCTGCATATCTAAGGACTATTTTACCACATGAGTTTTATTGATCTATAGTTATGTGATGGCTTGCTTGCTATGATACATCATGAAGATGCATCAAACCCCCTTTTCACAGATCATGACCCCCCCTTTTTTTTTCCAATACTTTCAGCGTCACATGCTAAAAAAATAAGGGCTTTTGAGGTTTACGGACAGCAAAGATCAAGATGGGACTGCAAAGATCGAGCAGTCTGATTTTCGATCTAAATTGATTGCTTGTTTAAAAAAGCCTGTAAAAAAAAAAAAAGCTTGACATATTGGTTTCTTGAAGTATGTATTTCTTGATATCGGGGTTGTGATGCAATATCTGTACGTTTATTTTCTCTCATCTATTTTCTCCACAATGAGAAATAAACGATCTTAACCTTTTGGCTGCTAAGCGCAACTCAAGAACCTTTTACGGACAGCGTAGATCAAGATCAGACTGCACAGAACGTGCAGTCTGATCTTGGATCTACACTGTCCGATATGGAAATATTTTTCGTCCCAAAATACCTTTGAAATAGAAAAAAGCGGGTTTTTATAATCGGTTTAAATGTTTCATTTCACTTATATAGCAGGTTAAGGGTTAGATATCAAACAGTTTACGCTGTAGACTATGAGCCAGCAGGGTGTTTGCTCCCCCCCACGGGGGAATTTTCGGGACTATGATTTTCTTGAGCCCAAAGGTCTCCTGGACACATTCCCAAAGTCTGCCACCTGGCGACTGGGGCTTTAAAAAGTTATAGAGGTCAAAGGTCATCAAGTGCACCTCTAACCCTAACCCTATCAGTTGATCCTTAATTGGCGGTTTTTGGAAATTTTATACCTTGTGAAAGTCCCAAATGATCTCAGGTAATGTAATAAGCTTATATTTAGATAATTCTATGCATTTCTAACAAAATAAAAGAACATTTAATGCAAATCAAAGCACTGACAGCTCTATTTTTCATGATTCAAGCTTTCAAAAAATCATAATCTGAGAAACTACAAGGATATTTTTCAGATAAAGCACATTTTCTTGATCACAAATGACTTGAATGCATCCTAGAAACAACCCAAACAGCATTTTCGGATTTATTGTTTATCAAATTGTCATATTCATGGATAAAATGGAAGCAGTTATAACAAAAGTTTATCAATATACTTTTTGATTTTTTTTATATCTGTTGCTGAGAATTCAATAACTATCTGGTTCAATTCTTTATTTTAGACAAAAAGAAAAAATATCAAATTTATTGATATGCTTATTTTCATGGTTTTAATAATTATACTTATTACAGTAAACAGAAACTTTTAGTGTAAGTCAAAGTACTGAAGTTACTGATAAATTGTGTACCATTTAACTCTTGCGTCTAAAAAACGGACAAAAAAATTTTAAAGTAAAATATTTTTTTAATCTTATTTACTAAGAAGATTGCTATCTACAGTGCCTTTTCTTGTCATTTTATCAATTTAGTTCTCTCAGACAATGATATCAAAGTACTAAAATTTGAACTTGCCATGATGAAGTAGTAAAGGTATGAACCACAGCCATATCCACCTTTTTAGTTAAATACAGGATACATATGCATGAATTTAACCCTTTCAGCACTATAGGTGAAAACAGAGGCCTTTGCACAGAACATGCAGTCTGATCTTAAATCTCTGTCATCCCCTTGTTTAGTCAAGCCTAATATGATAAAACTCTGAGTTTCATTGACGTCTATTTCCAAGCATCGAAAGACGTGGACATTAAATATTTGGTGCCGAAAGAGTTAACCGCCCAAAATCAGAGATATATTATTCCTAGTTAATATTGTACCACTTCTTACACACATCTATTAAGTAATCAGATGGTTTACTAGCAATTTGAGTTACCAAGATGAATTCCTCATTTGGATTTGATATTTCAATAGAGCAGATGCACTTGTTATCTCACGTTTTTGGTCAGTATTCATCTACAGAGGACCATAGTGTTATAGTGAATGAGTGCTCATCCATGCTTGTATTTGCTCAGTAAAACCTTCACCATCATCACTCTCATGCTTACTAGCCATATTTGTGGATTTATGTTTTTGTTATGAAAACTGTGGTCGTTGTTTTCTTCGTTCTTACCTGTTCAGAATTAGGTCAGCTTGGCATTAAGAAACAAGGATGAAGCATCGTGCCATGGCTATAAAAGAAGGCTAACAATTAATATTGGAAATGAGATGCACTGGGTTTGATAGAATATGGTTCAGTCTTAAAGTATGTAATGAAGAGCCCTGTTTTTTTTATTCTTTTATTCGTTTTGTTTCCCTTTTATGTTAACTTTGAAATGAAGGTCATTTTTTGTGTTACCATGTACTGTTAATTTTCTTGTCATTAACATATTTTTTGACGTAAAGGTCATGCAAATTATCATCATTCACATGGAAACCCTTTAATTGCTAAGATTACCTTGTTCTTACATATGAGCTATGCTCTGGCAAAAGGGGCCTTAATGCATCTCTGTGATCCATGGTACCAAGCAAGTCATCACATACTTACGGATTCATAATATCCACTTCTTTTAAAAACCAACTTATTAATGAGATAGATTGGTCCTTGGACATACAGAAAATTGACCAGTAGCAAAAAGTTTCGGCCCAGGTAAGCCTGTGCCGATAGCGCAGGTTGATCTGGGTTAATACTTTTCGCAGATGCATTAAGCCCCCTTTTCACAGAGCATGACTCATATACATTTATAACCTCTTGCTTTCTGCTTGCATAGCTTCAATGCTATGTCTTCTTCTACTTAATTCTTTTACTTAATTACATTGTATTCTAGTGATTTATAATGTATAAATTCAAAACTTGCTTTTTTTTTAGTTTTTGTTTGATATTGTACACATTTAACAGAAGCAGAAGCTTTTTTGACATTTCAGGTGGCCAGTTATCATTTACCTTGTTTGATAGATGATTTGTGACTGCTTATTTCTGCTATGAGGCCTGTGCACGAGTTCTGTTTTTCTCTCTATCAAAAATGCATATGAAGGTACCTGACGTATTTCAAAAAGAAAATGCCAGCTGCGATATACTTAGACTATGCTTAGCTATACCTCATCCAATATCAGCATAATTGTATTATTGTGCATGAACAGAAAAAAATTTTTTTTTTCATTTGGTATCACGATCATGGGCTTATTGTTACTTCCAGGGTATTGTTTCCCATATTCAAAATGATAGATTTCATTTTACTGTGCTATTCCATATAAGTGATGCACCAATAATTGCCCATCTGTAGGAAGAAATGATCAGTGATCTAATGGGGAGAATTTCTTCTACTCTGACCTGATTTCTCATTTGCAAAGTCTATGCTGTGAAGGGAAGTCTCTGTAGTTCAACAAAAGTAAATCCTGGTTCTATGCAAGCCCTCTTTGCGTGCATTTTGATGTTTTTCAGTTGTGGTAAAAATGTCATATTCTGAACAAAACAGAAACTTTATTGAATTTTCACTATGTTTACTGGGTACTTTCCCATGTCATAGACATGCAATACATGTATAAAATAATATAGAGTATAAATCATAGCGATGATTTAGTTAACATAGTGAAATATATTCTAACCAAGCGATGATGAAGATGATAACAATGTTGACTTTATGAATGTGGTCCATAGGTGATAGTGGATAGACTTTTATATAGCATGGAATGATCTGTTGTAAAACATCATTGTTATCATTTTGATGAAAGGCAACTTCATATTAGTCTCAAACTCTTAAGAAGGGCCACAAGAAAAAGATCTAAACAACTTTATTTACTGGGTTAAATACAATACCAATCAATGTGGCAAATTACTGTTGGCTATAGAAGTGATAAATAAGGTCCTGACGTCAATGAGTTCTTATGGGTCAACAGCAGGAAATATCTTTAATTCCAGCAAATGTCATAAGATTTTAAAAAAGCTCAACATTTGTCACTATTAATACCCTGATTGCCTTTGCTGACACAGCTTATAGATAGGATAAATTATAATGATGAGGCACCAGCCATTTTACGCTCACATACATGGCCAAGAACAGTTCTTTCAGTACTTTGATTCAAACAAAATTGCTTCTATTTCTGTAAAACAACTGTTTTGACTAAAGATATGAATGTATAAACCCATCTGAACATGTTTCTGACATATTAAATGTAGAAAATGAAATGAAAATTTAACCTGAACTGCTATTCATGGATATCTCGTATGCAACAGTGTACTTGATGACCTTTGACCTCTGTAACTCTCAAAAGCCCCGCTCGCCAGATGGCAGACTTTGACAAAGTGCTCAGGAGACTTTGGGGTTTCAGAAAATAATAGTGCCGAAAATTCCCCCTGGGGTTGGGGAAGGGGGGCCTATTGGTGGCTCAAGGTCTACTGCTTGAGAGTCTCAAAGAAAAATAGAAGGCTGAAAATTTACATGTTAACATCTAATTCTAATTCTATATAGGAAAACACATAAAAAAGGGGAAATGATTTCCTTAGTCGATCGCAAATATCAACATAGCTAATAAAGAACATACTTTCTTTAAGATATTCATGTAATAATAATTTGAACTTAAAAAGGTGATAAATAAGGTTACAAAATATCAAGAAAGAAAACCCAAACTATTTCAGTGATTCTTTTTTATTCTTTCTTTATAATTTCTATACAAGTTAGGATGTGATGAATAGGAGCGGAAAAAGGATACATAAGTTGACTTTCAAATAAGTGAAAATGATAGCTTCATTCAAAGTCAACTCCAGGTGGTTTTTTATTTTATTATATAAACTAAATGTTTCACTAGATATAGGTTCTTGAAATTTCAAACCGCTACCAAACAATCCCGCGTTTTTTAAGGACACAGAGGCATAGCATCAGTCGAAGAAGGAGAATAAAACAGTGTGAAAAAGGAGATAGTGATAGTTACCAGATTTTTTTCTCTTTTTCCTACAATTTTTTTTTTTTCAAAAACTTTATCCCATGGGTCGTTAAAACCCGGGATCGTTCGGTATAGGGTTATGCTGCCATTCTTGGCCAAGACCATAGTTCTCAGAGCGTTTACTTAAAGAAAATAACCCGATTAAGCTGTGGCACGCAAAAATAGTTTTTAAAAATTACCTTACTTGCGGGGTTCGATTTAGGCAAAACTTGTTGAGATTTGTGTTTTCAATCATAACAAAATTTATCGCAAACTCCTTACACTAAAAAGATAATTCAAGTAGGATCTTTCATAGCACGGCATGTCCTATAGTTTAAAGATAATACTATAAGTAAAAAGAACTAATAGAATTATAATTGAAACTGGTTGAAATTATCATTTTGAGTTTTATCTAGAGACATTGGTTTAGCGTATCACTATACACCATTGAAAAAGTATACTAGTCTGTATAACGATTATGTTCATTTGAAACTATGAAAGGAACCGATCAGTTTATGGACCTTGATTCTTCTTTGAAGACCAGCATTCAAAGCCAGTAACTTCCCGTGTTTCCACTGGTGCATCGTACCGTTTCTTTTAAAAAACTGTAAACCAATGAATGTCATTTTGTTTAAGCACCATAAATCGTGAAGAATGTTACCGTACTGTCATGTTCATTTTCCAAACATCGAATCTCAGATGCCAAATGTTTTATGATTTGTATATTTCAACTTCTAAATAAAATGATTGAAAAGAAAAAGAAAATTAAAAAGAAAAAAAAAAAAAAAAAAAATAAATAAATAATATATTCACAAACGTGATTAGTATACTCTCAAAGAACTCGCCCATTTTCTCGACAACAAAATATCATAAACAAGATGAAGATGAAAAAAAAATCAGACAATTCACCTTTTTTTTCTATGGCATTCTATGGGTGCGACACTGGCGATATTTTTTTCATTCGCGAATCACGTGTACATAAAGAAATGAGCGGCAATGTGTTGTATTGGTCATGCTTTTTGAGACCATTTTGTGAATAATGAATATGACTATTAGTTTCTCTTGTAAAAGGGGAGGACATTGATTCCGTGTACAAGTAAGAGAGTTTTCATTTTCTTTCCTTTAGAATGAGTTTAAACAGCACTGATTATTGCAAGCAACGGTTAGATGAAAATAGTAATTTTAACTCTGCCAAACGGGTTGTCAAAAACAACAGATAATACGAACATAATAGAAAACGTATTAGTTTCTGCTGAAACAGTGCAAAGAAATGTCAAGGGCTGTCTTGAAACAATCGGTATATCTGACTGTTAAATCCTAACACAGACATCTATGTCAAGTCGATTGCATAAAATATAAATTATCTATCGACGACACCTAATAACTAAGTCTGCTACATGTAAAACCAGAGATTCATCGACCTCGGTAAAATTAGACTGGTATGTGACATATAGGCTGTGGTGAATCAACGGGATGGGTTGCTGACGTTGATAACATATTTGACAAATAACATAAAGCAATTCTGTATACACCGTTCTTTCAGATAAAATGGTAGTACGTGTCTTAAATATGTTTGTCTTGTTAGTTACTTTATATACTAAAATTTTGCCATTTGTTGCTCCACAACTATCAAGTACAACATTTCATCGCAACTTCCGAAAGGGAGTCGTGTATGAAGAGCAAAAGTTCCACGCGTAACGAATCTATTTTCTTCATTTTCCTGAAGGGCATTGGACATGAACACGTATGTCACTGAAATGAACAGTACTTTCCTTCCGCTTCGGTGGAGCATCGACAGAATTTATTTTAAATCTAATCACCATGTAGAAAGAAGTAAGCAGGGTGACACTATCACTATCACTTAATTCAAGAGTATGAATAACAAAAACACATATGCACAGTGGATAATGCCTACAAAATAAGTGTTTTTATACACAAATTCAAACCGTCTTCTCTTTCTTTTTCCATACTACTTAGGAGGTCGATATGATCCTAAGGGATAACTGGCACACTGGTTGTTAACACGATTTTTTTTTTTTCGTCTGCAGACTACTTCAGAAAGCATTATTTCATGAACGAGCAACTTCTATTTTCACCACATTTATGTACATACTACGTTTGAGAACAGTATCCATATTTTAGAGGGTTATTTCGGATTCGTCTGTTCGAAGTCATTAGGTTTTTCTCTTCAATATTTCTGCAGTAAAAGGTAAACTAGTCATTATCGTCTGCAACACTGACTAAACCCACTAACATTGGTGTTACATGCAATTAATTCATAATACTATGGCGCATTTAAGGCTAGTTTGCATGTTTTGTACCGTGTGATCTTGATCCATACTGCCTACAAAATTAAATTAAAGCGCTTTCGATTCAACGAGGGTTACCAAGATGATATTAGGTGCCCCGTTTGGCTCATACACGATCTAAGATAAAGCATCAATGGGAAATCAGACAGCTGGGCTGCAGTAAAGAATGTTTTCAATGAAAATGTTCCTCAACACGATTACATTACATTGTTTAATGATCATGTGTATTATTTTCATTGCTTCATTCATTATTTTACGGAAAGGTTATATAATGAGATATGAATACTGATGTAAGCTAGTATGCCATAAAACATTGAACAATTAGCTTTACACATGAAATACTAATCTAAGGTTTAATAAAGGGAAACTGTTAAAGATTGATGTTGAAATCTAGTATAATGATTACCTTCATGCCACATACATCCTACGACAAAGCTTAGAATATCAATTAAGTATAGCCAATTAGTGCTAAATACTTTGCCCCCGCAGTTTTGCCAATAATTTCAGTTTTTGAACAGTCTATTTTCTTAAAATTAGAATGAGACATAAATAAAAAAATGTGACCCCCTTTCGATGACTGAACAGGTTCACTAATGCATGTCTAAAGAATAAAAAAAATTATCCATGAAATGCAGAACTCGATGGCAAGTTATGTTTCGGATAGTGTAAATGCACTGTTGATTTGAGCATAAAAGCATTTTTATAATCGCTGTTATGTTGTAACCTTGTGATCTCTGATAAATAACACTACGTACATAGTCTGTTTTCTTCCGATAGCATCCCTAATTTGTGCTGATTTATTGGTGAGCGTACTTAGACCTTCAAGATACACATCTGCACTCCCAGACAACATGCAAAGCGTGTGAAGTTTTATTTTGGATTTTATGATCATTCCGATAATTATTTTGTTGTCTTAAAACAGTTTTGTTCACCGTACCATGCCAGAATGACCAAATGCATAATTATGAGCCATGCTCTGTGAAATAGGGGATTAATATAGCTAAAAAAATATCGACCCACGACAGCTTGCGCAGTCGGCCCAGGTTGATCTGGGTCGAAACTTTTGGCCATTGGCAATAAACAAAAAACTGACGGCATAAAGTCAATAAAGATCACTACAAAAGCGACGGAGTTTAAGTTTTTTGTGAAATATTCTATGAACTACCGGATTGATAGGTACAAGAAGACCACCCGATTCTGATCCAGTCTATATAGTTAGTACAAGCAAGCACATCTGAAAGGTTGAGAGAGAGAGAGAGAGAGAGAGAGAGAGAGACGGGGAAGGGAGAAAGGAAGGGAGAGAGAGATATTAAACAAGACGTTTTCCCAATACAACTTTTATGAATAACTTTAAAAGTTGCGTCAAACAATTTTCATCGGAAACATGTCAATTCATGATTAATTGAAGTCATTTCCCAACAATTCTGACGAAATGGTTTTCAATTGTATCCCTTATTTTCCAACAAAAAGACTCGTCATTTTTCACGCAGCTTCGCATTACAAAACAAATGGGAAAAATGGGTCATGAATAATTCCGGCACGTAACAGCGCATATTCAGAACATATGTATGTACTTCACAGACACTGTTTATCATTTGGACCCTTTGAAAATACAACATGAACCAACTATAAGTACATCTAGGTCGGTGCAGTCTGATCTCGACCTACACTGTTCGCAAAAGGCAATTGAGTTGCGCTTAGCAGCCTAAGGGTTAACTATATAAACGTCTAAAAGCTGACAAGGATATTGGTAGTCAGATTCTGATTTCAGTCGTCACTAAATAAAAAAGAAAGGGGGGGGGGACATTCTTGATTCTATGAAGATTAAATGATAACAATGAAAAGATAACAAATTTGCTTTACCCGTTACATGTCCATACTCATACAAGTTTGCAGCGAACAATTTCGAAAACACCCCTGTAAACTACAGATATAGAAGAATGTATGCCGAAACATTGTGGTTACAGGACAAAATTGCTCCTTTCGAGTAATCATACCTTTCTTCTGAATGATGTCCTGTGCAGTCTTTCACAAGAAACAAGCAGTTGTATTTGCATAGTTATTGGTGAATACGTCTGAAAGTATCTCATTTTTTAATGCCCTTACGAAAACCGTATCGTATTTTTTTTTTTTTTGTAGAAAATAAACGAGAAAAAAAAAAAAGAAAGAAGAGACGATACAGCACTGTACCAGACGTGCCTTAAAGCGACATATTTAATTTACTAATTCAGTAGAAGAAGCCATACCGAGCAATAAATCATTGAGAGAACCTAGATATTTCCAAAAACAGATAAAATAAATTCGCACCAGAACACACTTGACTTTTTTCTGGACAATTTTTTTTTTAATGGTAGTATAATTATACAAACATTTCAAACTCGGCTGTATTTCTGAATTCTAGCCTTCAGAATGGCTTCGTAAAAATACCTTGTCCAGTTAGATGGTTGGTCATAGAATTCATGGAATATTACTCAGAGATTTGATTGGTCAATACAACAGGTTGAGAGACAGAGTAATGGACTTCCATTGAAATCGCTTATGCCAAATATATAAACTCTATTTATTCCGATGGCTGCATGTAAAATCCACTGAAGTTGACAAATATTTTTATCCAACAGGCTTGAATAAAAAAAGTGAACGATACAGATGTAAGATGATAGATGATTCTTAAAGATCGATGAAGTACTCGATGTGGAACATTACGAAGTTACTGCACCACCTTCTGAGATAAGACTGTGTATTATATCAGACTGTGCAGAACACTGCACAGTCTGAGCTTGAACTATGCCATTCGTAAAAGCCCCTGTTTTTGTCTGTGGTGCTGAAAGTGTTTAATGATCTTATATTGCAATTAAACGAGTGTTTTCGCCTTCAATTAACACGGCGGATCAAGTTCGTTCCATTTACAGTCAGGATCTCTATTATCAACAAAAATTTTCCGAAGCTTCCTAAAGGTTCGATGTCTCCGATGTACAATATGTTTTGGTTTTCTAACTATTTAGCTGCCAAATATAGTTGTCTGTTTGCCAGAATGTGAGATTTCAGTGCTATTGCAAGTGCAGAACTGCTGGTCAATATTAATCCTTATCCTGCTGAACAACTGAAATTAAACTTTCAAGCCGATAGTAAAAACCCAATTTTGCTATTTCAAAGGTATTTTTGTGAAAAAGACATGTCCTTATCGGCCAATGTAGATCCAAGATCAGACAGCACGTTCTGTGTAGTCTGATCTTGATCTACACTGTCCGCAAAAGGTCATTAAGTCGCGCTTAGCAGGCTAAGGATTAAGAGTTAAATGACTGTCCATGTAGATTTAAGATCTTAAAAAGCTTCTTTCATCGTCGATGGCTCGGAAAAGGTTAACACCACTGATTACAATCCATCCAGAACAGCCTTTTCAAATCTTTGAAGTAGAGTCTTGTTTCCTTTTAGACCATTTACAAGAGAGTTCTTTTACGTTGTCTATGTGGTTCCAAAGCTAACAGACAAGAGAAACGTAGATGAAAGACGTGACCTATATCATATATTGATTAGATCGATAAAGTACTCAATGTGGAACATTACGAAGTTACTGCATCACAGTCTACTTTACAGCAGTTTCCTATTGTATCACAATGAATTTCTTTTTCTTTCGTCCTTTCACTCAGCATGTTTATATAAAAAGAACAAAAAAAAAATCTTTCAAAATATCGGACGGTGTGGATCCAAGACCAGACTGTTCTTCGGAGCACTTTGATTTGATTTACGGTGTCCAAAAGCACTTCACTGTGACAAAAATCTACAAGCGGATTATTAAAAATGACGGTTGGAAAGGGTATTCCAATTTTTTTTATTTAACTATCGCTTTGTTGACCTTAATCCTGGTATAACTCTGTGCAAACACGTGTTTTTACATAACTATGAGATATAGTACTCCGTCCACACCTAGGGGCCATATTCACCAACCATTCCAAGTGGCTTTCTTTGTCTATTTATAAATTTAGAAAGAAACGCAAATTCCGATCAGCTAAACCGCTTGGTTATGCCTGTCCCATTTTATTTTTAGAACATTCTTGAAAATAAGACCAAGAACAATGATGAGAATGTATGGTGATTAAGAGCCCGGTTCTCATTTCTTTACTGAAAGAATTATGAGAAAAAAATGTATACAAAAGGAATAACGAGTTAATGAAACAAGCCTGACAGTCAGTAAAGTAAATTACCAGCTCTTACTATGGAGGTCAACAATATTTGAATTGTTATCTAACCAGAACGTTGCTTGTTTGTTTATCTTTAAACACCAATCTGTTACCATTCTGTTACCAAAGATTAGCATAATTTAAATATGGTTTATATACCCACGTTACTCGATACTACGTCTACGACTTGTTCGTAAATAAACAAGAGGGCCATGATGGCCCTGTATCGCTCCACTGGCTAATAAGTAAAACTACTACATGCCAAACTTTACAATACTTGGCAAATTGGTTTTGAACATGAGACCCCTGAAACAGGACTAAAATTGGTAGCCCTAAGTCTTATGGTCAGTAAAAAGAAGATTTCTAAAGTTTTCACTATATAAGCCCATGTAAAACTTCTGACCCCTGGAGTGGGATCAAATTCGACCCTAAGGCTATAATTTGAGCACTCTTGGTAAAGACCCTCTAGATAAAGCTACATGCAAAATTTGGTACCCCAAGGCTTTATGACCAAGTACAGGGAGATTTCTAAAGTTTTCACTATACATGCCTATGTAAAACTTGTGACCCCCAGGGCGGGACCAAATTTTACCCCAGGGCTATAATTTGGGCACTCTTGGTAGGGGCTCACTAGATAAAGCCACATGCAATTTGGTAGCCCTAGGCCTTATGGCTAGGTGCAGGGAGACTTCTAAAGTTTTCTCTATATAAGCCCATGTAAAACTTGTGACTCCCGGGGCGGGGTCAAATTTGATCCTAGGGCTATAATTTGGGCACTCTTAGTAGAGGCCTAATAGATAAAGCCACATGCAAAATTTGGTAGCCCTAGGCCTTATGGCTAGGTGCAGAGAGACTGCTAAAGTTTTCTCTATATAAGCCCATGTAAAACTTGTGACCCCCGGAGCGGGGCCAATTTTGACCCAAGGGCTAAAATATGGAGAAACTTGATAGAGGTCTATTAGATAAAGCTACACACCAAATTTGGTAGCCCTAGGCCTTATGGTTTCAGACAAGATTTTCAAAGATTTCCAATATTTTTAAGTTTTGTTGCCATAGCAACCAGAGTTTTTGAAGGAATCAAATTCTTTCAAGAAATTCTGAAGAGGACCATGGCAGGATCATTTCTGTGAAGTTTCATCAAAATTGGATGAGTAGTTTCAGAGAAGATTTTGAAATAAAAGTTAACGCACGGACGGACGGACGGACGGATGCACGACGGACACCGGGCCATGACATAAGCCCGCTGGCCCTCGGCCAGTGGAGCTAAAAAACTGGATACAATCAAAACTCCTTTCGAAATAGTTTTCGTATCAGTTTACGACCGCTTGCAACTTCAAGTAGTGTGGCATGACCACTGGTAAAGTGTCTTGCTAAGTGTCGGAATTATTCCATGCCCTCACTTGGTCACATCTAGTCGTGTTTAACTCTGAATATGTCTTTTTATAGAACTAGGAGACAGTTCGACAATTTGCATCACATCTTACAAAGCCGTGCTACCATAGCACACATAGAGGAGACTGTGCGTCTTTGAGAAAAATCTGTCACTACTTTGAACGATCTCAAACTCTTGTCAAGAAGCCTTGACTCTCTGTTTTATCTGGGCGTTCGTTGTCATGTTGACATTTCGTTCGTTTCTCAAAGTACATTGATGATCCAAGGAAATCAAAATACGGGCAGTCAT
The DNA here is from genome assembly GCA_946811185.2 of Hippopus hippopus. Lineage (NCBI taxonomy): Eukaryota > Metazoa > Mollusca > Bivalvia > Cardiida > Cardiidae > Hippopus > Hippopus hippopus. The sequence continues at coordinate 12,268,683 of OX328104.1, forward strand.
ACGCGTCTCTGTTTTGCAAAGCTTTTGCGCACCCTTAGCGAAAGACTTGTTCTAGATTTGTTAAAGTTTTTGTCGCCCATTGAGAAGATTCTTTCGTTTAAGTCGACCGTGCGACCCTATTGTCGCAATTAGTAGCATCCAAATCATTGGTGTACTAAATGGTAATGTGTCACCTCCGATGGTAATAATTATAATCACATAAGAAGATTTTTTTTTTTACCCATGGCCTTTTGACCTGTTTTTGTTCAGACAAAAGTAAACTTAATTATTACAATAACGCCCCTTCCCCAGCTGACCAATTGTTACAAAGTTGCTGTTGAACGAATAATTGCCGCCCCCCCCCCTTTCCAGACTGTTTGTTATAATCCTTTATCTACTTATATATCAATCACTGAATATACTCTGCATACAAATAGGATAATGCTATGCAGTAACAACTGTAATGGATGCAATAATATGACTTAGTTTCAATTGAAAAGGATGTGAAACACAATGCCAAACAAAATAAACACACAAATATATGATCGGTATGCTAGCATATCTCAAGGTATTACAAGGCTAAAATGTAATTCACTGATAACCACAGCAAACTACTTTTGTCCCTCTTGTATCATAACACTTTTTTAAAAAAGTTGTTGGAGGAGAAAAGATTACAGATCTCAACAAGTAATATGTTCTTTCTTCCATTACTTTCACAAGTATTCATTTATCATACTTTGTTTCTGATTTCGAAAGTATGTTTTCAAAAACGTCTACTGCAAAGTCATTTCAGACGGTAAACATTAAAATTTGGGATCGTTATATACCGAGAGATAACAAGTACTAAATCGAACCATGATTGTATATGAACTATTGATATCACCATTCGATATATAAACTGATTAGTAACTTATATTTTTCATTTCATTCAATCTCTTTAAGAAAAATGAAAAATGCAGTGGAAAATCTATATCTGCCATGCTCTGGCAAAAGGGGGCTTAATGTCAACTAAATGCATCTCCGTATGCATGATAACAAGCAAGTCATCACTAAATCATGGGTCCGCAAAATCCACTTTGTCTTACAACCAACTTAACCATGTGGTAGACCGGTCCTTTGACATGCAGAAAATTGACCTATAGCAAAAAGTTTCGTCACATGGTTCGATACTTTTTGCAGATGGATTAAGCCCCCTTTTCACAGAGCATGGCTCATATGTTATTTCTCGCAAGACAAATCTCCACAGCCGCTAACACTTTGGTTGAAGCGATAGGTCTAGACCTTGAAAGAATTAGAATTAAGAAATACATTTGAAATATCACATGACCAAACTTCGTAACGTTACAATATGTAAAAATCTATACCACGGTAAGACGAAAGCCAGCCTTCCAGATTTTATCATTTATACTATGAATTATGCAAGAAATCATAATGTTAACGACAAGCTGGCTGCGGGACGACATGATTACTAGAGCTGGAGGGTGTGATAACCTCATTTCCCATTCTAGGTCTTCGGGAGTGGTGAATATCAACTTGTAGGTAAGTGGGTTGTTCGTGTGTTGCTCCGAAAAATGTAAGATTTTTTAACAAATGAAATAGCATTATAGTCTTTAGTAAATACCAACGCCATTGTCCAAATTGATACATGTATCATCATATTGTGCTATTTGATACTAAATAATGCGGTTCTGTGGCATTTAAATCGATCTATGAAGTTTTACTCATAAAATGTTTACTACTGCGCCCTACTTACAAACCTATTGCCGTCCTTACCTTTGTAGAGATTTGAAAACTTGCAAACTGCGGGATGAATGTTTATCTGAATAACAATGCGGAATTTCCTTTGCGGTTCTGCTGTGGTTCTATTCAAGATTTGAACCAATTGCGATTTTGTAGGCTATCAGTTTTTATCAATTTGCCTCTTCAAATGGGGCTGTTATGAGCCGCTCCTGTTCTTAATTAGTCCCTATAATTATGTTTCAAATGAAACAAAGCTTGAAATCAATTATGTGTGTGACTGCTTTAACCGTGGACTTACCCACAGGACTGTATTGTATACAGGACTGTATTGTGTCCTCCAAGCTACAAATGAAGAATACAGGACATTATGGACACCAATCAACACTGGAATGCATTTCGTTCACCTACCGAGGATTCTGATATATTGTTCAAATGGACAAACTTATCTATTTTTCTTTGGTTAAGGCAAATGACATACTTATTTGTCCATTGCCAAATAAATTGCTTGCTTCACTCATTAATTACAACCCCGGACAGTTTTCATCTACATGTAGCTCCAAGATTGAATACTGTGTTTGTAGTGTTAATTTTACTTTTCTAAAGGCCAACTACAGTTGTGTTTGATGGTTAAAGAGTAAATAAAGTATATGGAAGAAAAAAATCATACAAGCCTACATTTGGAAGAAAGATTGACAAAAGAAAGAATCACTTCTAAACAGTATTTTTACCCAATTGACTTTAACATGATCATTAGCATCTGAACACGCATGTTATACCCACTTCAGCGGCCCACTTAACAAATTAACGTGGCAGAAATAAAAGAAACCACCCTGTATTCGAAGACCAACTTTTCCTTGTTTACCAGCTATACATTAAATCCAAATTCACATGCTGTAAATAAACTTTACATTGAAACAGGCCGGATATTGTGCTTTGCATCAAACAGCTGAATACGTACGAAATACGGTCGACCTCGGTGAATTAAACGGCGTTATAGCTTGAAATGAAACGCTTGAGGCAAGCAACACCTTGTATATGTGGAACGTCACGCAGAGCTAAACATCCGCCACACCTGTGAACAAGTCTCAAAGTCCCCTGCCACCTGACCGTACAACGAATTTTTTATACTGCAAAGTTTTTTCCATTCCAACTTGAATTCAACAAAATTTCCCTGTTTTATGGTCTCACGAATTGAGTACGCTTTCGAAATAGGATTTCCCTTCCGAGTGCCCCAATTAAATGAAAAGTGACGTCACTGAAAAATGACGTCACTGAGACCATGTTAAAACGTGCAGTTTGGTGTATAAACTTGATGATGTCACTGCCATAGACATTCGACGAGTTTATGTTTAACGACGTAGGCCTATATCACAATTTTTTTCTAACGGACTGATTTTTTTTTAAAACTCTGCACATACAAAGCTCATCATGTCTCTAAGAGATTACAGTAAAACAAGATATGAATCACCATGCTCGTTTCTGAGAAATTTGCCTTGGAAAAAGGTATATACAGTTAAAAAATTCAGCTTATATTGGAATTAACTCGCTTATCTTTAACAGTCAGTTAAACAGGAAAATTATCAGAAGAATATATAAATATACATCATTTTAATGAAAATTCATTTAGTTTTGTGCAAAAAAATAGATAAAAGCCTGGTTTCGAACATGGTAAATGTACAAATATGCATGATATATATAGACCATTGAGTTAAAAAGGGAGATAATTTGACCTAATTAAGGGTTAATCTTTAATAAATACATACTTTCTAATGGACAGATTTTTCTTAAAATGTCCATACTTATAGCATTTATAATTCTAAACAATAAGAAAAAATAAAAATGGCACCTATCCGTGCTTATTTCGTCAGAAAACAGGGATGAAGGTCACTGTGGAAGTTAATTTTTTCAAGGAAAAAAATACGATAAAAGCTCTGCAGACATAGTGGGAAATTGCTCATTAGGAGCTTTTTCTCCTTTTCCCACAATAATTTTCAATTTGAAAACAGCTATACTTCCACAGCTTTAAATTTCCTGCTTTTGTTTGTTTGTTTGGTGCGTAACGCCGTGTCAACAGTATTTTGATTATTTTACAGTGACAGTGTCACAGATCCATTATTTTCGCTTTACTAATATTACACCAAGAAATTGTTACTTGTTTCAGTGCACCAATAGTATTACCATGTGTGAAATAAATAAATAAATAAATAAATAGGTGCACTTTGGATTCACTATCCATGACAGAAACACATGCGCAGTAGGATGCGCACAAATATTTGTGATATAGATGTTCGTCGTTAATTCTAACATGTCACGTGAATTCGGCTCTATAAACACAGTACAACGAACGCCCGGTAAAATCTACGTCATTCTATATAGAGTGACGTCATTCTGTATAAAGTAAGTCGCCTGTGGCTGTTCCATGTCTTCGCCCTCCGATATTTTATCAATGAAGGTCACTTGACGTACACAAACCGTCATTTTCCGCTCCTTGACCAAGGAGGTAGGATAATCGTCAACGATATACCGATATTAACTATTTTAATAAAACTTGAAAACGATTGAACAATACGAAATGTTACCAGTTAACATATGTAAATCAAGTGTCTTTTCATGATGAAGGTTATTTCAAAAATTGACCGGTGTTGCATTGGAAATGGGACTTGGAGTGGAGTACTATTCAGAGGATTCGAGGAACTCCGACTCTAATGGTTGACAATACATTCATTCTTCTTTGTCATTTGAAAGGGAGAAAATATAACAGGAAAACGGGGCGGTTTTTTATGTTGTGTTTGATGCCTAAAGTTTTATTGAAATTTTGATTCTTTTCATATTTACCGACTGGGCAGTGGGCTTTTGTTTTGGTAAGTAAGTTGAACAGCCGTGTTTTATTCATGGAATATTAGCCGCATCCGCGTTTTAACACTAAGTATGAACTTGTTTTCCTTTGTTTAAGAGTTGGTCATGTTAGAATCGAAATAATCTTTCTATCGTGGTTTAACGTTCAATAAACCACGTTGTGAGTTTTCAGCCCCAATGAATAAACCCTTGTGGATTATTTATTGTGCCTCATAACTCACAGCGGTGGTTTATTGAACGATAAACTACGATAGAAAGAAGATTATTTCTTAAACATACATTTCACAACTTCAAAGTAAATATGCATTTTAAAGATTTGTTTGCAAAATTAAACGACCACTAGTTACCATTAGGTTATCCTTTAATGTTACAATGTATGAGTTTCGACACTTCACAATTTGCGTACCTGACAAAGGGATGGCTCGTTTTAACCCCGTTTATTTGTTTTAGAATGACAACAAATGATTATATATGTGACCATATTCATTATTTAAAAAATACTTCACCCTTTCCGCTTTAATGACAACCATCAAGGGAAACTAGTAATAATATGGAGCAGGCTACTCAATATGTTTGTCTTGTGGGCAGCTCGTAACGATCGACATCGCCATTTTGGATGTTGTGTTGAAAGTGAAGTAACGCATGTATACGGGGCTCCCGATAGGGAAGCTGATTGTACGAGGATTTTGCCAGTGTACAGGAACATATGTCCGGGGCATATTATCCAATCAGATTGCGAGAAATTTCTTTGCAGGATAATAAGAATCATTGTTCCGGGAAAGAAATCTTATACGTTCATTAAAGTAGACATTAGGGCATTTTTTTTTAAATTTTAATTTTTAAAATGTCAGCCTGTCGAACAGTAACAGAAGTTACATAAGTATTCACATATCAATGACAAAATAACTTAGAATATAACATAGAAAAAAACCTGTTCTCCAAATGTTTCTTGCAAAAGCAGTAACAAATTTACACATAAGATCAAAACATATTCTACAAGTGTTTGAACAGCGGGATATACTGTATGTCTGCGTGTATGCACCTCTGTTAAAGAGCTTGTCTCTGTATTGCACTATGATAGATTCATATCTTACACTGTTAATCAGAGCCAGTAAGCGGAACAGCATACTGATAATTATCTGATGTAGTTCATTATCAGACGATTTTACTAAGCTTGTAGCAGACCAGAAAACTATTTTCTGAAAAACTGTGACAAAAGAAGAAATTGCTTGTTTCGAGTATTTTTTTTTTTCCAGATACATTCGCTTATTTCATGGAGTGAACTCTGCTTCATGTTGCATATTTCTTCTTTATAAGATAGTTTTTAAAGCCGTTTTAGGTAATAATGTTTCAAGAGTCAAGGATTCAATTCCATTAAACCTTATTCTGTTAAATAAGTAAAATAAAACTTTCAAACCGATAGTAAAAAGCCGACTAATGTTATTTCAAACCTTTTTTTTTTTTGAAAGAAAATATCTTCTCATTGGACAGCGTAGTTCCACGATCAGACTGCACGTTCTTTGCAGTCTGATCTCTGATCTACACTCTTCACAAAAGGTAAGTGAGTCGCGCTTAGCAGCTTTAGGGTTAATAGATTATATAATATGAAGGCGTCTATTTGATTTTAATCGGATTATCCGTGCAACCAATAAAGGCAATTTCTCGTCATTCCCATTCAAGATTCGAATCTGTGTTTCCTGCTCTTGTTCTTTTTTACCATTGATATTTTCTTGAACGTCAAATTTCGTTACCAGCCATTCCTGTATTTGCAATCAGCACTACAATATTCTTAATTATGTATTCACCATGAATTTCTATTAATACAAGTTTCTTTAAAAAAACAAAAACGCCTGCAGGTTTTTATTTTGATGACGTATAATTACAAGTATGGTAAATTAGGTTTTAAAGGTTCATAGGATGACGAGAAAGATTAAATCAAAATCTGACTGCACAAACTGATCTTGGTCCACACTGTACACGAACTATCTCTGAAACCTTGATACATAGTATGGAAGGATTAATTAAAGTTTTTTGCTGTGCTTGATTCCACATTGAAGATGAAGTGTTCTCTCTTGTGTCAGCTGTTATCATGTTGCTTGTTATGACTGAATGTTACCCTTTCAGCGCCTTAGGTAAAATAAGAGGCTTTGGAGGACTGCAAAAATTCTGTACAGTCTGATCCTGGATCTAACCTGCCTGCTTGTTTAGTCAAGTTTAAACGATAAGAACCTCTCTGAGTTACAGTGTATTTACATATTTTCAGCCGTCGACAGAGGTCGAATTTGTAAATTTGGTGCGGAAGGGTTAAATATATCATCTTTGTTTCTTTTTCAAATTTTTAAAACAAGATGACGTTATGCGAGCTCTGTAACCTATCGTTCTTGTAAAAATAAATGACAGTTCTACACAAATTCTTGTTTTACGAGCATTTTGAACCACTCAAATCTGTTTACAACCATCGCTTGTTTGACTAGCATACATGGAAATTTACTGTATAACCCTTAGGCTCCTAAGTGCGACTCAATGATTTGCGGACAGTGTAGATCAAGATCAGACTGCACATAACGTGCAGTCTGATCTTGGATCTACACTTTCCGATAGGAAGATATTCTTTTCAGCAAAATACCTTTGAAATAGCAACATTTGGGATTTCACTATCGGTTTGAAAGTTTCATTGCAATTATTTTAACAAGATAAGGGTTATAGTTAAACCCTGTTATGTTTATTCCTGCAAAGTGAATCGGTTTGCCCTTCTTGAACGATACAAAAAGGCTATTTTGCAGTCAATAATCCTAACCACTCAGCAGTAGCACACAGGTCAGTAATGCAGGGGTTGGGAGTTCGAATTCTGGCAACGTCAAACTTCCTATTATAGACTGATGAAAAGTGCGACATAATTAATTCGTCTTTTCACTGTTGAGCACAGTTTCGAGATCTTAATTGTGGATAACAAGCCGATCGTTTTGAAAAATATTTTATGTAGTCCTGTTTAAAATCCTCCGACAACACGTGGATAGTTGCACTGGTCATCGTGATATAATCAAAATATAATTGCAAAGGCTCCAAACGGCAGACAAATAATATGAATAGAGACAAGGAATAGCTTTAAAAATGATAGACGGTGTAAATTAACCACCAAATAGGTAGAGGCCCGTGAAATAAACATGTCCACCTTTTTTGCCAATCACAAGTTTCTATTTATTTGTTTGTTATCAGTACCAAACAGTAGGTCAAAAGCCAGCACATTCAGCTAATCTGAATAAAGCCTAAACCATGTAACTCTGTATTCTGGAGCTGTGTCATTTAATGTTTAGTTTCAGAAACGGGAATGGTTCGTTATATCTTCGAACCTACATTGTTTAGATAGAGACATCATTGCAAGCACTACACAAAGATAGCAATAACGTATTAACTTTTAACCTCTTGAAACACATTTGCAAAAGACGCAATAACTTATTGCCAAACGGCAAAATTTTGGACTCGACAAAATGGGAAGTATTTGCAGACAACAAATGAAGTGTAGCTCAAATGATGACTCTTGTCTTTGATAGAGTAGAAAACATTGTTGGACAAGGAGAAATTGCTGGTTACCAGCTTCTTGCAATGTTTTCTAAAGCCTTCCTTTCAGGGTTATTTAAACACGGAATGGCTGGGTAAACGGATAAAATGATCTTGTACAATATAATAATCAATGTAAACTGGTCTGCTACAATAGAAACAGTCATAGTGGGTAACAGCAGTTGTACGTAACTAGCATTTCGTCATCGTGCCTTTAAAAATGATCTTCTGATAAACGATAGCTGTCTGCAAGAGACTGATAATTATTTTTCAGCCTCCAAAGCCAGCTACATGTATTCGACTAATTGAAAGGCTATAAAAGAGCAGTGCTCATGGATAAGGAGGTTTAATGCTTCTCCGTGATGCATTATAAAAACCGAGTCATCACGTAATTATGGAGTCATAAAATCTATTTTGTCTATCAGTCGGCTGAATCATGTATTAGAATGGTCCTTCGACACGAAGAAAATTTACAAATAGCAAATAGTTTCGAACCAGGTCGGCCTTCGATGACTATATGCAAGCTGACCATGGTCAATATTTTTGGAAGGTGCATGTAAAAAACATCTTTTCACAGAGCATGACTCAAATTCATTTGAGTTTGAACTAAAGCGACCAATTAAGTCATAGATTTAAATGACAAGACGGACGCACAACATAGTTGCAATATCTGACTTCACGTTTTTGCCAGTCTTTCTTACTATAGGCCGTCTATAAAACTACGAGTATTCTATTGTCATCCGAGGTGAAAGCGTTACTCCAAAGACGGGCATTTAGCGAAATGAAACAAATCCTTCCAGCGCAATTTAAGTCAAATGTGTAGATTTATTCGGTCAAAACGACAAAGATTTTCGGGTCTTATGTTTTATTTCATGCTTTCCGGTAGGTTATCGAGAAATATCGGTGAAATATTTTTCGATATTTCATGGTTACGACCAGTGAAAATACCTATTTTTATATTCTAACTCTTCAGTTGAAGGCGGAAATAGTTGTTCCCGTGCACTAATTACCTAGGTAAAATGCGCGTGGCTCACAACCAGATGGAAATATGACGTAATTTACCCTACATTTCTCACGCTTGACGTAATATTGTAATGCGTTGCTATGCAGAGGGTACGCCACGGGGAATAACCGAAAAGAACTGTACTGAATTTTGATTAAGTTCCCCCCAGAATGGGTAAAACGTATGAAATAAACAGAATATTTGTTTTTTTCGGTGAAAGATCGAAATTCATTTCATCGAGTGAACATCATCGGTAATATTTTCACGAGTGGCACAGCCACGAGTGAAAATATTACAGATGATGTTCACCGTAATATTACAGATGATGTTCACCGTAAAAAACAAATATCCTCTATGTGTTTGGTCAGAATACATCACAAAATATCGAACAGCATACATTTAAGATCAGGCTAAATGATCCGCACAGGTTTATTTTGTTATGCATAGGTCGCAAAGGCAAATAAATTTGAGACATGTTGTGGCAAAAGGGGGATTTATGCATCTCCGTAATGCATTGTACTGAGCAAGACATCACATAACTAGGGATCCATTTTGCCATGCAGGCGACTGATTCATGAGGTAAATGGTCCCTTGACAGGTAGAAAAATGACCGATCACAAAAAGTTTCGACCCAGGTCGTCCGCACAGGCTGACCTGGGTCGAAACTTTTTGCAGATGCATTAGACTCTCCTTTTCACAGAGCATGGACCAATCTGACGTGATGCCAAAGGGATTGAATTTCTTTTAACTCTTTACCAAACGGCAAAATTTAAGACTGGTCCAAATTGAAAGCATTTGCAGACGACAAAATAAACGTAACTCAAAAATTGAAATTTGTTTCCAGCAGAGTAGAAAACATTGTGGGAAAAGGAGAAAACGCTGGTTACCAGCATTTTCTTCTTTTCCCACATCTATCTCAGGGTCGTAAAAACCAGGGATTGTTTGGTAAAGGGTTAATGGAGCTAGTTCACGAAAGCCTGCTATCTTCTGCGATTCTTATCTCATCCTTAAGAGTACGTTTAAAAACGGAGTTGCGTGTTTAACAAGATTTTTTTTGTATTCATGCAGATTTCTTTCATGATATTCAAACAAGCTCGCGCGAAAGGCAAACTTAATTTCAACTTTTCTCTAGAAAAATAAAAGCTATTTCGGCGGATAAACCATTCTGGAAACAATTTCGAGGAAAAGAAAATGTCTTTATATACGACACACATTTCTAAAACGTTAATTTTATCTTGTATGGCGTATCGGACAGTGGCAAGCGAATTGCGTTTATTAATGCACGTATACACGTCTGTGTAGCCTAAGTGCCACATGCATTTTTGCTGTTGTGTCGCTGCTTCTGCATCTAGAAACTGCGTTGTCGAACGATTTGTGGCAAGCACTTACAGCATTTTCATAATTTCGGTACTCAAATATAACTTGAGATACATAAAATAATATTTTCTGATTTTCCTCGTTTTTTTTTTTTGTCACTGACCTGTAGAAATCTGAATTAAAAGGAAAATATGTACTGTGTACAGCAGCTTTTTACCTTTAAAGGCGCACAAATGAAAAATTGTTTTTGAAGTGAAAAGTTTTGATTAGATTGATGGATAAGCTTGTAAGATACTACTGACATTTGTGCACTTTCCCCGATATTCATGAAACTTATTTTCAGTGGCAACATGCACAAACTGTTCAAAGCAAACACGACCAGTTTTATACCAACCCCTGAGAATTGCATCCATGCAATAGCAACACAGCACGTCATTTCGAAACACTGAAACGCAACACTAACGAAACGGTAACGCACACGCAGCCGACACAGAAAAGACATGTCTACGTCGTGTCATTAAACTTTCAACAAACATACAGGTCGAGTAGTACTGACAGACCTTGGTTTTAGTTGCCAAGCATGCAGGAACAAAATATACTGACGTCAATAAAAAAACCCTCAGTCATCTTGAAGGGGCAATAATATACAAACAACACATTTCATTTGAACAAATCTTTCCGAATATTAAAGACAAATTTATTGCGGTCTAGAGAATGACAGAAAAGTTCATGAGTCGATATTTGACGAGTAGATATCCAGCTTCAAAGATATGCACCCTCTTCTAAAAGTCAATAACGAGTGTGGCCACCTCGACTAGCGATCACAGCATCCAGTCTACGTCTCATTGAACCACACAAATTACGCAAAAGATACCAAGGAATACGGACCCGCTCTTCCCGAAGAGCAACTGTCAACTCCCGAACATTATTAGGCTGACGGAGACGTTTACGTAATCGTCGTCCAAGGACATGTGTTCTATCGGATTACAGTCCGGAGAATAAGCTGGAAAGGGAAGGGTATTAACATTATGATTCACCAAAAAGTCTCTGGTAACACGTGCCACATGAGGTCGGGCGTTATCCTGAAGAAACTTTAGGCCTGGATGTTGGCGAAACATTGGAACGACGTCGGGACGAAGAATGCGGTCAATATACTGTCTTGCTGTCAAGTTGCAGTTAACGATAACAAGTTCAGACTTGAAATTATGGTTAATGGCGGCCCACACCATAACGCCACCTCCACCAAAGCGGTCACGCTCCATTACACAGTTATCGGCGTAGCGTTCATGATGCCGCCGATAAATTCGAATACGACCATCTGCGTTAAACAAGTTTAATCTTGATTCATCACTAAAAACAACATTTCGCCACTGTCTCCCTCTGTTGTTGACCGCCCACTGTTGACGTTCCCGTCGATGACGTTGAGTCAAAACAGGCCCACGATAAGGCCTCCGGCAGCGAATTCCGCGATCTCTGAGACGATTTCTCACAGTATTTCGACTAATTGTTCGTCCACGATTCCCATTTACTGTTGACGCCGTAGATTGTGCAGTCACATACCGATCACGTAAATGACGTAGCCGTATAAAGTTGTTTTGCCGCACAGACGTCACACGCGGCGCACCTGGACGAGGCCTATCAGATAAACTCCCGGTGGCGTTTACACGACGAACTAATCGAACAATCGTCGAACGTGACACGTTAAAGCGTCTAGCAACGTAATCCTGTGATCGACCACTTTCCAACATCCCTAAAGCACGAGCACGATCCTCATTATTTAGCCTTGGCATCGCTATACGTCAGAATTTCTCAAATCGCCCTATGTTTGAGACTGGTAAATCGAAACTCCCAAGACACATGTGTAATTTCGTTTCAAAAAACAATGTATAGAAGACGCACGGGTAGCTCGAGTAAATAGTGACCCCCACCCATGTTTAGATATACAGAGTGTACTGAACGAAAACTATCTACCTTCCAAACATTACATGGTGAAGGATTCCTGAGCACGATGCAGAAACTTTCAACAGACCCCAAAAATAGTCTCCTATTCGAACTGCTATAGCCAAGCTGTTTGTCTTTTGATTTTTGTCTATAGAAAGTCCACGGGAAATTTAGAACAGGTAGTTGAGCATCAAATTCTCCTACCTCAATCATTTTGGGAGACAGTTAGGAGAATATATGCAGCAATGTAAAAATTGTAAGGCAATGAATTAAAAAAAATTAAAACTGTACCCTTTGGGCATAACAAATACTTCTGATCAGTGTAACATCCACGCATCAGTAACGGCATCAGTAGCGAAAAACCAGTGTGCACACAGTGAATATTCTTTCGCTGGGATACGCCATTCGCACGCAGCTGATAGCGTCATGTTCCACGTACAGTTCACGTGACGTAGACATGACGTGTGTTACGCTTTAAGTGTGCACTTAATAAACACCTCGCCATGCAGTACATTATCGAGTCATACATCAGATTAGTTTAGCTGAGTAATCTTATGTTGCCATTACGTTTCTTTCTCACCCATCTTTCTTAATGCGCCATGTATAAGCAAGCCGATATGCCAAAAATGAAACGAAGTGTGGCAGAGGTAGATCCATTATTTTCAGCGTTTGACCCACATAAAGATGGTCTTGTTTCATACGCCACTTTTACGGCAAAACACATGTACACGTGCGCACACAAAACCATTGTCCCATCTGGTTTCCTGTTACATGTAAATATATCAACATATTTGGCATTTTACATAAAACTTGTGTATATTTTGTCTGTTTGCAGTGCTTTTTCAGAGCAGATTTTAGAAATGTGATCGGCACGTAAGCTGGAATGATTTATGCATATTTTGGGCTGCACTCCTCCCTGGAATAGAGTTCATGGCATGTAGCGTTAACTCGCATGGTTTTAGCAGTCATAGTCTTTACTTTGTGCTTAAATGATGTACACCAGCGCTTTTGTCAAACTTTCTCATTTATCAGGAGATCCGTACGCCAAACATTGATGTACATCAGTTTATGACAGTCCTAAGGCTCTCCATCTACGTGACAGTTGAGTAGAGGGTAATAGCAACATCCATGATCGCACAATTTGCGTTTCACATTGTCTCTGGCTTTAATTCCATTTTCTTTATTAAACAAGTTCGACCTATATGAGAAAAAATAGGATAGCATAACCTGTAAGATATCAGAAACTGGGTACACTGCAGGACAATTAGATCAAGAATGCGAATTGCGATCTTGAATCAATGCAGCTCGGCGTTTCTGATATCTTACGGCTTTACTGACCTTAATATTGCACTAATTGGGTTTTTCGTGTTGTATGAAAGTAAATATTTCATTTATACAGCAATCTAAGGGGTTAATTAACTTTGCAGGTATGTCTGTCATACCTCGCTTAGGAGGTTTATAGTTTTGTTGAATGTTTTTGCAAATGTTCTGTCGAAATACGTTGAATGAATTATTAGGTCTGTCATGGATGCCGGATTACTTTGTTGGAATAACAAAGATCGGGGTTTGAAAACATTGGCTCACTAGACTGATGTTCAGTATTATTTTCATGATCTCAGTACAACTGGAGACTTGGAAATTTTCAGAGTATTTTCTTAACTTCAGAAAACGTTAATACATGCCTTCGATTTCTGACATAAAAGGCCAACATGAACCAAGAGTTCTAAGATCTACATGACCAAATATAAAAAGCATTATGATAAGCGGAGACTTACATGTAAATGTAGCTCGCTAGGAGTATTTCTTCTATTGCCACGATGCTTTCATATGTTGTTTTTTTTTAAGGGGTAAAAGCCATTTGAATCTGTGAATATGGTAAGTTCGTTTCTATAGATTCGATCTTAATGTATCTTTACATAGAAGAAATCCGAAAGGTGCATAAGTTATGTTTTAGTCACTATAAGATACTGTATTTATAAGTGGATATATACGCTTGTTGAAAAATTTGCGAATTACCGATTACGGACATTCCGTGTACGGAAATGTTTGCAAATTCAAGGCACTCGTTATTTGTTGGTATACTTGAGGTAAAATACGCGAACAGAAAAGTTTGCAAATTTTTCAAATTCGCAAAATCGCAAAAGATTCAACATCGCAAAAATTTCCACTTATACAGTAGTTCTATTATAATCTCTACACAGAATGACAGGACAATTGTTTTATAACATGACAGAGCTGATAATAACGTATAAATCAATTTGTACAAATTTCTTTATAGACATCGATAACAACGTCTGGGAACCGCTTATAAGGAAGATCTGTTATTGTCTTTGTTTCCCGATACAATGCGTAATCGTGCGCCCATTAGCTTTTATTGTCTAATGCAATATAATACATTGTCTGGTATCCGGCTGAGTGGGAAAGTTGGTTCTGTGCAAATTGTATAAAGGAACTAACATTAAAAAAATAAAATCGACAAAGATTTTCTTCAACTTGTGCTGACTGATCTTGGAACTTTGAGATATTCTTTGAGATTGTAAGATCAAAGAACCTTTGAAATTGGAATATTTACGTCATTTTACCTTATGAAATACCAATTTTGTTTATTTAGTGCCTAAAGGGTAAATATTATTTTTTATTGTGTAGTGGAATGGCCTTTCCCGTTTTTAGGAACGTCTGGATCAACCGAATTATTACCATATATCTTCAGAACAAACATTCAGACAAATATATAGATAACGACATGTCATATCAAGGCTTGTCTTACGTTGACGACGGTATAGACCGTTTTGTCTTTTCTTTTTTTCTCTTTTTCCTTGTGGCCACTGAAACTGCTAAACCAAGCCTACATTCTGTTGCTGTATCGATGGATTTCATTTGTATTTTTCTATTGAATAGATTCTGGGTCAGACTGCACGTTCTTTGAAGCCGGGTCTTGATTAACTCTTTAGTTTAAAAATATTTATTTACATCGGTTGTTGAATCAAGTTCTGGCAACTTATACTAATCTTTCTTGATCTGCTTCCTGGAAACTACACCAGTGGGTCCGTATTCACCAAACATTCTTAAGAACGTTCTATGTGTTATTCTCAAAGATTTTCCAAACTTGAAAGTAACACAACTACTGAACCAATTCGTTTAGCCAATCAGAAGGTGTTTTACTTTCAAATTTGGAAAAATCTAGAGGATAAGACCGAGAATATTTTTAAGAATGTTTGGTGTACGGACCCAGTGCTCGCGCCGTCCCAAAGCTGACACCCGCTCCCGGGAATGGAACTCGGGACGTCATGGTTACGAGGCCAACAATCTACTTCAATAACCACGGACACCACTCTTACTTTTATTAAGTAACTCTTCAGTATATTCTTTTAGCTCCAAACCTCTTACGACAACTGATAATACAATCTACTGATGCTTTACATTATAAGCTTTACTAAATAAATCGGATGGTACAGATCAAGATCAGCCCAGTCTACTATTCAGTATGACCTTGATCTATGCCATCTGCAAAAGCCCACGTTTTCGCATAATAATGGCTTGCAACACGCGAAAAGGGACATTCGTACATTTGCGTAAAGTGTCGTCTCGGATCAACCTGCGCAGTCCGCTCAGACTAATCCGAGACTACACTTTCCGTTCTTTTATAATTTTCTGTAACGCGCAAGTCTACTGTAGCACAAAATCCAATGTAGTCGTAAAGTGCCGTCTCGGATAAGCCTGCGCGGACTGCGCAGGCTGATCTGGGACGACACTTTACGCAAATGTCCGAATGCCCCTTTTCGCGTGCTGCAAGCCATATTATGGCACTGAGTAGGTCCAACTCTGTCTGCAAAATCAACTTTTTTCTTTGTCGTACATTTATGTTTTACCAACATCTCACAAAATATCTTGATTGATTGTATGGTGTTTAACGCCGTTTTCATCATTATATCAGTTATGTCACGGCGGCCAGTGCGCCTATCCATGCTTTCCTAGAATTTCATTTACCAGAACTCAGCACAATATTCTTACCAGGCCACTGGCTGCATTCCAACACAACCATCGTTGAAACAATGATTAGCGGTGAGGGAGGAATGAATCCAGTGGCAATGACAATTATCAATCCTCAGAAATTGGCCGAGCCGGGGATCGAACCAGCGATCCCCTGTTCTCAAGTCCTGTACGCTACTGCCTTAGCAACCGGGGCTCGGTATAAAATATCAGAAAGTGCAGGTCAAAGATCAAATTTAATTTTTGTGTTGTCAAATTTTGATCTATGCCCCCACCGAAAAAAAAATCAAGTCATACAATGCACTTTAGGACTAAAGATGTCTAACAGACGCAAATTAAAATCATGAAAATAATGATGTATCGCGAAATCGGAGACATTTTGATCGATTATTAAACTTTTTACCCAACATTCCCGAGCTTTAACGACCCTATTTTAGGTTTTTGAAACCATTGTGGGAAAAGGAGAAAATGCTTGTCACCAGCATTTTCTCCTTTTCTGACGAAGTTTTACACTACTTTTCAGAAAGATCCAATCATTTTAGTTGCATGTAATTTGTCGTCTTCAACTGCTTCCAATTTCGACAAGTCCAGAATTATGCCGTTTGGCAAAGAATTAAAGAGCTTGTTTTATGGTTTCATTTTCCCCCACTCAAGTATCTTCTTTGATGAATTTTGCAATGTTATTAATCCTTTTGCTGTCATATGAATTCCGAAAATGGAAAGCCAATCGCGTGATTTGTAAAAGAGACATTATTCATTGTCATGTAAATATCTCCCATGGAAGCATGCATGCATGCAAAAATTATTTGTTGTTCATTGGCCTTTCTCTAGAATAACAAAGGCCATGTATTCAACTATTGTTAATGATTTTATGTTTCCGTTTTCTAATTTTTCGAAAACATGGTCTGTAACAACAATTTCAAATTCGATTTCAACTCTAATTCTATGGCGTTAAACTCCTTCAACACCTTTTATTACACTGCAAAGAGATTTCTCGCGATCTGATCGAAAAATATGTTTCGAATATATATTGCTGCCATCTGGCGGCAACTAGTGAACAGCATAGTTTCACTGTTGGGAGCCCCATAGACACTAGACAACTGACTTATAAACACTTCAAAGTAAAATTAAATATGGTGGCGTCGAACAGAAGGGAGTCGCCAACAAAACAAATACAAATTATTATTACTTGTTTCCCTTGGTGGTTGTCATTAAAGCGGAAAGAATGGATAACTTTTAAAACAATTGAAAATGGGTCAATATATTATTATTTTCTGTCATTCTAAAACAAATAGATCTACACGGGGGTCAAAAGGAGCTTTCCATTCGTCATGTTAACAAACCTTGACGTTTCAAAGGTCATATAGCCTCGAGTGTCCATGTTCCGTGATGATAAGGAAACAACATGGTGGAATTAAGAATTTAGACAAGACCATGAACTCGAAAGTACTTGCCTTCATCAATAAATCAGTTCGGATCATTTTCATGTAAAAAAATAACTTAGATATTAATTTCAATGCTCTGGCGCATAGAAAAAAAATGTATACCGATGGCCTTTTTGAGCAAACATGGCGTGACCTAATTCCGGTTGCTCTGTGGTAAGTACGGCAGAAAAAGTAGTAGGTCGCTGCAGCTTTTGAGATGAGATACTATTTACAAATTTAATCAATGGTAGTATATATATATATAATTTTCTTTTCTTACATGTTTTTGTCTCGCTTTGGGCAGTTGCAATAAAACGTTCGAATATTGATAAAGGTTACGAGCCGATATACCGAGTGACGTCATCAAATTTTTCGAGTTACGTGATGTATACAAAAACCATCCGTTCAAGGACTCACGGAATAAGGACATACTTATTTGACGATATTTGAAAGTGAAATATATAGATCTTTCGGCTCGGGGTGATATGATTCGCCATAGCCGAGAACAAGTTTCCACGTGCCCTGCAACCCGACCATACAACTAATATTATTATACTGCAGAGAAATTCCTCGTGATCTGATTGGATAATATGCCCCGAACATATATATCATGTACACTGGCAAAACCCACGTAAAAGCAGTTTCCCTTTCGGAAGCCCCGTATACATGACTAAACTTTCAACACAACATCCAAAATGGCGGGGTCGATCGATCGATACGACCCGCTCACAAGACAAACATACTGAGTAGCCTGCACCACATTATTACTACTTGATGGTTGTCACTAAAACGGAAATAATTATTTTTGAAAATAAAAGAATATAGAATTTTATATGTATTATCGTTTGATGTCATTCTAAAACAAATTCACGGGTGGTTAAAACGAGCCATCCCTTCGTCAGGTAAGCAAATTCTGAAGTTTCGAAACTCATACATTGTGCATAACGTTAAAAGGATAACCTAATGGTCGTTTGAGGCAACTAATGGTCGTTTATTTTTGCCAACAAATCATTAAAAATCATCCTGACTTACCTTGAAGTTGTTTAAATCCACGTTTAAATAAAAATTACGACAAATGTCTATCGCAGTGACATCATCAAGATTATGCACCAAACTGCACGTTTTACCAAGGTTTTAGTGACGTCAGTTCCCAGTGACGTCAGTTATCATTGAATAGGGGCACTCAGAAGGGAAATTTTATTTCGTCAGCGTACTCAATTTTTTAGACCATAAAACGGGGAAATTTCGCTTAACACACGTTGGAATAGTAAAACTTTGCAGTATAATAAATTCGTTGTACGGTCAAGTCGCCAAGGACATGGAAACTTGTTCACGGCTGTGGCGAATAATGTCGCCGCCTCGCCCTCGGCTCGGGGCGACATGATTCACCATAGCCGTGAACAAGTTTCCAGGTCCCCTGCCACCTGAACGTACAACTAATATTATTATACTGCAAAGAAATTTCTCGTGATCTGACTGGATAATATGCCCCGAACATATATATCATGTACACTGGCAAAACCAACGTAAAAGCAGTTTCCCTTTCGGGAGCCCCGTATACATGATTACACTTTCAACACAACATCCAAAATGGCGGCGTCGATCAAGATTAACATCAACATTATGCACCAAACTGCACGTTTTACCAAGGTTTCAGTGACGTCAGTTCCCAGTGACGTCAGTTTTCATTGAATTGGGGCACTCAGTATGGGAAATTCTATTTCGTCAGCGTACTCAATTTTTGAAACCAAAAAACAGGTAAAATTCGCTTAACACACGTTGGAATGGTAAAACTTTGCAGTATAATAAATTCGTTGTACGGTCAGGTGGCAGGGGACTTGGAAACTTGTTCATGGCTGTGGTGAATTATGTCGCCACCTCGCCTTCGGCTCGGGGCGACATGATTCCCCACAGCCGTGAACAAGTTTCCAAGTCCCCTGCCACCTGGCCGTACAATTAATAATGTCTTGGTCGATCAGATGTGTCGTCAAAGGCTTGGGATTTAGAATTAGAACAAGATATATAAATTAGCGGCGCTCCGGGAAAGGGGGTTTAATGCATCTCCGTGGTGCATGATATCTAGCGAGTCATCCCATGTTTATGGATCCATGAAATCCATTTTGTTCAACAGCTAGCTAGAGATAGAATGGTCCTTAGAAATAAAGAATAAATACACATGATAAAAATATTCGCATGTGGTTGAATATCCCTCCAAAAGGCCTTAACAGTGTTTAGAAAATTATTGGTGCCTTTAACTCTTTCCTTACTGTAGACGACACCAGAAGCTTTTGTGGACAGTATAGATCAGGATCAAAATGCTGTCTGATCTCTGATCTACACTGTCCACTACTTTATTTTTGATGAAGGCCAAACTGTCTGTTCATCTTGCAGTGGAATTATAGCCAATGGAAAAGTGAAAATCATTTACTTGGTAACGTTAGTGAAAGAGTTAAAGTTTATGCACTTCGAAACTTTGATACTTGCTGTTGAACGTATATCAATCGCTGCAGTAACATTGCTGACAACAGAAAACAGCAAATACCAAAGACTAGCCTTGTAATTTCTTCCTTTCGTTAAATAACATCCGATCTCTTTGAACTAGTCCTTGCCATCAGGCTAATACATTGTAATTCATTTGTCCACTGATATTGGAAATTATTGCCACAAGCCAAAATACGTTTTAGAAGAATTACCATGATTAATTTTATTATAACAGGGTGGCAAAATGATGTTAAAATTAGAGGATTAAAACAGATCCCAATTTATCATGTAAAAAACACTTTTTTCCCTTTCAGAACTCATTGCTTGATCTCCGTTCTACATCTTATAGTTAAAGATGTCGAGGGCAAAACAATCTGTATTTATTATTTCTAGTTGTCAGACAAGATGGATTTTACGGACCCATAATTATGTGATAACGTACTTGGTATCATGCTTCACGGAAATGCATTAAACCCCCTTTTGCCAGAGCATGGATTATTCAATTTTACCTCTTGTTCCTGTTCCCAGACCAAAGCAAATGTAGAATTTACGACCTATCCCAGCATTTCAAATAGTTACTGAAACCTAACTGGGACGATTGAATTCATTAAAAATGTGGAAACTGTTAAAGGTAAAGAAGAAAATGCTTGCTTTTCCTATACTATATTGTTTCAACAGTATTCGAATACATGATCGAGAAAACATGAAATCGGATAAAGAAGATAAACAGCCCACTGTTTGAGATTTACATTCGAGTGGAAATTGTCACTTTGGGGCCTGGAGAACTTTGGATCTAGTGATTTGTTTTCAGTGAATCGTTGGACTAGATCCTTTCCCTGCACTATGTACTGATAGCTGGATTTTGGAATGGAAGATCTGACTAGTTAGAGCCAGTTTTAGTCAAATTAGGAATTACTGATTATGCACATGATTTAAGAAAGTGTTTGTAAGTGTTTCCATAGTTTAATACAAGAACAATCCTACCGTTGCAAGCATGAAATCTCTGATCGCACGATTGGGAGCAGGCGAATAATTATCTTGTTTCAGTCTCTGCCTTAAGTGTTTACGGAACCCGATTTTGCTCATAAATTTAGGAAGAGTTCTGAAAAGCCCAGTAATGTTTCAACTATATAGTCGTCTGATTGGCTGACTACTTGTGTTTGAACAATTTAGAGAATTCAACGTGATTCCTTTACGTTTGATATGAATTTGAAGATTTTACAGTTCTAGTGACTTCAAGATCTTCAAAGGATGCATTCATTGATTAATCAAGCTTTGATCTAAGTTTTACATACTAGGACTACTCATGTGATTGGTAAAGACCTTTTGTCTCTATCAGATATCAAGTTACGGACAAATAAGTACTTACTGGAAACCGTGTTTCCACCCTACAAGCAAAACGCACAAAACTTGTCATGCAAATCGATTAATTTTACAGAATGGGTGAACAGCTTAACTCTTTCAGTGCCAAAAAAATCAACCTCTTTCGACGGTTGAAAAAACAATTTGATGAAATTCAGAAATATTTTGCTCGAGTAAGCTTGACTAAACAAGCGGACGCTATATACTGTATCACTACTGATTCTTATCGGTGACATCCGCTTAAGTCCCCGTTTTCCCCGCGAACACCTTAGTATTAAAAAGCTCAAATGACTTCAAGAATCAAAGAACTCAAAGTCCTGGAAAGCGGATTTGTAGAGTAGCATAAGGCTGTAGTATGTTGTAATAAAAATAACATCATATGCAACACATTTGTATATATAATCATTTAATGGATTTAGCAAGGGCATGGAAAATCAAAGTTCTTCTGCCGATTGGGCTGTGCAGCAACTGTTATTCTATTACTTGATCAGAAGTGGTCATTTTCTCCCGCTAGATAGCATTCTACAAATACACATCTATCTAATTTGGGCATTCTGGGTACAGAGCCGGACTACTTTTCAAAACAACAACCGTTACTTTGAATTTCAAAATAAAATAAATGTGTACTCTATAAAACGCTACCTGGTGCGATTCATTCAGCTATGATCAGCTTGCATGTAACCTATGCACCGGCCATTTATAAAAACAGCCCCTACAGGCTTGGGTAATAGCTTCGGTATAAGCCCTACTTTTCCCTAGTACATGGGAAGGTGATGCGTCATAGCAGACAGGTGGAATCTTCGAAGAACATGACATGCGCAGACAACGCAGAAGTGGTAATTTGATCCGTCAATCTGACGCATTTTTCGTTGGTATTAGATTTCGGACACGTGTTGGACCGTATGTTTGGTAGTGACAAAAGCGAGGTTGAGGTGTATTAGCTAAAACTGAAAGTTCAATGTGTGGAGCGCAAGCGTGTATGACAGTATATTTGCTTCAGGTCAAACTGATAACATTGTAGATCTACAGAGTTAGCGCGCATCCGTCGTTACGCATGATGTATTTGGTTCCGGTCAGAATGATCACAGTAAACCGATTTGCTATACAAATCCGCTAAAAATTGGACAGAACTTGCCTCCTTATTGTGAACCTAAGAGTTTGTTGCCGAATCAACCATATTAGGCATATCCAAATGTTGGCCTAATTTTAGGAAAACGACACTACCGGTATGTAGAATTGCGTTCCAATGTGTTGCAATCTCGTAAATTTGAATAATGATTCTACGTATCCAAATTGTTTTAACAAGCAAATTTCACTCTTAGAACAACGAATGCATAGTAAATAGAGCACTTTAGAGCAAAATAAATGGCGTTTATTCATTCCGTTTGATCTTTCGCACTATCTACGACAGGAAAATTAAAAACTGAGGTTGTAATTCATTTGCGTAATTGAATTGAGTAATCGGACAATGTAATTCTCACGATCTATCTTTGCAAAGTAAATATTGGCTTCCGTCCCTCAGACATCACTCCGCCATTTACAGCCACTGATAGTTTAAACCCATTACTGTGCGAATACGAAACTCAACCCTTTACCACACGATACCGAGTTTTAATGACCCCAAGAAAAAAACCTTTTGAAAACATTGTTGGAAAAGGGGAAAATGCTGGTAACCAACATTTTCACCTTTTCCCAAAATATTTTCTACCCTATCTAAGAGAAATTCCATCAATTTAGCTAAATTATAATTGCCGTCTGCAAGTGCTTTGAATTTGGACAAGTCTACATTTTTGTAGTGTTGTAAAGAGTCAAGTTCCTGAAGCTAACAGCTTAGTAGGAAGAGGCTGCATATCGCTAGAAATGGCTTCTTTTCTTCCTCATGGTTTATGTACTGGTGAAAAAGATTGCTTCATGTCCTTCAAGTGGTTCCCTCACTGTGAGTTGCGAGTAATATTTTTGGTAGGTCTGAAAATTGTCCGTTGAGAGAATTTAACTCTTTACTACACGACAAAATGTTAGAGTTGTTAATAAGAGAGAGCAGTTTCAGACAGGAAAGTAAATAGCCTTATTTCAACAATATCAAGAACAGATACTGTGTGGTTTAGCTTTGTTTACGGTTGTTAGCAATGTAACGTAAGTTGGTTGTGTAATGTGAGGTCGCACTGAATAATCTATTTCTAACGAACTGGATGTTCGGACTGCAAGAAGAAATACAAAGCGTGATGTGATTATTGGCTGGGTGTTGTGTGTCGCTTTCAACAGTATATTAGTTGTATGACTGTGGCAAGGGCAGCTTTCCATGCTCTTTAACAAGCACAAAGCGCACTGATACATCAACTATGGAAAAAGAACAAACCTAGATAGGTTTACATAACCGCTAAAATCTTAGCCTTTCGCATTTCCAGCGAAACTTGACAAAGCAAACAGAAAGAATAGATAATGTCGTCTCTACGATGGTACAGCTGTATCTGTATTGTGAATACCTTCAATGCCCTCATCAGTGTCTTTCAACAGTCAAATACTGAGAATGGCATAAGTAAACAAACTCACAGTAAACACGCATCATTTACGCTTGACAGTTAAAGAGCGTAACAGGTATGTTTTTCTTTCATCGGTGTTTGATTTTGTGGAGCCATTGCTGTTATTCCTAAATAAAATCATTTAGTTTGTACATTTGCTTGCATGGCTTTTTATGCCGATTTCAAGTTTTTTTCATTCCTGTAACAGTCGCCGATACATCTTTTCTTGTTTTCCAAAAGTTTCTGTTCCAGATCCTCGTTCAAACCTTTTTTTCCAGTCACAGACTGCTTTGTCACGTTGGCGAAATCTTAATGAGCCATGCTCTTGCAAAAGGACGTTCAATGCCGGTCTATGATGCATTATACCAAGCATGTCATCATGTAATTTTGGATCCGTAAAATCTATTTCGTCTAAAAATTGACTGGATCTGGAGGTAGAATGGTCCTTTGACATACAGAAAATTTACCAAAAGCAAATGAATTCGACCCATGTCACCTTATGCAGAATTGCTTAGCTGACCTGGTTCGATATTTCTTTCAGATAAAGAGCATGGATCAAATCTTTTGCGATGAGATTGAAATGATTCCTGCTATTATGACTTAAATCAATCTTCAGGAAGCATTTTGACCGAGCCAGTGATTCGAACTTGCCATCCTGTATGACTGGTCCTGCGGGTAAGAAGTGTGCAACCCGGTTCGGCAAGTATGTTCATTCAATTATATTTCTAAGCGCAAATGTCCAATCTTCTTAACACTTAGACAAACGGCAAAGCTTAAGACCGGTACATACTTGAATCATTTGCAGACAAAATTAAATACGGCAAAATTTATGGGACTTTCCATTCAAAATTTTAAAAAAATCATTTCAAGGGAAAATAACGGTGACCAAACTTTACTCATAGTTTTTAAAGCTTTCCTTGCCAGAGTCGTAAAACGTTTAAAAGATTTAAAGTAACTGATGACAAAAATGACAAAAAAGCAAGAAAACAGTCCCTGTCAATCGTCAAATGTCTTTGGGTTACAAGGATATAGGACAAAAAGATAATGTAGAATAAATGTCTTATGTTAAAGAGGTAGGTGGATCATCCTTTTAATCCTTTACCTCATGCATAATTCCAAGTTTCAACGACATTGATAAAGAAAGGCTTTTAAAACATTTTGGGAAGATAACCAGCACTTCCCCTATATAACTTGTGTTTCCTTCCCTTTAAAAGAAAAAATAAAATACACAATGTTTTAGCAACAGTTTGTCGTCTGTAAGTTTCTTCAACTTGGAGGAGACCAAAATTTTGTTGACTGTAAAGGGTTAACCCTTAGGCTTCTTAGCGCGACTCAAGGACTTTTTGTGGACAGTGAAGATCAAGGTCAGACTGCACAGACGTGCAGTCTGATCTTTGATCTACACTTTCCGACGAGGAGTTATGTCTTACTTCCCCCCCCCCCCCCCCCCAAAAAAAAAAAAAAAAAATTGAAACAGCAAATTTTGGGTTTTTACTATCGGCTTGAAAGCTTCATTTTACTTATTTCGCAGGATGAAGGTTAAAGTAATTACGGGTTTAGAATAGATTCGATGGAGAAGATTCGATGGAGGGGTGATACGGTTTCAGAGTTCAGATGACACCTGAGGCAAACATCAGAGAAACTACCGCATAATTACTTTTCTAGATAGAATAAGGTGAAAATAGGTCAAGTTAGGAGTATTCTCGTAAAAAAAAATCTATTTCAATTTTCAGCCCAACAATTCGTTTTGAACTGTTTTTTTTTATATATTACATAAGCTCCTTTGTTTTCAGTGAACTTTACCCATTCCGAATTTTCTTACCTTACACATGTTGAGGTAAGATTTTCTAACGTCATAGGAGCGTTATGTTACACCATTTTTCAAAGTATTGTATTCATGCCCGCTATTATTCACAAATACGTCAAACACCCGGTTGTAACTGCCAGGTGTAATGCTTTTCATGAAGCCAAAAGAATGACTCTAGTTTGATAAAATATCGGCGAAATTGGTTATACCTGGCTTAAAATGAGTAAATGGGTATCTTTAAAACAAACAAATGAATAAGTAGAGGGATTAATAGACAAATAGTGATCGGAGATATGTGAAACAGGTACACGGACGGACGGGCGGGCGAGTGGACGAACAGACAGACAGACTTTATTTACGACGAATAGCATTATTTCTTGAAAGAGTTAAGGAAAAATCACGGAGAGAAACACCCAATTGACGAGTTGCATGTCAGCATTGAATTATTCGTACCCCAAAGTAGATTGTAGTACACCAACCCATTTCAATCTGAGTGGTGAATATTTCTACATCGATACCTCATAGGAAGGTATCGGCTTATCATTTCTTTCATATCTAGGTCATAGTCCTGCAGTAAACTTAAGTTATTCCTGTGGCAGATACTGCACATGGATTCGAAGCAGTCACCAAGTTCATTTGTCGCTTCTAAACTTTGTCTGCAGCATTTTCAGGTGTCCAGTATCATGAGTAAAGCCTATTAATAACAGAATGTAAATTTGTCTTTTATTTGCTCTCTTTCTTCCCAATTCAGTTGATTTGTAACAGGGGAGTACGCTTCTCAAAAAGAGCTGCATGTTTCGTCTTAAATGTTTGTCCTCATGATGTAGTGTGTAAGGTGTCTGCCTTCGATGTAGAAGGTTTAGGTAATTAATACCATATGGCTTGCAACACGCGAAAAGGGGCATTCGGACATTTGCGTAAAGTGTCGTCTCGGATCAGCCTGCGCAGTCCGCGCAGGCTAATCCGAGACGGCACTTTACGACTACATTAGATTTTGTGCTACAGTAGACTTGCGCAAAACAGAAAATTACATAAAAACGGAAAGTGCCGTCTCGGATTAGCCTGCGCGGACTGCGCAGGCTGATCCGAAACGACACTTTACGCAAATGTCCGAATGCCCCTTTTCGCGTGTTGCAGGCCATATCAATGGAAGTACTGATTGGGAAGAGAGATGCTATATCGCAACGGGCTAACCTAATAGGAAGCTCTTCCTGCGCCATGTATCGGCCACTGTGTCTGTGATACTGGGCGCAGCTTCGAGATCATGCATACCTATAATGCAACCCACGTAGTACCGACATCTAGGTATCAAGATCACATGGTTAGAACAACCAATTAAATTTGCGTATAAAATGTTCTCTTATCGTGTGATTTTTCATTTTACTTATAATTTATATTTAGACAATAACACCTATCCATGTTAACAACAAAGAGTCTGTCGTTTTAAGCAGCTTTAATCAAATTCTCTTTAGGTAATATACAGAGGAGAAAGTTATTAGTAAAAAAAAAAAAAACCTGTACATAACGGCTCGAACTTTTGCTTTCCATTATTTGCACCATGGGATATAGTTTTTTGTATGGCGCCGATTCCAGAATATTGTCCTTGGTTTACTGAAAATGGTCCAAGCGCCATGTACCCATGCCATGAACGTGTGTGAAGCGTATAAATGAAAGTTTGAAAAAACGTTTGGATTCATTTATTTAAACGTTAAACATCTTAAAAAGAAATCCTAATATTTGCATCGTGGCAAGGTAAGGCCTTGTTTAATAACCGCTTTTATAAATGGTATAATTCCACTATGTTGAAAACTTCACGCGGCTATTTTACTTGTTCTTGGAAAAAATACCACTGAAAGAATGAGTGTAAAGCCTACAAACATGGGTCCACGTGCACACGGACTGTTTAAGTTTGTTTTACGTGCTTTATAAAAGAGAATCATATTCGTGTTAATTTATCGTCGCTTTGATTTCATAATCCCTTGACCAAAATATTTGTGCTGTTGTCATATAATGTACTCATCTCTTGTAAAAGAATACACAACCCCATAAGATCCTTTATTTAAGGCATATTTCGTTCCGTTCTCTGCTACAGATATAAATGTATAATCTAATATAGTCAATATTTGCAAAACCAATTTGGATTCATCCGAAATCCATTTATCACCGCAAGCGTGAACAATGAATCGGTTTCACGATAAAGACGTTCAGTTTGTCATTCCTTGAAGAGAAAATTTTGTCATTCAAGAGGGAATCTTTCTACGATTAATTCAGCTCAAACCTATCGCTTTACACAATTGTGAAACAAGTTTTACAACTTCTATCAATCCCTCTCGACGGCTGCTTTCTTGAAAACTTGTCAATACTCGTGCCAAGAACAGTTAGTTCTAACATATTTCCTACGACCCATGATATCCATCGTGATGTGATTGACTAAGATCAGCCTTCAGTGCTGTATAATCATGATCTGTTCCCTCCGACGCTTAACTCAGTTTATGCTTAATCGAAAACGTACAAAATAAAGACTTAGATTATCTTGATCCTCGAAAGGCTCAATGAGTAAATTACAAAACAAAGTTTTCGGCTATTAATGGATCCAAACTTTGCCGATTTCAAAGTTCTGTAACATGCAAAATCCTAAATGTATTGGACAGTGTTAACCAAAATGTTCGGAAATACATAGAATGTAGAGTGCGATCCAGAGTCCACAAAGACGCAATGAGTTGCAGTTAGCAGCATCCTGTGGTTCATATTAATAGTTTATTTTATTTATTTCAATCCGACGGATGAAAGTTAATGAGGCATTAGTGATATAATAGTATCGTAAAGGTGTCGCCTTCAAAAAATTATTCCCCCTACAGTCACTTATCCTATCTGACATAGATAAACAAACTTACAGTATCGATGCATCATTTACTTTAGACAGCTAAAGAGCGTAACAGGTATGTACGTCTTTCATCTCCCTCTAGTTTTTTGTATAAAGATGTTTGTGTTCAGTTTAGCGAACTTGATGAAAGAAACATGAGAAACACCGCGGAATCTTAACCCTTAACCTGCTAAATAAGCGGAATGAAACTTCCAAGCCGATAGTAAAAAACTAGATTTTACTATTTTTACAGGTATTTCTTGGGGAAAGATATCTCCTTATCGGACAGTGTAGATCCAAGATCAGACTGCACGTTCTGTGCAGTCTGATCTTAATCTACACTGTCCGCAAAGGTCCTTTAGTCGCAAATTAGCAGCATTAGGGTTAAAGAAAATAGAACCGCAACTCAACACAGAGTAAAGAGATTTTTACATTACTGTTATTTACCTCTGACCTATGATTTATAATGCTATCAGCTAGCAAATCAATCAATGCTTCTGAAGAATAATGCCGATGTAAGAACGATGGTGCAAAGCAAAAACAAAACGATGAAAATGCAGTCGAGAGATTTTTGACGACCAAAGAATATTTCAAAGAAATTCAAGATTAAAATAGAAGTTATAGGAAATAAAACAAATGTATCGTTTATTTTTTTAAAAAATATTTGTAGGGCCGGGTTTGTATTGAGAACTTATTGTATGAACTGAAGTTGAGGTACATACCCCTTTACTTTTCCGAACAAAAAAATCAACTCCTCTTAGTTTTTTGTAACCGATCCAAAAATATAACCCTATGTACATGCATGTTTTTTTTGGACGCATAATGGAATTTCATTAATTTAACCGTTTGGATACTGGCTAAACTGTTTCGACTTTTTTTTTTAGGATTAAAGTAGATTTCCACCACAGCTGATGAGTTTTAAATATAAATCAGACTGCACGTTCTATGTCATCTTGTCGTGATCCCCGTTGTCAGCAATAGCACAGTTGCCATTGGCATTGAAAGAATTAAGATGAAGTGATATTTTCTAGACGATCTCTCAATCTTTACACCGAAAAATGATTGCAGCAAACATTTTCCCAGAGGAATACCACTTATTCACGTTCTCATTCCTGTTTCTACGTTTGCAATGAGTTTTGTAATTAATACAAGTATTCATAAACTATATCTACGAATTTACCTTTTGAATTCACGGGTGACTTCAAAGTCTTCCAATTTACCTTTTAATTTACAGCTGCCTTCAAAATCATCGACTTACCTTTGAATACACGAGTGCTTTAAAAGTCATCCAATTTATTTCCTACTTTGTTTGTTTGTTCACAGTTGTTCACAGATTTTCAAAAATACTAGGATAAGAACGGCAACGGTCAGCCAAAGAATCGATCGGCTTCAAAAAGAGACATGCCAAAGTACTTGAACCATGCTCTGTTGAAAGGGAGCTTAATTCATTTTCGAAAACTATGGACCCAGTTCGCTCAGGATGATGTGGGTCGAAACTGTTGCTATTTTCAAACTTTCCGCATGTCAAAGAATCATTAATTCTACATCATGATTCAGTTAGTTGTTCGACAGAATGGATTTTATGAATTAAAATTCATGCGAAAACTTGCTTGTTATAATGCATCACAGAGATACATGTGGCCCCCTTTGTCAGAGCATGGCTTATTTATATTCAAAGAGAGTTGACCTTGACTCCCTCGAAGGGTATTACTGTCGAACTGTATCTTTTTCTTTCAAAGGTGTGAGGAATCGTTAACTAAGGAGGGAATGAAAGGGGTTAGATATATCCCCTTGACCAACCAGGTGGACTTTATAATATTGGCTTGCAACATGCGAAAAGGGGCATTCAGATATATGCGTAAAGTGTCCTCTCGGATCAGCCTGCGCAGTCCGTGTAGGCTGATCCGAGACAGCACTTTACGACTACATTAGATTTTGTGCTACAGTAGACTTGCGCAAAACAGAAAATTACATATAAACGGAAACTGTCGTTTCGGATTAGCCTGCGCAGACTGCGCAGGTTGATCCGAAACGATACTTTACGCAAATGTCCGAATGTCCCTTTTCGCGTGTTGCAGGCCATATATAATCCACTTCACAATAATTGTATTGTTGCATATTTCACAGTGTTCTTTATTTTTGTCTTTTAACAGTGACTTTATTGTCACTTGTAACAGTTGCCTCCCTAGAAAAGTCAGTTACGACGTAGTATATCTGCCGCTATTATAATTTCTAGTACTGTTTTTTTTAAATAAAATTTAGTATCCGCGAGGGTACAAATGGGGTAAACCTAAGCGTATCCCCTTGAAGACTACATCTTTGATTTAAAACAAGAAACAATGTTATGTATTCAAGAATATTTTACTCACCTGTCTACAAAGGGTATTGTTAATGGCTTATCTCTGCCACTGTCAAATTTTTAACAATACTTTCTGTGGTGTTAAACATAGTTTCCAACATGACCAAAGATACATAACGGCGGCCAGTGCACTCATTCATGCTCTCTAAAATTTCTTTTACCACTACGTTGCACAAAATTCTTTCAAAGATACTAGCTACTTGTCCACACACATATTATCAAAACAATGTTAATCTTAAACCTTTTGAAAACATCATGACGAAAGATAAAAGTACATAAAAAGATTAGGAAAGAAACATATAAACTATTTACCCTGTAATAATATACAAATATATATACACAATTGTTGTTAAAATATAACCGTTTTTCCGATGCAGTTTGTAGTTTTGAAACAAACTGTTTCTCAGACAGATATCACTAAATTATTAACAGATCAAAACACTTAAAAACTATACACAATACTTATTCATGAACAAAATACTGTTATTGAGATTCGAAATACTTATGTAAATCAAAACATGAAAAAGATAGCGTGACAGAAGATAGATCTGTACGAGTATCTACAGGTTGGCTTAAAATGTAACAACAATCTTCTATGGTCTAACAGAGTAAAGCTTTTGTATCGCTCTTCATTTACGGCATTTTCGAGTTTAGAGTAAAACATTATGACTTTTCACGCTGCTTTACAGGAAAGCTTTTATATGTTCTGTCTCAATGGCGTATACGAGTGAGTGTGTCTGCCCCTGTTCTAATTTCGTATCCAGCTTTCGAAGGTTCAAAAAATGCAATGGTAAGAACGGAGAGGGTTCGTGATATCCCTTTGAAGATTCAATCTTCTTTCGTTATTAATATACCAAAGTATTGCATTCATAGATTTCGCTCTGCTCTCGAAAGAGGTGTTTTTGATTGAGTGTCTCTGTTGCTGTCATCCAATATCATATTTTTTTTAATCACTGATTTAGAACACTCAGTCGTTATTAATGTTTGCAAACATAGCAGACACAGAGCATCTTTTTCCTTTAAGCAGTCGTCAAACAAACGGTCGATATTGCTTGATATTGCGCAAAATATTGTTTTACAAATCGGTTACGTGTTAGTCGTTTATATTAATTTTCTTTGTGTGTATGTTGTTTAACGACGCCGTTTTCAATATTTTTTCGTTATATTATGGCAACCAGTGCACCTATCCATGCTTCCCTGAAGTTTCTTTTACCACGATCTGTCACAATATCATTTCCAAGCCACCGGTTGCTTTTCCACGTAATGTTCGATGAACAAATGATCAGCGGTGGGAAAGGATTGAATCCTTTCGTAATGACTATCATGAATGCTCGGAAAGGGATCCGCTGTGCTGGGAATTCGAACCAGTGACGCCCTGGTTTTAAGTCACTCCTGTACGCTAGTACCGACTTCGTAACCGGGCTCAGCCCACTAATTTTCAAATATTGCACTGTAGCAAACAATACTGTTCCGCTTTTCATTAAAATCAGTCGTAGTCGTTCAATGTTTAATTAATATTATCTATTCATTCCGAGAGAAATTATTTTGTATTTCTTGAGACTTCGAATACATTTGTGTTGAAAATTATTTGGAAAAAATATTAGAAAGCATTGATGGGAAAGAATATTTTTTTCCCTATAATTCGAAGTACGGTCCTTAGTATACTTTGATTAGTGTATGGAAAAACATAGTAAATCTTTAGCCACTATGGTTAATTAAATACATATTGCAGTGCAGGCTTCAAATAGATACACCACTGAACTGGCTCTAATAGAATTTAGTATAGATACTCGTAGACTAGGATAAATTCTTTTAATTATATAGAAAACAATACGGGGAAAAAGAGCAATTGCTAATAAGCAGTTGCTCAAAATATGTTGAGCATTTGTTCAAAATATGTCTAATGCATGGGCATACCTCACTAAATTATACAAATATCTTTAGTGATAAAAGATACAGGGCCATTGAAAGGCAGTTTAAAGTATTTGGTGCCCTTCAAATATATTTTTATAAAATGGTAAAAGCTTAGTCGGGCGAAAGTGAGTAGATGCCACTTTTTAGCCTTTCACGCAATACCACTTAGTGCAAGATAAAGAACCTGATTCTTTGCATTTATTCCAATGTTTTAGAACATGTATTTTGAAGCATATTGGGAAATTCAAAGAACAGTGTTTGTATAGTCTGATAAGTATTCAAAGCAGTCTTCAACAGAAACTGAAGTGTTCTTTGGAAATGGAGAAATTGTTAAAAATAACTATCGCTATGAGCCATAAATATATTTGAGCCATGCTTTGTGAAAAGGCGACTTAATGCAGAGGCAAAAAATATTGACTCAGATCAGACTGCGCAGTCAGCGTAGGCTGACCTGGGTCGAAACTTTTTGCTTTTGATCAATTTTTTGCATGTCCAAGGACCATTCTACCTCAGGATTCAGTCATTTGTTAGACATTATTAATGGATCCATAATTCTGCCAAGACTTGCATGGTTTTATGCATCACAGAGACGCATTAAGCCCCTTTTTACCAGAGCATGGTTCATAATCAATTGATAGGTAAGCTTAGTATAGTATTGTGTAATGTTCCATGTAGAAACGCTTGTTTGCATTAGATTCTCGCACAGGATTCCAGCCAATAAATTTTACAACATCCTTGTAAAATATGGACAGGTCTGCAAGGAGTAATTATTCCTTTTACCGCAATGCTTAGAAAAGGATCGTCTACAAAACAAAATTTGTTTGCAAGAGCCTGTTTTATTGACATTGCAACTCGTTAGCTCACTCGGTACCAAAGACTCTTCAAAATGTACATACTGGCTGCTTCGAAAGGACGGCAATTGCATTGAAAACGGTATTTTTATGCAAAAAGCTGCAGTAAGATTTTTGGATCTATAAATAGAGGATATTTGTATTTTTCGGTGAAAGATCGAAATTTATTTCATCTCGTGAACACCATCGGTAATATTTTCACTCATGGCGCAGCCACAGCCATGAGTGAAAATATTACCGATGGTGTTCACGAGATGAAATAAATTTCGATCTTTCACCGAAAAATACAAATATTCTATTTATTTCATGCTTTTAACCCTTTCTGGGAGAAACTTTATCAAGATCCAGCACAGTTCTTTTCAGTTATTCCCCGTGGCGTACCCCCTCCACATAGCAACGCATTACAATATTACGTCAAGCGCGAGAAATGTAAGGTAAATGACGTCATATTTCCATCTGGTTGTGAGGCACGCGCATTTTACCTAGGTAACTAGAATATAAAAATCGGTATTTATTACTGGTCGTACCCGTGGAATATCAAAAAATATTTCCACTGCTATTTCTCTATATCCTACCGGAAAGCATGAAATAATATCTCTTAATTTGCAATATTGCGGGTTTTCTTGCAACTAACTGGCAAGGTTGGTCATTGGCAAAGTAATGATAAGAATAGCATAGTTTTATCTACTGCAGAGACTTTTCCGTCTTACACCAGACTCCCGTTTTAAAGGAGAAAGACCGTGATGCAGGAGTGGATGCTCGTAAGAAGCTCTTTCCTTTCTTGATTTACTATACAACAATTTGATGGCATACTTTTTGCATATCGATAAATACAAAACAACGGTTTTGAAATTGATCTGAAATTTATTGTTGTTTTTAAATCAAATTATAATTACCTTGTATAACTTGTTTTGTATAAAACGATGGCCTATAACAACAATTTAATTCTAGGTTAATTTTAAAACCATTGTATTGTTTTATCTATATGTAAACAGAGTGTCATCTGATTGACCTTTACCTATATGCAATCTTTACACGTGTTTTAGTATCAAACAAAAATGCATATTTATTATACATTTTTACAGAAAATTTCACAGTGGCGTCGACTGTATTCAGGAAATAGATCTAATTGTTTAGTTAGATGTATTAAACCTAAGGCTGCTGAGCGCAACTCAATGCTCTTTAACGGACAGTACTGATCAAGATCAGACTGCACAGAACGTGCAGTCTGATCTTGGATATACATTGTCCAATAAGGACAGCCTTTTCAAGCAACAAGCATTTTGTAATTGCCATGTTTCTGGTAGTAATACTATCGGCTGAAAATCTTCATTCTATTTATTTAGCGGTTTAAGGGTTAAAAATTCTACCTTTGTACATGTCTTCTCGATTATTGTGTAGATTGTAGCACTTAGAACATTTTTTTTCTGTATGTGATGAAAAATTGGACCAAAAAAAGGTCTGTCCAAACAATGTTCCCAATGCATTCTACGGATCAGCAGATTCACATATGCACTTTAAATTATTTCATTTCTCTATGTCAGTGATATGTTGGTGTCATCATTAGTTACATATTTGTGGGTCATGTGGTAATTATTACACAAGAATCCGAAAAGAGAAAAACGGGACCACTGGTTTATGTCATCTTGAAACTTCTGCAACAGATCTTTAAACTATCCTTGTAAATTTATGCATTAAGCTCCAATGCATTAATCAATGTAAACACATTTTTGTTAAAAAATTAGTCAAACAATTTCTTCGTCGAAACAATGTCAACAGAGGTTTGCTGAAAGGGGACTAAATCTCAGGCATGGCATAATGGTAACAAGAGGTAATGGAAGTTTGAAAGATAAGAAGGGAGAGAGAGAGGTGCTCGCAGACCGTGGGACAAATAAAATGACTTACCCGAAGATTTCACAAGGCACAATATCATATAAAGTCCAAACGCCACTGTAGTATACCATGTAACAGTCGGTCCAAAGTTCCACTCCGTGTACATGGTAAAATCCGAACTGTGTACACATCCAGAATCAC
Source organism: Hippopus hippopus (assembly GCA_946811185.2). NCBI lineage: Eukaryota > Metazoa > Mollusca > Bivalvia > Cardiida > Cardiidae > Hippopus > Hippopus hippopus. The sequence continues at coordinate 12,304,681 of OX328104.1, forward strand.
ACATTTATGATTGATTTTAACATAAAATATTTCACATGCACAAATATTTCTCTTTCGGTTTAAATAGGCTATTACAAATTCACATACTTCACTTTCAGTTTGTTAAATCCGTATGACAGAGATTTTCAGTTTGTTATATCCATGCTCATTCGTTTCCACATAACGTTTATATGCGTTTCCCGACCATGATGTGGAACAAAACTAAAACGTAAATTCGTTAATTAACAATAGACATTTCAATGTATAATTTCAAATGCAAGATGTGAAATGCAACTAATTTCAGAATAAAACGAACACATCGGAGTCATGGAAAGACGCCTGGGCCAATACAGTAACTTCACCATTGTCAGCACTGTTTAGAACATTTCATACCGGTGAATATTGGAGAACTTGGGCCTTTCACTGTCGAGTTTTTATGCCTCACCGCACTGCTTGCCTTCTCATTTAAAGAGTTTTGCGTGGTATTGGATTATCAAGCTATAGTAGCCCTCTTCAGCTCCCAAACCACGTTACCACATAGCTGTAAAGAAACCATATAAAAATATGAGATAATATAATGTCATTCCTGTGAAAAAATTTAAGTTCCCATTGGTATTCTCTGAGTTAATGAACCCGGGAATACGATATCATTGTAAGATAGATAAATCTGAGTGTAGGGTTACTTGGTCATAACTTTTGAGTAAAGTAGTATAATTATGATTTAACTCGAAGGTTAGACTGTGCGTTCTGTGCAGGCTGATCTTCAGCTGCGCTATCTTTAGAAGTCACCTTTGTCGTCTAGAACCACACCATAGTTCGGTTTCATTTTCAATAACAACGAATTTAATTGATTCGGTTTTCTTTAATGAAATTGTCACACACTGCTTGTGGAAAGCTTCAAGGTTAGTCAGCAATGAGTTTTACAAGCGAACTTTGGTTTACTCAAACCAGCTCAAATACGTGAACTATGTTCTGTGAAAAAGGGGTTAAATGTATCCGTGAAGTATCGACTCAGGTCAGATTACGCAGTCCGAGTAGACTGACCTGAATCGAAACTTGTTGTTTTTGGTACATTTTCTGCATGTCAAGGACCACTCAACCCAATGGTTTAGCAAGACTTTAGATAAAATGGATCTAGACCATATGACGACTTGCTTGTTGTAGTGCATTACAACCCCCTTTTTTTTCCAGAGCGCGCTCGTCTGTTTTCACTGTGATACTTCAATTGACCTTGTACAAAGAACATGTAAACTCTCTAAGCATCGATTTTTGTCTCTGTTTTACACCATTTTCAACAGTAGTCCATTTTTATGGCAAGTATAATCGGACTCACCAGTACATTCTACCATTGTTTCTTTAATCAATTGTACAGACAACAGCCTTGCCAAGCCACTGGAAGCGTCCATACATAAAGTAAGTAAATAAAGCTCAGCAGTTACATACATGTGGGAATGAGTTTTTTGGCACTTGGCTCCATCTGAGTTTCAAGGCGAGATTCAAACACGCATCGATAAAATATCTAGCTCTCTGAGCCTTCCCATTTTGCTACTTTACACACTATATAACTTCCTGCTTGATTCAAAGATTCAATGGGTCTTCTGTATTGATGTTTTGGTTAACCTCAAGATCTGTTGTTTTCATAACAGTAAAACTTCATTTTTTTTTTTTTGACGAGCGGCACTGGATATATGCTGTGGCACTTCTCACTGTGCATACTAGCAATCGATATAGACATACAAGGTCATTCAATTTAGGTCTATAGTATCAGAATTATTATACTGCGGAATATTCTGGACAGAAAAACCTGAAGATTGCAATATCTGTCTTTCGTTTGTTTACTGATAAAATCTAATTCATTCATTTGGCACTGTAAGGACAAATAACACTCCGTATTCATGTATGAAGATTGAGGACGGAAAGATAAAGCAGCGAGAATTAGATGTCCAACAGTTATGTAAATACCATCTATGTATTTGCTTGTTTAGTTAATATAAAAAATAATGTTCTTATTGATACAGTTGGAATTTAACAGCGGGAAAATAAGATAATGAGATTGGAAGTACATATATATTTCAGATAATGAAAAATCCTTTCCTTAATGTTTGATGGGATACAGTGCTTTGAAGGACTGCATTAATACCATATGTATTGATGCTAAATTATGATCAAGTAGATGATTTGGTATCATATACATGTCACAAAACTTATTACATTTCTTCATTAAAAAAAAAGTTATTAATTTTTTTGTTGCTGTTGTTTCTCTAAGAAACAATGATTTTGTCGCAGGACAACATCACTTGGTAAGAACTAACAAGTTACGTGTCCAATAAATAATGTAGGCCTTAAAAATATATGTATATGCTCGCCTTTAACAAAGACTTTGGGATTTGTACAAAATCTTTTAATTGCGATTCTCAGATTTATTTGTACTAATTTTCATGTATTAAGTTCAGATGACGAAAGAGTCGTCCGTAACTTCTCTTAAAATGGTTGTATGCTTTCAGATTTGTAAGCTATATAATGAACTTGACGTAAAAATATAGCAGTTTAGTACTATTCTGTAATATGAAAACAATGCTTACAGCAATTTTTTATTGTGATTTCGACGGACCTGAACGTAATAGAAACATGGAATTATAGAAATTCAATATGTTGAAAATTCTCGACATATCCCGATAGGAAGGACTGTTTTAGTGTGCATCAAGGTATTCTAACTGTCTAACATTCAGACAATAGAATGAAGTTTACTGCATACCCAGAATCTCAACAGCACGATTTCATTTTGGTAAGAGTTTTATTGGATGCTAATCACTGAAATTAAATAAAGCACTTCAATATTTAAATAGGTGTAGAAAACAGTACATTATGTAATTATGGTTTAAGTACAGATGAAATCTATTTGTTAACAAAAACAATGGAATTACGCCCGCAGGCAAGAGAAAGCAAGACAAAAGGAAATATAAATGCAGTCATCGTATTCAAAAGAGGTACGACAATACGCGTAACAGATGGAACGCACCTACATGCTGTAATTACGAGGGTATCACACATGAAAGCAATATATTAAAAAAACAACGTAACTATGTACAAACCAAAATATTTTCAAGAATAGCGGACAAAGATAAAGTGTTTAAAAGGGTCATAGCTGATGTCAAAATCGACACAATATTTACAGGATTACCGACGAAGCCAACGTGTCAACAATAACAACGGAATTCTTTACAAAGTCAAAATGTTCACACGAACAATAAACTTACGGACATATCTGACGCGTTCGTAAGAGAAACGATGTTCAAAACGAGTATACATATAAGCCATTCACGTAAGCCACACGTGAAAAGGGGGTTTAATGCGTCTGCAAAATAGTAACGATCCAGGGATCCGTGCAGACTGACCTGGGTTGAAACATTTTGCTAATGGTCAATTTTCTGTATGTCCAAGGACCAGTGTACCTCATGATTTAGTGGGATGCTATACAAAATGGATGACTTGCTTGTATCGTGCATCCCGGGGACGCATTAAACCACATTTTGCCAGGGCATGGCTCATATACATTGGCAAAAACAATCAAACTACAGGTGAAGTCAAGTTGTTCACAAATACATCAGAATGACACACAAAGCAATTATAGTGTTCTCCCGATCAATGAATCACACACACACACACACACACACACACACACACACACACACATATATATACACACACACACACACACACACACACACACACACACACACACACACAAAGCCATAAAGTTTCCAAAGAAATACATGTATGAACCCACAACATAAAGCAAATTTGGAAACGGCACTGACATGTCAATGAAAACAGTTTAGATTAGTTTAAACATATTTCTTTTACATCAATTGAGAAACAAGTTCTTAAAACTTAGTTTAAACATATGAGCCATGCTCTTGCAAAAGGGGGCTTAATGCATCACCGTGATACATGATACCGCCCCAAATCATCACATAATTATGGATCCGTGACAGCCACTTTTTAAATAACCGACTTAATCGTGAAGTAGACTGGTCCTTTGACAAACAGAAAATTGACCAATAGTGAAAAGTTTCGGCCCAGGTCAGCCTGCGCGGACTGCGCAGGCTGACCTGGGTCGATACTTTTCGCAGATGCATTAAGCCCCCTTTTCACAGAGCACGGCTCATATTTATTCTACATCGATTGAGAAACAAGTTCATACAACTTATACTAATCTCTCTCGATTCTGCTTCCTTGGAACTACACCAGTACTCGCGTCGACTGTGTGGGTCAATGAAAAATCCCGAAGTTGACACCCGCACCCGGGTATCGAACTCGGGACTTTATTGGTTACGAGGCCGACCTTCTACCTCACAACCACGGACACCACAAACAGTCTAGATACAACGGAAACTTTTATGTTCAACAAGGCACCAATCTTACAAAAACCTATTCACTAGAATATTAGAATCAAGATGAATGTTCACGAGAGCACCAATATCAGACGGTCAATGAAATAATTAGCCAACCTTTTTTGCAGAAACAAATGAATTATAGCCCAAATCAAATTGATAAACGGTAAACACATATACAACAACCATATAATTAAAACAGATACAGAATTAGAAAGGAGGAAATCTTGCATTATAAGCAAAGGAATAATTGATAGAGAAACTGGATTCACAGAAAAAACGAAAATATGGACAAAGCAAATATTCTTTTTCCAGAACATGAGTTAAAAAATATTTAAATTTGGAAGAACAAATATGTACACAAGATGCACATGTACGACGCAAGAAGCTGACATGTTCCAAAGAACGAAAGATGTTCACAAGGTGTATGGAACCAAAATGTTTACAGGAAGAACGAAAGTCATACATGGCTCAAGTTTGTTCATTAGAACAATTAGACTACACACAAATCTAACTTGTTCACAAGATAAAAGGAATTACAAACCAAGTACACATGTTCACGAATATAACAGACTCACAGATAAATCACAGAAAAGTATGGTTCTTTGCTAAAGTAATCGGACATCACAGGCAGCAGCAGAGTATTTCTATTCGATTTATTGGCAGTAACAAAATCGGTTAGATATTGTCTGCAAAGTACATTATTTCCATTCTACACCGCTAGAATGCTTATTGTGATATGAAAGAAACATTCTTTTAAAAAATCTCGATGATGTAGATACTTATTATTTTCGGTGAGACTTTTTTCCAGACATCGTGATGTCTCGGTCTGTTGCATACCGAACATTTTACTTTTCCAGTCTATGACCTGTCTGACGGATACCGAAACATTTTTTGAGGTTGTAGAAAAAAGAAATGTTATAATCTTTGATATTGTTGTATGTTTTTCTTTTAATCTAGTTTACATAGACAAACATTTCAGTAGGCAGGCCAACGCACAAATTACAAAGAGGAAAATAGAAAAGGAAAAGAAGTTAAGGGCAAGAAGTATTGAATTTACGATGACTAGCGCCTCTATCCACCCCCCCCCCCCGACAAAATCAGAAAATATCTTAAGTATAAAGAAATGCTATGTGGATGTAGCGTTTCATTTTATTTTCGGTTTAATTACATCTTAATCCGCAACATTACATAAAAAGAAAATCTGCCACAGCTAGTAACATGGAGTCAGAAGTGCATCACCCCTTCACAAACTGTTCAAAGAAAACGTTGAAAATGTTGGAAAAAGAGTAAAAGCTGAATACCGGCTTTTCCTTCTTGTCCACGCAATAATACTTTTTTTTTGGGGGGGTGGGGGGTGGGGTGGCTTAGTTTTTTGATAGCCACATCTATACTATTTCGGCACCGTTTGATTTGTAGTCTGCACATGCTTTCACCATGGACGAGTATAAATATAAGTGTGTGGCACAGAGTTAATACTGCGGTTTATAAGAGGATTTTAGAAATTAGTTTAAGTAATCAGTGTATAGGAACTATCGAAAAGATTACTGGAATATACATCAAAGAATTAAGCGATGCTCTGGAAAAAAGTGGGCTTGACACATCTGCATAAAGCAATATGCCAAGTAAGTCGTCGCATAATATGAATCCACTTGTTTTTTTCAAGACGGCTGACTTATGATTTATTTGTGTAGAATTGTTCTTTGACAAACAGAACATTTACCAGTCGCAAAAAGTTTTGCCTGTTCAGACTGCATAGCCTGATCTGTGTCAATACTTTCTGCAGATATATCTAACCAGCTTTTAAAAGACCATGTTTAAATTGAGTTTTTCAAATCAACCAGTCTTTTAGTGAATGAGAAATATTCTCCAAATTGTGCAACCGTATTCCTGACTTCACGATTAAGCAATCAGAGTTGTATCTGTTTTTTTAAAAATACCTTTGTACAATCAATATATTGCGTGTTCTTATTTCTCGAACGTCAATGTGATGCAGACAGTGTCAAACACATTGATTTGTAAAAACCAACATTTTGTAACACTTCATCATGATTCGAGAGTACAGACATATTTTGTTCAATTTCACTGTTCACCTTTGATATATACTTAAACTGCACTGAGCCACTTCAAGCGGTGGTTCAACTGGAGACCTACTCACGAAAAGAAAATTTTTACGAAGGGGGGGGGTTATTTCTCGGATCTTATTTTACTAGCTTTACACAAAGCCACAGAAGCAGTTCCGAACGTTTGTTTGTCTGTTACCTACATATCTACTTATCCAACCAAAAGCATTTTTTCTTTACATGTCAGTATACCACACACCTTTGGAATTGTTTTACTTTATTTATCTTGTCGTTCTCGCACCCTAAGAAATGTGAAATGTTTCATTTCTGATATGGGGAACAGAGGTAATTCACTGGGCGTCAATTAAACGTTAGAGTTGATTTTACTTCTTAGTTGTTCCCTTCCATCAATATTACATTATTTACGCAATAATACCAATTTCTGTTAGATATATTACCCTAGGCCGAAAGAGAGAAATACTATATTCATTTTAACCAAAAGGATGTTTTTGATAAGATCTGTTTTCAAAGGCAATTAAGGTCTACTGCAAGCGTCGTGGGAAAAAGATAAATGGATAAAAAAATGGAAATGCCCAATAAATTCTTGAAGGAAATTGAATGCTTTCTAATTTCAGTTGTTTGCTATCTCGATCATAGTAGTACTTCAATGAGTCAGACTTAGCCTGAGGCCTACTTTTATGATGATGTATTTTTCAATTAGCTAAATGCAACAGGCATCTTGCCCTTTCAAATGACTCGCCTTCCATTTTCCATTCGAATAATGATTTCAGTCGAAGAATCTAGGGTTAGTCAAATATGCATAATACTATACTCGTATATGCTATCGGCCAACTATTACCTTGTTACGTCCGTAAACATATTTGCAATTATCTCATCTTTGAAAACATCCACGTGAAATGTAGATTATCATCAAGAATTAAGTTTCAGTAATAAATTGATAAAAACGGGCGCAATGTTGCGCTAGAATAAACAGGTTGTAAATAGCAATTTTCTTTTAAACCCAAATCAGCCATGCTCTGACAGAAAGGGGTTTAACGTATCTTCGTGATGCAATATACCAAGCTTGTCATCATATAATCATGAACCCATAAAATCCATTTTATTGAACAACTGACTGAATCCTGGGGTAGAATGATCCTTTGACATACAGGAGATTTACCAAAAGCAAAAGTTTTGACTCAAGCGCAGGCTGACCTGGGTCGATACTTTTTGCAGATGTATTAAACATACTTTTCATAAGGGCATTGCTCAAATGCTTCTTATAAAGAGTCTATTTCAAGGCGCAAATATTCGTCTAAAGAATGATTGATTGATTGAATTGGAGGTTAACGCCTTTAAACAGCTTAGGTCATGTCACGGCGGTCAGTGCACCTACGCATGTATTTCCTGGCTTTCTCACACCAGTACTGACACAACTTTCTTTGCAAGTCACTAACTACTTTCTCTTATGCATCGGAGGTAGGAGGCGAAAAATCGCCGGAAAGAAAGTTTGCCTCAACCGGGTATTGAGCTCACAACCACCAGGTCACGAGTCCGATACTCTAACCACTGAGCTACCCGGGCGGGCTCATCTAAAGAAGGTAGTAATTTAGATAATTCACTTGATGTCGATCCTGTATTTGAATCCCAGCTCATGACGGAATAAATTTCTCTTTCACAGCGAAATAGCTTTTGCTTACAGCTAGTGCCTTTGAAACACTGTTGTGCAAAGTTCTGTTAAACGCATGGATAAGCGCACTTGCGGCCGTCACGTGACTGAGATCATGTTGAATTACGAGTTTAAAGCAATCAAACAAAAAAGAAACATGTCGAAAATACTAACTCTGTATAGTATAAATATGAATACAACGTGGTAAAGTTGTTATGAACATGACATTTGAATGAAAGAAACTGGGAGAAGATGGGAAAATTTTGTTTATCAAGGAGTTGAAGTAGTCAAAACCACTATCTATTTTATGATCACGATATAGAACCTTAGCTATAGAAGTTATACAGAGCTTAAAATAACATTCCTCTCTGATAGCAAATACTAAATTATAATGAAAAAACTAGAGCATATCAAACTTTTAGTACGAACTTTATTTTTATCGAAGGTACTGCGCTTCCGGTGGAAAAGCGTAACAATGTCTAATGAATGCCTGACCATAAAAAAGGAAAGGGTAACTCTGTTGGCAAACTAGACAGAAATCTACTACTCTCATTCATACAATTTTATTTTATTTTATTGGGTAATGACAAACAACAGACAATTACATCGTCTGAAACTCTGATCTATGATATCATTTGTGAAAAGAAAAGATATAGCATATAAACAAAGCGAATTATCAGGAGAATTCGTTCATGATATATTTATGATATATTTATGATTTATCGTCAGATTTATATTCCTTTCTTATTTCATCTAAGCTTACATAAAACGAGAAGCAAAAATTAACCCTAACACTCCAAAATATTGCTCCATTGGTGAAAAAGTTACGTTTTTGTCTGATTTTCCTTCAACCCGTGGATAAAGTAGATTTTATCTCAACTCCGTAACTTTTTGCAGTTTTTTTAATACAATAGCTTTTCCGTTGAAAACAGAACGGCGACAGTTCTGATTGCTGATCTTTAGCAATCAGAACTGCTTCTCCTGTATATTGTCGAGGCAAATCCGTTTCAGCTAAATCTTGGAAATAGTCTATGTATTAGTAATGCAATATGTGTAAATAGTGAATATTTTGCGATAATGACTTGTTTAAAATCTGCCACCGGGTACATAAATTAAGGATACATAATTGAAACATGTGTTGCTACTTACCTAAATACTAAATTTCATCAACGACTGTAATACAATTTTCTTGAAAGGCAAACTTTTTATTGTTTTATTACTGATTCTACAAAGCAAGTTTGGAATAGAATAGCCATAAACTTAAACTTTATAACTCTAAAATTTAAAAAGGTTTAAGCTTTGTTATGTAAACTTTAGATCAAATAAAGATTATTTAACTCTGAAAGTAAAGTTTAATGAGAGAAAATGAAAAATAAAGATGCGATCTGAAATGTTTTCCAGTCAATGCAAATGAAAAGGAACGCGTAGATCTATACTGTTTATCCGAAAATATCTGAATAGTTATAGAAATGAAGATATAGTTTTGTTATTCTAATCAGTCCTGAAAATGTCTCCTTTATAACTCGTATATGCCCACGTTTTCACAAAATGACCAATGTATATAATGACTGATACGGAACTTTAAGAACAACAAAAAACAGTTTTAACAAATAGTCCTGTTTTCTTTCGCCATTACTTTCTCCTTCGAGCGTCTTCCTGGATAAATTTTGTATGCTTTTCTGTTAGAAACTAACCACTCTACCAATCCCTCGCAGAAATTATGATCTTCGAAAGAAGAGTTCTTCGTATGAAAAAATAAAAGATTTAAAAGTAATAGTAATTCAATTTTCGTACGTAACGAGTAGATTTGGAAACTCGGACAAAATTAATGCGAAGTATACAAAAAATGCAGAAAGAGTACGAATTACTTGTGGGTAAAATGTATGAAATACAGAGATAAAAAAGCACACTGAGATATTTCTGTCTGTCTAAGGGAGTGTTCAATTCCTTTTCCAGACAAAACCGACTTTACCATCCTTAACCCTTAGCGCTGCCAAGCACGACTTATTGACCTTTTGCGGACAGTGCAGTTCAAGATCAGACTGCATAGAATATGCAGTCTGATCTAGGGTCTACGCTGTCCAATTAAGAGATATTTTTCCCCAAATAATATCTTTAAAATAGCAGAATTTGGGTTTGAGTGTTCGACTTGAAAGTTTCTACTTATTTAGCAGTTCAAGGGTTAGCACTCTTAACCCTTTACCGAACAATACCTGGTTTTTACGACCCTGAGATAGAAGTCTTTTGAAAACATTGTGGGAAAAGGAAAAAATGCTGGTAACCAACATTTTCTCCTTTTCCCACAATGTTTTCTACCCTGCTGGAAACAAATTTCAATTTTTGAGTCATGTTTATTTTGTCGTCTGCAGATGCTTTCAATTTGGACAAGTCCAAAATTGTGTCGTTTGGTAAAGAGATAAAGCCGGACGTAGTCAGCTGAAGTCATCAACAGTCGCGTGTACGTTAGGATAAGGTTCAATACATTATCTGCTGCAGACGACTTTCCTCGTCTCAAACCAGACGACTTGTTAAAAAATATTTTGAAAAAAATGATACATTGTTATAATGAGTGTTTTTTTCCCCCCTTTCTTCATGTGTTCAGATGTACATGTTTGTATTTATATACCATTATTAAGTATACGGTCAGGTGGCAGGGGACTTGGATTCCAAGTCCCCTGCCACCTGACCGTACAACGAATTTAATATACTACAAAGTTTTACCATTCCAACGTGTATTCAGCGAAATTTCTCTTTTCCTTTAAGGTCTCGCAAACTGAGAACGCCGACGAAACAGAATTTCCCTTTAGTGTGTCCCAATTCAATAAAACTAACGTCACTGAAAACTGACATCACTGATGTCACTGCGATAGACATTCGTCATACTTTTATTTGAACACGAATTAAACATCTTCAAGGTAAATTTGTTGGCAACCATTACTTGCCTCAAATGACCATTAGATTATCCCCAAATAATGTTTTACAATGTATGACTTTCGACACTTCACAATTCGCTTACCCGACGAAGGGATGGGTCGTTTTAACCCCGTGTATTTGTTTTAGAATAACAACAAACGATAAAACATGTAACTATATTCAATTATTTTCAAAAAATAATCTATTCTTTCCGCTGTGATAACAACGATCATGGGAAACTAATAATAATATGGGACAGGCTACTTAGTCGACTTATCTTGTGGGCGGCTCGTATCGATCGTCGCCGCCATTTTGGATGTTGTGTTAAAACTGTAGTTATGTATAAGGGGCCCCCGAAAGGGAAACTGCTTTTACGTGGATTTTGCCAGTGTACATTATTAGTTGTATGGTCAGGTGGCAGGATACTTGGAAACTCGGTCACGGCTGTGGCAAATCATGTCGCCCCGAGCCGAGGGCGAGGTGATACACAATGTTGCATCAAATCAGAATGCTTCCGGGTCTGGGTAATCAGAAGTTACTCCACTTGTAAATTTGACATGAAATATTTCTTCTGTATTTTCAATTAGTTAATATGGAACGCAGGTCACAAATTGTGGTTCTAGAGTTTATTTATAGAAACTTGGTGCAATTAGCAGAGCAGAGAAAACAGGGCATTAGAGTCAGAAAGAATGATTGATACTCAGTTTTCAATATGGGGAAAAACGTGAAAAAGTGCAGTAAAAGTAAAAAAACTAATGTTCCCATCTACTCAATTAAGCCAAATGTAGAAATGTGTTCAAATCAATAAATTAGCAATATTTATGGTCCCAAAGAATGAAGTTTCAGTTTTGTAATTGGAAATGAATCTTGGTCGAGCGATATTTCGTCAGGTCAAAATTGTAAACAGTGGAGGGGTGTATCGCTAGAGTCATATACACGTCACCGTCTAAAAATAGAAAGTTAGGTTACTTGTTGTTTCAACACAGGAAATGGGACACTCGGCTATTTGTAGGATCATGTCTTTTTCCCTTCTTTCAGCAATCCAAAACCGCTAAATATTAATGTGCACATTCGAAATTTACATATCTACTGTCTTTAAAATCATTAAACCGCACTCTCGTTATAAAATTCCGACATCCTCGAGTAAATTGCTGTTGGGTTTTTGTGACAAAGATTGTTGCAACAGTAGACCTGTGTGGTGTATCTCGACTCCACTTTCTTGCAAGCTACATGAATATGCAAGACGAAGGTCATACACAGTCACGTGACAAGCATAATGCAGTATCCTCTATTGAACGAGTGGAAAGAAACCAAGTCCAAAATTACATTTTCTATCCGTTGTAATCTATGCAATCTCGCAACCGGCAGGTGCAATATTTTTCATGAAGCCACAAGAATGACTATTGTTTGATAGAATATCGACGAAATAGGTTATATTTGGCTTAAAATGAGTAAATGGGTGTCTTTAAGTGCGCCAAAAAATAGTTCTAGCCATCAGTATCAAAAATACTTTTGATTATTTTTTCTATAGGGTGAATGCGGACAATTTCCATTCAAAAATAGAATTTAGGCCAGAAAAATTACACGAATTAGTTCATACCAGTCAAATGGCAAGGCTTTTGGCGATTAAATCGAAAAGAATATTGGACAAATTTACATTATATTAAACGTATCTTTCTGATCAGTTAACGTTACACGAATTAATTCAAATTCCAAGTACTGGGTTCCTTTACGTAACTTGGAAAAAATCAACGGAGATAAGGTGTTTGTGAAGAGATACTCCTTAAAAAGAACAGCAATTATTCGATTCGTTTAAACTTTATACGGAAGTGAAAAAAAGACCGTACGGAAGCATTTGCTCTCTTTCTCTCTCTCTCTTCAGTATTTCTTCTTCGATTTCTCTCCCGACATTATAGCATGGTCATTAAACTATAGGCAATCCGTATGGAAATGCACGCCTTTTGATATGTATATAATTATGCCATGTGTACAGTTCATACTAATGCATTTTGTATGTATCGAACTTGCTAATATTTGCGTTACACGTACTATTACTTTATCATTCATATACCGTCCTTAATATTGCAAAATTTGACTGAAGTGTCTAATAAAGAAAGTCTTGCATTAAAACTGTTCCCCATGAATCAGAATTGATGCGACTTCGAAACCAATCTTGCTGCTACTGATAGAGTTAACCTTATCAGCGCCACAGGTGAAAGTGCAGTCTCTTGCAGACGGCATAGATCAATATTAGACTGCACAGAACTTGCAGTCTGATCTTTTGTCTGTACCGTCCACTTGTTTAGTCATTTACTAAAGATAAATATCTTTCTGAGTTTCAATGGATTGAAAGATGTCGAATACATATATTTGGAGCTGAAAGACTCAGGTCATGAACACAAGTGTAGCCACTATAGGAACTGCCAACCATGAGTAATGTCTCTGTTTGCTGCAATGTTTTCAAATGTTATCAGTTGCAATCCGAAAATATCGTCTGCCCGAGTTAACTCTTAACCATACGACAAACATTTCGACAACCAGACGACAAATTAAAATGTAGCTCAAAGATGACTTCTGTCTTCGATAGGATCGAAAATATTGTGGTAAAAAGAGGAAATGCTGGTTAGTATTTTCTCCTTTTTGCACACTGTTTTCAAAAGCTGTCTTTTTCAGGGTCGTTACAACTCGTGCTTGTGTGGCAAAGGGTTAAAGTGTTAGTGTTCATCATCGATTCAGTCTGAGTGCTCGGCAGAGATACTTTACTGAAGCACTACTACAGCCCAGATCATTGATAAATCGATTGATTGACTTTAACATTGGTCTCGTTTGGGACCTTTCCAATACGTGATAATCTGTAGCCTATTCCTGACGGTCGACGTGTTGAATGTAGCACACTTTGCGATCTATACCGCTCTAACACGTTTATATGTCTGTCTTTCCTTCTCCTTTATGTCTTTGTCTCTGCCTGTCTTTACTGGTAATAAAGTCTATCAATTTGGCACTTAATGTGCTTATTTTGTTCTTGCTAAATGAATAAGGTCTTAGTCCGCTAAGCGCGACTTAGTACAATTTTTCGGATAGGGTAGTTCAGTATCAGGCTGCACAGAACGTGGAGTTTGATCTTGGTTCTATGCTCTACGATACTGTGAGTTTTGCTTGTTAGAAAAAGAAAACTGAAGTCGCGAAATTCAGCGGTTTACCACTGGCTGGAAACTCCATGTATCGTTAATGCAATTAATCTATTAGTTAGAAATTTATTCGCCGCGGGCTGAGAAGCAGGTACAGAGACTTTGGAGCCTTTATTCAGAAACAAGTGGAGGACCGTATAGGTTCAAGATCTGATCGCACGTCCTGTGCAGTCTTGCATGTACCTTGAATCCACGCGGTCCGAAAAGGCTACTACTGAGCAAAGAGTCAAAGCGTCACGAAATTAATTATGCATAAATTCATCACCTCTAAACTCCAGCTGACTGATTCCAGACCTTCCATGTCCCAGAGTACTTTATCGCTTGCTTATTTGGATGAATTAACGGCACACAGTCAGAAAATATGCTCAAACAAGAGTTCATTTCGGATACTCGAACCCAAGTCCCATCAGCTTAGCACTATTCTTTCTTCAGTTGTTGTTGTTATTTAAAACTTATTTCGGTCATGAAAGTAACTTACTTAAAACTTCAGAATTAAAATGGTATTTTTTTTTTCTGTTTTCTGTGAATACATGTATGTCCACAGATCAAATTTTTCTTGATAACTTTATGGCATTTTAGTTCTTTTCGTTTTGTTTTCTTCTTTTAATGTAGAAATAATAATTTACATACCCCATTAATGTCTAGCGTCCTATATTTGAGATGAGAGATATGATAAATGTCAACTGTAATTAAAATAAATTTGTTATAATTTCTATAATTCTGCTAAGTCAACAGTCCGTTGTATCAGTTTACTCCAGTTCGAGATGAAACAAACAATTCAGGTAAAAAAAAGATTGAAAGTAAGCAAAATTTACAAATTTTTGATGGGATGATTACGGCTCAAAAAAAGTTCCTGCTTATTGTCTTTTATTCCTATGCATGACAATCGAATTTAGAAATTTGCAGTCTAGTTTAATATGTTTTTGATAAAATGCAATACTTGAAGTAAAAATATTTGGTATTTTGCCTTACAGTTCTTAACCATCAGTATGATGTCCCAAAGTTTGGGACGCTATGGGTATACGAAATGTGATAAAGTAAATATATAGTATGTATTGGTATCAAATTACGTGTATTTTTATTTATATTTGACAACTAATTATGTTGACAGATTCACTCTAACTGTGTTACATCGTCTTGGAGATGATATAGCCGCATTAGAATCCAATATATTCATGAATGAGCTAGACTATGCCACAACAAATGTTGTTTAATTCCATGGTCTTTGAGACGGTTAATTTTTCGTAAAACTGAAAACAATTAATGTGGCCATTAACGGGGTAACGTAATTATCTATTCTGATTTCTTAACAATTTCTGTGCAGACATTTTTAAACGTAACACATAGTATTTTTGAATCATAGAGTTTTGAGGCAGAAGTTTGAAGGAAACGATCTTTCAATATCATGTAAAATATTTAAGGTACATGTAAAAGCAATTGTTATTTTCCAATAATATTTTCAAAGCGATGAACTGCGTCTGCCTAATAACTTTTCATTGTACAAATATTGATCTAACAAAAGAAAAGTAATAAAATATCATTAAATTAATTCAAATACCAGTTTAATCCGAAAAAGAGATCAGTCAGTCTGTAATGGGGGCGCCATATCATTTATAATGTACAGATACATTCACATGTGATATACAGTTGACGGATTCCAGACGTAATGTATTTTAACTCTTTACCGAACAATCCCGAAATGAAATGACCTTAAGGAAAAAGGGGGAAAGGAATTTTGAACGCATTGTGGGACAAAAAGAATTTTTCAAAAAAACCGTAAAGACGCGACAGTTTACTCTGAGTTGGGGAAAATGCTGAAAAGAAAAAATCCTCTGGTAGGACTCGAACTAACGGCCTTCATAACCAAAGTTTGCGACTCTACCAACTGAGCTTTTCATGCAATAAATGTTTTCCAGTGTACTTATCCCCTGTCAAACAATAACGGCTATACATTTACGAACGGAATAAGAATCTTTCAAGTAAAAATACGAACAACTCGGTAATTCCTCGTGCTTCCTACACTTTCAAGAGCCATGCTCTGTGAAAAGGGGTTTGATGCATCTGCAAAAAATAGTGACCCATTGACCCAACCTAGGCCGAACCTTTTTGATATTTGTCGATTTTCTGTATGTTAAAGGACCATACTACCTCATGATTCAGTCACTTGTTAGAGAAAATGTACTTTATGGATTCATCATCATGTAATGACTTGCTTGATACCATGGATCATGGAGATGCATCATGCCCCCTTTTGCAAGAGCATTGCTCACATATATCTGTCAAAGACTTAATTTTAAGCCACCTTTGTACTAGAATAAAAATGAGCAGTCTTTGTTTAGATTTTCTATAAAACTTTCAAAAATGGTTCATCTGGTTTACAGTCCCTTGCATAGTTCGTCTGCAAATGTTCTCAATTTGGCAGAGACTAAAATTTTGTCGTTTTGTAAAGAGTTAATCCTTGGACGGATAAGTAAAACATGAAAACTGTCAAGGGGCGACATGTCGCGCACGCACTGGGAGAAATATTGAATTACCTTTTACGCTTCACATAAAACAGATTGCCTAGCAATTCTATCCGTCTGTCTCCTTCCAAACCCCTTTCTTAAAAAAAAAAAACTTGTATCGAAAAGCAGCGGAAAAAGATCCGAAGCTGTGATGTTTCTGTCATTGAAACATTTAAGACAAAGCGCACATAAACCTTAACATCTCACTAACATCCTGACCTTGTGTGAACGACCTACTAGTATAAAGCTATGCCAAAACTTAGCTCTGTAGTGCAACCAAACAGTGGGAAAAACTGCACGAGATATCTTTTTTTTTTCGATCGGAAGAAAATTCAGGCGATCTGGAGTGGTCGCGCATTTATCATATATACGTATGACATTTGAACTCTAGCTTTGACACTGACTTTCGAAACTGGTATGTGTAACCTCCACTCAACACGACGTGTCATCAAGGTGGACACGAATCTGAACTATTTTCTTTCTACTCTTATAGGGTGTTCGCAAAAGAGAAAAAAAAAATTGGACAGACAAACGGACAGAGAGAGAGACAATCCCACCGAATACAATGTGATTCCCCAATCATGTTGAGAGACATTACTAAAACTGAACGAGCCGCATTACTTATCTGGCATTATTGCAGCTTTCTATATATTTCTCAATGATATAGAACTCTCTTTCTTCAGGACGGTTTTTGACCTCTTCGTCAGTGCATAGATGATTCTTTCTCTGATTAGTAAATAATTTTTAAAGGAACTTGAAAACGACATTTGTTTAATTATTTCAAGACGTGTCTAAGACTCTCTAAACTTTCAACTCCCTGATATTTTACGATAATAGGATTTTAACGTCATGTGATTCATAATACAGTACTTAACCAAGCAAGAAGTAAAACAAAAGAGTTAAAAAAAAAAAAGTGTGCGGACTTTTCCTTATTTACTCTTTGATATTTCTCTTGGTATTTTAAGAACTTCAGAAATCAGCTTTTTAGTCTGTCACTTTTGTGGCGAGCCCACGTGACTACGTATCTGATATGGTTTACTGTTTGTGCTAGGTATTTCTAATACATGTATTGACCCTATAACTAGAAGAGCACATACGAGCCGTGGTTTTGAATACTCTGCTTCACTTCGGATTTTTCTTTTATGACTTTGCTATAATGACTGAAGCATTTTAGTTTCCTAAGAGTATTTTCTGAATCCGACAGGTAACGCGGGTGGCATGCCTGTTATTGCAACGTACGGTGAACCGCAGCAACTAGTGACTTTGGTTCGCTGAATGTTGTGTATGCTTTCCGACTCGTAGTTGGAACGAAATTACACAAGAAGAAATCAACGACCAAAAAGATAGACATTGCTTATTAATGTGGAAAGCAGACTTACGAAACTGAATACACATTGTTGTTTCCAAGCGCATATGCCAAACCAAAGCAATTCGATACCCTATAGTGTTCAGTTCATCCTATTAGCAAATAACGATGCTGTAATTTTACAGGACATAGACCAATAAACACCCTCACCTTTTTAAACGAGTTATTCTTTCTGATGACGTCCAAGCTGAGCCGCTTTGGACAACATAGAGACAAATGGGGTCATGCGAGAGATCCTGGGTTCATATCATGGATGACCCCCATCTTAGAGTCAACACCTGAAACTGCAAACAAACCAAACGATGACGGCATCGCTAAATTGGAGCAATGAATCAAACTATGGACTGGTGCATCCGATAGATAAAACATGACTGCAACCCCATTATAAATCCACATCACAATGTTACATCCATTTGATACGGTCGAAACGGTTGATTTTATTTGTATTTTAAGAAGTTATTCATACAAAGACTATCTTTAGCAATGTCTTTGATACCCTACATAAGTTTCTACAATATAGTTACGTCATGGTTTTCAATCTCCATATGCCTGTACTCATCGTTTTTTTTTTTTTACTTTAATTACAAGCAGCAACATTTCTGAAACGCACGTTACTATCTTACAAGAACAAAGGTAAAATCACCAATCGATGTGGAGGAATGATAACCAAGTATACTCAAACACGAAACTTTTGTTTTGCTGTGCCAGCAATTTTACATTACAAAAATTCAAACTCTAGTCCAAGGATCTCAGAAACTGTAGTCTCATCTTCGATCGGCAAAGTTCGATGCTTTCTGAGGTATTGTGATCAAACAGCCTTATAAGGATTTATATTCCGTCGTCTTGAAGTCTAGAGCTTCAAACTGACTCAGACCTACTTTCAACTAGAAACTTCCTCACGAAACACTGAACATACCAACCGATCTATTTGAATACTATCAACACTTATCCAGCTTTATGCGACTGTTCGTGTGTTGGTTGAGGGTAAAGATCGCGATAAGACTGCACATATGTGCAGTCTGATCATGTTCTACATTCACACTCTCAAGTGATAGTTTGTTTAGGGAAAAGCAAACAACATTCAATGCCAAATAACTTCACGAAATCTATTTTTGTACAGAGTTACTACATGTAACTAGCAAGATAATGAGGTAGTAAACATTTGACATAAAGTGTGATTCATGTCGTTGCCTGTGTATGAATTGTTTAGAATGGATTATTAAAGCTTCCTCAACAAGGTAGTAAATGATTTGAGTAGATTCAATATATTCAGTCAAACAGAGGCTATTCAATTTATCTGGATGACTGCTTATGATAAGATTAGGAACAGTATCGCTACTCCATCACAGATTTGACTTGGCAATATTTCCTGTACTGGTAGAAACATTTTTGAAAGTCACGGTATATACAAATATATATAACCCAATCATGGTAAAGCCATGTATGAGATTAAAATAAATGAAGTCAGAGGATACTTTTTTTCACGTTATACCTTGATGTCTAAAACGACGTCTGTCTTGATGTCAATAAAGACCTCTCTTTCTGTCTCTGTCCGTCT
This sequence comes from Hippopus hippopus, assembly GCA_946811185.2. Classification (NCBI taxonomy): domain Eukaryota; kingdom Metazoa; phylum Mollusca; class Bivalvia; order Cardiida; family Cardiidae; genus Hippopus; species Hippopus hippopus. The sequence continues at coordinate 12,324,315 of OX328104.1, forward strand.
CTGTTTCTGTCTGTCTGTTTGTATGTCTCTCTCTCTTCTTACCGTTTACTATTAATATTTTTATACGTATAAAATATTTCTAGTAGTAAATCAATGAGTAAAATTTCCGTATCATCTAGGAAACTCTGACCGCTCCGAACACTTGGACAAAAATCGTAAAAGTAGTAATTCGAAATTTCCGCCACCTTTATGAATATGTGATAAGAAGCAAAATGTTATAATCTTACAACGTCTATAGTGCCTTGCTGAAATGTCTTCATTATGGCATATGCGATCACACTAAAATTAATTATATCCGAATAGAAAATACGCGTCCCGTGCTGTTTACAATTATGACTCATATTGCATACGCCCTTGTCGAGTTAACTCTCTTACCGTGCTTGCAACACGTCACTGAGAGCAATCTAAACCATACATCATATCTAAAGTGCCTTAATTCCCGTGTTGTTATAGAATAGTCACTGCTACCTGCTTTGAATACGTCTTCACCATGTTTTTTTGTTCAGTATTTAAAATTACCATTTGAATTCTACTTTGTGTCTTTTTCCTCTGCACTCTTGAAGTACAAGTTGTGGAGGTTATTTATGTGCCTTGCGCCCTTTAGAAGTGTTTTCAACTTCTTTCATGACCTATGTGAACGTTCAAAACGCGTTCGTCAAAATTAAACTTAAGAACATCATTTCGAGTAGTAGGAATCGCCAAGATGTTGATTTTAAGTCATTTTGAAAAAAAAAAAAAGGCGTATTCAAGAAAAATGTAGTCTGGTATCACTTAAAACATGAAACACACGTGTGACTCTATAAAATAATTGATAATACCCCGAGAACAATTGATTAGAGATTTACAAAGAATGATTTATGACCTCAATGATATTTAATGTATTCGGTACGTCTGTTATCAAACCATGTGGTCGCAAGAAACACAGCTTTGATACCTCTTCCACAAGTCGATCGATCAAAGCATTCCACTGATACTTACATACCGAGAGTCTAGGGGTCCACTGCCTAGAGGAATTTTCGAAAAGAAAATTATTATTTTCAGTATCAGAAAGAAATGATTTATAAATACCCAGGTATAAAAAAAAAACATGCCTTAAGATTTGTGGTTATAAATAAAAGTAACGATATGGAAATTGTAGTGCAACTATGAATCCACGTCAAGAAGCTTCAAGAGCAAACAACAGAACTGGTTCTATAGATATCCACTGAAAGCAATTCAACAAAGTCAACAGTAGACCAGAATCCAGTAATAACATGCACTGGTCACCGTTTTGCAACTGTATGTTCCGTGCTTTCTGACTGGATTTTAATGATTCTTTCAATGGTCATATAAACAAAATTGATTGATGTAGATACGTTGGCAATCAGTAATTCAATTATTGTGTTCTCTAGGCCTGTTAAAGGCATTTGAAAGAAATACTCCCGTTCAGTAATACTCCGTCTGTCTGATACTGTTCTAAACACATGAAATTTGTAAACTAAAGATCATATTTGTTTTCTGGACTGCACTGTTATACTCCTATAATGCTTTCTTAAGTGCCTTTTCACTCAAGTAGGCTATTTTACAAGCTCATAGAAGAATCTAACAATTCAACATCTTCAGCCATTGTTGAATAAACAACGTATCATATGACGTCATTAATGGCGTCAATACAACGTTACCGCGACGATTTATAACGTTTTTTTTTTGTACTCTACATAAAAATATAGATTGTCAGCTTTAAAATGGTATGCAGGACTCTGCAAATTTCTTTTCTTAAAATCACAAAATTTTTCGTCATTACTGGGACATATATTTTGGGACACCCTGTACATCGAATCACATTCAGTCCCAAGTGAAGATAAAGTCACCCACTGATCGTTGTCCTGCCTCATTCTAGTGCTAATACTAGTATATTCCTCATCTCAGTGGACATTTGATGAGAACTGATTGATATGACTACGTTGGGATACGATGGTGTAAGTCTGGCCTTGAACATGCCTAGTCAGGTGAAAAAAGAATAGTGATTCAATTCTAAGTGTTTTGTGTTTCTGCAGAATTTCTAAAATACTGCCTGAAAGTGTCGACCGCATGAGAAGACAGCACGTTTTATGATGCTAGATCATGATCCATTTTTCCAGCTTTTATCGTGTTTGGCGCCGAAATGGTCAATTGGAAGTTTAAGCTGTTTAACCCCTGGTTTCATTAAGATACTACATACTGTTCACAGGATCACTTGCATTTACAACAATTTCTACCAAACCATACACAGTCCAAAGAAATAGTGATCAAAGTAAATTAATATGTGTTCTTTCTTCGAAGTTTTAAAAAAGTTACAAATTGTCGATAATGTGGGCACTTTGCTCTAAACGGTTTCATTAATTATTACTATTTCTAAGCTCACGGTCTGTTGACTGACAAACACTAAAATCAACATGTGTTACCTTTCCTTTTGCAACATGTTGCGATTTCAAGCAAAATCCTTTGACTCTTTTACATCGTTTATACAACAGTGCCCTATTACAAATTTAATCTCTTAATTAACATGAACAGTCTGCAGATAAAAGATTAAAAAAGTTTTTTAGGATGTTCATCCGCATGTTTGTAAATGTATTTTGTTGTGCCAAAATGGATTTAACTCCCAGTTGATCAACGTCTATCCAATGAAGGAAGGTCTTATCGAAGCGAAGCTAAGCTTCATGTTTTCGCTATTGCCTGCTGTAAAACAACACATTTTTGCATATCATCAACGTCTTTTGATAAAAAGTCTCACTTACGGCAAGTAACTTGGAGGACCGTCTTGACGGCAATTTCCTTCCATAATGGAATAGTTGAGTAATCATTTTGTTTGAGTAGTATTTTACGCTGCTTTCTACGGCATTTCAGATATAAATTGGCAAAATCTAACTTTATAGCTAGTTTTCTGCTCGATTATTATTGGAAAAAAAGTAGAATGTAAACCTTTACGTGTGATGTATGCACTCGGCACATTCTCATTAACCTGAATCCAAAGATCATGGTGATCCCGGATTTAATTAAATTCTCAACACTTTTTATAATATCATGGCCACCCATTACTAAATGTTTTCTGTGAAGCTCTGTCAGCACTTTGAGAAATATCATTTCAAGGCCAATTGCTGTGTTCCCTACTTATGAGCCGAAAAAAAATGAGGTAATATGCGGCTCTAAGAGAGTTATTCTCTGACAGAATTTCCGTAGAACACTGATTCGAAACTGTGTCCTTTGGATTACTAGAGGCAAGTGTTCCATAGCGTAACTTCACTTCTGAACGTGTATCCATGTAATCAGAGAGCTGCTTAACTTAAAGACGTTTCATCGGGTTGTCATTGCGCAACATTTCCGCGCATTTTCTGTTTCCTTGCGCGTAATTTTGTTCGATTGTAGTACTATTATCGGACTGCCGATTTCAGCTGCAAGACGTGGAGGAAGTAGTGGTAGATACAAGTTTTTTTTTAAAGATCAATGTATGAAAGTGTAAACCGTTCCGAAACAGCGGACACGGAACAGGTACATTTTTCGGACATCACTTATCTGGATAGTAAGTTTAGTGTGAGAAAAAAGAGAAAACTACACGCAATTCTCCTTTGCAGCGTTTTCAAAGTCTCTTTCCTGGATATTGATATAAATCGGGATCGCTTCGTTCATTTTGCTATAAGATTCATCTGTAATTTATGCCTTCGAGTAATTCCTGGACATTTCTACTTTTATTGTTTTTCCATCCATAAAAATGAACTATTTCGCATTAACCCTTTCCTAAATGAATTGGATAGGAACTTCTAAATTGAAAGAAGCTACAGATGACAAATTTAAAAAAGGTATTAATGCAAGTTGAAATGCCGCTTGTGTAAAAATATTGTGGGGAAAGGCAAAATTGCTTGTTATGAGCAATTACTCTTTTTACCAAAATGTTTTCCAAAGCCGCCCCATTCCATTGTTCAATCGAGTATATATCAGGGAAAGGCAATATTATCTTTCTTGTGAAAAAGACATTAATTTGTGCTGAAAATAATTAATCTTACTTATTTATTTGAATCTTGGGTGATTTGTGTCATTTTCGTTGTTCCAAGGGAGGTAATCGAGTCCTAAAATGGGAAAAGTAGCTAGGCGACCTATCATTTTTTTTTTTTTGCATTTTTTGATAAAGGATATATCCATGTGTATAACTGCGAAAAATAAGAAAAATCTCTGCGCTAGATTTTTTTTTAAATCAAATAATGTCTTTACTTTCTACAATAAAATGATCTTTTTGGCGGTTATGGATGTTATTGAAACATCGATAGCGGGTCATTAATTTGAAACAAATATTAATTTCTCATCAAGTTGAGAGGATCAATCGATTTCTTATGAATTTAAAACACACAGAACATGATTTAGCTGAAATGATAGACTTTACTCACAAAATTCTGATGTTTGCTGCAATAACTGGGTTTTTGTGTAATTTGAAAGAAGGATTACGTTCTTTACGGGTTCAGAACTTTTTTGTTCATCTGGTTAGGTCTGATTATCTCTTCATATACTGAAAGAATATACTTTGAAGTGTCTCTGTATCAAATTTCACAAAATTCTCTGCGCTAGAATAAACTCGCTGAAACGCCTAAAAAGAAAGTGATTTGCTCTTTTTTTGATAATTTGTTGAGTCACTGTCTAATTTAAAGCAACATTCAAGTAACATAAAGGATTCACATCTCTTGAATAATTAATTTCAAAAACATTTATGTTTTGTTCTCTCAAATAACACATCATTAATCATTATGAGTAGTCCTTCTATAATTAATCAGAGTCAATTTAAATGAATAGTAATGCTATACCATTCGACTACGTTCGATCGAGCATTAGAACTGTTAATTATCATCACGCTTTGTTTGGCATTTTCAAAGACGCTTAAAGCTTGCTCATTATTCTTTGCATAACCAACAAAAAAGCAGGTGGTGTCTGATTTATTTCTAATTAAGTTTTGACTAACACCATTATATCCTTATGGACAATGTCTCAACCGTTTGGACTATTAAATGTTGTATTCATACATCCCAAAACAGGTCATAGCAGCTCAGTTGGAAAAGTTCATGGCTTTTAGTTAAGGGTGTGCAAAAACTGACTACGGCCTTGCTTGACTTCTGTCTTATTTTGGTATTTTTATTCTATAATTGAAGGAATAACAAGCCTTTTGCTATGCAAGGTCTCCGCTAATATGTGAAATCATTGACTGGCAACGATTGAAAGAAAAGAGTGATATACATTTTACTAGTTTAAGTATATCTTTAGATGCATGGACAAATTTTGAAGCAGTGAAATGGCTGCAATACAATTAAGAAGGTGTTTACCACTACACTGGTCGGCGGCAGGGATGATCCGGTATGTGGAATACCATGATTAAAAGAAATAACTTGTTTATTGCTGGTGTATATTGGTGGAAAAACATTTAAAATCATATGGAGTCATATGTCATACGCCCAATATTGTAACTGTCATACACTTGGTTAACTCGTTAATTCCTGCAGACAACGTTTTTTGTCTTGCAACGGACGAAATAAATATAAACTGCTCGGTACGAGTAATTTCTCATGTTACCTGAATGTTTTTGACTCTAGGAGGAGTTTACTGTACGACAAAGAATGCCGTCTGCAGGTGGCACTTGGTCAAAAAAACAAAAACAATCCGGAAAATGCCATTAACAAATAAAGGCAATCATTTCGACCATTTCAAAATATATTTTAACGACATCATCAACGTTTTAACTGAAATGCGTCAAAAGTGCATAAGAACTGAGAGGGAAAAAAGTTATTTTTGTAACTCAAAGAATAGGGCTTTAGATGGCAAAAACGCAAAAGGAAAGCCGTAGGTGTCGATTTTGCATTTTCCAGTGCCTGCCTAATAAATATTTCATCGTAATGGGAAGAGTACAAACAAATAAAACTTCACGCAGTATGGCCAATCGATTGGTTTGATTAATGTTCTTTTTCCTGGCAATAGTCGGATCGAGTGTTAACAGAAATTCATTGTATCACTCGTTATTTGTTGCTTGACAGTCATTCCCTTTTAGACGCTTGGTGGTGGTTTTAAGTGACAGTATCATTTCTCTTCCACTGCTTAACACTATCCAGACGCTGTCGTGCTTGGTAAACAGCTAGACGTCTTGAGAAAAAATGTCGGCATATTGTAATTGAAGCGACAGATAATATGTCTTTAGATGATAAAGATACAGTCTCTAACTTCTACAGCATTGCACAACAGACATTGACACATAATCCAACATCATAGCACAGATGCACATTCATGTTAAAAAAAAAATAGTTCTTCGGCAGAGTACCACAGAACTTGTTGATATACGTTCTGTGCAATCTGATCTTGACTTACATGTTCAGCTAACCCCCCCTCCCGTGTTATTGTCCGCGTTTTAAGGGCATCTTAAAGCTACTGTTACCTTCATGGTGGCGACAGCCTTTCTTATAGACACTGCTATATATGGCAATCTATACATTTGCATATTTGGTCGAGCATAAGAAAAATTTGATTATAACAAAGAATATTAAGTCACAAACAGAATGTTTCAACCGTACTCAATATCATTTTCACGACAACAAATCGCCTAAGTTACGAAAAATCAATTCCTGGACAATCACTTCTTTGACAATAAGTTGTATTTGCAAAGTTTCATGTTATCTTTTCGGACATTTGCCACTAGATGAAACAAGCAATTTCGTTGAAATGATATCGCCCGCCGAAAAAGACCTTTTCAAAAATTTACGCTACTGCGTAACTTAAAATCACTCCCAGTCGGCCATTTTGCATCGAATCCAAAAAAAAAAAAAACTATATCGGCGGAATAGGTGATTGTACACATGTATAAAGTTTCACGAAATTCCGTCCAGTGGTATTGCAGATATTGTCCCGGACGGATACGCGGACGGACGGACGGACGAACGGACAACGCTGAAACTGTATCCCTCCGCCTTCGGCGGGGGATAATAATTTTCACCGTGTGTAGTAGTGGGTTGTGTATTTACGTTTGGTTGCCATGGTAGTCACAGTATAGGACCCGAAGTATATAGTGTATGTGACTCGGGATTCTGTACAGTGACGGTCTGTCACTTGGGTGTTAAAGATTGTGTTCACCCGGTAAGTCAAGCTTGTGTTTTTCTTTTTCATATTTTTTGATAGTTATAATAAAATATTCATATCCAGTTATTTGTTTGTTATGTATAGACTATATCAGGAACATTTATGTGTACTGTGAACTTTCCTTCGAGTAATGGGGATGCCTTGATCAGTTTATCGAGCTAAAAATACAGATGATTTTGTCCCAAAACATTGACGGTTTTTAATTCGATTATTAAATGTTATTAACCTGATTGTTCAACGGAAAATGTATAAACAGTGTTTCTTTATTTATATTTTTGTGAAAACATGTCAAGGTTTGGTAACAGTGTCGATTACAATCTTTCCTATCCCTCGTTCAAAATTGCACGTCTAAAAAAAAAATGTACATTGTAAGCAGTTAATAGATCTCAGGCGAAAGTGCAACCGCTTCCGATCCTAAGCTGTGTTAATAGCGCGTGGTTGTAAGACTTGCTCTTCTAGACATCTTTCGCAACAGAAGGAAATAAATTTAAAGATACACACAGCCTTTTATAATCAGGCAAAATTTGAATGCAAACAACGTAGATGTGTAAATATTCAGTGGCGAAAAAGTCCTTTGAAGGCCACCAAATCTGGTATCATTTGCATTAAGTAAAATAGTTGTGCGAATGCAGACTAAAGACCAATACAGAGAAGCGTGCGTTCATACAACTATACTACGGCCAGAAGACAATAGCTAGAGAAAATGACAAGTCTATAAGAGATGTCAAGTAAAAGTCATAAAGTCACGACACAAGACGAAACAGAGGTACATATGTCATTTATTAGATAGATTTCATATTGGGCTGTCAGGAAATCCCCAGTGATGTTGGATGTTGGTAATCAATCTAGACATGTATTCCATCATATTCTGATCCAAGCCAATCTTCATGTTTCAATATCTTATTCTAGTTACACTGAAGAAAGAAAGAAGTGGTGGCCAGTTCTTTTGGATTACTATTCTCATATTTACTCTTTAAACGTCATATAATAATTGGCCTGCAACACGCGAAAAAGGGCATTCGGACATTTGCGTAAAGTGTCGTCTCGGATAAGCCTGCGCAGTCCGCGCAGGCTAATCCGAAACGACACTTTCCGCTTTTATGTAATTTTCTGTTTTGCACAAGTCTACTGTAGCACAAAATCTAATGTAGTCGTAAAGTGCCGTCTCGGAGCAGCAGATCCGAGACGACACTTTACGCAAATGTCCGAATGCCCCTTTTCGCGTGTTGCAAGCCATTATATGAACCCGACTTTTTCGGCGTAGCTGAATGCGCTTGCTTTTGACCTACTCCTTGGTATAATGGAATCGAATGAGTAGACGATAAATTACGAGTGGTAAAAATTTGCATATTTTCATTCTGCGGGATCTTGCTGGCCTATTGCTCGCACTTTTATGACCCTTATATACAACCTTACCACTAATCGAAACTTGAGGGCCTTTTTGTCGCAACAAAGCAAACTAATATGACAGGGGATCATCCTTTTTTGTACTATGTGTATATTTGATGTTTTTTAAACATTACCCAATAACCTACTATTTGTCTACACGTGTGCAATTTGACCAAGCTCGTCAGATTTCGAAATACATCGCACGAGTGCATGTATAGCGATTACCTATAGCGTATTTATTTTTCTGATCTCACTTTTTGCCCACATTACATAATAACCTACTATTTGTCTACACATGTACAATTTGACCAAGCTCGTTAGATTTTGAAATACGCCAAATGAGTGCATGTATAGCGATTATCTATAGCGTGATTTTTCTCTGATCTCATTTTTGGCATACATTACACAATAACCTACTATTTGTCTACCAGTTTGCAATTTGACCAATCTCGTTAGAATTCGAAATAGACCGAATGAGTGCATGTATAGCGGTTTTCTACAGTGTTTTTTTTTTTTTCTTGTCTCACTTTTGGCCTAATTTAAGAATAGAATTAAATGAATAGCTACTCGTTTTGTGATTGGCTGATAATATGTAAACAATAAAGAAAAGAACGATTAGAGCAGAAATTTACCGATATTTTGGAAAAGTGTACATGACTAAACAATCACGTAATGATTACTAACAAAACATCCATGATCTAAATAATATAAAAAAGATAATAACGAAGAGTATCTGCGAGTTTTCTAACTCATTCAATGTAAGAAATTTGGTACCAGTTTTGTCTCGAGTAAAACCGTATACGAAGAGCGAAAGTAGGCTACCACTTCATTTCTTACGAAAAGACGGGCTGTACAACCACTGATTCCGTTTTCAAGTCATAATGAAAAATGGAGCTACATGAATATTTCTGCTTCCCTAGCAGAACAATCCTTTATATTGCGATGTAAACGAAGAAACTGGGTTTTAAGTAAATAACTTCTAGTAAGAGTAGGTGGGTGTGGTCAAGCATTGATACGAGGTGACTAAACCCCGTTGAAAGAGTTCGTTATCGTAAAGAAATACGTGCATATCTTAATTTGTTTTCTTTTTAAGATTTCATTCTATGATCCGAATATGCTTTTATTTATACGTAATTCATTACTGAAAATTAGGACAAATGACATATCCTGACACATTGAGGAATACGAGTATAAGCTCTCAAAATATAAGAAAAGGTATTGCTCAATAGCGCTCATTTCAAGAGGTCTCTCATTTTTATATCTGAACGAAAATTTCGCTTTCCAACAATATGCAAGACAATGAGAAAAAAGGCAATTTCTGACGAGGTTTCTTTTCATTTTTTCTCTTCATATTGACTGTGACTACCAAAGAGTTTAAATATTCATACATATCTAAGTGCCTCTAACGCCGTCTATTTTTTTTTAAAGATATTTCCTGTTTAAATCGCTGTCACCAGCGGTACGGTATGATGCGCGTCTCTCCGACGATGTTAAGCGAAGTGCATCAAGGCTAGTGCTTGCATGGGTGATACGGTACTAAAATAAAGCTTTCAATCTTTTTCCTCTTTCAACGATGATTGGTATTAAATTATAACAAACGACACAATTTTAGGTGTACGTACAGTATATCTAAAAAAACTTCTAACAAGCGAGTATTGTTATAAATGTACTAAGTGCATGGCAGTGAAACTCGAATAGGCCTGATTTTATAACTTTAACAAGAAGTTCAATTCTTCATTTCAGTTCTATACCTTGAGTTGACATATTGGCTGTTACATGAAGCTGATAAATCGCACTTTAAATAGTATCAGTCGCAATTCGAAGCAAATTTACAATTAACTTTCCATAGATACATTGACAAGATTACACCATCCCTTGCCTAAATCTGAGATAAAATACACCCAAGAGAATTGGTAACTGTGAATGGCTTTTGTATGAAGTGGTTGATATAATAAACCAAACGACCAAATTTCTGAGAAGATCGCAATCTTTCAGTTAGCTATTTTGTGACGCCAGAAAACCCTCATTGGATTTGGCTTATCCGAGATCAATCGTTGTTCTCTACATTGTTTGCAAGCCATTAAGTCTGCTTTATAGTGTGTTAAATGCAAAATGTTTTTTTTTTTTTTTGTAATACCGTATGTACGTATTCGAAAGACGTTTCATAGGCTACGGCATGTTTCATTATTGTGATAAATTCGGTATCAAATAATGTTAGTAATTCATAAATTGAAAAGCCTTTTCTTATTTTATTCGGTAACGTCCGTCAGATCTTATATTTTTGAGTTCAAAAAATTCAAATATAAGCAGTCTGCGCACATTCTGGCATTCCTGTTTCTTACGCATTTCGATTACATATTAGAGGTTAGAAGTTCAGTTAAGTAATTTCACACAACCGTTTTTGTCCTCCTAATTGGGTAAGTCTTTTTAACTTCAAACGATTTCCTTTTCTTTGATTGTTGCATATCATGTACACTCTGAGTAAAGATTTGTACATGTATTCTGAAAGCACCAGTTACAAAATCTATGAAGGTATACAAGAGTTCAGAAAAATGTGTGGAGTAAAAGAATTCGACGTGTACTTTTACATCACATCAGAAGGAACTACAGGTATTTTTAGACGACTATGGATATAGGGTTATTGGGACATATTTAGAATTCTTTAGGTCCGGAAAAAGCCTCGTTAATTATTTGTATCTGAAATTCGCACAGTGAGCGACGGGTACATGTTTTAAGTTCCGGTTGTCTACCTTTTTTCTCAAAAGGCTACACCTGTCAGTCATTGTTGATACCCTTATGTGTCACCAATGCAGTTTAGACTGATTAATTAACGGTAAGCATGATCATTGTTACCAAGTCCTGAAGTAGCTTTAACCCACTGGCTGCTAAGCGCCACTCACTGACCTTTTGCGGACAGTGTAGATCAAGATAAGAGTACATAGAACGTGCAGTCTGATCTTGGATCTACACTGTCCGATAAGGACATATTTTTCTTCAAAAATAACTTTGAAAAGGCATTATTCTGGTTTTTATTATCTACTTGAAAGTTCCATTTGACTTATGCAGCAGGATACAGGTTAAACCGATAGCTGGGTCAAATCCAGTCTAATGGATTATAGCACCCGGATTATGAACGAGGAGCGCGGGTGTGTCATCTCTCAATGCCAATAAATAACAACAGATGTCTCCCCGAGAACAATAACACTAAGTAAACTTTCCTAGTAAAACGAGGCTAACTCTACCAGTGCAAGTGAATTAACCAAATGAAAATCACGACGAAAAATGAAAATTCAGGGGGAAAAATGAAATGTACATCCAATGAGTTGGAGACACATCTAGACAAGCAATAAAAACACATATCTTTTGAAACACGAAGCACTCTCCAATGGGATATACAACACGGTATAAACGGATCGCGATATAAAACGATTCTTTTTCCGAGTGAAGTACAAACACAAAATGTACTTACCAAGAATGCAAAAACATGCTCTTAAAGACAAAATTGAAATACGACAGGTCCTTTTGAAAATTTGAAAATTCAAAGTAATGAATCTCACGAGGCTTAAAACCAATCTAAAACTTACTAACAGAACTGTAAGTAGTTCAGATTATTTTTTTCTGCTAGCAGTCTCTATACCCCTTTTACGAGAAAACGAAACTTCTTTTTACTTATTCCTACTGGATTTATTTGCAAACGAAAGATGAATGGAGGAATCAGTCTTTGACAGGGCAGAAAGATTTGTGTTGAAAGTATTCTGGTACACATTTTTATTTTCTATTTCTAGTGTTCAAAATGCAATCTTCCTCATCATAACGTTTGACAAAAGGTCTATGTAAAGGTAGCAAAACAAAATATGGAACACAGTATAACATAATGACTCTGTAGATAACATTCTAACGTTTTACAGTTTTAGTTAAGACATTACAGCGTCTGCAAGAATAAAAACAGTTGTTTTTTTTTTTTGTCTCAGTGATGAGTATTCTTCGCCTGAGACCTGCAATCGTAAACACATTGTTTTTTACTATAATAACCATTCAAATATTTCATTGTTTTTATTATTTCTGCATGCTATTTCCGTGTGATAGTCGCCTTTTCAAAGTCTCAATCTCTCTCTTTGATTGTCTCAAGTGAATGCTCCAAATATTTTTTTAAGTAAAATATGTCTAAAATCAATGTATGATATCGAGAAAAGTGGTATGTCGCTACTGATAGAAAATTGATGGTATTTACTGCTCTTCAACACAATGCAAAATCTAAGAAAACATACTTGGACTTGCAATCAAAAATAAATGCGGCATGCTCTTAGAAAAGGTGGTTTAATGCATCTGCAAAAGATATCGACTAATGTCAGCTTGTGGAATCCTCGCATGCTGACATGGGTCGAAACTTGTTGCTAATAGTAAATTTTCCGTATGTCTATGCGCCCTTCTACCTCCAGATTCAGTCGCAATGGACTTTATGGGTTCAGAATTCTGCGAGGACTTGCTCTGTACATATAATGAAACTCTTTGCATGAGCGCCACTCATATGATTGTGTCTAAAATCTTGAACAGTATTAGTTGTACGGTCAGGTGGCAGAGGACTTGGAAACTTGTTCACGGCTCTGGTGGATCATGTCGCCCCGAGCCGAAGGCGAGGGTATCCCTATTCCAAGTCCCCTGCCGTACAACGAATTCATTATACTGCAAAGTTTTACCATTCCAACGTGTGTTAAGCAAACTTTCCCTGTTTTATGGTCTCAAAAATTGAGTACGCTGACGAAATAGAATTTCCCCTCAGAGTGCCCCCAATTCAATGAATACTGACGTCACTGAAACCTTGGTAAAACGTGCAGTTTGGCGCATAATCTTGTTGATGTCACTGCGATAGACAATCGTCGTATTTTTATTTAAACATGGATTTAAACAACTTCAAGGTAAGTAACTATGAATTTTAATGATTTGTTGGCAAAAGAAAACGACAATAAGTTGCCTCAAACGACCATTAAGTTATCCTTTTAACGTTATGCATAATGTATGAGTTTCGACACTTCATAATTTGCTTACCTGGCGAAGGGATGGCTCGTTTTAACCCCGTTTTTTTTCGTTTTTTGTTTTTTTGTTTTTTGAATGACATCAAACGAAAACCCATGTAAAGTTCTGTATTCATTTATTTTAAAAAATAATCCATTCTTTCCGTTTTAATGACAACAATCAAGGGAAAGTAGTAATAATATTGTGCTGGCTACTCAGTATGTTTGTCTTGTGGGTGGCTAATATCGATCGATCGACGCCGCCATTTTGGATGTTGTGTTGAAAGTGTGCTTCCGAAAGGGAAACTGCTTTACGTGGGTTCTTCCGGTGTACATGATATATATGTTCGGGCCATGATATCCAATCAGATCACGAGAAGTTTCTTTGCAGTATAATATTAGTTGTACGGTCAGGTGGCAGGGGACTTGGAAACTTGTTCACTGTTGTGGCGAATCATGTCGACACCTAGCCGTACAACGAATTTATTATTTTGCAAAGTTTTACAATTCAAACTTGTATTCCGCGAAAATTTCCAGTTTTATGGTCTCACGAATAGAGTAGGCTAACTAAATAGAATTTCCCTTCTGAGTCCCCCAATTTAATGAAAACTGACGTCACTGACAACTGACGTCACTTAAACCTTGGTAAAACGTGCAGTTTGGTGCAAAAACTTGATGATGTCACTGCGATAGACTTTCGACGTATTTTTATTTAAACATGAATTTAAACAACTTAAAGGCAAGTAACTATGCATTTTAATGATTTGTTGGCAAAATTGAACGACTTATAGTTGCCTAAAAATTGCGTTATCCTTGCAATGCATGTGTTTTGACACTTCACAATCTGCTTACCTGACGAAGGGAGGGCTTGTTTTATCCTTGTGTATTTGTTTTAGAATGACAATGAAAAGTAATTCATGTAACTATTTTTATTTATTTTCAAAAATAATCGATTCTTTCCGCTTTAATAACAACCATCAAGGGAAACCAGAATTGATATGGTGCAGGCTGCTCAGTATGCTTGTCTTGTCGGCGGTTCGAATCGATCGACGCCGCGATTTTTGATGTTGTGTTGAAAGTGTAGTTATGTATACGGGGCTCCCGAAAGGGAAACTGCTTTTACGTGGATTTTGCCAACGTACAGGGATATATGTTCGGAGCATATTATCCAAACAGATCGCGAGAAATTTCTGTGCAGTATAATAAAATTGTGTCAGATCGCTAAATCATTGCAAACGCTGTTTTGACCACAACATAAATTAAAAAACAAGCCTTACTACAAACATGTATACAGAAGACATATTAGGAGACATCAGTGCAGGGATAGAACGTAGGCCGCTCATACCAAAGGTTCTTGGTTCGAACCTCATGATGAGCGGGTTCAACCTTTGGAAGTGTCTACGTCACGGTGTGAGTACTGGCTAAAGTTTTCAGGAAACAGCCATCGAGAGTGATTAATTTAAGTTGTAAAAACTTGTTTCACAATCGATATAAAATAAATAGGATTAAAACAACAGATATTACAAATATTGACTAAATGACGAGATTTTCACTTGAAAGAGGAGAAAAGGTTGCGAGAAAAAGAAAATGTTACCAGCATTTTTTTCCATTCTGACGTTTATTTAGAATGCATTCCTTCTCATGTTATTGAAAGGACGGGACTGCTTGGTTAAGGGGCGTATATGCATATTCTAGTTTTCTATGGCATTGTATAAAGTATATTGAGGTCAGGCGACTTACGAAAAAAATAAATTACTTGACCTCTTTTGGTGCTTTATTTATTTATTTATTATTTACTTTGATTGTAACATTTTATTTTTAATCAGTTATAATCCTTTAATATTTGGAGGCATTTTCTAGAAACCAATCAATTGATTTTTCGAAAAAATAAAAAAATCTGAAGATAATTCGGACGAATAGGTAAGTACTTACCGGTTGGTAAAACATGTAATATCCGACCACACTTATGATATATACAAGTGAATTAACGTCAGGTTTGTGTTTTGTTTGCAAAAGAACATCCTTTCGTTTTTTAATCTTGTTTAAACATTTTCATTAATTGCCTTTTACAGACGGTTTCTGGACAGTATAACAACATCACACACACTTCTCTTGGTTGGACCTAGTTTCTTAATCTTACTCAAAGTTTATGTTCTGCAAAACTGTGCGTTAAACGAGGTGTGCAGGAAGTAATAGAAATAGATAAACCGGTCTAAACGGCATCAATAACAATTCTGATATCTTATTTCGCGTCTCGGTGGCAAAAAACAACCACAAACGTATACACATGTTACCATTACTCTAGCAACATATTGCCAGCAATGTATTAGCTGTATGCTGGTTGGTTTATAGTACAACAAAAATGAAAAGGTGCTTCCATTTATCCATATGCCTTTTAAATTTTAAATTTTGATACCACTACTACTAATAATAATAATAATAGGAATAATAATAATAAGGTTAATTTTAACTGTGATAGTTATAAAAGTGACCAAAATAGTCGAATAATTGCAAGAATACAGTACACTTTCCACTAGATGACTGAATTTTCAGAGTTACGAGTGGGTAAAAAAAAGGATGGAAATTAAACCATTTAAATAGGCAACCCATTTCGATAAACAAACACCTATTAAGTACTTTTAAAAAACAGACAATTTATTAATAGCGATGGACTTTCGTTTTATTTAGAAGATTTTGTCAATAATTCCATTTCATTGCATTTAATTGTATTTGCCTTAGAATTATTTCCAGGGTCAACTGTGATTATCTCTATAGTATGGCTGATATTTGAGCTATTCAGTGCTTTGTTTCATTTATATATATGTACTTTAACCCTAAGGCTGCGAAGCGCGACTCACTGACCTTTGGCGGACAGTGCAGATCAAGATCAGACTGCACAGAACATGCAGTCTGATCTTTGATCTACATTGTCCGATAAGGACATCTTTTCCCACAAAAAATACCTTTGAAATGGCAAAATTTAGGTTCTACTATCGGTTTAAAAGTTTCATTTCATTCATTTAGCAGGATAAATGTTAAAACTCTACCAGATGACAATATTTTAGACTTGTCCAAACTGAAAGAATTTGCATACAACAACTCAGCTGTTGATCAAATGATAGTTTGTCCTTGGAAGGGTGAAAAACAAAATGGAAAAAGAGAGAAAAAGCTGGTACCAGTATTTTCTGCTATTTTCCATAATGTTTTCAAAAGCCTTTTTGGTAGGGTTTTCTAAGCTCGGGATTATTTGGTTTACAGTTCGTTTGTCATTAATGTCATTTACAAATTGTTTACTAAAACCCCTTTCTTTCCACTCTATCCAGGATCCTCCTGGCTTCTGTCAATTTCTAAAATAGGATTTCTGTAAGCTAGTTACAAAGTTTAGGTTCTAAGTCTCAGCGACTTAGTGTACTCGTATATGTAAGAAAATTTAATCGTAAATACACATTTGCACAGCTGTTTATATTCAACGTCCCGCGAACATCTAACATTTTAGTCTAAATACTTACTCTCAAAACAGTGCAATAAAAATCATAGTTTTTTTTCCCCTTCAGAGTGAAATATTATGTGAACTAAAGTGTATTTCACTTTCTGAAGTTCAAAATTGGTCTGAATGCTTCAGATCCTATGTTAGAACTGAGCCTCGCTGTCATACTATGGGCGAAAACACGGGCTTTTACCCTTTACCACTCAATCCCGAGTTTTAGCTATCCTAAGGAAGACGACTTTTGAAAACATTGAGGGAAAAGAAGAAAATGCTGGTAACCAGCATTTTCTCCTTTTCCCACAATATTTTCTACACTTCTAAAGCGAAATTTCAGCATTTCAGTCACATTTAATTTGTCGTCTGCAAATGCTTTCAATTTGTACAGGTTTAAAATTTTGTCGTTTGGTAAAGGGTTAACGGACAGCACAGATAACATGTACTCTGATCTTGGATCTATACTGTTGTCTTGTTTAGTGAAGCCTAGAACTATCTTGTTTAATGAAGCCTAGAAAATAAAAAAAAAAAAAATAATATTTGAACAATGCTCTGGGAAAAAGAGGTTTATTGCATCTCCGCGACGCATCATACCAAGAAAATCATCACACAATCATGAATCCATTAGATCTAATTCCATTTTGTCTGAAAACCGACTGATTCTTAAGGTTAACAGGTCCTTTGACATGAAGAGAATTGGCAAATAGCAAAAAGTTTAGATTCTGGTCATTTCCAAGTTTCACTGGATTGTATTTTCAGCAGTCGAAAGAGATCAAGTCTATGAGCCATGCTCTGTGAAAAGGGGGCTTAATGCATCTGCGAAAAGTATCGACCCAGGTGAGCCTGCGCGGACTGCGCAGGCTGACCTGGGCCGAAACTTTTCGCTATTGGTCAATTTTCTGTATGCCCAAGGACCAGACTATCTCATGATTAAGCTGGTTGTTAATAAAGATGGATATTATAGATCCATAAGTATGTGATGGCAAGCTTGGTACCATGGATCACGGAGATGCATTAAGCCCCCTTTTGTCAAAGCACGACTTCTATATATTTGACCGTTAAAAAAACTTAAATAAAAACGATCGTTCTAATGATTACACTGTGAACGCCATCTGGTTATCGATTGTAATTGTATCTTTATACAAACCCTTCACACAGTGGGTTCACCATTTATTTACTCAATTTTTTCTCTAGAAGGCACAAAAATGATGCAAGCCTGCAAAAATTCTTCATGTTGCTGCGTTCTGATCGTATACGTAAAATCGCGAAATATCGAACACCTGAAAATAGGACTAATGTGAATCATAAAGCCGCTTCGGGTCAAGGGCTAGCCACAGCTTACGTTTATGTTATCAGTGTTTCCATATGAATTTGAACCATGCTCTGTAAAAAGGTATTTAGTGTATCTGCAAAAAGTATCAATGCGGCTCTGTCTGCGCAGTCCGCACTGCTTTTCAATATTGGTCTATTTTCTGCATGTCAAAGGAACAGTCTACCTCATGGTTCAGTCGGTTGTTCGACAAAATGGATGTTATATCTATAATTATGTTATGTCTTGCTTGGTACAATGCTTCACGGGGACGCATCAAGGTCTATACGACCCCTAACTCTCATATTAAAAGGCGGAAGCTGCCGAGATTGGCCGAATAGCCTTTACGAAAACGTCGATGCTACACGATATTTACCGATGAGATATGAGTCTACGGCCCCTAACTCTCATATTAAAAGACGGAAGCTGCCGAGATTGGCCGAATAGCCTTTATGAAATCGTCGATGTTTACCGATGAGTTAGGGGCCGTAGACCTTTAACCTTTTTCAGTTGCCATAGCATGGCTCATGTTATGCTATAGATTTTTTATAAACCTCTGCCGAGCTGAATTTAACTACGCTTTAATCGTTTAATTATGATTCATCTACTGGAGTTTAACCCTTTACGGCATAATCCTTACTATTATCGACCCTGAAGAAGAAGGCATTTGAAAGAAGTATAGGAAAAGGAGAAACTGCTGGTAACAGAGTACAATTAAAAACAGTATAAAGTAAAAGAAATATATTAAAACCTGGTTCTAAAACCAAATCTTTCATGCGGAAGTTTGATGATCCCATCAATTTTCGGGTCAGTTTGTTGCGCGTTACTCAAGTTTTTGGTCATATAATTTGTACAAATATAAATATCCGACAGAGTGGTGAAAATGAATCGACATGTTAAAGTGTTTACATCATTTCCAAAGAAGTCGTGTGGCTTGTTTTTCAGTTGCAAAAAAAGAACTGATGTTCCAAATTCAAGTGAAGGCTAAAACATCCACACTTTCGTGGCCTTACAGTACTCTGGCTGCGTAGAAACCTATAATAAAGAGTACACCGTATATCGTTTTGCGAGATCGCTTACAAAAATAGAAAGCAAGAATATATTTCACCTACAGCGGCCTCCACGTTGTTTTGAAGTTTTATCGCGTACAAATCTAAACGGTTCCTGACATTATAAGACAATGAGGTATATTACATCTCTGTTAAATGTCTAAACAATCTACAAAACCTCTCTAAACCAACGATAAGAAGTGTTTGCTTAGCAAGCATTTGGCGAATTTCGTCGAGATGATCTGATAAAAGTGTCAGGCTGACATCAGATCGCTGGTCAAATAGTGAAACTCAGTAACCTAAGAGCTTGATTTCGATAAACTATCAAGTAAAAGCCATTAACTCTTTCACTACTAAATACGTGATAAATGATACCATTTAAGGGGCTGTAAATTCAGTTCCGCTGCAAAATTAGGAGGCAATTTGGTCATACTTTAGAATACAGTAGTGGACAGTGTAGATCATAGTTCAGACTACACGTTCTGTGCAGTCTGATCTTGATCTACAACGTCCACAAAGGCTTCTGGTGTCGTCTATGGTAAGAACAGGGTTGAGGCTGAAATAGCGTGTCTACAGACAGTCATGACCATATGGAACGTTTAATAATGAACTTGATACTTGTAGGTAACTATTCACTTTGATTACATTCCATTGTTCAAGAAATTTACGTTAAATATCACGCTTTTCTTTACTTAACGACAAAAAATCTTGACTTCCTCATATTTGGTGCTCTACTCAGATAGAGACTGAGACAAAAGTCCCGTTGAATTAGACAGAGTCCATTATTTAATACACACAGGTGGAACTTTTAGAATATCTGTAAAGCATTTTTCTCACTACTGGTAGTTTTGAAAATATCCCCTAATTCTTAAAGCTGCTTTTGACAATTGTCTCCTCGTTAAATAGTCCTCGGCAGGACACTGCATATTGAAGGGTTTGCAAAGACAAACAATATGACTTAGTCGGCTTTTTCTTGATTTCTCGGTAGCAAGAGTAGCAATTTCTGTAGGTAAAGAGTTCTTCCTCGCCCCCCCCCCTCCCCCCCCCCAAAAAAAAACACCCTATATATCGTTCTGTAAAAGATATAGAAACAGTTGCATGGACGTTCTTTCTCAAGTCAATTTCCCACAACGTTTTAGAAATATCTACCGAAGTGGCGTTCACACGTATTTGTGCGTAAAGCCTTAAAAAGCTTGTTGAATATTGCGATAGCTTTTAATTCATTTTTTGTAGCATATGCATCACTAAGCATTATGAGGAGCAGGTTGTACAGTTGCAATATCGTATGTCGTTCTTAACTTGTTCTGATGATTAATGGACTCTAACTGTAGTACGAAAATTGTTCTGTCCATTTTTCTGTCAGGATGGGCTGTATTGTGATGGAAGATGGCATATAATTAAAAACCGTGTTTAATATATGAAAGATGACGCATTATTTCATTGCTACGGTTTTTCAACTGATTAATGTAATGAACGTACTGAGTATAATTAAATAAAAGCATGTAACATACACCATACGTCCCAGGAGGGTTACAGTGAGACATGCATTCTTCACTAGTGTTATTATTTAATTAATATTTTATAAGCAGTGATAATTAAACACACACACAGCCTTTCGAATAACCACTGTACAATGTTTTATTGTTTGAACGTAGTCTGTGTCAGTTCAGTTCTCTCACTTATAAAGGAAGCTTCTCTTCGTGTATAGAATTCTTATTTTGTTGCCCAAAATTTAGGTAAACGTTAGTCTGCAATACAAAAAAAGTCTGTGACCATCCTGAAGCCAAGTGTTGATTAATAATTTTGAATGAAACACATATGTGTGTTTTATAGATTTTTCTTCCATTTATACCTTGTACAATGAACTTAAAAGAGGCCATTCAACATACTTTTTTAATGCCTAAAGAACCTTTTGATATTGCACCACAACCGAAGTTGAGCCTTATATTAAAGCACCATGTTGTATGTTTGAGAGGATTTTGCAATTTTCATTTTCTTTTTCTAATTATGCAGCACGAAAAATGCTAAAGACGGTTACTGGTATATAATCAAAGCGTTAAAAGCAAAGCTGTGGCATTTGTTAAGAGAGCCATTATGTGGAATTAATAGTTTAAAAAAGAAATAGAAATATCATCCAAATATTATTTGTGAAAAAACATATAATGAAATTTTTTCTGTATTATTTGAAACTTTTCTTAGCATAACAAATAAGTAAATTGTGATATTCACACCAAAACTAAAAGTATTTACCATAATTTTAACGAGAAACATCATCAGAATAAACTGATTTTTGTGCACAAAGAAGAGAGTGAAAGAGACTTCAACCCGAAATCGAAACAAATCATGACAACTTCGTAAGTTTTTGATACAGGTATACTTTTGTTACGTAATGGTATTTTATAATACAGCTAGTAGTGTGAGGTCGTTTCTGCTTCAGGCGATACAGATTCATGGACAAAAAAATGCCTGAAGCAAATAAACGCTTTTCTACCACCCTTTGGCTAATACAGATGACTTTAGACATGCATGCTGTAGCTAACAACTTTAAACAAATACTGCAATTATTTCAAGCCCAGTTACTGTTAGTTACAATCAATTATTTTCATCTGTAAATATTCACAATATGCACAATCTAATAGAGAAACGTGCAATCACGTGAGACGTACAAGTTGGGAGAAACAAGAACGTGGACAAACTGGTTTTGAGACGAAAGAGCCCGGAACTGAGCGGTCAGGAGACAAAGACTGTGTATCATTGCGCCAATAAAGGGCTGTGAGAGGGGAAAGCTATTTTCAATCAAAAAAGAAGTATTTCTAAGATTGGTGGCCTTATTCAGCTTATTTTAACACGCCATTTTCAATATATATCTAGTGCTATCGAGACACTCATTTGCCTGAGAAAACAGAGGAGTTTAATTCGGTTTTCTTCCTTTGGTTTTGCACAAACTACGATACATGATTTTCAAAATGCGCTATTGAATTCTAAGTGGCATTTTCTTCGATGAATGCCACAAAAACGACCGAATTTTTACCAAGTATTTATCACAGACTATGTACTTATAGCTAACACTTTTCGATAAGGGAATGTTTGTTCCGGGAATACTCCTGAATGCTTATCGCTCTATCGAGCATAAAATATTTAAAATATTAAATTATTCATGACATGCTCCGATTATCTTAGTCTATCGAAGAGTTCGTGTAATGAGAGGGCTAAACTGTATCAAAACAAATCATAAGGAAGGCAATCACGGGCCTCTTATCGTATTGTCCCAATTTAGTATCTTGTTGGCATCTGTTACATTTTAAAGACATTAATCGTTACTTCTTGGTCACTTCCTATCAGTACTCCTATGTAAATGATCGAATCTTGATGTGTTTTAGGCCAAGTCCCGGTAGCTCAGTCGGTAGCGTGCAAGACTTGAGAATAGGAGGTCGCTGATTCGATCCCCGACTCTGAATCTCCGACCAATGCCAGATATTCACTTTAAAGATCACTTCAAGCAGTAAAGGTTTTAAAACAAATAATTGTGTTTTGCTCGGGGAAGATGAGTATTAATGCATCAGCAAAAGGTATCGACCCATGTCAGGGTGTGTGAAGTTGGCAGTAAGTTCGATAATCGGAGTTCGATATTCAATATCGAAATGAATATGCGGATGAGTTGAATTTCATGCCGCAGTAAATTCGCTTTTTTTTAAACTCAAGGGATAGTTACGAAAATTAATGAATCCCGATTTGAATATCGAAATGGATTTCATGCTAGCAGCAGATTCGCGGTTTTTTTTTTTTTTTTATGCAGGGGCATATGGATGGTGTATGAAATCGAATGTCGATTTGAATATCGAAATGAATTTCATGCCAGCAGCAGATTCGTCTGTTTTTATGTATAGGCATATGGATGGTGTATGAACTCGAATGTCGATTTGAATATCAAAATGAATTTCATGCCAGCAGCAAATTCGCATTTTTTCATGTATGGGCCTAAGGATGGTGTATGAAATCGAATGTCGATTTGAATGTCGAAATGAATTTCATGCCAGCAGCAGATTCGCGTTTTTTCATGTATAGGCATATGGATGGTGTATGAAATCGAATGTAGATTTGAATATCGAAATGAATTTCATGCCAGCAGCAGATTTGCGTTTTTTTATATATGGGCATAAGGATGGTGTATGAAATCGAATGTCGATTTGAATATCGAAATGAATATCGTGCCAGCAGCAGATTCGCGTTTTTTCATCTATGGGCATAAGGATGGTGTATACAATAGAATATCGATTTGAATATCGAAATGAATATCATGCCAGCAGCAGATTTGCGTTTTTTTATATATGGGCATAAGGATGGTGTATGAAATCGAATGTCGATTTGAATATCGAAATGAATATCATGCCAGCAGCAGATTCGCGTTTTTTCCTGTAAAGGTATATGGATGGTGTATGAAATCGAATGTCGATTTGAATATCGAAATGAATTTCATGCCAGCAGCAGATTCGCGTTTTTTCATGTATGGGCATAAGGATGGTGTATGAAATCGAATGTCGATTTGAATATCGAAATGAATATCATGCCAGCAGCAGATTCGCGTTTTTTCCTGTATGGGCATAAGGATGGTGTATGAAATCGAATGTCGATTTCAATATCGAAATGAATATCATGCTAGCAGCAGATTCCTGTTTTTTTTATCTTTGGGCATAAGGGTGGTGAATAAAATCGAATGTCGATTTGAATATCGAAATGAATTTCATACTAGCAGCAGATTCGCGTTTTTTCATGTATGGGCATAGGGATGGTGTATGAAATCGAATGTCGATTTGAATATCGAAATGAATATCATGCCAGCAGCAGATTCGCGTTTTTTCATCTATGAGCATAAGGGTGGTGTATAAAATCGAATATCGATTTCAATATCGAAATGAATATCATGCTAGCAGCAGATTTGCGTTTTTTTATATATGGGCATAAGGATGGTGTATGAAATCGAATGTCGATTTGAATATCGAAATGAATATCATGCCAGCAGCAGATTCGCGTTTTTTCCTGTAAAGGTATATGGATGGACTTTGAAATCGAATGTAGATTTGAATATCGAAATGAATTTCAAGGTAGCAGCAGATTCGCGTTTTTTCATGTATGGGCATAAGGATGGTGTATGAAGTCGAATGTCGATTTGAATATCGAAATGAATATCATGCCAGCAGCAGATTCGCGTTTTTTCCTGTATAAGTATATGGATGGTGTATGAAATCGAATGTCGATTTGAATATCGAAATGAATTTCATGCTAGCAGCAAATTCGTGTTTTTTCCTGTATGGGCATAAGGATGGTGTATGAAATCGAATGTCAATTTGAATATCGAAATGAATATCATTCTAGCATCAGATTCGTGTTTTTTTCATCTTTGGGCATAAGGGTGGTGTATGAAATCGAATGTCGATTTGAATATCGAAATGAATTTCATGCTAACAGCAGATTCGCGTTTTTTTATGTATGTGCATAAAGATGGTGTATGAAATCGAATGTCGATTTGAGTATCGAAATGAATATCATGCCAGACGCAGATTCGCGTTTTTTTCTGTATAGGTATATGGATGGTGTATGAAATCGAATGTCGATTTGAATATCGAAATGAATTTCATGGCAGCAGCAGATTCGTGTTTTTTCTATATGGGCATAAGGATGGTGTATGAAATCGAATGTCGATTTGAATATCGAAATGAATATCATGCTAGCAGGAGATTCGCGTTTTTTTTATGTATGGTCATAACGATGGTGTATGAAATCGAATGTCGATTTGAATATCGAAATGAATTTCATGCTAGCAGCAGATTCGCGTTTTTTTATGTATGGGCATAAGGATAGAGTATGAAGTCGAATGTCGATTTGAATATCGAAATCAATTTCATGCCAGCAGCAGATTCGCGTTTTTTTCCTGTATAGGCATATGGATGGTGTATGAAATCGAATGTATATTTGAATATCGAAATGAATTTCATGCTAGCAGCAGATTCGCCTTTTTTTATATACGGGTATAAGGATAGTGCATGAAATCGAATGTCGATTTGAGTATCGAAATGAATATCATGCCAGCAGCAAATTCGCATTTTTTCATGTATGGGCCGAAGGATGGTGTATGAAATCGAATGTCGATTTGAATATCGAAATGAATTTCATGCCAGCAGCAGATTCGCGTTTTTTCATGAATGGGCATATGCATGGTGTATGAACTCGAATGTCGATTTGAATATCGAAATGAATATCATGCCAGCAGCAGATTCGCGTTTTTTCCTGTATAGGTATATCGATTGTGTATGAAATCGAATGTCGATTTGAATATCGAAATGAATATCATGCCAGCAGCAGATTCGCGTTTTTTCCTGTAAAGGTATATGGATGGTCTTTGAAATCGAATGTAGATTTGAATATCGAAATGAATTTCATGCTAGCAGCAGATTCGCGTTTTTTCATGTATGGGCATAAGGATGGTGTATGAAATCGAATGTAGATTTGAATATCGAAATGAATATCATGCCAGCAGCAGATTCGCGTTTTTTCATCTATGGGCATAAGGATGGTGTATACAATCAAATATCGATTTGAATATCGAAATGAATATCATGACAGCAGCAGATTTGTGTTTTTTTATATATGGGCATAAGGATGGTGTATGAAATCGAATGTCGATTTGAATATCGAAATGAATATCATGCCAGCAGCAGATTCGCGTTTTTTCCTGTAAAGGTATATAGATGGTGTATGAAATCGAATGTCGATTTGAATATCGAAATGAATATCATGCCAGCAGCAGATTCGCGTTTTTTTATGTATGGGCATAAGGATGGTGTATGAAATCGAATGTCGATTTGAATATCGAAATGAATATCATGCCAGCAGCAGATTCGCGTTTTTTCCTGTATGGGCATAAAGATGGTGTATGAAATCGACTGTCGATTTCAATATCGAAATGAATATCATGCTAGCAGCAGATTCTTTTTTTTTTTTTATACTTGGGCATAAGGGTGGTGTATACAATCGAATGTCGATTTGAATATCGAAATGAATTTCATACTAGCAGCAGATTCGCGTTTTTTCATGTATGGGCATAGGGATGGTGTATGAAATCGAATGTCGATTTGAATATCGAAATGAATATCATGCCAGCAGCAGATTCGCGTTTTTTCATCTATGAGCATAAGGGTGGTGTATAAAATCGAATATCGATTTCAATATCGAAATGAATATCATGCTAGCAGCAGATTTGCGTTTTTTTATATATGGGCATAAGGATGGTGTATGAAATCGAATGTCGATTTGAATATCGAAATGAATATCATGCCAGCAGCAGATTCGCGTTTTTTCCTGTAAAGGTATATGGATGGTCTTTGAACTCGAATGTAGATTTGAATATCGAAATGAATTTCATGCTAGCAGCAGATTCGCGTTTTTTTATGTATGGGCATAAGGATGGTGTATGAAGTCGAATGTCGATTTGAATATCGAAATGAATATCATGCCAGCAGCAGATTCGCGTTTTTTCCTGTAAAGGTATATGGATGGTCTTTGAACTCGAATGTAGATTTGAATATCGAAATGAATATCATGCTAGCAGGAGATTCGCGTTTTTTTTTATGTATGGTCATAACGATAATGTATGAAAACGAATGTCAATTTGAATATCGAAATGAATTTCATGCTAGCAGCAAATTCGCGTTTTTTTATGTATGGGCATAAGGATAAAGTATGAAGTCAAATGTCGATTTGAATATCGAAATCAATTTCATGCGAGCAGCAGATTCGCGTTTTTTTCCTGTATAGGCATATGGATGGTGTATGAAATTGAATGTATATTTGAATATCGAAATGAATTTCATGCTAGCAGCAGATTCGCCTTTTTTTATGTACGGGCATAAGGATAGTGCATGAAATCGAATGTCGATTTGAGTATCGAAATGAATATCATGCCAGCAGCAAATTCGCATTTTTTCATGTATGGGCCGAAGGATGGTGTATGAAATCGAATGTCGATTTGAATATCGAAATGAATTTCATGCCAGCAGCCGATTCGCGTTTTTTCATGAATGGGCATATGCATGGTGTATGAACTCGAATGTCGATTTGAATATCGAAATGAATATCATGCCAGCAGCAGATACGCGTTTTTTCCTGTATAGGTATATCGATTGTGTATGAAATCGAATGTCGATTTGAATATCGAAATGAATATCATGCCAGCAGCAGATTCGCGTTTTTTCCTGTAAAGGTATATGGATGGTCTTTGAAATCGAATGTAGATTTGAATATCGAAATGAATTTCATGCTAGCAGCAGATTCGCGTTTTTTCATGTATGGGCATAAGGATGGTGTATGAAATCGAATGTCGATTGGAACATCGAAATGAATATCGTGCCAGCAACAGATTCGCGTTTTTTCCTGTATAAGTATATGGATGGTGTATGAAATCGAATGTAGATTTGAATATCGAAATGAATTTCATGCTAGCAGCAGATTCGCGTTTTTTTATGTATGGGCATAAGGATGGTGCATGAAATCGAATGTTTATTTGAATATCGAAATGAATATCATGCCAGCAGCAAATTCGCGTTTTTTCATGTATGGGCCGAAGGATGGTGTATGAAATCGAATGTCGATTTGAATATCGAAATGAATTTCATGCCAGCAGCAGATTCGCGTTTTTTCATGTATGGGCATATGGATGGTCTATAAACTTGAATGTCGATTCGAATATCGAAATGAATATCATGCCAGCAGCAGATTCGCGTTTTTTCCTGTATAGGTATATCGATTGTGTATGAAATCGAATGTCGATTTGAATATCGAAATGAATTTCATGCTTGCAGCAGATTCGCGTTTTTTCCTGTATGGGCATAAGGATGGTGTATGAAATCGAATGTCGATTTGAATATCGAAGTGAATTTCATGCTAGTAGCAAATTTCCGTTTTTTTTTGTATGGGCATAAGGATAGAGCATGAAATCGAATGTCGATTTGAATATCGAAATGAATATCATGCCATCAGCAGATTTGCATTTTTTCCTGTATAGGCATATGGATGGTCTATGAAATCGAATGTATATTTGAATATCGAAATGAATTTCATGCTAGCAGCAGATTCGCTTTTTTTTATGTATGGGCATAAGGATGGTGTATGAAATCGAATGTCGATTTGAATATCGAAATGAATATCATGCCAGCAGCAAATTCGCATTTTTTCATGTATGGGCCTAAGGATGGTGTATGAAATCGAATGTCGATTTGAATATCGAAATGAATTTCATGCCAGTAGCAGATTCGCGTTTTTTCATGTATAGGCATATGCATGGTGTATGAAATCGAATGTCGATTTGAATATCGAAATGAATTTCATGGTAGCAGAAGATTCGCGTTTTTTGATGTATGGGCATAAGGATAGAGTATTAAGTCGAATGTCGATTTGAATATCGAAATGAATTTCATGCCAGCAGCAGATTCGCTAAAATTTCTGTACTGGCGTGAAAATAATGCATGAAACCGAATGTATATTTGAATGTTGAACTGAATTTCATGCTAGCAGCAGATTCGCTAGATTTTTTGAACGGGCATAAAGACTGTGTATGCAAGTGAATGTAGATTTGAATGTTGAACTGAATTTCATACGGTAATCTTTCTATACGGTCATGTAGATGGATTATTAATCCGAATTGAGATTTCAATTTGGAACTGAATTTCATGCTAGCAGAAGATTCGGTTAAATTTTTAAATGGTCATGTAGATGGATTATTCAGTCGAATTAAGATTTTAATTTGGAACTGAAGTTCATGCTAGCAGCAGATACGAAAAAAAAAAAAAATGTGTATGTTATGCGGATACAGTATGAAATCCAAAGTAGATTTCAATATCGAACTGAATTTTATGCTAGCAGCAGATTTGTTAAATGTTTGTATGGGCACTGGGATTTTGTATGGAATTGAATATAGAGTTGAATATCGAACTGAATCTTAGGCTAGTAGCGGATTCGCTAATATTTCTTCACGGGCTGTAGATGATGTATGAAATCGAATGTAGGTTTGAATATCGAACTGAATTTCATGCTAGCAGCAGATTCGCCAAAATTTCTGCATGGGCCCGTAGATGATTTAATGAATCGAATGTAGATTTGAATGTTGAAGTGAAGTTCATGCTAGCAGCAGATTCGGAAAAAAATCTATATGGACATATTGATTGTTTATGCAATCAAATGTAGCTTTGAATATCGATTTGCAGCAGAATCGCAAAAAAAGTCAATATGAGGATGTAGATAATGAATGAAATCGAATGTTAATTTAGGCACGAAGATGGCGTTTTAAATGAAGAGCAGGTTTTGGATAAGCAAAAATATTTGTAGATTTGCAAAAATATCCATATGGACACATGAATGATATTTGGAATCAAATATCATTTGAAATAACTATCTGAATTTCATGCAAGAAGCCGATTCGCAAAAATACCAACATTGGCATTTAAATATTGGTATGATTTCATGACGGCATTAGATTCTTTACAGAAAAATTACCCGTACTTATAATTCTTATAAGAAATTAAATATCTATTTGAATATAGATATGAATTTTATGCAAACAACGGATTTGCGAAATTTCCATATGGTCATAGGCAAGGTGTATATAGATGGGGTTTAACACCGAATAACGATTTTGAATGTCATACTAGAATATGGTTCGGAATAATTTCTCTGCGGACATGAAAATGGTCTATGAAATCAAATATAGAATTAATAATTTATACGAGTTTCATGTCGGCAGCTGATCCATGAAATCTTTAAATTTGAGCATGTAAACAGTTTATGAAATTGAATAAAGATTTCACTATCGATTTGAATCTTATGTCAGAAGCAGTTCGGTAAAAACCAACATTAATTTGTGAACATATTACCCTGTCTTATATGAAATTTTGTAGTGTCTTTTAAGGGGCCGCTAACTAGAGCACTTCCATTGGTAGTGACTGATCGATCGCTCGATTAATTGATTGATTGATCGAGTGATTGAGTGATTATTTATTTTATAAATATATATTCACTTGCTCACTTAATGCATTTATTCTAGGCGTCTGTTCATTTGTCCATTTATTCTTTTGTTCCATATTTTTGTTTGGTCCATTTTTTGACCTTGCATTTCGTTATCATTGCAAAGTTCCAAAACTTGATTTTCATATTTTTTGCAAGTGCCATTTTCAGGTTGTAATTTAGTTGTGCAATGTTTCTCATTCTAACCGTTTTTGCTGAATACTTCTTTTTTTTTTTTTTTTTCCCTTCTTTTCTGTTGTAAATATTTCATTACTGTTGTTAAAATGTTCACCGATTTGGAGGAAAAACAATAAAAATGACAATAATGGATATCAATAAATGAATGCTCATGTATAAAGTGTGTACAATGTAATACTGAGTTTCATGCGAGCAGCAGATTTCCAAACGACATTGTATTTGCATATATACATGCAAATGGTGTATAAAGTCGAATAACGATTTGAATATCAAAATGAATTTCATACTGCAGTAGGATACACAAAAATTTCAACGCGGGCATACAGATGGTGTATGCAATCGAATATATTTAGACAAGTGATTTCACCAAACAAACTAGATATGAAATGAAATCAAACAACATGCCGACGGCAAGATCAAGTATAAAGTTTTTGACAAACTGCCTATCTGAATTGTACCAGCCCGCATTGCTCAGGTGTTAGAGCGTACCTGAATTGTAAACGTCAAGTCTTTGGTTATTATAGGGTGAGAGTTCAAGCCTCACGGCTGACCATCTATAATTACCAATAGTCTTTCGGATGTGACGTTAAACCGATTTCCCGTGTGACGGTGCCATAAACCGAGTACGCTAAAGAATAGGGCGTAACTTAGGGTGGTTGTAACCTGTATGTTGCACTATCCCTCGGAACAAAACTAACAGTCTTCAGGGGGCGTCGCCCATATGGGAAACCGGTGGTGACAATAAATAAACGCAAATTCAATCAATCTTTCTCAGTTAACCAGCCGGCAAAGCTCAACTGGTAGAGCGTAGGACGTGTAAGCATCAAGTCTTGGGTCACTTGAGGGTGTGGGTTCGAGCCCCATGGCTGGCTGTCTAAAAATACTAATAGTCTTTCGGATGAGACGTTAAATCGAGGTCCCGTGTGGCAGTACTTTACACTGACAGAAACAGGCTCAACTCAGTGTGGGTTTCGTTCTGTATCCTGCAATATGCCCTGTAACAAAATAAAAAGTCTTCAAGAGGTAGGCCCCGAAACATCCGTCACTAGAAGGGATATCCCCTGTCTTGCTCCCCCCCCCCCACACACACACACACTTGTGCCTTCGGCTGTCAGGGAACCCCAAATGCATTCCATTGCATTGCATTCCATAGCCGTACCACTTTTAACAAGCCGACAACAGCCCTGACTTGTAAAAAAATAATTACTGCACATGTTCCCATGATTTTTCAAATGCGACCAACTGCAGGGTCGTAAGAAGTCGTATTTGTACAGAAGTAGGTAAAATTTGATTTTGAACTCAAATTATTAGATTTGTCTTTAATGGGTCAGAAACATTGTGGGAAAAGGAGAAAGTCCCGGTTACCAACATTTTCACATTTTCCCACAAAAGCCGTCTACCTCAGGATCGTCAAATTCGGAATTATGTGGTTAAAGGTTAATTACATAGTACATGTATACCTCTCCCCACGGAGCAATCTCAAAACGATGCTTTTCACCACGATGTTTCATGAGTCTACAAGGGCTTACTAGCGCTTTCTCGATGATTTCAGTTGAAATGAAGGCGAAACAGCTTGCCTGCAGATCCAAAGACGGGTTTTAGATAGTAAGGAACCATGAATATGTGAATTGTCGCCGTTAAACACATTTGGCATGGCATTAATCACCACACATTTGAATATAAAAACTGAATAAAAATCATAACAGTTGTAGACCTCTATCTTATTTAGGCCCCCGTCACACCAAACTAGTTCTTAGAACGTCTTACCCCTCCCTGACAAAATCGTCTTACCCCGCCCTGACATATTCGGAAAACGGGTTGCGGGTAGAACGTGTAATTTTTGCCTGATAATGCCTGAAGCCCCTGTCTCACCAAACCTGTTCATAGAAAGTCTTAACCCGGTCAACAAAAATCGGGCTGCGGTCGGGATAGGACGTGTAATTTCTGTCGGTAAAATGCAAACGCACTGCCATTTGATGCCCGACTACACCGCTACAGGATCGAAGTATGGCAGTTCCGTTTGTAGTATGTCAATGTCGTTTTAAGTACGTTGTCACTCCGTCTAATTACAGGAAGGGTTCCCGTCCATACCCGTCCATTAAGTTCGTAAACAGATCGTGAAAGGTTGCTTATACGTTCACTCCGTTCCAAAACAGTTTAAGTCCGTTTTGCAACTAATTTCGGAACGGAGTGAGAACGAGTTTGGTGTGACGGGGGTATTACCTACAATTGATAGTAATAAAAATGGGGCAAGTTGTCTCAGAATTTGGGGCGAGTTGCGAATTTTTTGTGGGGCGAGTTGTCCTGCACCCGACAAGTGATACTAGTTTCATGGCGGCAACTAATTCGCGAAACTTTCGATTTGAGCATGTAAATTGTTTATGAAGTCGAATAAAGATTTCATCAGCGATTTAAATCTCATGTCAGCAGCAGATCGACAAAAACAAGCAGCAAGTTTTGAAAATAGTACCCTGTAATTCATTGCTTCAGAATTTTAGAAGACGAGTTAAGTTGTAAAATAAAAATGTCGTCGTGATGGTAAGTTCTTTTCTGTTATTATTGTGCCTTAAAGATTCTACCCTCTGAAAGCAAACCTGAGTCGGTTATACGTACAGTTTTATGACAGAAAGAGTTTTTTTTAGCTCACATGAGTAGAAATTAAGACCCAGTTTGGACTTTTCTTAAGTAGCCGCACTGCCAAATCAAATCCAATTTCTTGTATATAACTTTACTTCTCATGTAAAGTGAAAGTTAGTTAAAAAATAACTTATCTGCTTTAAGCCTTTTTCTTAGTAGCTATTTTTAAACAGGCAACCTTTTGCAAATAGTATGAAGTTTCTTAAAAATGGAAACGGGTGAATATATTACTGATGGATGACTACAGAATTCGACTACTACCACTACTACTACTACTACCACTACTTGTACTTAATTAGTCTACACTAGTAAAGGTAATGTCTGTTCACATGACACACTTAGAATAGGAAGAATAACAAACATATGCTGTAATTTTTTGCATGACGTCCAAAGGTTGTGAAAAAGAACATTTACTTACCCTTATTTAGTCTGGGGGTTTTAAGTAATTAGTCAAATTATTTTTCTCAATTTCTTTTTTCAACGTAGCTGAATGATCTTACTTTAGTTCAATCAGCCTTGCACCGTGTTTTATTGTATCATGTGGTTTTTCAATACCCATAAAACATTGACATAACGTTACTCCTTACATAGTTGCACTCTTTTCTATGTTCTAGTATGAAAACTGTACAAAGATAATCTTATTTCTACATAAAAAAATGATAACATAAATGTATTATACAACAGATAAAATGGACATGATAATGAAACTATGTCAAACTATATTTAAATCTACAGGATGACACACACACACAAAAAAAAGGTCATGCATCCCTTATTTCCATTTTGTTCATTCTGTAGATGATTTTATAACTGATAAATTTCTAATATATATTCAATGCTTTTTTCTATCAATACTGACATTTCACTCACAAAAGAAACTACTTTCACGTTCACTGGTTTAAATCATTGACCTTTTTGTGAGGTGAATGCTATTTTTGTGTACATGCATACAAGAAATTACGTATCTTGTGCAATAGACGACTTTTCCCATGCGTTTTAAGAAATTCACAATCATCTTGAATAAACAGCCTATCTGACAACAATAAGTACTTAGGCATATTTAGGTGACAAATTGTTCTAAATTGTTAGCATGAAATTCGGTTCGATATTCAAATCTACATTATATTTCATGCACAGTGTTTATGCCCGTACAGATATTTTAGCAAATTTGCTGCTAGCATGAATTTCAGTTCGATAGTCATACCTACATTCGATTTCATACATTATCTATTGCAAGTAAAGAAATTTCAGTGATTCTGCTGCTAGCATGAAATTCAGTTCGATATTCAACTCTACATTCGATTGCATACATAGTCGTTATACCAGTACAGAAATTTAAGCGAATCTGCTGCTAGCGTGAAATTCAGTTCGATTTTCAAATCTATATTTGCTTTCATGTAGAATCGAAATGCCAACACATAAAAATACGGGAATCTGCTGCTAGCATGAAATTGAGTTCGATATTCAAACCGACATTAAATTTTTACATATCCTACGTATGCCCCTACATAAAAATACGCGAATCTGCTGCTGCCATGATATTCATTTCGGTATTCGAATTGACATTCGATTTCATACACCATCGATATGCTCATACATAAAAAAAGGCGAATCTGCTGCTGGCATGATATTCATTTCGACTTTCAAATCTACATTCGGTTTCATACACCATCCTTATGCCCATACATTAAAAAACGCGAATCTCCTGTTCGCATGATATTCATTTCGATATTCAAATCGACATTCGATTTCATACACCATCTTTATACCCATACAGGAAAAAACGCGAATCTGCTGCTAGCATGAAATTCATTTCGATATTCAAATCGACATTCGATTTCATAGACCATCCATATGCCTGTACAGGAAAAAACGCGAATCTGCTGCTGGCATGATATTCATTTCGATATTCAAATCGATATTCGATTTCATACACCATCCTTCGGCCCATACATGAAAAAATGCGAATTTGCTGCTGGCATGATATTCATTTCGATATTCAAATCGACATTCGATTTCATACACCATCCTTAAGCCCATACATGAAAAAACGCGAATCTGCTGCTAGCATGAAATTCATTTCGATATTCAAATCGACATTCGATTTCATACACCATCCAAATGCCTAAACAGGAAAAAACGCGAATCTGCTGCTGGCATGATATTCATTTCGATATTCAAATCGACATTCGATTTCATACTCTATCCTTATGCCCATACATAAAAAAACGCGAATCTGCTGCTAGCATGAAATTCATTTCGATATTCAAATCGACATTCGATTTCATACACCATCCTTAAGCCCATACATAAAAAAACGCGAATCTGCTGCTGGCATGATATTCATTTCGATATTCAAATCGACATTCGATTTCATACACCATCCTTAAGCCCATACATGAAAAAACGCGAATCTGCTGCTAGCATGAAATTCATTTCGATATTCAAATCGACATTCGATTTCATACACCATCCAAATGCCTAAACAGGAAAAAACGCGAATCTGCTGCTGGCATGATATTCATTTCGATATTCAAATCGACATTCGATTTCATACTCTATCCTTATGCCCATACATAAAAAAACGCGAATCTGCTGCTAGCATGATATTCATTTCAATATTCAAATCGACATTCGATTTCATACACCATCCTTAAGCCCATACATAAAAAAACGCGAATCTGCTGCTAGCAAGATATTAATTTCAATATTCAAATCGACATTCGATTTCATACACCATCCTTATGCCAATACAGAAAAAACGCGAATCTGCTGCTGCCATGATATTCATTTCGATATTCAAATCGACATTCGATTTCATACACCATCCATATACCTATACAGGAAAAAACGCGAATCTGCTGCTGGCATGATATTCATTTCGATATTCAAATCGACATTCGATTTCATACACCATCCTTATGCCCATACATAAATAAAAAGCGAATCTGCTGCTAGCATGAAATTCATTTCGATTTCCAAATCTACATTCGATTTCATAGACAATCCATATGCTTATACAGGAAAAAATGCGAATCTGCTGCTGGCATGAAATTCATTTCGATATTCAAATCGGCATTCGATTTCATAAACCATCCTTAGGCCCATACATGAAAAAATGCGAATTTGCTGCTAGCATGATATTCATTTCGATATTCAAATCGACATTCGATTTCATACACCATCCTTATGCCCATAGACGAAAAAACGCGTATCTGCTCCTAGCATGATATTCATTTCGATATTCAAATCTACATTCGATTTCATACACCATCCATATACCCATACAGGAAAAAACGCGAATCTGCTGCTGGCATGATATTCATTTCGATATTCAAATCGACATTCGATTTCATACACCATCCTTATGCCCATATATGAAAAAAACGCGAATCTGCTGTTGGCATGATATTCATTTCGATATTCAAATCGACATTCGATTTCATACACCATCCTTATGCCCATATATGATAAAATGCGAATTTGCTGCTGGCATGACATTCATTTCGATATTCAAATCGACATTCGATTTCATACACCATCCTTATGCCCATACATGAAAAAACGCGAATCTGCTGCTAGCATGAAATTCATTTCGATATTCAAATATACATTCGATTTCATAGACCATCCATATGTCTGTACAGGAAAAAACGCGAATCTGCTGCTAGCATGATATTCATTTCGATATTCAAATCGACATTCGAATTAATACTCTATCCTTATGCCTATACATAAAAAAAACGCGAATCTGCTGCTAGCATGAAATTCATTTCGATATTCAAATCGACATTCGATTTCATACACCATCCTTATGCCCATACATAAAAAAACGCGAATCTGTTGCTAGCATGAAATTCATTTCGATATTCAAATCGACATTCGATTTCATTCACCATCCTTATGCCCATACAGGAAAAAACACGAAGCTGCTGCTGCCATGATATTCATTTCGATATTCAAATCTACATTCGATTTCATGCACCATCCTTATGCCCATACATAAAAAAACGCGAATCTGCTGCTGGCATGATATTCATTTCGATATTCAAATCGACATTCGATTTTATACACCATCCTTATGCCCATACATAAAAAAACGCGAATCTGCTGCTGGCATGAAATTCATTTCGATATTCAAATCGACATTCGATTTCATACACCACCCTTATGCGCATAGATGAAAAAACGCGAATCTGCTGCTAGCATGATATTCATTTCGATATTCAAATCGACATTCGATTTCATACACCATCCTTATGCCCATACGGGAAAAAAACGCGAATCTGCTGCTAGCATGAAATTCATTTCGATATTCAAATCTACATTCGATTTCATACACCATCCATATGTCTATACAGGAAAAAACGCGAATCTGCTGCTGGCATGAAATTCATTTCGATATTCAAATCGACATTCGATTTCATACACCATCATTAGGCCCATACATGAAAAAATGCGAATTTGCTGCTAGCATGATATTCATTTCAATATTCAAATCGACATTCGATTTCATACATCATCCATATGCCTATACATAAAAACAGACGAATCTGATGCTAGGATGAAATTCATTTCGATATTCAAATCGACATTCGATTTCATACACCATCCATATGCCCCTACATAAAAAAAAACCGCGAATCTGCTGCTAGCATGAAATTCATTTCGATATTCAAATCGGGATTAATTAATTTTCGTAACTATCCCTTGAGTTTGAAAAAAAAGCGAATTTACTGCGGCATGAAATTCAACTCATCCGCATATTCATTTCGATATTGAATATCGAACTCCGATTATCGAACTTACTGCCAACTTCACACACCCCCCATCTCAGCCTGCGCAGGCTGACCTGGGTCGAAACATTTTGCTATTATGAAATTTCCTGTCCAACGACCATTCTTCCTCATGATTCAGTCGGTTGTTAGAGAAAATAATCCATACCTATGTAATGACCTGCCTGGTATAATCAATCAGAGAGATGCATTGAACTCCCTATTGCCAGAGCATGGCTCAATTTTAATTTACTAAAGCACTTTTTGAAAACTAGTACATTGGTCCCAAATTTGTAAAAGACTGTTATAAATTTATGGCTAAAATTTAGATAAATGCGTTCCTAGCATTTAATTGTTATTACAAAAGGTGGAACCTATTCCACCGCATGAAGTCAATCAGTAACTTGAGGCTTGTTATTTGATTATACTTGATAGACATGCCTAGAATTATTTAATAATAACGATCAGACTTTTCAGCTACTAATTGTCGATCAGGGAACTAGTATTTTTCTTAATAATCAAATGCAACTGGAAATTGCTTCTTCTTCTAAATTTTCTAGTACCATTTCAAACGAGTGAAACAACCGTTACATGTAGACAACATCGCTGACTCCTTTTCCAGTACATTTTGCGGACTTTGTAACTGTATGGATGGGATACTACTCTTTAGGAGTAATCTACATGACATGTAAACGCTGCTTTCCTTTCTTCTATCGAAAGATCACATACTTTACAGCTGAATTGTCTTGTTAGCTCATCGGGAGTTTAAACCCACATCTAAGAAAATATGATCATTACCCTATATCCTGTCTTGAACATATATGTGCAGTACTTAGCCTTAGCTTATACCGTTTGAG
The DNA here is from genome assembly GCA_946811185.2 of Hippopus hippopus. NCBI lineage: Eukaryota > Metazoa > Mollusca > Bivalvia > Cardiida > Cardiidae > Hippopus > Hippopus hippopus. The sequence goes on from OX328104.1 coordinate 12,363,193, forward strand.
AATTTGAAACAAACTACCTATCATAATCTAACACACCTGCAAACCAAGCAGGCAATTTGATACTTTAATCAGAAACTAGTGAAGCCAATTCTTTAGCGTCATTTCTGAGTGCTGTATATCTTTTCTGGATTTAAGTTGAAATATGTGTACATAGGCCGAAACGAGAATCGGGAAAACACCGAAAATAAATCTTCCACAGAATATGTGGCCTAAAACACATACTGAATGATTGTTTATTGTATGATGTTTTACGCCATTTTCAATATTATTTCAGTTATATCGCGGCGACCAGTGTACCTATCCATGCTTTCCTGGAGTTTCTTTCCAAGCCACTGGCTGCTCTCCCACATAACCATCGTCGAAACAATGACCAGCGGTGAGAGAGGAATGAATCCTGTCGCAATGACTATCATCAATCCTCAGAAAAAAATTGGCCGAGCCGCGGATCGTACCAGCGACCCCTCTTCTTGAGTGCTGTACGTTAACGGCTGAGCTACCGGGGCTCGGCAACCTAGATGTAGAAGATAGAACTGTGTGATGATACATGCACATATACGTGTCAAAGATGTCTAAAATTACGAGTAAACGTTGCATATAGATCCATCACACTTTACAAACTTTCAAAAAATTCAGGTTCCCTTCATATTCTTGCTGTACATAACAAACGTCAAAGGGTTTTCATCGTGATTCAGAGGAATATGAAATAAAACTAGACATTGTTAGATAGTGTCAGCTCTAGATTTAACATAGTGTATAACAATGTTAAATTTCCGGGACAGCCTTTCTGCTAGAAATCTTCGCAGCATGTATCTCAGTCACTGTCAAAGACACAGCTGTAAATAGATAAATTGAAATCGGCGTATTGTTGATAAAGCTATACCATCTTTCTTTCAATTGATGAGGACATCGAAGTTGTCTATAATACTTAGATTACAAACCATCCTGCTTCTGAGATAGCTGAACAATAAACGAAATTTTAATGTTTATGTTCATTTTCCTTTTTAATTTTGATTTTTTTTTTTTTCTTGACATCTACTTATTGATCATTTGAAGAACTATGTATGTACTTAATGTTGCTTTACTTCTCCGTTACGTTAATTCTTTGATTTACACATATTTTCGTGTCAGTCATAACTAGTAACAATTAAAAAAAAGTAAAAAAGTTGCTGAAAAATACTACTTAAAGCTGAAAATCACGCCAAAAATTTAAATTTATCTAAACCGAAAGCATTTTCAGACGATAGTTGAAATGACTCATATGATGCCAATTGTCTTAGAACTGCTAGAAACAATATTAGGAGAAAGGCGAAAATGTTCCCACAGTGTTTTCTAAAGGGTTCTTCCTCTGGATCGCTAAAATCCGGGAATGTGTGGTAAAGGGTTAACCCTTTACCAAACGGCAAATTTTGGACCAGACCAAATTGAAAGCATTTTGCAGATGACAAATTAACAGTTGCTAAAAAGATGATTTTTCTATATGATAGGGTAGAAAACATTGTGGGAAAAGGAGAAAATACTGGTTACCAGCATTTTCTCCATTTCCCACAGTGTTTTCAAAAGGCTTCTATTCCTGACCCGTAAAAACCAGGGATTGTTTGGGAAAGGGTTAACAGTATTTTCTCCTTTTCCTACAATGTTTTCAAAAGGCTTCTCTTGCTGACCCGTAAAAACCAGGGATTGTTTAGGAAAGGGTTAACAGTATTTTCTCCTTTTCCCACAATGTTTTCAAAAGGCTTCTATTCCTGACCCGTAAAAACCAGGGATTGTTTGGGAAAGGGTTAAAGTTCATTTTATAATACGGTTGGAAATTACACCGTCATGTTTACCGTACACGCGTTGGGCCCTCCTTCCGACTATTTTTTTATGAATGTTAAATGTGCCGTTAACCGGATGTAATTGCTAGTCCATTCATGTTTAACGGAAGGTCAACGGTTTCAAATACTCTGTATTATCACACAAATGAGCATTCGCAACAGTTTGCTGTAACATATTTTCGGTTTTCTAATTTTTGCGGGTTATACATCTTTTCAGGTTTTTTTTTTTTTCTGTCTGTAGCGCCAGAGTAAAGACGTACACATATGTCCGAAATATTATGGTTATTTTCGGTCAGACAGTATCTCACAGAGTTTACAGTTTTATAACATGAAATCGAACATAATAAAGGCATACCTAGTCACCATGAGAATAGACATCGTTTCGGAATTGAGTTTTCAAAACAAAGGAAAAAAAAAAAACTATTTAACTGCCACAAGAGATTAAAAAGGAAACCTCATATAAGTTTTAGATGCTCTAATATACTTTTAATTTTCTGCGGTTTTTAAAACCCATTCCGTCGACACCTAATTCCTAGTTTAATGGCTATATCATCTTTCTGGCTGTCGAAATAAGCATGGCAACACTCTATAACACTCTTTGCCCAAATCCTGTATATCGAAACTGCTTGAAGTGGAGACAGGGATCGGATATAAAGACCTTAATTCAGATTCCACGTTCTGTGCTATGTGATCTTGATCTACATAGTCTTTAGAGCAACTTAATCTGAGTTTAGCTCTTACGTTTTGTATCAAAAGATAAAATGAGTATTTTACATCTTTACTACACTGTGATACTTTGCATCTTTTCTTATTCAGAAGTATTTGCAGACAACATTGTAAATCTGGCTCCAATGCTGAAAGATGTCTTTGACATGATTGAAAATGTTGTTGAAAATGAGAACCTGTTTGTTTGCAGCATTTTCTCCTTTTCCAGCATTCTTTTCAAAGAGCCATCTTCTTCACGATCAATAAACGTCGGGATTGTGTGGAAAATGATTGAGTTTGTATGTACAGTGCAGCTGTAGCTTTATTCGAGTTTCCTTAGGTCAGAGTATAGCGCTATTGTGTCATGATGTAGATCTATACGAGAAGATGTCTATTTAAATCTGATCTTCTCCTAAGCTGTAAAAGCAACATACGCAAAGGTCATGCTCAGCATTTGACGCTTTCATATCTTTAGTGCTTTGCATTCCTTCGATTTTTTCCAGCCGATAGGTATCACCACACTAAAATTCACTTTGAGAGAAATGGTATGTCATATGTGCTCGCTTAAAGGCCTAATGGCGGCCTTAAGTAGACACTGCGGTTAATTTTCATACCATTTCAAAGTATGGAAATCATTGAGAAGATGACAATCTGTATTTGTATGGTCGGTTCAAGTGTAAGTCGCTGGCAGAAAAATGAGTTTTTAAGGCCCTAAAGCTGCCAAGATTAAACAATATGGGTGTTAAAATGCATTCAAGTTTTAATCATACCATTTAAAAGTATGTAAAAAATATGAATATGACAATCTGTAGTTTAACAGTCGGTCTGTTTGTTAGTCACTGACAGGAAAATGAAATCTAAAGCAACGTTAAAAGTTCCTAGGTCGCTCTATCTCAGAAATATTGCCCGTTCATGTATTTCTGCGGAATAGGTGATAGGTTTAATTCAGTTAAATACGAGCATGTGACACTTTCTTTCTCGTTTTATGAATTATACTTGTCAGCTAAAACGTTTGCTCTAGCTCTTTGACAAAATTAATTTTATTTCTTAACGTGAAAGAATAAAATCGATATTTTTTTTTAGTATTGTGTGCTAGATGTGAAATTTTCGAGCTTTCATCACGTGACAAATGCTACATACACTTTAGATAGCTGTCAAAAAGCACAGTTGGTACAGACGTCAGAAGTTTCATTTACAGTTTTACCGTCATGGGTTCGATTTTTAACAATTTTTTTTCATGTGGTTTACGTTATTTTCCTTAAATAAGTATAAAAAGTTCAGTAAAGATGATCCAAATGATGAAATATTGATGCATAGCATCAAGGTTGTCGCGAATTATACTGCTCAAAAACTACACAGCCTTGATGGAAATTGCCTGAATCAGCCCCTAACTCTTTCACTACTGAATAAATAAATTGCATTTTCTCAAAGGCCAAAAATGCATTTCCTCTGCAAGATCGAGAGACAGTTCGGTCATAATCTCGAATATGGCAGTGGACAGTGTAGATCAGAGATCAGACTGCACGTTCTGTGCAGTCTGATCTTGATCTATATTGTCCACAAAAGCTTCTGGTATCGTTTATGGTATGGAAAGAGTTAACGTGTCATCAGCGGTGAATTGGGTCGATTCATAGATATTTGTAATTCCTTGTCTATAATCCTTATTTTTTGTATATATATTTTGAATATATATAGGTAATGCATTTGCAAAAGGATGTATCATAATTGGCCTGCAACACGCGAAAAAGGGCATTCGGACATTTGCGTAAAGTGTCGTCTCGGACCAGCCTTCGCACTCCGCGCAGGCTAATCCGAAACGACACTTTCCGTTTTTATGTAATTTTCTGTTTTGCACAAGTCTACCGTAGCACAAAATCAAATGTAGTTGTAAAGTGCCGTCTCGGATTAGCTTGCGCGGACTGCGCAGGCCGATCCGAGACGGCACTTTACGCAAATATCCAAATGCCCCTTTTCGCGCGTTGCAGACCAATTATAATGAAGCATTATACCATGCAAGTTGTCACGTTATTATAGATTTATTAAAAGAAACAGTTTGTCTAACAACCGACTGACTCATGAGGAAGAATGGTCCTTGGACATGTAAGAAAGGTGATAGTAAAAAAGTTTTGACCCATGTCAGCCTGCGCGGACTCTGCAGTCTGACACAAGTCGATACTTTTTATAGATACAATAAACCCCCTTTTCACAGACCATAGCTCATATGTTTGTTCACTTGTTGTCCTTTGCTCCTTTTCACTTGCGTCTTTACACCATGTCTATCTAAATGACAGCTATATTTTCCAATATCAAAAAAGGCCCGGTGTCGATGTAATGTTGTCCGATAGGAAACAAAGGGGAATGCCAAACAGAAAAAGGTATCGAAATTTTTCTATAGAAAAGAGGCGTTTGCCAATGAAAAATCGAAATTTTTCTATAGAAAAGAGGCGTTTGCCAATGAAAAAGTATCACTTTTGTTGTTCCATAGAAGCAAGGTGCTATACTAACGGAAATGACAGCTATACTGTACCATAGATAATAAGAAGCTAGCAAAAATTACGTCACCCATAATTATTGTCGAATATAAAAAAAGGCTCCATGTCCATGGAAATGATCCCTATTTTTGTACCATTTGATAAAAGTTTCCATACCACAGACAATTTCAAATACATTTTTTTTCAAAGAAAGCAAAGTGCTATGCACACGTATATATGTATGACAGCTCTATTTTCGTACATGACGTTGTCATGCAAGTAAAATTGACGGTCCCAAGACACAATGCCTATGAACTTTCACCTACCAAGAATTACGCGTGAAAATCATCGTTGCTAGCAATTATTGCCTTCTTCATTTAACCTGATCCTGACCTTTATGCTGAATATATAAGTACAGGGTGATTCATAATATCTGTCATGGTCTTCAGCGTTAATGGTATAAATACAGTTTAAAATGGCTGTACTCACTCCCTATATACATAATCTAGAGACCTGTAAGTTTTGTTTGATAGGAAAAGCATTACACTTACACTTTCATCATGGTCTGTATCTCAATTTATAGATTTACATCATATGCTCAATGTGACGTCCTTTTTGGGCAATAATGACGTCAAGTCTCTTCTTGAAATTGTCAATCACGGACTCACACATTTCCGGTGTTATTTTCTCGATTTCTGTACGGATGGCGTTTTTCAAGTCTTGTAAAGTTGCTGGTTTAGGTGTGTAGACCTTATCCTTAAGGTATCCCCAAAGGAAAAAGTCAAGCGGATTGAGGTCTGGGGAGTGGGGAGGCCAAATCTTTTCAGTTTTGAATGAGATGAAATTCTCACCGAAAGTTTCATGTAACCAAGACAACACATGTTTTGCTGTGTGAGGTGTCGCCCCGTCCTGCTGAAACCACATATTTTCTATATTTATACCAATTCTTCTTAAAGCTGGCAGTAGTATAGGGAGGCTCTTTATGGGTCTGACAGGGCCTGGTCAGACCCCTAAAGAGCCGTCCCTGAGAGCCCTACGTTGCCTACCCTACAGTGAATTTGACCCAGACTGCCTACCCTGAAAGAATTTACATTTTTTTAAACACCCCCAGACTGCCTACCCTGAGTGGAATTTATCTGCAAAAAAGGCTAAGTAACACAAAATGCCATTTTTTTTTGACGGCACTATAGGGATCTGCCAGGTCTGATCACTGAGTTGGACTTAGTTTTTTTCACCCATATGCTATTAGGATTGCTTTATTGTAAGTAACACAAAATGCCATTTTTTGACGGCACTATAGGGATCTGCCAGGTCTGATCACTGAGTTGGACTTAGTTTTTTTTTTCACCCATATGCTATTAGGATTGCTTTATTGTAAGTAACACAAAATGCCATTTTTTGACGGCACTATAGGGATCTGCCAGGTCTGATCACTGAGTTGGACTTAGTTTTTTTCACCCATATGCTATCAGGATTGCTTTATTGTTTACTTCTAGCTAAGTGCCATCCAAAATGCCATATTTTCGAGGGCTCTATAAACATCTGCCAGGTCTGATCACTGAGTTGAACTTAGCTTTTTTCATCCTATGAATGATTTTTTCTCTAAATGCCTGATCACTGAGTTGGACTTACCTTTTTTCATCTTATGAATGATTTTTCTTTCTAAAAGTCTGAGTACTGAGTTGGACTTAGACTTTTTCTGCATCTATGAATGATTTTTTCTCTCTAAAAGACTGAGTACTGAGTTGGACTTAGACTTTTTTCTGCATCTCTATGGATGATTTCTCTAACAGACTGAGTACTGAGTTGGACTTAGTCTTTTTCTGAGTTTTTTTACTCTTTGGAGTGTAACTCTTTGGAGTGTAACTCTTCTAAAAGAAAGAAGTTTGACAATTTTGAAGAAAGATAGAACTTTCGTGGTAGATGGTTAGTCCTGAAAAGGACTGTTGGGTTAGCTCTGAAAAGAGCTGTGACAATTTGAAGAAATGGCAACTTGAAGATAGAACTTTCGTCTGACAACTTGAAGATAGAACTTTCGTCTGTCATCTTGAAGATAGAACTTTCGTCTGTCATCTTGAAGATAGATCTTTCGTGGTAGATGGTTAGTCCTGAAAAGGACTGTTGGGTTAGCTCTGAAAAGAGCTGTGACAATTTAAAGAAATGACAACTTGAAGATAGATCTTTCGTCTGGCATCTTGAAGATAGATCTTTCGTGGTAATGGTTAGTCCTGAAAAGGACTGTTGGGCTAGCTCTGAAAAGAGCTGTGACAATTTGAAGAAATGACAACTTTAAGATAGATCTTTCGTCTGACATCTTGAAGATAGATCTTTCGTCTGACATCTTGAAGATAGATCTTTCGTGGTAATGGTTAGTCCTGAAAAGGACTGTTGGGTTAGCTCTGAAAAGAGCTGTGACAATTTGAAGAAATGGCAACTTGAAGATAGAACTTTCGTCTGACAACTTGAAGATAGAACTTTCGTCTGTCATCTTGAAGATAGATCTTTCGTGGTAGATGGTTAGTCCTGAAAAGGACTGTTGGGTTAGCTCTGAAAAGAGCTGTGACAATTTAAAGAAATGACAACTTGAAGATAGATCTTTCGTCTGGCATCTTGAAGATAGATCTTTCGTGGTAATGGTTAGTCCTGAAAAGGACTGTTGGGCTAGCTCTGAAAAGAGCTGTGACAATTTGAAGAAATGACAACTTTAAGATAGATCTTTCGTCTGACATCTTGAAGATAGATCTTTCGTCTGACATCTTGAAGATAGATCTTTCGTGGTAATGGTTAGTCCTGAAAAGGACTGTTGGGTTAGCTCTGAAAAGAGCTGTGACAATTTGAAGAAATGACAACTTGAAGATAGAACTTTCGTCTGACAACTTGAAGATAGAACTTTCGTCTGACAACTTGAAGATAGAACTTTCGTCTGACAATTTGAAGAAAAGATAGAACTTACGTCTGACAATTTGAAGAAAGGTAGAACTTTCGTGGTGGATGGTTAGCCCTGAAAAGGGCTGTTGGGTGTCCCTAAAAGGGACCTGGTTTGGAGGTTGTCTTTTTAAGCACAACCTCCAACCTTTCTGCAGGCTGGGCAGCTAGTCGCTGCCCGCCTCTTTATCCTTTTCAGCTGCTGTTCGTCCAAATTGAACTCCAACGAGAACGGTGGCTCGTTGTCACTATCCCAACACTCAGTCTGGGGTACGATAAACTCCTTCTTCTTTTTTTCTTTCGATGCCATCTGGGCAAGCTCCCAGAAATCCATGTCCCTCAATGCACATTCCATTTTGGTTGTAAGTCGAAGAAAATGAACGATGTGCGGGAAATAACGCTGGGTTTTATAGCTTTTCAGACGGATTGAACTAGTTGACCCATGACGTCATTTTCTCCTATGTTTTTCCCGCGTCGGCGTTTCATACTGTTTTGGCTCCAAATTAATGTTATCCAATCAGAAGCAGCGTTTTATTTCTAATACTAAATGTTTTATTGTTGACCAATCTATAGTTTTGTTACATTTTCTTGTTCGGGGATAGAAAAACTAGAGTATGATTATCCTATGACTTTTTTGATTATGAGTCTTCTGAAAAAATGAAAAGAAAGATATTTTATTTAAGATGGTTAACACTGAAAAGGGCTGTTTTTTGTGTAGAATACACTTTTTTATCCTCCCCTCTTTCTTTCGATTGATTCCATTTTATCTAGCATTTGCATCAGATGCTCAGTTTCATGCCTGATATATCTGAAGCGTTCTCTTTCTTCTAACCAGAAGAGCAATGAGAGAAAAAATGTTAATCCAAACATTATGGGATGCTGAGCCAGCTTTTACGAAAAAGTTAATGGTGAATGAGAAAAAATAATCAAGAGTTTAGTGTTTTATATGTGCAATGGATCACTTTTTCATCTTGTAATGATTTCTCTTTCTAAATGCCTGAGCACTGTGTTGGACTTAGTTTTTTCTGCATCTATGGATGATTTTCTCTCTTTCTAAAAGCCTGACCATTGAGTTGGACTTAGTTTTTTACCCATATGCTATTAGGATTGCTTTATTGTTTACTTCTATCCACTACTTAGCCTTTAAGTGGTTTCTCTTTCTAAATGTCTGACCATTGAGTTGGACTTAGACTTTTTTCTGCATCTATGAATGATTTTTTCTTTCTAAAAGACTGAGCACTGAGTTGGACTTAGACTTTTTCTGCATCTATGAATGATTTTTTTCTCTCTAAAAGACTGAGTACTGAGTTGGACTTAGACTTTTTTCTGCATCTCTATGGATGATTTCTCTAAAAGACTGAACAGTGAGTTGGACTTAGTCTTTTTTCTGAGTTTTTTTTACTCTTTGGAGTGTGAGTCTTTGGAGTGTAGCTCTTTGGAGTGTAACTCTTCTAAAAGAAAGAAGTTTGACAATTTGAAGAAATGACAATTTGAAGAAAGATAGATCTTTCGTGGTAGATGGTTAGCCCTGAAAAGGGCTGTTTTTAGAGAAGGGCTGATTTTTGAAAATGTTTATTCAGTATCAGCATCAGTCGATTCGCTGTCTGACTCACTCCTTTCAGCGGCGATTTGCTCGCGGAAAAGACGGTCTACCTGCTCAGTTTTTGAAATAACATACTGAAAATACATTTCAAGCATGCCCTCAATAATGAGTTCCTTCATCCGAAGGTTATAACAGAACACCCTGTTATTAGCAAGCTCAGCCCTCTCGTATCGTCTTCTCACTCCAGCTAAGCGTTGTTTAAGTAAGACGATTTGCCTCCTTGCTCTTGTTAGCTTTCGCTCGGCATCCATCCAAGTGACGAGGAGTGATGGTCTTGAAGCCATTGTGAAAAATGAAATGTATGAAAAATAAATCGCCTAGATTTATAGCTTTTCAGACGGATTGAACTAGTTGACCCATGACGTCATTTTCTCCTATGTTTTTCCCGCGTCGGCGTTTCATGCTGTTTTGGCTCAAAATTAATGTTGTCCAATCATGATCACCGTTTTATTTCTAATACTAAATGTTTTATTGTTGACCAACCCGTGGTTTTGTTACATTTTTTCTTGTTCGGGTTAGAAAAAACTAGAGTTTGACTATTCTATGACTTTTTCTGATTGTAAATCTTTTGAGTTTTTGACAATTTTGAAGAAATGACAATTTGAAAAAAGATAGAACTTTCGTGGTAGATGGGTAGCCCTGAAAAGGGCTGTTTTGTTTTGGAGGCTGTGTTTTTTCGTCTCACGTTGTTTTTCCACTTCTAATGACAGCACCCGAAATTCGCTTGACAAATGGGGCATGCTTCAACTCTTTTTCTGATCACCATTGCTCCATTATCGAAAGTAATCTTTCTCCCAAATTCGATATCAACCAAAATGACATGCGGTGTTGTCTTTAAGAATAGTTGAACTAATCTTTCGCCGAGATCTTTGTATGGCTGTGTTATACGTTGTAGTTGGTTTTGTTCCTCCTCTCCTACGAAATGAGTGTTTAGTTGTAATAACTGTTGACCTGCATTTAGATATTCTTGGAGAGCCTCACGTAGTTGATGATTTATCTCCTCCATTTTGATATTGCTTCCGAATATTGATACTGCTTTCGAAGTGATCATTAGCTGAGAGTCAAAGAAATGGTGATTGTATGAAAATATCGCTGGGCTTTATACGTTTAAGGAGGATTGAAATTTTTTAAAGAGCTCGGACCTGGCAGAAAGCACATACATTTTTTTCTATGCTACGTTTCATGCTAATATAGAAAAAAAATGTAGACAGAACAAGTCTTTTGGGAAAAACAGAATGAAGAGCTCTATTGTTTTTTGAACTTTTATTTATTGAACTTTTATTTATTGAACAGAACTAAACAATGAAACATTTTTTTTGCAATGCATCATAAAAATTTTCTTGACAATGAAAAAATTTCTTGACAATGAAAAAATTCACAAGGAAACATTTTTTTACAATACAGCATAAAAAAACATTTTCTTAACAATGAAAAAATTCACACTGAAATATTTTTTTACAATACAGCATAAAAACATTTTCTTGACAATGAAAAAAAATCACACTGAAATATTTTTTACAATAAATTATTCACAATAAAAAAATCACACTGAAATATTTTTTCACAATGAATTATTCACAATAAAAAAATCACACTGAAATATTTTTTCACAATGAATTATTTACAATGATTTATTCGCAATTAATTTTTTACAATGCAAATTCGCAAATACCACGAGTTTCACATTTGTCTTCATATTCCGTAATGTCTTTATGCAATTGGTCATACCCCAAAAACATTGTATACTCACTGTCCATATCGTCGAAATCTCGTAGTCCTATGAATGGAGCAACATGTCTATAAGCGTCTTTTGTTGAAAGAGCTGAATATACTACTTCTTCCGTAACATCTCTATCAAATAGAATATACCCTACCATGGTTTCCATTGTTTCTCCGTAGGAATGAACAGATCCTTTTTTGTAGCGTAAGTAAAAGTCAAATAGAACTGATTTCATTTTCAGAACGTTAAGAAAACTTTCTTCTGTTGTTCCTATGATAAAAAATATCCATCGACTTGTGGATCGAAACAGCTTACTAATAACATTGTCTTTCAAGCAGCTATCTGCTAAATGAGTCTTGAGATCGAGATCAAAACCCGAATCGTCCACCATCATCGCAATAAAGTTGATTATGCCATACACTTTGTAGGACTTTTCTCCTTTTGCAACCCATTTAAACATTTTTTTTGATCCAAATTTTCACACAGAAAAATTTAATGTTAAGCTGTGTTCGTTCATCAAGCGTATGCTGTCGAACAAATTCTCCATAAATTTTTTCACGTAGTTCTATTGGTAACGATAACATGATTGTTATTTTTTGACCAACGGCTAATATTTTTCCCGACTTACTTTGACTGATTGCTACACAACAATGTGATATAGAATTATATTTTCTAACTTTTATAACCATAGGGTACAGTATCAGTACCATTTACAATAACTCTCTTGGTGTATACAGAGCGAAACGTTTTTGTTTGTGGTTCACTGGTAATCGTTCTATCTCTGTGTCTTTTAATTCTACAATCATACTGAATTTTGATTTCTATTGTGCGATCCAAAGCACATTTTGAATATGTATCGAAATTCACCACCTGTTTTGTATTGTAATCCAGAGTAATCCCCTTTACTTTACATTTGCTTATCTCTTCTCCATCTTTTGTTTTCATTTTGTAAGCATAATTCTTAGGCCCAAGCCCTCTGAATTGAGTAATTTTACAAGCAGGCTCTTCATCAGTCCATTTTCCTAACCGACTGTTAATAATAGGAGGATTCCATAATTCAGGGTCGTGAATGTACATACAACCATATGTATCGAAATACAGAACTCTATCTTTTAACTTTTCAAGAACACTGTACAATTCCAACCTTGCATAAGCTGTTACGTAAGACCCTACTACCACATTGGCTGTAGCGTGGGTGTCAATATGTTCCAACTTTGATTCATAGTTAACCAAGATGAATGAACAGTTCTCGTCAAAGATTTCTACATGCTTTACAATGAAATTGGGATTGGTGACTAATTCAAAATATTTAGACGGATCACTGATGTATTCCGTCTTGGACATTTTTTCACGCTGAGCTAATTTTCCCCAAAGACAGTTCAACATAATCTTAGCAAATGATCTTCTCCCAGGATTTCTTTGAATACAACTTGGATCAAGACGAACACCTTCCGCCTTCTCATATTCACAAACGAACTGATCTTTTTCTGAGTCTGATTGACACCAACCTGGATAACCACTGGCTTCTTGCTTAATTTTCAAGAAATTGTCCACATAATGTTTAAAGAACTGATCTGACGCAGAATTGAAATGCCAAATTTCATACACTTGCAATAATCGATAACCGCAGTCAAGAGCCTTGAATAATTCAAAAGTAACCCAAGTTCCGACCAAAGCCCTCTCTTCTTTACCATGCCTACAAATACTTGAACTTTCTTCTGCACATTTCATACAGAGTGGAAACATCATTTTGTTGTTACAGCGAACTGGGAGAACGGGGTGAAACAAATCAGTTGGAGGTAAAACTTTACATTTGATTAACCCCTCATATTGTCGAATATTGTTCATGTCAATATTCTCAGCAGACAAAATTTCCGGTTGACCTACAGGATAGGATTTTTGTGTTTACAAACATAAGGGTACAGAGAACAGATATCAATGTACTTGATTTCCTTCTTGCTTTTTTTTCATCAACATCAGGAACGCGATAATAGGCCACGGAGCTTCGCATTTTTTCCTGCGATCTCTTGGCACTCTGGGAACTTAAACAACACCGTGCCAACTCAGTGAAAACGCCGTTTAGTGTGACAGGGGCTTAGATCACAATATGCTAGCGTCTGTTGCTATAAATAGACCATTGGGTAGAGGTACACTACGTCAGCGTCTAGTAGTAAAGCTTTTTTTTTTATAAATAGCTCTATACGCTGTACTATCAGCTACAGAGTTTTTGATCAAGCGACGGTTGACAAACGATATGGGGTGGATGGTGAGAGAACAAATATTTGTTTTACATGCAACGAAGCAGGACATTGGTCCGGAAATTGTCTAAAAAAGAAAATCAGACAGGAACATTTGTTTTTTTGTCTACGTGAATCCATAGTCATGACATCGAAATTTCACCATCGTTTTACAACGTTGTCGGTCTCCAACATACGAAATTCGTCGGGACACTAAATTCATTCTGCAGTGAAAATACATGGAAAAAAAGTTCACTACAGACTACAATATCACCGGTTGAAAATCAGACCGTAGACATGCAGTCCGACACAACGGATATCACCGATTCAAAAATCTGCAAAATAACAGAACAGGCAGAGAAAAAAATATCTACAAGCGATAATCTAAGAAAACAACAAACTTTGGAAACGCCGTTTAGTGTGACAGGGGCTTAGATCACAATATGCTAGCGTCTGTTGCTATAAATAGACCATTGGGTAGAGGTACACTACGTCAGCGTCTAGTAGTAAAGCTTTTTTTTTTTTATAAATACCTCTATACGCCGTACTACCAGATACAGAGTTTTGGATCAAGCGACGATCGATAAACGATATGGGGTGAATGGCGATAGAACAAGTGTTGGTTTTACGTGCAACGAAGCAGGACATTGGGTCAAAAAATGTCCAAAAAAAGAAAATCAGGCAGGAACAATTGTTTTTGTCTACGTGAATCCATACAGTCATGACATTGAAATTTTACCATCGTTTTACAACGTTGTCGGTCTCCAACATATAAAATTCGTCGGGACACTAAATTCATTCTGCAGTGAAAATACATGGAAAAAAAGTTCACTACAGACTACAATATCACCGGTTGAAAATCAGACCGTAGACATGCAGTCCGACACAACGGATATCACCGATTCAAAAATCTGCAAAATAACAGAACAGGCAGAGAAAAAAATATCTACAAGCGATAATCTAAGAAAACAACAAACTTTGGAAACGCCGTTTAGTGTGACAGGGGCTTAGATCACAATATGCTAGCGTCTGTTGCTATAAATAGACCATTGGGTAGAGGTACACTACGTCAGCGTCTAGTAGTAAAGCTTTTTTTTTTTTATAAATACCTCTATACGCCGTACTACCAGATACAGAGTTTTGGATCAAGCGACGATCGATAAACGATATGGGGTGAATGGCGATAGAACAAGTGTTGGTTTTACGTGCAACGAAGCAGGACATTGGGTCAAAAAATGTCCAAAAAAAGAAAATCAGGCAGGAACAATTGTTTTTGTCTACGTGAATCCATACAGTCATGACATTGAAATTTTACCATCGTTTTACAACGTTGTCGGTCTCCAACATATAAAATTCGTCGGGACACTAAATTCATTCTGCAGTGAAAATACATGGAAAAAAAGTTCACTACAGACTACAATATCACCGGTTGAAAATCAGACCGTAGACATGCAGTCCGACACAACGGATATCACCGATTCAAAAATCTGCAAAATAACAGAACATATAGAGAAAAAAATATCTACCTATGATAATCTAAGAAAACAACAAACTTTGGATCTAAAAAACAACGAATTTTCTGCAGAACCGGGTTGTTCGTACGGAGAGGAAAAACAGCAAAACAACGAAAAGAAGAAAAAACGAGTAACAAAACACAAGGATAAAATCTGTCCAGATATGGTATTAAAAAACAACGAAAGGAAAAGAAAACGTAAAAACAAACGTGAATCTGACATTCCGAAGAAAAAAAGAAAACATACTGAGTGAAAAAAGATTTCAACACAATATTGAATTTAAAAAAGACTGACTTGATTTTTTCATTCATTTTTTGTCTTTACAGTTCATTCATTTTTTTTGTCTTTACAGTTCATGATTTGATTTTTTTCATTGTACATAAGTTCTTTTTGAAAATAAAAAATATAAAATAATTACTTCTTACTTTTAACTTTTTTCTAGTTGTGACTGTAAGTCTTTTTACTTTTGACAATTTTGAAGAAAGAAAGATCTTTCGTGTAGATGGTTAGCCCTGAAAAGGGCTTTTTTTTGAAGGATCTCACATTGACATCCAGCTCTACGATTCCTCCGCCCGATCCACAGGGATGATTTCACACCCACAGTGTTCACAGCAAATCGTCGAACCTTCATCATCATCGTAAAATCCTTCATCTGGATCTGGACAGTTATGCTTCTGTCCAAGATACTCAAGTGTGGCAAAACATTTCCCACACTCTATCAGGCATCTGCTTGCGCAGTGAGGGCACACAAGAATTCGAACCATTCTGAAACAAATATGTTTTTATGTAAAAAGATTGACGGATTTTATAGCTTTACAGGAGGATTGAACTAGTTGACCCATGACGTCATTTTCTCCTATGTTTTTCCCGCGTCGGCGTTTCATTAACATTGCCCAATTAAATCGATAGTTATATTGGTGTTTTTTCACCACTCCTAATTCGGTGTCACACAGTACAATCCTGGTGTTTTCCGCCAGGTCCGCACTCTTAAATTTTCAATCCTCTGTAAACGTATAAAACTCAGCGTTATTTTCATACAATCACCATTTCTTTGATTCTCAGCTAACGATCACTTCGAAAGCAGTATCAATATTCGGAAGCAGTTTCAATATGAAGCACAACTTAGATGAAATCAACTTGGACGATTTTCCACCAGTGGAAAACAATGGAGACGTTCTTTCATCAGTTATAAATTCGACAATCATCAATCCGTCACCGGTGTTAAATTCGACAATCATCATTCCATCGACGGTGCTGGACAACATTTATGAAGAGGTAAAGCAGCTAAATTTGAAACAAGATAGCATGATGACTCGGATCATAGATCAACTGGAGACTTTAAACAGACATTTGGAGGAAATTAAAACTTTAAGCGCAAGTACTGAACAGCTCAGTAGAAATATCGAGGTACTACGCCAACAGGATCAGTGCATTTCAACAGCTCCTGTGAAGATCCCTGTGGAGTTTGACTTTGATAAAACCAATCTTCACAAGTTAGTGGACTCTATCGTAAGTGTTGTGAAGAAAAATCAACCAAAGAAAAAACAACCAGAGGAAAAACAACCAAGAAAAACAACAAAACGGAAATCTGAGGAAGATGCTAGCCATCTCCACAAGAAACAGCGAGTTGATCAAAAGCCAACTACACCAATATTGACAGGCCAGGGCAAATACGGGAAAAACATTGATAATCACGTTGATTTCAAGATCCCGAAAAAACCAAAGACAGAGGGAAAACAACCAAGAAAAACAACAAAACGGAAATCTGAGGAAGACGATAGCCATCTCCACAAGAAACAGAGACCTGATCAAAAGACAACTACACCAATAATGACCGGCCAGGGCAAATACGGGAAAAACATTGATAATCACGTTGATTTCAAGATCCCGAAAAAGCCAAAGAAAAGCTGTCGATAGAGAAAAACACAGCTTCCAAAACAGTCCTTTTCAGGACTAACCCAACAGTTCTTTTCAGAGCTAACCCAACAGTCCTTTTCAGGACTAACCATCTACCACGAAAGTTCTATCTTTCTTCAAATTGTCACAGCTCTTTTCAGAGCTAACCCAACAGTCCTTTTCAGGGCTAACCATCTACCACGAAAGATCTATCTTTCTTCAAAATTGTCATTTCTTCAAATTGTCAAACTTCTTTCTTTTAGAAGAGTTACACTCCAAAAGAGTTACACTCCAGAGAGTTACACCCCAAGGAGTAAAAAAAACTCAGAAAAAGACTAAGTCCAACCCAGCGCTCAGTCTTTTAGAGAAATCATTCATAAATGCAGAAAAAAGTCTAAGTTCAACTCACTGATTAGGCAATTAGAAAAGAGAAATCATCCATAATTGCAGAAAAAGACTAAGTCCAACTCAGTACTCAGTCTTTTAGAAAAATCATTCATAGGGTAAAAAAGTCTAAGTTCAACTCAATGATTAGGCAATTAGAAAAGAGAATTCATTCATAGAATGAAAAAAGCTAAGTCCAACTCACTGATATAGGGACAAATTCCTTTTAGAAAGAGAAAATCATCCATAGATGCAGAAAAAAATAAGTTCAACTCAATGGTTAGGCATTTAGAAAGAGAAATCATCCATAGATGCAGAAAAAACTAAGTTCAACTCAATGGTCAGACAATTAGAGAGAAAAAATCATTCATAGATGCAGAAAAAAGTCTAAGTCCAACTCAGTACTCAAGCTTTTAGAGAAAAAATCATTCATAGGCTGAAAAAACTAAAAAGTGACCCATTACACATATAAAACACTAAACTCTTGATTAATTTTTTCTCATTCACCATTAACATTTCGTAAAAGCTGAGTCAGTATCCCATAATGTTTGGATTGACATTTTTTTCCTCTCATTGTTCTTCTGGTTAGAAGAAAGAGAACGTTTCAAATATATCAGGTATGAAATTGTCCATCTAATAAAAAATGCTAAATAGAATGGAATCAATCGAAGGAAAGAGTGGAGGATAAAAAAATGTATTCTGTACAAAATCAACCCCTTTTCAGTGTTAACCATCTTAAATAAAATATCTTTCTTTTCATTTTTTCAGAAGACTCATAATCAAAAAAGTCATAGGATAGTCAAACTCTAGTTTTTTCTAACCCCGAACAAGAAAATGTAACAAAACTATAGATTGGTCAACAATAAAACATTTAGTATTAGAAATAAAACGCTGCTTCTGATTGGATAACATTAATTTGGAGCCAAAACAGTATGAAACGCCGACGCGGGAAAAACATAGGAGAAAATGACGTCATAGGTCAACTAGTTCAATCCGTCTGAAAAGCTATAAAACCCAGCGTTATTTCCCGCACATCGTTCATTTTCTTCGACTTACAACCAAAATGGAATGTGCATTGAGGGACATGGATTTCTGGGAGCTTGCCCAGTTGGCATCGACAGAAAAAAAGAAAAAGGAGTTTATCGTACCCCAGACTGAGTGTTGGGATAGTGACAACGAGCCACCGTTCTCGTTGGAGTTCAATTTGGACGAACAGCAGCTGAAAAGGATAAAGAGGCGGGCAGCGACTAGCTGCCCAGCCTGCAGAAAGGTTGGAGGTTGTGTTTAAAAAGACAACCTCCAAACCAGGTCCCTTTTAGGGACACCCAACAACCCTTTTCAGGGCTAACCATCCACCACGAAAGTTCTACCTTTCTTCAAATTGTCAGACGTAAGTTCTATCTTTTCTTCAAATTGTCATTTCTTCAAATTGTCAGACGAAAGTTCTATCTTCAAGTTGTCAGACGAAAGTTCTATCTTCAAGTTGTCATTTCTTCAAATTGTCACAGCTCTTTTCAGAGCTAACCCAACAGTCCTTTTCAGGACTAACCATTACCACGAAAGATCTATCTTCAAGATGTCAGACGAAAGATCTATCTTCAAGATGTCAGACGAAAGATCTATCTTAAAGTTATCATTTCTTCAAATTGTCACAGCTCTTTTCAGAGCTAACCCAACAGTCCTTTTCAGGACTAACCATTACCACGAAAGATCTATCTTCAAGATGCCAGACGAAAGATCTATCTTCAAGTTTTCATTTCTTCAAATTGTCACAGCTCTTTTCAGAGCTAACCCAACAGTCCTTTTCAGGACTAACCATCTACCACGAAAGATCTATCTTCAAGATGACAGACGAAAGTTCTATCTTCAAGTTGTCAGACGAAAGTTTTATCTTCAAGTTGCCATTTCTTCAAATTGTCACAGCTCTTTTCAGAGCTAACCCAACAGTCCTTTTCAGGACTAACCATCTACCACGAAAGTTCTATCTTTCTTCAAAATTGTCAAACTTCTTTCTTTTAGAAGAGTTACACTCCAAAGAGTTACACTCCAAAGAGTAAAAAAACTCAGAAAAAGACTAAGTCCAACTCAGTACTCAGTCTTTTAGAGAAATCATCCATAGAGATGCAGAAAAAAGTCTAAGTCCAACTCAGTACTCCGTCTTTTAGAGAGAAAAAATCATTCATAGATGCAGAAAAAGTCTAAGTCCAACTCAGTACTCAGACTTTTAGAAAGAAAAATCATTCATAAGATGAAAAAAGGTAAGTCCAACTCAGTGATCAGGCATTTAGAGAAAAAATCATTCATAGGATGAAAAAAGCTAAGTTCAACTCAGTGATCAGACCTGGCAGATGTTTATAGAGCCCTCGAAAATATGGCATTTTGGATGGCACTTAGCTAGAAGTAAACAATAAAGCAATCCTAATAGCATATGGGTGAAAAAAACTAAGTCCAACTCAGTGATCAGACCTGGCAGATCCCTATAGTGCCGTCAAAAAATGGCATTTTGTGTTACTTACAATAAAGCAATCCTAATAGCATATGGGTGAAAAAAAACTAAGTCCAACTCAGTGATCAGACCTGGCAGATCCCTATAGTGCCGTCAAAAAATGGCATTTTGTGTTACTTACAATAAAGCAATCCTAATAGCATATGGGTGAAAAAAACTAAGTCCAACTCAGTGATCAGACCTGGCAGATCCCTATAGTGCCGTCAAAAAATGGCATTTTGTGTTACTTACAATAAAGCAATCCTAATAGCATATGGGTGAAAAAAACTAAGTCCAACTCAGTGATCAGACCTGGCAGATCCCTATAGTGCCGTCAAAAAATGGCATTTTGTGTTACTTACAATAAAGCAATCCTAATAGCATATGGGTGAAAAAAACTAAGTCCAACTCAGTGATCAGACCTGGCAGATCCCTATAGTGCCGTCAAAAAATGGCATTTTGTGTTACTTACAATAAAGCAATCCTAATAGCATATGGGTGAAAAAAACTAAGTCCAACTCAGTGATCAGACCTGGCAGATCCCTATAGTGCCGTCAAAAAATGGCATTTTGTGTTACTTACAATAAAGCAATCCTAATAGCATATGGGTGAAAAAAACTAAGTCCAACTCAGTGATCAGACCTGGCAGATCCCTATAGTGCCGTCAAAAAATGGCATTTTGTGTTACTTACAATAAAGCAATCCTAATAGCATATGGGTGAAAAAAACTAAGTCCAACTCAGTGATCAGACCTGGCAGATCCCTATAGTGCCGTCAAAAAATGGCATTTTGTGTTACTTACAATAAAGCAATCCTAATAGCATATGGGTGAAAAAAACTAAGTCCAACTCAGTGATCAGACCTGGCAGATCCCTATAGTGCCGTCAAAAAAAATGGCATTTTGTGTTACTTAGCCTTTTTTGCAGATAAATTCCACTCAGGGTAGGCAGTCTGGGGGTGTTTAAAAAAATGTAAATTCTTTCAGGGTAGGCAGTCTGGGTCAAATTCACTGTAGGGTAGGCAACGTAGGGCTCTCAGGGACGGCTCTTTAGGGGTCTGACCAGGCCCTGTCAGACCCATAAAGAGCCTCCCTATACTACTGCTGGCATAAATTTATTCTTGCGTAATTGAATATAACGCTCACTGTTCACTGTCGCGTTCTCACCTTTTTCCTCAAAGAAAAACGGCCCTATCACGCCTGCACTGCTTAAGGCGACCCAAACAGTAATTTTGTCATCGTGCAAAGGTTTCTCATTGTGGAAGTTCGGCTTTTTCGTTCCCCAGAAGTGGCAGTTTTGTTTATTTACAACATCATTCAAGTAAAAGTGGGATTCGTCGGAGAACCACATTTTATTTACGATTTCTAAATGGTCCTTCATCCATCTTGCAAATTCAATACGACTTTCGATATCAGATTCCTTCAAGTGTTGCATCACAGATATACTGTATGGAAAATATTTCAAGTCAAACCTTAACATCCTGTAGACACTTGAGTAATTTGTCACATTAGTGAGATCACTAACAACTTGACGTACAGACTTTTCAGGCGTTTCATCTATTGTGTGCTTTACCTCTTGAACATTTTCAGAACTCCTGCTAGATCTTGGTCTTCCAGCATTATCATGGCGTTTGTCTGCAACTGGTCCAGTTTCCTTGAATCGTGTACAAGCCTGTATAGCTGTCTAGCAGAAAGTTTTCTTATTTCTGTATCATTTGGGTATCTTCTTCTCATGGTTCTAAGTGCTTTAGTAGCAGAACGACTCTCAAAGTAGAGCTGAAATGCTTCAGCAGCCATTTTCCTGGACAACGCCATCTTGGAAAACAAGTACTGTTTATGACGTTATGAATGACGTCATGACGTTAACGTCTTTCCCGTACTTTTGTAGTAAAATAAAACTTACATCTATCCTCTCTCCAACAATATTAAAAAACTTATTTAAATCGTAATCGGATAAAAAGTTATTTAACAATGAAATCATGACAGACATTATGAATCACCCTGTAGCCATATAAATAGAACTCCGACTATTATTCGGAAAGTTGCATGTACACGGGAAGGTACTTATACGCAGGTAAGCAATTTAACCCTTAGCCTACAAAGTGCGACTCACGGCGCTTTCGCGGTCTGTGTAGATCAAGATCAGACTGCATAAAATTTGAATTCTGATCTTGGATCTACACTGTCCGATGAAAAAAAAAACCACTTTGAAATTGCAATATTTGCTTTTTTTTACTTTTGACCGGAAATTTTCAATTAACTTACCTAGTAAGTTAAGGGTTGGTTGGAGTAAACCGCACGAAATATTTCCGAGACCATTCGGGACATACGCCGAGCGATACCGAATATTAATTTATTTATGTAAATCATTTTGACCTGGGTCAGGTTAAATGAAGTAGATAATACCTCTTTCCTCCTTCCTCCATGACTGTGACCGTATCACTGAAAAAATAATGTTTTGCCGATCGTGTTAACTTTTACAACTATTACGTTTTTAGTTTGTCCCAAAAAGTCTCTTGCTTGTAATGGCTGATGCAACGACGGAACACGTTTCTTTTAAAAGCTTGGTAAATACCATAACTTGTTTTGTTCATTAGAATTGAGATAGATATAAGCCACATGCAGTAGTTTCAGGTCCTTTCACTACGAGAGTTCAACAACGAATGTCTTTTCTGGTTTCATTGCTAAGTTTGTGGTGTGTAACACCTTTCCAAAGATACCTCACGTGCAACCAGCGGGAAATGAGCCAGGATTTCCTTCTTATCAATACGACAATTTAAAGCTCAGTTCAAGAATAGCGTTTCCACAGCGAGATAAGAAGACGGAAAAATATTGTTAAAAGCGGAGAGAAGCTTAGGTTGACAAAAATAGCGAACACGAACTCAAATATTGTCGATAATTCCTGGTAGCATCTCATATTTTAACCCTTTACCAAACAATCCCTGGTTTTTACGACCCAGAGGAAGAAGCCTTCTGAAAACATTGTGAGAAAAGGAGAAAATGCTGGTAACCAGCATTTTCTCCTTTTCCCACAATGTTTTCTACTCTTCTAAAGTCAGGTTTCAATTTTTGAGTCACGTTTATTTTGTCGTCTGCAAATGCTTTCAATTTGGACAAGTCTAAAATTTTGTCGTTTGGTAAAGAGTTAAGCAAGATTTCCTTTCTCGATGTACAGTCAACCAAATTTGGGTCATGCTCTGTGTAAAGGTGGTTTAATGCATCTACAAAAATTATCGATTCATGTCAGCCTTGCGCAGCCCGAGTGGGTCGAAACTTATTGCCTTTGTTGAATTTCCTGCATGTCAAAGGACGATTCTACCTCATGACTCAGACTGTCTCCAGACGAAATGGATCCATATCATGCGATGACTGGTTTGGTATAATGCTTTATGAAGACACATTAAAGCACATTTTCCACAGCGCCGATTCTTTTTTTATTTCCTAGACTTTTGACGGAAGTACTGTAATCAACCTTCGGGTTTCCGTTTGTTGTCACACATATTTGTAACACAAAGAAGTTTACATTCTATGCCATTAAATACTTACTATAAAGTAGCATAAACCATTTTCTGTCAAAAGATTGAAACTTATTATGTCTGTAAAAGGAAATTTCAGCCGCTTTTGTTCTAATAAATTGACAGTTTGGACTCTTTGTAAAATAAATTACAGGTCTGTTCCAAATGAAACTCCATTTTTTTTGTCGAGACATAGTAGAACACAAAAAAATCTGAAAGGCAGCAATTTACTTGTGTTTGTTTTTCCCCCGAGACACAGTTAAACCTCGGATTTCGTTCTATTATTTGAATATACTGTATTAAAGGCTCACTGCAAATGTCGCCTGGGATAGCTTTTGCAGGCGGCCTAGATAAAGATCAGACTGCACGTATAGTTTGATCTTGAATCTACACCGCTCGCTATCTGATGCTAATCCTCAACCGAAAACGAGTTCAATTGAAACGAAAAAGATACAAGTTCATAGACCTGGAGTCCATTTAGTTGCCTGCGAAAGAGTTAACGTGCTCGGTGGCACATCGACCTCGATTTGAATTCTCATTCAAAGAACAGTTAATAAATTTGTTGTCGAGCAGTAGAACTTGAACCTACACCCTCATGTATCCCGAGATAAAAAATTCCCGTGTTCTACCACTTTAGTTTATCTGGCTGATGCACACGCACGTTCGGTGCAGCTTTACCTTAACTCTTATCCGGCTAGACAAGTGAAATGAAACTTTCAAACCGATGGTAAAAACCCAAATCTTGCTTTCTTTTTTTTTAAAATATATCTCTTTATCGAACAATGTAAATCCAAGATTAGACTGTGTGTTTTATACAGTCTGATCTCGATCTTCACCTGCTGCAAAAGCGCACTGAGTGACGCTGAGAATCGTAAGGTTAATTTATACTACTCAAAGTTTGCTAAGCACCAAGATTTCCTATCACCATAGCAGAGTCTGTATTCTATAATATTATTTTTGTGATGTTAATATTGGAAATCATTCAGTGGTGAATTGAGAAGGTCTCCAGTACACACACATTACCCTGTATGATAGGCAAATTCCTCGTGCAAGCCTTGCAAATGCAGATACCCCGATAGTATTCTGAGACACTGCATATATATACCAAACTTGCGTACACTCTTTATTCTTCACTTTCTTTTGAAAGGCTGAACGTTTTAGACATTAATATGGCTAATGCGAATGTCAGAAGACATTTATCAGATACAGACATGTGGTGGGCAGTTGGAATGTTGGAACAAGGTGCTCTTCATCGTAAAGATGGTGAGACACTTCGTGTGCACTGTTATTACCAGAGCCTGGGCGAGGTACCAGCAGTATGGTACACCTATCAGGCGACATGGTGGTGGCAGGAGAAGAGCTACATCTGCAGCTGGTGATCGATATTTGGTCGTTCAGGCTCAGAGAAACCACTTTACGACTGCAACTCAACTGCGTTCTGACCTTCCAAAAGCTTCTTGGGTCAGAGTTTCGACTAAAACCGTACGCACACGATTGCACGAAAGTGGCCTCCGATCGAGAAGACCCTTATCTCCAAACCACTGTCAGCATTGGTTTGCTTGAACGATGGACTATGTTGGTTGGATAAGAATCGACTGGCGACCTGTCCTCTATACAGACGGGTGCCGATACTGCTTGGACTTGGATATACATGATCGAGTGTGGAGAAGGCCAGGGGAATGGTTTCATGCAGCAAACATTGCTGAGCATTATCGGTATGGAGACGGCTCTATCATAATACAGGGCGGGATAAGCTTGGATGGACGAACTGACCTGCTTGTGCTCGATCGAGGCACAATGACTGCCCAACGGTATCGAGATGAAATTATAGACATACAGGTAAGGTTATATGCTGGTGCTGTTTGCGATGGGTTCATTTTAATGGACGATAATGCTCGTCCTCACACGGCCCATGTTGTCCAATAGTACTTGCAAAGGGAGGGTATCCAGCGTATGGATTGGTCATTCCATTCCCCCGACTTTAATCGCCCGGCCGGGTAGCTCAGTTGTTAGCGTATCTGACTCGTTACCTGGAGGTTGCGGGTTCGATACCCGGTTACGGCGAACTTTCTTTCCGGCGATTTTTCGCCTCTCACATTGATGCATGTGAGAAAAGTAGTCAGTGGCTTTGGAAAGAAAGTTGTGTCAGTACTGGTGTGAGAAAGCCAGAAAACACATGGGTGCGTCACTGACCGCTATGATAAGACCTATGCTGTGAAAATGGCGTTAAACTCCAATACAAACCAAACCAAACCCGACTTTAATCCAATTGAACACATGACGTATGGGTTACAGATCCACATTTCAGCCCGTCTGGTCCAACCACAAAGCATTCAGCAACTTGGTGCATTCCTTGTCGAGGAATGGAATTTAATTCCACAAATGGTTATCCAAAACCTAATTGGGGGCATGCAAAGACGATGCCAAGCTGTCATTGATAGCAACGGGTCACATACTCGTTGTAAGGCCCATACCAAATTAATCGCTAGCTTATTTCGCCAATTTCGTGTTTTACTCGTTTTGGAAAAACAACCGCTTTAGTAACCATCCAGTTACAAATGAAAATAAAATTTTAAAAAAAAAGTCCTTAACAAGAGTAAAATCTTTATATACAATAATAGATAAAGCACAAGGTACATGTTCAACAAGAAAAAATACTAAAGATTTAACTACAGCCTAAGGTATGTACAACAATATTGTTGGTGCTTAGCAAACTTTGAGAAGTATATAATGTCTCTGTTATTACCTCGAATCAGATCTGCTGCAGCTCTATTATTGAAGAAAGAAAACAAACTCATTTACGTACACATATGAGTACATGTATAATATACTTTTGATCTAATAAATGTTTGCATGAAAACACCAGTCTGTGAATTGTGATCTTGGCCTAATTCGTAAGCAAAAAATGTCCCCTGGAGGATGATAGCCTCTGAAATAGATAGGACAATCCTATCTTTAAAATGAGACTAATAGCTCATGGAAATTGATTACCCCATCAAACCACTTTTGCATGCGCATCAAGTTTCAGAATTTCGCTGAAATTGCTGCAGCATTAAATATTTCCTTGTAAACGGAGATTGTCTCATTAAAAATGGATAATGTGCACTACGATGTGCTCAATTTTGAAAATTGATGACGAAGATGTTTGCTCTTTACTAAGCTCCCACAGAGTTAGAGCAGTTGTATATGTACTTTAGATGGTTCGATTTCTGTCTTTGAAGAGTAGAAAATATTGTGGAAAGAGGACTTAATAGTATTTACCAGCATTTTCTCCTTCTCCGACAATGTTTTAAAGAGCTGTCTTCTTCAGGGTCATTAAAACACGAAATTATTTGTTAATATGTTACTTTAAAATCAGACGAGAATAAAGTGTGTAACTGGTTTAGTTTGTCTGTTTGTCTATCTGCCTGACATTCCGTCCGTCTGTCTGATCTTCGATCTGTTTCACCGCGCGATTTGTGCAGTATGATCTTGTTCTACACTGTCCGCAAAACCGATGTAAATTTTGTTTAGCACGGGGACAGTCAAAAACTGTTGAAAGGGGAATATCGACTCTGTAGGACCAAAATACTTTTGAAAATGGTCCTACGAAACCATAGGATAAAGGCGTTTGTGTTGTTCGGTAAGCTGAACAACCAATGTACATTTTGCCAACTTCCAAGAAACTTTTGTAAGAAATCTATCAATGATACAGAAGTATGGATGAAAACAATACCGCCAAGGCATTACTAAACCGTTGAAAATGACATTAAATTACCATGCATTGAAGTTTTTTTTTTTTTGTGTAATCTCAGCAACTTCGTCAACTTTCGTCGGATGGAATTCGGATGAGTGCTATTTCGTCGAGTCATATAGGACCTAACATACCAGAAAACTGGCATTTGAACTAAGATTTTATTAAAGTCGCTTAGAAAAAGTATTATTTAACTCGTCTACAAAAATGTTATTAAGCTCGAGGCTCGCTAAAAGCTGCCAATTTTAATAAGATTTTTTTGCGGACGAGTTTGATAAACTCAAAAACCAACGAATGCCAGAGTATGTTTGTCACATAACGATATCTTGCGAACTATCAGGTCAGAATATACAAAGCTATTTATACATACCTGGTAATTCCCACAATTCTACGGTGGCACAAAAGTGACACGGAAGATATATTTTATACTACGTGCGCACGCAGTAGCTAATACGTGCGCACGTAATAAGTAATACGTGCGCACGCAGTAGTATTACGTGCGCACGTATTAGCTACTGCGTGCGCACGTAGTATAAAATATATCTTCCATGTCACTTTTGTGCCACCGTACAATTCAAACCCGATTCATTTCTCTGAAAGAAGTACAAAGTGACGTCACATATGTCGTCGTACAATGCTAATCTCAAATGCGTGTATGATAAGAAAATTCCGAATTGGTATATTACGCTGAAAACAAGGGAGGTTATTACACGTCACAAGTCGACCGGTTCCATACCTACATCTAACGTCGTCCGTATCAAGGAGGTGTCCATTTTTGAAAAAAAAAAAAACTGCCAGTCACATGATCTTAAATATTGCGGCGCCCTGTAAAACGATTAGCAACGGTAACAACAGTCACGGTTATAAGCAACCTATTCCTAAAAATGCTAATGTAATTGATAGACCAAGTTAGAAAATAAATTTATATGCATTTAGAAAGATTCCCACGGAAAATTGTGGCTAGTGTTTACTTTCTAAGTGGAGTGTTACGATATTTAGAACGGTGAAGCGGTGTACTGCCGGCGAGAAATGTACTGTGTAGGTGCATATCAAGCTGTGTGATACAGTCGAGGGACTTGATCAACGGATCACCCGATGTTTGCCAATTGAGGAGGTTATGTGATAAATAATTAAAATCTGTTTGCGAACAGAGATACGTATCCGTGGTATCCGTGAACTCAAATCTTTATTCGTGTTCGTTCAGTTAGTTTGTCAACTTCCATCAAACTGTATTCAGATATTGATAAAGCTCCTTGGACCAGTTCTTTGTTTATTTCTTCCCCGGAGCAATATTTCTCGTCAAAGAAAATCAAGTGAAGAAACGTTTCCCTGCCGAAGATACTGAACAATAGGATTCAAATCACGTTTTTTACGAAAGCTCTAGAAGGAAACTGTTATTCATAGTAAAATTGTCATGCTCCTCAACACAAATATGTGTGAATGAATTCTACAGAATCATTGTAACAAAAGATCCTTTTAACTCTTTACCAAACGACAAATTTTTAGACTAGTCCAAATGGAAAGCATTTGCAGACGACAAAATAAAAGTGAATCAAAAATTGAAATATGTTTTGAAAAGGGTAGAAAACATTGTAAGAAAAGAAGAAAATGCTGTTTACCAGCATTTTCTCCTTTACCCACAATGTTTTCAAAATGCTTCTTTCTCAGGGTCGTTAAAAGTCGGGATTGTGTGGTAAAGGGTGACCTTCTGTTAAAAAAAAACCTTACAGTGGACGATTTTGCATGTACGGATATTAATTGTAAATTAATGTTTAAATCAATGACAAACGTAATTTTAATCAGTTTGGAGAAAAAATGAGAATTTGCGCGTATGAGCCATTTCTATTTTTGTCACCGTGTGAATAGTGCTAAGTGCGTGATGCAAAATGTCATCTGTGTTTGGTCTTGTTGTACCGTAAAAAAATGAAAATCACAATAGTTAATTTATCAATATCCTTTACACTCTCAACGACAAAGTCCATTAATTCAGGCACATTCAGTTTGTCGTTTGCAAATGCCCTCAAAAATATGTGGCCTGCAACACGCGAATAGGGACATTCGGACATATGCGTAAAGTGTCATCCCGGATCAGCCTGCGCACTCCGCGCAGGCTAATCCGAGACGACACTTTCCGTTTTTATGTAATTTTCTGTTTTGCGCATGTCTACTGAAGGACAAAATCTAATGTAGTCGTAAAGTGCCATCTCGGATTAGCCTGCGCGGACTGCGCAGGCTGATCCGAGACGACACTTTACGCAAATGTCCGAATGCCCCTTTTCGCCTGTTGCAGGCCAATAAGATCTGACACGAGTTGGCGTTTGAGGTAAAATTGTATTGTACTAGTCTAGGAAAAATTATTATTTTTTTTTTGAAGAGTTTAATAAAAATGTTATCTCAAACGCCAACTCATGTCAGATTCTTTTTATCACATAACGATATTTCACAAATCACAGATCAGAAGATGCAAAACCATTTATAGATGCACCCGCAGTAATACCCATGAACCCATTCACTTCAATGAAATACGTGTAAAATGACGTCAAAAATGACGTCACACAATTGTCTTATCAAACATGTATTAGATAAAATTCGTAATGGGTATATTACACTGAAAACAAGGGAGGTTACGTGATAATAAAAAGTATCAACAGCTTCAGCCAAACAGAAACTGCTGTTACATCTAAATTTATAAAATACCTAAGAATCAATGTGAAAATTTAAGATAGATCTAGAATGGTTGGTGAATACGGCTTATGATCAAGTATACTACCGTGCGTCCTCGATGTAAAAATAGCTTTCATTTTCTGTTGGAAAAAAAGACACTTAAGCCTTTAAGAGCCATAAGCGAAAACAGGGTCCTTTGCGGAAGGCATAGATCAACATCAGACTGCACAGAACGTGCAGTCTAATCTTCGATCCCTACTACCCGCTTGTTCAGGGAAGCATATAACATACAAAAAAAATGTCGGAGAATCATTTGATCGTATTTTCAGCCGTCGAAAGAGGTCGAGTTCAAATGTTTGCAATGAGTTAATCATGTCTCAAAATGGCGACTATATATCAACAGACGGGAAAGCGACTTCTTTTTTATCTGGGATAATTTTGTCTGGAGTGCATTACATCAGTCTAGGTCATATAGCTTTATGTCAAACTAATGTCGATTTTGGCATACTTCTTTTGTTTACTTTTTACATAATCGTTGCCACAGAATATGCCTTTCTTATGTAATCTCGAAAATTATTTCTCCTTCCCCTGTTCAGCCAGTTACATGCAACTACAAGATACTATGCCCCTGCCCAGAAAGCTTTAGAGAACCTCTTTGGGAAGAAAATGGAGAAATTACCAGCATTTTCTCCTTTCCCCATGTTGTTTTGTACCCTTCCAAATACAATTTTAAATTTTTGAGACCCATTGTTTGACGGTTTGAAAAAGCTTTGAAATTGGTTAAGTTAAAAATGTTGTTGTTCGGTACTGAGTTAACCCTTTAACGACGATACTATCAGAAATGTGTCCAAATTGATGGCATACGTGGGCAACAAATTAAATGAAGCGTAACTGGTGGAATGTGCTTTTGATATGGTATAAAATATTGTTGGAAAAGGAGGACATGCTGGTAACAATGCTATCAAAAGCCTTCTTCTTTAGGGTCGTTAAAACACGGCGTTGGTTGGTAGAGGGTAAAATTGCTTAACGAATTAAACGGAGTGTCATGTTTATAGCCAAAA